>OY294070.1:96453941-97864566 GCA_958510875.1 Endomychus coccineus
GTATATAGTAAACATAGTACCAGAAATTTGAATTAGCAAAATAATTGCGAGCGAATAGTTTATTCGATATTTCAAGGGCAATCCAGCGACTATAGGAATGAACACCCAGGACGTCACGGAAAAATTGAAATATATTATTAGGCTGAATCAATTACATAGATATGTCATAATGGAAAGTAACGAGATGAATTATATCCTGATTTACGTGTGATACATTTTGATTAATCATGATAGAAAGACGTTCTTTACTTCCATATAAGGTCTACAGTAAATCTGGAAAAAGCCCACTACCTGAACATCTCCAGATGGTTAACATTAACATTTATTATAGCTAGCATTCGTTCCCAGTCCTATATTGATTATCGATCTTGACACGCTCATGATTTCCTTTAGAACAAGAAGCTTTTGTGAAATTATTGAAACCCTCTTGACCATAATATCATATTACCCCCCTCCGAAGCGGGTGTGAACTAATTTGTGTTCATTTAATCAATTCTTTTACTAATTTTCATGCTAACATTTGTTATTCATATTAAACGGCAACGGCATCTGGCAACCCCTATATGTTATGTTACGTTGCTTTGAGATATTTTAATTTTACATGAAATTTTAATTTTCTAAGTATGATTTCCTTTTTTCATATTGAAAATAACCTGTACTAAATCCTTGCTACAAAGTTTGAGTTCAGTGCTTATATAGCTGCTTGGCTATCGGACATGATGGCTATATCCTCTTTTTTGCATACTTTGTCGATATCGAGCTGTGCACATCTTTTTATTCCATATACTTCCGCTAAAAAGCTATTGATATATTCACCCATGAGTGCGAAGAATTTGATTTTGAATCCTGAGACTCCGACTCCCGTACCTTCTGCAGTTCTTGATTCATCGGTATATCAACAGATTGCTCCTTTCCTTACATGATGAGTGTTGCACTGTCTCCACTCTTCTCTATTCCCATAGTGAGTTTGGAATTTCTGAATAGACACGAATACCTTCCTCATCTGATCTCTTGGTGCCATGAGTATTGAGTGTTTCTTCTTCAGCGAGATGTCCTTCCATCGAAGTTTAATACCTCACTGAGATTCTTTTTTGCTTATATAACTTAATATAAGCAAAGAAGAATAGTATCTTAGGCTGCCTACATATAGATATATAGAGGGGGATTACTCTCAGTATTTCCTCCAGGCTAGCCGTAGGGCAGGACTTTGGGTAATTTGCATATGCATGCGAGCCTTTGAGTCTTACTCAATTCCTCTGTTTGTATTTGTCGATTCAGGCCATCGCACCATAGGTGAGGATAGATCTCACCATCATGATGTACATTCATAGCAGTATTTTGAATGAACAATCCCATGTTTTACCTGCCATCCTTCTGCAAACCACTAGTGCATGTTACGCGTTCTTATTAACATTCTTTAGGTGCTGGCTAAAGGTGTTTAGTGCATTGCCTAAATAGTTCACCTAATCTTTCGGAACGATGATGGTCTTATTCATCACAATTTGCTTCATGTTGTCCATCTATTGTAATTTTCCTATGGTCCGGCCAATTCA
Organism: Endomychus coccineus; assembly: GCA_958510875.1. NCBI lineage: Eukaryota > Metazoa > Arthropoda > Insecta > Coleoptera > Endomychidae > Endomychus > Endomychus coccineus. The sequence goes on from OY294070.1 coordinate 96,455,495, forward strand.
CATTATTTCTCTGTGAGCTTAAGATCTTCATGGATGATGTCGCATAGAGTCCTATCGAATTTTCCTCTTGCGATTTGTAGTATATCATGCGTATCCTTATCAGCGGATTAGTGTCTCTGGGAGGTCATCTACTACCAGGCTCCGCAGGTGGGGCGTTAATACCACTAACTGTGGGCATCCCCTTGTTGTGTTTTCTTGGATGATGTTTCCTCTCATCCTAGTCTGAGTCTTCTAGTTGTAGCGTTTACCCATTCATCTGGATGATATTTGGTCTTCATTTCTCTTCTCGATGGAGGCCCTAATGGGGGCATGTGACCCGTTTTTCGAAAGCTCCCTCGATATTTTTTTACCATGTAATTATTCGATAATGACACTTCAAAGTGTCTTATAGTAACAATTGAGTTAATCTTAAGACATACGGTAGAAACAATCTTCTGTTGATGTTTCTCCATTTTACCTACATGATAAATCAAGTAACGGCTTATAGAATCAACAATTTAAATACATGCGTCATAGGCAATCAACAAACAGGCATGCATAAATAATTGAATTCACTGCTTATATGATATAATAAAAACATTTCATCTATTCAATATTAAATAGAACAAAGGGGAAATTCGAGCTACTTACCTAAGAACGAGAACATTTATCAATGATAAATCCACTATATCTTAATTGAAATGGAATGAATTAGTTGATTATTCAAGCTATTGAACATGTCGTACCCTAGTATTTGAAATTCATCTGCGCCAGTGAGTTTCATGAAAGTGACAGTTGATAAAGTGGTTGTAGGACGTTTTAATAAATAGGTTAATATTCTTTGGCCTTACGTTTCCAACAAGCATGGTTAATTAATACATACATCACATCAATATTACGTTCCGAACGATTTAACTGACTACACTCAAGATTTCTTGCAGTCTCCCTCCAAGCCAATTATCACATGAGTTTGCTTATGTTTATTTTGTGGAGAAATAATATATAGGATGTTCCATTGAAAAAATTCAAGTTAGGTTTGATCCACTTAGGGGGCACCATGTATATGTACCACTGATACCAAGAAAAAGTGGTGTACCAATTTTCATACCACTTTCATCGAAATCATTTCTCTCTATTTCGAAAAATTAAGAAGTTAACATGCTAGGCTCTTGTAAGTTTCCAAAGATTTCGCCAGTCTGTTATATTCTTTCCATCTGATTTTCAAACGTGAGGATGATGTTATTCAATGTTGCATTGACAATATTATAGCAAACATTGAACAAAACGTTGAAATTATAAATGTTTGCTCAGGCTAATCTGACCACTTTGCTCAATATTTTATATATATTTTGATCATTCGGAGATGTGTAGACACTGTGAATAGTTGTGATTTTGGTTCGAGTATGTGTTCAATATTCAAAGTACAACATCATTTATGTTCTTCATCCAACATGGCTGATCTTATACTGAGAAATGGGATGAAAAGTGATAAGGATGAAATCCTAATTGTAAAAGTAGTTGAACGTCTCATTACCTCTAATATTTCTTGATAAATTATGGTTGTATGTAACTTGCGCACTTTATGATGATTATAAGAAGAGTCAGTAGATTAGACCGCGCTAGGTATATATGTATAACTTACGCACTCTATATCTGCTCTATTCCTGACACTCCACCGCTTTTACAATACTTGTTTCAACGCATAAGAACTATCACAAATAAAAATTCCCATTCCGACTACAATTTTTGAAAAATTACAAAAATTTCCACTCTGCGTTTTTTTTTTGCTTGGTTGTGAGAGCCATCGTACTTAGACGCCCGCATTAAAAATGTTTTCAATCAATGTCTGAAAATTTTTCAGATAATGTCTTTTTTTATTTATTTTTCTTTACTTTGCTTCAATATATCAAGGTCGAAGCTTGGAATTATTCCTTTTTTTGTATTTTAGTGAGTGTATTGCAAAAACTTACAAGCTCGAGCCGAGTAATTTGTTTTCGTTGTATTCTTCCAATTTTTTTTGCATAATATTTTGATAACACTGATTTGAACTTTCCACACGTTTCTCTTCAAAAATACAATTTATTTTTGTAAATTTTCGTGTTTGGAACATCCTCAACACAGCCAAAAATGTCCATATATTTGAATGAAGCTTCACAAGTATTGGTCGTGTGCTCTTGCGATGAGCCTGCTTCAGCTCGCATTTGTGGTGAAAAATTACCTTCGAATTCTGTCACTCGATAATCATTTGGTAGTGTGGTCATGAGGTCATCCAAAAAGCATTTTTCAACTTCTTGAGGGCGCAGATATGACCCAATACCATTGATGATGACCATGTATTGTTGAAGGCCCTTTTCGAAATCGACAATTACTTATTGTGGAGGAAGTTGATGTCCTAACAAACTGCACTTACTGAAGGGATATAATGGTCATTGGACACCTTATGTAACGTAAATAGCTGATACCAGAATTTTAATGTAAAAATTATAATACCCGTTTCAGGATCCATCCACTCACAGAAAAGTTCATTTTTAATTGTCACTATATCACTCTCAAAAAGTCTTTTGATAGCTTCTTCACGTGATGCTGGTATTTTTGGCAAAAGTTTTTGTCAAGCGTTATATAAATTCCTAGGATTATTTTTCATATAATTTTCAGTCAAATGATCTAACGTTTCGAATTTTCCTTCTATGACACTATTCATAATTTTCAATGGTCTTTCAGATATATCATCTGTAGCTATTCTTTTAACGACCCTATTCACAACTAGTTCGCTCAATTTTTTGTTGTTGGCAACACCATAAATATCTTCATTACACATTTTTAATAGCGAATCATCAGACGTATGTGCGTTAGCCTGGCAGTTGCTAGTAGTACATCTCCAAAATTTGCGACCATCTTTCAGAATTTTAACAAAACGATAAGAATAGCCGTTCGCTAGTAATAAAGGTTTCCCTATAGTAGATTTTGTAAAAGTAACATCCTTTTTGGATATAAAATACACTTTATTTTTCACAACCAGAAAAAAAACACTTACTCACAAGAAAAAGTAGGTTTCGATAGGCGTGTCGACGAAGTCAAGACTAAAAGTCAATTAAAATGTTATTGAAAGAAACCTGTTGCGACCCAAGGTACTTTATTTTCAGAGCTTCGGCGCGGTGGGGGTGCTAGCGAGTTACCTTATATTTTCTACCTGGGGCCTCAATCCCCTGACCCTCGAAAGCTGGTGCGCAAGTTACTATAATAAACGCGTCCCTATCATAAAGTGCGTAACTTACACACTCCCTAAATTATGTTCCACACTCATTGATACCGAATAGACAATGTGTTTCAAGATCACAAAAATAGGGTGTGTTCACTTGAGAACCAGCTGGTTAAGTCGAACGTTGAACTGGAAGTTATTAAGAAGCAACTGGAACAAACCAACAATCAACTGGAACAATTTAGCTGCAGCAACAATCTGAGAATATATGGCATACCTGAATCCAATGTTGAAGACAAATTATGAAACAATATAAGTAAGGATGACATTGATTATTGTCATCGTATTGGTAAGAAAGATCAATCTAACAGAACTTTCATTATCAAGTTTGGTAATAGCCATGTCGAACCATGACGTCTACTACCACAGAAAACTTCTAAACGGCAGAAGTTTTGTTATAAAAGAAGATCTAACTCCAAAAAATATGAAGCCGTTTATACAGCAGATGTACTTGCTAAGCATATTGCCTGGATTAGTAATGGATTTATAATGATTAAATCAAACAGCAAAGTGTTCGAAATTACTTGTTCAGATGATGTTGAAAAGTTAAATTTATGATTTATGTATTGTCTTGATCGCTTCTTATATTTATTAGGTATTATCTACTTGCTCGATTCAACACATATCAATAAAAGTTATTTTTTGTACTATAGTTCTTGATCTTGGTTTTCATATAGTAAGATTTCCTTTTACGTATTATTACTTCATTAACACTGATAACATTTCTTTGTACGATATTTTAATAAATGGTAAAAAAACCATAGGAGTGTTGGCACATTTAAATATTCGTTCATTGGTACCGAAATTTCATGAAATTGAGAATTTTGTTTTGACTAATAATATTGATGAACTCGCATAAGCTGGAACATTAAATGATATAATTGACAGTGAACTAATCGAAATTGACGGCTTTAGGCTTATCTGTTCAGACAGGCAAGGCAGAGGCGGTAGTGTCTATATGCGTAACATTTACAAATTCTAATTAATAAGCGCTACTCAAAATATTGAACAGCTATGAACTTAGATTGCACTTAATAATGCTTCTTTTATAATTGATGTATGCTATAGACAGCCTCAATTATAATATAAAATTTCTGTAGATGCCCTAGAACAGTGCTTTTTTCTCATCGAGTGAGTGCGGTATTTTCAACGTGTTGGCTAACAAAATTTGCAACCCCCTTATGAAGATCCCAATTGACTAGATTACTTTTTCAATAGTAAAGCAACCAACTTAATCCATGCTAAACTGCCTAGTGAATTCAATTGCATATGCAACATACCTGTACCCCAAAATAGTTTTTTCTTTGTATCTGTAACTCTGCTTTTGTCTATATGAACTTTGCTATACTTACTAGAAATGAAAATTCAACACTACGCTGTGCGGGTTGCTTTACATTGGTTCAAGTCTTTCTCAAAAGGAGAAAACACTGTGTTAAATCAAGGACAATAATACAGGAAACTGAATAGGCCCAAAGATCTTGGAGATGTTCCTTGGAGTCCCACAGGGCACCAAACAGAATAATAAATGATTTTGCACATGATAGCACGATCTGCAAACACGTTTCCAACGATTGCAGTTGTAAGTTGATTCACTAATTCTAGATAAGAAATGAATCCTGAGAAAACCAGTGCACTATTTTTTAGAACCAATTATAACACTTGAAACTCCCACTAATATCCTAGTCAACCACCAGAAAGTTCATGTGTATTACACTAAATCGCTAGGAATAGTCATTGATACGACATTAAAATATGAAAATCGTATTAATTACATTTCGAAAAATTGAGCGAGGCTTACTATGATATATGAAATCTTTTCGAGAAGGATGGAAACCTGGCGCGAGAGAAAAAATTTCTTAAAAATGGTGGTTTGGCCATTGCTGATGTAGTTTTTAATCGGTTCTGTAATGTACCTCTACTGAAAAAAGGCGTTCGAAGTATCCGAAAGATGGCAATTCTTCCAATGGCTGGCTGAAAAATTTTGTAGGAGGCATAACACTTCCTTTGAATCATGTGTAGTGAATAGGCTTGCTTAAACTTAGACTTAGCATAGGCAAAATGTGGACGACTGGGAAGTCAAGTTAAGTTAAGCAGTCAATATTGATTACGCTCCAAAAAATATTCTTGATGCAGATAAAACGAGCCTTTCTTTCCGTGCCCTTCCCATAGGTATGCAGCAACAAATTGAAGAATCACGATGCAGTTTTCCTCAAATATAGAAGGGAATGAAGAAATGCTTTTAGTAAGTGGTAAAAGTGAGAAGCTCAGATGTTTAAAAGGAGCGTATGTGGTTAAATTTCTTATAGAATGGATCTCTAATAAAACAGCATTGATCACTTCAGATATTATGACAACATGGTTGAAAACTATGACAACAAGGTGGAGAGATATTTATGTTGATGCAACTTCTCATCCGAAGATCTCATTAGAAAACGTGAGACTGATTTCACTTTCTCCAAATGCTACCTCGTAGTGATGCCCTGCATTCAAAACTTCGAAATCATTCACACAAGTATGTTTGTTGAAAGACTTCTGATATAAATCGACATGGTAAATTCATGGGAAATGCTAGAGGAAAGTATTACGATAGCCAATGCATCAATATGGATTTCAGCGGCTTGAAAAAATAATAGTTTTTAACGACAAGAAACTGTTTGTGGAATCAAAAACGCGTGTCTTCCTTTACGTTTGAATTATGTCACTGTCACACTGACATCATCAATAACCTACAAATTTCATACCTATTTATTTCAGTTGTAAAACAATAATGAACTACAAATTATGAAATAATTATGTGAACTTTGAACCTTTTCAGAGGTCGTGATAGCCACAATCCGGGTCAAAAACTGTTTTGAAATAGTTAATTTTCCGTTAATCGAATGACGTTCACGTGAGAAGCCCGTAGCACGCGAGTTAGAAAAGTACAAACTGGCAAACTGGTTGTACCTAATACGGCTTCACGACGACTTTTCGCGTGCCGTTTTCGCTCCATGTAGTTAGATTTAGTATCGGACCGTGCCCGACGGCCCTTCTTTTTTCGATAAATGACCATTAAATAGGAAATTTTAATTAAAACAGTTTGAGCTATTCTCAGATCTCAGCTACGCGCGTCTAACGTGCGACGTACCAAAGGGAATTTTCTCGCCACTAAAATATACACGGAGCGGGTAAAAGCTAGCGGCCCATCGCCAAAAATACTTTATTACAACTGGCGCCGGTCGCACGGGGCAAGAAACGGCCCCAAATTAACAAGACCGAGGTAAAATGTATGAACTCTAACTCACGCGCAGCGAGCTCCTCGAGGCATATGTCAAAATGATTTCGTTCGTAGCTAATTACATAGGACGTCTGGCGTTCGTGCAATTATGTTTTTAGATAATTCGAACCTTCTGATTTTGATAGGCCACGTGGAAATCCCGGAGTCCAAAGCGCTAGAGACATCTGAGTGTTAGAATATTCGTATAAAATTGCGAAATTTCGCACTTTTAGAAACTTCAAATTAATTATAACATAATTATTTCAAACGTTAAGTAAGACACACGTTTTAGATTCCACAACCACCCTTGACCAAGATAATCTTTGATATCCCGGTACATTGCTTTCATTTGAGTTTGCTAATTCTGATGAAAGATTTCCAAATACTTAATTCACTAACTTCCAAAAGTTTAATCTTATGGATAAACTCATTGACTGTAGATAGATAACGTTGTTAAACGTTAAAAACCATGTTCTTCGTATCTTAGAATGAACTAACAATATAAACTTGTTAAACGAAAGCAATGTTATAATTAAACGGGTACCTAGGCACACGTAATATTCTTTTTGAAATATTCAACTAATCATAAAGCTCTTAATCCGTTTCTGAAATTAAGAAACATAGTCGAACATTAAGGTAAGTGGCCTCTTTCAATTCGTTTCAGCTAAAATAATTAGGAAACTTTTAATGAATTTGGATGAGTTGAAATGCTAATTTAATGGCTTCCCTCGAGGTAGTTTCTCATTTCGAAATTGAATTTCACTAATTAATGAGTCTTCAATTTCGTTATTAAAACTAGAATTTCCAATCGAATATATGGTAATAGTTCCGATCGCATTCACAGATTGTCAGGAACATCAGATGGGTAGGAGTGGACACCTGCGGTTAATCTTAAAATGCTCGATATAAGGAGGTGTACGATATTTAGAGGTGGGGAAAATGGGGGAGAGGTAGATTTTATTTGATATTTATATATTCAGTATTGAAATAAAAAATACCAGAACCATATAAATGTGAATATACACGGAAGAAATAAGCTACGATCAATTGATCAAGTAACTTCCCTCACTTTTATTGGCAAAATACCTGTCGGACACTCCTGCGGGTCGAATGAAAGTGATTGTAGAACAGAAAATATAGTGGAAATGATTTCGAAACCAATAATGATCAAATTATACTAATATGTTACATTGGAATTTCATCCATATGGCCTAGATGTATATATTTAGTGTTGAAATGAAACATTAAAAAAATACCAGAACCATATAAATGAGAATATACACGGCAAGCAAAAAGTTGTGATCAATTGATCAAGGGACATCACTTTTGTTAGCAAAATACCGGTTGACACTCATGCGGGTCAAATATAAGTGATTGTAGGAACCGAAAATATATTGGAAATGATTGGAGAAACCAATAATGATTAAATTATACTAATATGTTACATTGAAATTTTATCCATATGGCTTAGATGATGTAATTGACATTTCCACGTTTCATACTTGTAGTATATTCACTAACCATCCATATAGGATGAAATATGCTCACGATAAACGTGAAAATTTGCGTACAACAGTTGAGAATGTTTATGTAACACGTTGATTATTATTTGTTGATGAAATACGCTTCTCTTCAGTATCAATTATGAGTGTTTTAAAAGAACTTCAATAGGTAGAATAATCATCTGTCTTGCAGGTTAGGTATGTCATTAGTAATGACTAATGAGGGTGAAAATAAATGCGCTGAAACGATTGGAGAATATTTTTAGGACATTATATGGAACAATTCAAAATAGCATGAAATAAATTATTACACCTAATATAAAAATTATCACTACTTATTGACATAATTGTTATTAAATATGTGTTTGGCCTCAACCAATCCTGAACTGCAGTCCCAATAGTTGTATTGGTCGCAGTGCTGCGATCCTGCAAACATCCTTCACAGCTTCTGGAAGTTAATACAAATATTCAATACTGGTGTACACCCGCCAATTTGAATACATCATAAACTTAGAATTCTATAATGAGTACCTCTACATGGTATAAAATACACAAGAAATGAGCATAAAAGCGCCAATGGAGCAAAGCAAATGGTAATAATTACAATTGAAGCCGCTGAAATGATAGCAAACAATACATACATTTAGATCCTGAGATATGAACACATAATAATACATATATATGTATGTATATATCGTACATACAGGTCTGGGAACTCTATGTTTGACATGAGTCTCTTACATGTCGCCAAACTCGTAGTCCCTCGCTCAGCCACCAGCTAGCGCTTGAATCGAAGTATGGCAATAATCACATTATTAAGTAAAATAATTTTTCTCATAACGCAATATTTACTATTCTGATTTGAGAGAAGAATAGAACTGTTACTCTTGTCAAAATGTATTACTCACCTTAAAAATAACTTCCCCTTTTTCGTTATACGTGACGCACACATAAAAGACCTCGTTAAAACGATTTCTATCCGGAATCGCAAGCATCCACTTTTTTCGCATTTCCGTATCTTTCGGCACTTTAAAGACAGAAGTTTTTTGCTTTACACTTTTGTACCTCGTTTTGCTTTTCGGCACAATGCACGGTTTAGTAATTTTTTTCTAAAAGCGCCGGTATTCCCTGTGTTTACAAGTCAACAATGACAGTTGCCAGAGAACACAGTCGTATACGTACCAGAGATCATTCCTCCACTCATGCGCTACCCTTTCGGTACTACGCGTCAGTTGACGCTTAGCGGACTCACTTCTCACATAGGAAACAGCCTCGAGTTCCCAGACCTGTATATACGACCGTGGCTGAGGCTGTACCCGCAGTCAGAATTTGTTGTGTTGTCAAACACGGTCACGCAGACCGGTGGCGGTACTGGTGCGACCTCGTGATATAATTGTAGAGGGCTATGTGTTCAAGCAAATGGAGAAACGTTATTTATAGCGAAAGGCGGTTATGATTATTCTATGGCGTACACTTTTACTTACAGGGGGAAGGTTTCGTGCCATTTGAGTATATGATATACCACTAGTAAAAGATATTTAATGTACTGAGAGCTATACTAGTGGCTATTTAGTGGCTATTTAGGGCCGACTAAATCAGTATAACTCACGAAAGCACCTATTATTATCATTTCTGCTAGTAAACTAAATAAGTGTGCAAAATATATTCGTTAGTCATATTCGTATGATAATATATCATGACCAGAAAATTAGTAATATATATCGTTGAATACAAGTATATTAAGCTATAACGCTCATTGGCGTGTTGCTTGGGTATACATATAATTATTGGCAGGCACAACACGACGTGGCTGTCATGTGAGGCTCGCTCCATGTCATTATCATTACCCTGAACCCCACTGTGGCAAGGGACCCAGGTGAATTGGACTTTGTTTGTCATGGCTACAGTCACTGCCTTTCGGCACTCTTTGTATAGCTTTTATGGAACTCTAGGGAACTAAAGAGTCCCCAGAGTGGGCCTGCTGTCTATGCAGATATATGTATAAGCCTATTTATAGAACTTTATAGCAAGTTTTCTAAGTCGCTGAACAAAATGGCGCTAACCTCTGTCTAAATAATCGTACAGTACGTGCCTAGGGCAATTGATGTTGTGATCTTTGGAATTTTCAAGTACAGTCCTGCGTCTGAAGCCGAACCTATTTCGGACCAGTCTATAACCATACTAGCGGATGGCATCAAGGCGAGGGTTTTATTCTCCCAATCTTCCCAAATCAAGGATCAGTATATTGGAGGAAGTGAGACAGACAGCTGGAATCATGCTATCTCACCTCATTTCTAGTATGTAGCACTCATGAATGGCCTCACTTCAGATGACCGATTGTCCACGTGCGTCTCAGTGCAGTAGCCTAAGACCCTCAACCTGTAAGCCGTTCTCATGGCTAATGCCTCATGAATAAGTATAGAGTACCTAGTAAGTATGATGTAGTAGAGGTGGTATTTCAACGAAAGCTTCAAGAGTGGCTACTGCAAAAACGAGACGCTGCGGTCCAGGCAATGAACGTTGACACATAGTAGTCCTTGTGCCTGACCATCACACAATCGTAGCATAAGTGGAAATAGGTTACATTGCATAGAATTAGGACTAAAGGTGACAACAATTTAGAAAGATTTTTCGAATGATTGACAATTGTTTGGCTTCACAACTCAAAAGCCAAGAATCATCGGTTGACAAGTATGCCGAAACAACCCTCAACAAAAACACCCGACAAATATTACGTTCGTCTGTTTATTCCCTTGAGTTGAGAGTGCACCTGAAAATAAAGTTCATCCATAATCATGCTCAATTTCTCAATGCTTTCCATACATTATTGCCAGGTTTGAAAAAGCCGGAAAATTCTCAGATCCTTGAAGACATAGCAATGTTCAGATTCAACCATGGAAGTGGAGTGTTTATTCTGGTGCAGTTTAGAACAAGATTTGACGAACGTCGACATAGAAATCTTGAGAGTTCTGAATAAATCCGATGAACGTACTTGTGGATAGATTTCTATAAAAGTGCTTGCTACCCTACTAGTATCTACACTAGCGTAGAACGATCGTGTTCAACAATGAAAAGAGTCGAACAATCGCACGGAATTGCTCATCAAATGACAGACTGCCGCTTTAGTGATCCTCGCGGTTCATTGGGAAATTCCTCCATGCCCTAAAAAAATCTCTAAAGCTATGACTCTTGGAGAACAGACGTTTATATCTGTAACACAAACAGCTAAGCATTATACATTTATGTATTTACTATTTCTAAGTTTACATACAATAACGATATATGTCTAAAAATAATATTATTCAATATTTAGAATACATAATCCTATCTCCTATCATTCCTTGCTTTCGATATAATAATAATGGAAATACTAATAACATAATAATGATGTGTTGATATCATTGTAATGATTATCATGACCAGCACCCAGGCCCAGGTAATTTCTCAGCTCCAGTATATGTTCCAGGTACATTGTTAACTATCTCCTTCATAGTGTTTCTGAATTCTTACAAAACTCACTTGACACTTCTTTCAAAATCTTCATTTCGATGAAGGCTTAGTTCATGAAAGTTGAAACAGTTTGATATAAGCAAAATCAATTGATTATTCAAATAGAACGTTCTTGATCTAGTACGGCATGCTTAGGTACATCTAAATTCCGCCACTTAACATCAGATATTACATGAATTTCCATAATTATAACACTCAATTGAGAATTTATATCATATTTTACAAAGTTTCTTGAGCACACTTTTGGCAGTAAAGCTGATGTCACTCATAATACCACTTATACTTATCCGTACATTCAGGGTCTGTCACGACAAAATTCCATTACAAGAGTAGAGAAAGGTCTTGAAAATGAAAGTTGGAAACTTTGTGAGTAATATCTTTTTCAAAGGATTCCAATCCACTTCTTTTTCACAAACGACTTACCCTACATTGTGTTCCATTTTAGAAATACTCGATTCAATTTTGTACAAATGTCCAGGATACATAAGAATAATACAAAATTGTGAATTAACCCTACACTGTTTATTGTATCACTTATGATAAACACTGATTTATCTTCGATTAAATAGCATACCAAAACTACCAACCTCTTGCAACTCTTTGTTCTATATTTGATACATGCTCGTCGCCTTATTTATATGGGCTATTCACATATTTAGTGCCATCTAACATGTCACAGACCAACATAACACCAGTTAAGTTGGCTCGTGTTATTGCCAAGTCTGATTCAGTTTCTCACGTTTATAAGGTATGTTTTACTGAAGATTATAAAAGAGGGCTAGTTGTGACACTCTCATTATCACAGCATGTCTTGTTCTAACTCAAAGATATAGTAAACAGTTTGCAAACTAGTGCAGATACGGGTATTACTCTTGAAAATTTTTACCAAATTTTTATTGTACTGGTGCTTGAGATATACGATCTAATATAGAGATAAATATGATCTAAATATCTTTTTCATAAGTTAACATTGTCTCTATAGAGAGGAAATATAATTCAGTATCTGATATCTCCCTTACTGTCAGATTATTATCAACTGAAATCAAAGAACAACTGAACTAAGGCTTTACTCATCGTCTTAATATTTGATATCAGATGACACTGATTGAATTGACAAAATTTATTTTGTAGGTATGTAGACCATGTGTACAAGAGACAATCGGATACAGAATATATATGCAGCAATTATTCCGGGATGCATCCATGTACAAATTTGCCGGCGTATGTGTTGGATGGCAAAGAATGCAACTTAACGTACGAAGAAAAACAGATTCCCGAAAACAAGGACAACTTCAGTTTGTGTGTAAACTGGAATATCTATTATACTAAATGCAACGCCAGTGGAGAGAATCCGTTTCAGGGTACAATTTCGTTCGACAACATTGGTTTAGCTTGGGTGTCTATTTTTTTGGTGAGTATCCCTTGTTTTATTTTACAGTGAACTTTATTTTTTATGAAGTTATGAGGAAGAACAATTAGTTTCACCAATTTCTACCATCGCTGATTCTGCACGATATTATTCTCTCATTTATCTATATTTAAGGAACATATTACGGAAAACTGAGCTTCGTATATGTCATTAGTACTCTCATCAATGTTGGAAATATAAGGATCTTACGAATTAATTATGGATTCTCACATAGAACTATACACTACAAATCCAAAACGCAACTTTTCATCTGCAACATAATCAGTTGAACATTTATTATCAAGTTCTTTAGATAGAGGAGGCCAAAGGGCTACCTACAAACCTAAGTGTGGAGTAAAGAGGTAGCTTACAACAGTATCGCTTAGTTTTGTAGACGCATGGTCAGTATTGAGTACGACGTGTGATGAATATTAGAATTTAACAGAGTCTTACCTGTTTCTTGTGGAAAATTATATTTTGTACATGTTCCTTAAGTGTCCTTGTGTGATTGAAAACATTTTTTCACCTGTAAATGAGCGTGTATAAGAGTGTTGTGACTACGAAATGCGTTACAAAATGGCGAAAATGGCAAAAAGACGACTTTGCAAGGAAAGTATAAATATTCTACAGATACTATGATCTTATGCCACTTTTACATACAACTAGACCACATGCTTATAAGTTTTAAAAAAGTTCAAATTTTGCCGCTCCTACTACTAACTATAAGGACAATTTGTAATTCATACTTAAGCGATCTGGCAGTTGAAGAAAGACAAAAGTTCTTTACTTACACCCAAAAACGATTTAAATTATTGGATAAAAATTAAAATAAAATGATACTATTATTTGATGAGATCCTTGTTAACCGATTTTTGAATTATAAAGCCAAAAATATTGTTGGTACCGCTAGTCATAACACGTTGCTTGCAACGACAGCATTGATGTTAGATCGAAATTCAAAGGGGTTGTCCATATTTCTCCTGTATCAAAAATAAAACACGAATTATTGTTTATGTTCATTAGTCAATTATTTATAATTAGAACAAAATAACAAACAAAATATTCTGTATCATAAGTGACAATTTTACGCCCAACAGCAAAACCATTATTTTCCTCACATAACAAGTTAAGTATAGTGTATACTCATCCAATTGATAATTCAAGACCATTCTTTCATTTATTCGATTCGGGTCACATTCTCGAACGTATAAGGGATAATTGGGTTTGACTCGGGAAACGAGAACATTGTCTCATTTCATGCTTTAAAAAAATGCTTGAACCAGAACAGGAGGAATTTTCAAAATGTTTCAATATTCTTTGAATTTGAAAGCACTTTACTCTACAAATTGTGAACGTCAAAATATCAAATAAGCCTCAAGATATTCAAGGAATATGTTATACAGGCTCTACTTCAATTTGGTTCAAATATGGAGCATCACACATCCATAGCCCAGCTTATAAATATTATATTAACTTGGTGGAAAATGATTAATCTGAAAACTCCTCTCAAAGAGCAATGATTGAGGGAAATCTTCCACGAACCTATAGTCAAAGAGGATTCAATAAACTATAAAAGAGTATACACTGTGGATACACTATAACAATATAAATAAGAAATAGTCACCCTCTTGCACTAAAAATACTGTTAAAACACTGAGGACCTGTCGGCTACCAAGTAGCCATCATCAGAGTAAACTGAAATTTCAAACCATCGAACCTACAAAACGATATTTCCCATTAAAAATTATCAAAGCATTAGGTACTAATTGAAGGTTACCAGACTCAGATCAATCTATAACGTGCGTTATCCAGAACAAATACAATGTGTTTCACACAGTTTTGGAATTTGTATGAAAAATGACACATTAGACTAAGAAACCCAATGGGTTCATGAAAAGTTCTGAGAAAACTACTTATCATTCAAAGTCAAATGATCTTAAATGAGGAAATGCAAACTAGATTCACCTTTACTTATTCCAAAGTAGCATCTACATGGACGAAAGAATCATTACTCAAATTACAGCTACGTGCAGCCTTTTTTCTTACAAAGCGTATATTTATTAAAGATTAGACCGACTTTGACTATATCGGTGGTTTCGCTGTTTACGTAGATTGGAGAATTAAACACAAATTTACAAAAAAATGTTGATATTAACTTAGAATGAATGCTGACCAATTGTTTCACCACACTGTGGTATTTTCAAAGCTAGGATTCATCAACTAAAGCTGAATCTAAAATTATGTCTCCAAATATTAGAATGTTGTACAAAATGAGAGATGAAGGTTAGTGCAGTCAAATGGGTATTTGAGGTCGAAATCCTTGGGAAATGGACCGATTTTGATGTGATAAAGCGCATTCTCTTCGGAATTTTATCAGAAACAAAGTCTACCTTGTCTAAAGGTGCGCAAAAATTGTGCATTGTTTATGAGATTACATAAAAATTCATAAAAAAATTTCGGGTAAAGACTATTTTTGGTCAGTGAACATATGAAAATAGTTAAACGAGTAGTTAAATTAACTTAATTTGTTATAAACAATTTATTAACAAATAGACGAATTCGACCAAAACTACGAGTTTGGGATCGTTTTCGAATAATGTTGGCTTTTTGAGTTCGATTTTGTCGTCAATATCGTCGAATGTATACCCGCTAATTTATTAATTTGTTATGAACAAATTCTAATTATTAATAAATATACGAATTTGACCAGAAAAATGTCGTTCTCAGCCTCTTGAGTATGATTTTATTGTCATTGTTACGCATGGATAAATTTCTGAATTGTTATAAATACATTATTTTTTAATAAATATACGAATTGCGCTAAAATTTCAAGTGTAAAGTGTTTTTTAAATTAATGTATTAATAGTCAAATAAATTATATAAAAAAAATAGTATCAAGTCTTATTAAAATAACAAATTAACTAATAAGAAAATGCTATTGTTCAAGAAAAACAATAGTTTGATTCAAACGTATCACGAATAATACCAATACATTATTTATAATGAATATACGGAATGCACCAAAATTAATGTATTAATAGTCAGATAAATTTTAACAAGAAAAATAATATCAAGTTTTATCAAAATAACAAATTAATTAATAAGAAACGTATCACGAATGATACCCCTTAAGATGAACAAGAATGGAATATTTTTTATTTGTTCGTATCAAAACAGAGATTTTTCTAGTTCCAGTTTTTTTTTTTGATATGATTTATTTGACTATGGATACATTAATTTTAAAAACACTTTACACTTGGAATTTTGATGCAATTCGTATATTTATCAATAAATAATTTATTTATAATAATTCAAAAATGTATCTATGCATTTAAGGACTATAATACCAATGAAATCGTACTCAGGAGAACAAAATTAGTTGAAAACGACTATGAACTCGACATTTTGGTCAAATTCGTATAATTATCAATGAATAATTTATTTATAACAATTCAAAAATTTAAGTGTGCATTTAAAGACCATAATAAAAATAAAAGCGTACTCAGAAGGCCAACATTAGCTGAAAACGACTATAAACTCGACATTTTGGCCAAATTCGTATATTTATAAGCAAATATAATTTGTTTATAACAAATCAATAAATTAGCGGGTATACATTCGACGATATTAACGACAAAATCGAACTCAGAAGACCAAAATTATTCGAAAGCGATGCTAAATTCGTAGTTTTGGTCGAAGTCGTCTATTTGTTAATAAATAAATTGTTTATAACAAATGGAGGTAATTCAACTACTTGTTCAACTACTTTCATATGTTCACTGATCGAAAATAGTCTTCATCCCATCATTTTTAATAAACTTTTATGTAATCTCATAAATACGCTAGTTAAATTGTTAATATATTGTTTATGAGCAATGCACAATTTTTGCGCTACCTCAGACGAAGTAGACTTTGTTTCTGATAAAATTCCGAATAGAATGCACTTTGTCCCATCAAAATGGGTCCATTTCCCAAGGATTTCGAGATTTGGCCTATTTTTATACCCATTTGACTGCACTAGGTAGACAGTGGTTTGCGTGGGAGTTTATTTACAAAATTATTGACGAGCTGCGAATTATAGAATATATGGCCATGTATAATACAAGAAACGAAAACTTTGAAAATTCCACCGCCCTTGCTACCCACTATTTTGATTATAAACATGAATTCGATTACAAAGATGTTAATATTTTAACTAAGGAAAGCAATTATTATAAAAGATCTATTCTGGAGATTATTCACATGAAACGTTATTCCAAGTCATTGAGTCAGATTTATACTGATTTAATTGATTAATGCCCTTACAAATTCCTACATGCGTCTTTATAATGTTAAAAGTATATTTTAGGTAGAATGCTCAAATAGCTATATTTCGAATAATGTCTGATAATCTTTTTCTATTATCTCATGAATCTTCAACCTCTGGTTCAACAGTGGATACTTGAGCGTTATATTTTTTGGTTTTAGCCATATACAGACTTTACTAAGCAGTGGATTCTTGATACATATTCATATACTTTAAACATCAATGTGTTACAATTTCGAGTACTCGTGCTTTTACAACGTGGACATTTTTATTTGATATTGGTGTGATAAGGGCGCCTTGGGTTGATAAATTGGTTTTAAGGACAAACTTAATACGTACGTAAAGACGATAATAATAAGCATATGTATTAACGTGACCTATTTCCAGAGAATGTGTATATAAGTGAATTATAGGTATCTATTTGGTCATTTCATGTTACGTTACTATTGTTTTTTGAATGTTTAAGAATGTCTATGATTTCTGGAATATAGAATTAATGTCCTGATTGAATATGTGAAATAAAGGGATTAAGTCTGATATTATGATTATTTTCCAATAGGCGTTTCACGTAATTAAGGTCCTCTTTTCTGGGCCTGTAACTTCTCAAATGTTCGTGGAACCTTACACTGAAACTGCGTTCAGTTTGTCCTATGTACAATGCATTAAAGGTATCACACCTCAGCCAGTAAAGCCAGGTTTCTTTAATTTTTCTTCTTCAGATTTTGAAATATTAATATATGGGTGTAGATTATTTGTTGTTTTAAAGACGACGTTCTAATTCTGATTTTTAGGAAATAGAGATATTTCTTGTGAGTGTTTACCTAAATATGTTAGACATGCGAAATTAGGCTTAGGTCTTTTTTATTAAGATTATTCTGAAGTATTTTATGTACTATCTTGACATCATAACTATTATTTTCACCAAGGTTTATGATTCTGTTTAATTCTAAATGGAAGTTATCTTTACCTAATGGGATATTGACTGATCTATGTAACACAGAATTATATGCTGCCAACTTATGTGATTGCGGGTGTAGAGAAGTGTTGTGTATAGTGGTATCTGTGTCAACATTAGCTGGAATTTATAAATTAGTATTTAATTTTCCATGTCATTCATAAATATATCTGCTAGTAAACAGAACACCGGCCTCCCCATGGTTCTCCATTATTACTGGCTAAAATATTTATCAATTACTTGGAAAATCAACGACTAAATTCAGAATTAATAGATAGAAATATATTCCCCCTTGAAGAACAGTCAAATAGTGGGCGTTGCAAAGTTACTCTTCGCAAGTCATTTGATTTGGTTACTGATTTTTGTATAATTGCTTAACATTCATACATTCAATAAAATACTCTTTCCATTTATTTAAAGATGATGAAAAATTTTATTTATTCCATTTACGCAAGTAAATAATATTCATTGATAATGGATCCAAGAAAATCTACAGAAAGCAATTATCTTAGTTTGGGAATAGAACTCGAGTCTACTAAGTGGAAGCCAACTGTCCTGACCCTCAGACCACAACGCCATTTAATCTATTAAAGGACTGTGTAAATCTAAGTTCACCTCAATACGTGTTTTTGTAGTTGTTGTTGTTGTAGTTCTTGAACGATTCTGTTGAAATTTGAATGAAAGCAGTTTCCAACTAGCATAAATTCACTGTAAAAGTTTCGAATCGATTCAATAATGTATACTCAGGGCGTTACGATCTTTTTCAGTTTTCTGTCTGTTACCAGATTTCCCTGAAAAACAATAGAGTTCGTCGCCAAATAGCAAACGAGGTTTATCAAACTTTGAATATGATAGGACCTACCGTTCTTGAGTTATTATTGGGACAAACATTGCGTGACGGACATCCAGACATACAGACAGAGTTTTTCAAAGTTGCTTGAGATTCGATAAAAAATACTATGGTGGAGGAACTTTTGCTCTAGGACGTTTTTTAACGATTTTAGAAATAGTTTGATCGAATGCATTATACTCTTTGAGATTTCTCCTGTGAAGAGTATGATGAAAAAGATGATGAGGGACCCATGGGGAGCAATATTTATGAGTTACTTGGAAAATCAGATACTGAATTCAAAATTCCAGCACGTGTTTGTATTTTGGTATCGCTATGTTGACGACGTATCGCTCGAATTACAGGAACTAATTCATTTCTTACCTATATTAACAACTAACAACCAAATATAGAATTCACATTAGAGACAGAAAAAACAGCTACTTAAAATTTTTAGATCTGACCATTTCACATACAAGTTATCACTATTCCTTCGCTATTTATCTCACACTCACCCACACAAATACCACCCTACACGACACTTCTTTACACCCACAATAAAATAGATCAGCAGTATATAACTATATGATGATTAGTTGTTAATACCCCATTGAATAAAAATAACTTGAAAAATGTAATGGTGGAAACCATTACTTTGTGATAATTTATCATATTGATATAATAAAATAAGAGACTTTTACTTTGTCTTTTATGTCATATATTATAGAAACAAATCGTGACTATAGTTTCGACACTAGCGTGTCATCTTTAAACGATACTAATGTATGAAAATATGAATAATCTTGGCTATTTATGGTACAATATAAGACAAAGGTAACAAGTGGGGTTCCGGTTGGGGAAATCATTGTTAAAATAGTATAATTGGAATTGAATAATGAGGCAGAGTTAATATTGTGATACGGAAATTTGAATGCTGAGGTATACTAAGAAGGCACGAGAGGATTATGGGGAATTTTACATCATCAATAAACAGAATGCTGTAATACACATCTCTTGAATCGTTTAAAATTGTATTGTCATAATTTTTAATACTTTGGCAAATTTCTATTGATTCTAGTGTATTTGATTCAAAACCTCTACTTTGACTTCATCTAAATTTGGAAAAGTGTACCCTGTTTCTAAAATATGGTTGAAGGAAGATGAATATGTTTTATAAAGTCTAAAAGATCGAAAATGTTCCTTATATCTAATATCTGTATTACTACTAGATCTAGCGATGTAAAAGTTTTCTAATGCAGGTTAATTTATATATTCCAGGCTTATTGAACTCATTTGTCTTATCTTCAACATTGACCAAACACTATTAGTCTAAGAGCCAGAGCGATATTGATGGTTTGAACATTAACCCGATGGCACTATGGTGTATCGTTGGAGGACGGTGTAATGACCAACTCATCTCACAGACCAAATTTCCGCCGGCTGCTAGATCTCGAGATACAGCTTCCGTAAATTGTTTATTTTTTGACTGGAGGTCAACCCTTTTCAAGTTGCGGTTACTTGACAAGCATGCCATTCTTATACACTTCTACCATGTGCCGTCATTTTTTATCGTGTCCGTTTATCAGGCTGACCAGTTAAAATTGGACCGAAAACGGACTGCAAGTTAACCCTCCGAAACCTGGTGGGAACTATTCATTGGTGTTGGAAATTGTTGAGATACCCTATGCCATCAAAAGTTATCGGTCCTTTCCGAGTAATTGGTCATTATTTGGACCAAAAATGGTTTTATTTCTCATTTTGTGGCTAAACCTTGCGGATTACAAGGTAACATGATGGCACCATGTTAAATAACTTTATTGGAGATCAAATAAAGATTTAAAATTATTGCCATCACTCCTTGCCTATTTGAACCCCTCGAAATCCCCTAAAAACACCCCCAAAAAAACAAAAAACGTTCGTTTCGATTTTAAACTCAGACAGAATCTCAATAATTGACTAATTTATTATAAAATTGGTCATATTATCCATATTATTCATATTTTTTCGGAAGTGGTTTTGGTAGGTTGAAATAGGCAGGGAGTGATGACAATAATTTTAAATCTTTATCTGACCTCCAATGAAGTTATTTAACATGGTGCCATCATGTTACCTTGTAATCCGTGAGGTTTAGCCATAAAATGAGAAAAAAAACATTGTTGGTCCAAATAATGGCCAATTACTCGGAAATGAACCGATAACTTTTGATGGCATAGGGTATCTTAACAATTGCCAGCACCAATGAACATTTTACACCAGGTTTGGGAGGGTTAACTTGCAGTCCATTTTCGGTCCGAATTTAACTGGTCAGCCTGATAGACGGACACGATAAAAATGATGGCACATAGTGGAAGGTATAAGAATGGCATGTTGTCAAGTAACCACAACTTGAAAAGGGTTAACCTCCAGTCAAAAAAAAAATTTGCTGAGGCTGTATCTCGAGATCTAGCAGCAGGCGAAAATTCGGTCTGTGAGACAAATTGGTCATTGAACCTTCCTCTAACGATAAACCATAGGGCCATCGGGTTAATGTTCAGACCATCAATATCGCTCTGACTCCTGGACTATATGTTTCGATAAAATGGCTACAATTCTTTCACTTACGGTACCAAAATAGGTGAGGGAAAGGTATTTCGATAAAGAATCAGAATTTTTTGTGAAAGGATGAATACTTGAGTGAGTCAATTTCTGTTTCTTTCTTTCAATTGATTTGGATATAATTTGAGGTTCGAAACTGTTGGCTATGACCTTGATTATATCCAATTCTGCATTAATGTTTTCAGGAAAAAGAGGAAGTGTGTATCATAGAGTTGTATGCTACTAATTTGTGACTACGGTGACTAAAAGATAAATTGACAATAGTTGTATCTGTTAATGTAGGTTTTCTTTAAACTTTGAAAGAAATGATACTATTATGGTGCATGAAGGTAAGGTCTAGGAAACTCATTCTATTATCTTTCTCAGTTTCTAGAGTACTAGGTTGGATATTATTAATGAAAAATGAGAAAACATTCAATTGTCGTGATGCATCTTTGAAGAAGGATGACACATCATCTACATAACTAAACCAACAATGAATATGTTTTTCATCTAGAGGGGAACACATTATAGTTTCTTCAATATGTGACATGAAAATATCTCCTAAAAGAAGACTCAAGAGGATCCCATAGCTAATCCATTATTTTGTGTGAAAAACTAGTTATTAAATTGACAATCATTTTGGCTAAGGCAAAGATCAAAAGCTTGTTCTATCTCAGATTTTAATACGGAATATGTTCGTAGTTTTTCAACAATTTCTGATATCAAAAGTTTACATACTTTGGGGAGAATATTCGAAAACATATTTGAAACATCGACAAATATCAAAATCCTTTTTTAAGGAAAGTTAACCTATTTATTAACTTTGAAAGTTCCAATGAGTTTTTTAGTGAATACTTAGGCCTGAAGTTGCTTATATTTTTGAAAATTGAATTTTACCACTAGATTATGTGTAGAGTTATCAACATAGGATAATACCGGGAGGATAGGAGCATTTTGCTAGTGATATTTTATTAGGCCGTAAAAAATTGTTCTACTTTTTCTTCAATGCTAAAGATAAAACAAATAAGTTTGATAAACCTGGAGTATATAAATTGAACGGTTCAGAGTGTGATAACGATTACATCAGTAGATCTAGTAATATAGAAATTAGATTTAAGGAACATTCTCGATCTTTTAGATTCAATAAAACAGATTCATCTTTCTCTGACCATATTTTAGAAGCAGGGCATACTTTTCTGAATATAGATGAAGTTAAAATTGTACTTAATCAGACTAGAGGTCTTGAATTAAACCTACAAGGAGCGATAGAAATTATCAAAGATATTAAAAATAATGACGATAAAATTTTAAACAATCAATAAGATGTATATTACAGCATTTTGTTTGATGTCTTGATAACGTAAAACTTCCCATAATCCTCTTGTGCCTTCCTAGTATATCTCCGCATTGGACTTTCTTCATTACAATATTAACTCTACCTCTACCTTGAAGTTGTAACGTCTAAATTCCACTTTACGGCTTAGAAATGGCCGCGATAGGGCAATCGGTTAACTCCTGCGACGTCAGCTATGCTAGACCCTATATTCGGTATATTCTAAGAGTCACGGTCCGTATCTTCTAAGAGCCATGGACCGTACCTATATGCTGAGGGTCTTGGTTGCTCGGTGTCAGTTACCGCTTCTCTTTCGAAGGTGTTCTGTGAGACACCGGAAAGGAAGAGAAAATGGCACTTCTGGTCTATTCGTTCGAGTGAAAAGTCGATTTCTAGGTTCTTCAACAGGGAGGTGATACCAAGCGTGAGTTTGGAACCAATTTATGGGAATATTTCTTCCGTTGAAAACAAAAACATCAATTACCGATTTAGATTGGAATCATTGTGATTAATAGGGTAATTAATGTGCCTACGGGGATCAGAGCCTAGTTTCGACGTGTTTAGTTGGGAACGATAGTAAAGTTGTCTTTTGGAAGGAAAAACCCTATCGTGTTAGAGGGTTCTACTTCTACTTCTACTTCCACTCCTACCTTTTGCTTCTTCTTCCTCTTATTTTTTGTTTATGTTATGGAAATTCAACAAGAAGTGTGTTGAGGGATTGACTTGCATCTACTGTGGAAAGATCAATAGGAGTCGCTGATTTATCTGTGCTGTACAATCGTGGAAACGGTATCATAATTGTGGCAGGGACCCCTACAGTAGAAGTAATAAATCATCACCAAGCAAATAATAACATCAACTCTCACCAGGTCAGACTATCGATTGTGTTTTGTGTAACAATTTTTAATAACATTAACTCTCACCAGGTCAGATTATCGATTGTGTTTTGTGTAACAATTTTCAATAATCATTTAAGGATTGTATATTATGTAAATTCAATCAACTGTTCACTTGTTCAAATGTTTTAAAGTTACTAATTTCATCCATAAATTTTTATCATTCGCTTCATACCTCATTAGTATAAGACCTGTTAAAAATCGTATCAATATTAGTGTGTCAAGTAAATTTCAATCATTCTGGGAACAAGTCTTTTATTTTCTTTCTTTCAGGGTAATTTAACCTGAGGACTTGAGTATTTGCATCCCCTAGTTATATACGTCATTCATTGGTTGGTTAAGATATTCTGGCGCCCGAATTTTTAATATCTAAAATATAACCCACGACCATCTCCACTGAAGCTGTCGGCAACCAAGTGATAAAATAGAACTCTCGTTTATCCTTTAGTAAGAGCAAAGTGTAACCCCTACAATTTGTACCCAACATTTGGGGCGTTACATTTTGGCGTTACAAATTGACGCCCAACGTTTAGGGCGGTTACACAGTTTCAATTATAGTATTGTAACAATGTATTTCCACAACCGGAACCCCACTTGTTAGCTGTGTCTTATATTGTACGAAGTAACAGTGTTTTATTTTATTATAAAAATAATTTCCATTTAGAATCAAACAGAATCATAGATATGCTAAAAATAACGGTTATAATATTGAAATAATAAATAAAATACTTCAAAATAAACTTGATAAAAAGGAACTAAGCCTAATTTGTCCGTAGATTAATAACAATACCAAATCAAGTTTCGCATGTCTAACATATTTGGGTAAGGAGTTCTCAGTTTCTTTAAAATAAGTATAAAAACGTCGCCTTTAACTCAATAAATAATTCATACTCATATATTATTGATTGAAAATTTAAGAAAGATAAATTGAAGAAAATTGATTGTGGATATTACAGGGTGAGATGTGATGATGAGGTCTCACGAATGTTTGAGGTGCATGCTCAAAAAAGAGACTATTGGAAAATATTCACAATTTCACCCTTAACCCCGATATTCTGGATTCCATGGAAATTTCAAAATATTTTGCAGATAACTCTCACCCAAACCATATATTTTTACCATACCTCAATCTGTCTTACATTCAGAATGATTTTTAATATTCAAGGAAATAATTTTAGCTTTAGCTTTAGTTGATCACTCCAAACTTTTGAAAATTTCACAGTGTGGTGAAACAAATTAATTCTGAATTGAATGTTACAAAGTTTCTGTAAATTTGAGTTCAATTCTACAACTTCCGTAAGTTAAAGTGACTTTGCACTTCCAAGTCAAACTCAGGATAGTACAAATATTTACAAGATAATCTCTCGCACCAAGTACTTCATTCATTTTATATTTATTCATTACTATACCCTACATATAGCAAGAGCCTGAATTATGTTGGTGAACTGAAAAATTTACAAATGGAGTTTAACATTACTAATTCTGACTCCAAGAGCAGTAAGATAAAAAGATAGAAATACCACAAGACCATCTTTTGACAAGTGAATCTTGAGGGTATCCTCCAATGTGATAAACACCAACTTTTCGATAAGAGAGCCCACTCAACTAATTCTCCTAATACAGACCCAGTCATATCAATACCACCAGCAGTAAGTGAAGGCCACACAGTACAAGCATACTCAAACTGAGGACAAATCAAGGTGTCGAATAATTAAAATAGGATCTTAGAACAGACAACATTCATCACTCAGAGCTGAACGGGAGATAAAATACTCTTGCATGCGCGGTATCCGACATTTTGCTTAGAAATAAACATTGTAATGGTTCAATAAAAACGTCTTTTTGATTCATCTTAGTTCATCACAATTTGTACTTGAAGGGTATTCTATTTTATTATAGGTGATTTCGTTGGAAGGATGGACAGATATCATGTACTACGTCCAAGATGCTCATAGCTTCTGGGATTGGATTTATTTCGTGCTATTAATTGTGGTAAGTATTTGAGAACTTCTTGAACAACTTCAGATCTCATAAAGGTATTAATTCCTAACGAATGAACCAAAATTTTTCAATTGAGCCTTAAACCTGTTCATCTAAATGTTAATAGTAACTGAAATACAGAGTGAAAGTCAAAATATTATAGAGACTTCTCCGGAGTCGAATTTTGTGAGAGAATTAGAAACAAATGAATATACAGGAAGTCCCGCATAAGAACCGACACAGAGCAGGAGCATTTAGAGGACCCCAAAATATGATTATTTAACGCAACTTACCTCCATATCAAGTTGCACCCCTGAAAAGTTATAGGCCCTCAAAGTTGGACTTTAAATGTTGAAAAAAATTATTATCTCAATTATACTTCGACTTGCTACACGTTGCATGCTTTCCAAGAGTATTGATCGACAGTAGATAGAGTACAGTTGGATCATTTTGAAGAGTTGATAAGGGATGGTGCAACCTTAGAATTTGGCAAAATTTTATAACCCAATCGCGATAAAAATAATTTATTGGAAAAACAAACAACTTTATTACTAGAAATAACATAATACAATTTACTTGAGTTATAAAAATTTTTCAAAATGATCACCGTTTTCTCATAATGTTATTCTCTATCAGACGATTAGGGAATCTTCTGCGATACTCTTTAACATTTTTTCTGAAATTTCCTTCACAGAAACCTAATACCAATAACATGTTAACTTGCTCACTAAATGAACATTTTCTGGTCATTTTTAATACACTAAGCAATCTTTTATTTATGATAGATTACTTAGCTTTCTGTTTGTCAAGTTCGATGTTTAATTTCATAGCCAACTTTTGAAATTTCGATGATTTTAAATAACATAGCTACATATATGCTTTTATTTATTCGCGTTTTTCGCGAAAACGATCAAGTTTATTGAAAAATTAGAAGAGTAAGAAAAGTTTTAAAATCAAATTTCCCATAAAATACGCTAGCATTTTTTTGAAATTGCGATTGGATTAAAAAATTCTGTCAAATTTCAAGGGTGCACCATCAGTTTTCACACCTTTAAAATGACTCAACTGAATTCTACTTACTGTCGATTAATACTCTTGGAACGCATACAGCGTGATTTTTCTAAGTTGAAGTATAATTGAAATATTAATTTTTTTCAAAATTTAGAGTTCCACTTCGAGGGCCTATAACTTCTCAGGGGTGCAACTTGGTATAGAGATAAGTTGCATTAAATCATCATATTTTAGAGTTCCCTACATGCTCCTGCTCTGTTTCGGTTCTTATGCGTTACATCCTGCATAATTATCTCATGTTTGCTTTTGCAAGATAGCAATGATCTACCTGGACTAGAAAGACCTTATCATTTCTATGTGACAAATACCAACATGAAATAAATGAGTATCATATTCATATATCCATTTGTTTCTAATTCTTTTACATTGGTTTGGTTCGGTGTTGCCATCTGGCGCCCCGTCAAGTAGTCTCACATTCCCCTTAACTTGTAAAATTCGAGAAATCAGTCAATGTAGTACATTGTTTGATTTCTTAGTGGGACATCTATTCATAAATGGCGTGAGATATTCTGGTCATTTTACCATTTTGTAGTCCGGTTATTACTACCTTCAACAAAGCTCTTTCAGTAGCGCTACAATTTTGGTCTTTCCACTGATGAGCTCTATGTGAAGATCGAAACAGCTGTCTGTCAATTAGTAGATGGCGCTACATGCACTACATATTACACATTGCATAACTTTGCGATTTTCGTCAGATATTTTCTTTTATTTGGTATTCTCTTTTTCTGTGAATTTTCAAGTAGAAAAGTGATATCTGCTTAACGTTTCCCACGTTACCGTTCTAGGGAATTTATATTTTAACTTACCATGCAAACGCAGGATGAATACAATCCAATTAAAAACTTACAAACAAACTTATTTACACGGAATTGAGGTAAAAAATTTCTGGTTTTGAGACAACCGAAAACGAATTAGTTTGAATGCTAAGTTCAAAATGTCAATATCACGAAAGCGGTTAGAGCTGGAAACATTCAGCAGGTATACCTTTTATGCCTAGCAGGAAAAGAACATATTAGATATTATTATGAATTCTCATTCAAATCATCTCGATATCTCTTTTTCAACATGACGAATACAGTTATTCTAGAACTGAGGTGTAACAGCGCCTTCTTTGACATATCCAAGAAGGTATTTCCGTGTAAATCCAGAAAAAAATTTACACCGATAACAATATTTCCCTTATATTATGTGAAGGAAGTGAAAAGTAATGACGAAATTTGGAATGTCAACATGAAAACTCATTAAAACAATAAAGAAATATTTTAATTACAACACTTTTTCACCCACTTTCAGTTACTATTGAGGTTTGATCAACAACTTTTAGGTTCAATTCCAAATTTGAGAGCAACGAACATACCTTTCTGCTCTTTGGCTAATTCATCATGAACTATCCTGTATTAAAGAGTGACTCACTCTTCACGAAGTGTTCGGAACTATAAAGCCAACAAACTTGCACTCTGACAGATGGGTCCCTTACACTCTTACACGTCGAAGGCAACCGCTAAGAATTTCTTGGAATTTTGAGTATAAGACACCCCTAGCACACCTAGGAGTCGGAAGGGGGTGATATCGATCTAGCTATATAAGTATCGATTCCATAGTTGTCGATTTCGCTGAGATGGATAATGAAATTTCTGATGCCGCTTGAATCCAAGTCCAGCCCCAGTGATGAGAAGTTGATGACATAGAAATAATCGAAAACGATCGATATTAATGACGATCACATAGTGTTAGAACTTCTGACACCATTTGACTCCAAGTTCAGCCCCAGGGGTGCTACGGGTGGTGTTGTAATGATGTAATACCAATATCAGTATAAATAACATGTAGTACAATCAATGACGGTAAAAATAGAGTATTGTGTGAACCGGCACCGATTCTTATAACATTTAGCAAAGATTTTGGAGATTGACCAAAATGAGTTTATGAGCCACCCTTTTCGGGGTTCTAAATTTTTAAAATGCGAAACGGTTCTAGGAATGAATGAAATAATGAACGCTAAGCAAAAAGGGTCCTCTACATTTTTCCCATGAAGTACATCGTTACTGAGTTATTTACGGTTGAAGTTGTACAGGCTGGCTCGTTTATCTTGGGCCACTACCTTATCTCATAAAATATGAGTAGAGAAAAAAGTTTCGTATAAGAGATCCTTGATTTAATTCGAATTTTAACAAATATATAGTTCTATTCATACAGGGTACTCTATTTTCCGTGGATACGCGTCAACTTCCTTGATTTAAATAGGACAACCTATATATTGCTGCATATTTTGATTCTACGCTCTAGACACATTTCATGTTATAATGTCCTATACCTAAGTCTAACCGTTTTTGATATATTTCAAATTGTATGTCAAAAATGACGTTTGCAATTTTTCCTTTAAGGAAGCCTTTATTATTCAATTTGGATTGGATTCGTTGTAGAAGAGAACCTACTTCAATATATTTTTATATTATTTTGAAAACAGTTAATTCAAAAAATAGGGTTGAAAATCAAATCAAGAAAACTGCCAAAAATTCATTAGTTCAAATGGAAACCCCCAAATTTTATAATTTTATCTTAGTTAGCATTAAAAATGAGGGCGAGTTTTGAAGTTGTTTATTCCAAAGTTTTGTAGTTTGTTCACTTTTAATAATCATGCTTGCTTGAATTATGGGCCGTTTATCTTGGACACTTATCTCAGAAAATATAGGAGATGAAACGTAAAGTTAAATGCAAAAGTTTGTTGGGCGAATTCGACCCTTTAATTTATTTTATTTGATTACATGATGTCAAATTTTACGTGCAGATATTTTCTCAGCCCCCCGCATTATGTCAGATCTAAATAGAGTATTTCACGACGAATTCAAAAATACATAACATATGCGATACACCGTTTCCGATTTATGATTTGGTGAATACTTTATTAAAGAACATATTGCACTAATAACCTAATGAAAGACAATATTTTTGAGCAATACAAGTGGTATAAAGAGCTTCTAAATACATAACGGCATTTCTAACATATTCACTTCCATTTAGGTATTGAATACCTTCTCGAATCCAACGTTCAAGTTCCTGTGTAGTTAATGATTTGTGTTTGTATACTAGATCTTTAAGTGTGCCTTATAGAATTGAATCTAAGGGGTCTCCAGTCTCTATATTGTGCATTCAAATAGTTGGTAATTTCTTGACTTGATAGGGAGCATCATCCTGCTGCCAAATTGAATTTGCTCGTTCTCTTGCAGGCACTTCATTTTCCTCAAGGGGTTGGATATTATTTATAAGCTCTAAGTAACGTCAGGAATTGAAATTCCAACGAAAAAATACTGGACCTATAATTCTGGATCTCCAAATGGCGCACCATACTCTGACAAAATTTCTTCCCGATTTTGTAACTTCCATAACTTTTTATATTATTCTCGGTGCTCCAGTAATGGATATTCTTTTCATCAACAATTTTGATTTGAGGTTGCAAATATGGACTCATCTGTTCAAATAATATTTAAAAATATGTCTCTCCGTAAGAATATTGCAAAAATCTAACCTGGTGTTGTAATCAAGTTGTTCTAATTTTTGTACTGGACCATATTTATAGGACTTAAATTTCTTTATTTGAAGGCATGTTTGTTGTTCTTCTGACGTTTAGATCTAAGATGCATTTTGGGTTGACGTTTCAGGAGTCTCTTCAAAATGCAACAAAATATCCAGTTGCTCTTCATCAGTCAGAATATGACTAAGTCTTATTTTCTCTTTCTTCAAGGTTCCATTTATTCTAAATTATTGGTGAATTCTATCGAAGATCTTCCTTTCTGGGCGTCGCCTTAATGGAAATTTAGTTATATAAGCCTCAACAGACAGTGTCCGATTTTTATTGTTTGATATACAACTTTCTAACATGTAAATCTTTTCCCTGCGGTAAACATCATTAATGAATAAACTGGATTTGAAAAAGGAAAAATAGGTGAACAAGATCATATCAAACAATCATTTCGATAGATTTTTTTAACTATGACAAATAGTGACATTATGTAGTATGGATTGTTTTTCAAACGCCGTTTTGGCCAATTTGAGAGCCATATAGCAGACTATAGCATTTTTACGATAGAAAAATACAAAATTTTGGAATAAACAACTTTACACAAACTCACCCTCATTTTTAATGTTAAGTAAGATAAAATTATAAAATTTGTGGGGTTTCCATTTGAAAAAATTGATTTTTGACAGTTTTCTCGATTTCATTTTTAACCTTGTATTTTGAACTCATATTGACAGTTTTCAAAATATTATAGAATCAATTAAAGTAGGTCTTCTTCAACAAGGAATCCAATCCAAATCAAATAAGGAAGGCCTCCTTATAGGAAAAATTGATTTAAAAAAAAACGTTATTTTTGACATAAAATTTAAAATATGTCAAAAACAGTTAGACTCAGGTATAGGAGATTATACATGAAATGTGTCTCAAATTTTTCGTAGAATCAAAATGTGTAATAATAAATAAAGTATCCCATTCAAATTACAAAAGTTGACGCGTATCCACGGAAAATAGAGTATCATGTATCCACAGAAGCATATAATTGTTAAAATATAAATCAAATTTTATACGATACTTTTTTCTCAACCTTGTATATTTTATGGGATAAAGTAATGTCCTAAGATAAACGAGCCATCCAGTACAATTTCGGTGAAGGTTGCGCCAAAACCAACGAAAATGGAAATACAAGCATACAAAGTTGAATAACTACTATCCGGGAGCACATTCGTATAGAATTCAGAGATTTTCTCAAACTGCGTGAAAATATCTACTAAATGATTCATTTACAGCCCCGTTATTTCATCATTATTTCATTTCATATATTCTATAAATGGTTCTTGCAATATGTTCCTTGTAATTTTTATCGAGTCGCCCTAGAAACCAATTCATAGGGACTTTTGATTGCTAGAAGTCATGTATTGAGGTTAAACCTCGTTGAATGCTTATTTTTCAAGATATCCAAGTTCAGAGATGTTGAAAATAGTGTATGCACTCATCACCAACTTGTTTACATTTCAGTTGATTTGCACAGCTATAAAAACCAAAGTGTTTACAAAAACCTGAGCGAAACTTTTAGCCTTTTGTAATTTGTTGGTGTCTGTTTCGAAATAATTTTGGGAAAACTGAATCTTATGAGAAAAATTACAAATTTTTAAGAACAGTAGTTTTTTTTTCTAAATTTTCCATTCTGTACAGATAAAACTTTTTGAACGTATTGATAATATTCCATGAAGGGAAATTACAATTGTATTTTGGTCCACTCGATAATGAAAATGCCATCAACTTCATTTTGTTTTTTTTTTCGAAAAGTGCGAGCTGTAACTTGGTTAATATTACTTCTACACTTTCTCAGTAAAATGTGAGGTGCCCGAGTTATTTGCGAAAAAGCGTACGAAAGCATGTTTTATCTCGAAAAACCGTATATAACTCAGTAACAATGGACTTCACAGAAGAACTATTAGGAACCTTTTTTGCTTAGAATTTGTTACTCTATACATTTATTACAATAATTCCAATTGTTACGCTCGTGGAGGAGTGGTATGCACCCCCAGAATGGAAGTGCACCCTGGGACCAAGTCAAAAATTAATTTCTATTCATCCCCAAATCTCCCCAAAGTTAAGAATCGGTAGCAGCTCAAACAATTTGGAGGTGAAAACCGTCATTGACTGGACTAATACACGTTTTCGTTCAGTTCATAACTGTGGATACACTATAACACTAATAAGTTTCCAAATAATCACCTCTATGCACTAAGAATACCATTAAAGTACTGAGGACTTCTCAGCTACCAAGTAGCTGAAAGATCCTTGGTACTATTAGTATTTTCAGTGGATAAAGGTAATTATTTAGTACTTACTAGTGTAATGGTTTTTATGTTCGCTGAGATAAATAGTGACACTCCTGATGCTGTTCAAGTCCAATTTCAGTTATTACAATGACTCATCCAGTCAATTCTTTGGTTAATACAGCAATATTGATGTCAGATTTGAATACATTCGTGATAAAACATATTTGTTGCAGATCGGTTCCTTTTTCATGATAAATCTATGTCTAGTCGTAATAGCAACTCAATTTTCCGAAACTAAAAAACGAGAACTGGAACGAATACGTCTGGAGCGTCAGAGATTCCAAAGTAGCAGTACTCTTGCGTCTTCCACCAATAACAGCGAACCGACGAGCTGCTACGCTGAAATAGTCAAATATATTGCTCATTTATGGAGGAGGAGTAAAAGAAGATTATTGAAGAAAATCAAAATATATCGGATGCGGAGAGATCAACGTAGGGATCAAAAAATAATAGCGGGAGAGACTATAAGACTTAATTATGCCAAGAGGCATCATCCAAATTGTCACAGATTAAAACAAATTGTAAGTACTAGACTTTAACCTTGTGAAAAAGAGCCTCTTTGTGAACTTGTATTTCAACGTATTTATTATTATTTCAATTTATTCACTTCAATATACTCATCATCTTAGCTATCTTCGACTGTCATCGATTGAATAATCAATTGATGAGAAACCAAAACACATCATTATTATGAATCCAAAGAGATGAAGCCTATATCTACAGGGTGACTCAAGGTCAAACCACTAAAAATTCAGGATCAATTTGTCAGATAAAATAAAATTCAATTTTTACAATGAGCATGTGTAGTACATTCTTCCGTTTTTTAGATACAGGGTATCAAAGTTTTTAGAAAAAGTCAGTTTCTTATTAATTACCTACTCAATAACCTTTTGGCTAATTTTGATAAGCCTCAGCATGCTTATTTGCGATAATAAGTGGCCGCTTTTGATGTAATTAGAACAAAATTATTAATTCCAGTGGCGTTTCAGGGGGCAATCTAATTGATATCGAGTCAAACCATGGATGATTCGACATACTACGCATAAACGAATCTAAAATGAATCAAAACTCGTATTATCAATGGACAAGCTGTCAAACTTTGATACAAACTAAGCTTCAATTGTTGTCGAGATTGCTCCTGGCTACCTATGAAACGTATCACTCTGTCGGCTAGGATCAGTAGTGATAAGTTGCCCTAACTAGCTCAATAAGATTATTTACTCTCGGGGCTCGTAGTGAAACGTGCCCTGTGATTCTAGACTTTATGAATTGCCCTGAGCGCCAACTGCTTCAGAATGAACAAACTAAAAAGAATCCAGGCACTACGTGGTGATTAAAAGTTGATGGATATTCAGAAAAATAAGACAAAGTTCAACTTAACAATTTGGTTTTATTCCAAATAGAAATTTGAATAACGATTAAAACAAGTACAATTATTGTATTGAACAAAATAAATATAAGGTATAATGTAAATTGAAATTAAAATTCGAATTATATGAAGTAATTCAATTATATAAAGATATAAAAATTGGAAACTTTTGGTTTCAATTTCAGCAACAAAGGAATGAATAAAATATAAATTTAGTTATGAACCTTGAGTTCGATTACATCAAAGGACAGAAGTTAATCAAATACAAAATTAGATGTGAACCTTTGAGTTCGATTACAACAAAAAAAGAAGTTAGTGAAACACAAATTTAGTTAGATAACAAAAATCAGTGAAATGAAAATATGGTCGTTCAAACTAAAAAATGTTGCCGTCCTTGGAACTTGAAGGAACTGGGAGTAGGCTCTGCCAGGAAATTCCCTAAACTGTCAATGGCAAGAAGGACAGAGGCACCTCAATCGTTCAGACCCTGTAAATACAACAACGAAGAGTATCTTGGCACAAGTTCGAGAAACCGATAACTTAATCAGCAGCAACAACCAATACGATCCCACAACTGATTACGTTATCTCCCAAACTGTATAAACAGTATATAAACAATATTGATATCTTGAAGAGAATATTATTACAATCAATAGATCTGAAGGAAATCTGAAAAGAATCAAATTACTTATTATGCTACTACAATTGATATTAAAATTTGTAAAGATAAAGGTAGGTACTAAAAAGAATTATAATTAATAAGTTAGAAATTGTCACTGAGCATAAAGATAATGATTTACTTGATTTGATTCTCACTAATGAATTGGAGTTTGTACTTTATAAGATACTTTGAGCAAGCATGACAGTGGTATTACTTAGGACCTCAAAAAGCAGTAAATGCGATTCGTGCTATTCTATGTTCACCCAGATCAATATTCACAAAACCTACTAGTCTAATAAGGCATAACCCTGCGTACTTAATGTACCAGGTCAAGAATGGTGAATCTCAAATTCACGTACCACGTATCACGTGTAATATTGCTAGAATAAACAGGAACGTAAAATTACTATAATACCAATTTGTCCACCACTCATCAAGTTATTTTCGTATGAAGATTAAGAAAAATTTCTAAGGATGCAAAAGATTATCTCAGAATTATGCTAGAACAAAATGATTCGCCATGAATGTAAGAGGTTCGTCAAGAATTATGTCCGTTGAAAACCATTAACATTCAGGGACTGTACATATCCCAAATTATGTGAAAGATATCAAATTAATTAAATAGTCCCTGATAAATAATTTTCAACGGTAGATTGATCATTTCCAAAAGACAAAGGACAGTTAAATCTTACAATTTCATAACCGAATGGCTCCTCTCAATTTCCGTTTAACCCGCTACCCTTCACTCGCGAATCGCGCGTCGTGCAACGAGCCTCCACGAGGAATTCGAATATCGATTTCCTATTGAACGGTTAGGTGACTCTGTTAGTCAATACGTGATAAATGATTCTACAAACCGAACAGAAATCGTTATTCTAATCATTACAGCGTTCTTCATGCCAGTAACTTGGAAAGCGTTACACCTTTGATCTGATTTTTGTTGAAATTAACTTCTCCCTGGTACATGCTGTGTCTCAAAAACGGAGCAAGATACGAAAAAAATTGAATAGACAAGGAAATCGTATTTTCAGTTTCCTAATCTACAAAAAAAACTGTGACGTGATTTGTTCCAATATCAATTAGATTACTCTCAGGGACACCACTGGAATCAATAATTTCATTCTAATTACATCAAGAGAAGGTCCTTATTAACCCAATCAACCATGCCAAGTTTTATCGAACTAAGCCAAAAGGTTTTTGAGTAATTGATTGGAAACTATTTTTTTTCTAAAAACCTTGGCACTCAGTATTTTGAAAACGAATAAAGTCAGCATATATGCCTTAAGGAAATAAAACTTATTTTTACCTGAAAAACTGATCCTAAACGTTTGGCGGTTTAACAATGAGTCACCCTGTATATTTCTTTCAATAGTGAACACAGAACACATATTCTGTGAGGAACTGTATCGGAACCTGGAATTCCTTTTGCAATTGGTACGTTTAATATTCATTTTCGTACAAAATGCCAGTATGGCTCATCAAGTATCACCAATTTCATCAATCGGATATAACAGGCTCATAAATTGTCAGACTAATGAAAATGAATAACTCATTTTGAAACGAAATAGAGAGGAATAAGACAGATGAATATTATTCATAGTTCGAAACAATTGAATTGAGAGAGATAATTCAAGAGAACGATTCAATAAGCTTGGACGATGCAATTATCAAGTTTCTATTTAATAAAAACATTTCACCACTGTACATAATTGAATTTACATTATAATTCGCTCTAGCAACAGTCGAGCGCGTCAAGTACTCGACCAATTTCGAGGACTAGTTCAATTTGTCTCAACGAGAATCCTTCAAAAGAAAACAGAAGTGAGGATGTAGAACTTTGCACCGTTTCCAAGAGACCCAGTCTTCTTCGAGTGCCCTCTATATCGAATCAGGAAATCTCCACCAACAATAACGACGTAAGTCCTCCCACACTAGTTAAAATATTACCCTACAATAAATAATGTTCTATAGTCAACCAGAATTTTAACCGATTGATTCAATAACCGGCCATGGATATTTCGAATAAATTAAATGAACATCCTACATTTTTTATAATAACTCTCATACACCATCATTTGCCTCCGATTTTAATACCGACAATCATTTGTTAAATACCATCCTTTCCTATCCTAAATTTCTAATAAACAATACAATTCATAACGATAGAATGAAAATATACCAGGTGTCCCACGATGTCTTGACAATTCATTGTCTTGAAGACTCTTAAATTACAAATATCAAATTTAGTAGTTATGAATACTCAAAACTGGTGCTTACATCTACTGTAAAATCACTTCCGAGCTCCTTTGCATTTCGGGTCATGTGTCCTCAACTTATTCTAAATGTGACTACCTGTATATTACTAAATTTTTGGGTAGGCCTCGAAAAAACAAATTCAACGGTACCAAACTTGTCATTATTGTTCAGCAAATTAATTTTAAGTGAAGCTGCTAAAACTTGTGAGTGGCTTAGAAATATATTTCTCAGATATTGTCATTAATAAATGGTTATGTCAAGTTCAGCCAAGAACTGTCATTTTGTGAACATATTGTAACATACCACTCATTTATAGCGCAAATTTTGTCGAAATATTGCAACCATCGTTATACAGATTTTAGTAGTGGAACTTTAACAGTCTACAAAAAATTTGATTTTGAGAAAAAAGTTCCTATTAACATATATGCACAGACGCTTATAAAAAATTTCGTAATTTTGTTTGTATCTCCGAAGATAATCAAGATGTCTCAATAAAATTTGATACAGTGGATGCGTAGATAGGTTACCACTATTGCACATAATTTGATACAGTGGATGCGTAGATAGGTTACCACAATTGCACATAATTTGAGTCCGGTAATACTTCCAGTGGCGTAGATATAATAATAAATTGACCCGAAAACTGTTATCACCCTGTAAAGGCTACTATTTAGGAACAAACTTCGATGCAAAATTTGAATCGAAACAAATAAGGTCTTCAAAAATTTTTTTGTAGCTAACACCGTTGTACGGCAAATTTGATTTTTGCGATTTAACTACCACCACCAATAATACACAAAATTCAGTAAATTTGTCTTGTTAACTCTTGTTGGTGGAGTTCAAATCGACGAATAAGGTCTCTCAATCATTTGTGACTTAATTACCACCACCGTGAAAATTGGGTGAAAATTGGAAAAAGCGGAACCTTGAATTAAGAGGCGTCGTTGACCCACAAAAATGAAATAAGTTGTCTTTCCTAATCTCTCAGCATAATACAAAGAAATGCCGAATAACAAATTTTTATTTCCAAAAATGTTTAAGCCAGGTAACTACAATGTACTTTAATTTAAAATAAGTCCACCAACAAGAGTTAATAAGACAAGAATTTGAACTATTTTAAATTGGTTGTTTAGAGTTATTTAGAGGCCTGCTCAAGAACGTCATAATATACAGCTCGTTCCTTTTTTTTGAAATAGGTAGAGTAGAGTTGCCGATTGTGGAATACCCTTTTGTTTTAATTGAAGAAAAATATAAAAATGACATTATTAATTTCTAAATTTTCGGGTATAGATAGACTAAAGGGTTGTTAATGCGAGGGTGCATATTCAGAAATAATTGAAGAAAGCAATAAATTTGAAAATAACCGAACGCTAAAAAGGTGACTTTTACGAAACTCGAAAAACGATAGGGTAATGTGGAATACCACTATATCCTAATTAAATGTGGCATAGGATATTTTAATGTAGAATAGAGAATATTATTTGTTTTTAGCAATGAATAAAATATAGTAACGAAAATAAAAGTGTATTTATTTTATAACAAGTACAAAAAACAATATTCAAATATAGAGGTAGATATAATAAATAAAACAATAGATAGATTTTATAAAACATGGATATATACATATAAAAAATAAAACATGATTCTAACATCTATAAATCTATCTATCTACATGAATCGCAAATGTAGGGATCCTTTTCAGCCCCGGCACATTCTTCATGTGCCCAAAAACTACACATTACGCATATTATCCAAACTTCTCCACGAGTATTCTTTGAAAATTTTTCATCACAAAAGAGGCACAAGGCGTCTTGTTCAGGATGCGTTTATTGTGGTAAAGTTTCTCCGTCAGAAGAATCCTGAACAGAAATACTTCCTTTGAATTCCAAGCTCGACGAAGATGAAAATTTCCTCTGAAGACGATTATGTGGCATCTGTTTCTCCTTACCTCCATCTTGAGTTGAACTACAAGACAGTTCCCTGCAAAAACTTTCCTCCTGAATATCTGTTTTTATTCTTTTGAGCTTATAGATTTCTCTAGTTCTTCCTTATTCGGTGTGGAGGTAATTATTTTTGCTTTTCCCGGTTTTCTGCCTCGTGCCTTCCCTTTTTTTCCCTCAAGATGGGTATCGGTGTGATATCTTCTGGATTAATTGTAACGGCAATATTTTCTGGTTCCATCTTCGTTTTCTCGGTCAACGCCAGTAAGCTGCTGGTCTTGGGCTGTAGCGTCAGGATCTTTATCGTCTTGTAATGCGTTCAAAAAATCTTCTTCGGAGAAAACATATCTTCTAGTAGGATACACACCTGTGGTGGCAAATCCTTTTACTGCTTGCTCCGCAGTCTGCACTTTCAAGTGTGCCTTACCAAAAAGTCCGCAGACATCGAAATGAGTAACAGGACGTTGATTGGTTCTCAAAAAAATTCTAATTTCTTCATTATAAAATGTTTTCAACGCCCCCATCACTGTTGTGTCTAGAGGCTGCATCTTGTGAGATGTGTGAGGGGGAAGGCATAGAATCTTAACGAAATTTTCTTTGGCCTTTATCACAACATCGAGATTTCTGGTATGGGTGTTGTGCCCATCTAAGATGAGCAGAATTGGATGACCCTCGAATGGACGAACTTTCTCAATGGAATGGTCAAACCAAGCGGTAAATAGATCTGTTTGTATCCACCCTGATGAATGAAACTTGAATATTGTTCCACGTGGGGCACCCTCCTCTAGTTGTTCATTACAGTTTTTGCTGGGAAATATAATCATGGGTGGTACAAAAGTTCAATCCGCACTCACACATATTAGAACAGTTATTAACGATCCTCTCTCTGCAGAGGTGAGGGTTCCAATCTGGCGTTTACCCTTTAACGCTAATATTTTAGGACATTTTGACTGCACAATACAAATTCCACATTCATCGACATTGAAAATCTGACTAGCAGAGATGTTTTTCCTTCCATAACTTTCTAAAGTGAGTCGAAGAATTCGTCCACGTTTTTTTTATTAAATCCAGAAGCTCTAGCTAATGATGTGTCTGTTGGTATTCTTACACAGATTGTGTTCTTATATCTACGCAGAAAGCGCTTCAGCCAATGTTTTCCCGCTGATTGATGAAGAAGTGAAAACGAATTTGGAATTTTATTTCGTCTCGCCAGTTGAAATGCAATAGAACATAAGTCTCTCCTCGTTGAGCCAACAAATTGTATTTCCATTTTGAGAATATACTGTACGAGTTTGGTTTCTAATTCATCCGTCAAAACGGGCTTTCTTACAAAAGACTCCTTTTTAATAGTCTCAACTTCGTTGTTGTTTTTTTTGCAATATCTCAATAGAGTAGAACGCGGTACCATATAACGTTTAGAAGCAGCTAGATATCCCATTCTTTTTTATTTCTAACTCCATCCACCGCATTTCGCGTATTTTCTCCTTCCCAATTGTTTTCTTTAAAGTTTCCTAAAGGCATTTTCAACTAGAAACGTTGCATTACAACATATATTTTAAAAATGAATTCGTATGTAGAATAGTACCATGTGAGATATTCCACATTCGAGCCCTTTTTAGTATTCCACAATAACGAACCTTCAACATATGAATTCACACAATTGTAACAAAGTTTTAAACATCTTTTAGAATAAATATTTAGTATTGGTTGGATGCACACATTCATTACATGTCCATATATGCAAATATCTTAGCTTATATAATTAAAATGTAGTCATAACAAAACTTTTAAGCTCTTACTTTAAAAAAGTATAACCGCCATAAATACACGTTTTAATTAATATTTGAGGTTAGGAATACATACTTGTTTTACACATTTAGGCCAAAGGCAATATAAATAGCATATAATGATGCTACGTGAGTACAGATGGCGATTATAGTTTAGCTAGAATCTTGGTATTCCACATTTGCGTCATTATTCCACAATCGGCGACTTTACCCTACTGAATTTTAGGTCACGTAACCGAAAATGCAAAAGATATCGGAAGTGTTTCTACAGTTGATGTAAGCATCAGTTTTGACTGTCCATAGCTACTTTCTGAACTAGTTTCCTAGATGTACCAATATGAAACAAACAAGCGTATCTCATCAAATCAACATGGACACTATCTAAACACATTAACAAGAGTGAACGTTGTACATTGCTTAGATTTCTTAGTGGAACATCTATTCTCTGGTAGATAGCGTGAGACACTTTGGTCTGAAATTCTATCAGTAGAGTTATTTATACCTTGTCAGAATTATCGTTCAGTAACATTACAAACGTACTCGTTACGCTGATGAGCTCGAAGGAAAAAGACATCTGCCCGGACCTATTACTTGTAATGTTACTGATCGATCTAGAGGAACCATAACATTAAAAACTTATTTGTCTCGATATGTTTGCAATACAGAATTTCGTAGCAAAACTACGAGAGATGGCGGAGTCATCGCCTATTCCGATATCTTCTTTATCATGTGGTGTTCAAACACATAAATTGTTCCAAATTTTTCGTATCGATTTGATTTATTTCTAAAATGTCATTCCATTTGGTATCAGTTTTTGGTTCAGCTTCTAGTTATCACCCATTTGGTATCAGTTTTTGGTTCACCAGGTTGAACTGTCCTATAGTACCAGACAACTGTTTTGCCCTTTTGGTTGGGCTGGTCAGTGAGACGAGGCAAACGTGATATCACTGATCAACCATCTCCGAAAGTGATTTAATAAATCACATTCAAGTGTTTGACGAACCTAGAAGCTCCAACACCATCTGCCGGAAAGCAGATGTCCCACCGAGAATGCAATTCACAATGCTACGCATTAACAATAAATTTCTCGCGATTCAAAAAATCGACGGGGAAACAGTTGGAAATACTGTAGCCAGGTCCTATAGTCTCAAATAGCTGTGTTGTCACTGTTCAACCTGGTGAACCAAAAACTTTGTCTATTTACTTCTAACACGGAATGTATTTGTATTTTACCATACAAGTTGGTACCAGTTTACTTTGGCGTGCTATTTTGACAGAAATCTCAATTAGATCCAATCTCCCCAGTTCTCAGATATCTGATTTGTCTAATCTAGTTATATGTATATCTATTGCTCACTGTTTGTAGTTTACTAATAATAGTCGCTTTTTAAGCATTACATTTTTTGTTTTCAAGAGTCCCACGAATTTGTTAGCGCCATCCACCCCGTATAGTAACCGAAGGAGATCATCTGTTATGTTCAGCGACGTTATTGTGTTGCACGGTGAGAGTCCTTCCCCTCCAAGTTCTTCTGCTAATTTACTATCAGCAAATATCGACAAGAAAAATGTCTGTTCCAGCGAGAAAACAACACAGACTGGTAAATTTTATTTTATTTTTACAAGAGAAATCAAATAGTAGGAACATTATCTGGAAGTTATTTGTGTATAGGGATGATTCTAGCCTTTTTAGGACATAATCCACATAACTCATAAGTCGGGAAGTGTATTTTGAACAGTTCTCATGTTTTGTTCAGTTTTTCTCTCTGAGTAAGTTATAGGAGTGAATTCATAACCCTCTTCAGACCTGGGAATATGTATAGTACAAGAGCTAATTGATATATGAAAAAAAGCCTTCTGGGTAAATCATTGCGCACGGTTTGAAAAATTTTTCAATGCAAGGTTTTTTATGATCGTATTGGCCATTTCTTAGAACAAAGATCATATCGCTAGGCCCATGTTGATGTATGGTAACTTTCTTGGCTTATACAATTATGAACTGGCATCATAAAATGTATAGGAATGTACATAAGCCAGAAATGGACATTTGGAAGAACCGATAATGCATAGGGAAAATTTGACGTAAATGGTAACCCCTTGAAAATAGTGCCATTCGATAGCCTATAGAATGCTTATCATGATACAATTACAGCCAGGAAGGTTGGGCCTGCCAATTTTATTTGAGTTGATAAAATGTCATCCAAGTTAACTGAGATTTTTTATTTTTTGATCAATTTCAAAAAACATTTTGTCACAAAAAAATTATATTGAGGCTTTAAACCTTGCCAATATATTGTTTGAGGTGTTCAAAACATGTTTTTTGAGTCGCCAGAAAGAATCAGAGGATTGTATCGATGTAGTACAAAAAATAGTTTGTTGAATGTTGTTGAAATAACCATTCGGTATCCGCAAACGCCGTTATTTATTGAAAAAAAAAGTCATTTTTAAACATTTTTTCACAAAAAAATTCAACCCCTTTTGGGCGAAATGGGAGGGTTGGTTGTGGTCTGAACCAAACCCTTAGGGAATTAAATGTTTTCTTTTGTACGGCTCAAACTGACGATGAGTTTTTCTATTCAAAGTTCTTTGAATTATTTACACATTCATCTAAAATAAAAATACAAATATCATGTAGGGGAAGTGTATTATCAAGGCATAAGTTCTGCCGTTTACGTTAAGTCTCTATAACTTGAAGTTATTTGAGCTTAGTTGAAGTACTTAAGGAGTATTATCTTGAATTATTAATATA
Organism: Endomychus coccineus; assembly: GCA_958510875.1. Lineage (NCBI taxonomy): Eukaryota > Metazoa > Arthropoda > Insecta > Coleoptera > Endomychidae > Endomychus > Endomychus coccineus. The sequence continues at coordinate 96,498,977 of OY294070.1, forward strand.
TCGTAGCTGTTATACACTTCTAGAATTTAATTCAATGTCTAAACGAACTACACACTGTATTAAACTTCATAACAACATAGGTTTGCACAAGGCAAAGTACATGAATGAAATGTATCCTTAAGTTCTGTAGACCAGATGAAATTTAAACTCAGAATTCCTCAGTACTAAGAATCAGAAGCAATTTCATGCCATCAGAATATCCCAAAGTTCGTAACAGATAAATTATCAGGTTGTAAAACTCCTGGGGTATCCTTGCTGGTACTTGATATTATAGTGGAGCTCCTAGTCCTTTCATCAGTACCATTATAATAAATACCGACACTGTATAAATATTTCATATTAAGGACATCATCATGTATAAATGGAAAATAAGTTCTGCAATTTTGGATTTTAAGAGATGGTTTTACTCAAAGATGTAAAATAGATGCTGATTTTACAATTTCTCATCTATTATTTTGTGATTCGTATTAAAGATTCTTTCTAATATTGGAATGAGTGATTCAAATGAGAAATGGCGATTATATGATGACAATAATTTGACTCCTACATCATAACCATTACGAGAAAAATATTTAGAGAATATCATCATGTGGGGAATCCACTGTACAAAGTGGATTTCCCACATGATATTCTTCAGTTAAAATGAAACCTCATATTAGTCTAGTCAAGTTGTACATGTAACCTTAAAAAAGGTCCATTGTCTATAATATTTGTAGTTATATATTGTAGCAACCAAGGCAACTCGTGCATAGTGAATTGCATATGACCTGATTATGTATCAAGGTTGCTATACAGAATTAAATCCTACAGTAACAAAGAAGTTTGGATTGGCAGCTTCAATAGTCTTAGTATTACCTGAGAATATACATCAACCAGGTCACATGACTGTTCGACAACTATTTCTCATCTCATAACTTGCTGCAAATTTTGAAAGAAACAACATATTTGCTGCTCGTACAGCTACCAATCGTTTCCAAAATCCTCCGCTTACCCAGAAGTGAACACAAATAGGTAGACGTAAATAGACCTGAAATGATAAGAAATTATAACTTGAGTATAGGTGGCGTAGACCTTATTAGACTTATTAGCCATTACCGAAGTTACCTAGAGAGCATAAAATGATCTCTGAGGATGATATTTCATGTAGTTGATTAAATCTACCAAAAAATAAGAGAATTGATTTGTTCACAATCTGACGAAGTATAAAGTAGCAATGCCAAGAAAACGAAGTCGCTCCACTTTGTCACCTTTCCCTAGAAAAACCTACAGATGCGATTAAATTTGACCCTATTGATCATTTGCCAGAGCATGATGGCAATAAGGAACCAAGTCGTTGTGAAAGGGTGGGCCGCAAAACCGGGAGATCCCATTACAAATGTCCAAAATGTAACATCAAAGAATTCCAACGACTATTTTAGAATGTTTTAGTTCGTACATGTTGATTATCAAAAACGTTATCACAACTTAATTTTTTTTTTATCAAATGTACAGAATGCTGTATAATAATGTTATGGTTGTTTCTATGTAATGTTATTACATAATTAATGGTAAAGAAGATATATTTGTAGTTTTTTAATAGATTCCGATAATAGCATAATCGTGCAAAAAAAATTTTTTTGTAAATCAATTTAAATTAAGCCAGGTCTGGAGTACTTCTTAATTTAATGTACACAATAGTATACACCAGGTCGGAAGAGCTTAATCTGATATCAATGATTTTAGAATAAAAATGTAGAATAAAACTGGATTTTTAGGCTTTACTGATAATTTGATGTAAATAATGGAGGAACAGGATTAAATGAATAAATCACATTCACAAACAACTTGATAGATACATTTCCTCTTTGATTATCATTCTGAAGGTCGAAGTTCGTTATAGCTACACTCAAAAATCTGTTTTCGTAATAATTTTATCGAGTTTGCCACAACAGCTCATTGTTTGTCCTAAAATAATTCAATCCAAATCACTAGTAAGACAGAATAACATGTCAAAAGTTATATAAATTAATTTTGAAGTACGCTTGATGATTGTACGTGCTTCAAAAGTGTATATTATCAGGTAAGGCTCCCTTAAGACTGTGCGCTATATACAGACTCCGAGCAACCCTAAATTCGAAGTATCAAAATTCATAGCATGGAATCAGAAATCTTCAGCCGTATATTCTGGCCTGTAGGGGGACTACGGCTAGTGTAAGATGGAAAGTCAGGAAAATGCTGCCACTGCACATGTACGTCATTCGCGCTACACGAGAAGAAAAAATGTTCGAGGAACATCATGTGAGTTAGTGGTCGAATGTTGGAAGTGGAGATAGGCATTGGATTTGTTTGAATGTTTGGAAGTTATATACTCAAGGAAAGACCTTTCGGTGGAAAAGTTCCTCAACGCTCTGTTCGATAGAGTAGTAAACGAGGCTTGTGATGAACACCGACCACAGGGATATCTATAGAGAAGAGAGACATGGACCACCGTTCTGCGATGTTCTAGAGGGATACCATGAGAGGGTGCATTTGGTGGTGATACCGAACATGGATATAGGGGAATTCATAGGAATAGTTGTACCTGACATCATCATATTGAGAATTGTGGGATCAGCCTTCCTGGAGAAAATACAAGTTTAAGTTTTGGTTACATTGAACTGTACTGGATTATTAGATTTCCATCCCAAAATTGTTGCCAGATTTTCATTAAATGCGTCTATATGTCTCGGTCTCGCTGCTCATGCATGATCAGATGATATAAGGGCTCTAGATGGGAAAGTGGTATGAATTGTACCTCATCTGCAAAGATGTGGACGGGACAAGATGTTACTTCAACAAATCGTTGATATGAAATAGAAACGAAGTTGGTGCCAAGACAGATCTTCATGGAATACCAGCCTTGATAGTCATAATATCGGGGAAGACTAGTCTTCCATCACATAATAATAATGATAATGATAGTGAACGACAAAGTTGAAGTTGGAAGCCATATGACGAAAGTTCCCAAGAAGGTCTTGGCCAAATGCTTTGGAGATATCAAATGCTACAGCTAGAGATTCCCCATGTTTTTCGATAGGTGCCTGCTATGCCACATAAATTATGTTTCACATGAGCAAACAAATATGTTGATATCTGCTGATGAAAGCCATATTGCCAGTCATTCACACGTTAAACCACAAATGATCATCTGGGCGCCTTCTGGAAGTGCAGGAAATGTGAATAAATCCGGATAAGTGAATGGAGGCATCTTTGTAGAAATTCTGAAACAACGAACAGCCAATTATTTCAATCATGGATAATCATAAGTCCCATATTACAATTGAACGTTTGGAATTCAGTAGAGAATAAGGCATTATTCTAGTAACTCTGCCTCCACATATACTACTGGGATCTTCATAAGACTGTATAAAAATAAATCCTAATATGGCTTGTAATGATTGGATAATATCCAATTCAAGCCGCACTACTACAATTTATGAAAGTACTGAACTATTTGGCATTGCTTATGAAAATGATTTTTCATTTGAAAATATAACAAATCGCTTTGAATATAGATATAGCTGGCTCCTAAATCAGCAAAGTTTTACTCCCAATGATTTTCTTGCTTCATATGTCACTAACATAGAACCTCTTCATCCTATTGAACATGTCACATCCCTATGGCAGGTTCATCAAAAGTGATAATAAACAATAAAAAGATAAGCCAAAGAATATTTTTATCCTAGAGCTTATTAAACCATATCCAAAAACACTCCCAGAATAACTAGCGTTCAGCAAAGGCGAAAAAGAAAACGCGCCATTCTTACATTGAATCCGATAAAGGATGAATTTTTTGAGGAGCAAGCTCAAGAATAAGTGTATGACTTCCAAAAAGCATTAAAAAGTGAAAAGAAAAATTGTACCGGAATCATCTTCGTCAGACAAAGAGAACGTGGTTATTATGTTAGACGACAGTGGTGAAGACGAAACTATGAATGAAGGAAATGACACTTTTGATTGCGATTCCAAAGGATTTGTAAAAGGTAGTAGTAGGGCAGATTTTGTCACAGAAAAAAGATGAAATAGATGTGGTATGTTACAAGCATCTTCCTAATTTGAAATTCAGAAGAAAAATATCAAACTTAATATATTTTTGTCAAAAATCAAATACACCTAAGACATAACCTTCAATTCAAAATCTTAAATTAGTAGCCTGAACAATAATTTTAGTCTAAAATAGTTGCCTACTTTTTCGTTTATACCGAAGTTTATACAATTCCTATAATACTTTAATTATGTTGAGCGAAATTTTTTGATTCTCAATGAAGAATAAACTTAGAATAAGTTTTTTTCATGCAAAATGATTGGAAAATGTACCACCATAGCATTGGTCGCACCATAAACATAATATCAAATTTTTCCAATCACATTCCAGGTTGGGAAATAATTTAAGATTGGAATGTTTTTGATAATATACGTACCTAATTATTGAAATCAATGTTTAGTATTTTTTCTTTCTGGTATACATTGCTAATCTGGTAAGGAGAAAAATCTGAAAAAACTGTCACACTCTTCCCACCTTGCCCCTATTTTTATTCACGAGCTATTTTGTTTCAAATAAATATATGTAACTATGAGCCACATTGATATTTAGAAATCTTAATACGTTATTCGGTAACTAGGTTTCCATCTTCAGTACATCAGTAGATGAGCCGAATATAAAACAAATTCTCAGAATTTATGTGCAATGGTGTGTTAGTTCCATTCAATTTTTATACATGGATAATAGTGTACACTTCCAGTTGTGAGACATTTTAAATGATGGAATGTAGAAAAAAACTATGGCGTTAGAATTGGCAACAAGCAGAATTATTTGTTGTGTGTATCTTAAACGAACTGTTTTCATTTTTAATCAATTTTAATATGTGTCAGCTTTTTCTTCAGGTGATGGAAATATTTGGCAAGTACCTAATCAGCAACAAATTATGCAAACTCAGCAGCAGATAGCCCAAGATTGCTGTCAACTTATGAACGGTGAAACCATGACTTGCCAAGAACTTCTAGCACTGGTCGGCGGAATGAATGCTGCTTTGCCCACTGGTCCGATAGTTCTTGACACGTTCTTCAGTTCCTTGAGCAACGGTGTTCACAGACAGAAGAGCCGCGATGATGCGTGCATTCAACAGCATCTCGAAGAGGACTTCAGTTGTTGTCAAGACATGTGGCATTGCGAATCCGAATACAGAAACGAAAAACGATCGAAATTTTACATCTGCTCATGTCTAGTTATCAAGGGAATAATCAAAGCTCTCAAAACTTGCAAAAGAGAAATCAAATGCTTAGTAGAATATAAATATTTCCAAACAGGTATTTTACTGGCAATCCTGATCAACACGTTATCCATGGGAATCGAACACCATGGTCAGCCCGAAATGTTGACTCAAGTAGTTGAACATCTCAATTACATTTTTTCTGCCATATTTGCAGTGGAAATGCTTCTCAAAATTATTGCCGAAGGTCCGTTTGGATATATCTCCAACGGTTTTAACGTTTTCGATGGTATCATAGTGGTATTAAGGTAATTAATTGATTAATTCATTTTCTTTCATATTCTTAATATCCTACAGTAGTGTTCAGGGATATATTCAGGTTTGTTTCAATTACATACACATTTATTGGTTACTTCCAATTCCTTAGAAAAAATTTTTTGGGGTAGACTGAAAAAGTGGAAGTTACAGAAAAAATGTAGTGCCGTGGATATGGTCTGATTTTGTCAGAAGCAATCTACGAGTCATACAAATCTAATGAATATAATAGCGGAGGAGATAACATAGTGAAAAACTTCATTCAATCTATCAGGAACTCATCTAATTTAAGAATACTGATCAACAAATACCAATATCTATAAAAGTGAATCAAACGAAACTGGAATTCGGGCTCAGGCCCCTCCCTAATGTTTTGGGAGTTTATGCCAAAGTTACACTAGATCACAAGTGTTATAACGGATCTTGTCCTGATTTACTTGGTTTTCTGAAGGTTATAAATTTACTTATTTCATCAAATTCATTCATATATATCATTTGGCCTGATTAATTAATATCAATATAACTTGCAGTACATGTACCTATATCCAGGAAGTGACCCGATATCACGGATTTCTCATTACCTAGGGAAATCAGGCAACAGTACGGTCAATAAATATATGTAATACTCATTCTTCTTTGAGACACTTACATATTAATTAAGCACTGTGTGATCGAGGGTAGTTGATGGATTATGCTAAGTAGGAAAACTCTCACTCAAAATTAATATAAAATATTCAATAATAATAAAGAAATAAACAATTATGAAAATGAATTAAAAGTTAAAGAATTAAGTACAACTAAAGATTTATTAAGAAATTATGTTAAACTTGAAAAACAATTAGGTAATCCTTAATTTTAAATTAACCTCACCAGAACTTATATACGATTGGAAAACTGATCTAACTCAGCCCGGATGTACCAGGGTAAAGAGTTAAACAAAACTATTGTGATTCAATTATTATTCAAGGAATTCAAGGGATTTTATGTATTCAGCAATATGACGTGATTCCAAATGAACTTAGCGAAAATTCTACCATAAACACCAAAACGCAAGCTTAACCAGAAAACTAGAAAATTTTCTAAAATATGATTCAAGTGATTCGCGTGAAATAGTCAAAGCAAAATTTAACTCGAGTTAGGATATAACTGACTTTAGTGTGATGAGTTTGATTTCTTATTTTGGATAACCACTCCTATTTGAGCAATATATTTGAGGGTAGTAACTTTTACCCAATAAGAGAGAGATATTCCCCAGTCTAGTGAGCTGGAGGCAAAAGAACTATTCTATTTTTGTTGACAGGGACCTTAATTTTATGACCTTATTTAGACTTCCTTCAATTTAGGTATGAATGAAAATTATATCAAGTTAATATGCTAATTAAATGTTCAATAAGAAACGACTGCGACAGGGTAAAAAACCTTTGTTTAAACCATAGCAAGTGATCAACCTGTCGTTAAAAATTAGATGATAAACATATATCTTAACTGCCAATATACTTTGTTTTATTTAGAACCATTTCTGGTGAATATGTAACTTACTTATGATTTCCTATTGACACTGTGAGGAACCTCTTCGACTTTGTCAATATCTTACAAATTATAATATAATGACCCTTCCTTGACAAGGATTCAGAGACTACACCTCTCATTTCCGTCCCACAGATTTGAAGAACTATATTATTTATGATGGGACGGTAGTACTTATCAATTAGCTCATATACTTGACTTGTTCGTAATAAAAGGAGAACAAAGAATATTCTATTTCTATTTACGTTCATGTATGTTCTTAGAACCAGCTCAAATTTTAGCAACTTGATTGATATCTGAATGAATTGTAATTGTAAATTAATAAGACAGCTTTGCTACACAAGCTTGATGGATTATATAAAAGTACAATATTTCTACACAAATGCATCTGTCATAGTACAATATGATGTGTAGCGCCACCTATGAGACTGCTCTCATACCCATAAACGTCATATATATTCCAACTTGTAACCACGGTCGTATATACAGGTCTGGGAACTCTATGTTTGACATGAGTATCTTACATGTCGCCAAACTCGTAGTCCCTCGCTCAGCCAGCAGCTGGCACATGGATCGAAGTATGTTGTCAGGATTGCGCCATATCGTTCAAATTTCAAGCCCCACAATACAAAGATTGCTAGAGAACATCCTTCGACCCATGCGCCACCCGTGACGCGACAGTTGACGCTTAGCGGACTCACTTCTCACATAGGAAACAGCCTCGAGTTTTCCGACCTGTATAACGACTGTGGTTGTATCACATTCATTATCTACAAAAAATTTCAAGGATTAAAGTATTAGTTTCCATAATATTTTCAGATACCGCTAAATACGAAGGAATAGACCACATTCAAATAACCTCCATCATTGATTATATATTATGCTGACAACCAATAATAATGTTCGTTATCATAAAGTTACTGACTCAATCAGGGCTTATAATAAATACATAATAGCACTGTCCAATAAAATGCTTCACTCTTAAGTATGGTTGGTTCTATGTTACTACTTTTTCAGAACCCTCATTGTTTCCCACTCGCAAAACATGAACATTCTATCGTAAATGAATGTTATTAGAGGGTTATCATTTTACATTGGTGAAGTGAGTGAAATCTCAAGATTATAGAATCGCATTCGATGGTACAATAACTTGGAGAGAGGAAAATGATTCAATCAGCCAACATTCGATTTTTCTCTGAAATAGCCAATCTCAAACTCAAATGTTATCATTTAGGCATTTGAATGCATTGTTGATGTTTTAATTGCGAATTTCTTGATATATGAATTGGAAGAAAAAGTAACTGTGATCAATTGTTAACGTGACTTCCCTCAGGTTTGTTAACAAAATAGCTTTCGGACACTTCTGCGGGTCAAATGTGGATGTAGTAACAGAAAATATGTTTAAAATGACTTAGAAACCGCTAATGTAATACGTCATATTATAAACTATGTTACGTTGAAATTTCACCGAAATGGTCCATATAATATATTTCACAACTCAGCAGAAATATGCTTTGAAATTATCCACACTTTAATATAACTTGCTGTCACATGAACTATCAAAATTTGCCACAGAGTAATCGCATAAAATATCGATTCAGAAATGCTCAAAACGGATATATTCGCTCTATTACAATACCCTTACACTATATATTACGTATATAAAGAGAAGTGAAAAGATGCATCTACAGAAACTTATTCGATTATCAGATCGACGTGGCAGTCTATTATACCCAACGAACTCGTTTCTTAACTTCAAATATTACCTAAAAAAATATTCTATTATCTTATCCAAACATCATGCTGAAATATCACTGGGTTAGAATCATATGGTTGTATATTACAAATTTATTTCGTTTTGGGAGATTTAACTTTTCAGTTTTAGCGTAGTGGAAAATATGGTTCAATGGAAAAAATTTGTGGTATATAATTTTCAATATATTTATGAGCATACCAAATGCCACATGAATAATAAATACTTTAAAAGAGAAACATATAAAATATTTAGTCAATATTTTCATCAGCTTCATTCATGTAATTAGAACTCTAGTAACGAAAATGAATTCCAGGATCACAAAAATTATGACCTTTATGAAAATTAATAAAGTTAAAAATTTGGAAAAATATTAAAATATTTTAGGTCATAGGTACGCAATGTTGATTTGCAATAATAAGGTACTCCTCAATTCATTTTGTATTTCTTTAGGTCATTTTGCAATAAATTAGGTATCACAACCTTGTAATAATCTTCATCTAGAAACCTGGTCTTGAAGATTACCATCCTCTTGATAGCTTCCTTCTTTGCTATAGGAAAATCAGAGTTGGTTATCTGTTAATAGTGAATGATTTGAATAGTTCGAGATTGTTTTTTGATTATCAAAACAAAATTCACGTTTTTCAATTTAAATTCTATGTAAATTTCACAGCAACTACCATGTTTAAATTTGTAAACAACCGACTTTCTATATTTATTAATTTTCGATTTAACATTCTTGATATAAAGCATTATTGGTACGGTACGCAATATTCAATTTTTGTATAGTGATAAAGTTCTTCATCAGGTCTAGCAAATTATGTTAAACTATTGTAGCTAGGATGATTTTTTCTAACTGGTAAGGCTCTTTTTAATTTGTTTAATCGGTAACATCTGTATGATATTTCAATGAATTAGTTTTTTTTACTATCATACTTTTATAATATTAGGTTTATCTTTAGTAATCCCATTATTATTAGCACTTGAAATGTTTATGTTGATTCACTTTAGTAGTAACTAGTGGTTGATAAAGCCACATCGTTGACGAAACGCGTCACACTTTGTCGTCTTATAATATAGTGGACATTTATTGTCATCAGTTGTTTAACTTTATATTCAACATTAATCTCCATCAATTAAAGGATGATGTGATAATAATCCCAAAAAAACCAGAGTGAGTCTGAGTGGTTTAAATTCGGAATAATTTTGGAAAAAATGAGATTTTGTTAAATTGCGTATGATTAAAAATTGTTGATTCATCTTGTCATGCGATGTATTTGTAGCTCTCAAATTCAATTATAGATTCATCTTTATATCTCTGTTAATAATAAGTATTATTTATAAATGAAAAATAAGAATCATTGATTTTATTAACATGTTTAGTCGTTATTTTCTATTAATTCTAATTAAACTTGAATGAAATAAATATTAAAAGTTTTATTCTGGCTAATTTAATAAGTAAATGTAACCATAATTCATGCAACACTACCGGATTTCATTACAGCTGGTACCGATAAGAGTGAATAGAATAGATCTTCGAACGAACTTTAACCGGAATTAAATGGAGGGCTATTCTTATCCTTGTGAATGAGGATTCAACAGTTGAAATATACTAGAGTTCCCAAATATAATAAATCATCGAATAAATTATGTAATTCCAAATAATATTGTATCGATTATATTTTACCAAGAAGGTACCGAGCCCATCAGCAGTTTCTCTTATAGATTTTCTGTTTCAATAAACACGTTAAATGAGAGATCATTTGATTGGACAGTGTTATCAGTGATCTACAAGCAAACATTTTCTTATAATATGTGTTTTATAGTTTTGGTTAAGAATTACAACATAATGTTTTGGTTTTTTCCAGTGCCGTTGAACTATGCCAGAAACATGTAGGAGAACCTCATCACAAGGATTCAGGTTTGTCGGTATTAAGAACATTTCGCCTTCTTCGAATATTAAAATTAGTGAGATTTATGCCAAACTTGAGAAGACAATTATTTGTTATGCTGCGAACGATGGACAACGTAGCAATATTTTTTTCTCTATTGATACTATTCATATTCATATTCAGGTAAGTTAACAAACCCTCTATTATTTGTATCATCATCAATGACATGTTGCATGAAATCAAAGCCACATATTATCATCATTCCTGTTTGAAATTACAGAGATTAATTTTCATTTGTGAATACCGCAAAGCGCAATTCGTTGGCATACGTACATAATTGAATTTTCAATTCATAGATATTTGTAATGCCCGAGTAATAATCGTATCAATTCAGTTTTGGCAGCCCGTTCTTTATACGTCATCTGATTTTAATGAATACTTGTTACAGAATTAACGTAACATCAAATTGAAATATATTTTAATCTATCAATTATTCACAACAACATGGAAATTATAAATAATGCACCAAATTACTTCAAATCAGTCATGGAGTCCAACAATGCCATAATTTTTCAGTAATTAATATTTCGATAATTCTACCAAATTGTAAAATTATTATTGTTTCACATGAGGATACATATGTTGAATATCAATTAGTGAATAAACATATTTAGTCATTGGAAATAACCATGAAATTGAATAATGAGACGATGAAACATTCTGCTTCACCATTGGAAATTTCTAGTAATTCCGTCAATTCTTCCCAACTCCTAAGAGTTAGGCAATTCTGATTGCAGTTTCTTGTACAATAAAAGATTTGCCGATGCTCAACTAATTTATTTACAAATTTTCTATACTCTGATAGAACTAAGTATCAAATTAACCTCAATTGAAATTGTACTTCTTTACATGTGGTCAGCTTAAAAAAATATATAGGTATTATTAAACTTGAATAAAATAACAATTAAAAGTGTTAATTTCACTTATTTAATAAATAAATGTTACTATAGTTATAGCTTACACCGTAGCTTCTTCAAACAAATATTACAAAGACCTAACTTACTACAAAAGAGCTAACCTAATATGATAACCTTAGGATAGATGGCTAGTGGAATTTACCTAATTGGGCTTAACCCTTCGAGAGAACGATAAACAGGTAGGAAACGGAAAATTTAACTATACAAATTTAACAAGGGAGAATTAAATTTAGCATTTGTTGATCGTTAAAGAAATAATCGGACTTCCTATATTTATTAATTTCTAGAGATTCCAGTTGATTAAATTTATTAGTTTTATTCTGAATATGTAAAATATTTAAATTAGCAAAATGTTAACTCTTCCGGACCAGGGCGCGCCAGGAGCATGCGGCACCTGTGTCAAAATTTTTGATGGCGCCCCATTAATTAAAAACGTTTTTATCAAAAACTAATATTATAAATATTTTGCATGCCTAGGTGATAAGAGCCCCAACAACAATAGGTTCGGACACTTTAATTTTTAATGCTCTAGTAGCATTTTTAAGTGACACGTCATGAATAAAAAAATTATGAATAATTAATTTGAAATACTATAATTTTCAGGCTTATCTTCAGGGACATTTGAATGTCTGTTTTTGTTATATTCTTAACGCATTGGAATAAAAAACACACAAAGATTTAAATAGTCTGTGTAAACTTTTTATTTAAAATACAAAATTACAAACACAAGAAAACAGATAAACAACAATAATAAATGAAAAATATAATATTTATGATATAAACATAATACATATTATACGGTAAATTAAATACAAACAATGTAAATAAGTCATTAAATAAATTTTACTTTCTAGCTTTTAGCAAAGAAAAAGTTTGGATAATATCATGAATATCAAGTTCATCCAGTATGTCAGACTCAATTGAAATTATTGCGAGATCTGATAATCTATTTTGCGCCATTGTGGAGCGTAAATAACTCTTTATGATTTTTGAGTGACACAGGTAATGATAAAAGAATACGGAGTGCTACAGTAAAATTTGGATAAACTCCTACTAGATCATTTGAATAAATATACTGAATTATTTGGAATATATCTTCTTTGAATTCGTAATAAATACTTGACATTGTACAATTTCTTCACATAAATCATCTGCGTCAATATCGGACTGATTTTCATGAGTTAATTTCGCTTCTAATTTTTTGCAGCAAGATAATAGGTATTCTTTATTTTGTAAATTATCTAATGAATATAAAAGATGACACCTGTAATGGTTGGGGAAACGTCGGCATCAAGTTGTTACCATTGTGAGGCGGAATCCATCCGGAGGCCAAAAATTTTTAAGACTAGCTATCCTCGAAAGTCTACTATTGAAGATTTTCATCATTATTTTCATTTATGTGTGCAAACGGTTCTTCATTCCGAGTTAAAATATCATTCCTAGTTTGGCCCACATAGCGCGTTGAACACGACTTACATTCGATTTACAAATCCCGGATTTACGGAAGTTAGAAACTTTATCAAAGGTCTTCCTAAACTGTTTTTTAACTTGTTCTTACATCTATAAGCGGGTTCCATTGAAAATGCAGATAACAAGTTATGGAATTTATTATTTACTGAAGGATGATAAGTGGAATTTTTGATTTTTATTGAACGTTTCACAATCTATGATCAAGACTGGAATCGATCTATTTTATAATTAATAGGTATAACTGAATCCGCAGGAGTATACCTATTTTGTTTGAATGGTCTTCTGTGTATGTTGACTTCCACGTGATGACCATCTTTAACAATGTTTATATCAAGGTAGGAAGCTGGTTATCTGTTTCTATTCCTACTGTGTAAGAAGTCCGATATCCTGTGGAACGAACAATAAATAAATTCATCGTTTAATCCTTCGATAGGTTAAACCCAATTAGATTATTTCCACAAGCCATCTATCCCAAGATTATCTTTTGTAGTAAGTTAGTACTTTGTAATATTTGTTCAAAGAAGCTATGGTGTTATTGTTACATTTATTTATCAGATAGGTGAAAATCGAACTTTTAATGAATATTTTATTTAAGTTTAGAATAGCTCTTCATCGCATAATGGCTGATTCCATTCAATTTATTACTTATTAGAGGCGCCGGAGAAAAGTAAAAAGGTTTTCTGCTATCAACTATCCAATATTTCTGGAAATTGGTTAAAATTGATGAAACATACAACAGTCTAATTGCTAAATCTAAAGTCAACTAAATTTGTAACAATTTGAGACTATAACGATGTGTAGACTGTAGACCTAATAGTTCTCAAGATACAACTCTTAAATGTTTTAAATTATTGTTCCTCACATTTTACTATTTTGCATTTCTATTGAATTTAGTTGTTTTTGCATGTTGATATTTTGGAATTAATTACATATTTTTTTTAATGTTAAAGTACTATTGTATTTATAAAAGTTCAAAATCGTCATTAGAGCAAAGTTTTGGAAAATTGTAACGCCCAACATCATCTTTGATGATCGTGGAATTTTCTAAAACAACTTTCGACTCTCACTGCCCAATATGTAGAATCATGTGGCAGTTCACGACTTCACCTCCAACAAGCCCACTGCTTATTGATATGATAAAGTCCGTTTTAGGAAATAGGGAGTGTTAAGAAAAACAGTGGTTGAGCTTCTCTGTATTTTTTTTGAAACATAAATTAGAACATGCCAAAACGACTAAATTCGATAAAAAGGCTAAATGGTGGATCAAGTATCTTTACAACTGTTATACCTATAGAAACAGTGTTGGTTTCAAATTATCACAAATTTGGTTCACTTTAAAAACGAATTCAACTAATTTTCACGATACTTTTAAGAGCAGTATCTAGTCTTAAATTGTTCAATAATTGATTTTGAAACCACTATTTTTCGGACGGAAATTTCACAAATATTTTGAGTTCTAAACAAACTTCCACAGGTTACGTCCCACCAAATGAAACATACATAGAATTCAGAACAGCTCAAGCTGATTTAGAAGACATTGGAATGCAAATTATTTCAGAATCATTATTTATTAAATTCTAGACTAATTTAGACCAAAAGAAAACGAATATGGAATGACATTGTAGTAGATAGTTGAAAACCGATTAACTTCTCTTTTGAAGGGTCATAGGGGTTGGGGCAGAGAACCTCTTCTATATATAGAACCACATAAGTATATATGATTTATCTTTCTAAAAGTGAGATATGTTTATTTCATTCTGTCTGATCCTAATATCGCTAATGAGAATGATAATAATTTGTACAACCAATATTCTTGATGGTAAATTCGAAATAAGAATCTGTGAAACAATTATTAATTAGACAATATTAACAATGATTCTACCCAAAACAATCTGAAATTAATTTTCAAGGAGATTTATTGCACGGAATCCATATATCATTCAACCTTAAGAATACCACATATGAGGGTCACCTTATTCAACCTACTGGATGAATGTATCTACAGTTGAATAAAAAGTGACAAAATTGGATTAATCAACTTACTGTATCGTTTCATTCAATTTTTGCAGGGTGGCAATTGATTTGCTGGTCGCATTGGGTCAATTAAATATATTTTGATTTCTATTGGTGTTAGAAAATCGTCGTCTCCTTGACATCACTAGACTTTCCATACACTATTCTCTCTTTTACTCTACTTACATCATACAACAGATGCCAAGTTCTTCTAAATATACATAATTATGACGGAGACAAGGTGTATCTCACGCTTTCGAACATTTCATTCTAACTTGATCCGTGACATTCTGTGGAGTTTTATCTCTTGCCCTAGATAACACAAAATTGTGCAGTCTAGTATATTACATACTTTAGTTTTTAGATCTCTGTCATTGTTCTTATTTTTGACGACGTTGCATGTGAGTAGCAATTCTATATACATACAACTTTTGCTACATCCAATAATGATGTATTACAACTATCTTGTCCAACTCAAAAATAGAGAATAGTTTTCGACTTAATCTGCCTATATTTCAAACTGAAGAGAGAGGTGAAACTTTGAAAGTGATCACACCAGATCATCCATATGAGAGCAGGCTCGAAGGGAAGTACGAAAACAGGAACGAACAAATGTGAATCGAACTCTATCCTATCCGAAGACTATTTCTACCATTTTCTAGGCGAAATTACGCTCTATTCAATAGAACATACAAATAATCTTTGAGGAGGAAATTCTCATTTTATGTAAGACAATTTCTCTCTCTGAAGAAACTGAATGTTTTCTGGTAATATATATGAAGGTACTCAAAGTTCTATCAAAAACAGTCACCCTTAAATGGGTTCCACGACAACACAATGGAATAAAATTCAGAAGTCCAGGACTATGACTATGACAAACAAAGAAGCTGTCGTATTCTGCAACATAGAACAAAAAAGTTCCCCTCACTCAGCGAAGAAGAGCTCATGTATAAAACTGGCGCGACTGTCCTCTCTCAACCGCATGAATCCAGTGAAAGAAGATATTTATCGAGATATTATTTTGCAATTGCAAAGCGATATGCAACATATGATGATGATCAATGATTTGCAAATTAGCATAATGGAAAAAATCCAAGGAATAGATTTAGGCTTCATTGGAAGTCACGAATAGGTTCCAATAATAGTAAGGTCCAAATGCGGAAATACTATTGAGTCGCAGCTTCCAAAACAACTAATAATCACAAGAGATTCCACCTACTTAGACCAGACGGGATCAAGCTGGTCACCCCTTCGTTGTCAGCCTCGAGACCTGAAGAACTTCTTTATACCAGAGTCCATTTTTCTATTGAACGGCGGAACTATGGAACTCTTGCCAAGTGAGGTCTTCCCTGGTGCCTAAAAGCTTTAAACTTTTCAGAAAAAAGCCAACATACGATAGCTGGCTCACACGATCTGTCGTGAACTTTGAAGGTTTTTTCTCGTATAATCAAAATATAAAAAAGTTTATTTCCTCTATTAATAATTTTTCAGACTTCAATGACATTGTATGGAAAGTATCGTCAAAATTTGAAACCAAATATCATTTAGAAGAACTTGGTACAGTTAATGTAAAAAGGCACCAAACTCTTATAGAACAGCACAATGTAATACAACCTCTAGAAATTGATGGAGTACAAATATATTACGTACACTCAAAAACCTCAATCACTACGTACCTACCGACTACACAGAGTCAACGTGTCAAAAATGTAGAATACGTTTATTTTGATACTATCAACGAATCACAATGCTCTCAAAACCGTTTCCGGAATATTATAATATACAGCATGATTCTTAACCTATACGCATAAAGTTGACAAATTACAACTTAGAACAAATAATGGAAAAGGAAGTGTAGTAAATATTTTCAATCAAGGAAGTGATCAAGTTGAATTGAAAATGAATGACAAATTTATATCGTAGCAAGTTTTCGAAGTTATTTCCAGCATTTCCAACACATAGTTTAGCTCACCGAATCCATGACTTCCCACATGCTCGGCCGAAACCCGGAGTATTGTCGAATTCCCTCAGCTGCAACATGTATGTGATTCCCCAACCCTCCCTCAGTGTTTACTTCTGTAGCGCATACCAAACTTTCTATGGGAATAAAAAATAATTAAAATCATTCTTATTAAGATCAGGTGATCATGGTGAAGCACCATTGTGTGAAAACTGATGTAACAACTACCCGCAAAGTTCAGACTAAGCGCAAAAACCGTTGGTAGTATAGCTTCTACCAGTCGCACGTGAAATTGGTAGAGCAAGAAGCACCATCTTTTATTCCAAACTCCAAATATGCCTAGGTCCTACAGGTCCCCCGCTCTTGGCCCAGGCCACAGCTGCAAATTAAGAGCTTCTCTACTCCGCTGAACAATACGTATGAAGCCTTCAAGTCTCGGAGTTTAGTCGAAGTCAATATCATGCCAGGTGAAATGAATCCTCAAATAAAACGATAACTGATAATAAAGCGAGAAGGAACAAACTTTAGATAGTCGTAAAAGAAAACGAAGTGACCGATGAATTGGTTAAACGGGATTCCCCAGGCAACCCTGGCCACAATCCAATGATCGGAATCTGCTCGACCACCGGACTCCAAGCCCTCATGGTTTAGCGTGGTGCCCTTTTGGTTTGGCGTGACTTCTTACAGGACACTGTCATCTGTAATAAACATCTACACTCAATGGGCATTGTTGATGATCCACTTTGTGGTAGACATGGAGAGGTGGTTGAA
This sequence comes from Endomychus coccineus, assembly GCA_958510875.1. Lineage (NCBI taxonomy): Eukaryota > Metazoa > Arthropoda > Insecta > Coleoptera > Endomychidae > Endomychus > Endomychus coccineus. Next base: position 96,516,883 of record OY294070.1, read on the forward strand.
ACTGTCTCTCATATCCTAGTGGAATGTCCAGCACTCGCTTCTGTTAGGCTACAACACCTCGACAGCTCATGCATGCCGCCTGAGGCCATAAAATCAGTCCATTCAGAACCCTAGCCTCCGGCGCTGCCTCAGTCCTACCGGACTGAGCAAGGGGCACACAATGGACCCAACAAAGCGAGCAAAGTTTTGATTGATTGATTGATTGATGAGAAATCAACTATAAGAATATCAAGCATGTTGTCCTCCTGACTTATCTACATCTTCGTAATTTATGAAACGTTTTTTTTTCATAACATAGACACTTCAACTACATTTTCTTTCGTCCTTAGTCATTAGGTATTTATCTTAAGCTATACTTTTACAGCGTTACGCGTATAAGTGAAGAATCACCCTGAATATCGATGATTTCCTGGTATTCATAATCAAATGATTCAATAAAGTATTGTTATATCCGATTCTTTCAATAGAATAATTGAACAATATCGATTTTTGATTGTGTTGAAATTCGCGTATTCTTCCATGTATCATCACTGAACATGTAATAAACATTCCAAATATCACTATAATATATACCATTCATCACAGAATTACTTTTCATATAATACGATTATCCATAAAAATATAATTCTCTCCATTGAAATGTTTGACAGTAATGAATATCTTCCACCCAAACTATAGTGTTAACAAATTGATTCCCTTATCGACAATATTTATAAGAAATATGCTCCTCATTCCATATGTTTTTCAATATTAACTGATTCTAATACTTCATGTTAACAATAATTCCAATAATTTTCAATATGAAATCAATTTGTGACTGAATCTACCTTCAAAGACACTTGGCCTTGATTCTACTTTAATTTATTGATAAAAATTAAAAAGTATACGTTCTTCATTGCAAAATAATATGGGTCGTCTAAAACGGAATGTGTGCGTATAAAAAGCTATATTTGAAAGGAAACTCAGTTGTGATCACTCGTATCATATTAATACATTCAGCTTTGTAGCAAAATTAAAATTCCTATTTTCTCTCAAAATATATAATGTATCTATAAAGTAGTGAAACATATTTCACAAACATAGAAAACAATATAGGGTAACTCGAGAATAGATGGTCATATTTTTATTTCATATTTTTTTATAGTTTCCCAAGAGGGCTCTGGTATCAGACCTGGTCAAATGCTTTGGAGATAACCAATGCCCATTTCCCCACGTTTTTCAATATATTTCTGCCATGTATGTGTTACGTAGGCAAGTAGGTTTCCTGCTGATATCTGATGATGAAAGTCATATTGCCGGTCATTCACGATTTTGGAGCTCTCTAGGTATTGAATGAGCTCGATGTTGATTGCTTTCTCCATCATTTTAGAGATCATAGATAAGAATTCAATGGATCTATAATAATAATTCCCTTTCATGGAATTGGTTGGACACTAGCTGTCTTCCAGCTGGAAGGAAACACACCAAGTTTTCATAAAAGGTAAACAACCTGCAGAAAACTGGTGGTAATCCAGGCGCACATTCTTTAAGAACGACTGGTGGAATTCTCATAAATTTTTGGGTATTGAGATCAAGCACGATGCGCCTAATTGTGCGTTGACGAATGACAATTTCAGGCATACGTCTATCGATGACAGCAATATCAGGAGGGTCCTTCTAAAGTGAAATTTGCTGCAAACATTCCAGCAGAAAGAATGACATCTTCTTGTGGTGTAGTAGCCAGTGTGCTATTATCTTCGGTTACGGGAGCGTATGAACTGAAAGTAAAATTTCTACCAACTATTTTGACATTATGTGCCTCTTTCGAAGCATTTATTGTTTCCTTGCACATATTTCTGATTTTAACGTATTCTGTTCTGCTCTCCAAACATGGGTTACCGTGCCAACGACGGTATGCTGTTTGTTACATTTGGGGGTACTTGAAATTTGGCATTTATGAATGAAATAAGCATATGACCATCTATTAGGATTGCTAGGTTTGGAAACAAATTTGTTTGCTGACAAGTATACACATACAAAATTAAGATACTCCATTCTGGAGTAATGTTATGATTGCAGTTTTGCGAATCGATATATTTTGAATTTTGACTGCATTCATAGCTTCATTCAGATCATTCTCAGACCAATCGCCTGGTGTAACGTTATATTTGGGAATACATTTATTTGGCATCTATAAGTATATAAGGAAAATTCCAAAAAATATTATTTTATACCTGGTTCAATACTTGAAACCATTCAATTAATTGGCCATGACAAACGATAGATAACTGCATGGCCATCTTAGTCCAGGCAATAAGCACGGAAAAAGACCATAATAAAAAAAAATATAGTAAGCTAGAATTTCAAAATTTTGTTCGCATTTTGTTCCTAATACCCCATAGATCATTCATGACTATCAAGACCGCGGGGGTCGACTTTCCTACCCCCTCAAAACGGGGTTTCAACCCCTCAGAGGAGCATTCTTATAGAAACAGTCCAAAATTAATGAATTAAGAGCCGAAAATGACCCCTAGTATGTTTTTTGGGTCGCTGATCACGATTCCGCAGTTAGTTTCCTCGGAAAACTCCCTCCAGATGGAAAATTTGGAAAATTTATATATAATATAAAACTTTGTTGCAAAAATGACCTCTAGTAGATTTTTTGAGTCGCTGATCAAGATTCCGCTGTAATTTTTCCCAAAAAAGTCTCTCCAGATGGAAAATTCGGGAAATTTGAGATTTTCCTGAGACGTTTGTGAATAATAAAGTATAATTTTGTTGCAAAAATTACCTCTAGTAGGTTTTTTGGGTCGCTGATTATGATTCCGCTGTAATTTTTTCCAAAAAAGTCTCTCCAGATGGAAAACTCGGGAAATTTGAAATTTTCCTGAGACGGTTATGAATAATAAAGTATAATTTTGTTACAAAAATGACTCCTAGTATGTTTTTGGGTAGCTGATCACGATTCCGCTGTTTGTTTTCTCGGAAAACTCCCTCCAGATGGGAAATTTGGGAGTTTCCATCTGGGGAGACTTTTTTGGAAAAAATAACAGCGAATTCCTGATCAACGACCCAAAAACTCACTAGAGGTCATTTTTGCAACTAAATTATACATAATATATTGTTATGATTTCATTTCATAGACAATAAAAATTTAAAAATAATAACTTACCGAACTATGAAAATCAGAAAAGATCAAATAAAAAATATTTTATGGAATTAAAAACAATAATAAAAGCTAAATAATAGTTAGGATATTAATATTAACAATGTAAAACATAATAAACAACGATGTAATAGTATAAGATGTGATAAACAAGAACTTCAGTGAAAGTGAAGAAACGTTCAGTGTAACGAAATCATAAATCATAAGTAAAATGATTACAAAACTATCATGAGATAGTACAAAACATTGAATAATGTTATAGATGTAAGTTAGGATTAGTAAATTTGAGTTATGTAATGTTAAAAGAATGTTATTGATATAATATGATATGTATTAGATTTAAGAATAAGTAACTGTCAAGAAAACCATAAATATGGGAATAATCATATTAATAATAACCCAATCATAGGTTATATTATACCAAAGTGTGGGGAAAAATGTAGGCAATATTAATTTAAAAAGAAGGAATCACTAACAATTAAAATAAGTTGAAAATCTCAAATAATTCAAAAAGTAAAGTATACTAAATTCTGATTGGTCAATAGGAATTTCTAATGTCAATCTGGTAACAATGAAGACTTGTGTCAGTTTCACAACAATTAACTTGGCATCCTTGATTTGAAAAGAAAGCATCTCATAGGTTGTTTATGACATCAAGTTGCGTCGGTTTTGGAGGCCTATAAAAACGAATCTGAAAGTAAAGAAGTTCAGTTTGCCATTACATCTGTAGACTGAAAGTACTCCTGCAACTCACCAAAATTTCATAACCTATAAAAAACCAGTGAACGAAAGTGTTCCAAACTTCGATAGGTTCAAAGAAACCAAAGTTAATAAATTTTATATAAAGTCAACGATTATCCAAGTATCTGAATCCAGTAAAAAGGCTGTAATAACCTCCAATTAAGAAGAAGTTTCCAACGATTGCCATTCATCAATAATTTAAATAAAGCATCGAAAAGTTTCATGTTTTATCTAAAAGGATAAAACAAACTATTATCAACAGTTCCTGAGTCTCAAGAAGAAGTAATCCAAATTAGTTACCTGTGATTATTGTGAAAAAGCATAGTATTGTGTAAAAGTGAATCATCAACGAAATTATAAAAGAATTAAATTGAAAATTGCCAACATAGTTAAACACACTTTTGGATATAAACTAAAAGTAAGTTTGTTTATTATATTTCCATTGTAGTATTATTTGTAAATCTGAAAGAAAGATTGTCGTTTGTAATTTTGTAAACAACTATTAATATTGAATAGTTTTGAGGTTAAAGCTAGTTCTATGCTTAGAACATAAAATAAAATTGTAAATTAGAAACCCGAGATAAATAGAGTCATAGAGATTTAAATATAGAAACTTTTCAACATTCGAAGAATATTGTGTTTAATTCCATAAAATAATAATAATATAAAAAGAATAGGATCATTATTATTCAAAATAAATAAATAAAAAGCTAGCCGGAAGAATAAATAACAAAATTCAAATAAAATAAACTCCTAAAAGAGTTTAGTAATAATTGTCGCTCAAACGTGAGGCCATTTGAAAAAAGGAATAGAACCGCGTATCAAAATAATTTAAAGAACTAGGTTAATTAAAAAGAAAGTAAAAATGGAAGGAGATAGACAGAGGACTCCAGAATTGATAGGATTTGATCAAGAGGGTGAAATGATTAGTGCAGAAAGACCACCAATAATAGATAGTCAATCACAAATAATGAGATTGCTTGAAAGTTTAAATTTAAAAGCTAATGAAACGAATGAAACGAATGCTAAAATTGAACAACGTATGAGTGAAACTAATGCTAAATTTGAACAAGGTATGAGTGAAATAAGAGATGAACTTAAGAGAGTGAATGATAAATTTGATAAAAGAACTGAGGAAATAATGAGAATAGTTGAAACTGAAAAAAAGGAAATAAGACAACATGTTGAAGAAAGTATAGATAATAAATTAGAAGAATATAATAGCTTTGTAAATAGAAAGTTTAATAATGTAGAGAAAGAAATAGATATTATGGAAAATAGAATGAATGATATGGGGAGGAATATTGAAGAGAATGTGAATGTGAATGTACAAAGTATGAAAGAAAATCAGGAAAAAATGATAAATGAACAAGATGAAAGAATAAAAAGAATTGAGAATAGATCCGAAGAGAGAATGAATATAGAATACAGAAATGTAGGTCATGAGAATACAATAAAATTTAATGGAAACATAAAATTATTACATCCATGCATTTTTGTTAAAGATTTGAAAAATGAAATACAGTATGAAAGGAATATAGAGAGAATGAAAAAATTAATAAGAGAACGATTGGTTGATGAACCTTTGTTGTGGTTCAATTGCAAAGAAAGGGAATTAAATAGTTTAGATGAGTTTATAGATGAGTTTTTAAATAATTTTTGGGGTGAAAATGAACAATCGAAATGTCGAGAAAGATTATATTTTAGGAAGTATATAGAAGGGACTAGAAAAAGCATGAATGCTTATGCACTTAGCCTATATAATGAAGCGCAATATTTAGAACCTAAAATGAGAGAGGAAGAGATAGTTTTATACATTTCAAGACAGTATCGAAGTCAAATATCTGAGGCAATAGCCATTGCAAATATTAAAAACATGAATCAACTACTATCATACTTAAATAGAATTGATAATAAGAATAACATAGGAACTAGGCAACAAAATGGACATAATGATAACAGGAACAATTACAGGGGAAATCAAAATTATAATAATAGAGTCCAAAATAATAATTATCAAAACAATTTTAGAAATAGGGATAATAGAAACCAAAATTATTATAATAGGGAAAATAGATATAATGGAAATAATGCTAATCAAAATAGAAATAGATATAGGGATTATAGAAGTCAAAATAATAATAATAATAGAAATAATAGTAGAAATGAAAATAATCAAAGGGAAGTAAACTGTAGTAGGATAGAAAGTAATATGGAAAGGGAAGACTCTTCAAGTCAAAATAATCAACAAAATCAGGATTTTTAAGAAAGCACGAATACCACGTTAATGTATTATATGAACATCAGAGGGAATACATTGACTACGAACAGCAAAGGGAAGAAAATGAAAGTATAGGTTTAATTAAATTAAAAGGTTTTTTAAAAGGGAAAGAAGTAGAAATTATGTGTGATACAGGATCAGAACTATCATTAATAAGGGAAGAGCTATTGTCTGAAATAAAATTAACAAATCAATTGAAAATACCAAAAGTAGAATTAGTAAATATAAGTGGAAAGAAAATTACTGAAGTATCAAAAATGATTACTGAGCATGTTATAATAGGGAAGTCAAGTCTAGAGATGCAATTATTTGTAGTGCCGAATATGAAATTGGATATTGTTATGGGAACTGATGAATTAGAAAAGCATGGAATTATTATAGATTACAAGGAAAAGGAAATAAAATTGTTAGATGAAATTATAAAGATAGGGAAAGGGGAAAATGAAAATATTGACAGACCAAATGAAGGTTGCAATATAATAAATGCGGTCGAAAGAAAAGACTCAAGCAAAAATTTAAATGAAATAATCTCGCAGATGAAAATATCCGAGAAATATAGGGGAATAATATCAGAAATAATTTCACAACATAAAGGTTTAATAATTGATGAAACTCGTATAGCTAGTAATTATATTCATAAATTCCAAGTCAAAGAAATTGAAAATTTTAAATCCAAGAACTATCCAATCCCATACAAGTACATAGAAGATGTTAGGAAAAAAATCGGTGAAATGCTAGAACAAGACATAATAGAAAGAAGTAAAACAAAATATATAAACCCTATTGTTATAGCAAAAAAGTCAAATGGTGATATTAGGTTATGTTTAGATGCTCGAACATTGAATAGATTGTCAGTACCACAATATGAAGCTCCTAAAAATATAGAGTCAATTTTTGGTAGAATAATAAAGGCACAAATTTTTAGTAAAGTTGATTTAAGACATAGTTTCTGGTTGATTCCTTTACATGAAAGTTGTAGAGATTACACTGGTTTTATGATAGATGGAGAAGTGTATCGTTTTAAAGTTACGCCTTTTGGTATTCAAAGTGCATGCAGTGCGTTAGTTAGAAGTATGAATCAAATATTAAATAAATTTGAAATTTTTGTAGTTCATTATATCGATGACATATTAATATTTTCTAGAACAGTAGAAGAACATAAAGATCACATAAAATTAGTTTTGAACGAATTAGATATAGCAGGTTTAAAAATAAATATTGAGAAATGTGAATTCTATAAAACAGAAATTAAATTTTTGGGTTATAAATTAACGAGGGAAGGTTTAGAAATGGATGAAGATAGATTAGATGTAATTAAAAATTTCAAAAGACCCACCAATCTTAAAACTTTGAGGGGATTCTTAGGTCTAATAAATTATTTCAAAAGGCTCATTCCTGATTTAAGTCAGAAGGAGATTCCATTAGTAGAATTACTTAAGAAAGGGGTAAAATGGAAATGGGATAATGAAAGACACGAAGCTTTCCAAAATTTAAAAGATATTTTCATTAAAAAATTAAAAGTCTATCATGCACAATATGATAAACCTTTCATATTAAGAACAGATGCTTCTAAACAAAGATTCAGTGGTGTTTTATTACAAAAACAAAATAATGAAGAAGTGCCTATAAGTTTTGTGTCAAGAATGACAAAAGTTCATGAAAAAAATTACAGCGTTACTGAATTAGAATTAGCAAGTATAGTTTTTTGTGTAAAGAAATTAAGATTTTATTTGTTAGGGAATAAAGTAAGGGTAGAAACTGATCATAGTGCATTAACAAGTATATTTAAAAACAAGTTTGTAAACAGTAGGATTCAAAGATGGATTTTGTTATTGCAGGAATATGATTTTGAAATAAAACATATTCCAGGAAAATTAAATATAATAGCTGATACTTTAACAAGAGAAGAGGGGAATTTAAAAATTGATAAAAGGAAATATAAAGTAGGAGCAAATATTTTATTAGAAGTAAGGGGTTTATTTTCATTAGAGAGCATTAAAAACAATCAAAGTACTTTATCAGAGAAGGATAAAAAGAAATGTAAAATCAAAGAGGGAGTTTATTTACAAGATATAGGTAGGAAAGAATTATACAGAATAAATCAAGACCTAACTTTAAAAATTTTAAATCATTTACATAGTGAATTCAATCACATAGGAGCAAGGAAAATGTGGCTCATATTCAGAGAAAATTATATAGGTAAAGGAGATTACCAAATTGCAAAAGAAATCACAAAGAAATGTGACATATGTCAAAGAGCAAAGCCTAAAAATATAATTAACCACAATTTAGCAAAGAGTATTATAGTAAAGGAATATTTAGAAATAATAGCAATAGATTTTTTAAGTGAGTTAATAGTAACAGAAAAAGGAAATAGACATATTTTGGTTGTAGTAGATTTATTTTCTAAATATATAAAATTATATGCTTGCAAAACGACAAAAAGTAGAGAAGTAATGCATAAGTTAGAAAACTATTTTGAAGAAATTGGTAGGCCAAGAAAGTTAATTACAGATAACGCAACATATTTCAAAAACATACGTTTCAAGTATTTTTGCAAAAGGAATTTAATTTTTCATCAATTAACAAGCATCAGACATCCTCAATCCAATCCATCAGAGCGATATATACAGGAAGTAATAAAATATCTGAGAATATCTTGTGAGGATAAACATCGTCAATGGGATGAATCAATATCCAGAGTAGAAAAATGTTTAAATCATTGTCCAAATACTACAACAGAGAAAACACCTGTATTAATAATGAAAGGCGAAGAACCAGATAGAAAATGGTTAGATGAAAATTCAGTAGAGCGAAATGAAATTTTGAAAGATATCAGTAATAGGTTAGAAAGAAATGCAAGAAAGTATATGAATAGGGAAATGAGAAAAAGAGGAAGGTTAATTAAATTTGAAATAGGTGAATTAGTAATAGTGAGAGCAATGAGAGTAACTAATAATAAAAAGAATATATGTGGAAAATTATGTTTTGCTTTTGAAGGTCCATATGTAGTTATGAATGAAAATGCTGAAAATAGTTATGAATTAATGAATCCTGAAAACGGAAAGATAAGGGGAATATTTAATATTGATCAAATATACAAGTATAATTATTAATAAATTTAGTTCATGAAAATAAAATCAAAAGATAAATAAATTTTAAATATTAATGTGATTAATATGTTAAAATTGATTTAGGGGAATTTGTTATGATTTCATTTCATAGACAATAAAAATTTAAAAATAATAACTTACCGAACTATGAAAATCAGAAAAGATCAAATAAAAAATATTTTATGGAATTAAAAACAATAATAAAAGCTAAATAATAGTTAGGATATTAATATTAACAATGTAAAACATAATAAACAACGATGTAATAGTATAAGATGTGATAAACAAGAACTTCAGTGAAAGTGAAGAAACGTTCAGTGTAACGAAATCATAAATCATAAGTAAAATGATTACAAAACTATCATGAGATAGTACAAAACATTGAATAATGTTATAGATGTAAGTTAGGATTAGTAAATTTGAGTTATGTAATGTTAAAAGAATGTTATTGATATAATATGATATGTATTAGATTTAAGAATAAGTAACTGTCAAGAAAACCATAAATATGGGAATAATCATATTAATAATAACCCAATCATAGGTTATATTATACCAAAGTGTGGGGAAAAATGTAGGCAATATTAATTTAAAAAGAAGGAATCACTAACAATTAAAATAAGTTGAAAATCTCAAATAATTCAAAAAGTAAAGTATACTAAATTCTGATTGGTCAATAGGAATTTCTAATGTCAATCTGGTAACAATGAAGACTTGTGTCAGTTTCACAACAATTAACTTGGCATCCTTGATTTGAAAAGAAAGCATCTCATAGGTTGTTTATGACATCAAGTTGCGTCGGTTTTGGAGGCCTATAAAAACGAATCTGAAAGTAAAGAAGTTCAGTTTGCCATTACATCTGTAGACTGAAAGTACTCCTGCAACTCACCAAAATTTCATAACCTATAAAAAACCAGTGAACGAAAGTGTTCCAAACTTCGATAGGTTCAAAGAAACCAAAGTTAATAAATTTTATATAAAGTCAACGATTATCCAAGTATCTGAATCCAGTAAAAAGGCTGTAATAACCTCCAATTAAGAAGAAGTTTCCAACGATTGCCATTCATCAATAATTTAAATAAAGCATCGAAAAGTTTCATGTTTTATCTAAAAGGATAAAACAAAGTATTATCAACAGTTCCTGAGTCTCAAGAAGAAGTAATCCAAATTAGTTACCTGTGATTATTGTGAAAAAGCATAGTATTGTGTAAAAGTGAATCATCAACGAAATTATAAAAGAATTAAATTGAAAATTGCCAACATAGTTAAACACACTTTTGGATATAAACTAAAAGTAAGTTTGTTTATTATATTTCCATTGTAGTATTATTTGTAAATCTGAAAGAAAGATTGTCGTTTGTAATTTTGTAAACAACTATTCATATTGAATAGTTTTGAGGTTAAAGCTAGTTCTATGCTTAGAACATAAAATAAAATTGTAAATTAGAAACCCGAGATAAATAGAGTCATAGAGATTTAAATATAGAAACTTTTCAACATTCAAAGAATATTGTGTTTAATTCCATAAAATAATAATAATATAAAGAGAAAGTTCATTATTATTCATAATCAATAAATTAAAAGCTAGCCGGAAGCATTAATAATAATCAATAAATAAAAATAAACTCAGTAAGAGTTTAGTTAATAATATATATATATATATATATATATATATATATAAATATATATATATTGTTATGATTTCATTTCATAGACAATAAAAATTTAAAAATAATAACTTACCGAACTATGAAAATAAGAAAAGATCAAATAAAAAATATTTTATGGAATTAAAAACAATAATAAAAGCTAAATAATAGTTAGGATATTAATATTAACAATGTAAAACATAATAAACAACGATGTAATAGAATAAGAAGTGATAAACAAGAACTTCAGTGAAAGTGAAGAAACGTTCAGTGTAACGAAATCATAAATCATAAGTAAAATGATTACAAAACTATCATGAGATAGTACAAAACATTGAATAATGTTATAGATGTAAGTTAGGATTAGTAAATTTGAGTTATATAATGTTAAAAGAATGTTATTGATATAATATGATATGTATTAGATTTAAGAATAAGTAACTGTCAAGAAAACCATAAATATGGGAATAATCATATTAATAATAACCCAATCATAGGTTATATTATACCAAAGTGTGGGGAAAAATGTGGGCAATATTAATTTAAAAAGAAGGAATCACTAACAATTAAAATAAGTTGAAAATCTCAAATAATTCAAAAAGTAAAGTATACTAAATTCTGATTGGTCAATAGGAATTTCTAATGTCAATCTGGTAACAATGAAGACTTGTGTCAGTTTCACAACAATTAACTTGGCATGCTTGATTTGAAAAGAAATCATCTCATAGGTTGTTTATGACATCAAGTTGCGTCGGTTTTGGAGGCCTATAAAAACGAATCTGAAAGTAAAGAAGTTCAGTTTGCCATTACATCTGTAGACTGAAAGTACTCCTGCAACTCACCAAAATTTCATAACCTATAAAAAACCAGTGAACGAAAGTGTTCCAAACTTCGATAGGTTCAAAGAAACCAAAGTTAATAAGTTTTATATAAAGTCAACGATTATCCAAGTATCTGAATCCAGTAAAAAGGATGTAATAACCTCCAATTAAGAAGAAATTTCCAACGATTGCCATTCATCAATAATTTAAATAAAGCATCGAAAAGTTTCATGTTTTATCTAAAAGGATAGAGCAAAGTATTATCAACAGTTCCTGAGTCTCAAGAAGAAGTAATCCAAATTAGTTACCTGTGATTATTGTGAAAAAGCATAGTATTGTGTAAAAGTGAATCATCAACGAAATTATAAAAGAATTAAATCGAAAATTGCCAACATAGTTAAACACACTTTTGGATATAAACTAAAAGTAAGTTTGTTTATTATATTTCCATTGTAGTGTTATTTGTAAATCTGAAAGAAAGATTGTCGTTTGTAATTTTGTAAACAACTATTAATATTGAATAGTTTTGAGGTTAAAGCTAGTTCTATGCTTAGAACATAAAATAAAATTGTAAATTAGAAACCCGAGATAAATAGAGTCATAGAGATTTAAATATAGAAACTTTTTAACATTCAAAGAATATTGTGTTTAATTCCATAAAATAAAATAATATAAAAAAGAGAAAGTTCATTATTATTCAAAATAAACAAAATAAAAAGCTAGCCGGAAGCATTAATAATAATTCATAATCAATAAATTAAAAGAAACTAAAAAAGAAGTTTTTTAGTAATAATTGTCACCACAACGTGGGGCAAAATAAACTCATAAGATTTTTTAGTAATAATTGTCGCTCAAACGTGAGGCCATTTGAAAAAAGAAATAGAACCGCGTATCAAAATAATTTAAAGAACTAGATTAATTAATAAGAAAGTAAAAATGGAAGGAGATAGACAGAGGACTCCAGAATTGATAGGATTTGATCAAGAGGGTGAAATGATTAGTGCAGAAAGACCACCAATAATAGATAGTCAATCACAAATAATGAGATTGCTTGAAAGTTTAAATTTAAAAGCTAATGAAACGAAGGAAACAAATGCTAAAATTGAACAAGGTATGAGTGAAATAAGAGATGAACTTAAGAGAGTGAATGATAAATTTGATAAAAGAACTGAGGAAATTATGAGAATAGTTGAAACTGAGAAAAAGGAAATAAGACAACATGTTGAAGAAAGTATAGATAATAAATTAGAAGAATATAATAGCTTTGTAAATAGAAAGTTTAATAATGTAGAGAAAGAAATAGATATTATGGAAAATAGAATGAATGATATGGGGAAGAATATTGAAGAGAATGTGAATGTGAATGTACAAAGTATGAAAGAAAATCAGAAAAAAATGATAAATGAACAAGATGAAAGAATAAAAAGAATTGAGAATAGATCCGAAGAGAGAATGAATATAGAATACAGAAATGTAGGTCATGAGAATACAATAAAATTTAATGGAAACATAAAATTATTACATCCATGCATTTTTGTTAAAGATTTGAAAAATGAAATACAGTATGAAAGGAATATAGAGAGAATAAAAAAATTAATAAGAGAACGATTGGTTGATGAACCATTGTTGTGGTTCAATTGCAAAGAAAGGGAATTAAATAGTTTAGATGAGTTTTTAAATAATTTTTGGGGTGAAAATGAGCAGTCGAAATGTCGAGAAAGGTTATATTTTAGGAAGTATATAGAAGGGACTAGAAAAAGCATGAGTGCTTATGCACTTAGCCTATATAATGAAGCGCAATATTTAGAACCTAAAATGAGAGAGGAAGAGATAGTTTTATACATTTCAAGACAATATCGAAGTCAAATATCTGAGGCAATAGCTATTGCAAATATTAAAAACATGAATCAACTACTATCATACTTAAATAGAATTGATAATAAGAATAACATAGGAACTAGGCAACAAAATGGACATAATGATAACAGGAACAATTACAGGGGAAATCAAAATTATAATAATAGAGTCCAAAATAATAATTATCAAAACAATTTTAGAAATAGGGATAATAGAAACCAAAATTATTATAATAGGGAAAATAGATATAATGGAAATAATGCTAATCAAAATAGAAATAGATATAGGGATTATAGAAGTCAAAATAATAATAATAATAGAAATAATAGTAGAAATGAAAATAATCAAAGGGAAGTAAACTGTAGTAGGATAGAAAGTAATATGGAAAGGGAAGACTCTTCAAGTCAAAATAATCAACAAAATCAGGATTTTTAAGAAAGCACGAATACCACGTTAATGTATTATATGAACATCAGAGGGAATACATTGACTACGAACAGCAAAGGGAAGAAAATGAAAGTATAGGTTTAATTAAATTAAAAGGTTTTTTAAAAGGGAAAGAAGTAGAAATTATGTGTGATACAGGATCAGAACTATCATTAATAAGGGAAGAGCTATTGTCTGAAATAAAATTAACAAATCAATTGAAAATACCAAAAGTAGAATTAGTAAATATTAGTGGAAAGAAAATTACTGAAGTATCAAAAATGATTACTGAGCATGTTATAATAGGGAAGTCAAGTCTAGAGATGCAATTATTTGTAGTGCCGAATATGAAATTGGATATTGTTATGGGAACTGATGAATTAGAAAAGCATGGAATTATTATAGATTACGAGGAAAAGGAAATAAAGTTGTTAGATGAAATTATAAAGATAGGGAAAGGGGAAAATGAAAATATTGACAGACCAAATGAAGGTTGCAATATAATAAATGCGGTCGAAAGAAAAGACTCAAGCAGAAATTTAAATGAAATAATCTCGCAGATGAAGATATCCGAGAAATATAGGGGAATAATATCAGAAATAATTTCACAACATAAAGGTTTAATAATTGATGAAACTCGTATAGCTAGTAATTATATTCATAAATTCCAAGTCAAAGAAATTGAAAATTTTAAATCCAAGAACTATCCAATCCCATACAAGTACATAGAAGATGTTAGGAAAAAAATCGGTGAAATGCTAGAACAAGACATAATAGAAAGAAGTAAAACAAAATATATAAACCCTATTGTTATAGCAAAAAAGTCAAATGGTGATATTAGGTTATGTTTAGATGCTCGAACATTGAATAGATTGTCAGTACCACAATATGAAGCTCCTAAAAATATAGAGTCAATTTTTGGTAGAATAATAAAGGCACAAATTTTTAGTAAAGTTGATTTAAGACATAGTTTCTGGTTGATTCCTTTACATGAAAGTTGTAGAGATTACACTGGTTTTATGATAGATGGAGAAGTGTATCGTTTTAAAGTTACGCCTTTTGGTATTCAAAGTGCATGCAGTGCGTTAGTTAGAAGTATGAATCAAATATTAAATAAATTTGAAATTTTTGTAGTTCATTATATCGATGACATATTAATATTTTCTAGAACAGTAGAAGAACATAAAGATCACATAAAATTAGTTTTGAACGAATTAGATATAGCAGGTTTAAAAATAAATATTGAGAAATGTGAATTCTATAAAACAGAAATTAAATTTTTGGGTTATAAATTAACGAGGGAAGGTTTAGAAATGGATGAAGATAGATTAGATGTAATTAAAAATTTCAAAAGACCCACCAATCTTAAAACTTTGAGGGGATTCTTAGGTCTAATAAATTATTTCAAGAGGCTCATTCCTGATTTAAGTCAGAAGGAGATTCCATTAGTAGAATTACTTAAGAAAGGGGTAAAATGGAAATGGGATAATGAAAGACACGAAGCTTTCCAAAATTTAAAAGATATTTTCATTAAAAAATTAAAAGTCTATCATGCACAATATGATAAACCTTTCATATTAAGAACAGATGCTTCTAAACAAAGATTCAGTGGTGTTTTATTACAAAAACAAAATAATGAAGAAGTGCCCATAAGTTTTGTGTCAAGAATGACAAAAGTTCATGAAAAAAATTACAGCGTTACTGAATTAGAATTAGCAAGTATAGTTTTTTGTGTAAAGAAATTAAGATTTTATTTGTTAGGGAATAAAGTAAGGGTAGAAACTGATCATAGTGCATTAACAAGTATATTTAAAAACAAATTTGTAAACAGTAGGATTCAAAGATGGATTTTGTTATTGCAGGAATATGATTTTGAAATAAAACATATTCCAGGAAAATTAAATATAATAGCTGATACTTTAACAAGAGAAGAGGGAAATTTAAAAATTGATAAAAGGAAATATAAAGTAGGAGCAAATATTTTATTAGAAGTAAGGGGTTTATTTTCATTAGAGAGCATTAAAAACAATCAAAGTACTTTATCAGAGGAGGATAAAAAGAAATGTAAAATCAGAGAGGGAGTTTATTTACAAGATATAGGTAGGAAAGAATTATACAGAATAAATCAAGACCTAACTTTAAAAATTTTAAATCATTTACATAGTGAATTCAATCACATAGGAGCAAGGAAAATGTGGCTCATATTCAGAGAAAATTATATAGGTAAAGGAGATTACCAAATTGCAAAAGAAATCACAAAGAAATGTGACATATGTCAAAGAGCAAAGCCTAAAAATATAATTAACCACAATTTAGCAAAGAGTATTATAGTAAAGGAATGTTTAGAAATAGTAGCAATAGATTTTTTAAGTGAGTTGATAGTAACAGAAAAAGGAAATAGACATATTTTGGTTGTAGTAGATTTATTTTCTAAATATATAAAATTATATGCTTGCAAAACGACAAAAAGTAGAGAAGTAATGCATAAGTTAGAAAACTATTTTGAAGAAATTGGTAGGCCAAGAAAGTTAATTACAGATAACGCAACATATTTCAAAAACATACGTTTCAAGTATTTTTGCAAAAGGAATTTAATTTTTCATCAATTAACAAGCATCAGACATCCTCAATCCAATCCATCAGAACGATATATACAGGAAGTAATAAAATATCTGAGAATATCTTGTGAGGATAAACATCGTCAATGGGATGAATCAATATCCAGAGTAGAAAAATGTTTAAATCATTGTCCAAATACTACAACAGAGAAAACACCTGTATTAATAATGAAAGGCGAAGAACCAGATAGAAAATGGTTAGATGAAAATTCAGTAGAGCGAAATGAAATTTTGAAAGATATCAGTAATAGGTTAGAAAGAAATGCAAGAAAGTATATGAATAGGGAAATGAGAAAAAGAGGAAGGTTAATTAAATTTGAAATAGGTGAATTAGTAATAGTAAGAGCAATGAGAGTAACTAATAATAAAAAGAATATATGTGGAAAATTATGTTTTGCTTTTGAAGGTCCATATGTAGTCATGAATGAAAATGCTGAAAATAGTTATGAATTAATGAATCCTGAAAACGGAAAGATAAGGGGAATATTTAATATTGATCAAATATACAAGTATAATTATTAATAAATTTAGTTCATGAAAATAAAATCAAAAGATAAATAAATTTTAAATATTAATGTGATTAAAATGTTAAAATTGATTTAGGGGAATTTGTTATGATTTCATTTCATAGACAATAAAAATTTAAAAATAATAACTTACCGAACTATGAAAATAAGAAAAGATCAAATAAAAAATATTTTATGGAATTAAAAACAATAATAAAAGCTAAATAATAGTTAGGATATTAATATTAACAATGTAAAACATAATAAACAACGATGTAATAGAATAAGAAGTGATAAACAAGAACTTCAGTGAAAGTGAAGAAACGTTCAGTGTAACGAAATCATAAATCATAAGTAAAATGATTACAAAACTATCATGAGATAGTACAAAACATTGAATAATGTTATAGATGTAAGTTAGGATTAGTAAATTTGAGTTATATAATGTTAAAAGAATGTTATTGATATAATATGATATGTATTAGATTTAAGAATAAGTAACTGTCAAGAAAACCATAAATATGGGAATAATCATATTAATAATAACCCAATCATAGGTTATATTATACCAAAGTGTGGGGAAAAATGTGGGCAATATTAATTTAAAAAGAAGGAATCACTAACAATTAAAATAAGTTGAAAATCTCAAATAATTCAAAAAGTAAAGTATACTAAATTCTGATTGGTCAATAGGAATTTCTAATGTCAATCTGGTAACAATGAAGACTTGTGTCAGTTTCACAACAATTAACTTGGCATGCTTGATTTGAAAAGAAATCATCTCATAGGTTGTTTATGACATCAAGTTGCGTCGGTTTTGGAGGCCTATAAAAACGAATCTGAAAGTAAAGAAGTTCAGTTTGCCATTACATCTGTAGACTGAAAGTACTCCTGCAACTCACCAAAATTTCATAACCTATAAAAAACCAGTGAACGAAAGTGTTCCAAACTTCGATAGGTTCAAAGAAACCAAAGTTAATAAGTTTTATATAAAGTCAACGATTATCCAAGTATCTGAATCCAGTAAAAAGGATGTAATAACCTCCAATTAAGAAGAAATTTCCAACGATTGCCATTCATCAATAATTTAAATAAAGCATCGAAAAGTTTCATGTTTTATCTAAAAGGATAAAGCAAAGTATTATCAACAGTTCCTGAGTCTCAAGAAGAAGTAATCCAAATTAGTTACCTGTGATTATTGTGAAAAAGCATAGTATTGTGTAAAAGTGAATCATCAACGAAATTATAAAAGAATTAAATCGAAAATTGCCAACATAGTTAAACACACTTTTGGATATAAACTAAAAGTAAGTTTGTTTATTATATTTCCATTGTAGTGTTATTTGTAAATCTGAAAGAAAGATTGTCGTTTGTAATTTTGTAAACAACTATTAATATTGAATAGTTTTGAGGTTAAAGCTAGTTCTATGCTTAGAACATAAAATAAAATTGTAAATTAGAAACCCGAGATAAATAGAGTCATAGAGATTTAAATATAGAAACTTTTTAACATTCAAAGAATATTGTGTTTAATTCCATAAAATAAAATAATATAAAAAAGAGAAAGTTCATTATTATTCAAAATAAACAAAATAAAAAGCTAGCCGGAAGCATTAATAATAATTCATAATCAATAAATTAAAAGAAACTAAAAAAGAAGTTTTTTAGTAATAATTGTCACCACAACGTGGGGCAAAATAAACTCATAAGAGTTTTAGTAATAATATATATATATATATATATATATATATATATATATATATATATATATATATATATATATATATATATATATATATATATATATATATATATATATATATTCCAAATTTCCCATCTGGAGGGAGTTTTCCGAAAAAACTAACTGCGGAATCGTGATCAGCGACCCAAAAAACATACGGGAGCTCATTTTCGGCTCTTAATTCATTAATTTTCTAAACTTTTGGATTGTTTTTATAAGAATGCTCTTCTGAGGGGTTGAACCCCCGTTTTGGAGAGGTAGAAAGGTCGACCCCCGCGGTCTTGATAATCATGAATGATCTTGAAATTCTAGTTTACCATGTTTTTTTTTTCTGGACTATCTATCCTCGAAGAAATATGATCATCTTTCCTATTTTCATAGGAGGGATGTCCATATTAACTTCTTGGTCGTATTTCACTTAACATGTACTATTTTAGGTTAGGATATAAAAAACAACTAAATGCAGCTGACATTCAGATAATATACACTAAACACTGCTTCAAGAAGTAATCGTAGACCATAAGCAGATATTTGATGGATTAATTACTTAGTCTGGATCAATTTCGCTCTAACACAACTACAAGCGACTCGCAACTCCTAATAAGTATCAAACATCTGAATCGCACATGGAATACCATTTAGCCGTATAAGTGAGAAGAAAGTTTATTGGGCAATCTCTCCTCTATGGCCATCTCTCCTTGAGTTACCCTAACGCAGAATGGTTCAGAATGTTTGATTTGAATTTGAGATTAACGGATATTTCAGTTTAGGAGTGATGTTATTCCTCATCAGATGCTTCTTCAATATACAGTGCTAGTCTGAAATAGATAATAAAATTCTTCGAAC
Source organism: Endomychus coccineus (assembly GCA_958510875.1). Lineage (NCBI taxonomy): Eukaryota > Metazoa > Arthropoda > Insecta > Coleoptera > Endomychidae > Endomychus > Endomychus coccineus. The sequence goes on from OY294070.1 coordinate 96,536,627, forward strand.
TTTAGGGAACTGATTTACTGCCAACTTCTTAAAGCTGCTTCTGGAATATTTACGTTTCAGAAAATCAGCAATTACTTCAATGTGATATTACTATTAATTTCGGAGGAACCGATGAAGTTCCTTTTTGCCTAGGCCAATGCCCTTTGCAACTAATATCACCTAGTGGTGCAGTTCGCATTTAAGATTGTTTACCAACCTCAAGAGGTGGACGAACTAACTGCCACCCATCCAAACATCCAGTCTAACGACGAGCAGTGTCAGTGAAATGTAATGCCAAATTATCATTTGTATTTCGAAGAAAAACTACATTTCATATCTTATAACAAAGCCCAAGATACCGGTAGACCATTTGTCGGAATCAAGACATGCTCTGATAGTGCCATCTGCCTTGAGCTTCGCGTTGCCTCCCTATAGAAGCAAAATTCAGAAATCCATATATTTTGAACAACCTCAACTTTATGTTTTCATCAAATATTGCATCTTTTTTCGGGAAATCTTATATTGCCCCGTCAATTCATTTTCTTCATTTAGCTTCTGCCATTCATTCTGTTGCATTGAATATGTGATTTGGAGAGCCGTAGGAAGAATAGTGACATGAAATTGTTATATCTATTAACCAAATTTCATTCAAATTCTGTGATCCCTTCTCAGAATATTCAGAGTAACATAAAACTAAAACTGCATAGATACATGTAGATTCTCAAAATAGTTTTAGTCGTAAAAATTTGACAAAGGAAGTGTTTGTCTCCAAATACTTTATGCTATTGTTCTAGATACAATGGAATTGAAATATTTTCTCATTGGTTTTTGAAGTCGCTGATCACGAATCCGGTGTGAAAAGATCAGAAAACCAAGATGGTTGCCGAAAAAATGCAGTTTGAATGCAATATTTTATCATTATTCATTATATTTTCCCATTTTCATAAATTGTACTACGGTTTAATTGAAAACACCCATTCAGTGAGTAAACTAATCGTCAAAAGTTAAATGTCATGTTTCTTTTGAATGAGATCGAGTTATCTCTGCATACCGACGATACTTGTGTACGGAAATGAAAACTCAAAGGGTGTTTCGTGACACTTAATGTCATAATTAATGAATGGAAGTAATTCTGTATGTTGTTCTGAAATTGAGAGGGAACCCATTGGTGATGATTTTTTGCAACTCATGCCTATTTTAATCAACATTTCCGACCATAGCTAACTTTATTTCCTATTTTTCGTATTCTTTTAGAGTGTCTTTGAAAGTGCTACAATATTAAAATGCATTACACAAATACTAATCCATTCAATTGTATTCTTCAAGAAAATCGATTATTTATCTTGTCTTACAATTCAAAATCCATTTTCAACTCATTATGCTAAAAATATATTGATCCAGATTTTCACATAGCAAAATCCATTGTATTATTACAAAAGCTATTTACTTTCTTGGAATATAGAACAAACGGATCATTCTTACAATGTAATCATCTTTTAACTTATCGTTATGAGATAGTTTCAATAAATGAGATAACATAATATTTCCTCACAAGAAGAATAAATAGAGCATGAGTATAAAATAATTTTCTCATTTATAAAAAAACCTAAATGTTGATAATTAATATTGTCAGAAATGAATCAAGAAACACTGAACAATGAAATTGTTATTCAAAAGGGTGAACACAAACATATAACAAGAAGTATATTTTTTTGGATAAGCCAATAAAACTAAAATTACTAAAAACAATGATTTTTGGGATGTTTTAGTATCCTCGGTATGAATATATTCGGTTGCAAGTTTTGTGAAGATATTGATCGTGATGAACTCGGGAAATGCATTTCAGTTGAAGACGAAAATAAAGATAGGAAAAATTTCGATTCACTTTTATGGGCTATCGTAACCGTGTTTCAGGTACATAATTTTTTCTTTAAATCTTTGACCTACGACACCTAAGCTGATACTTTTTTGGAATGTATCTGTATTTATATATTGATAACCAGTTAAAAAAGAGTCTCGAATATTATTTATACTGATAAAAATTATTCTATTGCGATATTTGCTCAATTTAAACTTTCATCCTAAAATAATTTCACCCTTCAACTACTTTCGATTATACGGGAAGCTATTCATGTTTTCAAATACCTTATGGAGTAAGAATCTGACATAGCTAGTTCTAAATCAAATCTTCTTATGATCTTCAACAGGTCAATGACTTCAGTTCTCGAGGTAAATGTAAATTCGAATCGCATCGAATATTGTGAGAATTAAATTTGAACATAAACATGAATAAGGGTAGCATGATCTTCATTCAATATCCCAACGGAAAAATTGTCTACTTACCTTAACTATAATCATTATACTGTTTCCCTAATAATAGATTAACGTATAAATTCAAACTCATTAACTCTGATTATGTCTAATTTTTCTTTTTCTCCTGAATTCAAGTACAGTTAATAAAATGAACAAATTACGTAGGAATTATGCAATAAGCCTTTTTCAATTTGTTCAAAAAGTAAGAGTCCAAAAACATATCAATGTATAAATCTTTTACAGTTCCTTAAAGTTCTGAGTTTGTGATTATATTACTTATTACTCATCAGGAAACAAATGTGTTCCAAGGTAATAACATACTTGATCAAATATCTAATACAACGTTATTTATGTACTGTAGTAAATGATTTTCTTGTAGTAACTAGTACCACCTATTCAGAAAATCCATTATCCGTGAGTCTCCATATTGCTTCTGCTATTAATGGTAAGCTATATGAATAAGAATTAAAGTGAGTAGCTTCAGGTTCCAAATCGTGTGCCCTAAGTAGTCTTATTGAACCCAGAATAACTACCTTCTGCATCCGGTCTATCTAGTTCTTACAGGTCGGAATGATCTTCAAGTTCGAATGCAGAACAACGATGATCAGAACATTCCCTATGACCTTGTGGTCTTGTTATAGCGTGCGAAGCTCGAACAGGAGATCTAAATACTTTGTCCATTTTTCTTTTTTTTTTTCAAGACTTTGTTCTTCTCTGCCGGAGCAGAGCATTCAATTATATACATAGTCTTGCTTTGTTTATCCAGAAGGACAACATCAGACATATTTGCTTGTATGTACCTGATAGGCGGAAACAGGTAATTCCAGTAGATCTGGCATTTCTCGTTTCTGGCAACGGACATGCCATGTAAGGCAGTACCGGCTCTTGGTACATTACGTACGAGTGCCTTAGATAGTAATACAGCACCCGTAAGGCTGCATTATGACGATGGTTGTACGCCGAGGCCGCTTTTGCCGAATTTGCCGACAGCAGGTGAAAAGCGTCTCAAGAGCCTTTCGACAGGCCCTGCAGCTGATATCAGGAACCTGCACACCCATCACGTTGCAGCAATAGACCAAGGTGTTGGTTACGCCATTTCGGCAAGCTGCGGTAAATCCCTCAGTCTCGGATGTAAGCCCGGCTGACCTCAGGTAGTCGAAGGTCAGTCTGGTTGACCAGACAAGCGTTTCGACGCTTCCTATGAAAAATCTACTACAAAATTGTATATCTCCCCCAGATCGTTCATCTTCGTGATGCTCCCCTTGCCGTGCGGGCAGAAATATTTCACCCCCGCTCTTCTTTTTGTTAATAACACCAAACCTACAAGACTACAGTCCTTCTAAAAATTTTATATCCTGCCTACAAACTTTCCGTTATCTTTCAAGCGTCCTGAAACACCTCGTCAGTAATTCCGGCAAAGATGTCCAGAGTTTCGTTGGAATACTCAATACTATTGCATTTGGTTTTCCATGCTGAAAATGTCCATCGGCCCACCTAAATTTCTTGAATGTTGCCTCGAATTCATTTATTTCCTTTCCTAATATAAATTTTCGAGTTGTCTCCCGGGGCTTCCTGTTCAAATTATTTGTACAAGTCGAGTCCCCTGAGGGCACTGCACAGAGGCCTTAAGGTCCCACCAGTCCACGTCTCGTAGACTTAAGTCCACTATGAGCCCTGTTAGCTTGACTTCACCATGCCAATCCTCTTCCAAAAACCTAGCACCTTAAGAGCAGAAGAGTACTTTATGGTATCTGGGTCCAAGGTTACTGCACATCAATTACCAGTTGCGATATGAACATCTCTCCTTTTCGCATAGCCTACAAGTTTGGTCCACACTGCAACTCATTTTGCTTGGTGGTATCCCAAGCCCAAATTGTCTGCATAAATACTAGGAATTAGTCCAACCTCCGGCCTATTGAATTTTAGGGATTTGGTGGCTCTAGTTTTGCTGGGCTTTTGCTTGCCTACATCACTTCAATTCAATAGGCGATATTGGCTCTTGATATGTAGGTACACTGCTTCACATGCTATTAAAGTATGTTTGTAACCGTAACGTCTCCAGCCAACCGATCTTCTACTTCGTTGCCCCAAAGGTCGAAACGATCAATTAACTAAAACAGGAACAGCTGATTGTCCTCTGGTAAATTATTCAAGGCTGTACAGTATACCTTCACCACCAGCCTTGTTGTGTTTTTTGGGGCTGGTATGGCCTCCTCCACTATCTGAACTAATGATTATCTTTCGTTCCCCTTCATCTAGCTGTGTTGCAGCATTTGCCCCATCCAAGACTGCTTTGGACTCTATCTGGAAAATGGAGACGTACTTACCCATAAATAACCCAAGCTACATAATATCCTCACATTTTCATTTGTCTCGATAGGCTGCGTGCTTTTGCATTCTTTCATTTATTCTCTAGTTCTAAATTAATGATGATTCTATCATATAGGAAGTGATTAAATGCAGTTTATTCCTTAGATAATTGATTAATTCATATATCTTGGTTTCACCTTTCACCCTTCAACGGCATCATTTGTTATGTGTCTTCCTCCAAAGTTATTCCATTTAACTGATTTATAAAATTTTGAGACCCCTATATATGGCGTTACAAGTTTACCTTTACAATGGATAAACTATAAAAGAGTGGATATATCATAACACTATTGATAAAAACCCTTTTTCACTAAAAATACTGACTGAATACTGAATACTGAAGATCTTTCGCCTACCAGTAGCCATCATCAGAGTAAAACTCATCAATAGTATTTCAAAACGGATGTTTACACTTCTTATTGGAAATGTACACTCTTTCATACAATTTTTCATAACATTTTTTGTCATATTATCTCGGCTTACGAACAATTTTCTGCCACGTTAAGACTTAAAATTTGAATTTTGTAATGCACAATTTCGAACAAGAAACATTCTCATTGATACTGTAACAAAAGAATTTGCAAAATTGTAATAACAAAAATTTTCTTATAAAAATGAAGGTAAGTATTTATATGAATTATTAGACCTACCAAATTTAAATCATTCACATTTCTCAAAGAAAACTTTAACTTTGATAAATTTTAATTGTATTTCTGGATTGTGGTATTATACAGTTAATCAATAAATTATCAATTTTCATGTAGCCATTATAATACTTGATAATAGGTTGCACCTATAGACCCCTAAGCATGTAGCAATTATCTTCGATAATGTTAATATCAAAGAAACACAACTCATTATTACTTCCTATTTCCACAGTGATTGGATCGAATTGGCTATTGAGCGTGTCTGAAATACCATATAGATCAAAATATTCACTCATATTGTAGAAATTAAAACCGATATATCTGTGCCAACATTTTTAATTTTTTTTAGGGGTTTCATATTTTCAAGAGTGGACTCCCTTGCGCTTGTTTGTTTATAAAATTTTTTTTTACAAGTGGAATAATTTTGCTCAATACAAAAACACAAGAGGATCAACACCAAATGTTTTCTACTTGAGTGGTAACGAAAGAATAGTATCGCATGTTTCCGTTGTTCCAAAACTTCTAAACTATCCTATATAACTACTTTGTTTTAATACCACTTTTATTAATAATAACGTGAAAACGTAAGTACAGTTTCAACACAGAAGTGCCATTATCAAACAAATACAAAATTATGAAGAAATCAATGAAACAGTTCAAGTATAAATAGAATAGAGTAAAGTAGGGTTGAGACTAAGGGATCAACGAAAAATTCAAAAACCGGTAGATCCTAGGAAAGTACGGTATTACACAGTAAACATAATAACAATTTGTGAATTAGTGTGATTATAATTTAATATTCTAAGAATTGTTTCAAGAGCGGTTTGAAAGACACATGAAAATATCACTTTGATATAGGTCTAACTGATTGAGGATATTTTTGTTTTTGACACCTCTATTTATAAATCTCTATAGATTCTAATGTATTCAATTCGAAACCTCTGGTTTGGTTATGTAAAATGCTTAGGCTATCTAAATTAGGGAAATTATGACCAGTTTGTAAAAAATGATTAGCAAAGGTTGAGTCTAAACGAGCGAAAATGTTCTTCGTATCTCAATTTGAAATTACGACAAGTTCTATCTATATCACAAAGTAGTTATTCTTTCATATAATTAAAATGATAAATTATCATGAAGTAACTGCTTCCACCATCGATTTTTTGAAGAATGCCTGTACGGCAACCCAAGCCAAAGAATTTCATAAGTTATCGAAGAAACAGCGAACAACGAGTCAGAATATTTGATTCAATCAACAGTGCTTACATTTGAAGATCACACGCAAGTCTATCAATTTAAAAACCAAGACGAAATCCACAGTAGCAGAGAACGTGTTGAAAAAAGCGAGGATCATCTGGCTTAGAGAAGAAAACAAAAATCTCTACAGAAAACGTTCAGTGATTTCACACTACTTAAAGGTGTTACACTCTGAATTATTTTATAAACTCCATCCTGCCGAATTCGATTTTTTTTGATTAGGTTGAAGATTGCGTTAGTAAATTCATTCACACTGAATATCTCACACAGTCAAAAAAGTTCAATGATCTTCTAAAATGTAAGCCGGTCAATAATCACTTCCAACAAATAACAAATTTCAAATTCAGTGAGAGAGTTATTAATTACTCCAAAATCATATTCACAAAAGAAGAACATTGTTACTCAATAAGGGACCAAAGTATTCTCCGCATATTCAAAGTAACACCTTTCTAGAAACTAGTATTGCTGAAGTGAAATTAGCCTCAAAAAATATTAACGCGAATAATTCTAAATTAACAAAATTAGAAATAGGAAAATCATTTCCATTAACTAAATAACAATTTGATTTCTTCATAATTTTCTATTTGTTTTATAATGGCACTTCGGTGTTGAAACTATAGCTACGTTTTCACGTTATTATTAATAAAAGTGGCATTAAAACAAAGTAGTTATTCTTTCATATAATCAAAATGATAAATTACCATAAAGAAACCACTTCCATCATCGATTTTTTTTATTCTAAACCACTTTTCAGAGTAGGGTACTATTTTCACTTTATTCGACAACCTCTGTTTCAAATGTTCTCTCCAATAGTTATCACGCAATGGCAAGAATCAGTATGTGAAAAATAAATCATTCAAATGCTCCAGCTATATCATTCTGATACTGCCATTTTACTGACGGGTTCAAATATGTATATATATTATCGTGACTTTCATAATGAGACATCGTAAGGTATAAGTTACTACAAGAAATCGTTACTTAGGTCCTGGTATACTATACAATGAACAAATTTAGAGTCATAAATAGCATTGTATTCAAATGTGAAGTTTATCTTAGAAATGAGTCTGATGTTATACTTATAAGTTCAACAAGTTATGAAGGTAGGTTATACTTCGATTTGAACAATATTTTGCATGAACAGATCATTCAAAATTGAAGAATAATTACAATTGCACCAGAAATAAGTTCAATGTTCAGAAGTAAAATAAGAAATAAAATATGTTTAGCACTATTGTAACTTCATTTTTGAACCGATTAGTTTAAAATCTTTTCCACTCTTTTCTGTGACTCACCACATTTTGTGTGCTTGCGCTTTGTTTTTAACTGGTTTTTGTTATATGTTATGCATATTTTGATCAACTTGTCACCCCTGCAATGATACACAGTAACATGCCCGCAGAACAGGGTGAAGGGGTTGAAAGAATTTTCTAACCTACAATACTTATATTTGTATGTGTGTACCTCTTTGCTCCGTTTCGTTGGGTATAGCTTTCGATTTTTGTATACGTACAACTTCATCTGACTTTAGTTGTTATTAGAATAATAGACAATTAAAATACGTTATTGTAGATTAATAGTTCCCCTAATATTTGTATACAAAAAGTTGATAATGTGGGAAGAGAAAACAAAACATCGTTTCTACTATGTTACCACCAATTTAATTAATGCTATACATAACTACAATTTTGAGTCTAATGTGCTATCCTGACAGTTTGAAGTGTCGAAACTACAATTCTATATATAACAATTGAATTTGTGGTAAAAGACAGTATTTTGTTTTCTTTCATCCAGATTATGGGAGTGATGAATTACCTATAGAAAAAGTTTCTACAATCAACTATTTACACCAAACATAATTTAGGTTATTATAATCAATCAAGAGCAATCCGTATGATTCAACCAAAATGGATCATCTTCGATGTTAAGTTTATCATATTTTCATTTTGATCAAAATTGTGGAGCCCTAAAAAATAAAATGAGCTCTGTTAAATCAGAAATTTTGTATTTTCACTGATTAATAATAATGATAGATTGATCGGAGTAACTTTCAGGCTCTCAAAATAAAAAAATGACCAAAGTTCAACTATTCAATAATGGAGTGTACGATTTTACACTCACCATGCAATAAGTAACACCCTAACAACAGAGTTTGCCTATTTGGTAGATAAACGAGTTTTTCTTATTCCTGCTTGATTTGTGACTTTGAATAACTCCAAAATATGTATCCGGAAAGTTATTACAATTCAATGTTATTATTATTGAGTAAATGCCAGTTTTTTTATTGGAAGATTCAAAATTATCTAAAAAACAGCACCTTCCTGAGTACCTATATAGTTTCTTTTTGCAACGGAACAACACTATTCTTCAAGGGCTTGAACTATCAGACTCTAGATAACAATGATTATTGACGAAATATATAATAAAGTATAATATGACATGTTTCATACCAATGTAAGCTCAACATCTTCAAAATCATCAAGATTGCCTGAAAATTTTCTCTGGGAAGTTCGTGTTTTACACCAAAATATATACATAAATAATATAAATATACATTGATACAAAATTATTCCTTCAATTATCATTATTCAATGTAGATCTAATCAAGATAGAATGAGTACTTACTAAATTACGTAAAATGTAGATAATTTTCTGTGATAAGTAGTTCAGAGGATATGAAGAATGAGACTGAATCTCCACTGAGATCAGTATTAATGTCAGAAACATGATATCCAGCTTTCTTCTGGGCATTTCTTTCATGATTCCTGAGGAATTAAAACAACGAATGAAAAGTTTCTGAACATATATAAATTCAGGCTATCTAGTTTCCGAAGAATTATAAGCTTATTATTTTCGTTTTTACGTACATTTCGGTCTCACGACCATCAGCAGAAGACACATCAATGTCTAAAACGGGATTTCTTGAAACTAATCACAAAGAATCCTTATCGCACCAATTTCAATTAAAAATGCCCACGTCGCCGAAACAAACAGAAACACGAGTAATCGAAATTGTAACATATTAATGTTTTAAATATTTGTATAAAAAACCACTGCCTGGCAATTTTATTATAAATTTCGAAGTCATTTCAAAGCATCGTTTGGAATACGGCTGAAACCATCTAGGAATTCGCAATGGATGTAATTAATTAAATTAGTATAAGTCTGATTTAATGATTGAACGTCTGTTCTATGATTTACAGACTTGAGTCACGTTTTATGTGAATCATCTCCAGAATAGATATTTTATAATAATTGGTTTTTTTAGTTCAAATATTAAGATTTTTGTAATCAACTTGATGGTTATAATCAAAACAATATTTAACAAGGGTGATGGAATTTTCTAAGTTTTTCTCTCTAGCACTATACTCATGGCCATACATTCTTTTTTGTAAATATTGCTTAAGTATTCGTGTATAAGTCCCCTCGCAATCTAAACAATTCCATTTGTATACTGTGTGGGCTTGCTTTAGGCGTTAAAGGTTTTAGATTTGAAAAATATTCCCAACATAGTTATAAGGTTTATGCGCAACATTTATTCCATACTTTTTAAACAATTCTTAAATTTCTCTGAGATCACCAGAATATATGGTAATGTTATAAAATTGTCTGTATTACCGTGTATGTTATTTATATATCACGTTCTATTATAGATTTTGTTTATCCTTTCTTTAATGATGGGATTGAAAATTTTTTTTGGGTAGTTATTTATTCCCAGTGTATTACTAAAAAATTTTAAATTTTTGAGATGGTCCTCTGAGTGGGACAATTCAACCGCGAGATCTGTAAGGCTTTTTATAACACTTTTTTTATAACTTGTTGGTGCAACTGAATTGAAGTGAAGATATCCCTGAGACCAAACTTCTTTAGTAAATCACGAAGTCTTTATTTTTACATCTGGCTCATGCCTAATGTTCATATCTTGGAAATTTGTGTTTTTGTTGACTTCTATTTCACAAGTAAATTGAAGTTTACAGTAGAAATTGTTAGATTTATTAATCATCCAATCAACCGTTTAAAGAATACGGGTTGAAAATCTAATGAATTCATTACAGATTCCTCTAGGCATTCCATAAGAAGATTAGCAAATAGTAGTTGAAATAGGTGATCCTATTGCTGTGCCGAATATTTGTTCAAAATATTGCTCACCGTATTGATGAGAAGTGCATTCTAAACAAAACTTTACCACAATCATAAATTCAGATTGATCTAGAGGTGTGTGGTTTTTAATCTCTCCCAACGTTTTTTGATACCACTCGATGCCAAAACGAGTGGTATATTTATAAATAAAGAAGCACGTGAAGTGTTGTTTATAACACTTCACGTGTTACAGACCGGGATGTTATATTGCCTCATAAATAGGACCTTTCCAAAAATTTTAAAATAGTTCGTGTTACACTGGAAATGAATAGCTACCTAAAAACATTTTTCAACCCCATCATTAAAGAAAGATGGATAAAATTCATAATTGAACTTCATATATGAATAACGCAAACGGTAATACAGATAATTTTATGACATTACCATACATTCCGGAGACCTCAAGAAAATTAAGAAGTGTTCAAAAAAGTATGATATAAATGTTGCGCATAAGCCTACTACCTGTGTCGGTGAATATTTTTCAAATCTAAAACCTTTAATACCAAAGATTAAAAAACCACACAGTATACAAATTAAATTATTCAAATTGCGATGGAACTTATACAGGAATCTCTAAACAATATTACAAAAAAGAATGTATGGCCATAAGTATAGTACTAGAAACAAAAACTTACAAAATTCCACAGCCCTTGCTGAAAATTGTTTTGATTATAACCATTAATTTAATTACAACAATCTTAATATTTTCACTAAAGAAACCAATTATTATGAAAGATCTATTTTGAAGATGATTCACATAAAACGTGATTCCAAGTCTGTAAATCATAGAACAAATGTTCAATCATTAAGTCAGATTTATACTAATTTAATTAATTAAAACCCTTGCAAATTCCTACATACGTCTTTATAACGTTAAAAGTATATTTTAGGTAGAATGCTTAAATAGCATTATTTCTAATAAGGTCTGACAACCTTTTCCTATTACCTCATGAATCTTCAACATCTGGTTCGAACGTGAATACTCAGCGTTATATTTTTTGGTTTCAGTCGTATTTCAAACGGTGCTTTGAAATGACTAGAAATTTTATAATAAAATTGCTAAGCAGTGGATTCTGGATTCATATACATAAAACATTAATATGTTACAATTTCGATTACTCGTGTTTCTGTTCGTTTCGGCGACGTGGGCATCTTTAATTGAAATTAGTGCGATGAGGACGCTTTGTGATGATACAATTAGTTTCAAGAAATCCCGTTTTTAACATTGATACGTCATCAGATGATGGTCGAGAGATCGAAACGTACGTAAAGATGAAAATAATAGGCATATGTGTTAGTGTGACCTATTTCCCGAGAATATATATATAATTCATACCTGGGTCGAGAATCATTATTAAGTTTTCGAAGAAAATAATTATCGTTCAACTCCTAAACCTGTGCAGCTCTACAATATATCTTTGCATATATTCTTGTCACAGATTTGCGAAAACTGCTTGTTTTGATATGTGTAACCATCATGGAACAATTTCCTATTTAAACCTTACACTATAGGAATTGATCGAGAACCCAAAAAAAATGGGTCTAAATTGGAAAAAATGAAAGAAAAAACAATTTCGAATTCGACAAAATTTCTTCAACAACTCCATATCCGCCAAGAGCTGCAATAACGGTGGCATATGAAGCTGTTACCTCAGGCGCCAAGTGGGGGGGTATCAAGACAGCTTTCTTCAGTCAGAATAGGTTAAGTTAAATAAGGTTATGTTGATAATTTTACTAGGGTCGCAATTTTTTACGTTTGCCTCAGACGGAAAACTATCCATTACGACTCTGTATGCTTTCAGTCAACTTTAAAGATTTGGTAAAGGCAATAAGTTTTCCCCTCGGTGATTACGTGATCGAAGTAAATGCAACTAGTTCCCACATTTTGTTTAATTGAATTATTATGACATCTAGCTTAATTCTATTTAGTTCTACGTCTGCATTGTTCCAAAGTTAGCTGTTAGAAAACACAATATTTGGTATTCAAGTTTATTGGCTGACTTATGGGTAATGATTCGTTTGCCAGTATAAAAATGCAACGTTTTGTCAAATTTCAATACTAACGGAATGTGGGATTAGGTCATGATTGTATTTCAAGATATAATTCTAATTAATGAACCCACAAAGTGTTATATCTTAAATTATCAAAGTACCACTGGAATTGTTTGGAACAGTTTGAATATGTGACTCGTAATCAAATCAAGCTTGAGTTTAAATGGAGTAAATTGACTATTCTGGTTGCCCATATCGAAATAAACAGAGTATGATATGAATAATAACTTAATTTGTTACCAGTAGTTGAATAACACTTGTGTTTGCGTTTTTTCCAATTTAACAAACAATCATACCTAGTGACAGTATTCTATCACATATTTGGTTTTTGCTAGCATTCTGGGAATGTACCTGTTTGGTGGTAAGTTTTGCAACTATAAAGACTCACAAGGTTTCCAAAGAGAATGCACTTGCGAAATGATCGTAACTCGAGACGAAAGATGCTTCTGTGATCGTAAGCACTTCAACAATATCCTTTGGGCCACCGTTACGGTTTTCCAAGTGAGACAATTTTATTATATTTTATTCTTATTTCAGCGGAGCTTCATTGAAATGAGAACATGAATAGAAGCAACCAACAATATTGAGTTCCAAATCTCACATTACTATTGCAGTGATTCAATCATCGTTAATAATGAAATGTACAGGATATTTGATTAATCATTAATGCAATGTTTGTTGGATGGCCTTCAGTCAGGGATAGAAATCGAACATTTGGAACACCTTCGAAGATAGAGGGTTTTTTGTTGTAAGCTTGTTGAAATGATGATCCATAATTTTTTACAAATCATTGGAGATACGTGTTAGGTTACACTCTTTCACAACCCAAATTAATTTTACATGATAATAAGATCGTATTCAGTTAGTTGTATCTAGTAACTTCGTTTTATCTATATAATTATAATGTCCGTGTGTTTGGTTGTAAAGGTGGATTTTTTATAATGGTTAAAATGCTATGTTGAGAAAAATTTAACCTTCAGGTTTAGTGCATCTGGTGAACAATATAATTGCACTATTCAGATGCAAATTGCAGATAATCATTAGAATGGAGGATATCAATTTTGTAGTGAACAGCTAATGGAAATTATTTTTTGTGTATACAATTTGGAACGACGTGAGATCTTGAAGAATTTGAGGTAATTTCTTAAAACCAGGAATCAGTGCTTAGTTAAAGAATAAACAAATATATAGGTCTTCAAAATAAATTACTCTATTCAATTATCATACCAGACATCTGTACCTGAGGCAAATATAAATATGACATAATTTTTTAGTCAATTGAGTCAGGTAAAATCTAACAAATTTTCAATTCAAAAGAATTGGATTTTTTCCATTGTGAATATTTGTTTTTTTTCTCAAATTCCGTTTATCATTTTGACAACTCATACATTATAAAAATATATAATGAAGATAAAATTGGTTTTCAATAATAGAAATCAAATTTCTTGAAAATAGGTTGTATTTGATGAAATGTGTTAATCTAAGTAGCGAAAACCAAACTTAAAATAACTTCACATTATAAATTAGTGGCTAGAATATACACATTTCCATAAAAGAATAGTATGTTATTTAAATGGAAAAAATTAATTTGTCACTCTCAAAGCTAAAAAAATTGAAGGTCTCTAAATTAATGTAATTTCATATTTTTGACTATTCAGTTCATAAAAATCATATCGATTATAAGGCTTTTTTATCGAAGTTTAATGGTGTGATATTCTACATTTTCATGGTTTATAAAAAATTCGACTACGTTTAAAAGAATAACATAATCTTACGAGATCATACCAATAGAGTATGACGCAATCGGTACAATTATTGCCTGGTCGTATGTAACTTGCGCACTTTACGATGGTTATGAAAAGGGTCAGGGGATTAGGGCGCTTTAAGTATATGTAACTTACGCACTCGATACCTGCCGCTTCGCCGTGCTTACAATACTTGTCTTAATGCATAAGAACTATCACAAATAAAAATTCCCATTCCCAACTGCAGTTTTGAAAATGTTTTTAAAATTTCCAGTCTGCGTTTTTTTTGCTGGGTTGTGACAGTCATCTATCTCAAATGTCTTGTTTTATTGGTTTATTATTTTTTTTTATTTTGCTTCAATATATCAAGGTTGAAGATGAGTATTCTTTTTCTGCATTTTAGTGAGTGTACTGGAAAAATTTACAATTTTCTTTGTAGACAAATATTTTGACGATGCTAACTTATGAACTTCCCACACGTTTCTCTCCGAAAATATTATTTATTTTAATACATGTTCGTGTTTGGAACATCTCAACACATCCAAAGATGTCCATATATTTGGATGAGGCTCATAAAAATTGTTTAGAAAGTAGAGAGTGGAAAGCTTCGCAAGTATTGGTGGTGTGCTCTTGCGATGATCCTGCTTCAGCCCACATTTGTGGTGGAAAATTACCTTTCAAGTAATGATCCACTACGTAGTCAGCGAATTCTGTCACTTGATGATCATTTGGTAGTGTGGTCACAAAACATTCTTCAACTTCTTAAGGGTGCAGATATGCCAAACCAAACACTATCCTTAGCCATTGTGCAGTTGGACTCGCAAGATCTTCATAAATTTTTGCTAAGCCCAATGACTGGATTTTTCTCCACCAATCTTGAGTTAGATGGAAATGGCAACCCAATACCATTGATGATGACCATGCATTGGTGACTACATTTTGAAGGCTCCTTTCGAAATCGGCGAGTATGTATTGTGGAAAAAGTGTATGCCCTAACAAACTGCACCTCCACTTTGAAATGTAAGTTATTTGCTCCTTATTTGGTACAAGGCATTTGACACCATGACACCGTATGTAACGTAAATAGCTGATACCAGAATTTGGTGCCAATTGGAAGGTGCCATCCAAGTAGATATTATTATTCGTGCACAAAAATTGTAGATGTGATGGTAAAAATCACAATACCCGTTTCAGAATCTATCCACTCACAAAAAAGAACCTTCTCAATTGTGACTATACCACTCTCTTAAAGTCTTTTGATGGTTTCTTCACATGATGCTGGTATTTTTGGCAAAAGTTTTCACCGAGCGTTATATAAATTCCTACGAATATTTTTCATATAATTCTCAGTCAAATAATCTAACGTTTCAACTTTCCCTTCTATGACACTATTCATAATTTACAGCGGTCTTTCAGATAAATCATCTGTAGCTTTCCTTTTAACGGGACTATTCACAACTATTTCGCACAATTTTTTGTTGTAGATAACACCATGAGTATATTTATTACACATTTTTTTACAAAAAGAAAAAAAACACTCTACTTTTCACAAAAAATAGGTTTCGACAGACATGTCAAGACTAAAATTCAACTAAAAATATGAAAAACCTGTTGCCACCCTAGGTACTACAGTTATTTTTCAGAGCGTCGACGGTTGGGGTGCTAGCGAGTTACCTAATATTTTCTACCTGCGGCCTTAATCCCCTGACCCTCGGTAGCCGGTGCGCAAGTTACAAATAATGAACGCCTTCCCTATCATAAAGTGCGTATTTTACACACTACCGACTGCCTAGTTGACCAGCAAGTTGTTAAGTTGGCAATGCATGATATGAAATAGGTGTGATTAAGGCTACTGCTCAAAACATGGCTTTCTCTGATTCAAGTCTGACTTTTCGAATTTGATATGCTTTAGACCATATGTATCGGTACACCATTCGATATTCCACCTCAATATATCCTTGTCGCATTAACAACAGAATGGCATTCTGATTAAACACACGGAAATATTTATTCTCATCTCACAATGCTTTTATGTATGTCTGTATATTTTACCCTCACAATCAATATGTTTCTTTTATATTCATCCTACGATACCATAAACAAGATAAAATATAATGACATACTGATTAAAATCACGGTAAGTTATTTCGTACCATTGCATTTTCTTTCCACTCTACACCGTACTTGGATATACGCAAACTCTATGCCTTTTTATGCCCAGCAGTTTTATACCAAGAACATTCCTATCTTCGACAGCTTGTTCAGAAACGAGCAAAACTCGTTGAGTATGCCAATTATTTTTTAGAGACTTGTTATTTAAAACCTCATTATCAATCAGCCTGGCTAAAAAAATACTAGAAAGTATGGTTTGCGACTAATTGGAGAACCACTTTCCCATTGAAGACCCCAGGATGATACTTACATCCTTGCCATATTATCATTAGGATCTACGCATATTATCATTTATTGGACACTAGATAATAGTAACTTCTCATTTCCCTAATTTACCCAGCACAGGACGTAAATGTAGGTAGACTGTTTCACGACTTCTGAAGTTAATCCTTTTAAAATTAACATTTACAACAAATTTATGAAATGTCAATAATTGACTAAAATTGACTGATTAATCCGGCAACCTTGAGAAATGTTACCAACTCTTAAAATGGAATGTTCCTGGTTTGAGGCAGATACCGCGGCATTTATTTAGGGAAATTGTTCGAATGTATTGGTTGCACTAGATTACTAACTATGACGTCAGATCTTTCTTATCGTGAACAGGGCTTAGGAAGTACGTAAAAAAATTAAATAAAATTGATTCATTCTTTCATCATAACCTTCAATTTTTAGCCACTGCGCAACCTGTAAACTTGAATTCATACATCATACTAGCGTCTGTGGAAAGTGTTACTGCCTCTCTAATAGTCTAGGCAACGAACCGGAGAATAAAAAATTAAAATATTGTAAGCTAGAATTTCAAATTTTTCTTGCATTTTGTTCCTAATACCCCATAGATCATTTATGACTATCAAGACCGCTGGGGTCGACCTTTCTACCCCCCCCCCCCCAAAACGAGCATTCTTCTAAAAACAATCCAAAAGCTTAGAAAATGAATGATTTACGAGCTGAAAATGACCCCCAGTATGTTTTTTGGGTCGCTAGTTCTCTCGGAAAATTTCCTCCAGACGGAAAATTTGGGAAATTTATATATAATATATAATTTATAATGTTATTGCAAAAATGACCTCTAGTAGGGTTTTTGGGTCGCTGATCACAATTCCGCTTTTATTTTTCCCAAAAAATTCTCTCCTGATGGAAAATTCGGGAAATTTGAAATTTTCCTAAGACGGTCATGAATAATAAAATATAATTTTGTTACAAAAATGACCCCTAGTATGTTTTTTGGGTCGCTGATCACGATTCCGCTGTTAGTTTTCTCGGACAACCCTCCAGATGGGAAATTTGCGATTTTTCTGGGGTTGGGAATGATAAAATATAATTGTGTTAAACTGGAAACCGTTTTCCGAGAAAACCAATAGCAAAATCGTGATCAGCGACCCAAGAAACCTACTAGAGATCATTTTTGGAACAAAATTATAAATTATATATTATATATAAAGGATACCGCACACTTTAGTAGGGAAAGTGGCCCCCTGTCGAATTGGCTGAATTTTTGATATGTTATAGTCCAAGTCATTCCGAACAAAAAGTTCAATGGGCACAACTTATTCTATAGGCTGGTTTTGGCGCTAGAGGCCAATGAAAACTTTCATTTGTTCTTCATTGTTAAACAACACGAAACGTTATCCTGGATAATAATCACTTTTCTGAATAATCAAGATCTAAACAGTCATTACTATGACATACTGTTAAAAGTATTTTTCTTTGGTGTTGTTACATGTGGCCAATTATACAGTGTGTTCCAGCTACCTACAATTTTTAAAGTGCAATAATTCGAAAATGGTTACAAATCGTCTTAGGGATCTACAATGAAAAAATGTTTATGAATCCTATTCTACACCGTATTCTACATCACATAGTCGAAAAATATAAGGAGTGTTCCTTTTAAAAGAAATCGAAAGTTATATTCGAAAAGTTCCGTACCTACTGAAAAATATTGTTCGACCATCCTGAATAATTTTAGGCCATGAAAAAGAATGAGAAATATTACAAGTCTGTCTATAAAATGGCCTTTTTTTTTCTTTCTAAATCTATCATCTTAACGTCAGGGATTTTCAAGGTATGCATCTGCAAATGGACTACCCAATTTCGACCAAAAAGTCGTAACGTCCAAGTGATTCAGAGACAATCAATAATAGTAGGTGTAGTGGTGAATGGAGGTTATGTAGATGTTTGAAAAATTCACTAATATATATCATTATCATTATTTTTATTATTATTATTAATGATATTTCTTTTTAAAATAATGCACTTCACCTTCCAACCCGATTTTTTTCGTATCGCCCTGTAAATGCAAAACATTCTTGTGCTAGATTCTGTTGTCTAGTTACCTTTCGTTTTCAAGTCGATATCACAATAGAACAACTCTAGAAATCGAAAGACACACTATTGCCCCACCCTGTATAAAAATATAGTCCACATTTCTTTTAAAAATTGTTTATTCATCCTCGAACTTGAAGGGTACCTACTGGATAATATGAAAACATTGCATCCCTTTACTGCAGAAAAACACATTTTTCTGTAGATGGCTTTGGAAATGATGTCAAAGTTTCTAGCAAGGTTTTGTTTGTTTGTTACTTCATGTCAATATAAAGTTGAATATGGCGTATAATTTCGCAGTGAGATTTGAATGTTTTGTTTGTGAGTACAATGGAACACCAAGGCAAATGGTACGTTTGGACGAAGAAAGCAGAGCCATTGCCGAACGTCGAAGGAATGAATTAGAATTGCCTCAAATACCTTTTATTGAACAGACAAGGATTTGCCGAAACTGTCATTTGAGTATTCTCTCAGAGATACAAGCTTATGAAGAAGATCCCGATCCAACTGTACTTAAAGTTTTGTTGCGAACCTCTCATACGTCATGTTTTGTATGTGGTAGATTTGAAAATCTTGGTAGAATGTCACCTTCTGGTAGGTTGGATGTATTTCTGAAGACCGGAATGTTTGCACCTGACGGCGTCAGAATCTGTGGTGGTCATTTGAATGAGGAGGAACATCTTCTGCCACCTTTCATGAATGGGCTTAGAGGAATAACAAGACCATACAATTTGAAAGGTAATGAACTCAAACATATGTTAGTATCGTTACGAGAAGCTGTGCTGAACTATAAATCAACAAATAAATACAATAACGAGGATAATTTTTGAATTTTGCAATCGCGTCAATATTCATCAGAAAAATAGAGCAATAGCGAAGAAAGATTTGTTATGTTTCTTGTGCAAATTACGACAAGGACTTTCCGATCAATTCTTGATGGGCATGTTTTCCTATTCTAGTCGTCAAGCTGTGAGCTTGGCAATTCAAAAAGTGCGTGTATCATTACTACAACAATTCGTTCCACAAAATGTAGGGTATCAGCATATAGAGAGGGGCCAATATATTACTAGACATGTTACGGATTTTGCAAATACCCTTTACAATCCTGAACCAAATTATCGAAGAGCAATAGCTTATATTGACGGGACGTACATAAAAATACCCAAAAGTCGGACATTTCAAGTATTACGTCAATCATACTGTGTACACAAGGGTTACCATCTTTTGAAACCTGCATTGATTGTTGCTCCCAATGGTTATATCCTAGATGTTCACGGTCCTTATTTCTCTGATTCAAGAAATAATGATGCGGCAATGTTGAGACATGAGTATGAACGAGATTTAATGGGTCTGAGGAACTGGTTCCAAGAAGGTGATATGTTCATGTTAGATAGGGGATACCGTGACGCACAGAATTTCTTGGGTGACTTAGGTATAGTAGTAAAAATGCCCGTAGCACTTGGTGGTGAACAGCATCAGCTTACAACCGAAGAGGCAAATTCATCTAGACTAGTTACGAAAACGAGATGGATTGTAGAAGCTAGAAACGGTCATATAAAGAATATGTTCAAATTCTTCAGAGATACTGTACCAATGCCACAAGTTCTGCATATAGGAGACTATATCAGAATAGCATGTGCGATAATCAATAAGTATCATGAACCAATTACCATGGAAGGAGCCAATGCTGAGCTAGCTCAGATAATGTTAAACCGTGCCAATGAAATAAATGAACTCCAGTTGAGAATAGAAGAAGAGGGTCTGCTACGAAGACATGGTAGATGGTTTCCAATGGAGGAAAACCAATTACTAAATTTTCCAGTTCTCAGTTTGGAGTACCTACGAGAACTAACATTCGGAATTTTCCAGATAAAAATAGCTCCATCTTATGTACAAGATAATAGACAGGATTTGGGAAACGTTTTATTTGAATTCGACGACCGTATTGAAATTCCAGGTCTATTGAGGATGAGAATAAAATCTCGTCATCGAAATAGTATCAAATACCAACTGTGGATCAAGTACAATGTCAGTTTGGAAGGTGTGCCAATTCAGGGGTACTACTGTACGTGCAAATCAGGAAGTCGTACATTGGGTACATGTTCGCATGTAGCTAGCGTACTTTGGTACCTTGGATATGCCCGTCATGCTGCCAATGTTAAGTATCCTTCGACCGAAATACTTCATACCGTATCTGATGCTGCAGAGAGACATAATAATGAAGAACCTATGATTGTTTAGACTGTTTATGGCATATTCTCCTTGTTTCTTTGTTCATATTGATATGTTCTCAGATGGAACACCCTGTAAATCATTAAATGAATTATTAGGGTTCAGTCGAGAGTTTTTCATTTGGGTCAATGATACCAGGTTCAATGGTTAAGTTAAATGTTACATATAATATATTTATTGAGTTATAGCCCATTATTTCCTTCCTATTATATTTATGCTGAATGTGCAAATGGAGGCTTTGTTGACCCGCTAAAAGGAGTTTCTCCGCCACACTCCTTGAGCATCAGTACAATTATCGGATGTATTTACGTACTCATTCGACACAACCCTATCAAAATGATAGACCAATTTTTGTTATATTCTTGAGTTTCATCATCAACTTGAAGTATTATTTTGACCGTGATAGCTGGAACACGCTGTATAATTGATCACCTATAGTGACATCAATGAACAATACTTCTAATAGTATCTCATATTAATGAGTGTTTAGATCTTGATTATTCGGAAAAGTGATTATTATCCAGGATAACGTTTCGTGTTGTTTAACAATGAAGAACAAATGAAAGTTTTCAATGGCCTCTAGCGCCAAAACCAGCCTATAGAAAAAGTTGTGCCCATTGAACTTTTTGTTCGGAATGACTTGGACTATAACATATCAAAAATTCAGCCAATTCGACAGGGGGCCACTTTCCCTACTAAAGTGTGCGGTATCCTTTTAAAAATTTTCCATCTGGAGGGAGTTTTTCGAGAAAACTAACTGCGGAATCGTGATCAGCGACCTAAAAAACATACTAGTGGTCATTTTCGGCTCTTAATTCATTAATTTTCTAAGCTTTTGGATTGTTTTTATGAGAATGCTCCTCTGATGGGTTGAAACCCCGTTTTGGGGTATTAGGAACAAAATGCAAAAAAAAATTGAAATTCTAGCTTACTATATATTTTTTTTTATGGCCTTTTTCCCGGCTCATTGCCTGGACTATAACTGATAATATGAAATTAATCGTTGAAAAACTCTCAATTACCGCCCAGAATGTATACCCAATAAGCGTTTCAGAGGGTTTGCTTGTGGGAGGTCTATTTTAGAACGTTTTCCCCCTGGACTTGAGTTAAACAGATATGAATAGTGATGATGCCGTAAATCCAACATTCGAACCCGATTACCATCGAAGTTCAACCAGTTAGTTCAAATATTCAAATAGTGTTAGCCCACCTAATTCAAAATCCTCTTTCAAACACAATATTTCACTGCTACTTGTTTAAGGCCACTATACATTTAACTTACAAGTGGAATGTCCCAGACAAAATTCCGGAGCTATAAGCATCTATGTTCCGGCTAAATTTCAGTTTTTCAATTAGTCAAGATACATTTGGAGTTGTAACAGTATATCCTCACTTCCATGTCCAATGATAAAATTTCCTATTCAAAATTACTTTCAATTGGTTGGTTGCTTTATTCATGTCTCAACTGAACAAATATTCAATAAACATTTTTTCTGTCCAGATTCTCACACAAGAAGACTGGAATATGGTACTTTCCAATGGAATGGCCAAAACGTCACACTGGGCGGCGTTATATTTCGTTGCTTTGATGACCTTTGGGAATTACGTTCTCTTCAATTTATTAGTAGCTATTTTGGTAGAAGGGTTTAGTTCTGAACGAAACGAAAGGAGGGAACGAGAACAACGAGAATATGCCAAACGAAAAATGTCATGTATGCTGGAATCAAGCCTCAGAGGAAGTTCAGATGAAAGCAGATCTCTGACAAGTTCCAGTGGTAGTTATGCCCAGGTAAGTTCCCGCTACTCGGTATTCAGGAGCTTAGTGTTGTGTAATAAAAATGATAAGATGTTCAGTACATACCTGAAGTTGATGATTAGCTTCAGAAATGTCTATAGCCTGACCAGGGCTGGGCACAATCCATTGGAAATATATTTGTATATTACGTACGTTTGAATAGCAAACATTTGTATGAAACTAGAATTGGATAATCATGATTTCTAGACAGATTTCAGTTTACAGAACTATATTTTGCTTGAGTTTCATCATCCATTACAGGTGACATCCTCAGGGCAGGTTGAAGCTGTAACTGAGAATAGAAATTGCCAAGCCCACCGCGAATCACGAGTACGGCTTCTTCTATAGCTCTATCTTCTCGGGTACGGCCAGAGTCATGACTTCAATGACTCTTTTCAAAATTAGTTCCTGCAGGCGTTGGTGAATATTTTTGAACGTAGTATGATGGGGTAATCTACGCTCTGGGTACTGTTCAGGATAAAATCTTGGTTAGCCATAATTTTATTAGTTTATCAACTAATATTTTCTACACAAAATCATGAAACTAAGAAACAGAAACAATAAATGACATTGATCAATCCCGCTTTCAATTGTTTCTGTGGATTCCATTACAAAGAACAGGCCACTAGATCTTACGGCAAAATACCCTCGCGTTAACAGCTCATCTTTTTGAAAATGCATTGCAATACATTTATTTTTTTCCCGTAAATCCTTGACTTTTAGAAAAAACTTGAAGAAATTTTGGACATGTTTTATGAAAGAAAAAGATTTATCGAAAAAAATGTTGTAAGAAAAACGTCTTAGGGATTGATTATTTCAAATCCTAACAAAAATACTTCAGGATTGAAAACATTTCGATAAGTGTAGTTCTATTGCCAGAAAATGTTCACCATTTTTCGTTTATTCAGCTTAATATACAGGGAAGATAAAAAAATCGTTTTTTTTTATTTTTTGGAGGACCATCACTTTCCATGGGAAGATTTATCAACAAACAAATTGATACCAAAGACCTTCATAATTTTCATAAAGAGTATCATCCCTCACATTTTTCGGTGCTATTTAGATACACCTCCTGTACGTATATCATTTTCCTGTTTTCATTCCTTTCGGGTGTTTTTCTATGTAGATCTTCGTATAAATGAATTCCCTCTTTTTGGTTGTGGGTCAAATATTAATAGCACATATGTAAGTAATCATATCGCATTATTATTATCGAATTTCAGAATGGTAAGAATTGTTGGCGGTCAGCTGAAGAGTTACGAAAAGTCAAAGAGTTAAACGAACAGAGGTCGTCGAACAGTTTGGTTCATTGCGATTGCCGAGAGAGACCAGTCGATAACACTTGCTTCACACTCGATCCCAAATGTAATATACAAAAGGAGTCCATGTTGAAGCAACCATCAAGACAGGTAGGCTTTGATCATAAGTAAATGAGAATATTCTTGTATGAATCAGAATCTACATCTGAGATACTATTATAAAAATTAGGGAATTTCTAACATTGTTATCCTGAGGATCATGATCTCTGAGACCGGCCAAATAAACTGCAATGCCTGTTCTCTTTCGTATATTATGATTAGTTGCGGCTGGTGACTATAAACTATGTAGAGGCAGAATTTTTGATCTGTATTATGAATAATAGTGGATTCAAAAGGGGTCTTGCGGCCTAAGCCCAATATGTTTTGCTGCTAAGCTTCAATCTTAAATGATGATGTTTTCTCAGATGTTTCAAACAACATACGCCAGGCAAGGGGATGAAAGGATGCTCTTGTAACATGCTCTTTATAAAACTATAAAACTTTATTTAACGAATTTATATTATTCCTAATCCTCAATCTATTCATTCATTGACAGTGTGGTCATTTAATTTAGAGAACCATGATACGTTGGAATTTGATCCCAATCATTGAGTAGCCAGAACAAACGTGAAAAATATCATTGACACTTACACTTTCATTCCACAAGACACAAGATTTAACACACTGGAAAGTAAGTGGAAGGGTGAACGCTAATATTAATCAGATAAACTCGTACTCAACAACAACAATACAATTTTATAATGAAAATAACAATTGAATTAATAATAATGAAACAAAGATTATGACAATTGATAATGAAAGAATATTATAATTAATTTTATTACTAATAATAATAAAAAATGCGATCAAAATCTAAATTCAAATGAAATAAGCCTAGATAATCTGAATTAACTAGAAAGACAGAAATAAAACTGAGAGTATTAAATAGATTCCCCAACCAGAATCGAAACCAAATAACTGATTTGAATGTATTATTGAACTTGAACATGAATAAAAACTGAGAATAACAAGCTTTGATTAAAAATCTGAAACAACTCTGATTTACCGAATTATAGCCTTCTTATCAAAAACACTCCGAAGAAAGTTTCAGGTTAAATTAATTGAAATTGACAAAGTGCCACGTGATTTCTCAAGAAAATAACTCAAGTTAGAAAATACAACTGAAGGTTTGGCATTGCTCCTGTTATTTATAATGCGTCATTTTTCCCAAGAAGGAGATCTCCGAATTGTTTAACCAATACACAGTAATAATTATTTCCCTCTCTAGAGGCCTCTAATTCAGAATGTTTTCGGTGGGGATTTCTAAACCTTGTTATGTAATTTTTCTTTGTTTCATATATTTTGATCTCAGATCTCAATTACATAAATAACCCGTGCTGCTCAGGAGGGCTGGTTCGCCAACTTCAAAATACACTGTTGGAGTTCAATATGAATTACCATAAAAGATCACAGGGGCGCCATTTCGTTTAGTATTATTACTTTTGTTCAATTACTCTCAACTATGCTTGGATAAACGGACAAATAAGATAGAAGGTAGGAGGTTGTATTTAACATAAAGAATTAACAAAAAACTATTCCTGACAGCAAATTTCAATTTGGCTGTTTTACAAGTTGAATACATTTCAAAACTTATCTCTAGATGTTCTTACCAAGTCGACTTGTTAACATTAGAACCACAATAAAAACAATGTTTATAACATGTCACCTTAACTTAACTCTCGGTTATAACCTATACCTAGATCCCTGGATGGTCTGTGTTCAACACAGTTCAACCTAGTTAATACTGCATAATCCTTGTTACAATCTCCATATTGGATAAGTAGTGTTTGTATGTTTTGTCATATATTATTTATTATTTCTGTACGCATTCATAAAACATTGTATTACATTTTAATCTAGTAGTTGTTATTTAGTTGCTAGGAAAATTTGTTGACAATTGTATAACTTCACTTTTCATATTTTATGTAAACATCGTTCTTATCAAATTTGGATTAAAAGCATTATAATCTCAAGTTGATTAATCATTTTCGAAGCATTAACAGAATAGTGTTTTGACAAGCGTGAACACGAACAACATTCGAACAAGTAGTATTCCCAAAGCACCCAGAATAACTGATGTCCAATAAAAAGAACCCTAAAAATAATATACAAAGATTAACACAACTGTTCATTACAGGGTAACCAACCTAACCCGTTATTAAACAAAATCACAAGTATAGTCAATTCTAGTCCTCTTGGAAATGATATACCCTTGTAGAAATGAAATACAAATACATTGTACATAAAAATAAAAGATACAATAAGAATAAACCTAATAACACTCCTAACATCTAGAATATTGAGGTAATTTAGATTAGTTCAGATAATTATCTCATTTGTTGCACTCTGCCTAATTCCTAGATTATAAAAGAAAATTCATTTCATAAGAATTATGACTGGTGAAAAATATAGGGCAAGTTATCAAATAGAGTGGAACAAAAATTAATTAGATATAATTACCTTTTATAACGAAAAGTGTTTCCAAAGTTAAGAGCAATGTGATTTTGGGCTTCTGTTCGGTATCTTAGGAAGACGTGTAGATTCAAGTATCCCAATTTAATGGTCTGCTGCCTGCTTACCAAACCAGTGAAATTATAAATTCCCAAACAAAGAAACAGCATTTAATATTTTGGGAGAATAAATCCCTTTAATAAGGTTCCAGTTATTAAACTCGTATATTCTTCTAACCAAGTGACTTACAACGAGTAACCTCCACGACCTTCCGTTCTCTTCTGTACGCTACATCTCCAAAAAAAAACTAAAAACCAATTTTCGTTTCTTCCATCATACTCTAAACTATAACTCCTCATTGTCATAAATCGTTGCATGGGAACTAATCAATTAGTGATAATGCGTTCGACCTACTTCACGATAGTCGTTATAAAAATATGAAACATAGTGTGACAATCTTCAATGAACGAGCTGGACTAATCGTATCGAGTAATATGATATACGGATAGTTTTAATCTAACCTATGACGTCATAACCAGACATTTAATTAATTTCCCATCCAGGACATCACAACCTATCTGTCCTTTTCTAAATATTACTAACTGATTCCTTCTTTACTAATCATTTGAACCATAATCAAGACTATATTTAATTACAATTTTGAAGATTAGATACTAGGTTGCATCCCGATTTACGCGTGATACACTTTGATTAATTATGTAGCCTATTAAAGAAAGACGTTTAAAACTTCCATATTAAGATCGACAGTGATCTGGAATAACCCGCTACCTATCTGCAGATGGTCAACATTGACATTTATCGTAGCTTAACATTCGTTTTCCGACCTATATTGGTTATTCATTATGAAAGGTTTATGATTTTCTTTAGAACAAGAAACTTGTGCGAAATTATTGAAATCATCTTGACCATGACAGCCATGGTATCATATTATCATCCTTGAATCTAGTGTGAATTGTCTTACTTTTATTTCAGAAATTCTTTTACTTTTCTCATGCTACATTGGTTATTGATACCAACCAGAAAGCATCTGGCAACCACTAGATGTTCTTGTTACTTTACTTTTAGATATTTTAATTTTACATGAAATTTTGATTTTCTAAAAATAATTTTGTTTTGAATATTGGACCTGTACTGAACCCTTATTACACCTACCCGGAGTCGATATATTCTTTGAAACTAGATAGTCTCCATATACATAGTTTAAGACCAAATACTTAAAGGTCTCATAAAACCTATTTTTTTTTAAATAATCTAATTCCTCTTTGGTAGCTTTTAATTTTTCAGCAATAACTCTCCGACTTATTTAATTGCTTTTGACTTATTATAAACAAATATAACCCAGAGTTTTATATTTCTTTTCCACGTTTTCAAATCTCAACAGTATGTTTTGTTATCAGTAATAACACAATGCCAGTGTGTAAGCCAACAGGGATACAGTAAAGATAAAACGTGGATTACATTTATTCCTTAACGTTTTACTGAACCAAACGTTTGATGAAGACAAGGAAGTATTGGTGCCTCACAATTCAACAAAGTAAAAATAAATAAATTCATGTTCATACGTTTGAGACTATAAAGTATAAGTTAGATTGTCTTTGTAAAGAAAGAGCAAACAAAAAACCCGTAATCAACATGTTCAAAAACTAATTGGTAGAGTATCTGTTTCTTACAATTCTTAACAAAACTCTTCATTTTTAGTATCAATTTTCAGGCATCTCCTCCAACAATAACACATACAGCTGCCACCCCTCAAGATTCTCCAAGTACATTCGATGATTTTCCGGAATTCAAATACAATGTTACCAGCGTTTGCGTAGATGTGCCTTATGCAAGTGACAGTAGTCCCGGTGGTGTTTCAACAACCGAATCTACACAAAGGACTTCGGTACGTAGAAGTAATGATATATGTGAGAAACCATGTACAGTGATCTCCCTTTGGTAGATCCTTGTTCGCCCCCTGGAATTGTCAATTTCATTCCTCGAACTAATGTATGATGTAATCAAGCAAGGCATTCTTTTAATTTCCAAAGTTTGCATTTGGGGAAATTCACGATAAATTTTCCTTGTTCATCATTATTCATTTCTTAAGGTTGAGATTTCTAATTCTGGAGATACGTCCAGGGGGTAAGTTGAAAACGTATCTACATATAATAGATGAATCAGAAAACGGCTAATATGGGCTTTGTTTGTTCTTGCTACTCTTACTCTTATACTCATTATTATACATATTTACCAGAGGATACTTTCAAAATATTGGTCTTATGTGTTGGTTTCGTTTTTAGCATTGTCAAATATTATTGATTAATTGTATTACTAAAATTCCACTTTGCAACAAATATTGATACCTATTGATTGATCAATAAATGATCATTTCGATGCTTAACCGTGACTAATATGTAATCAATGATCATACCTACCGATAAAGCGTGTCGTTGTTGATGTAATTGACATTGCCGAGAGACTAGACTAGACATTCAGTTAAGTTAAGAACGACTTTATTGACGATACAGTATGTTCTTCTCGTCATATGATTTTCATTTGTATTTCCAGACTCTCAGTTTATTAAAACCGCCGTCACTGTCACCTCCCCCTTTATCATTCCGTCAGTTCGAAAAACCGGTCGAAGATTACCCGCAACCGCCAATACCTGGGAAAATTGTGATTCACAACGAAAAAATTGGTATGAAAACATGGACTTTCTCCGAAAAAATACAATTTCCGTCTACTACCAATAATAAAAACGAGCATAAGCATAACCATGAAAAAAACAAAATTCAACGGAAGTGTTCGTGGAAATTGTCATCCAGATCAAGTCTGAGGAAGAAAAAATGTAAAGACGGCATTGAGGAAAGTGAGACACCTTTGAATAATGGAAGAGATCACTACAAATGTAACGGAGGTGAAAAAAATGTATGTATATTCATTCAATTGTTTTCTATTACATATTATTTCATTGTGTCCTCCACTAGATCTCGTTGTGAGCACCATTACACCTCTCATAATTCTGAAACTACAGCGTAGTAGGAATTAACACAAAAGATCAATCGTCCTGTGAACAATACCAAAAAATTAAATTACCAAAATCTTCATCCATTTCTTAGTCAACTTGATGATCATCCACGTGTTAATCTGAGATCATCAGAAATGAACATAAATCAACAATGTTGTATATCAATGTAGTGGATTTTCCATAGCCTAAAATTCCATCTAGCTGTTTCCTGAAATTAATTTCTTTCTCAAATTGAATAAAGATTGAATATCAAATTTAAGAATATTTATTAATTAGTGAACGAAACTCCGAAATTTCGGTGATGTGAACTTCAGTCTGTTAACAAAATTGTTTCGACACTCTTTATCCTCATCTTCAAAATAGTGAATTTTCATTAAAACCATAACTGGAAAGGTTTTGAGCTTATCTATTGCATAGTGAAACAATTGAGGCAAATGACCTCTTGATTACGAAAATCGAGGTATATCTTTTATTCTTGCTCTCAAGGAGTTTATCCACCTAAGACGAGAAGTTGAATAGGGAGAATCACTTCTTATAAGCTATAACTCAATCATAACGCCATACTCTAGTTAAACACTTTTGTGATGTTTTGAAAATTCGATTAGAGGGTGGCTGGTTTTCCATTGTGCAGCTCATATCTGCTGAAATATCGAAGAAGAGAGTTGAATAGGATGATTGTCAAGCGAAATATTTTCTACGAAATGTCCTGAAAATTAATTTTACAAAGCCTCCTGAGTTACCGGAATCCTAATCAACAATTTGTATAGGCGATGGAATTTTGGGGTTCGAAAGAAAAAACAAACTAAAGCATTTTAGACTCATAGAAATGAATAACGTTTTCATTTTTGTGATATTTGTCATCTGGTTCGTTAATAACAGCAAACGATCTCTTAGTATGTGCCTTCGTTTGATGAACTATTACAATAATGAGTATGAGTGCCTTAAATGGTACTCGTAGGGCCGCATTATGGCGATAGGTGTACCCCGAGGTCGCTTTTGACGGACATGTCGACCGCTGTTGGAAAAGCATCGCAGGCGCCTTTCGACAGGCCCTGCAGCAGACATCAGGGACCTGCACACCCATCACGTTGCGGCGATAGACCAAGGTGTTGATTACGCCATCTTGGCAAGCTGCGGTAAATTCCTCGGTCTCGCACATAGGGATGAAGGATATAGTTCTCGACGGCGATATTTTTTGACCATATCTAAGTAATTTGAAGAGGCTATCTCTTTCTAGACGGACTTCTCTTTCTACTCGCTCGCGATTTGCCCCCTCCCACTTATGCTGTGTTTTTTGAAGATGAACTTATAATCAAATATGTATAAAGTGTTGTAATTTAATCTGTGGTGATGAATTTAAGTCATTATCAAATATTGCAAGAATGAAAGATTGTGCGATTGATGGTAAACCTTCGTTAACGTAAGCTTCAATGGATGTGTATTATCTAGTCTCCGTAATGGAAAAAGTAATTTCAAATGAAGAATTGTATAAAGGATATATTTGAGAAAATTGTTAATAAAATTGTACAAAATATATCTTACGATTTATTTTTAGACGATTCAATAACGAATGTCATAGGTATGTAATCATAAAGGATATTATAAATTTTTATGTAGATATACGCTTGTCATTATGAATGATGATACTGATAAAAATCGGCGACGAATGTGTAATAATGAAGTAGTCATATTTTTAGGTCAATAAAACAGAGATAAAAAAAAATTTAACTTCTGTTTTTTATTATTTACCGATAACGTTTTTAAGCAACGCGCAAAATAATTAGGAGGAGCATACAAAAAGAAGGGTCCGAGAAGTAGAAAGAGATAGCCTCTCTTCAAACTTCTTAGATGGGTTTTTTCTATAAAGCATTGCGCTTATGGGAGTCAATAACTCTATTCTTCATCTCTATGGTCTCGGATGTAAGTCCGACTGACCTTAGGTAGCCAAGCGTTTCGATATTCCTGTGGAAAACACCTTGTATCGGCTTGTCAACTTCATCGTTTGAATCATGCCTATAATTTTTATATCTTCTATTTCACAGCTAAATTGGAGTTTACAGTGAAAATCGTTAAATTCATCAATTACAAACTGAATTTTATCCTTGAGAACACACATTAGGCAATCATCTAGACACCGTTTGAAGAATGTTTTTTCTCCGTTCTCGAGTAATGACATCTTCAACAACAGAAACATTATTATATAGGTGTTTTCTAATACTTCATATATTTCACACAGTATCACAATGTCAATTTTTCGTGTTTCGTTCGTTGTTACGACGTAGACTTTTTGATCAAAATTGATGCGGTAAAGACGCTCAGTGTTTAGTTCAATTAGTTTAAGGAATCCCGCGCTTTAGTTGATTTGAATTAGTTTTAGTCTTCTAATGATAGTCGTGAGACCGAAACGTACGTAAAGACGAAAATTCATTTGGCATATGTGTTAATGTGCCCTATTTTCAAAGAATTTATAAATAATTGGTAATTAATTTATTAACTGTCAGAAGCAAAAATATAAATTTTGGAATAATTTGAGTATAATATGGAGTGAAATTTCTTCTGGGTTATGAATATTTTAAGAAAACTAATTAATTTTCAAAATATTCCTGACCACGAAAAAATTTCCGGAAATAAATTAAACACTAGTGGTATTACAAATGATGACATTTGATTTTATTTTAATGCTATGTGTATTTTTACAGAATCAGATTCCAAATCAATTCATCTTTACATTGATGCTGCTATATATTATTTTGCTATATAAGATTTAACATAGCTCATTATTTCATAATTTCTTCATTTTATATTACTATAATTGGAAGAAAATTTTTGTTACATGTACATATTTAATTTATTCCGCAGTTATTTCTCTCAATAGAATGTATTACCCTCAAAAATCATTGGATACTTAACGTAGTACATTCTCATATATTACGTTGAGTTTCAATTACTAGAATTGGTGGAAAGTTATTTTATGGTAAAGTCAAAATAATTCGGTTCACTACACATTTTATTAGTTGAAAAATGTTGGTGTCAAATTTTCCCGTAAATCAGTAGGTTATGGAAAACAATTTTCCACGTTATTATATAGACCAGTTCTCATTCGACAATTATTCTCTTTAACTTTATTCCATATCTTCGATATTTTAGCTTATATAAGCTGGGAACATTCAGTAAATTCTGGCGCTAATAGTAAAATCTACTAGATACTAGAGATTATCTACTCTCAATTGACAAAATATCTGTGCAATTTATTTCAAACAATACTGATGCAAAATCGAATATTCTTAGGTCTCTAGCGTTGACGTATACACGATTTCTTTCAGGCAAACTTGCGTAACGATTCGCTATTGCAATCGTCCATCAGGATCCAAAATGACACACAAAAGGATACTCCGAATAACAAAAATGTGACGAGCATTAGTCCCCAAAATCCCATTAGATGTAGATCCAACACATACAGCTCAGTTCCACAAGTAAATCTTATTCATTTTTGTATACTTCGCACAATTTAATGAAGATCGAGATTGAGATGAATTCAGTTTGGTTATTTCACAAAACAAGGTCAATACAAGTCAATCTCAAAACAATCTAATAACTTTTGCGAAGAGCAACCAGTAAGCTAGGTGTAAGGAAGCTAATGTATACCCTTCAGGCCATTATAACATATTTATGATATTCATATGCAACTACGAGTATCCAGAATGACCTTTGAATACAAGTCGGATGTATCAAATAAACAACTCAAACTTGACCTTACAATATTCATACAAGAGAAAAAGTGTGCAAATTAATTTGGTCATTCAGTACAAGATGATTCATCTATAGCTATTTTAAAAGAATAGCTCTTTATCTTGGATAGTAGACTTCCGCGGACAGCTAATCTTGAAAAGTCTTGTGTTCAGTTTCAGTTCAAGCCTCAAGCCTGCCCTGAAGATGCCACCTGTAATGGTTGGCGAAACGTCGGCATCAAGTCGAGCTATTGTGACGCGGAATCCATCCGGAAGACAAGATTTTTCAGAATAGCTCTTTGCTTTTCCAATAAATGTGGACAAATTCAACATTTGTTGTGAAATCATATGGAATCATAGCGGTATTCTGGAAGCTTCGTCAGAATCAACGAATTTTTCAAACGAAATATGTCGCATTGTTCTCTGATTCTGAATTTAAAATATCTACCCATTGGACTTATACAGGGTGACCCAGGGTTAAACCGCTAAATGCTTAGGAGATCGGTTTCTTAGGTAAAAATAGGTTTTTTTTTTCTATAAGCATGTATCCCAACTAATACTAGGTTTCAAAGTTTTTAATTAATTACTCAAAAACTTTCTGGTTTATTTTGATAAAACTTGGCATGGATAATTGCGGAAATACGGGTCTTCTTCTAATGTAATTGGAATAAAATTATTGATTCCAGCGGCATCCCTGAAGGTAATCTAATTGATATTAGGACAAATTATTGTACGCCACTGTTTTTTTGTATGTTAATTGTTCTAGATTATGCAAATAAAAATACAATTTTTTTGTTTCTTCAATTTTTTCGTATCTCGCTTCGTTTTTGAGACCCTGCATGTAACAGGAAAAAAATCATTTCAACAAAAATCAGATCAAAGGTAGCCGGGCACAATCTTGACAACAATTGAGGGGTTGTTTGTATCAAAGTTTGGTAGCCTGTGGCATGTTCATTCAATAATACGAGTTCAAATTCATTTTAGATGCGTTCATGCGTAGTCTGCGAAATCGTCAACGATTTGTCCTAATATCAATTAAATTTCCCCCTGGGACACCACTGGAGTCAATAATGTTGTTCTGATTACATTAAAAGCAGCCCCATATCACCGAAAATAAGCATGTATAGTTTTATCGGGAACAGCCAAAAGGTTTTTGAGTAGGTAATTAATAAGTAGCTGAATTTTACTAAAAACTTTGACACCCTCTGTATCTCAAAAACGAAGCAAGTTATTATTACCTAAGAAACCGTTCCTAAGCACTTGGCGGCTTAACCCTGGGTCAACTTGTATATATATACATGGTGTTCGAGAAATAATTGCGGAAAATGAAATTGGGGATTCTAGAGTCCATTTTAGGGGGTTTCATATAAAAATTTTTGATCAGACTATTCCCTGACCAGTTAATATGCGTTTTTTTCACTTTTCTCCAAATTATTTAATTTGAAAAACGGTTTTTGGTAATAATAATTCTCATGAAATGCTACTAATTTGACTTTTTGTAGTTTTCACTTCTTTGTAGGAAAAGGGTGTAATAAGACATCCATTTTACATATATTACCAGAACTTTTTTGCATTATTATTGATATGGACCTGAATTTTTTATTTAATATTTTCTCATATTTCGGGTCCATGAAACCTATGGCCTATCACAACTTTAAACTTCCAAACGATTCGATGTCAAAAACTGACATTTCCTGCAGTTTTTTTAAATATTATTATACAACCCGTCACTGCCTTCGCCGATTTTGATGCGGATTTTCTATTTCATGATAACATTGTTCTTGTTAGGAAAGCCGCATGTAGAAAAATTAGAATTCATCAGTGCACATAATTTTATTTAAGACATCATGCTGCAATTTTCCATCTAGCCAATAGCAAAATTCAAGCCTTCTTTAATTGTCATCTAGAGTATTCATTCTTGGTTGACATATAGTTGATAGGTTTGATGACTGAATTAAAATAACTATTGAAGGTTCGATTTTGACGAGTTATTTTATTTAAGTGCATATTAGTAGTGTGTAACAAAACATACCACATTTATGCCATCTCCTTCAGCGTCAGCTTCTACTCGTCCCCAAAATTCATTTCGGGGTTCACTAAAGCTACCAGAAATACTCAAGTTTCTGTTCAAAGTATTAAATTAAAGATAATGTGGTTGGGGAAATTCGGGGTATTGACATCACATTTTTCTGAATTTCTGCTCTTTCAAAGCTTCATGTTTTGACGAACGAGGTCATTTTTTTTGTTTTTGTATATCAAAGCAGCATTTTACATCCGTTGATATTGCAAAAGTAAGCTCGATATAAGCAGCGCACGCATTACATTAGAATGAATCTTGAATTCCCGTTTTTTAATATCCTATTTATTCATTTTGCATTAAGTGATTGATTCAGTTATAATTACTTTTTATCAACTTTTCATATAGAATTTCATCAATATCATAAATTTAGACATTTATTTTCCAGAAAAATGTGGTTTTTGATGTGGAGCTCTTAAGGAGCTCAAAAGTAACAAAAAATTAAATGGAAAATTCAGGTTCGTATTTAAAAAAAGTTGGTGTAGTTTCTGAATGCATTCACAATTCGATAAAGCCATCTTGTAAGGCATAATGATCTTATGAAATTTCAATTTTATTCTGAATATCTCCGAAAGTATTCTAAATTTTTCATATTCCAATAAGGCATTTTGTTGAGCATCAAATTGTGCAACGATTCCAGTTTAACCGACCCTTTATCTTTTACCTTTTTTGAGATCCTAATGACTCGAATTTGAGCCAGCCGTATATCTTAAGTGAAAATTTTGATTAAATTGTTTAACTAATACTGGGTATTACGATTTTATTTACGTCTATAGATTGTAAATTTTTAACGATTTTCATTCGGAAACTTATATTTTCAAAACAATAGAAGAAGAATTAGCTTTCTTTGCATTATCTTCTTAGTAACTTCTCCTATACTAATTTTCTGAAGCGTCCAAAGTGAATGAAATAGACTTTTTGAAGAAAAGAAAATATAATTCTCTAACCAAATTTCAAGATAACATTTATATTTTAACTCTGACATTCAATAAACCTACCAAAGGAAATAACGGTGATTTCCAAACGATGTCTTCATTATTTGTATTCAGAAGCATGGCATCATGAACAGACAGATTTTTAGTTGAAAAAATAGTCACAAAAATAACCTATAATAATGAATCTTGAAACTTTGATCTTCAATACAGAGTGATCCAAATGATATATCCTACTAAGAGAATGCTCTTCATGCAAACTATAGGTAAGGATGCTTCGGAAGATAGGTCAATCAATTATTCTCATCATGAATTTATGTTTTTGAACACATACGATCTACTTTAAAGTAGATGGAGAAGGTCAATTCGTCTTCTAGGCAGACATACTTGTTATCAATTTATGTCTTAAGGTGTTCACAAATTTCCTTCATTTCCTGTATGACTAGGGTAATGTTCACGATGAGGATAACTTTATTTTAGGTTTCGCTAATGCCATCCCTCACTAGACATAATTCATTAACAACTCAATCAAAACTCAACACCAACACCAAATACGAATCTCCACCAACATTATCTCGAAAATCGAGTATTGGCGAGCCAAAATCTGTCAACACTTTCAATGACAAACATATATCAGAACGTACCTTACCTGCGATCAAAATGGAAGACTGCGTTCTGAGGAACAGCGAAGTTGATATTAAAATGGGAAAGATAGCTAAGATGTTACTATATCTTGAACCATCTAATGGATGGCTCAAGGAGAGAGAAGACTTTGCGTTGTACATTTTCCCTTCAAACAGCAGGTAAGTCATGATTATATGGCTAAGTGTTTCATATATCGGAGGACGCGTCGAATGTATTAATTATAAGATTAAGTGTGAATTCTCCACTTCCTGTCAAATTCGTATAAAAATAACAGCCCGTGATACTTTCCTACTAGTCCGTTATCGATGAGAAATACGTTTCTCATTTCTTAATTGCACTGATTTTATTGCCCCTCGAAACTTAACCATACCGCCCATCGACGACTGCAAACAAAACTTCTTCATAGAATGCAATTTTTCCGAAAAATCACGGAATTTTGTCCTTCACAATTCATTGTTGTTTTGAGCTTGCTTATTCATTTCCTCCATGTGATTAATTGTAAATATTTCTCTGAACAATTCAACTGTTGTGAATATTTTACAAATAAACTTGATATTGGTTGACCCGTTTTATTTTGAAATCATACGCTTTCTGCACCATTTAAAATTAGCTGAGATCTAACTGAGTATTGATTGCAATTAAAGCCTCCAATTCTACTACTATTCATTCTGCCCTAATAGGCTTTGGTTATTCACTACACTGAGACTGCAAATGCAGTGGTACCTGTACTAAAAGATCGATCTCCAGAAAACATAGCATTGACATTTCTGAAAAACGTAAACAATTACCTTATACCTAACAAACTAACACTAAATAAAAACAAAACCTGTTGTATTCTCTTCAAAACACATAATAATAACTGCATACGCCCGAAGCAAATAATCCTAGATGGAGGCTCGGTTGAGTTTAAAGGAGAAAGTTCCTTACTTGGCATTAACTTCAACGAACACCTATCTTTTGCATCGCAAATAAATAAAATATGTAAAAAACTAAGTCAGGCTTGCTATGCAATACGAGTAGTTGCAAAATACTTAAGCATGGAGGCCATTAAAACAGTATACTATGGATACATATTTGCAATAATAAAATATGGAATCATTATTTGGGGTCATAGCCCGAACGTAACGAGAGTATTTCGGTTACAGAAATCTGTATTGGTATTATATATGGCCTAAAGAGGCGTCAGTCCTGTAGAGGAATCTTCAAGAAATACGTCTTTCTTACCACCTATGGAATCTACATTATGGAGTGCATAATGTTTTTGAGAAAACATCAAAGTTTATTCAGCAAAAATCCCTGCACATACGCTACCCGACACAACCACTTGTACGCCCTGCCTAAACACCGCCTCACAATAACCGAAAAGGGTCCAGAATATAGTGCCATCAAATTCTACAAAGCACTGCCAGAACATCCGTCGCATATAAAAGACCTAAACGCATTCAAAAAGGAAATGAAAAAATTATTGATTAATATTGAACCATACTCCATTAGGGAATATTTTGCTAAACACAGTTTAGATTAGACAAAAAGCTACGATCACTATGTTTTTTTAATGTGTCCTCAAATGTGCTGTGGAGACAGTATTGACTCTATTTTTACTTGCTTAATTGTCACAACCATTTATTCTCAATTGTTCTTAATATTTTAAACATTTCTTTGACTATGTAAATAATTATAATGTAAGTTATAATGATTTTCGCTAATAAATAAATATCTATCTATCTATCTATCTATCTATCTATTTATCTATCTATCTATCTATCTATCTATCTATCTATCTATCTATCTATCTATCTACCTGAGACAAGGCTATCGATAGATAGCACTGCGACAAGATTTGTGGTGACTACCCTAGGAGAATTTCGCCCTGAGTATTGAACCTCATTAATAATCTCGCGTCCGAAAAATCAGAAAAAGGCAACTAAATCCATATTTCGGCCGTAAGTCGCATATTTTCCAATACTGGTGCATTTTCGGTCCAAAAAGACGGCACTGTTGGATCTGTCATTCTGAATTTTCAATTTTCAACGTCGGATTAGTAATCAGCAACCTCAAAAATTCGTTGGGTAATATTTTCGCATTAACAGAACAGAACATTATTTCAGAAATATTGCATTTGTTATATTCAGTTGTTAATCTGTCAATTCAACAAAAAATAACCCATTTTGGCATGTAAGGAGTGATTGACGAATGAACCTTTGGGGTAACACGAAATGTTTGTAAAAGGTTTCAGACAAACGTCGCCTGTACAACGATATTCCGATAGATCATAGTAATTTTTGGCTAAGTTTACTGGACTATAAGTAGTTGTGTTAATCACAGATTGCTACCCTGCCAATTTATGTGACTCTGGATGCAAATATGTAATTACATGCTTATAAGAGCGTAATTTAAAATCCCTAGAAAGGATCTTAGAACTTTGGACAGGTTATAGGGACCGTAATAGGTGAAATTGTCTAAAATAAAATATACAGGATGCTTCTTGATACGTAATTGGGAAGGAGTTCGATAGGTAATACCTACCTGGACAAAAAAATGAAACTTAGTTTTCAGTCCAGTCATTGAAGCATTCAACTGGGGGTCCAGTCCGGCAAGGTCGATTTTCATTGAATAAAAGGCATTCGATTCGTATTTTAAGCATAAAACTAGCAATGAACCAGCAACAAAAATTAATGAATGACATAATATTTTGAATTCCACCTATAAATGGCTTCAAGGGGTTTTTCCAAATCAGAGATTTCATATATGATGTCAAAAATTAATAAAAAATTGTTATAAGGGATTTAACTACAAATTAGCAAAAAAAATGGATAGATTTTTACTTGGAAAACGAAAAACTGTTATGGAGATTACGGAGGCAGAAATATTAATATGATTTAAAACATCAACTATAATTTCAAAAATTAGCAAAAAAACTTGCAATTATTAAAACGAGCAATAAAAATATATAATTTTTACTTCTTAATACTATGTTAAAAATAATAGGGTAAAAAATTTTTTAAATTTACATGGTTTATTCGTCACATGATATGGCTCACTACCTTACGGTCAAATGTATTCTTATTGAAGAGTAGCCTTCTTAGTAGCGATAGTTAAATAAGTGGAAACGTGAAAGAGGATTATAGCTGATAACTGGAATGAGTACAGTGGTTCATAAAATTAATCGAAGTTATTATTTGTTTCTGCCTTGTGCTATTATTGTAGTAATCATTTTCGTATGTACAATTAGTGCAAACAATTTTTAACGTTTTTTGAATAAGTTTTTGATCGATTTTTAGGTATGATAAGTGCTTTTTTTGAAAATTGAAAGTGCTAGTGATTAATTGAACAGCGGAGGTGAAAATACAGAGAATACATGTTTCATCTGTGATACCCGGGTGTGCTTTCTTTGGTAGATGAAGAACGGTTACACGCGGATTATTATGGTACATGTTTCGAAGATTTATCAGATCTTAGAGATAAAAAATATCGAGTGATAAACACATCTGTTGATACAGCAAAGGAACAAATTTTTAAATATGTTGAAAATAACAACGATTGCAAGTTCTCTTTTCAAGAATTAAAAGATAATCTAACAGATGAACATATTACTGATGATAAAACAATTAAAAAACGGCCCAAAAGCCATTATTGAGACTACATAATTATATCAAGTAAATTCGGGGCAATTACGCTATTTTAGTCTAATAAAAAACGACATTTAATTTTAACCAATGATTGGTACAATGACTCTGATGAAGAACTTCGTATATTAAAAGAAGCAGTAGATATTATTAGAAGAAGTATCAAATTTCAATTATGTTCTACCGAGTTTTACACAGCTTTAAATTTTTCTTAGAAGTCAATGAATCTCTTCCGGAATCATTACTTTTTATACTGCATGAAATCAAATTGACTTATTAAAAAAGGGGGGGAAGGTCATATTAAGTTAGCTGTAGGTATCACTTCACCGTGAATTTGGCTCAAAAAAATTTCATTGAAATCTGCTAAGATTCAGGATTTTCCTTTTCTCAGTTGTAAGAGATCTCAGCTGCATTCCAAATTCCTTATAAAGTAAAATCGGGAACCAGTATGTAGTGTATAACTCATATATTAACATAAATACCTCGGATGGGAAGAACACTTTCCATAATTTGAGGCGTATAGCTATTATAGCTTCCTCAAGCGGTTCACAGTATTGGGAAGCAATAGAACATCTCAAAAACCTCTTACACAATTATAAATTATAAGTAAAGGAAACATTAACCTCTGCAGGTAGATACTTGAAAAAATTAGAAGAACTTGATATAAACCTACGTTAACTAAGCAATTGTCGATTTGTTTCAAATGTTTTTAATTATTATTAATTTTCATATTCATATTTTTGACCTCAAAAATTACCATAATACTTCTTCCTTTTCCAAGTGAAAGTTTGTCAATTTTTTTTTGCTAATTTGTAGTTAAACTGTTGCTAAAATGGTTATAACTACTAATCTACTATTCAAAATTGTTTATAAAATTTTTGTATTAATTTTAACTGCATATATGAAATCTCTGACTTCGAGAAACTCCTAACAGTCATCCCTAATAAGTGGAATTCAAATTCAATCCGTTTCTAGTTTTTTGCTTGAAATCAAAAACACACCATCGGATTTCGGATAGATTTTTCAATGCTATCAATTAATTACGAATCGAATGCCCTTTATCTCAAAAAAATCGAACTTTCCTAACCGGAGTCCGAGGTTTTACACTTTTTTTGTCTTTACTGACTGAGTATCATGAGAAATTGTTCTCTGTCAGACTTTCTGAAATTTTAGATCCTGGTAATCCTTGATGAGCAAATCAAAAGTCTTCATGGGCGCTGAGTTCTGAAATTCATGATTTTCTGATATTTTAACATGCAATGTTCATTCCGAGGGGGTCATCTGCCGCCCTCTTCATCCGAATGAACATGATTCCATGATAAAATATCTTTATAAATTCTCCCGATACAACAAAGGTACATTTCAGAGAATTATATAAGGAAACCATGCGTTTTTAGAAGTTAAACGCCCATCGAGATTTTCAATGAAGTCATTAGGGACTACCGGAATCTGAAGTTTCGGACAGTTTGTTGACAGATAGTCGTTTTCAACATGAAGAAATACAATATTACAGTAGTAGCTTAACGCTATTGCAAAATCCAAATGGAGATTGTCTTTCTGAAGTTTCAGAGAGTTAGACAGAGATCCATTTCTCATTAAGATTTTGCAGGGCTCATTGATCAAAATCAGAAGCTTGAACAAATTATCAGATTTCTAAAGTTTTTTATCGTTGGGAGGTAGTTGAAGCCTTTTAACATCTCATGATGTGGTGTGAGAGTCCCTGAGTCCGAGTTTAATCACCTCAGATATACCCACTAAACACTTCACATCGTATGGTAGGCTCGATTCTGCAACCAGGGTAGTCTCGATAACACTTATGCCAAACGGCCCATTGTATCTTGCCTCACTACCTTTTCGGGTCGTCGCAAAAATTCCGCCGTCGCTGAGATTCGAATCCGCGACCTGAAACCACAGTGATTAGATGCTTCTACCACTGAGCTACCTAGCCCCCGATTTCTAAAGCTCTAAAGATCCATTACTATTCTCATTTCAAATGTTTGACCGATCACTGTACTTTGATCAACTATGGAATGATGATAATTGCTTACATAGAAAAGCAAATTATTGAGGCATATTATGTTGCAGGTTTCGACAATATTGCAAGTGTTTCGTTGAGCAGAAATGGTTCGACAATTTAATTTTATTATTCATTGCAATGAATTGTATCACCTTGGCTATGGAGAGGCCAAATATACCACCCACAAGTAAGGAGAGAGTGTTCCTGTCTAGTTGTAACTACATTTTCACCGTTGTATTCACCGCCGAAATGTTCATCAAGGTAATACATAAAATCTGTTACCGGTAAGATTTACAGATAAAGTATGAAATATCGGAAATATAAAAGCATCTCTTCTGTTTTGTTGTATACTATTGTCGCTTCTCAGCTACCATCACTACTAGTGGCACAGCGTTTTCCTTACATTTTGAATAATATCACAATAATGCAGGGTGTGGTAGATCCGATTAAGCAGTTAGGAGAACAAAAAAATTTCGAAGTTGAAGTTTGATTCGCAGAAGTTTCAGATATATACTAGATGTTTCGTGGTTTATTATGCAACCTATTTATTCAAGTATTTTAATTGCTACAATAAAAAATTACAAATATGAACAAGAAATTTTACTTTGTTAAATTTAACTTTATTTAAAAGAAAATTGATTGCAATTTCGAACTATACAGTTCATAATCAAAACATACAATAGGAAAACACTGGAATATCATAGTATTTATCATATGAAATTTAGAATGAACAGAATCGTTTAATGGTACACATAGCTACTAAGGATAATTATGTTGAGATAGTAAACGGAAAGAGATTAAACTGTCGGTAATTACATGCTAAGGATTGTATTACGTGGAATTTAACAGGGTGAACAAAGTGGAATTTCCTAAATCTTCGTAATTTTATGTCAAATATTTAGGTTTTCAAGTGGAGGAAAACGGTGTTGGGTTTCTATGAAGTGGTTTGAAAATTTGAATTACCTTCATCTAATTGAAATGACCTAAACTTCAAACGATCTACTTGTTTGACCAATGTATAGGTTATTACATTCCTCAATGCGCCAATTTTTAGCTTAACTTACGAATTATGGAAATGTCGGAAATTGATTTATTGAAAAAATTCATTCCAATATTTTAATATTTTTGTGAATAATGTATCGGTCTGTGTTATAGGTTGTAGCTGCCGGAATGTGTTACGGACCAAATGCATATTTTACTTCTGGTTGGAACATTATGGATGGTTCGTTAGTAGTAATCTCGATTGTTGATTTACTCATGTCACTAATCAGCGAATCCAGCCCTAGAATATTTGGCATATTGAGGGTAAGTAAAATAGAAAAAAATCGATGGTAGAAGCCATTACTTTATGATGATTTATCATCATGATTAAAGGAAAGAACAATTACTTTATTTTTATACCACCTAACTAATTAATAATAACATGGAAACGTTACTATAGTTTCAGCACCGAAGTGCCATTATCGAACAGATACAAAAATATGAAGTAAATAATAAGCAGTTTGACTATAAATTACAAGTGACGGAAACAGGTAGATCCCGAGAATTTTGCATTAGAATAATTATTATTCAATATTCTAAGCATTATTCTAAGAGTGCTTTGAAAGACAAAGGAAAAGATCACTTTGATTAGGTCTAACTGATATTTAGGATATTTATATAGCAGATTTTGACACTCTATTGATTCTAATGTAGTCAATTTGAAACCTTTGGTTTGATTATGTAAAAAGCTTGGGCTATCTAAATTAGAAAAGTTATAACTTGGTTCTAAAAAATGGTTATCAAAGGTTGAATTTGCTTTGTTAAGTCTGAAAGAACAAACAGTACGTAAAATAGCTGCGAATTGAAAAAT
Source organism: Endomychus coccineus (assembly GCA_958510875.1). Classification (NCBI taxonomy): domain Eukaryota; kingdom Metazoa; phylum Arthropoda; class Insecta; order Coleoptera; family Endomychidae; genus Endomychus; species Endomychus coccineus. The sequence continues at coordinate 96,581,368 of OY294070.1, forward strand.
AAACAACAAAAAGATTGATCCTGTTTCGTTTGTCATCTCGTATGAAGATATTTTGATGCTCCATACATTTCATTTAAGATTGGTGCCTAGACGATGGCGTAGCATGAGTCTTCAACACTCTAGGTAGGGATGAATTTTTCCAAATAATAATAAGAAGAAATTTATTGAAGAAATAAAATAAATTCGGATTTTATCACATTAATAATTCACATTTACATACATTGTGTTTCGGTTTGTTTCGTCCAAACTGAAACTGGTGATACAACTCATTTTAAGCAAAAAAAGGGTCCGACCTTCATCAGTAGTAGAGGTCAAATTAAAAAAAATTAAATCATGGTTAACAACTTAAAAATTGAGCCCCGACATTTCATACATCTAATTGACCAGTATTACATATTATTCAAGCAAATTTTGTACCAAAAAGATGTAGGGTGAAATTTTTTCAACGTTTATCAACATATTTCCTTTTAACTGGTAAACTTACTACTTTCATTTTCTTCTCTCATTGAATATCAAATTTTTATGTCTCTTGGTTTTTGGTGGTATTCTGAACAATTTCTTTGAAAAAATGTCGTTTTTATTATTAAGTGGTATATCGTCGACGAAGTCATTGCAATATTCGCGCAATACATTCAAAAGATATTTGCCCCTACAGCTACAGCTCCAATTATTCCGATCTAGATGTTCCTACTGAAAATTAAGTTTATGTGCCTTTGTCCACATATTCTCCAGTACTACATCGAACCATCAGATAGATAGGAGGCTTGAAAAATAATTTTCAATAAAATATGAGGAGCCATGAAAAAGCAATGTTTGTTCACAAAGTGCATAAATGTCAAAGCAACAATACAACATTAGTATTATGTACGTATTTTATAACATATTATTAAATTAAAGATTATAACAGTTCAGAAAATGCCTTTCCGATTCAGTAATAAAGAATATACGTGTATGGAGATTCGACAGCAGCCGCAAGGGAATATACGAGAAGATTTCCAAACCGTCGACGCCAAGATTCCAAAATATTTATAGCGGTTCACCAGGAACTACAACATTGTGGAATTGATGGTCTCAGAATACACGGAGCAGGTATCCAAAGGAGAAATAACTTAAAACAAATCAGAATTGTATACATTATTGAAGAAAATATGAATCTTACCATTCGTAACGCTGCTCAACAACTGAATATTTCTAAAACCACAATCTTTAGAACTTTGAAAAGTAATCATTATAAGTCATATCATTTAACTCTTGTTCAAGCTCTACACTCTGGTGATGAAAATAGGGAGCTAGTATTTTGTACGTTTCTGAACTAAAATATCCATCAATTGACATATTTTTTAAATAAAATAATTTGGTCTGATGAGTCGTGCTGTACCAGAAGAGGCATAGTTAACTTCCATTAACTTACATATCTGGGCCACAGAAAACCCTCACGAGGTACAACCTCGAAATTTTCAGCAGTAGTTTAGTATAAACGTCTGGTTGAGAATGAGTGGAGACCAGGTTTTAGGACCTTACGAACTTCCGCATATAGTTAAGAGGCAAACATTTTTGAATTTAATGAGTTAAAATCATATTTTTTTTGTCAACAATGTACGACTTAATAATATAAATGATATTTTTCTGAAATGGATGGTTGTCCAATACAGTTTTATTGACCAGTTAGAAACTGGCTACATGAAAACTATTCAGAAAGATGAATTGGGAGCGGTGGTCCAACAGAATGGCTACCTCGCTCTCCTGACATAAATTCATTGGATTTCTTTGTATGGGGATATATGAAGTTCACGCAACGCCAGTAAATACACAGGAAAACGTCACGAAAGAATTCGAGAAACAGCAATCTCTATTACGCCTCAGTACTTACCTAACGTAAGGCAGACGGTCATAAAACGGTCACGTCTTTGTATTGAACATAATAGTGATCACTTCTTGGAAAAAAACTGGTTGAAAAAATGTATTGTTTGTAAAACGAATAGATGAAAATCAAATTTTGTACTTTCTATTTACGTGATTTTATTAAGGGGATCTTTGGTAATTTTGGAGCTAGTGACCTTTCATACGACCAAAAGCCAAGAAGAATAAAAATTAAATATTCAATCAGAGAATCAAATAGAATTTTCAAAGTTAATTTTTTAAGGGGAACGTGTTAATGGACATTGATAAAAATATCACCCTATATCTTTCTATAGTACATTTGGGTGGATAATATGTAGTACTAGTCAATTAGTAGGTATATGGAATTTCGAAGCTTAATTTTTAAGGTGTCCTACCATGATTTTAAGAAATATTTTTTGTTCCATTTCTTTCCCGCTACTGATGGAGATGGGACGCTTGTTTATGTAAACTTTTTTGCTTTTCAGCCGTTTGGCTGAAACAAACCATATCCCTAAACATTTATATAATGACCAATAATAATTTTTTTGATTCAGAATATAATGGATCTCACAAAAAACTTAAAGTCCTACGTGTGAGATTTATATTTGTAAATCATAATGTATTTAAAATAAAATGAGGTTTTATTTCATTTATAAGTCAATATAAGAGGTTTATTTAAATTGATTTTTTCAAGTCTGTGAGTATTTCTGATTCTGACTATAACCATTTTTTGATTTTCGTTTTGAAAAAGTTGAGTTGCTGTATCTCATATGGTGTGATAATTTTCTATATTTTAGAAGCCAGGAATGTGTTACATCTTTGACCAATAATTTTTGAGGTGTTTGGAATAATGCGTCCATGTTCACCATATCGGGTATTGTGTGATTATGTTTGATTCTATTTTTTTCTACATCACATTTCTGTCGGCAAAGTAAAACTAAGCAGCAAACAAGTTATTTTATATCCATCATTTTTGATTCCGCTGCGTCCGCATGCTGAAGACCGTGCTTTGGGAAATCAGTTCATATGGAACGTTTCACGGGTGAGGACCGTGCTCTCTGCATAAAATAGCAATTTATCCATTGCCACGTGAAGATTGTTTTCGGCGCATCATCACTTCCGAAGCTTACGTGCTCCTCCGGGGAATCAAGAGTTGGGTTGAAAAATTTGAAGAAATAGGTGCACCAGTGCCAAGAAAATTAAGGGGCTCCTGAAAGGGTTCAACAGTGCCAAGAAAAGTAAGGGGCTTCTGAAAGACCTCCAGAACGCCGGAAAACATCGACCGTGTACGACTCGCCGGTATTAATCATCTAAGCCGTTCGGGTAAACACGTAGCTGCGCTGGATCAATGTATTCAAAACAGCTGTTCGCGCAATGTTGAAAGGAGATCCATCCGTACAAAATTCAGCTCGTGCAAGATTTGAAAGTGGAGGATTACCCGGTTATGATGCAAAGCGGCACGTGCTTTTTTGTACCAATTTTAAAATTTTCATAACGTGATTATTTTACGAATCACATTTCCATTTGCACGGTTATGTAAACATTGAACCATTAAATCCTTTTAGAAAAAGGAAAATCCTGAAAATTGTCTTTTTCGAACAAAATGATACATATTTTCTAATTATGGAGTATAGCTGTCTTGTTTGACAAAATAGATTAAGTTCACGAAAAGATAGATAGATGCGGTTTTGGCAGCCCTGTTCAACTTTTTCAAGAAAACAACGCTTGTGAAGACCGATTTTTGAGGTACAGTCAAATATTCTCGATCTCAGGTAACTTATGTAGCGGCGGCCCCTGTTACTATTTTAAAAATACAATTCACCCTATCTTACGAATTTTTTTACGTAGAATCCAATGGAGTTTGCATTTTTCAGGCTTTTTTGGACCAATTTGAAAATTTTCATAACGTAATTTTTTTGACAAAATGGATTAGGTTCACGAAAAGATAGCAATCCTGTTCAACTTTTTCAAGAAAACAACGCTTTTTTGAGGTACAGTCAAATATTTAAATATTTTAGATTTCAGGTAACTTATGTAGCGGCGGCTCCCTGTTTGAAAATACAATTCACCTAATCTTATGAATTTTTACACGTGGAATCCAATGGAGTTTGTATCTTTTCATCAGTTCAACCGTTTCCAAGATATATGCCAAACTTACATTATTTACACCGTTAGAAAGAGCATTTTTCAGGTTTTTCAAAAAATATAGGCATCATATATTTATTTCCTTAAATAGGGACGTAATAACAGTTTTAACTTTTATAGCATTGAGCGGCAAATGATGGAAGGCCATGGGAATGATAATTACACTGAAGCATATTTAATATTATATATAATGTAAGGATAAAAATTAAAAGCAATGAAATCTACATTGTGATTAACACATGTTTCGAACTTAATTCTTATTGTCCTTAGGGCATTTAATATAATGAAAGGAATTACCTATTCAATTACATTTCCGCCGTGTCATCTTAATTTTCATTGCACTGCGCAAAGCACATGAGCATGTCATAATTTTCATTATTTTCGAAGGTTAAATTCGCTGCCATAATTCAAAAATATGATATAAACGTGAAACAAAACTAGTAATACCGTTTGAGAAGAATGTCGAACGGATAATTAACTCGATCAAGGCTAACTTCATATGGTAACAAAAATGAAATTATTAGTCATGGCCTACTAAGAATGAGGAAAATAATTGAAGTAAAAATGTTCAGTTTAATAATGAAAATAAATATGCTTCAGTGTAATTTTTGTTTCAATGGCCACCTATGATTTACCACACAATGTCAAAAAAGTTCAAAAAATCCTATTTATGAAAATAAATATATGTCATATATTTTTCGAAAACTTGAAAAATGCTCTTTCCAAAGGTGCCATGGCTTACTATGGTTTCCATCGGAAAAATGCTAGTTTGGTATATATCTTGAAAACGGTTAGACCGACAAAAAAGGTACAAACCCCATTAGTTTAGGGTGAAAACATTTCCCAAAATACTTACACAGGGGCCGTACAGAAGTCACCTGAAATCGGAAATTTTTCACTTTTTAGCTGTAGCTTAAAAACTAAAAGCCATATCAAAAATAAGTCTTTTCTCGAAAAAGTAGAATAGAGTCGCAAAAACCGCATCTTTCTATCCTTAAAAATAAACAAAAGATACCTTATAAAACCAACGAAATCTGAACACCCTGTAGAGTGAAAAGGCACAGTAACATCAATTTTGATAAATTGTAGTATCTTAACCTGAAGCAAAACGGCTCACACTTTCTCGGTTCAGCTCTCAAAGAAATAAGGACTGATGACAAATTTTTATTCAGACATCAGATAGTAAATGATGTAAAAGTTAGTCTAGAAGCGTGAGAACTTCATGACTTCATCAATCACGTTCAATATCACAGTTCAGTCCACTTCGTTTAGTCTGAATTGAAATGCGCAATGTGGGATATCAATATGCGGTCGGTATCAAACGCGACATCATTTGCGAGTAGTGAAGCTTTGTAATTATTATTTATTTTCGATAAGAAATTATGTAAATTAACACCTATTCTAATTTATATTTAAATATAATAATAATAATTGATTAATATCAGAATTCAAAACATATTTTCACAATTGAATTTGGTTTTCTAATTTTTCAGAATTGAAAAAATTTGGTTGAATTTTTTATTCATCGAGAATCTTTTGCAGCTCAATATATATTCTAGAAGATTTTATCTTTATAATAAGTGATCACATTTTCTTTTGGTTTCCGGGGGGAAGGAGGGAAAGTCTTTATATGTGCATTTGGCATCTACCCCAGGCGGCGCGGGAAGCAGAAACCTATGCTACGCCATAGAGTCCGGAGACCCATTTCTGCCCAAGACCTCAAATGCTATATAGAATCTGAAGATGCTATGAAATTAGAGCTCGAATTTGAAATTGAGGGGATGGTTACTTCGGGTATAACCACAAATGGCCCATGGTTCAAATTCTATAGTAAAAATGTTCAAAATTCAATTATATCAACTTTCCAATGTTGTCCTGATTGAAGATCATGTTGTATAAATAAAAAAACGTTTTATTTAAGGTATTCCGGTTGTTAAGGTCTCTACGTCCTCTGAGAGTAATAAACAGAGCTCCTGGTTTAAAATTGGTAGTCCAAACGCTGTTATCCTCACTGAGGCCTATAGGAAACATCGTGTTAATTTGCTGTACATTTTTCATAATATTCGGCATTCTCGGAGTTCAGGTAAGTTATTGATAACACAGATAATGTCCTGATTCAGGCTTTGTATCAACATAAGATTAATCAATCAATATTTGTGTATATTATTTTAGCTATTCAAAGGTACTTTTTACTACTGTACCGGAAGAGATATAACAGGAATAACGAATAAAACAGAGTGCTTAGCTAGAGGCAATAAATGGGAAAACGAGAAATATAACTTTGACGATTTGGGTCAAGCTCTGATGTCCCTTTTTGTTCTCAGTTCGAGAGACGGTTGGGTCAACATTATGTACTCTGGACTAGATGCTGTAGGACTTGACCAACAAGTATGTGCTACCGCAATTTTTATTACAACTCTAGGCTATAAAATGTGTAGATATAGAAGATTTTGTAATTATCCTGGAACATATAGTCAAAACCGTTCATTTTCCTCATTAGCTGTAGCGATGATATTCGTTTTATACAAGAATATAGCGTACGTGACGTCATATTAGATGATCTAAAGTATCAAACTTTAAACACATCTATATTGAAAAACTATACATCGGAATGCGACCACTGATAAGCCGCCAAGAGCTACTGGCAGAATTGAACGTCACCCTGCCGAGTATAAAAGGAGGGTACGCAGCCGCTTAAACTCACTTCCTTGCCAGGGACCGTCAGTTTTGGGAAAATAAAAGTATCGTTAGCCATTACCGAATAGTAGAATTACCGTTCGAAACTTTCTTGGAAGAAAGTATAGAGTCCGTTAATTTTAAAATATAATTTTTGCCAACAGGGTTGATTCTGAGACCATAGGTGAAAACTATATAAATTGTTATTCTCTTACTACGAACTGGATTTATATTTATTCACTTACTACGAGTTGAGTCGTTTCATGAAACTCGGAACGTATAATATGAAGATTTCTCTTACTATGAACCGGGTTGTTCAAGTGAGACCCAAAGAGGAAATTCTCAATCCAGGGAGGATATCCACTTACTACGTTCTGAGTTGAGACTTGGGACCCAGGAGTGGTTAATATGAAGCACTCTTCGACCAACTAAAAATTAAAAAAAAACTAGGTTGTTTCCTGAGGTGAAGAGAGAATCTAGTCAATAGTTATTTGACATAATTTAATTCCGAAAATCCGATTAAACTTGACTCTGACAATTCCCTTACTCGGGAACCTAGAGTCAAATAGGGCAGTCTGAAGATACCGTCGCCAAAGAGAACTCTTCCGGGGAGTAAACCTCGCACCTGTCTTGTAATATACAATCCAAGGAAGCGACTAACGTAGACGTGCGTGGTCAGAGTCACAAACTAAATGCATCTAATGGAATGAGAGTAATCTGGGTGGGTTATCACCAGCACAATAAGCTGCAGTTCCAGGTGTTATGAGATTAGATTTTAAAAAATTTCGCGCTGAAATTCTAGGCATTTAAGGAATTTTTTTGTCCGAATTTCTAATTCTTATGTATTTTGACGGGCTGAACACGATGGTGTAGTTTAAATTTGGTTTAACCCTGTGCGAAAACTATGGGTTATATGAAAAAATTTTTGAAACAAATGTTGTTGAAAAATTAATACGTGATATTTTGCTCTGGTCCGGAGTCGATTCGAGGTCGTGAGGCTCGATTCTGCCAGTAGCTCTCGCCGGCTTATCAGCGGTCGCATTCTGATGTATAGTTTTTCAATATAGATGCGTTTGAATTTTGATACTTTAAATCATCTAATATGACGTCACGTACGCTACATTCCTGTATGAAACGAATATCATCGTTACATAGCAATCCGACTTAAGTATTTCAAATGGAACAATTCATTTTTCATTGAAACCGAATCATCTTTGTCGACAATATCTAACAAGAAATTTGTTGATTTGTTAATTCCTATATTGGTTAGTGTCGTCATCTTGGCTACTTAAATTTCCCGTGACTTCAATGAGTACGAGATATCCATATAGTCAATGTACGTTGTATTGGGTTATTTTAGTGAAATATCTAATTTTGGGCAGAATGCGTTAAATGAGCTAGTCTCTTGCTAACATTTGTCGAACGGTACCACTGCAGCTTCCTCGTTCCGATGATGAGTTCCTGCGAGAGAAACCTTATTGCCATCTTTATGGATAATATATCATCTAACAAGTAATTTGTTCTATGTGTTGGACCTGAGATGACTTTCGTCTGCAAAATATGAGGTCCATGGTTTTTCTTCTGATACTTTCCTGAAGGATGATAGTTATCAGAAAATGCATGTTGCTGGGCATGAAAGTGCTTTTTAAGGTGAGGTGGGGAAGGCGAGCGCATACTCTTAGAAAATCCTTTATATCAAGACAACCACTCATTGTATCAAGCCGTCCTTGGAATCAAATCGTTCATTTTTTAATACTCGACAATTTATGTTATCATGCAATTTTACGTAAAATAGACTGTTTTGCCAGAACACTCATTACAAATTGAAATTCGATTATGAAATCCGTAAATACGACACTTCTTTGCAACAGATTCCCACAAACAGCTGCTGTGCTGATACACTCGAACCAATAATGGTAATGGTTTTCTTAGATTGTGGATTCTATTAGGTTCATATTCAGTATTATTGAATGACATTATGAGAAATATAATTAAAACTAGGCAATAAACAAAAATAATTTCCATGATCTAATGGATTCTGCTAAAATAGTTTCATCAAACTTCAGCAATCTTACAACTGTTATCTTTCACAATATGAAAGATAAAATATTATTATGAAAAGTCAAAATGTGGTTCTCATAATATTGCGTTGCTTTTACCGACTTCATAACTGAATTTCAATAAAAAATTAGTTTTCTGGTAAAACCCTCGGTTTTACGTGAAATTACATACTCTTTCTATCTCTATATCTCTATCTATATCTATCTATCTCTAAAACTCATCATCGAAACGAGTAAGGAAGAAGTCACTATTCGACCATCAGATTTACAGATCTTATAGAACCATTAATACCAAAATCCATCTACCCGAAAGTAGATCAATCACAATGCAATGCATCGAATCAAAGATCTCACGTGCTTCAATGAAACGACGGGATTCTTCTTTGAATCAATACATTGCATTGTAAATCATTCTCTCAATGGGGCATCTAATTTCCAGTAGATGGTGTTTGGAATTATTTGGTTCTTAAACATCTCCAAATATGGTTTCTGTATATCGTGCGGAGTTGATCGAATAGTTATCATCGTCTTCCTCATTCCGTTGCATCAATGAATTTCTTGCAAAGAGTCGCAAAAATGGACCTTGTGCGCGTTTTCGAAATATGGCTGTGATATGTTAAGGTTAAAGCCAGTCCACCACCATATCATGAATTAAATTATGTAGAGATTTGCACTGGTGACTAATGACAATAAATAGTACTATATGGAAAATACCGCTTTGAATTGGCTAGGTCGACAGTCAAGCTAGCCCACCACCCCAATTTTTTTCAACCATTAACTTTGATTAGGGTAATAAATTCGAGATTGATATACACTAATGTATCCATTGATTTATACAGCACCTTCGCAATGTTGGCCGCAAACAATGCTTTAGTGAAGTATAGCCGATGATGTGTCTATGTATACTGATAGTCAATGAAAATCATCATATTGATCATGTGGTGTGCTATAATGGCTCAATATATCTGAAATCTTGAGTGTTGAATATCGTATCTGCAGAAAAATGCCCAACTTTTGAAGCTGTACTTTTTCTTATGGAAAAACCATATATATATAAACCTTCGCGGACCTGTTTGAATTATCATTGGATTGTGTTAACTTCATATTTCAATATTTTCCAGCCAAAAACCAACTATTCGGAATGGAGACTATTGTATTTCATATCATTCATATTGTTAGTCGGATTCTTCGTGCTCAATATGTTCGTTGGTGTAGTTGTTGAAAATTTCCATAGATGTAGAGAGGAGCAGGAAAAAGAAGAAAGAGTAAGGAGAGCTGCTAAAAGAGCTTTGCAGTTAGAAAAGAGGAGAAGAAGTGAGTAGATTTTTCTAAATATGTCCATTGTGTCTGAATTATATACTTATTGTAGTAATGGAGGACTTCTACTACACCTAAATAATAAAATAATAGTAATATATTCTGAATATCAAATGTGATAGTAGGCAATTTACAATTGATCAATTATTCTGAAAACAAATGATGTCATTGTAAGAAGTTATAGGACAGCGAGAAGATTCTAAGTACAACTAAATTTAATTTTCAAAATTCATAACTGCAGTCATTATTATTATTCGTCAATAATTTATTGAGAAATATTGCTCACGTGTCTGATAATTAAAGTCGATGTCGGTGAAATCAAAAATTACAAATCGTTCTTTTATTTTAAGTTTTTTGAGAAAATTTTGAGTTTTCGTTTTTAGTTATAGCTCAGTTATTTATGGAATTGGAATAGAATAATTTCTGCATTCTTGAGACACTTTTACAAGAAGTACTACATAGAGTTGTATTTTTTATGAAATTCATAGGTGGTTTATACATCATTGGAAATAGAATTTCTGTTCCATTCCAAATATAATGTTGATTCGATTTGACCATTTTTAGTAGATTTAGAGAAAATTGTATTTATTGAATAATTCTTAAAATTCCTTCACTTTAAATAGTAAGCTCGTGTCATTCAGAACACGTCTAATTGAACAAATAATCCAACATTGCATGGTTACACAATTTGACAGATTTTTAAACAATGAAATGTTAATTCTAAGAACGGTTGTATATATTTGTATATATTTTTCAGCAAGTGCAAATTTAATTTATGAAAAGTAAGAAACGCTTCACATTTTATAAAACGTTTATCCTGCGTAACAATTATTCTGAAACTGCTAATAAAACAAATTTTAATCTAGACCCAAGAAATGGCAAACTATGGTGAATAAATTTTTATAAGATTTGAGAAAATGATCAATTATACGGCACTTGAATAAACAAACAGATTTGAGATAATATAAAAGGCTGATGAGGATTAATATAATAAATTAAATTAGAATAAAACAAGATTACTTACTATTAAGAATAAGTATTCAAACTAATGTCCATCATTTGCAACACAAGTCACATCTCTTTGAATTAGGTCTAACTGCGTTTTAAATAATATGAACATTGGAAATTATATTGAGGCATTGTACAAAATTTCCCCTTAATTCGCTATCAATATTATTATTTATAATGTAAAATTAAACTTTACTATGTTGATATTAATTTTATTTGTAACTCTCGTTACTCTAGTTCAGCCTTACTGCGCCATCTTCAGACGGTATTCAAAAAAATGATTTTTTTGTATTTTTTTTAATACCGTCTGAAAATTGAGTAATAGAAGTTGGAAATAAAAATGATATCAACATAGCAGTGTTTAATTTTACAATTTGGATGAAATCATATAACATATAGTAAAGGGTGAAGCTATAGAATTTTATATTTCACTTGACATTTTACCAAAAATAATAATGAGGTATTCATTTTCTGGTATCTCTTATACTTATGGAGATTCACTATTAAAACATCGAAATTTAGTCCTGTGCATCTCTTGGCAGTGCGAAATCTTCCAGAAATCTAAGATTTCCTAAAAATCTGTTCACCATTCAAATTATTAAAAGTTAATAATATTTTGATATTTCTTCATATCTGTTTCAGAAATGAACGAGCCGCCGTACTACATCAATTATGCTCCTTGGCGACTTTTTATCCACAGCGTAGTTACATCAAAATATTTTGACCTTGCCATAGCAGCGGTCATAGGTTTAAACGTTGTAACAATGGCAACAGAATGCTTCAAAATGCCAGATATTCAAACCTACATCTTGAAGATATTCAACTACTTTTTCACGGCTGTTTTCATACTAGAAAGTACTATGAAACTAATTGCTCTGGGAATTCGTCTCTACCTTAAAGATAAATGGAATCAATTAGATGTGGTCATAGTCATACTTTCAGTAGTTGGTATAGTTTTAGAAGAACTAGGATCAAACATAATTCCTATTAATCCTACAGTGGTCAGAGTAATGAGGGTTATGCGCATAGCAAGAGTTTTGAAATTATTGAAAATGGCGAAGGGGATAAGAGCTCTCTTAGATACAGTGATGCAAGCTCTGCCGCAGGTCGGTAACTTGGGTCTTCTGTTTTTCCTGCTGTTTTTCATTTTTGCCGCTCTAGGAGTTGAACTTTTCGGGAGATTAAGCTGTGAGATTGAAGCTGAACCATGTCAAGGTAAAGTAATTATTTTAGACAAACGATAAATTTTTATTTTGGGACTTTAGAGGACATCACAGTATTTAGCTTATTGCTGTGAGAGACTGAGCTCGCTATATTTAGCCAGTAGGTACAGCTAAATGCTTAAATCGCTATTATTCTGTTTTATCCCTATTAAAATAGCTACTAAAACTAACTAAGCCAAAAAAACATTTTTTAGAGAAGAACATAAACATATTTTACTATAGGTTTCTCTATCGAGGCTCGGTGGTCCGGGAAGCAGAATTTCTGGGTTGTCATCCCATGGGCAGGGGAATACGCCAATGTACGGTACAATTTGTTGTACTGATGGGTCCACATTGATGGGTTCTCCGTGCGGATGAGAGCACTCTAGTTTCTCTATCGAGACTTAGTGGTTCGGGGAGCAGAATTTCAGGGTTGTCATCCGATGGGGAAGGGAATACGCCGAAACACAGTATAATTTGTTGTACGGATGGGTCCATATTTATGGGTACTCCATACGGAGACACTCAACAATGTCTTCCGGGCCGAGTTGTTTGCCATATACAGATGTGAGGAGAAGCTGCTCGGCTGTGGTAAGGTAAATGAGACCATCTGGATCTGTTCAGAAAGTCAAGCGTTCCTAAACGCACTGAAAAGTCCGACTGTGTCCTCGAGGCTCGTCAGGGATACCAAGGAGATCCTTAACAGAATAATTGTTGGCAACAGACTCAACCTGACCTGGATCCCGAGTCACTCATGCTGGAAAGGAAATGAGAGAGCGAACAAACTGGCCGGAGAAGGGGCATATTAGACGGTCTTCAAGACTCCCTTGCTGGTATATCCTATTACATGAATATCCTAAATATGAAGTGCATTTTGATTGATTCATGTGTTATTATTTCATTCCCGTTTCAACCTGATATGGACATTTGCTTTTGTCGTTTGTAGGTTTAGGAGAACATGCACATTTCAGAAATTTCGGTATGGCCTTTTTAACCCTTTTTCGGGTTGCAACCGGTGATAATTGGAATGGGATAATGAAAGACACATTACGAGAGAAAACATGTTCCACAGAAACGGATTGTGTTACAAACTGTTGCGTTTCTCACATAATAGCTCCCATATTTTTCGTTATCTTTGTTCTGATGGCCCAATTCGTGTTGGTTAATGTAGTTGTAGCGGTAAGCCTGACTAATTTTTCATGAGAAACTTTTTGCTCATTCGCTCCAATTTCTTTAGGTACTCATGAAACATCTGGAAGAGTCCCATAAACATTTAGAAGATGAACAAGACATGGACAATCAACTTGAAAGAGAATTTCAAGAGAAACAAGAAATGGAAGAAAGGAGAGAACTGTGTTTAGCATTACAATTAGATCAAGAATGCCAGCAGCACAGACCTCTGACAAAAGTGAGTATTATTAATAAGTTAATGATGAGTTTGGACTGCGAATATTCTTATTCTTCACGTTTAGTAATTCCCACAAGGACGATTATTTGAATTTTTAGTTAGTTATTAGCATCTTCTTAACATACTAGAAGTCTAGAAAAATGTGAGTATGCAAAAATGCATTTCTTTGTCAGCTTGAAAAAATTTTAAAAATCATAAAAAATCGTGTGTGGTATTAAATTAGGCAAACTTCATGCTGAAAAAGATTGTTTCCGTTTTGCAGGTGCAACGAATCATGTTCAGTGATAACTCCGGTGCAGGGGTCAATTCACATGTTGTGAGCTGTAGTTGGTCTCCTTTTTTCCCAACCCCAGTCTGCGGGATTGGCAATATTGGTTCTCATATTCTTCCAACAAAGACATTGTAAATGTACTCGGAGAAGATGATGAACAGTAGCCTCTTCTTAGGTGGTAATAATGCAATATTAAATTCACTTTTGGCAGTTTTTTGAAGTAGACATATTGTAGTAGCTTCAGGGTCTCTATCGTACAACGTACAATGATACCAATGGTTTGTTGCCATTATCTATGATTTCCTTTCTGTTTGCATATTCTGATCCAAACAGAGTAGTGGAAATGCTGAATTCCTCATATTCCCACAAAAATTCCGAATTGCTGCCGGTTTATTTTCACCAAATGAGGAGTTTCTGGAATAGCATCCAGTTGAAGCAAATTTTGCATCCCTTCTTGCCAAGCACATGTTGCATCGATGTAATATCATGTTTTTTTATCACTGGATGTTCAAAATGCACCTACCGTGTTGGTCTGATATCACAATTCTCTCTCGAATCCCTTGTAAAGGTAAGGATTAGATTATGAGTGTTATCGAACTCTGTCACTGAATAATTCAAAGGGAGCTAACACTCTCCGCGAAATGCGAAATTTGTGCACAAGTCCAGCGCTGTTTTACCCCTAGGAATAAATATCTCCTGTTGCACAAGTACTATGTTTAATATTGCTTCACTATAAACCAACTCAATGCTCCAAACTACCCCTACGCAAGCTACCTACAGCTCCGGGTTTCTTTCTTTTAGAATTCAAAATTCAACGTAGGTTGCGCTCTTCTGGAATTAATTAAATTTAAAGTTTTCCTCCGTTGAATGAACACTTATCTGAACACAACTTGATGAATTAATTTAAACTCTATCTAATTACTTGAATTCAATTTGTTTCAATATTGGCAAACCGAGTATCAACTGATTTCGAAAAAATGTGATCTTAAGAACAAAAATTAACCCCGCCCATACGTTATTGAAGTGACCTATAGAACAACCTAGGCGCAATAACGGTACGTGAAGGTTCTATTCAACTCCACGCGGTTTTCCCCTGACTCATGTAAAAAGTTCCACTGACTAACTGAGCTAATCGTACTTCCTCTCTGGCCAAGAAGACGGTCCCCCGGATACGAGATATCGAGTTTACGCGACACCTCGTCGCTAGATCTGCCTAACATCTGGTACGTCCTAACAAGATATAATAATTAATATAATTTTATTTTGAATTAAATTGAATTATTTCAATGAATCCAAAAGTTTTAATTTAGTGTAATAAATCAAAAGTACAAGTATATTGGTGTCGTCAGGAACAACTGTTACATGGTTTTCTTCTGCCAAGGTCAATGCTGTTTCAATTTCTACGTGTTTCCCAAGCATGATTATAAATCACTGTCCATTTTCATTATTAGAAAGAAAGGGTCCTTTGTAAATGAATTTCACT
Organism: Endomychus coccineus; assembly: GCA_958510875.1. Taxonomy (NCBI): domain Eukaryota; kingdom Metazoa; phylum Arthropoda; class Insecta; order Coleoptera; family Endomychidae; genus Endomychus; species Endomychus coccineus. The sequence goes on from OY294070.1 coordinate 96,596,819, forward strand.
GTTGCTAATGAATGTTTTGTGCTTATCTATCTGATGATCTACATCTTTTGTACCAAAGATGGCATAGCCATCAAACACAATTGTCACTACTTCATATTGCTCAGCAATATGACTGCTATATAGTTGTAACCCATCTGAAAATTTCAAAATATCTGCCCATGGCAAGAACATACGATATTTCCGCAGGTAACATCTAATTTAAACTAGTTCCTATGTAATCCAAAGTTCTTGCCAATGATGATTCGTCAGTTTTCCTTAATAACTGAGTCTCTGATTCAAATAGAGACGATTCATAATATGGAGTTCTCCTTCAATTTTTACCGATCAGCTTTTACTGACAAACATACCCGCACTCTTTTGGTAAGGAGTCCTGTACCAATATGTTGAATAGCGCAGTCAATGATAATACCTTTTCTTAATATCTTCCTTGTGAAAGCTTTATCATTTACAAACATGCTATGTCCGGTTAGTTTGAATTGGATTCGAAATTCAATTGGCCTCATGCAGCCAAGTTGCCTTGTGTTGGCTGTCTTCTATACCACTGAAAATCGTATGTAGCTCAACGCATTAAATAGATTGTCTTTTTCCAAAGATTGAAGTTATTTGAGAAAATCCCTCATATCTCTAAGTTTTCTAGTATTCAATGTGATTGCTCGTAGCAATAACTTCGCAGCATGCAGGGTGGCTCAATATCCATGAAGTTCGTTGCCTAGCACCCATGCTTCATCCACATGTGAACTCACCTCGACTTTTTGTGGATCGCATTAAGGTTTCTTCGATGGAAGTATCTGTCCTTATTCCAGCCCACAATCAAGTGTGTCTAAGAAGGGCGAAATGGCCAGAACTCAACAAGCTATAACATCTCCATATTTTTTTTTCGCTCATCTGTTGAAGATAGACCTTGCCCCATTTTGCATAGTTATTTTATCTCGCAGCTGCAAAGAAGGGCATGTGTACAGCTTGTAAATATATTTTCCTAGACTTGTAGTATGTCAGAAAGATACCATCTACTTCATCTTTCTAAACACTATACTTCTAAAAACCATTATTATATAATTTTTTCAGGGTGTAATTCCGTGTAGCTTATTATCACACATGGTTTATTCAATTTTTGGTATTTTTTCAAGATGGAGGTCTAAAAAACTAATTTTGCACACTCAGACTTTTCTAGACTTTTAGTATATCAAAACGATACCAACAAGGAAGCCCATCCTTGTGGGAATTTGTTCCAGACAAAAATCTATTCCTGCTATACTAGTTTCAGATATCTTTGAATGTAAATTATGTATGATCTTAAACAACCAAAACTGCTATCCTCTGAACTTGAGTATCTTCTCATAGTGAAATCCCATGCCTTGAAAAATTGAAAATGTAGGGAAACGTGAGGGAGTTATTTCTCGAGTATTCTAAATTCGGTATAGTTACTGATATACTGTCTTTTGTTGCACAACTTTGGTGACAATACCTATGGAATTATTTCTGTTTGCTTCTTCCTAATTTTGATTTTGTCATAGCACCTCTTTTACATATAATTAACACGTCACTTGACGATGGAAATTTTCCCGCAAATCTCAAATCTGCTCTGATACAACAGTGCTTTAAAAAGGAGATACCGAGTCATTTAAAAATTATAGACCTCAGTCTACTCAGCTATTCCATTAAATTCTATGAATTGACAGTATATAAGCAGGTTGCTTACTTTTGAAATTCCAAAATCTCTTCAGTGAAAGTCAGCATGGCTAATGTTGTGAAACTGTATTTGAATTAACTGATAATAATACAGTATGTCCAAGATAAAGATGCTTTTTATAGGATATCCGAAACGGTTTAGATACAGTTTTCGTTAAGCTGGGACAAAGTTCCGAATCCAAAGGACCAGTCATATGAAACTATAAAATTTCCAATACCATTCTTGATTTTCAAGAAATTTTGGAAGAACTGAATTTCTGGACCTACTGTTTCATATTTTTTTATGTTACCGTCAGAGATGGTACAAAATTCAAAAAATTCTCCGCATTAATTTTTATAAGCCTTCTGGTGGTAATGTCACTTTTGATATCCGAAGTCTCAATTTCAGTCAATCATCATGAACTTTCTTATTAACGGCTCTGTTTTTTTCCTCAAAATGTTTCAAGTATTTTCGATTCTACTACACTCATATGATGGTTCGATCACGTTTCAGATCAGTTTCAGTCTAATGCTTAAAGAGACTCAAAAATTAGGAGTGGCATTTTTTTTTAATTTTCGAAACAAACAAAAAATTAACGAATGATAAATAAATTATCTTATATAGTTGACTTCCGCGACCCTTTATCTTGTACATTCTTCGCTTCCAAATAAACTTCTGAAGTGGCATCTTCAGGGCAGACTTGAAGGTTGAAATAAAACTGATTATTCTGCTTTGTGTAGCGTTATTTAATGTGGGAAAATTTCGCTCAATACAGTTCACTGCCTTAGTTCCGGGGGTTGATTCTGCTCTGGTACTTGACCCCATAGTTCTCTGATCATGTGCGAAGAGGAATTTTCAAGGTTGGATTTTTCAATATTGAGATGGTCATATTCTAAATAATCTAAAACGTGACCCAGGATATTACCTTCTCAATACTTGGAAACCCATCCTTGAAAATGAAGCAATCAATTCAATGTCTTGGGAAACATTCCCTAAAAGTACTTAAAACTACATTTTAGAGCCAAGAAAATTGCAGTACGATGAATTAGACAAAAGTTATAGCAGTTTTAAAATTTCGTTAAATATGGTCCAAAAGAAATTGAAAACATAACCTCACTAAAAATTTCACTTCAGGTTCTTCGTACATTGACAATAAAATGACCAGATTTCTGTACCTTAGCTAATAGTGTAAGTGACCAAAAAAAAACTCAAAAGCTATCCCAAGAAAAAGTGTTGCACTCATTTTCAAATATAGAAAAACTGGGGTTTTGTTATATGCACAATCAAAAACAATTTCGCATAGGTAGCTATTCATTAACAACAATTTCTCAATCATTCCGCCGATTGACTCCACTACTGCGTTGCCCTCATCACCCCTATTTTTCCAACATACTAATGCCGGAAAATTAGGAACTATTTCAACGACGTCTTCAATACGGAAATTTATGAGATATATATAAAAATTATCGGGAAATAGGTCACATTAACACTCTGTTTTATATTTTCGTCTTTACGTACGTTTCGGTCTCACGACCATCATCAGAAGACTTATTATGTCAAAAAGGTTTTTTTTTAACTAATTATAGTACAAGCGTCCATATCGCACACATTTCACTCAAAATAGCCCACGCCGTCGAAACGAACAGAACCACGAATAATCGAAATTGTACCGTCAATATTCAAGTATAAAAATTTAACAAGAATCCACTATTCAGTAATATTCTTATAATATACAAGCGCATGTTGGTATAGTCTCTTAACAACTGAAGATCGAAACTATTATGTTAAGTATCTACTTTCGAACCAGATGTAAGATTTATGAGGTACTTGAAAAAGGTTGCAGACCTGTATTGGAATATTACTTTTGAGCATTCTTCCTAAAATATACTTTTAACATTATAAAGACGCATGTAGGAATTTGCAAGAGTTTTAATTGATTAAGTTAGTATAAATCTGACTTAATCCCTGAATATCATTCCTATTATTTACAGATTTGCAGTCACGTTTTATGTGAATCATCTCCAGGACAGATCTTTTATAATAATTGGTTTCCTTAGTTAAAATATTAACATTTTTGTATCAAATTGATGGTTATAATCAAAGCAGTGTTTAGCAAGGGCGGTGGAATTTTCTAAGTTTTTATTTCTTGTGTTATACTCATGGCCATACATTCTGTTTTGTAAATATTGTTTAGAGATTCCAATATAAGTCCCGTCGCAATCTAAACAATTCTTTTTGTATACTGTGTGGGTTTGTTTATCTTTAGGTATTAAACGTTTTAGATTTGAGAAAAATTTTCCAACACAATTAGTAGGTTTATGCGCGACATTTAATCATACTTTTGTAAAAAAAAAATTATTTTCTCTGAGGTCTCCGGAATGTAAGGTAACGTTATGTAATTATCTGTACTACCTTTTATGTTACTTATACATGATGATAAAAGGCAGTACAGATAATTATATAACGTTACCTTACATTCCGGAGACCTCAGAGAAAATAAAAAAATGTTTACAAAAGTATGATATGAATGTCGCGCATAAACTTACTAATTGTGTTGGAAAATTTTTCTCAAACCTAAAACCTTTAATACCTAAAGATAAACAAACCCACACAGTATACAAATTAAATTGTTCAGATTGCGATGGGACTTATACTGGAATCTCTTAACAATATTTACAAAAAAGAATGTATGGCCATAAGTATAGCACAAGAAATAAAAACTTAGAAAATTTCACCGCCCTTGCTAAACACTGCTTTGATTATAACCATCAATTTGATTACAAAAATGTTAATATTTTAACTAAGGAAACTAATCATTATAAAAGACCTATCCTGGAGATGATTCACATAAAACGTGAATCCAAATCTGTAAATCATAGGAATGATATTCAAGGATTTATATTAACTTAATCAATTAAAACTCTTGCAAATTCCTACATGCGTCTTTATAATGTTAAAAGTATATTTTAGGAAGAATGCTTAAAAGTAATATTCCAATACAGGTCTGCAACCTTTTTCAAGTACCTCATAAATCTTACATCTGGTTCGAAAGTAGATACTTAATATAATAGTTTCGATCTTCAGTTGTTAAGAGACTATACCAACATGCGCTTGTTTCGAAAAACCCTTTTTGACATAATAAGTCTTCTGATGATGGTCGTGAGACCGAAACGTACGTAAAGACGCAAATATAAAACAAAGTGTTAATGTGACCTATTTCTCGAAATTTTTTATATATAATTCATACTGTAGGGAAAATATAGCGTAATATTTAAGTTATTATATTCATGCTGAATATGTATATATTATTTAGAACAATTATTATTGATACACTAAGCAGTACGTCACCCGTGACAAGAGGGGCGAACGTTACCTTTCAGGTAACACTTAAATTGATAGATAGATGTCTCGATATTCTACCGAGAACGACATGGTACAATCCTGTCACGGGTACTATTGACTTAGTGATGTTTCTTATTGTGTATCAGTGAATAAACCACCTTACCACAACGTCATCTTTTATTCTGCGGTGTCCACGCAGATATCCCAACCTCATATAATCAAAAACCACCAAATGGCGACCCTGCCAAAATGCTGAACTATGCACAAAACGGGATGTGTTCGAGAATGCATCGCAACAACCTTGAATTACATAATTTTAGTAGAGCATTGATGTTTTTATAAGTAGCTGTGAACTTGACACTTATTTTATGTTTACTATATTATAGAGCTTACCTTGAAAAAAAAACAATCGACATCAAATATTTCATTTTATGATAAGAATTTGTAAATTATTATATTTATTTGTATTATGTATCGTATTACACTTACTCATATTAACACCGATGCTGGAGAGAAAAGAAAGATTTTAGAATCCAAATTTATGAGAGGAGTGTTATTGTTGTTTTGACGAATTTATTCCCTTTAGACATAGCAAATAAATTCTTTCCTCTGCAGGGAAGGTGTAGGGAAAATATAGCGTAATATTTAAGTTATTTGTGTCAAGAATCTTTATTATGAAATTTATGACATACACATATTGCATAAGTGTTTTTGCCTGACATAATTACAAATGTATTATTCTTAATCGATCCAACTCTTGATTTTAGGTCCTATCTCTGCCTTCCAATTTCACATATAATCCACCAGGGTCAAAATCCCCTCTGGAAAAGAAGCCTTCGCCTCATATTAGAAGACAAACTCTTCATAGTCATCAGCCAATAGTTCTTACTCATTATGAGGATATCAAAAATATCGACGAATCCGTATCAGACATCTATAATATTCCGCACTACAAAAATAAAGAGACGAACGAAAAAAACAAATCCTACAAATTGCAAACGAATCTAGACGAAATAATCACGTTAAATCAGAACGGATCACATCTCAAAGTACCAAAACACGAGGAAAAATTTCCGCTGAAGAAAATCAATGAATCTTTAGATAATAATATATTGTTGTCGGTGCCACAGGAGAAGTCTTCTCATAAACTTTACGGCAGCACGAAAAACTTGTTCAGTAGACAGAAATCAATGGAAATAACCGAAGAGACACCGTTTCTACTAACTAGTAGTTTCGATACCCAACCAAATAAAATCGAAACCGCACAGATAGAAATCAAGTTTTCGAAACACGACAGCCAGGAGAGCGTTCAACGGATAATATCGGAAAGACGCAAACTCGACGAAAATTTGAAAGTAATCGATCAATACGACATATTTGATGTAGCCCACAGTAGTGAGGAAGATTTGGTCGAAGAAAAAAGTGAGCGTAAGAATAGTGATACCGAGAGTGTTAGTTATAAGTTATAAATCCTTTATATATATTTTTTATCCGATAGTTACCTGTTTTCTCACTCATGAATGTTAAGCCATTCAGTTTTCTGGTGACTACTATTATCGATTGTTTGTTTGTTGTAGAATAAAGTGATCAATAGATCGAAAAGTCTAGTCACATTAAATGAGAAATAATAATTACTAATGATGAAATAAAATAAGCCAAGACTCACTTTGAATCAATACTACCATCGACATCGATTATATTTGTTGTTGCAAGTCGAAAAGATTTGAAGCTAATCAGGAACAAATCATATCCTGAGTTCCACAAGTGAGGGATTAAATCTCTCTACAGTTGAGTTAAATTTATATAAAAATTCTCGGGAAATACGTCACATTAACACTCTGTTTTAAAATTTCGTCTTGTTTTACGTACGTTTCGGTCTCACGACCATCATCAGAAGACTTATTATGTCTAAAACTTGATTACTTAAAACTAATTGTATCACACAAAGCGTCCAAATCGCACCAATTTCAATTAAAATGCCCACGTCGCCGAAACGAACAGTAACACGATTAAACGAAACTGTAAATCTCGATGCTATAGTAAAATTATCAAAAATTCACTGGAAAGAAGATTTCTTGATAAAAGCGTACTCATGTCAACACAGTAAGTGATCGACTAGAGACCAGACAAATAAAATTTTATTTTAAAGTATACAACTTTCGAACCAGACGTTAGATTTACGAGCTAATAGAAAAAGGTTTGTAGTGACGAAAATTTTAAAACAGAGTGTTAATGTGACCTATTCCCGAGAATTTTTTATATAAATTCATACTGGGTCAAGAATCTTTATTATTGTTGAGTTAAATAAAACAACTTAGAAATTGAAGTATTTTATGAAATAATTAATTAGGAATTATTTCTTATCAACTAAGATTTATATCGTGTTGGAGCCTATACATAAATTTAAATCCACAAACGTAATTGATTTTCTCTAAATGGACCAAAATACTGCAGCTAATAGTTCCGGACAGCAATTTCGCTCTCTCAAGGTCAACAGCGAAATGAGTAAGCTTCAGTGCTACAGGTCGATATCCTTGTAGGAGTATAATACAACATTCATTTACAAAAATATATTAGAAACCAGAACACCTAACGTCATCTACCCGAGAGTAGATATCTTTCTATGATATTTACCAATTTCTGTATTTTAATTAAATTGTTTATTTTGAGTTGAAAATTTATTATTATACTAAATTAATATACAAATTGTTGATTTTCCAGGTCGAATTGTGACAACACGTCTATTAGTTCCAGACAACTATTTCGCTCTTCTGATGCTCTCGTTGATGGTCCTGTTGGTGATACCTGTTTTTTGAAAACCGCTTTGTATTACTAGGCCAATTTTGGCTACCTGTTGTTATCTAGAATATGTAATTCTTCTCCTAATAGATCTCTCTCGATACAGCTTTAGACATTAGAGTTTTGAAAGACCCAATCGTCCTCCATTTTCGTTCTAAATTCATTTTAGACCATGAAGTTTCGAAAGATACCAGTCGTTTTTGTCTTCCGACTCCAAAGTCTTGGAGATACCAAACATGCTCCACTGCAATATGTTATTCTTCCTCGGTACATTTTAGACTTTAGACTCTAGAGTTTTGAAAGATGCCTGTTGTTATCTACAATCATATGACATTTCATTATGGTATTCTCTCCCGATCCATTTCAGTCTTAGGAAAACACCAATTGCTGTTCCCAATTATGCTCCATTTCAAGATGGTATTCTTTCTCGATCCATTATAAACTTCAGACTACAGTTTTGAGAAACATAAGTTGTTGAAGCCAATCGTGCTTCATTTCATTATGGTATTCTTTTTAGATCCATTTTAGACTTTGGACTGTGAAGTTTTGAAAGTTACCAGTCGTTTCTAGATCCATTTTTGTCTCTACACTCTAAAGTTTTGGAAGACACAAGTTGATTCCTATCATCCTCCATTTCAATATGGTATTCCTCCTCGATCCATTTTGGAATTTAGACTTTGAAAGACGTCAGTTGTTATCCACAATCATACGCCATTTCATCATGGTATTCTCTCTCAATCCATTTCAGGTAGTGATATAACTACTACCTTCTAAAATGTTTGGCGAACCTAGATGTTCCAACATCATCTGCCGGAATGTTACTTCCCCTCTATTTTTTGGATCGCGAGAATTGTGTTATCAATTCGTAGTATTGTCATAACATACTCAGTGCAACATCTGCTTTCCGATATAAAGTGTTGAAACATCTACGATTGCCAAACATTTTCGAAGGTGGTACTTATATCACTGCCGGCGATGGTTGATCAGTAACTTCATCGTCTGCCTCATTCCACTGACGAGCTCATAAGAAGAGAGAACCAGCTGTCAGGGACTAATGGACGTGTTGCCACTGTTCAACCGGAAGAACCAAACTTTGTCTATTGATTCTAACACGAGATGTCTTTGTAATTTCACTTTGCATTAATTTAGTTTAATTAATTTCCGTATAAATAGATAGAAATTATAATCTTCATGTTCATTTATGGATTAAAAATAATTGAATTCAAAATTAATAAATCCGATGAATGTGAAACCACGATAACGGAAATAGGTAATAAGTTTGAACATACCATGAGCATAAAAGAGGGGAGAAATGAAATGTTATATTATATCAAACATACCTCAAAAAATTGAGAATACTACAGAAAAGTGACAATACTTATAAACTAATTGAATTAGTTTTATGTTTTATTTATTATATAACTCAACTGTAGAAAAAATATTAATTTTATTCGTCATTTTTGAAACGCACCATATAAAAGTATAGTGTTTCAAATAGTTCAAAACACTACAAAAATGCAGCATTGCAACAGTAACCACAAATAAAATTAAAATTCTACTTATTACTGATCACCGTCAGTTCGTTAGAATACTTGGGGGCCGTCCATTAATTACGTAAGGACGATTTCGCGATTTTTATACCACCCCCCTCCTCTCCACGTGACAGTACGTAATATTCATCAGACCCCCCCCCCTTTACATGGAACGTAAGCGTAAGATTTGATTGACCCCCCTCCTCTTTTAAATAAATAATTTACCTACTAGAAAATGTATTATTATCTTGATATATACACATCATTGAGTAGACTAATATATATGTATTTTATTAGGCAAACAAAACAGTATTCTTTGTCCTAATATATTGAATATTGAATAACATTTCGATCACAATTGGTCAATTGTGAAGGTTCGCCCTCAAATGAGCATTAGAAAACTGCACATACAGATTGCCTCTTTTCGACATATTTACTGTTGTACGGTAACGTAAGCATACTGCATCACTAAACCGACTAACCTGCGGCGAATTGTATTTGACGGGTAAGTCGATAAAATAGAGCGCTAACTTACTGTCTGGAGATAGCGGATCCTACTTTATCTTCAAATAGGGAGCACGTAAGAAACAACTTAACCTAAAGTACTGGGATAATTTGCGGTATTTGCAGCTTTCCACTTATGTAATTAATGGATGGCTCCTTGTCAAAATATGATAAGAATTCAATTTTAAAGCGTGGGACATAAAAACTGAATGACTTTGTGAATAGCTTTAGTTTGAAAACTATTCAAATTGTCTACATGGTGCCGTGCCGACACATAAGTAGGCATCCAGTTCCCTTTTCAAAATCGTCTGTGTTCTTGACAAATTATATGAACAAATTATTAGTTATAGTCTTCTCTACATAATGGCATTCATACGGATACTAAGATTCAATTTAAAATAAGTCTATTTGTCAACTTTGGTTGAACAAATTTTTTGCTACTATTAAAATATTTGTACATTTGAAGTTGTCTTCCAAAAGTTGATCAAATGTCCACTATAATATTGATCATGAGAGAAGACAAGTTAAAAATCGTAGTCAGAAGGCAATACAATACTGAATGAAATAATTCAATTGAGTGCAGTTGGGTTGCTACTTTAGATCTTTTATATCGTAAATTCTACTAATGAGAACTTTAGTCTTTTACATCGAAAAAAATTCCAATAATTAGTTGAATAATATTAAACAAATAATTCTTAATTATAATCGGCAATCCACTCTCCCTTTTCCTGGCCAATATTTCTCTTAGCTAACTTGAATCCTCTCTAAAATCAAAATTAAATCAGTTCCCAAAAGTTTGGCACAGATATAACGATGATATTTTCACAATTACAAGTAACATGATTTTTTGAACACGTTTAATAACCAATTTGATTCAATTAAATTCACTACAGAATTAGAAAGTAATAACCAGCTCTCTTCCCTCATCATTAATATTATCAAAGATCGTTACCATTTGGAATTCGATATATACAAAAAACTAACTCGAACGTGTAGATATATTCTAGCGGATGCTTGTACACCAATTAATAGTCTTGTTCATAAATTATTAAACGTTCCTTTGAGGCAGAAAAATTATAGCAACGAACTTGAGCCTTCAGCAAATAGCGGCGGACAATGGTTACGACAAATCTTTGATAATTAAATTAATGTCTAACCAAAAACGGAAAATGGAACACAATCAATTAATCAAATAAGAGCCATTATTTTCAAATAATTCAATGAAATTCAAAGGTTTCACTTATCATCATTCAGTAATCAATAAATTCCATAATTCGTTTTGTAAATTTGCAATCAAACTAGGTTATAGATGCAATAATTTGAAAAAGTTCTCGATTTCGACAAATCTGCAATTCAAAAAATTTGATTGTGAGTGTTCAGAATGCTATCTGGGCCAAACTAGGAGTAACATTTCAAATCGTTATAAAGAACATTCCGCCCATATAAAGAAGAATAATATAGGGTGCGGCAAAATATACCCAGCCATGGAATATTGTTCTAATTGTTTTGTTTCCTTTACAAATGTCAAAACTTAAGTTTTATATCAAAGTAGAAGGATACAGAATTTTGTTATGGAACGTTATTCGCCTCAAGAACGCGCAGAAATTGTTGAATTATATTTCCAAAACTTTTCTTCGATAATTTTAACTCAACGCGTTTTTAGGACAGCGTATCCCGGTCCAAGAGCTCCACACGGAGGAACAGTTCGTCATTTAGCAAACTCGTTTTACAAAATAGCATACTAAGTGATGTAAATCATACTGGAAGACCTCGTTCTGCTCATTCGAACGAAAATATTGAGGTTGTTCGGGCTGACGTGCGGTGCAATTAGGGTTGTCTGAGCGGATTTTAACAAGAATTTTGCACTTAGACTTGTGTATGTATCCATACAAAATTCAAACTGTGTTCAAACTATGGCCAATTGATATTCAAAGACGTTTACAATACGCACAAATCTTTTCACAAATTTTTCGCAAAATTTGATAATGAACGATGAAGCAAATGTTTGCCCTTCTGGTGATGTTAAAAGCGAAATTATCGTTTTTAAGGAACAGCAAACCTTAGTTTTATTCAATAGAACGTGCAGTTTGATCAAAAAGTCGTTGTTTGTTGCCCAATATGCTCCGAAAGAATCATTGCAAGGATGCCAGGGACAATGTAGTTACTATCAATGGAGAACGATATCGAACAATGATACGTGCATTTCTTCAACTACAGTTGGAAGAACTTAGCCTGGAAAACTTCTGGTCCCAACAGGATGGTGCTACATGCCACTAAGCGCGCGAAACGGTCGCTCTTCTTAGAGACATTTTCCATGCTAGGCTGCTCTCAAAAAATGGAGATGTTAAGTGGCCGCCTGATTTGCCAGCACCAGATTGTTGCTGCTATATTAATCGCCCAAAAACGTTAGAACACTCAAAGGCGATTATTCGTGAAGAAATTACGCAAATTCCAGCTGAAATATTGCGCAAAGTTATGTTATATGCTCAAAATAGAGTTGGTCAATGTCTGGCATGTCGTGGCGGTCATTTACTCGATGTAGTTTTTTATAAATAATTTTACATGTTTTAATAAATAGTTTTCATTCATACAAACATTTTCTTGGGCTTATTTTTTTTTACTCAAAAAAACTTGGCTGGGTATATTTTGCCGCACCCTATATGTAGTGAAAAATCAGCATTAACAGAACAGATTTTAAATACAGGTCACACCATTTCTCCAGAAAGTTTTTCACATTTAAAATACATTACGGGCAAATATCAAAGTAATTTAGAAAGGATGGAAATGTATAAGCGAAAAAGCAATTTATTGAATACAGATTTATCTCCGGCTGAGTACCTCTGACGACGGTACTGGTACTCGGTAGCTGAAAGGTTCTTAGCAGGTACTTTTTTACTATTTTTACGGGATAAGGATGATCATTTCGTACTCATTCGATTCATTCGATAATTAAAAATTTTTTGTTTGCGTATTTATAAGCAATGTTTTTTATGTAAAAGATGAAAGTTCTTACGATTAGAAACCCAATGAAATATGTTGCTCGCCATCAGTCTCATTTTGATAAAACACATATTAACATTTTCGTAGGTATTAATTACAATATACTAGAAATAGTTATACTAGAAATTGTTAATAAAGGGTAAAGAGGTATTTCATTCATATTTTATCATTCAATTTGTGATAAATGTACACTTGAATATGTCACAATGCTTATTTACTGAGGATATATCTGAAACGAATTAATAAATATATCTTATAAGTCTGAATGAACTGCCCTACTTTCCTGATTCAATGCAGGAATCTTCGTTGCTTTTGAATATTCCTCATTATGTGAAATGTAACACCTTATAGGTGAGTTGAGAATAATCCTATTTTGATCATGATCAGTAATGATAATCAACAAATTCGCATTATTCTAAAACCTCCCTCAATTTCAAAGAAGAATTTCAAATATTTCTCTAAAAACATATAAATGATAAGAGAAATCAGGTAATTATATGTTTACATATCTTATTTTTTGTTTACATAGTTTTGATGTATTTTATAGATTACCAGTAAATCTAAATACGATTATATAATATATAAGCATTTGCTTAAGATGGTTACTTGCCCGAAAATTAATGAAAAATAATTTTTAATCAAGTGCCGACATGTTGAACGATTATTTTATATCATTACGAAATCAGGAATTGCAATAAAAGATAACTATATTCAATACAGGTACCTAAATAACAACCTGGCAGAAAGTATTTTTTGAGATATATTCTTCTATTATTGTTAGATTTGAAACTAATAATAAAGCACAGAAAATATAAAATAGTTGAATTCCGAATTGCGGTATATCAAACAAAAGTTATAATTGAATAGTAACACTTTGGTCGTCATGTCAATCATAATTATATGACAGGCTTTAAATTTCCAGTCAGAGCTAAAAAAAATGGATTTTCCCGTACCCGACCACACAATATGTTATGAGACATCTAGTTATCAACAAGTTGTCTTTGGGAGTCTGGGAGGCGACAGTATATTTTCGTGCATTGAAACTACATATAAGTCGTAAGTAAGACTGGCATGGCTTGAAATATTGAAATACTTGTGTCGTCCTTGAATGAGATAGCCTCAAAAAAAAGTATGTCGTATGTCTCTCATAATGATACTCGTATAGAGGAGCTTATAGAGGCCAAAGTGTCAAATATAGCTCTAGTATTTTCTTATTAATTTCGGAACATGTAGATAGATGCTCTATAAGCATGATGTTATTATGGAAATGGTCATAATTCATTAATATTTCAACTGCATAACCTCTCATAACCTTTTGAGAAAGGAACTAGCGAATATCTAGTTTCCGAGGTACATCATAAATTATCATTCTTCCAAATGGAAATCCTAAATAGTTGTGGTTTACCGAAATACAAACAATTTCCTGAGTACTAACATGTTATGCAGGAATTTTCGCCAAAGTGGTATTGATATATCATTTTTATCATCGATTGAATTAGATGGAAGCTTCGTATTTTCTAGCAAAGGATTAAGTTATTTTGTATCAGAAAGAAATTTGAACATACAGTCATTAAACATCTTTGTACAAGATATTAACAAACTTCAACAGTAAAAACCGAGATCAAGCCTGAAAGAAATAAACCCGATAATGACAATGATATAACCACTAAGCAAGCTCAACTGCCTGCCAATCTGAAATAAAGCACAGAATAGGCGTTATATTTTTAATCTCTACCAGTTTTATTTGAAGCAGTAAAAAAACACCATTCCAATGACTACCAACATGAAAGTAGCTCAACGAAAAGGCATGGTTCTATACAATGATCGTTTATCATGATATTTTCAAGGGTCTCATGTATTTAAACAATACACTCCTGACCCACTGCTCTCATATTCTCTATATTACATAGTCAATACCTTCTAGGTCCCATAAGAATTGCCCAAAGTCAACACCACTCGTTGTGCATTTAATTCCAAACGTGTTTGAATCTCTGCATCTAGTTGTGCAGCATGTCAAACATACACTATACAATACAATAATGGTTATAGTTTGCACAAAGCCTCTGTTGTGCAATTTGTTTGGAGGTATAATGATGGGTCCAGATTTAACCATCACAGCCCGAACGAACAGAACGAACGACCGCACAGGAAGAAGCAGAACAACGCTCGTTGCGTTCAGGGCATTCCATCGAATATTAATGTTGTTCCTATCGATTGAAAGCAAGCGGAACAAGTACAGATAAATAATACGGAGTTTGACATAATCTTGGATACTGACCTAACGGTAGCTTTCACTTCTTTTTTATGATTATAAGTGAGAAAAAGCACGAAATAAAAAAAAAGCATAAATATCTATTAGTTTTAGACAAATTTCCCAATACCGTTCCATTTTCAATGTAATGTATTATTTATGTAGGTATTTGAATGATAAATTTAAAGCCTCGATGCACCACAAATCGTCATGAATGCTAGGTGCACTCCTCTGAGCAATTCACTTTCACCGACAAGTATCTGAAAATATTCAGCGCGTTCTATTCAGCTCGGAGAAACGTTCACACTACGCGAAGGCGGTTCGTTCACCCTGTTTGTTCGTTCGGGCTAAAATCAAGTCTGGGAGCACCATATGGGATCAAATTCCCAATGCTGGTATTCATTGGAACATTGGATATCAACTCGAAGTGAATAACTTCACTGCATATTTCTAATGTTACTTAACTTCAGAACTTAAAAACTCTAAGAGACCGGCATGAACATACATCTGTTTGAAATGATACAGTTTCAGAAATGCTCGAGTAATGAAAACTATTCTGTATTCACGAAAAGGTCGATTATCGTATCATGTGATTTCCAATTGTCCGAGGGTATTTTTGTTTGCATATAATGATAAGTATTCATATCGATTTGTCCCAATTTTATGCTGATTCGAAGCGTAATGAAAGTGATCGATTTCTCAAATAAATGTATAGCCTGTAAATTATGTAAAGGATACAAATTAAACGTGAGACTTTGATATGATAATATTACCTCAGTGATTATTAATAGACCTGAACATTATTATTCATGTACAAAGGGCATACAAATTTACTAATACTCGCGGTGCTTAACATTTTTTATGTGATACTAGTCCATTATTGCATCCACAATATGAATATTGAGAAAAAGTTCTGAAATTCAATTTAATTGTAGTACAATTTTCATTTCATCATTGCGGAAAATTTTTACGAGAGGGTGATTCGTCTAAACCGTACCAAGGCAATACCCCTATAGTACAAGGCTTGAACGCTCGATCGTGACGTAATAAACCGGCTGTTGGTCACCCGTATAATATACGGCATGACATAATGCTACAATATTGACAATGAAACAGAAGTATCATTTATTTTATACGACATATACAGGTTGTTCCTTAATGATACGCGAATATTTTAAGGGGTGATTCATGGGTCAATTTTTAGTAAAAAAGTTTCTATAAACCTGTCCTAAAACGCTTTGTTATCGATATACAAGGTTACAAAGTTTTATTTTTTTTTAGGATTTTTCAAAATTCTAGAACATGGTTTGAGATATTGAGCTGAGTTTTGGGACAGACTAATGTGACTTATGGACACCCTTTTACACTTGATAAGTTGTTTTAAAATAAAAATTTTAAAGTATCGTATTTATGGGTTAGCCGTACTGCAATTATAACAAAAAAAGTGGTACGCCACTGAGGTTTTTCGATCTAGATTTTTTTTTTTTGATAGCCTGATCAATTTTGTTTTCGAGTAAAAAAATAAAGACCGTTGTATTGACCGAAAAAATTAATAGAATGAATTTTATTCAAGAATACATATAATTTTGCAAAAATCTAATTGATCTGGGATAATGTCAATCAAATCTAACAACATACAACATTAACATAATATTACAAGTTTACTATACAATACTATTATTACAAGTTGCTGAAAATACCCCCATCCGGCTAATATGCACGCTTCCGCTCTCCTTCTCTTGGGATATTCCTGGAGTGTTTTTTATTGTATCACATGCAGCAACTATTCTTTCTTTTATTTCCTCTACAGTGATGATGATGGGAATTGTGTGTACTAGCGTCTTAAGGTGGCCCCACAAAAAGAAGTATAAACTATTGGTGGCTATTCTTGCGCCCCAAATCCAACGATTTGTATAAACAGTTCGTAAGTAATTGCGAACTGTTACGCTGGAATGTGCTGCTGCGCCATCGTGCATGTACCATATTTGGTTTCTTGTTGCTAACGGTACATCCTCAAGCAAATTGAAATTTGAACGAAATTGCAGTAAGATTGTCCATTTTGCGATTTCCACATTGGAATAATTCACCATTGTTAACAAAATTGTGAAAATAACTCAAGTGACAGCAGCCAACTGGATTCATTGCAAAATTATATTCATCAATAATTCCGTTAATTTTTTCGGACAATACAACGGTTTTTATTTTTTTTTAACTCAAAAACGGCGCATCTGGGGAAAAAATATCTAGAGAGCCTTTTCATAAAAATTGAGCAGGCTGTTCAAAAAAAATATCTAGATCGAAAGCTCAATGGCGTACCACTATTTTTTTTTAAAACAAGTTATTAAGTGAAAAAGCGTGTTCCTAAGTCATATCAATCTGTCTCAAATCTGACCTAAATATCTCGAACCATTTCCTAGATTTTTCAAATAAACCCAAAAAAAATAACCTTGGTACCTTGTATATCGAAAACAGAGCGTGTTGACCCAGGAATTACCTCTTAAAATATTCGCATATCATTAAGAAACACCCTGTAAAGGGCAACAAGGTTGCCAGACGTGAACTGAGTCCTTAGTTGCACCTAATTTGCTTTTATTTGTGTGAAAAACCTGTCTTCCAATCGTTCTGTTTGATATTTTCCTATCAATATGAAATTTAAATTAAGCTTATTGAAACAATAGGAAATTATTTCTAAAATTCCGTGAACTTTGTGTGACCATACAGTAAGTGTCTGGTGTTGTTAATTTATTCAAAACCGAACTAGATTTCCATGTATCTAACCAGTTTGATAAATTTCTTAATTTTCAAATCATCATCTTGAACCTTTTGAAGGGAGTATTTAAAATTCATTATTTTCCACCAAGTTGATATAATATTTATAAGCTGGGCTGTGAATTTGGAATGTTCTATATTTGAATCAAATTGAAGTAGAGCCTGTATAACATATTCATTAAATACCTTAAGTGCTACTTTTTATATTTTTGCGTTCGAAATTTGTGGGATAGTGCTTACAAATTCAAAGCATATCCAAATTCTAACAATATATCATGTTCTAGTTCAGACTTTTCAAGCATACAATGAGGCAAAGTTAGGATTCTGCATAATTGGTTTTGAATTTAGCCAATTATTCCTTATACATTTAAGAATGTGAACCGAATCGAATAAATAAAATAAGTCTTGAATTATAAACTGGATTAGGATACACGTTATGTTTAGAAAAATTGTGCATCGCTTTGCTATTGAATGCATTATAGTCACTTATAATACAGAAAATGTTGTATCCAATTTGTTATAATTTCGAAATAATTGACAAAATTTACGCTTACTGCGGTACCACTACGAGAATCTTGTTCTGTTATTGTTGTTACCATGAAATTATCACAGGGACGGCCGATATCCATTGTTTCCATTATCTTTAGGAAAACTAAACATTTCAACTTTTGCCCATTGTTCTAATTTCCCTTGCAGCTACGAACATAACATTTATTCGGCATAAGTAATTAACTACTAAACGTCAGTAAACTGTACGTAAGACACAAAACGCGAGAAGAACCAACATAAACATTCACTAAGGCAGCCATAATGCAAAACACTTTATTAAGTCATAACACTCTTATACACCCTTATTTACAAGTAAAAATATATTCCTATCAATAATTTTCCACAAGAAATAAATAAAATTGTTAGATTGAAATTTTTATCACCTGCCACAGTCAATACCGGCTACGCACTTTTAAGGCTAAGCCTCTTGTAGATGACGTCCCACTGACTTTTGTACTCCAAATACAGGTCTTGTACTATAGAGGGAATTGACCAAGATTGCCAAACCATACCAAACCTTTGGAATATGTGTACAAGGGCAATGAAAATGAATCAATTACAAAAACAAACTTTCAAATTACCTATCAAACTAGTATTCTCAAAAATATATAATAAGTAAACAATGAAAAATTCAAACTAGCCGGTGATAACATTATTGTTTGTTAGTCGAGTCAAATAGATATTAAAACAGGCCGACTTACGAAAATCGAAGGATATGGACCGATTTTGATGAAACAAAGTGCATTCGATTCGGGATGACGTATAGAAAAAAGCTTACCGGTTAGTTTTTTGTGCAAATTTGTTATTATGTTTTTAACCGAAAAATACTTTTATTAATTTGCAGCGTGAATGAATGCTTTATTAAAGCAATGTTTTATTTATTGAACAATATGTATTTGAATTATTAAAAAAATATTTCTGATAATATTTACTGAACCACAGAAGGAAATAATTTTCACATAAAACGAATGAGAAATTTTACTAATCTGAACAACAGCAGCATCCAACAGT
Organism: Endomychus coccineus; assembly: GCA_958510875.1. Lineage (NCBI taxonomy): Eukaryota > Metazoa > Arthropoda > Insecta > Coleoptera > Endomychidae > Endomychus > Endomychus coccineus. The sequence continues at coordinate 96,616,245 of OY294070.1, forward strand.
AAGTGACACGTGGTGATCATTTATTACGTATCTACATTACAATAGCAGCGTGGTCCACGTATACGTTGCCGCGTCTTTATTTTGGGGGGGTGGGAGGTAGGACCAGTTTAGATAAACAGCTGCTCTATGAAGCGGTGGATGCCATGTAGATTTTATTATAAGATAGATGCTGTGTTATAGTATAGTTTAGACTCCATAGTTTAAGAAAAATACCTACCTGCTACTCCCGCCCGGTTTTTATTACGTATATGTCCATAGTATATGTAAAAGATGCTGTGTGGAATATAAAAAGACTGAGTAGAGAAGATAGAAAAAAATTTTAGATGAGCGGGAATTTATTTCAAATTGAAAAATTAGAAAATTAGAATCCGATTTTGTTTTTGATTTAAATTAGTAACGACCCCCTTTTAACAAATTTTTAAACATTTAACATAAAAAAACAACCTCCACAATCCCTAACTGAGGATTTCTGGTTAGTTTTGATGAAATTTTGGAAATTGGTCAATTTTTCGGTTAAAAAAATAATAACAAATTTGCACAAAAAACTAACCGGTAAGCTTTTTTCTAGACGTCATCCTGAATCGAATGCACTTTGTTTCATCAAAATCGGTCCATATCGTTCGATTTTCGTGATGAAATACCTATTTGACTCGACTATGTAGTCTTGAACCTACGCTATTGGAAGGAAACGAATATGAGGCAACTGCTAATTTTCTGCACACTCTAGAGTATTTGGCAACATTAGTTTGATATAGGCGAATTAGTCGATCATGAAATGTGGCACTTGTTGGCGTAAACAAACTTTGCTGCTGTCAAACTTAAGAACTCAAAATGCTGGAAAGGTCCAAAAACCCTGATGAAATTGTAAAAAGGCGAAAATTCTTGCTTCCGAAGATATAGAGGGCAAATCAACTACAAAGAATATGACAAAGTACTGAATAGGATGGCAGAAATTAATAAGTGCATTAAGTGCATGGATATGAAGTAGGTACACTACATTAAGTAGTTGGTAACTAAGCAATAAAAACACAATTATGAACTAGTATGACATAAAAAAATCAACAAGTTCGTATCGCCATCTTCAAGTTAATGTATTTAGATTGAATTATAACTACCAGTTGCCAACTGATTGTCAATTCTATAATTGTCTGCACTATCTTATGAATATGTTGGATGCACTTTTTTATACTGTTCACCTGTCCCAATTATTTCCTTCTCCAATATAAATATTTAAAGATTAGTTTGTGAATAAATGAATTCTCCTTTCATCCCATGACAAAGATTGAATATATTTGGATTGATAACGATTATTCATTAAGCAAGAGGGGAATTAAATAATTCGAATATATATTGTAATGGAAACTAAATATTCATTGACTTGTAATTCTTTTTCTACGAATTTACGAATGCAATGGATTATAACAAAATAAGTTATGATATACTTAGTATAAAATGAATAGAAGTGTATTAGGATGAAAAATATTTGCAATTGAGTTCCAAATAAATTTAAAGTGTCTTCGTGTAGATAGACGTTGGTAGAGTAAATTACTCTAGCATGTATTAAATGTAAATACTTTTTCTCTTGAAGTTTGCAACTGCAATTATCTGCAGACTCGCTTCCTTCAAAATTCGGTTTGAAAAATATTTTTTTTATCGTAACTCTCCGTTTTATTTGACACTAGGAATATTTTTCAAAATCTGTCCAGTAACGCAGCTACAGTGAAGTTTTGCTTTGGTCACCCTATTTTATACAGCACTGCATATTTTCCAAAAAATGTCTCTTGATTTCTCGTTTAATTTGGGAAAAGGTGTTATTTGAAATTTTCATTTTTTTTATTGTCGACTACCCAATTTTTTGGGCCAGGAATATGGGGTTTCTTCTTTTCAAATGAGACAAGTAAACATGATAACACAACAAATGTTATATTTCAATAACAACTTTTCACTCAACATATACAACCAAATATAAAAAGCACAAATTGTAACAAACGTTTCAAATAATAGCCATTTTACTTCTAAGGTACGTATTTCAGATTTTATCTAAACTTTATACTCCATTTATTTCAAAGACGGCTACTCTAATCAAAATTTTGCGAGAATACCTTTTTCCAAATCGAACGAGGAATCAACAAAATGGACAATCTTTGATAAATATCCAGTGGCGTAGGAAATAAGGTGGGAAAAGGGAACCTCCTGTGTTTTCTTTATTAGACAATTTTGTCACATAATGGTGTTGTCTATCTTTTCAGGAGTACACGAACCAAATTTGGTTAAAATCTCTGTAGCTGTCAGGGGGTTACGGTAAAAAATATTTTTTTCAATATAATTTTGAAGGGCTGTATCTGTATTATTTTTCGATGTACTATCGACTGCTGAAGTTTGGCAGAATACAATTGGGACATCCCTATACGAAAACAGGTATGCACCTCATTGTTCTAGATGAAACTTCAGCATAAAGACGCCTTTTGTATATTTCACTAAATTAGGTTTACCTGTCTATGGGACTGTTTCACCATCAAGTACTTACACAAATTATCAAACTTGGATTTACTCAAATTGTAAAAGGTGAAAAATAATATCTTAAATAATTTTCAACAATTTCTGAATATTTCATTTTTGCAATTAAATTTACACAAATAATAAGAAACTCAAACAAACTATAGTTAATATTGTGATTTGAAATATTTTGAAGATTTCAATATAACTAATTGTATGTATCCGAAACAACCCTATTACTGTCGCTTGTTATAAGTTGATGCTTCGTGGATGACTTTCTAATACTGAATAAGAAGTATAAATGTTAGTTTCATATATTCACGTTTATTTAAATCAAGGGACGGTCTGTGATATATTTGGTCCCAGAACTCATTTTGTGTAATCTTCCCGAACTATTATTTGTATATGAATAACATTGGAAAATTTGATAACGTTTCGTTACTAAATTTTATTGTTCGAAGTTAAATAGAACTAATTAACCTTTTTCTAATCCGGAATTATCGAATTTCCCAATGTATTAGTGGATTAATACTGTAGAGATTTCTTCTACCTGTGCCTTTTCTGTCTTTATCAGAACTATTTCTTCGTTATAATTTCAAAATGTATAGTATTACTTGTAAAGAAGTTGAATTAAATTGTACATTGCTGTATCTAGTATCGTAAAATTAAAACAAAATATTAGAAACAATTTGTTTTTCTTGTTTGTTTATTTATTTTACGTCGGTCTTACAATGCACTGATACGCCGATGATGCTCAGCAATATTCACAAATTTATTGTTCGTAGTTAAATAGAACTAATACCATCTTCTTTTGTTATTCAAATACAAAGTGAACTAATAAATTAATTTCAATCTTTACATTCTCCAACCTCCACCCGACGTAAGGAGTTCGCCGGTCGTGTCAAAGTAGAGTTCGATGTTTTGAACTCGACGCTTCGAATATGTCCATCTCTGCTGGGGAGAATTTTGATTATTCTGCCCATTTTCCATGTACTCCGTAAGCTAGGGTCAGGTCTAGTGACAACGTTCCCAACACTCAAAAATCGATTTTTGTCTTGCCATGTTTGCCTCTTCTGCAATGATGGGAGATAGAGACATATCCAATTTTTCCAGAAGTCTTCTGCCATGATTTGTGTAATTTTCCATTGTTTTCTGCAAAATATGTCCAATGCATCAATTGCACTTGGCGCATTTTCAACATTGGCAGGACCAATGAGAAAGTGCATGGGAGTTAAAGCTTCTATATCATCCTTATTACACGACACGTAAGTTATGAGCCTAGAGTTCACGATGTTTTCAGCTTCTACTAGGAAGGTTGTTAGAATTTCCTCCTTCGGATTATGTTCCTTCAACATCTTGTACAATACTTGTCTTATGGACTTAACCATTCTTTCTCAAACTCCTCCGGTATGCTGCGGGCGTATTGAATATCCATTTGATTTTCTTCACACCAAGTTCTGGTACAATTTTGTTTGATCCAATTCCTCTATATATTTTTTCATTTCGTTCTCAGCTCCTACAAAGTTGGTTCCATTGTCAGAATGAAGTTTAATTGGTTGTCCTCTTCTTGCAATAAATCTTTTTATTGCCATCAAAGCTGAGTCTGTATTCAGTGAAATAGTCACTTCGATATGTATTGATCTCATATTGAAACATATAAACAGAGCATCATATCTTTTTTCTACACTTCTTTTGACCTTTACTGTGAGAGGAGCAGAATAATCAAGACCACAGTAGAAGAAAGGTCTACAATAGGCTTTTAGACAACACTCTGGTAACAGAGACAGGTCAGGTTGTTTACCTTGGTCTTGTGAACTTTGTAGAATTGACCATTACGGATTTCGGTTTTCACAGTTTGTCTTATTTTCAAAATCCAAAATTTCTGTTTCAGGTTATTCAGTACGGTTTCTTGTCCAATGTGTCCAATTTCATGATGATGTACAAGCATTTTGACGAATCTTTCGTCTTTTCCAGAAGGTAAAATGATGGGGAATTTGATACCATGATCAACATTCGTATATTCAATTTGACTATCCATTATCAAAATATCATTTTCATCTAAAAAGGGCGAAAGTTGATGTATTTTAGAATTTCCTTCTATTTTCTTTCACTATTATCTCTCCTTTTAGCTTAGGTAGATTTCTTGTTAGGCTTGATACAAATCTCAACATACATGCTGTACTTTTCATCAGTTTGAGCCATTCAGAAAATTTTCAGACAAAATTCTTCCGACTGCTTCAAAAACTCGGGACCTTGTATCCAAAAAGAATCACTGGAAAAATCAAGTTCATTTTTCTGTTTTGTAGCTAAGTCAGCAACATTCAAATGTGAAGGTACCCATTTTCACTTAGATATTTCTGTTATCTCCAGAGTTTCTTCAACTCTATGAGCCTCGAATATTTTAAGTCTACATGAATTCGATCTAAGCCAACTCAAAACACCTTCTGAGTTAATTCACCAGAAAACGAATATATTGTTATTCATCTTGGCGAAAGTTGATGTATTTTAGAATTGCCTTCTATTTTCTTTCCTCTTTTCAAATTCATTATTTCCTTCATGAAATGATATCTCTGTACTTTCTTCTACCATAAAATTTCCGCTTCAAATCTCTATACCACTATTATGGCGAATTATCTGTCTTTCACTTATATTTTGAAAATCTCACTCATATTCTTAGGAGTATATGGAAACCCACTATTTGTATCAGCGCGATCTACCTAATTCTTTATTTGAAAATATTTTCTTTCATCATTGAGATGATAATTTTCACTTGCACTCTTATCATCCTGCTCTTTCGAATTTATTCTGATCGATTCATTCATTGACTGTTCCTCTAATTCTAATTCTTTCATTTGTAACTGAAGCATTCGTAGCACAATTTTCCTCTTCTTTGCTTAAATTTCTTTCTCCTTACTCGATCTGTTCGTTGTAGTACTCGACTTTATAGACTATCTTTTAGACATCATTTCTGCTTTTTCTGTATTCTGAATCGGTCTAACTCCCACATTAACTATTTCTGGTTGTTTTCGAACAGATTGAGCTTCCTTTTCTGTTCCAAATCCAAGTCTCACAGGGGGTACACCAATATTCTTCCTTGCGCTCCTGCCAGGAATTTCATCTTCCCACATATCTTTGACTCTTTATTCAAATCCTCGAAAGACCAATTGTAAACTCCACACTTAACACAAAGTGGAGCTTCAAGATTAGTAGCTCATTTTAGAAATAAAGGTCAAATTTTTATTTACTTGACTTTTATTTCTTCCTTCTTTTTACCTGTCAAACCTGACATAAAACCATCATCTTTCTTTATTTAAATACAAGGGGAACTAATAAATTCATTTCAATCTTTATCAATGCACTTGTAATGTGTTGGACTCGTACACGAAGGCACTATTTTAATAACTGTGGAGTTGTGGTTGAATATTTTTGAATGAATTTAATTCTTACACTTAACAATACTTTAAAATCAGGATAGAGATGAGGATGACCTGATACCTTACTCAGCATCCCAGTGCACCATTTGTCAGGTTTGAAGGTAGATAAATCCAATACGAGAATTTCTAAAGCCTCTGGAATACGAGATAGTGAGTCTGATACAGTGTTCATAATTCCACTACGATGTTGTATTATGAATCTATGACACGATAGTCTCACAATCCATCTTGCAATTCTAGGTGATGGATTCTTCATGGTACTAAGCCAAATAAAAGATGAGTGATCTGTAATTACGGTAAAATCAGTTCCTCCGATACAAGAATGAAATCTATCAATTGAGAGAAGAATAGCTAAAAGTTCTTTTTCAATCGTCGTATATTTACGTTCACATTTATTTAAAGTTCGACTAAATCCTCAAATTTAACAGAAATTAAAAAGACCACACTAATCAATTCCAGTTGAAAACTAAACACTTTTTGAATAATAGTCAAATTTTAATTACGAACAATTTTGAAAAAAGTAAGCTAATAAATAGTAATCATCTCCAAAACTCTACGGCCTTATAAAAAATCACAAAGAGAAGGCTCCTATTCGCCCGGTAGTATCTTATATCAATAGCCCCACACACAAACTTTCTGAAAAGCGTAATTCCTTTTTCAAAAATACGTCTCATTTCAAACCCAAATTTGCAGTAAAAAAGCTCTGATGAACTCGCAAATTCGATAAAAGCAAAAATTATACTTAACACCGGTATTTTGGTATCCTTTGATGTTTGTAATATGTTTTCAAATATCCCTCCCATTGAATGTCAAAATTTAATCACAAATATCTTAGAAAGTCACATATCCTTTGATAAAATCAGAATTAAAACAGGCATTTGATTTATGCCTCAGTCAAAATTACTGTCAGTTTAATAACAAATTTTATACTCAAAATGACGGATTAGCTATGGATTCTCCATTAAGTCCACTTCTCGCAGATATTTTTATGTCTCACATAGAAGATACTATAATGAGTTCTGCCATAACTAAAAAAACATATTCAATTTTGGTACTGATACGTAGACGATATTTAAGACCTCTTTAAAGGTACATCTTGACAATTAGATGTTTTGTTATCATTCATCAATAATATTCATCCCAACATAAAATTCACATTAGAGACAGAAAAGGATCACAAAATAAATTTCTTAGACTCAACATTACTACATCATAATAATAGATTGATCTCATTCGATATTTACAGAAAACCTATTTTCACAGATATTATAATTTGTACCTCTTCACATAGCCCCTATAGTCATAAACTAGCTGCTTTTCATTCAATGATACATAGAGCCTTTTCCCTTCCCTTATCTCAAGAAAATCTTAGTAAAGCATTAGATACAATTAAAGTCATTGCCACAAATAAGGGTTTCGGTCCTCAAGTAATTTCTAAATTAATAAATAGAAAAAGACAAAAATTAATTTGCAATAGCATTTATCCCTTTATGAAAGACAAAAATAACTCATTAAAATATGTTTCTTATTTTGGTCCTATAAGCGAAAAAATTGCAAACATGTTATCCCATCATAACCTGACCATCAGTTTTAAACCCCCAAACAAATTATCTCATATTCTGTTCAATGCGAAAATAAAACTGACAAATTTAAAAGACCCGGAGTTTATAAACTAACTTGTTCAGAGTGTGATAGTTTTTACATCTTGCCGTAACATAGCAGTTAGATATAAAGAACATTTTCCTTACTTTAAAAATAATAAAACCGATTCTTCATTTGCAAATCATATTTTAGAAACAGGCCATACCTTTCCTAATTTGAATAATGTCCAAATTTTACATAGTCAAGATAAAATTTCAAAACTAAATATATTAGAGTCGATGGAAATTTTCAAAGGAATGAAGATGTATGATAATAAGATCATAAACGATCAACTTGATTATACTACAGTAATCTCTTCAATGTATTAATAACCTTATTTTCGTATTTAAACTCCCGTTAGTAAATATATCCGCACCACTAAGATCCTCATGGAATTACCTAATCACTTTACCCCTCTCTGGTTTTTCCTACTACTATTCCCTATAGTCATAAAATTTGTTTGTATTCCTTCTTTAACCTATATATTAGATATAATATTTGTTAAATTCATACCTTCGTTGTCGTCTGAAGATGACACGTTTAGTGTAGAAACTATAGTAACGACTATATTAAATATCAGTGATAGTACAACAAAGTAGTTTTATTTATTATTTCGTTAATAGATTTCAAGTTTTTTCATCGAAGGTTCTTTTTATTAATGGCATTTTCAACTTCTTTAAAAATACCTGCTCCAGTAGTCGTGACGTGAATACTATCAATATCAAGACGTTCTTCATACACTTCATACCTTACAGGAAAATTAAAACAGTTTTGGCCCTTGGACCTTCCTGGCGTAAACAGTATGGCCCTAATGATAGAAAGTTTGGAGACCCCTGCCATATACCATCCAATGAATCCAGGAGAGCGAGACAGAGACAGGTTGACGCAATTGATGGGGATCTGGCAATGATTTTGAAATGGGGATCTGATACTCTATCAAAACCAAAACTCAAGCTTGCGTCTTCTCCATGAAGGCGAATCCCACAATTCATAATATGATGATGTCAGGTACAACCATTACTATGAAGTCTTCCATATTCATGATCGGGATCATCTTCAACAGCACCCTCTCGTGGGATGATCATGTGAAGTCCATTGCGAAACCGCTTCACAAAAACTTGGTTTTTTATTCCGTGCCAAGAGCTACTTTACATCCCAGCAAGTCCTTATAGCCTACAAACAGGGCCGGCCCGTGTCTAGGGTGCAAGGAGTGCATTGCACCCGGGCGGAATTCTACAGAGAGGAGGCAAAAAATACACAAAGATCAAAGATGCCGATCGCTATAGAAATATTACTTTGTATACTGTAAATATGCCGACACGAGTTACCGCTTTGTCGATCTAGGTCAGCAAAACAGTAGATTTTGCGACAATTTTGAAACGGGTGTTAATTTAATTTAGTTCGTGATTGAATACAAGTAAGAAGTAAGAGTGAACTAAAACTGAAATAATAGTTAATGTGGTCAAGTGCTTTTTGTAAGTTTAAAGATCAGAAACGTGAGTATTTTTGATTATTTTAAAATTTAAGCTCTTATTTTTATTTTGTCTATTTTGGAATATTTGTGACATTTATTTTTATTGTACAATAATTCAGATGGATGATGGTAGAAAGAGACTTTCCGGCTTCCAGTATCGAAAAAGAAAGGCCGAATAAGACGAAGTTAAAAAATCACTTGCTGGCTCTTTAAAAAAAATTATTGTATCCACGACGCCAACGGCTACAGCCGCAGAACCGTCAACAAGCCGGCAAGGGAAGCCAGCGGACGTGGGGGAACAGTTTGATTCGGACAAGGACACGCTTTTGGAAAATCTACAAATAGTGCAGCAGCAAGGAAACGATACATCTGACTCCGAAGCGGATGCCCAGGATACTAACACATCGAAATCATCGGATCTACCAACGGCGCCATCACCAACTCCAAAGGAAATTGCCGCTGAAGATGCCGGGCTCGAAATATTGAAAGATCCAACTCATTGGCTCATTCTAACAGATAAGATGAAAATTTCTATTCTTGAAATAGGACCATCCCAATTGAGAAACATTGTATTTCCATTAGATGATTCAAATAGATCTTTTTCAACCACTTATTGTGACAAAAAATTAAATAATGAAAAAGTTCCTAGGACATGGCTGGTTTACTCTAAGTCTAATAATTCTGTGTTTTTGTTCCAAGTTATTCAAAGTATCTGTTTTTAATGTTAATCAAGGTTACACTAACTGGCGGCACTTGTCTCAAAATTTGGACAGACACAAAAAAGTAAAAGGCATTTTGAAGTGTTAAAAAATGGATTGAATAAAAAAATTCAATTGGAAAAGGTAGGACTCAGTCAATCAAAATTTAATTCAGTTAGAAAAAAAAGATGGACATCGGTTATTGAAAGAATTATTTGTGCAATTCAATATTTAGGTGGACAAAATCTAGCTTTTAGAGCAACTAATGAAAAACTTTTCGAAAAAGGTAATGGTAATTTTGCTAATTGAATCAATTGCATAATTTAATAATATAATGGAGGAACACATTGGCAGAATTCAAAAAGATAGCAGTCACATGCCACATTATTTAGGTCATAATATCCAAAATGAAATAATTTGTCTGATAGCTGAAAAAGCAAAACAAAATATAATTGCAACATTAAAATTATATAAATACTATTCGATCGTATTAGATTGTACACCGGATGTAAGCCACGAAGAACAAATAACTGTGGTTGTTAGGTTTGTTTTAACTAATGGAATTTCAAAGAATGTAGAAATTAGGGAGCATTTTCTAGGTTCTACCCAGTTAAAGATACAACTCGTGAAGGATTAACAGCTTTTTTATTAAATTATTTGGAAGACTTAAACATTGATATTAAAGATATGAGAACGCATGGACATGACAATGGTGCCAACATGAAAGGCAAACATAATGGATTGCAAAAAAGAATTCTTGATATAAATCCTAGAGCTTTCTTTGTCATGTGCAGCTCATAGTCTTAATTTAGTTATAAATGATGCTGCGAAAAGTTCTTGAGAAGTAACAAATTTCTTTGCCATTGTTCAAGAAATATATGTTTTCTTCTCAGCTTCCACCTACCGTTGGCATATTCTTATGAAAGAAGTTCCTACGACTACTTTCAAACCGTTATCTGACACACGTTGGGAAAGTAGAATCGATGTCATTAAAACTCTTAGATTTAATTTAGAAAAATCTCTTTTTCCTTTACAATGATACATCAAGAGACAATGACACTAAAAACGTTGCAAAATCATCAATTATCAAGAGTAAATCATATAAATTTGTGTGTTCCCTAATAATTTGGCACAATATTTTATCAAAAATAAATATTGCAAGTAAAATCATGCAGAAATGTTGACAGAAATTCAAAATTTTTTCCATGAATTACGATCTGACAATAGTTTTAAAGCTACGCTTAACGAGGCAAAAAAAATTGCATAGACTGCGCAACTGTTTTCCCAGCTATAAGTTTGGTTAGACCGAGGAAAAAAGAAGGTATTTTTTGATTGTGAATATAGAGAACCAGTCGAATCTCCAGAGCTGAATTTTAAAGTTAATTTTTATTTTTATATCGTTGATGTAGTAGTATCAAAACTAAATGACAGATTTGAACAGTTAAACGAATGTAACAGTAATTTTGGTTTTTTTAAATAATTTAGGTTCTGCATGTTGTGATAAAGAGAAATTAATGAAATGTATGGATTTACAAATTAAATTAACCGATTTTTCTACTAAAGAAACGGATTTTGATGCAGTTGATTTGTGCAATGGAATTGAAATATTGACCACTTATATTTGTAATAAACCCAATGCGATTTCGGCGAGGTTTTAGAGTACCTTGTGACTAATGATTCAATTTATACTTTTCCCAACTTATGTGTAGACTGGTTTTTTAACGATGCCTGTCACTGTTGCTCATGGTGAGAGATATTTTCAAAATAAAAAATTATCTGAGATCTGCTATGAGCCAGAATAGGCTTATAAATTTGGCTATGATAAGCATCGAGAAAGATATCTGCGAAGCGTTAGATATGACAGATTTAATTGAAGAATTTGCAATTAAAAAAGCAAGAAAAGTCGCTTTCAATAATTAAAATGTATGTACCTCAGTTCAGTTTACTAGTTTAGTTTATATTTATAACTTATAACGCATCCAAATTCAAAGTGCTATTAAAGAATAAAAGATGATTCAAAATTATTTATACAGGGTGTAAATAAATAGCTGCGAAAAAATTCAGGGGGTGATTCCTTGTTGAAAAATGAGGTGGGTCTTTCATATAAAAAAAAATCATTTGACCCCCTAATGTTAAGATACAGCCCTTTAAATGGGGCGCCAAAAAAGTAGTTTTTTATTTTTATCTTCTAAATCCAAAAAGTTACAAAAACAAAATTAAGCACACATTAATTGCTATTGAGAAGGCATCCAATAACTGAGTTGCTGGTTTTCCACTATATTTGTAAGTAAATTAACCACCCCTAAAACTTGTTTTTCACTTAACTTTTTCTCTTATGTGTATATTGCCAATTGAAAATTGAAAATTTTAGGTAGCTTGTTTCATTCTGAACAAAAAAGGTCTCTTGTAATTTTTTCGAGAAATTGAAGATTTCTGAGAAAAAAAATAATTAACTTACAAGTACATGGCACGATTCTCATAGTGTGGAATTTTAATTAAACTTTGATTTACCTAGTAGGCGGCTGTCATGTTGACATATTTTGTTAAGACAACTAAATTATTTTTAGTATGTGCAATAATAAGTTAAAATCATTGTTAATTGTCTTACACTGTTTTCATTTTGAGACCCTTTTGTAAAGAATTTCAGTAAAATGGAAGTGTACACAAATGCAGAATTGACAGATATGCTATTTAATGGAACTCAAACTGCAATAATGTAACAATTAAATATTATTCTTGAATTAAAAACTGATAGAGATCATATGAGATGTTCGAAATGAACCCCTTCAGCCATTACACACGCGTCTAGACGGCGACGCATTGATCCTCGTATCCGGTGGAACATTTCTGGGGTATCTTGAATAACCCTACATGAAACAATTATGCGGTTTCGTAGATCTTCCGGGTTTCGAACAGGAGTCTTGTATACCAAAGTTTTTAAATGCCCCCAAATAGAAAAATCCCAAGGATTTAAGTCCGGGGATCGAGGTGGCCAGAACTGAGGCCCACCTCGACCTATCCAGCGATTTGGATAGACTTCATTCAAAACCTCACGTGCTCTTACACTGAAATTGGCAGGGGCCCCATCGAGCATAAACCACATTTCCATTCTCTCACGTAAAGGAATATCATCAAGTAATAGTGGCAAGTCTTCTCTCAGAAATAAACTGTATGAATTCGCATCTAATCTAGGCGGCAGAAAATGTGGGCCAACTAACTGATTCCCAATATGCCCTAACCACACATTCAAAGAAAATTGTTGTTGGTGGTGAGCTTCTATTATAGCGTGAGGGTTTTCTTCGGCCCATATGTGGTTATTATGATAATTAATAATCGCCTCTCTAGAAAACTCAGCCTCATCTGTAAAAAAGATCTTCAGAAATGCACAGTTTTGTCTAATCACTTCCAGCATCCAAGTGGAAAATACTAGACGATTCGGAAAATCCCGCGGTAATATAGCCGGGACTCGTTGTATGTGATAAGGATATAAGAGCTGTTCCTTTAAGATGGCATATACCGTCATATGGTTAACATGTAACAGCAAACCAATCTGCCTGGTACTAATGTCAGGTTGCTCGTCGACTAAATTAAGTACTGCTTCCTCTAATGCTGGTGTTCTAACTTCGCGTTGGCGACCACAATCATGTTTCATCGTTTTGAAGGTACCACTTTCTTGTAGTCGTTGATGAAGCCGTGCAAATAGACTGTGATGAGGAGCGACGCGATGGGGATACATTTCTGAATATCTTCTTGACGCTTCTAAGGAATTTTCATTAGATAGCCCGTAAACGAAATGCATATCTGTCAATTCTGCATTTGTGTACACTTCCATTTTACTGAAATTCTTTACAAAAGGGCCTCAAAATGATAACAGTGTAAGACAATTAACAATGGTTTCAACTTATTATTGCACATACTAAAAATAATTTAGTTGTCTTAACAAAATATGTCAACATGACAGCCGCCTACTAGGTAAATCAAAGTTTAATTAAAATTCCACACTGAGAATCGTGCCATGTACTTGTAACTAAATTAATTTATATCTCAGAAATCTTCAATTTTCCGAAAAAATTAGGAGAACTCTTTTTGTTCAGAATGAAACAAGCTACCTAAAATACATTTTTAATTGGCAATATACACATAAGAGAAAAAGTTAAGTGAAAAACAAGTTTTAGGGGTGGTTATTTCTACCCCTTACATAGTGGAAAACCAGCAACCCAGTTATTGGATGCCTTCTTAATAGCATATAATGTGTGCTTAATTTTATTTTTGTAACTTTTTGGAATCAGAAGATAAAAATAAAAAACTACTTTTTTGGCGCCTCATTTAAAGGGCTGTGTATCTTAACATGAGGGGTCAAATGATTTTTTTTATATGAAAGAACCACCTCATTTTTCAAACAAGGAATCACCCCCTGAATTTTTTCGCAATTATTTATTTACGTATAAGTAACTTTTTTGTTATAACTAAGGATTAAATAAGTACTTTCTTTTTATGCTTAGGTATTTCAAATACATTCTTTTTTAAATTATACAAAATAATAAAGTTTATAAAAAGTGTATAGTTTATCATTTTTATATTAAATTGTTTCATTTCTAAAACAGATCCACAGTTATCAAATAATTAAAATCAGAATTCTAAATCAACCCAGTTATTACTATTATTGAGGAATATTACGATGTTCTGATGAGGAAGGGCGGCAAATTATATCTAGCACCCGGGCGGCACATACCCTTGGGTCGGCCCTGCCTACAAAGCACAAATTCGACCTGTCCTGGAGTACTGTTCACATGTTTGGAGTTATGGACATTGCCAAAGATGGTTATTCCAGAACTTTCATAAGTTCGCGTTAGTTAATCCATTTGGCATTGATTGATTGTTTTAAAAGCATATACGCAAGGAAAAAATAGATTCAATAGGTATAAATAAAAAGCTTAACCAAAAAGTGATTTATTTAAATAACAATTTGAAATTATTTATTGCTAGATTATAAAATTGCATGAAGAAATAATGCAAAATGACTTGTTCAAATTAGTAATCTTAATATAAAAGAAACGTAAGATCACTGTTTGTTATAGACCTTGTCCTTCACATACATCATAATTACGTCAATCCTATCCTCGATTGTGTCCATTTTATAGTAACGCAAATGCTGGTCATCTGCCGGTTTTAATCCATATCTCTTGGCCATCTCCTTGTGAAGCTTAAAGAAGAACCAACACATGAGTTCATTGAACTGGTTGTCTGTGTGAGCCTCAAATTTCCATTTGTCAATGTAGCCGTTCATTTTTATAAGGTTCAAAAAGCTTACTGTAGTATCATCGTTTAAACACCAGTCGCCTACATGATTCTGATTATGACATGGATCTACATTCAATATGTTACTTTTATTGTAATGGATCCTTTTTAAGCCCATTGGCTGGTGACAGGTGTGGTGCTTCTTAGTCTCATCGACGTTTGACTCGTGCCCACGATGCATCCAACAAATTGCCGAACAGTAGGGACACGACTCCGTGCAGCCCAACCGATTGAAGAGCCTTTTGTCTTTAGTCAGATCAACGAATTGGATTTTATCATTGGAAAACATTTGTTTCCTTTCTCTCTCAAACGCTTCGTTCATCCCTCTATCGAACATATCAGTTTCAGCTCTGGTCGTCTCAAACGCACTGTCAGGGAATCTGAGATCAATTTCATCGCAATCCGACACAAATTCTTTGATGAATTTTTGTTTTTCTTCAATGGAATCCAATTCTTCCAGCCTCTTCTCAACGATTTCCATCAGTTTTTGCTGATTCACTTTATATATATCCATTAAATCCTCATGCGATAAACAATTCGTTAAGCGATTTTTATACCATTGCTCCAAATGGTATTTGGGACTGTTAAAGAATTCAAGCGAACTATCTAGCTTGTTGTTTTTGATATCATCCACCAATTCTCCGAAATACTTCAATCGAATTCTGAACGCATTGGAGATCCATGTCTGACTATTGAACTCTTGTTCTTTTCTGTCATTCGCTACTTTGATAGCCTTTTGAATAATAGCTCGAAGAATATTAACTCCCGCTTCTGATCCGTCGCTATAATAGCCGAACCCATATCTAAGTTTATCGCCAATCCATTTTAAGTATTTCTCTTTATTATTTTGAAGAACAATCAATGGATTGTTGTCTTTATTCCAATTATCTTGTTGTTCAGACATATATTCCATGAAGTGTTTTATCGTATATTCGATTGCTTTCCACTTGAAGTTGGAAATGAGTTTAATATTTTCTAATTCCTCAAACTCTCCCAAAATCTGATTAACACGTTTATCCATCTTCTGTACCATTCCTCGGCGGTAGGTATCGATCTTTTCAACTTTCAGGATATGCCTCGCTGTGGATTTCAGTTTTCCTTCCAATTGATAGCACAGATTGTCCGACAGACACTTGCTTTTCTCGCATAAATTTAAATAGTAGCCAATTCTTTTAATCCTGCCCGCATCAAATGCTTTGACGTGTCGAAGCGACTCAATATTTGAAGGCTTGACGTTATCCACCGACAATGTCATGTCATGGTACACACTCTGAATCTCCTGCTTAATTTCAGAAATAACATCCACCTGGATAACTTTCTCATTAGCTTCTCGTTCCAAATCTCCCATAATTTCTTCTGTTATGTTCTGAATATCCATTTCATTGAATTTAGTTTTAATCTTCAAATGTTTTTTCAATTGAGTTTCAATTTTACAGAAGGTCTCGTCGGACTCTACTTGACGGATAGCCACTGCGCTCAGTTTTTGTGTCAAATACTTGATATAATACTCTTTTGTAGCGGATATATATTTCTCAATCGTTGTCTTCACATCCAATTCATTGGGTTTACCCTCGAGATTGAGATAAAAGTCGTTTCGAATTCTCAGAAAATTAAGACAGCAATCACACGCAGGTTTTGAGGGACAATTGTTAGGAATTCCGTTAAATTTATTCCTCAACTCTTCGAGTACTTTTTCTCTTGTAATTACATTTTTGTTAATCTTATTTGCGCTTTCATTGAGAAATAGTTTGAGTTCTGAATGTTCTTTGAAACAAGAATCGATAGATTCTTTGACCAAAACAATTTTCTCCGAAGTGTCCAAAAATGACTGCAATTCTTTCACGTCTTTAAATCGCATGAAATTCTCGTCTTTTATCGATTCCCAGTAATTCTGAATGGATTGCGACCAATCATTGAAGTCGTGGCCCTTATCACTGAACTGAGCCGTCTCTATGATTGAGTTGTAGAGTGCGATCACATCCTGGTGATACTCTTCCGAGGGAGGTGAGTTGGCAGTAGCACCGTTTTTGAATGGCCTGAACTGCCGGAACAGTTTTCCCATTGATATAGTCTTTCGGAGTATCTTCAGACAATTTGAATTTCTGACCCCAAGTGATAGGTCTTTATGGTCGGCCATGTTAATGGCGTTCTCGAGAGCATCGCTGAACTGTTTGGTCGCGTTCGTCATCTTATCGCTATTCCTTTCAGTCAAATGTTGAACCATCAGAATATCGGGACTGATGTCAACTTTTTCGAGTCGAGCCATTGATATGATCGCTATTTGCAGTATTTCAGTCAAGTTATTGATATATTCGCCTAAAACATTGATAATTGTTAGGTGACTGATGCCCATCGCAAATGTGGCCATAACTCTGTCCTTCTTCTCAGAGTCCGGTTCATTTTGCCTTTCCGGCGCACCCAACCCTTCGGTATCGATCAATAATAATGCATCGAATTTCAATTTCATATCTCTTTTCATCTCTTCATCGATAAACAGAAGTCTCATAAACAGACCTCGTGTACAACGGCCGACGCTGACCGCGAATTTACTGGCGAACATCGCGTTCAAAAGTGTCGACTTTCCTGATGACTGCAAACCAATTATCGAAACGACAAATATCTTAAGTTTTGGTACCTTTTGGCACACATTATGACAAATGGCAGAAAGCCAGGGTCCACTTATAGTACTGGAGTCACCGTCGAGTAATTCAATCGCCTGACCGGCAATCAGGAGATCTGCATAACTCTGAGCCAATTTCATGAACGAATTGTTGTTTGGGTTTTTCAGGAGCGACATGTTATACAATATTCCAATTTCTCTGGAAAGGTGCTCTAATCCGAGGGATATGTTATCAATCTTTTCTAGTGCCTCGTTAATTCTCAACCTCCACCTTACCAGAGATATTTCGTCTTCACTTTTGGCGCCAATTATCTTCTGATACTCCTGCTGTGCATATTTATACTCTGTCCGTGCCGTCATTGATTCCTTTGCACTTAAAATTCCTATAAAAATATAATAATTAAAATCACAAAGTAGATCAATATAGGCTGGGCAAATTTCGATATATGGTAGCTCGGTAATACTCGGTATACAAGATTTTTTATTTTTTGAGACAAATTTCATTGATTATCGTTTTTTGTTTTCGAGTTATAAACAAAAGTTCGATTTTTCTAGTGAAACATGTGCACATCATGGTTGTTTGTAAACACAGGAGAAAATAACCTTAACATTCTTAAGGCACTTTTTTCTTATAATCCAGAAGCGGCCTGTTGTATATTTTAAAATGGGAATCACAGTTAACTATGGTTTAGTCAAAACTGTTTTTTTTTCTTTCTTACTATGTATCACATGTCGGGTCGCTTTTGCTGTTTAAGTAACCATATTACTTTTTTATCCGTTTGTCGGTAAATTGCATATGAACGGTTTTGTTTCAGTCATAATAACAATTAACTGATTTAATCGTGAAGTGAAGATGTATCAGGGAAATTACGAAAAATATGATATGTTAGAAAGCTTTATTTAAAGTAATAACAATTGTGATATTGCATCTGAAATATATTTGAATCGCTATCAAGAAAATAGGTTAAAAGAAAATCTTATTAATAGAGGATCCTTCAACAAAGCAAGACCAAAAAATCAGATATCTATATCTAAACACTATTATATAACAGTATTATAAACATTACAAATCCGCGTACTTGGAATAAATATAAAAAAACGCAGAAGTACCTAATATATTAAAATATTATTTTCACTATTAAAGGCTTCCACATCAAAAGTGATATATAGTTAGGAAGAGAAAAAAATCGGGTTTAACCAAACTATTGCCAACTATGATTCCCATTTGAAAAATTTAAATTTAGGCCATTACTCGAAATTGCGCATCTTTTTTCAAATTTTATCGATGCTACTGCATTATGCAAAAAAGTGCCATAACAATGTAGTTATTTTCTCCTAACTTCACAAACGACCGATTTAACTAATTTCATGACTGAAAACCTTCATCGGAAGGCGAGTAAGGCTGGGGACCCCATCAGGTTATAAGATTTTTACTTCCCCCACTACATGTAATATAAAGAAAGTATGGTAATCGGGGCAAATTTTTTTTCACCGTTTTTCGTGAAAATATCGATTTTGGAATTAGAATCGTGTTTTGAGACATTGCAGATCCCCTTGCAAAGTGGTACTTTAGACATCGATCTTCAATTTTTAAATGGAACTATAGTATTATTATGACTAGTATTTCTTTGGTTTTAAATATATATCACAATCATATATTTAACCGAAATTATCATTTAAAAAATGACGTCATCTAACTAGTGACTCATAGAGATCTACAATCTGTTGGTAATGGACCATAGTATCTTTATAATAACGTTACGTTAAACTAATTACTCTGTGGTATCATGAAAGTAAGGTCCTTTTAGTCCTTCATGTACATGATTTTGACAGTTCATCTGATAGCAAAATATTAAGGTAGCAATGAGGAACAAGGATTACGACATCATGAACATCATCAATCATTGTAGATGTTTCATTAATGTTTCATTTGTTTCACAGATAACACATAACGCTGCAGACTTTACAATAAGAATTAAGTAAATCCAATTTATTTGAAGGCTGCATTGAGTCGTAACTTAAAATTTTGTGTAACATTCCAAAAAGACGATCCTCGTAGAGGTCTCATAGAATTATCAAATATATTTTCTTGAGGGAATAAATTATATTTGAGCCCGTATTTCTAGATGAAACTTGAATATTCCAAAAGGGACTAATGGCAGCTCTTGAATAAGACTAATTTGCAAGAACACAAAAGTGCATATAAGGTAAGTATAAGGTGTATATTGTTGCACTCTGGCAATCGAGAATGTATTATCCCTGGAACCGAACTCTCGACCATCTCTGTTGTAGTACAGAGTCAAGAGACCCGTTAAACCGAGAAAGCCGAATTTCGTTATAACCGAAGTAATAATTACGAGTATATTTAAGGTTGAAATTAATAATTCCGAAATAATAATTGTACAATCACATTTATCTATCGGATGCATGAAAGGATTGAGACCTGAATGATAATTCAATTCTAGGCAGAAAGGAATGTCACACCTAACCCTATGAGCCGCCTTAAGTCTGCGGAGTTTGCAAACTGACTACCTTCTCCTAAAATACCAGTGTAACACGAAAATAATAAATCTGTAATTATTTTGCCAGATCTAGAAATTCTAAGTCTACATTCAGACATATCCATCGGTTGCGTTTAAAACCGAAGGATTGAGAAGTGAGCGATACTTCAACTCGGGATAGAAAGGAACGTCAGACCTAACCCGGCGAGCCGCGCTAATACTGTGGAATTAGCGAACTGACTAGCTTTTCCTAACAAATCAGCCAGAGTCCGATAACTAATAAGTGTACATTCAGGCCTATCTAACGGTTGCGGTTAAGATCGAAGGATTGAGACTTGAGTGTTACTTCAAATGACCACCTTTTCTTGAGTCAAAATAACCACCAGTCTCGGGTATATTGGTTACGTGCAATACGACTGAATCTCGTTTAACCGCGAACTGGAAATCATTCAATAAGAGGATACCGAATATAATACATACATAAATCGGAATATATTACGTAATAGATATAGTAGACTGTCCAACACGATTGAATCTCAACTGACAGTAAATCAATCCAAGATCGAGGTATACTACCAAATATTGACACGGCTACGCGCATTGTCTAAGAAAAGCATTCAGCTGAAATCACCTGAAAAGTTGCGTGTTATAGTCGCCTGCTCGCTTGCTGCGGATTTACGTAAAACTTGTACACATGCATTTGTTAGTGGTTAAGCTGTTGATATTGTAAATAGTTTTTGTATTATATTTGGCAAAGACAAACTCGTCGAACAGAAAACTTCATTCAAATAAGTAAATCAATAAACTTCTTGACAACTCCTTTCCAAGCAAATTGAACATTTGTACCGGGTCAGGGGGTTACACTGTTACACCTTGGTTTTGGGAGAGCTGTGTTTGTCATGTTGAAGAAGACATCGAGAAATCAAGTTTGCCTCACTGTTTATAAGATTAAGACATTTTGATGATTTTAGTTCAATTAAAGCATTTTCAGCCAAATTTTATGTATTTTGGGTAAATTTTGGTTAAAATTCGGCCAAAAACAATAAATTGAGTTTATTTACGGTGAACTTCCAACTAATTGTCCACTGATTTGAGATTTTAAGTCTTTCAAAAAAATTACTTATCCCTTTACCCCTTCCTACAACACCCAACACCTTCTCCCTAAGTCTACCCTTTGAGGGACGAACCTCCATGACTGATAATATCCTTATCGAAAAATGTTGCCATCCATAAATAGAAATAATTAGGGTCTAATAATATTAAAATAAAATAATTTCTCGATTCTCACCTAGCTCTTTTTCCAAATGAACTATTGCCTTTTGCCGTGAATCAATGTCGAGCATCAATACACCGCCAAACTTCCAAATTAACTCTCTCAGTAATCCGTTTTGATTCCAAATGTCATTGCATTTTGAAAAAAAATTATTTTCGCCGACTTTTTGTAATTTCATGCTTTCCTTCACATCTTCACACGAATGGAGTCTAACAAAACTGATTAGATTGTTTGAATAAACGGTTTCGATGGATTCACATAAATTTAAGCAACCGAAACTTTCCAATGATTTGCTGTTAAATATCTTCAGGTCTGGTGTCAGACAACACTCGAAAACATTCCTCAAATTTTCAATGTTCGAGTCATCGGATATCTTTGATGTTTTAATAATCAAGTTTTCGTCGAAGTCACTTCTATTTTTGGGATCAATTCCCACGTAATAGAGTTGATCGTTTCCAGACTCTAATCCAAGAGATTCCTCAACTTTGTCAAACAGTGTGTTCAGGTCTTCAGTATTGTTAGGCATAACAAATAGTAGATAAGAGGAGGCCATGGTTTTCAACAAATTGAGATGATCCGGGTAATCGAGTGCATTGCCGTGAAGATTAGCTAAGAGTATGACTTCATTCTTGCCACTCTTATAGTAGTCGTTAAGAGTTGAATCCCAGAGGGAATTGCTGGCTGATTCTTGAGTCAAGCAAACCATTTCGACACTACCCTCCAGACTGATCGGTCGGTTTCTTTTAGCGCCCGGTTCTCCACAACAGCTGAATACATTTCTTTCTGAGAACAGTTGGTTCAAAAGAGTAGACTTCCCACTATGGCCAGGTTCGACATCGCCAATACGTAATGCGACAATCAGTTTGAAGTGATCGATGAACAAATTGTTTTCAACTATTTCTCCCGGGCTTGTTTCCCATTTGATTGTGGACTGAGTTAACCACGGAATCAATACCTGTTGATAAATGGAAGAAAAATTCATCCGATAATTTTATTAATTATTTTTATTCTAATTAACTGACTGATTCAGATTCAAATGTAGAAGGTTGAAGGGAAATGTTCAGTGTAAGTTATCTGGCTAGGAAAGAGAGTTGCAAAGCTGTACTTCTCTCCAAGCTAGTTTTTTTGTATATTTTGATTATAGGTGGTCGAAATTGAAAATATCTCGTACAGCCTTTTATGTCAAATAAACAAAATACAACCAATATCAAAGGCCCTTCTCAAAGATCTAATATTATGACTGATTGCAGAAAATATTAAGCTGTAGTATAGATTAAGTAAGGCTTTAATATTCAATATGCTTTCAAGATTACTAAGTGCAAAGCGAGTTGTATTCAACTTTGAATCGATAAGTGAATATAAGGTTGGCTTTTATCCCAAGAAAACATGTGAGATCCCAAGTTGGTGTAATAATGATATTAAATTCAATGTCAATACTAGGTGTTCTGGGCTCATATCTGTTAAAAAAATAGTCCTTAGCGGGTGTCTACGTTTAAGGAATATGTCTGCTAAGTTTCAAGTCAGCTTTATAGTTTCAAAGATTTAGTGATCAGTGAGTCAGTCAGATTATAATATTACACTTACTTTGAATGATTTTTCTTCATAGATACCCTGAACAATTAGCGGTAAAGCCATTGGGAACTTAGCCATAATATTGAGCACATCATGACCAACAATAGGGTCAACATTATTAAAAATGCCTGTTATAATATCCCATCGTGTCAAGGGCGTTGTTTCGGCAGTTTTTGGGCTTGATTCTAAGCTGTCTTCATTTGTTTTGGCATTTCCAGGTCTTCCTGGTCTAGTAGAGGCGATTGGCTTTTTACTAATTTGTTTGTTAGCTATCATCAGGGCTACACTGTCGGCCGTGAGCGCCCGACAGCCCCACATCTTGATCTTTTGCATTATGTACGGTATTACTTGTATTACAGTCGGTTTGGTGTCCTCTCCAGAGATTGATGGTCTTTCAAGAATACGATTCAGAATAAGAAACCTTTTTGGAGTAATTATTTCCGGATTTTCACCAAAAACCTTGATCATATCGTGAGTCGGGGCCGATCTTAGGCTCCGTTTTACTTTTGACTTTTGTTTATAACTATCTTGCTTATCAGTGAAATCCATATGAAAACTGATCCCATTGCTTTCGTGGGTATGTTTCTCTTCTTTGATCTTTTCCTCATCTTCATCGATAATCTTCAGTGTTGAACGAATCGATTGAATGTCAATAACCTCGGTAAACAGGTTTTGCCTCCATTTCCATGATCTTGTTATTCCTAAACGATCCAATCTATTCTTCAATTCCATATTTTTGAGCACAGATTCGGCCAAAACGGTTCGAAATTTCATGGGAATTGTGTTTCTTCTGACCATTTCTTTAAGAATTTCATGAAATTCGTTAAAATTATTAATAATTTTTGTCAAATCCATGTCGCTGTAGTCGATTCTGTTATTGTCAATTATATGGCCGATGTCTTCGGGAATGTAACGTGGTGTCGAAGTCTCGCAACCCATTGATAGAAGACTTCCCGTAATTCTGTTGTCATCAATCATCGATCGCATGAGAATAACAAATCTATTATTTTTCCACAACTCTTGCCATTCTTTTTCTCCATAAATATTTGTATTGCTCAAGTTTCTTATCAAGTTTTGCAAAGCATAGCATTTATCATTATTACCGCAAACGTCTTCAAGACCTGTAATAAATTTTTTTGTTTAAAAAATTCAAACAATTCAGTAAAGAGCATCAGATCAATATTTCTTACCTACTATTGCCAATTCAGAAAATATTCTTGAATAACATAATTCTCTTTTTAAATTAATTTTTACAATTTTTTACATGCATTATAAGCCTTCAAAGCCCCTAGTTATTCAGTAACTAACAGCAAGATCAAGGGGGCGGAGGGTAAACACAACACCCCTCTTTAGGCAAAAAATGGCATAGCTTACTTCTTGGAATAGGAAGGGTGAGGCCCCAAATTCCAAATTTTTTTTCATATTTGGGGGAATTTCGATAACTTTGGCCTTAAATCAGCCTGAGATGCTACAAGTGGGCCCATACCATCGACATATACATATGGACTGCGCGTGGCAATGATAAGCGCGGGTAGTGCCGGCGTGAGAGAGGGGAAAACGAAGAGGACTAATACTGTCTTTATCTACTTTATCTATCGCGTTTCTATTAGCCGCTGCGTTGCCATTGAAATGCAACATGACTGTAGCTAGTATGTTTACGTCCCGAGCCGATAGATAAAGACAGTATTAGGCCTCTTCGTTTTCCCCTCTCTCACGCCGGCACTACCCGAGCTTATCATTGCCACGCGCAGTCCATATGTATATGTCGATGGCCCATACCGATACCCACAGCTATGTCGTGTCTTAAATAATACCAAGTTAAACACAATTACCTTTATGTAGCTTAAAATATTTTACTCCATGAGAGATTTTAGACAAATCCGCGATCATTTGGTAAAAATGTCCTTTGTTTAGTTTTTCAATCAGTGACTCCTTTACTGATCCGAACACTTTGGCATCGATATCAATGAGATTGATATATTTCAGTAAAGTGTTATTAACGTTCGATTGATTTTCGTTTTTCAAAACTGAATACAAACTCTTGAGATGAAGATCAGTGTTGTTTTCATTTTCAGTCTCAAACTTTTCAAGTATTTTCAACATGTTCTGACATTTCAATTTGATATTATTGTCATTATCATATGTCTCAATTGCATCTAACAAGTTTTTCGGTGAATTTTCATCAGCTATAATGCTGTCCATAAGTTTGTTCACTCGGAGTGCGAATTCATTCAGTTCGTCGTTGGGAATCGTCTCCCAACCTTTCATTTCATTGATAGCAATAGAGATCTTTGCATTCAGTTGGTTAGAGCTCTGCAGCACTTCTTCGATACCTGCAATGATTGTTTGCTTGGATTCATTGCTCAGAATATTTCGGTTGAATGTGGAGTCAGTTATATTGAATCCAGAATTCACTAAACACTTATTCAATTCTTTTCTCTCATTCAATGCAAACGTTGCTAAAATTCCAACAAACTCTTCAATCGTTTTTGACTTGTAGGCAGACATCAGTTGCAAAGCATTCAATATGTTCTGATCGACAGGTTCGCTAAAATGCTTTAATCCAATACTATTGAAGTTAATTGCTTTGTAATCGGATATTTCTATTGATTCCATTATCAAAATAGATGTGATGACCCTATTTGGGTAGAAAGAGTAGTCCATTTGTTTGGGAGCGAAGGATTCCATGTCCTCAAAACCCTTCTTCCTGTACAGTTCTGTAAACAATTCTATGTCGTAATCGTCTAAACAAATCGCAATCACCTTCGAATTCTTGACCACATAGAGAAAACCTGCCTCTTGTTTGATATTAATATCAAGATTACCGACAATCCAGTCAATCAGAGGTGAATTGAGTGTTGAAATAAGATTGTTCAGATTTCTGATTGCTGTGTACGAGGTCTCGATCGTGTCGATCGGTATGAAACACTTGAATCGATCATCCGATTTGGTCAGCAACTCGTGTGTCTCTGAATATGTGTTAGCTATTTTGATTTTGGATTTTTTCAAATTATCAATTAAATGATTTAAATTTACGAACTCTTCTTTTGTTTCTAGAGGAATTCTTGCATTGAAATATTCGGCATTAAGTGAATGAAAAAGGAGTTCGTTCCTGGATCCAATGCCAACTGTAGCTCCAATTATACTCAAGATAAAAGGGATTTCCTCCCTCACATCATAAACATGTTTAATTCCGTTCACTTTTAACACTAATTGGAAGTTAGGTGAAATCGATTGCACAGCGACACCTATTCTGAGACTTTTTTCTTTGAGAGATTTCGCAATGCCATAGTAACGTTGGAATACCCCTTGAGAAGAATCATGATCAGTGAAGAGCAACACTTTTACCTCTTGGTCGCCAACAGTAAAATTGTCAAGTTTATTCTGACTGGTCAAGACTTCAATATATTGACGCGATTCCTGTATGTCTACCCAACGAACAGAACGTAGTTCCCCTGAAAATATATAATATTTATTATAGATATTCAAAATGACAGACTCTGTGGAAAAATAATATTCGTGGAATGTAGGTATCTTCCCATTTTGAATGTCATAAAAATAATCAATTTGCGATCCATCAGCATTTATAAGGGGGTGGACAACGAGTGATCAGTCAAAAACCTACCAGAGTTAATAAACTACGCGAAAACCCTTATTTACATGATTTTTTTTCAAATGTAATAGATCTATTTTAGTGAATTTCATTGATTTTTGTTTTATATATAAATTCTCGGGAAATAGGTCACATTAACACTTATTTCCCGAGAACTTATATATAATTCATACCTGGGTCAAGAATCTTTATTATTGATTTTTGTTCGTTTTTATGAGAATTGAACTTAATTCTGTGATAATATTCAAAATAAATTAATTTATCATGAAATATTTGCATCTTGATATACTTATTACATAATTGAATGCTAATATTGTTGAATATTATGTTTAATGAACTTTTTGCAGGCTAACCTTCAACACAGCAAGTCTTCAACTGCCATGCTGCATAAAAGGCTCTCTGAACTCAAAATAAACGTAGGTTTAACACAAGACCCGTGGGCGTACCACGACCGCGTAAGAGGCCCACGACACACAGGACGTAAGCTACACTACTGTGCCTCTGAGGAGGTGCCCAGAGCCTACATCTCCACGAAGGGGGTAGGATTTCTGTAACAGGAATCTGGTCGCGGTTAAGAAATGGCACCTCCCAGGTGCCAGTATAGAGGTAATAGTTTGTTCTGCATACTTCCACCTCCACTTGAGGAAGTGTTCGAATTAGTTAGACATTGTGAGAGGCAGGGAGTGCCACTTCTTCTGGGATGCGACGCCAACTCCCACCATGGTGTGGGGGAGCTCGGACGTAAATTCGAGAGGGACGGCGATACTGGAGTTCCTCATATCCACTAAGCTGGAGGTTCTCAACAGAGGATCAACACCTACCTACTTCACCCACACACAGACAGGATGTAATTGATCTAACCCTTAGCTCTAGAGCAATCAAGGGTGGGGCCCGAAGACGGAATGTGTCCACGGAGGTCTCCTTTTCGGACCAACATCCTGTTTGAGCTGGAAAGACTGATTAGAACCCAGACAAGTACTACAGGATCCGACAGCCATCAACAACTGAGACCTTTTAAAGAGGAACTAAGCGGTAGACTCTCGTATCTTCCTGTATTTCAAAGTCGGTAAGAGGCAGATACCGCTGTGTGTAGAATCGGCACGGCCCTGACCTCTGTCTATGAAACATGTTGTTCTCTTAAACGAAAGAGAGACGGCAACATCACCACCTGGCGGACTTCCCAAGTGGAAGAACATCGGAAACGGCTGAGAAAACTCTTCAACAAAGCGAAGAGAACCAAGCGTAGTTCAGACTGGGAGACTTTCAAGGTTGCCCAACAGAACTACAAGAAAGCTTTAAGGAGTTCTAAGAGAGATTCGTGGCGTACCTACTGTGAGGGCATAAATAAGATGCCGTCCGCAGCGAGGTTACGCAAAGCCCTCTCCAAGGATTCCTCGATTGATCCTACCGAACCAGGATTACACGTCATCACCGGACGAGACGCTGCGACATTTAATGTTGGTGCATTTCCCCGGAACTAACCTCATAGTCTCACCACACGAGGACTTCCGGGTCATCGAGAGAGCACTTGATCACGGAGTGGCCTCGGAAGTGGTCAACTAACGAAGAGTGCATTGGGCTACAAATCACCGGGGGAGGGTGAGATCTTCCCGGCTCTCTTAGAGCTTGGAGTTGGTCACCATTTCAGTGTTCCGAATTTGCATCGTATCAGGCTTTGGAAGTCGGTCAAAGCATGTCTAAGGCGAGAAGAACTGACTTCACACCAAACAAATCTTCCCGTCCCATTAGCCTTATGTCCTTTCTGTTGAATGCGCTAAAGAGGCTGATCGATAGGTATATCAAAGTGTGCATCAACGGATTTTCCGCATTACCGCCGAAAGTACAGGCGGGCAAATCAACTGACACGGCCCATCATCATCTGCTTACCCAAATCGAATCTATGCGTTTTCTTGGACATCGAAGAAACGTTAGACAAAGAATCAATCATACCTTGGTTAAGTGGATCAAGACCATGCTCTCACGATTGATAACGGCGCACATTAATGATAGCGTCGCATGTACATGTCACACGAGGGTGCCCTCAGGGAGCACTACTGTACCTGCTCCTGTGGTGTCTGGTGGTGCAGTTGGATAGTCGAGCTGAATCGAGCCTACGCAACCGACTTGACAGATGTGGTCGCTCGTTGGTGTCAGGTCGAGGGACCTCTATCAGAGGTTTGTCTTTTACGTACTTCAAAATAACTGAATTTGGTTAAGTTTGAATTAGATTATTATATTACGTTTTCTGCAGTTTTAATTGGATTTTAAAAACACAAGTCGGCTGCAAACGCATTTCATTAATCGAAATCATCTATTCTTTTCTAAATTACATGGAAACACTAATTGACAAAACAATTTTTGATAAAGATAATAAAATATTATCGAAACGTTAAAAAAGAGTTTTTATTTTATTTCAATCAGATGAGCAATATTTTGGACAAATATTCGGCACAGCAATGGGACCTATTTCAACACTACTGCTAACCTAATTATGGAATGCCTAGAGGAATCTGTAATGAATTCATTAGATTTTCAACCCGTATTCTTTAAACGGTGTGTAGATGATTGCCTGATGTGTGTTCACAATGATAAAATTCAGTACATGATAAATAAATTTAACAATTTCCCCAATTTACTTCTAAAATAGAAGTGAACATAAACATAAATTTCCTAAATATGAACATTAGGCATGATTCAGATGGATTAATAAAAACTTCATGGTTTACTAAAGAGGTTTGGTTTCAACGTTATGTTCACTTTAATTCCGTTGAGCCAACAAGTTATAATAAATATAAAAGTGTTAAACAGCCTTACAGATCGCAGTAATTGTCCCACCCAGAGGACCGTCTTAAAAATTTAGAAATTGTTCGTAATACATTTGAAATTAATGGCTGCTCAGAAACATTTTTCAATCCAATCATTAAAGAAAGATTAAACAAAATCTATAATGAAACGTCATAATAAATAACATAAACGGTAATACAGATAATTTTATAACATTACTATACATTCCGGAGATCTCGGAGAAAATTAAGAAATGTTTAGAAAAGTATGATATAAACGTTGCGCATAAACTTACTAACTGTGTTGGTAAATATTTTTCAAATCTAAAACCTTTAATACATAAAGATAAACAAACCCACACTGTATACAAATTAAATTGTTTAGATTGCGATTGGACTTATACAGGAATCTCTAACCATATTTACAAAAAAGAATGTATAATAAGTATAGTACTAGAAACAAAAACTTAGAAAATTCCACGGCCCTTGGTAAACATTGATTGGAGTATAACCATCAATTCGATTACAGAAATGTTAATATTTTAAGACCTATTCTGGAGATGATTTTCATAAAACGTGACTCCAAGTTTATAAATCATAGAACAGATATTCAGTCATTAAGTCAGATTTATATTAATTTAATTAATTAAAACCCTTGCAAATTCGTACATGAGTCTTTATAATGTTAAAAATATATTTTAAGTAGAATGCGCAAATAGCAATATTTCTAATAAGGTCTGACAACATTTTTCTATTACCTCATAAATCTTAAACATCTGGTTAGAAAGTGGTTACTTGACCGAATTATAGTTTGAATTCAGTCTTATTCAAACATTGCTGGTAATGAATTTTATAAGTAAATTGCTATGCAGTGATTTCATGATACATATTCATATAGGTACTTAAAACATTAACGCGTTACAATTTCGATTACTCCTGTTTCTATTCGTTTCGGCGACTTATGCATTTTTAATTGAAATTGGTGCGTCAAGACGCTTTGTGCCGATATAATTTTTTTAAAGAAATCCCGTTTTAGACATTGATACGTCTTCTGATGAAGTCAGTATTAGGGTTCATTATTCTGCTGGACAAATTGTTGCATTTCATCAACAAAGTTTGTCTAAATCACCGACAGAGGGATATTCGAACTTTCGCTTCACGTATGTACGCACCGATCTTAATAATGTGAGTAATTAATCGGTCCGATAACAAAATGAAGTGCATGTGGAATATACATAATGAAATAGTGGGCAAAATTAAACAAAAAGATTCACCATTCGAAGGAAACTAATTTCATATGTTGGGTTTCAAATAATATACAGTCAATGTTTCTTCGACCTATAACAGAAGATGAGCTACGTAGATTGGGACAAAAAATAAAAAACAAGCATACATGTGGTGATGGCGAAATACCAATAAGTCTTATGAAACTATGCATAGATCCCATCACTGGCATTATGTGCTATATCACAACAACTCAAAATAGCTTTGGTGACACCCATCTATAAAAAAGGAGATTGTGAATCATTTGAAAACCACCGACCTATAAGTGTTCTTCCCTCTTTCTCAAAACTCTTTGAGGTGGCCATGTGCGGCAGACTGGATTTCATGAAACACTGTAATCTCTTGAATTCTGTTCAGCATGGATATGTCAAGGGAAGGACAGTGGAAACAGCAGCTATACAGTTCACAGAAATGATTGTTGATTCATTTGAAAAAAATTAAATACTGCTGAGAATATTTCTGGATCTATCAAAAGCTTATGACTACTTAAATCATGAATACCTATTATTGACCAAACTATTCTGTTCATAATCTTCATGAATGACATTCTGGAAATTTTGAATACTGAAGAAAATGCCTGTCAGATCACTAATTATGCTGATGACACCAATCTGTTGGTGTCAAGCACAAATGACCCAAATTTACTTGAAAAAGCAGATCATCTGATGAGTAGAACAGAAAGCTGGTTCACGAAAAATAATTTGATTTTAAATGTAGACAAAACTAATATTACATACACTATGCAGAACATCACAACAAAGAATTGAAACTCCACAAACAATAGAATTACTGAATAAAAAAATGGATATACAGAACTCTACCAAATTTCTGGGTATTCATATAGATGAACATCTGCGTTGGCATACACATATCATAAATATGGGGAAGAAATTGAACCAAATATGCTACTCCATCAAGATTGTAAGTAAATATCTCAACGAAATTTCAATGAAAATCATGTATTTCTCAAATTTCGAATCATCAGCAAAATTTGGAATAATATTTTGGGGAAGCCATAGTAACATAGCAGATATTTTTTGCATCCAAAAAAGAGTAATGAGACTTATTTTCAAACTTAAGTATGGTCAATCATGTCAAGGTTTGTTCAAAGCGAAAGGCAGCCTGACAATATATGCACTTTATATTTGTGAGTGTGTAGTCTGCTTGTACAAGAATAGAAGCAAACTGTCAGTATCTGGTGGAAACCACTCATATCCGACTCGTAGCACAAACATAAGTTACCCCATACATAGATTGACACTTACTGAGAAACACCCCTCATACGCAGCTATGCGTATGAGGGGAAAAATTAAGAAAAAAAAATTGAAGGTCTAAATTTGCAGTTTTTATATGTATTTTGGTGTGCTGAAAACTGGAAAAATAATCAAAAAATATTCCTACAAGTTAGCTTCAAAAGTTACGGGCATGTTTTGGCGCGAAAAAAGACGATTTTCATGTTTTTTGCGTTTAAAAATAAAACGGTGGCCCAAATGAAATAACATGTGAGGAGACAAATCGTAGAAAAAGTGGAAACGCATCGTTTGAGATGAAGTAAAATATATTTTGAGGTTATGGTCTTGAGATATCAGCGCATATTGCTTAAAAAATGAAGTTGTAAATTTGGTATGTTTTTATATGTATTTTGATGCGCTGAAAACGGGAAAATAGTGAAAAAATTCTTACGAGTTAGCTTCAAAAGTTACGGCCATTTTTTGCCGCGAAAAAATACGATTTTCGTATTTTTTGCGTTTAAAAAGAAAACGGTGGCCCAAATGGAAAAACATGTCGAGAGACAAATTGTACAAAAAGTGAAGACGCATCGTTTGAGCCGAAATATAAGTCTCATTTCGATGTTACAGTCTTGAGATATGAGCAAAATAGTGTTTTTTTGGGGGAATACAAATGTTTTTTTTCTCATTCGAATATTGACCAAAAAATATTCTATTCAAATTAAAAGATGGTATTTTCACTTTCTACGGTATTTTTTTTTTATCTTTCATTTTGGCCCCACAATCGGCCATTTCCAAAAATCCCTAAAACTGAGATTGCCAGCCGAAAAATGGACTTATCGACAAAAAAAAATCTCTCGTAGATTTCAACAAATGTGATACAAAACATCCTTCAATACTGTTTTTGGAGCTTAGAAAAAAATCTAGGACAACTTTGAAAATTTCGGACCTCGGAAAATGTGAAAATTTTTTTGGTTAGAAATTTTTTAGGATGATCAAATCTCAGGTTCTATTATGATATTTCACGACGCGTATTTTACGCTAAAGAAAACTTTTCTAGGTTGAGTAGAAGTTGAGATATTGATATAAATGTGTTTGGGCCTTCCCAGAACCCAATTTTGGGCATATAGAAAAAAATTGGAAATCGTTGGAAAATAGACAAATTTTCTGATCTACATCCAAAAATAAGACCTCGTAGCTATCATCATCTCGAATTTAGAGCGTGTTGACATAAAAAAAATCACGTGTAAAATAATGCAGTGGCTCAAATTTGTATACCGCTTATCTGCCGTAATAGTAGAGTTCAACAAGTAAATTGTAAAAAAAAATTTCGAATTTTCACAACTTGATTAGAATCAAAATAACTAAAAAATGATCACATCAATCTAAAATATTATTATTGCAGATTGAACAATGAATAATTTGTTTTAACCTTTCCTTCCAACACTTTAAAACATACTTTAAGTCATTATAAGCTTATACAAATATACAATAACCATTACAGGTTCAGAAAAAATAAGAAAATTCCAGCCAATAAATTAATATACGTAAGTATGATAAGTCATCGATTACTTTTCCGATTCTTTTGAATATACTATTAATTTGAAGTTTTAGGCGGTCACATGAAAATTTGTTTTAACCTTTCCTTTCAACACTTTCAAACATACTTTAAGTCATTATAAGCTTATACAAATATACAATAACCATTACAGGTTCAGAAAAAATAAGAAAATTCCAGCCAATAAATTAATATACGTAAGTATGATGAGTCATCGATTACTTTTCCGATTCTTTTGAATATACTATTAATTTGAAGTTTTAGGCGGTCACATGAAAATTAGTTTTAACCTTTCCTTTCATCACTTTAAAACATACTTTAAGTCATTATAAGCTTATACAAATATACAATAACCATTACAGGTTCAGAAAAAATAAGAAAATTCCAGCCAATAAATTAATATACGTAAGTATGATAAGTCATCGATTAGTTTTCCGATTCTTTTGAATATACTATTAATTTGAAATTTTAGGCGGTCACATGAAAATGCGTTTACATTTGTTAAATATGATTCTTGACAAGAAAAATAATTTAAATTGAATATAACAATGTGCAATAATAATATTTTAAATTGAAGTGATCATTTTTTAGTTATTTTGATTCTAATCAAGTTTTAAGAATTCAAAATTTTTTTTTAATTTCAATTTACTAGTTGAAATCTACTATTACGGCAGATAAGCGGTATACAAATTTAAGCCGCTGCATTATTTTACACGTGATTTTTTTTATGTCAACGCGCTCTAAATTTGAGATGGGGATAGGCTACGAGGTCTTATTTATGGATTTAGATCAAAATATTTGTCTACTTTTCAACGATTTCCGATTTTTTTCGATAGGCCCAAAATTGGATTCTGGGGAGGCCCAAACACATTTATATCAATATCTCGGCTTCTACTCAACATAGAAAGGTTTTCTTTAGCGTAAAATACTCGTCGTGAAATACTATAATAGAACCTAAAATTTGATCATCCTAAAAAGTTTCTAACAAAAAAAATTTGCACATTTTCCGAGGTCCGAAATTTTCAAAGTTGTCTTACATTTTTTTTTAAGCCCCAAAAACAGTATTGAAGGATGTTTTTTATCACATCTGTCTAAATCTACAAACATATTTATTTTTTGCCGATAAGTTCATTTTTCGGCTGGCAATCTCAGTTTTAGGGATTTTTGGAAATGGTCGATTGTGGAGCTAAAATGAAGGATAAAAAAAAACAAAACACTGTAAGAAGTGTAAAAAAAAATACCATTTTTCAATTTGAATATAATATTTTTATGGTCAATATTCGAACGAGAAAAAAAACAATAGTATTCCCCCCAAAAAACACTATTTTGCTCATATCTCAAGACCGTAACATCGAAATGACTTATAATTCGGCTCAAACGATGCGTCTTCACTTTTTGTACAATTTGTCTCTAGACATGTTTTTCCATTTGGGCCACCGTTTTCTTTTTAAACGCAAAAAATATGAAAATAGTATTTTTTCGCGGCAAAAAATTGCCGTAACTTTTGAAGCTAACTTGTAGGAATTTTTTCTTTATTTTTCCCGTTTTCAGCGCATCAAAGTAGGTTTAAAAACATAAAAAATTTACACCTTCATTTTTCAAGCGATATGCGCTGGATTTCGTTCCTCTAGTCTAGCGACTGTACTATAGGGGCTTTTTGATAAATCTAGAACCCTATTCGATTCATGAATATTTTAATGTGTAATATTTTGGTGTGTAATTTATTCTCTATGTACAAAATACGCTGACGTTGTTTGGTTTTATGTTTTCCTTTTGTCTATTTCTGTAAATGTAGAACATTCTCCGAAATATATTATATTATTATTATTATTATTATTAATGTTTTTTCATTTACATATAATGGAGAATTAATGATTTAATTCAACGATGTACTATTTACCATCATGTCTTTTAAATTAATCGGACCAATTTTGAAATTATTTATATTGTTTTTTATTAATCAATTTATGTATTATAAAATTTGACGTACTCATTTTAAATAGAGTCGTATTTTAGTTTGATTTGTTAATTTGTTTTAATAAATTCTACTGAGTTAGTTTTATCAATCTTGTTTCTTTCAAATTATAATTAACTTATCTCAAACAAGAATCCTCAAGGATAGCCAATGCCTCTCGACCCCAAACCAATATTCACTACAAATATTCAGCTCTAACCAAGAACTGGCGCGTGGCAATATTTCCCGAAAATTTATACATAAAGCAGGGTTAAAAAATGCTTACCACACAGACGCTCTGTATTTAGAGGCTAATATCAAATATACTAACCTTAACTTAACAAGTTTGAATTAAGCATAACTTATATAAGAATATTAAGGATAATTAACAAAGGAATTAATATCTCCTAATAAAGATTCTTGACCCAGTATGAATTATATATAAAAATTCTCGGGAAATAGGTCACAATTTTCCGAGAATTTTTATATATAATTAATATCTCCTACTGAAACAAATTTGGGGAATCCCCCCCATATCCTCATCCCGAGATCGCTGGGTTTCTAAATTCCTTACAACACTGACTTCAATGGAGCTTTTGCTCAGTGCCTCTGGTGGATATAAACTCTCATAAATAACCTTGTACCAGAAACGATTGGTGTAATTCAAAGGAAAATTAATTCAATAATTAAAATGATTTTAAGAATTTTTGATATCACTCGCAAGGTATTTTGGTACAAAATATATATTTTACAGTAAAGAGATTTGAATATCTGAATTTTCCGTGGCAAATAGTCAAAACCTACCTTCTCCTTGTCTAGCAAATTTGATAACTTCATCGTCTATTTCAGTCGAGTTGCATTTTGACTCAAATTCATCAACGATTTCCAGCAACTTGACTTCTTCCACCTTGTTCACCTTGTACAGTTTAAATATATTGATTGCTTTTTCAAAGTATTCATCGCATATATCTTTGAGAGTCTTCTCGTACTCGCGTATTTGTGATGAAAGGCCCGACATCTCATCGTTAAGTATAATAATAAGCCCGGGTATCCGGTTCAACACTTCTCGGCTAACAATGTTTGGAGTCTGATAGTCATGTATTTTGATCAGCATTTCATTAAACTTTTGCATCACCTCATCAGACATTTTAATATAGAGTTTTTCGACATCGAAATCCAAGAACTGCTTGATCGGAACCAATTGGAATCTGATGGGAACGCCGATAACCACTTGGTTTGTGATCAATTGGAAGTGCCGTTCTTTTTCAACAATCGAATTAATGTTTTCAATCATCTGAAACATCTCTTCAATATCCTTGGGTTGACTATTCATTGTTGGTTTCGAGTGAACATTGATTTCTTTCTGCAAATGAGAGCAATATTCGTTGTCTAAATAAATCAGATTTGCTTTGGTTGAAGGGTTGATTCTCCCGAGAGCCAATTTCCTAAGGAAGTCTCCGCTGAAATCAGTGAACGATTTCTTATCTCTGTTTGACACCTGTATGTTTGCCCTCACTTCGGCCCCCAAAGTGACGGACCGAACGAAATGAGTTGCTCTCAGCTTCTTATTTATAATCTTTTCGATGATTTCCTGATTCATCACTTTTTTACTGACTATCTCTGCAGACACACAATAGGTTTCCTTTTCGTAAATACAGACCAATTTCTCCACTTTAGTCGACGACTTTCCGTCGTTTTTGTAGTCCCCGCTCCCCTTCATTGAAATCAGACCACTCATTACTTCCAGTGATATATCTTCTGCGACTTTGAATGTTTTCAACATGTCAGACGTACTCTTGCTGTGAACGAGCTGATAGTTCTCATTATTTATAGAGCTGGCGGTGACATACTGTCCATCCAAGTATTCAGTGAACAAATTTTCCTCCACAATAGCACTGGAATGACAGTCCCAGAGGTCACCAATTCGTGTGACACCATTCTTGAGGATCGGAAGTGATATTGTGTTGTCTTCGATATAAACGTTTGAATCCATTGTTATCTAAAGAATAATAAACAAATTATTTTTAGATCGTGGTATTTAATGATGGTTAAAATCTAATTGATATTTGCTCACACCCACAAGCATTGTGTATGAAGTGAGCACATTTAAGAGCTTGATTCTCCAAGGTGAATATCAGAAAAATATGTCGGGTTGCTTTGCAACTCTTTTGGAATATATTACTTCTTAATTTTTTTTTGAGTGCAGCAATTTGAAATCAACATACAACATTATCAGTGATGTATAATCAGCGTAATTCATATTTTTCGTTATTT
This sequence comes from Endomychus coccineus, assembly GCA_958510875.1. Lineage (NCBI taxonomy): Eukaryota > Metazoa > Arthropoda > Insecta > Coleoptera > Endomychidae > Endomychus > Endomychus coccineus. The sequence goes on from OY294070.1 coordinate 96,653,947, forward strand.
ACGGGTTTTAATCACCAAAAATAATTACCGTGGTAAAAAATGTGTATCGTAAATTACTGTGGTAATTTACCTTAATATATTTTTTTGAATTAATAACATCAAATTACTGTGATTTACTGATTTATCATAAACTGCAAGTGAACAAATAGCGAGTTAAATTTGTAAATTGAAGTAAAAGTATGTTATATTTCGACCATGGGAAATTCAAACGCCAAAACAATGAAAGGTATGCTTTTAAAATCCGTGATTATAGACTTCCAAAGTTAATTTCAAAAACACTTTCGATCGGGTAATTCATTCGTTAAAAATAAAGATCTTGCCTTTTAAATTTTATTTCACATATATTTAATAAATAGCTTGAAGCACTAATTCCACTATTGATGTTCAACAATAATAGTTCAATGCTTGTAAAAGTCGTCGTAAAGACTGAGATGGCTGATAGAAGTTGATAAGATGCAGATATCTATTGCCAGTGTGTAATAAAAACACTTCCAGTTCATTTCTACAAAAAGATACCTCGACATTTTTTATACTGTGAATAAAGATTCAGATATTATGATATACACTGGAACTCAATATCTTGACCCATATTTCAATGTAAGAAGCAATAGAATTTTCTATGATTAAAAAAGAATAAGTATTTCCCTTATTTAATGTGTAGATAACTGCAAGTACCTAGTAATAAAGAATATAAACCTTAAGAAAATCATTCATATGAAAAGTACGAGATCAACAAGTAATTCTCTCAATATTATCAAGTATATAAAGGCGTTACACATAATTAAATAATTATTTTAAAATTATTTTTGCATTTTCAGTGTAATCTTTGAAATAAAAGAAATAACCATTCTTTTTAGTATCAATTAATGGTTAAAAAATCGATGGTGGAAGCCGTTACTTAATGGTAATTTATCATTTTGATTATATGAAAGAATAACTACTTTGTTTTTATACCACTTTTATTAATAATAACGTGAAGACGTAACTATAGTTTCAACACCAAAGTGCCATTATCAAACAAATAGTTATTATTAATAAAAGTGGTATAAAAACAAAGTAATTATTTTTTCATATAATCAAAATTAATGGTTACTTGAAATGTTACAATAATATTTTATTCAGTATCAGTGCTCTCAAGTTTTACATTGAATAAAAAAATGTAAAAGACAGACATACACTCAGCGTGAATTATATTTTATAATTGTTAAATATTCCAAAAAGTATATTTATTGAATACAAAATTGTATAAAATTGGAAATTCCAGAGATTTTTTATGTTTCAATATTCACACTGGTACTCCGGATGAGAGAAGTTCTTAGAATTTGTTTATATCAACGGTTCATAAAATACTATGTCACCACTCTTTAATAAAAGAACTGAACTACACTGTGCACTTTTTTTGGAATAAAATCTACTGTTTTTCTAAAGAAGCATGTATTAAAAAATCATTTTTGTAATGGTTTTTCAAACAAAACTGTGATCTTCATAGTCATGTGAGATGTGAATCATGTCATATATCATATCCATTATGTTGGCCCTTATTTGGGTCGAAAAATAGATTTAGTTCGACGCCCCCTAAAAGGCTTCTAAGTATTATAAAAATGGCTGGACATAACCTACCCGGCGTTTATTTCAACGTTATACCATAAAAATCGGAAGCGGAAATTTATTCCTAGTAATAATAATTTACGGTAAATTACGAAAAATGTCTACGGTACTTTATCGGTAACTTCCCAGTTCACTTCTCTGAACATTATAAAACCGTTTTAGAAATCATGTTTGAGTGAAATATACTTATTTCGAACTGAACTATTTTTTTTTAATTTTATATACCTGGTTGGCCTGAGCGATTATAAAAATTAGGAATCATTTCATCTGGGATTCCCCTAGCGTCACAAGGCGTAGCAATTTAGTGAGTTTACTGCGTTCATGTTCATGATCGTACTTGATGTTACATACAAAATAATTTTATAATGTCGTAAACCTTCAAATACGGCCAAAAATGTTCGGATGACCATTACAAGCGGCAGGTCTGAAGGTATGTTGGGAAAAGTAAAATGCATGCTAAACTTACATTTTGAATAAAACTTCAATGATGGAACTGGACTCGAAAACGCTGACAATGAACAAAAGCGGCTACTCAAAAAAATTGTAAAACATAACGTGCAAGAACATTTAATTAAACAATAACAAAGTGAACAAAACAACACACAACTATAACGCTATGCAGTTAGGTTAATACCATAGATACCTCTACTACTACTAACCATAGATAACTAACTCTACTAGTAGATCTATGGTTAATACTGAGGGCTCAGCTAAGCACACAATCAGTGGCACCCACGGTCGTACATACAGATCTGGGGACTCGTATGTTTGACATGGGTCTCTTACGCGTCGCCAAACTCGCAGTCCCTCGCTCAGCCACTAGCTAGCGCTTGGATCTCGAAGTACGGCAACAATCACATTATTAAGTAAAATAATTTTTCTTGTAACGCAATATTTACTATTCTGATTTGAGAGAGGGATAGAACTTTTACTCTTGTCAAAATGTATTACTCACCTTAAAAATAACTTCCCCTTTTTCGTTATACAGGACGCACACATAAAAGACCTCGTTAAAACGATTTCTATCCGGAATCGCAAGCATCCACTTTTTTCGCATTTCCGCATCTTTCGGCACTTCAAAAACAGAAGTTTCTTGCTTTACACTTTTGTACCCCGTTTTGCATTTCGGCACAATGCACGGTTTCGTAATTTGTTTCTAAAAACGCAGGTATTCCTTGTGTTTACAACTTAAGAATGACAGTTGTCGGAGAATACTCTACGTGACGTCTTTTGGTACTATGCGACAGTCGACGCTTAGCGGTCCCACTTCTCACATAAGAAACAGCCCCGAGTTTCCAGACCTGTATGTACGACCGTGGTGGCACCTAAGAACCATCAAATAATGATGACATTGGAACTACTAATCCAGTTTCACCAGATAGTCTAGGAGCCAGAGCGATATTGATGTTCTGAACATTAAGCCGATGGCACTATGGTTTATCGTTAGAGGACGGTTCAATGACCAATTCATCTCACAGACCGAATTTTCGCCGGCTGCTAGATCTCGAGATAAGGCCTCCGCAATTTTTTATTTTTTGACTGGAAGTTAACTCTTTTCAAGTTGCGGTTACTTGAAAAGCATGACATTCTCATACACTTCCACCATGTGCCATCATTTTTTATCGTGTCCGTTTATCAGACTGACCAGTTAAAGTTGGAACGAAAATGGACTGCAAGTTAACACTCCCAAATCTGGTGAAAAATGTTCATTGGTGTTGGCAATTGTTAAGATAACCTATACCATCAAACGTTATCGGTCCATTTCCGTAATTGGCCATTATTTGGACCAACAATGGTTTTTTTCCTCATTTTGTGGCTAAACTTTACAGATTACAAGGTAGCATGATGGCACCATGTTGAATAACTTTATTGGAGGTCAAATATAAGGATATAAAATTATTGCCATCACTCTTTGCCTATTTCAACCCCCCAAAACACCCTAAAATCACCCTCCAAAACTAAACAAAAACAAAAAACGACCGTTTCGATTTTAAACCCAGCCAGAATCTGAATAATTGACTGATTTATCATAAAATTGAAAACGTAAATACTCGTTATGGAAACCTCTAATAGAACCTAGAACTTGGATTCCGTGAAAAATTTCTAACCTCAAAAAATTTGGATTTTTCGTTGGTCCAAAATTTTCAAAAGGGCGCTAAAGTTATGTCTTCAAAGCAAAATGCTCGAATTTTAGATATTGTATGCAGAATGAAGAAATCTTTCGATTAATTTTGGTTTTACATTGATAACATTAATATTACGTCTAAAATTGGCAAAATACTGATTTTTCAAAATGGCCGATTGTGACGCCAAAAAATGAGATAGGTCAAAATACCAAAAACCAAACAAAAAAGGGAAAAAAATTCCTATCTTTTCATCAAAACAGAATATGAAAGAACGAAAACTTTTCGACATATATTCAATTTTTCAATGTGCCAAAAAACACACTAAATGGGTCCTATCTTGGGCCCACAACCTCGAATCGACTCAAACCAAAAATTGCGTATTATTTTTTCCAACAGCTTTTGTTCGAAACTTTTTTCTATAAAATCCATAGTTTTGTCTCAAAACGCAAAAAATCTAAAAATGGCCATTTTCGTGTCCAAAAAATGGACATAGTTTTTCGAGCACAGGGTTAATCCAAATTTAATCTACACCATCGTGTTCAGTATGTCAAAATACATAAGAATAGACCAAAATTAAACCTCGCGGAAATTCGGACAGAAAAATTCCTTAAATGACTGGACTATTCTATTTCTATGGATAAAATATATCAATGTTCTTATATGGTATTTAACGATGTCTATGACCCAATTCCAACTTTTGACTTCTTTGGTGTTCGGTGCCTCCGACGCATGCGCTTCTACCTTTCTAAACTAGTAAATTTTAATGTGAAAATTCAAATCTTTTTGTAAACTGTATCAGTGCTTATGTTTGTGCAAAAGTTAGTTAAAAATGTAACAATGTTATGAAAAGTGTAAATTTAATGTCTGTATTTGTATTGTGATGATGTGTTTGATAATTTTACAGTAGAATCGTCTTACTATTATTCGTACCAAAAAAATATACAAAATGGAAGAAGCAATGGCAAATGTAACAAGTAGTAAGTTTTATAACATCGACAATTCATCTTTTAAATCAATAACTTTTAGTGGAAACTATTGAATCAGTTATGAAGCAAATTTATATTACATGTGATACAGATAATTCCAATTCTGTGCAAGTTTCAAGTTTGATAAACTACGTTGCTCCCTTCATAGTATGTTCTTCGTAAGTAACTCTGATCAATTTCAACCATGTATCTATTTTTCGTGTCATATTCTAGAGTCGAAGGCCTCCATATGCTGCAGGCAGCTCTGGACCCATCAAACATAAATCCATATATTACTAGCGAAGAATTTTACAGTGTGATGCGGAGTTGGGCAGATCAAATCATGTGTGAAAATGATGATGATCAAAATTCTTCTCCCAGGTAAGGCTATTTTGCGCGGGATATCACTCCGGTAAATTTCTTTAAATAAGATGCTTATTTTATATCGTTACAATTGGCCTGAGGCTTCTCGAGAAAATGTTTTTGTCACCATTTGAGTGTAAGCATAAGTCAAAGGATCGAATAAGTTTATCTGAGAAAATTTATATTATATTCTAGTAATCAGAAGTGATTAGATCTTGATTAATTTCATAAAGGAACGGAAATGGGTCTATAGTTGCTAGGATTAAACTCATATCCTGCTTTAAAGATCGGAATTACTTTAGCTTTTTTAAAACAATTGGCGAATACTTATTTTTCGATTTTACAAATTATAAAGACTAAAGGCTAAGTATTCAGCAATTATATTAATAGTTTTGATTGATATCTGATCAACTCCTGAGGATTTTTTAATGTTCATTTCTCGAATTATTATTATTTTATATGTATTTGTTGGAGCAATAAAAATTGTATTATTGTTATAATCAGCTTGATCGTTCTTATGTTTTAGTATATTATCAACTTTCTCTGCCATCTTTCTACGTATATTTATAAAGATATATATTATTATTGAATTTATTAGCAATTTGTATATTATCGTAGATCATTTGTTTAGTGCTAGGTGAGGTGATTTTATCAATTTTTCATTTAGTTACGTTACCATTTACAAAGTTCCCTAATTTTTCATATTTTCAACATATCCTCTACTCTATTATTATATAATTTTCCGTAGTCAGTTTAATTAACGATCTCAACTTATTTCTAAAGGCATTAATTACTTTATAGATACACTTCATTGTGGTGATTTTTTGAATTTAGCGTATTATTATAGATCTTACGTTTTGCATGATTTAATAATCCCTATCGTAATCCATTCATTTCTTGGTATTTTTTTTACTGATTATCAGTTTTTTTCTATATTTCTATGTATATTGTCTAAAAAATGTAGCGGTAATATTTACATTATCGCATTCATATTTATCGGAAAGACAACAATATGTGGAAATAGAGGGATCATTGAGTACAAGTCGAGTATGGCGTACCACAGGGCACATTTTTAGGTCCTGTATTATTCAATCTTTATATAAATGATCTTCTAGAGACAAGGGGTGATAGAATATTACTCAGTTTTGCAGATGACACAGTGGTAATATATAAAGCGAATTCTTGGGAGGAAGCGAAGATGAAAGCAGAAAAAGATTTTTTTCTCGTATTCAGCGATGGTTCACCACGAATCTCCTGACGGTTAATGTACTGAAAACAAAGTTTATTCCATTTACTTCATATAATAAATATCTACCCAGTTTTGATGCGCTGGAAATATCTTCCGGAAATGAAACCTTATACATTGAAAAATTTGACCAAATAAAGTATCTCGGTATAATGATTTACAAACATTTTAAGTGGGATTCACAAATAAGTTATGTCGTTAAAAAAATTAGAAAGCTTTTACCTTAGTTCAGATATCTTAGAAATTTCTTGAACATAGATTGCTTATCAGCTTTATATTTCTCTCCACGGTGCACTAAGTGCGAACTAGTCTGTGGTCGGTGTAGATGTCGAATTTCTGGCCATATACAGGGTCTACCAATAGGAGTGATATAACTTCAAATTGCTATAAAATGAAAACAAATTTATACAGGGTGTCCTCGAACTGCGTGGCCAAAATAGATCCGAAGATTCTTTGATTCGAAAAATATTTGATGAGCCTTTTTACTTCTGCCTCAAGTGTCTTGTTTAGCCGGTAGAGGGCTTCAAAGTTGCAAAAATAATTTTGTTTTTTCGGTATAACTAGAGAACGTGATGAAGGACTTTCACAATATTCGGCAGGTGAGTTACTGTCAATAATAGCAGTTTTTGAGAGTGGAGCACAGAGCCTTAGAGACCATAGAAATGGCTCAAACTTGAGGATGTAACGGGAAAAGTGTCCAGAACTTTTTTGTAGTCAATGTAATTCACTCGATATTTCATATGTAGATAGCTTATCTAATTTGAAAACTTCTTTTACTCTTAAAAAATTTGGATAAAATCAACGGATTAGCTTGAAAAAATTAATATTCGAGTCTGCAATTTTGGCTTACTAATTTTACTTGATTAAAATACCTTAGTTGCCTTTGCTTTTCTAATGTCATTTTGGCATTTGGAGAATTTATTCTCAAAACTGACAATTTTTACTTTGCTTTCCGTAAAAATTTTATAAAATTATGGCTCAAAATTTCACTAACACTGAAAAGATTTATGGACTTTGTCGTTGCAATGGCCGGAGAAGTGTGCAAGTTTTTAGGGAAAGATATCCGCATCGCAGAATTTCAAATCGGCAAACCTTTGCCAATATCGAGAGGTGACTTCGCGAAACTGGCAGATTTGAAGCGAATCGCAGAGAAACTGGACGCAGACGGACAAGAAGGACGTTAGAGCTCGAAGAAGAGATACTGGAAGCGGTTGAAACTGAAAGAAGAACTGTTATATCCCTATCATATTGAAACAGTTCAAGACTTATTGCCCATAGATCCAGGTCATCGGCTAGATTTCTGTCGGCTTATTATCCAAAGACAAAACGCAAACCCCAATTTTTGTAGAAGAATTCTTTTCACGGACGAAGCTACTTTCACGAGATGTGGTCTTTTTAACCTCCATAATGAACATTTCGATGCTGATGAAAATCCTCATGAAACGGAAGTTACACATTTTCAGAATAAACTAAAATCAATGTTTGGGTTGGAATTGTGGATAACTTTATTATTGGCCCTACCGTTATACCCGATCGATTGAACGGGGAGAACTACTTGAACTTTTTGGAACAAAGGCTACCTACTATTGGAAGACTTGCCCTTACACATTCGTCCTGACCTTTGGTTTATGCATGATGGTGCACCTCCTCATTTCACATTAGCTGTGAGGCGACAGATCGCTGGATAGGTAGAGGACACGATGCACCAGTGAACTGGGCGGCCCGCTCCCCTGATTTGACGCCCTGCGATTTCTTTCTATGGGGCGCTTTGAAATCGAAAGTTTATGCAGCTCCAGTAAACACACGAGAGGAATTGTTGCAACGAATTAATCATGAAGCGGATTTATTGAAGAATGATCCTGAAGTACTAGCCAGAGTTCAATCCAATTTCTTGAAACGAATTAATTTGTGTATTCAAGAAAATGGGCAAAATTTCTAACAATTGATGCCTTAGCGATTTCCCAAAAAGTTTTGTTGTTTCTTTTAATTTAGCATTTGTTTTTCCTAAATAATCACATCGTTTCCCCATTTCTATTGTTTTTATTATTTGTGTTTTACCGAGATATTAACCATTTCAGTGTTAATGAAATTTTGAGCCATAATTTTATAAAATTTTTACGGAAAGCAAAGTAAAAACAGACAGTTTTGAGAATAAATTCTCCAAATGCCAAAATGACATTAGAAAAGCAAAGACAACTAAAGTATTTTAATCAAGTAAAATTAGTAAGCCAAAAGCGAATCCGTTAATTTTATCAAAATTTTCTAAAAGTGAAAAAAATTTTCAAATTGAATAAGCTATCTACATAAAAAATATCGAGTGAATTACATTGACCACAAAAAAGTTCTGGACACTTTTCCCGTTACATCCTCAAGTTTGAGCCATTTCTATGGTCTCTAAGGCTCTATGCTCCACTCTCAAAAACGGCTATTATTGACAGTAACTCACCTGCCAAATATTGTAAAAGTCCTCCATCACGTTGTCGAATTATACCGAAAAAACAAAATTATTTTTGCAGCTTTGAAGCCCTCTACCGGCTAAACAAGACACTTGAGGCAAAAGTAAAAAGGCTCATCAAATTTTTTTCGGATCAAAGAATCTTCGGTTTTATTTTGGCCACGCAGTTCGTGGACATCCTGTATATTTCTATAATTTTTAATTTATTTTGTAGTATATAAGATAACATTATGTTTTAAATGGAACATCATCAAGATCGGCTGGGGCGGCAGACCCTTAAACGATGAACCCAATTTTCCATCACTTTTTCCAACATGTTGGGCTGAATTTCTCGAACAACTCGGGTGATGTTGGCCTTTAAGTCGTCGCTGGCTAGAGGATTGTTTATACACCAATGACCTAACATATCTCCAAAGAAAAAATCCAAGGGTGTAAGATCACACGACCTTGGCGGCCAGTTGGTAGGACCATTTCGCGAAATTAGTCGGTCCTCAAAACGCTCTCTCAACAAATTAATTGGGTCTCGGTTAGTGTGCGATGTTGCGCCGTCCTGTTGTAACCACTTCTGTCCCAATTCTTCAACGTTAATTGCAGGCCAAAGAAAATTTCTTATGTCACGATAGCGCTCTGCGTTGCCTGTTACAGTATGTCCATTCGCGTCCTCAAAAAAGTAGGGCCCGATAATTCCGCCGGCATGCAAATCACACCATACAGTTACTTTAATAGGGTGTAATGGCCTCTCGACTAGTTGACGGGGATTGTTCTCACACCAGAAGCGGCAATTTTGCGTATCAACAACGCCATTCATCCAAAAATGCGACTCGTCAGAAAAGATTATTTGCATACCAAAATCGAGATTTTGTTCTAACTGCAATAACACCAATCGGTGAAAGTTCTCCGCAAACCATGGTCGGTAGGCTTGAGTTCTTGGGTTAAAACCATCTTGTACGGGTGTTGTCCCAAATCTGTCCTTCAAATGCGCCACGTTGACATTGTTAAAAAGCCCAATTACTGAGAACGGCGCACAACGGACACATTAGCATTCGCGTTCACGCTTTCCCTTACAGCAGCGATATTTTCAACACTCCTTGCATTTTTTTGTCGTGTCGGTGGATTACGGTCCAGGAGTGTGTAATCCCGTTCAAACTTCTCAATTGTACGCCTGATAGCAAGCTCAGAGCTGTCCACGTTGACCAACATCTTCTCGAAGAGCACGAAAACAAGCTCTAACTGACCGCGTATTTTCATAGTATCTTTGTACGATAACTCTACGTTGCTCTTTAGTTAAACGATTCATTGTCAAATGTCGAAGTATACTAAGCACAACTGATGCTTGATTCGCGTTATGCCAATTAACACTGCGTATATGACGTTCGAAAGTTCTATTACTCCTATTGGTAGACCCCTTAGATATGGTATAAAATGTTTAACAAGTTGTTAGCCCAAACAATAGCTAGAAGTTCTTTCTCTATTGTGCAATAGTTTCGTTCTGCTTTATTTAATCCGCGACTTGCTTATGCAACTGGTTGATTGTTGTCGTTATACAACACGCTATCTAGCGCAAATCCTGAAGCATCGCATCTCAAAACAAACTATCTTTTGTGAAATTTAGATATTGTAAAATTGGAGGGTTCATTAGTGCTTGTTTCAATGTTTCGAATGAATTTTGACAGTTATCGTCTCAATTGAATGGTGCTAGGGTTAAGTTTTAATTTCATGTCCCTTAATCTTTGTAGAATTTTCACTAAATTTATGTTCTGATTTGTCAAATTGTTCCCCAAAAACTATTTAATCATTGAAATTGAAAATGGACGCATAGAAAATGTTGGCATATGGTTTTCGAGTAATGAGCATTGATAACAAAAATTTTCCGCCTGGTCAAAAAGTGTTATACCACGTTCCAATTTTGGTCATAAGTAAAGCTGCCAGTGCTGCCAACTGCATGGAGAAAAAATGTTGGCATTTATTAAATATTGATCGCCAAGGGACCCTGTTCGACTAGCACCAAACACCAAAGTGTTAATAACACGTTCCAAAATTTAATATTTTCTTGGGCGGCTAACTCAAAATGGGGCGGGGAAGGGAGGTCCAACTCACATAGGATAAAATACTCAGATTAATAATTACTAAAACATAACACATATGCCAACATGTTATATCTCAGGCCCAAAATATGTACACTAATATTTTAATACTTATTTCTAAATTCCAAATTGAACCCTTCTAGTGGTTATGGACATGAAACGTGTGATCGACCTGTTTACCATTCCACTCCTAAATCCAGTTATGGTCAAAATTTGATCAGAAATTACGAAACTTTCAGTTTGGAGAACATCTCATATCCAAGCGCTAATGATTCCAGAGCAATAAAATCTTCGGAATGCAAACAAACTACAGGTAACAAGCGTATTCATTAGTTGGACACTGAAGCTGAAACATATTATTTGGTTGCAGCTCCTTCAGAAAGAAGTTATTTCGTAGATCGCATCAAGGAATTGGAACATAAGTTACAAATTACAACAAATGAGCTTCAAACATGTAAATTACAACTTGCTACATCCGAGGAGCAAAATGCTGAGTTCCAGATTGCTTTGACCAAGATGAATAAGCGTCTCAATCTGTAAGTGCAATTTGCAAGATATTTTTAACTTGTTCAACTATTTAACGATAGAATTTCATCTTCAATATTACAACCAGTTGGACAAAAAATACGGAATTTTAATCTATGATGGAAGTTGTCCTTGCTCCCCAATCTCTATGTATTTGACCATTTCATTATTATTAAATATATTACATTGCTGTCACGTACTTGTCTCAAAACTAAGTTACATTGTCTCAAAATTATATACGAGGGCAAAGTGAAAAGCCCCTGAAAATGAAACAAGGAATGATTCAATTGGTCAAAACTTATTTTATTTCCCAACATAATGTTGTAACCCGATACGCTTCGTCCTACGTTTTTCTAATTTTTCGATCCCTTCCAAATAATACGATTTCGGAAATCCTTCAAAATAAGCGTTTGTTTCAGCGATAACCTCATAGTTGAAGCCAAATCCCTTTCCACCGAGCCATTTCTTCAACTTTAAAAGTAGATAAAAATTGCGGGGAGACAAATCTCGAGAATATGATGAATGACGAACCAATTCGTAGCGTAATTCATATGGAATTTTGCCATTGGGACTGCGGACCTGTGCGCCGGTGCGTTTCCTGGTGGAAGAGCACTTTTTTCTTTGCCTAATGCGGCCGCTTCCTCTTCAAGTCGGCGTCGAATCGAGCCAACACCTCTGCATAATACGCGCCGGTGATCGTTTTGCCCTTTTCAAGGTAATCGATATGGTGTGCATCCCAAAAAAATGTCGACTATGTTGGCCGATACACTTTGGCATTTTTCGGCTTCGTTTCGCCAGGACAAGTTCACTGTTTCGACTGTTCTTTGGTCTCTAGTGTGTTGTGATGGATCCATGTTTCGTCCACGATTACGAAACGGCGCAAAAAGTCCTTTTTATCGCGCTCGAACATCGCCAAATACTCCTTTGAAGTTGTCAACAGAGCAAATGCGGCATCCATCTGGCAGACAGTTTTCTCATATTCAAAAATGTAAGCAAAATGTTCCGTACCCATAGCTTCAGCAATCTCGTGCACTTTAACTCGTCGATCGTCAAATACCATACCATGTATTGTATCGACGATTTCCGGCGTTCTAACTTCAATTGGACTACCAGAACGTTCGTCGTCCTTTGTGGTCTACTACCACAACGAAATTCAAAAATCAGTAAACCACTTCTGTATCGTTCCAATCGATGTTGAAGAGTTCCCATAATGTTTAACCAGCGATGCTTTGGTTTGCGTAATGTTTTCTCCACGCCAGACGCGAAATTCACTTTTTTCCATGTTTACAAAAATCTTCAAGGTTGCTTGCTTTCGATAGGTGTCAAAACAGAAATGAATGAAGTTTGAAAATTTTAATTCGTTCTAGTTGAAGATAGTACATCACAAATGTCACATGGGATTTTCGATTGTGGCGTCATCTATTTTATTTTTTAGGGACTTGTCAAATTGCCTTCATAGCCATATATATTGTTAAGAAAAGTCTTTACTGAGTTTATTAATTTTTATGAATTATGTATTTGTTATGAAATTCTTTTTTATATTCCGGCAAGCTCTTATTGATTTTTATTTTTGCTTTGATTTAATTGTCTAATTTGATTGAATTGATATTATTATTATATTATACGGAATTAAATAAAACCTTATTTAAAATGTTAAAACTTTTATATTTAAATTTGTTTATGACCCCTGTATTATGTTATGTTTACAAATTATACAAGTTAACTTTATGCTTCTAAAGTTTCTACGCTGACAATTTTCTTTATGCTTTAAAATTCTCTGTTTCAAGTTAACCTCAATTTACTTAAATTTAATACATGATACAATAACAATTTTACATTCAGATACAACGATACAATGATGCAAGAGACACATTCAGTGCTCAGATGTAAATGCAAACTAACTAGCTTTCCTTTCGAAAAATCTTGTCTTCGGGTGGATTCCGCGTCACAATAGCTCGACTTGATGTCGACGTTTCGCCAACCGCTTGAGCCTGCCCTGAAGATGCCACCTGTAAAATGGTTGGCGAAACGTCGGCATCAAGTCGAGCTATTGTGACGCGGAATCCATCCGGAAGACAAGATTTTTCAAGATTAGCTGTCCGCGGAAGTCTACTATCCTAGCTTTCCTTTCATTTTTCCTTTAATAGGGCCCACAAAAGGAAGCTTGTTCAATCTCTTTTCAGCCAATCAGGTACTCCTTAATATCTAGGAAGCTATTCCCATTGTTGAATCTGACAGTTCTTGAGTATTGTTGAACTTCGAAGCATCTAATTGTTGTAACGACCAATAAGAATTGAGTGTTTTTAAAATTTTGATATATTGAAGATTTTCAAATTAATTAAAGTTATTGTTCATTCTGCTATTTAAATTGATGTTACCAACATTTTTTCCCATATTTTGATATATGATAACCTATGATTAGGTTCCTATTAACTTGATAATTCTGATTATTATGTCTATTTTGACATTTGTTATTGCTTAAATCTAATACATAATTTAAGATATGAATAACATCTATATAACTTTGTAGAACTGAAATTTCTTAATACTATCTTATATCTATAACTTATTCTTAACTTATTTTACTAGTTTGCTATTTTCAGATAGTCTTTGAATCATTTTAATTATGATTTTCCTCTTTCGTATCACTGTTTATCCACTTTCACTGTTTCTTCTTTACACTTCCTATAAACTATTTTACATTTTTGTTTCTGTTATTATACAATGTTTAATATCTTATACTACTTATATATTTAACTTTAAATAATGTTTTTAATTTCATATTATATATACTTTTTAAACTTTTCTATTTTTACAGTTTCGGTAAATTCATATTCTACCATTTTATTATATAGGAAATGAAATCATAACAATACTCGTATATTGAAATTCCGGTTCTTTCTCTTAGTATGATTAAAATTAATTAAAGTTTAAATTAGTTTTTTTTTCACGTTTGGGCAGTTCATTTCTATCTTTGGCAAACATTGTTCTGTTTATTATTTTGTCCATGCGATTTAGAAAAGACTAGTTGACTATGTTTAATGAAATGCGAACTTGTGTTACTATAGAAAACATTGGGTCGGTAGTGTGTGAAAGTGTATTATGAGAAAATGTGAATGTTACATTATTACAACTCTGCCAACATGCCACCGCTGGCTCACACGATGTTCTTCTAACATTATAAGTTTTCCTCTCGTGTAGTCAAAGTATAGAAAAAAAAATTTATGTATGGTCAATTATTAAATCTATATTGACAATAATAATAATGAAATAGATTGAAATTTGCTTCTCTGTACTAATCAAATACATAGCTAAGATAACTCTATGGATTTAATTTGAAAGCTCTGTTAGACAATACTAACTTATCAGAATAGTTTCTTCAGGTTACATTAAATAGACAAGAATAAAAATGTTAGAATTTGCTTATAATTTTCAAACGTTCCGTATTATTTTGATGAACAGGGTACAGTCTGCACAATTTGATGGCGTTGATAAATGAGATGATTTAGGAGCACAATTTCTACGCCACTGTAATTTTAGCAAAAATGGAAGAATTTTCTACAAGATTAGTGTAAATTACACAAGAAAGGTCTCTTATTGATCCCTCACTGTTTTAGACAAAATGTGCTCAGGTTCATAGCAAGGGAATATATTTTTCGTCAAATAAATAAAGCTTATCATGAAAAGCACTTTGTTCTCTATAGATTACAGATTTTACTCATTTTTAAACGATCTGAATCTCGGAAAATAAACATTTTGATGCTTACAACCTCAAGCTTTTTTTATTCAATTTATGAAAGTATAGAAAATTTAAACGGAAAAAGCTTCCCTTTGGTTTGAATCCGAAATCACGCATGTTGTCAATTCTGTTGAAAAAGGTGCGTCCTATAAGGAAACAGGACTACCAGTTTTATGTTGTTTACACTGATTTATAGAAAAAATTCTAAGCAAACATTTCAGTTCAGAAGTTCTGCTCAAAAAAGATGGTACCCTGAATCTTCACCACTGAAATATTTCATTTATCACCTGATTCATTCGCCCAGACTTATTAACTGTGATCACACATACCGTTTGAAAATTGTACAAATGCAAAATAGTAAATCAGATTTACATCATTCTATAATATTGAACAGAATTTTTAATTTTGTTCTATAATTGTTCTTCAGAACATACATACGAGGTCAAGGTGAAAAGTCCCAGAAAAATAAAACCGATGGCGCCACAATCGAAACTCTCATGTGACATTTGAGATGTATCATCTTTAAATAGAACGCATTAAAATTTGATGACTGATATGTCATTCAGTTCTGTTTTGACACCCATTGAAAGCAAGCAACCTTGAAGATTTTTGTAAACATGGAAAAAAGTAAATTTCGCGTCCTGATTATACATGATTTCTTGCGTGAAAAAAACATTACACAAATTGCGATAGTGGTCCAGAAAAAACTGTTTTTAAAAAAGACAATACTTAAGCAGAGGGACATTATTATAAGAGGTTATGATATGTAAAGACAACAATAAATGAAAGCAACTCATATTTATAATGTAATTATGCCGATCTTGCAGAGAAGCGTTCTATTGTGTTATTCCCACAGAGTCAGCAATTCTGGTTCCGTAACTCACAAACCAAAGCATCGCTTGTTAAACATTATGTGGACTCCCCACCACCGATTGGAACGATTCACAAGTGGTTTCCTGATTTTCGTTGTGGTAGTATGACCACAGAGGACACCGAACGTTCTAGTCGTCCAATTGAGGTTACAACTCTAAAAATCGTCGATAAAATCCATGGTATGATATTCGACGATCGGCGAATTAAAGTGCACGAGATTGCTAAGTGCTGCCAAATGGGTGCCGCACTTGCTCTTTGTTGACAACAAGCTCGACCGTGTGACAACTTCAAAGGAGTGTTTGGCGATGTAAAAGCGCGATAAGAGCTTTTTGCGTCGTTTCGTAGCCGTGGACGAAACATGGGTCCATCATAACACACCAGGAACCAAAGAACAGTCGAAACTGTGGACTTGTCTAGGCGAATCAAAGCCGAAAAAGCCAAAGTGGGTTTATCG
This sequence comes from Endomychus coccineus, assembly GCA_958510875.1. NCBI lineage: Eukaryota > Metazoa > Arthropoda > Insecta > Coleoptera > Endomychidae > Endomychus > Endomychus coccineus. Next base: position 96,670,385 of record OY294070.1, read on the forward strand.
GTGGACAAATTCACGGCGACAGTTTTTTTCGTCCATATCGATTACCTTGAAAAGGGCAAAACGATCACCGGCGTATATTATGCAGAGCTGTTGGATCGATTCGACGCCGATTTGAAGCGAAAGCGGCCGCATTTGGCAAAGAAAATAAAAAGTAAACAAATCATCGGATCGCAAAGACAAAAAACACGCCTCTTTTTATTTTTAAAGATCTATTTAATGATGCTACTAAAAAACCACCCCCACCCCCGGAGGGGGTGATGAGAGGGGTAGTTTTAAAATTTTAAATGGAAACACCTACTTTTTATTGCATTGTTGCATTCTTCATGAAAAACTGTGTTAGGATGTGCAATCAACCCTTTTTTCAACCCTACTTGAGGGGTGAAAAAAAGGGCACCCAAAAGTCTGGAAACGGTTGAATATCTCGTAAACAAATCATCGGATCGCAAAGACAAAAAACACGCCTCTTTTTATTTTTAAAGATCAATTTATGATGCTACTGAAAAACCACCCCCATCCATGTAGGGGATGATGAGAGGGGTAGTTTTAAAATTTTAAATGGAAACACTTACTTTTTATTGCATTGTTGCATTCTTCATGAAAAACCGTGTTAGGATGTGCAATCAACCCTTTTTTCAACCTTACTTAAGAGGTGAAAAAAGGGCAGTTTTGTTTTTTTTTACGAAAAAAATTTGTTTTCATACGGTGTTGCATTCTGCATGAGAAATGTGTTCTCATGTGCAATCAACCCTTTACTTTAACCCCACTTAGAGGGTGCAAAAAATGGTAGTTTCGGTTATTTTCTCACCTGACCTCCACCGCCACAAATACAAAACTGCCCTTTTTTAAACCCCTCAAGTAGGGTTGAAAAAAAGGTTGATTGCACATTCTAACACAGTAAAATAATCAATTTATTATTTCTTACAAAAATGATGTAAGAAAACTGAATTCCTTAGTGCACATCACGGTTAGTTCAGAGCCATTACGCCTAATATTAATGGTTCAATTTAATAAGGAGTTTTGGTAAGTTTGGATAGACTAACATACACGTTACTAACATATCAAGTGATATACTTGGTTAAAAAGAAGAATACAATAGTTTTCTTTAATTTACAATTGAATTTTCGTTTTTGAAAATGCCAGCAATTAGACGTACAAACCTATGTCGCAGAACTCGCAATGCTGCGAGTCGAAGATATACAAGAGCTAGTCAAACTGACGAGAAACGCGAAGCGCGGAATGAAGTTGAACGGAATCGATGGAATCGAAATCAACAACATAGAAATGTTCAATTATAACGTGGGAATCGTTTACAGTTCACAGCAAATCGTTGCTATTGGACCAATGAACGTTGTGTGCCAATATTGCAAGACATTTAAGTTTAAAAATGAAGCTCCCGGATTGTGTTGCGCGAGCGGTCAAGTCAAATTGACGCCATTGGTACCGCCACCAGAGCCACTACATTCATTGGTTTCCGGAAATGGGCCAGATTCGAAACATGTTTTGATTCATATCCAGCAATACAATAATTGTTTTCAAATGACATCATTTGGTGCAAAAAAAGTTATTCAAGAAAATTGTATACCAACTTTCAAGATTCAGCGTCAAATATATCATCTAACAGGTTCCTTATTGCCAACGCCGAATAGTGACTACACATTTTTGCAAATTTATTTTATAGGCGATTCATTAAGACAAGTCGATCAGCGTTGTGCACACAACAATTCGGTGAAAAGACCAATTGGTGGAACAACTCCAAACGTTTTTTCATCAACATAACGAATTGGTTGCATTATTCACGACCACAAAATTGTCATCAAAGCTGATAAGACGCCTGCAGGACAACACGCGAGACGTTTTAATGCGCCAACAATTGACGAAGTCGCTATTGTCGTCGTCGGTGAAAATTTAGAAAACCGAGATATTGTTTTACATCGGCGTAGCAATCAAATCCATGTTTTCCACATGGCCAGTTATATGTCGCCTGTTCCCGTGTCGGAATACCAACAGAACTATTCATATACGCGCAAGAAAAAAAAAACTGAGAATGTTGTATATCGTAAAGCATTAAAATAATAAACACTTTTTTTTGAAATATTTATTTAAATAATTATACCAATTCGAATTCAATATTCATACTTAGGACAGGACAACGTCTGTCGGGTCAGCTAGTACCTAATATATATAGCTACAGCGTGATATCACGTAACGGACTCATGGTTTTACCCCCCATCTGAAATAGCTCAACGCTCCTAAAGAAGTTTTCACTTCAAAAATGCTCTTAGGACAACGCACCGGCCAACAGGTCCACAGTCGCTATGGTAAAATTGCATGAATTGCGCAACGAATTAGTTCGTCATCCACCATATTCTCCAGATTTCGCACCCTGCGATTTTTATCTATTTCCAGACATTCAAACAACAATAGTAACATAATATTAAATAACCAAACCTATAATTTACCACTTGTTAACAATTTTGTAAATAAACTCGCACCCAAACGATTGTCTACCTCATCCCTCAATTTGTATCACATTCAGATTGAATTTTAACATTTAAGGACATAATTTTAGATTTAGCTTTAGTTGATGCCTTGAGAATGCCACAGTATGGTGAAACAATTTGTCAGCATTAATTCGAAATTAAATGTTAGTTTTGTGTAAGTTTGAGTTTAATTCTTCAACTTCCGAAAGTTAACTTGAAAATTTACGGTTCGTATTATAGCACAATTACGGTCTGCAATAACCTGAGCATTGGCTGGTCACATATTTTATTTAATTAATTTTAGTTCCAGCTAACAGTTGAGAATATATTTTTTATTATACTTGATTATGTGTAATTTATTATAGAGAACAACAAAACAATGAGCTTCTACAAAAGAAAAATCAGGAGATTGCAGGTAGTGAAGAAGCAGTTCATTCAGCCCACGTAGATATAAACAATTTACGAAAAGAATTATCTTCAAGTAAAAAGCAAAACGCTTCTCTAGAAGGTCATATTGAAAAACTTGAAATTGAGGTGAGTAAATGTATTAGAGCTAAGATAACTTCTTAAATTTGATTATTTGCCGTCGGATCTAGCATACGAGTATAGTCTGGAAAATTAGAAAAATTATAATGGAAGTGAAAAATTAGGTATAAGTTTTCTTCGTTTACACAAAAAAACTTTCGAAACCCATTAGTCTCGAGGTTAAAGTCACCTTCTTTCCATGTTTGTCGATCTCATGCCGTATTCCTAGCGTAAACGAGAGAACGAACTAAGAATATATAGAAATATGGTACCAAACTCCGTGTTGTAACTGAGGCGAAATACGGAGCGTGCCTCGTCAGTGACGTAAAAACCCCCGTAGTACAAATAACCGCGTCGGCGAACACGACTGCCAATTGTCGCTATTTGGACAATTTCTCCGAGAATTTCACACCGAAAATTTTCGACCAATGAAATACTTTTATTTTGACTTATCATGCCAACGAAAAAATTTTAGCTCATATTTTTTCTTTTAGGGTAGAGAAGCAAAATTATAGTGGATATTTTTGACGTTTAACAAATGAGTTTGAAAGTGATACAATACATAACAAAACAAACGTTCAAAAAAATAAATTTAATATTTGAATTCATTCGATTTATTATTAAAATCTAATGTTTTTGATATTCCTCTTGAAAATCCTCTCTTCGTAATGACGAATAGCAAAGGACAGAAGACTCAAAATTTACCAAATGTTTGTGTTTAAGCAAATATATGTAATATTTTGAAACCACTTTGTTCGATTTATTCTTGCCAATTCTGTTAAATTTTATGGATGTTTGCAACAGCTTTTCTTGAATTATCTTGAATAAAACTTTACGATTTGCCATATATTTAACATTTCTGGTGAACAATATTCAATTAACTCCACAGTAAATATGTTAGTTTGGAATGGAACATTTTCACGTGACTTAATTCGTCGCAACATGAACAAGCCTCGTAATTTTTAAAACAACTCATTGTTACAATATAATCTGAGACGATTGATTTTGTACAAAATATAGAGAAAGTACAATAATGACGTTTGTCATGGTATCTGTCATAGCCATAGCGGCCTATTTCCATTAAGCAATATTACTATTTTATAATTATTTGATTCGCTTAAAAAACAGAAACTATCGTTTGCTTAAAACAAATATAATTCCCCCAATTTTAGTAAATCAAATTTAACCCAAAAACATAAGAGACTATATATAATCTATTTAAAATAATTTAATACAACTAAAGTAGGTGGATCAAAAGATACTTGAATTTTATTATAAATCAGTTGCCGAAAGAAAACCATTAATTAAAAACACATTCTTCCACCACTTTTAGTAAATAAAATGTAATTCAACAATATGTAATAAACCATATTTAATCTACTTTTTACAATTTTGTACAACTAAAGTGGATGGATCAAAAATTACTACCGATATTTAAATTTTATTGTAAATCAGTTGCCGAAAGAAAATTATTGGTTTAAAACACATAGTTCCACCAATTTTAGTAAATGAAATTTAATTAAACAACATGTAATAAATAAACTATATTTAATCCACGTTTTACAATTTTGTACAACTAAAGTGAAAAGTGTTCCGAAAAATAAACTTGAACAGTTATACAAGGGTCCTTTCGTGATTACGGAAGAAAGGAACCCCAATGTAGTGATAAAAGTAGGAAACAATCAAGTGGAAATACATAAAAATAGACTAAAACTGTACCATGATTAGATAAGGAAAAATATTGTTTGTAAAATAAAATTAAGGTACGACAATTGGAAAAAAAAATGTTAATCTATCAATTCAACATTTTTTTACCCCGCGTAGGGAGGTGTAGTATAGGAATCTTCCATCCCTATACGAGTTTACCTAGAATCCCCGAATAGACCTTAATTATATTAATTATTATGTAAGTATATGTTTAGATCTCGGATCTGGGTTACCAAGCAATATGTTAACATATTACATAACGGCTAACCTAGATACCTTTGAATCGTAGATTAGTTTAGTAGAACATTAAACAATAAACAGTGACATAACATGTATATATAGTAATGTGGAGCATATCAGTAAATATAGTAGTATACAGTATATTCATTGTCCACGCATCTGACAGTATAGTCAATGTACCTGCCTAAGTTGTAATTCTGAGAGTAAGGCATTAAGCCATAATGGCGCCGAGCTCTACCTTAAGTAAAGTGACTCTTTTTTATACGTGATGTGTTTCCTTCCCCTATACCTATACCAGGACCACGGGACAGTTTAGGGCAAACCGCCCAACCAAAGATTATTGCTGTAGTATCCGTTTCCGCATAGGTGCTGGGCTATTGTTATGTAAATAATCATAGAGTATGTTGCGCATGCCCGAATTCATAAAATTTACACAAATATAAATAAATAAAAAGTGAATAAACTCAACACCAAAATTATGTTTTATTATAACAATAACATCAAAAAAGAACTGACTGAAAGAGGTTGTGTTTTATATGTTAATTAATCCACATTCTTCTTCTACAACAATTTAATTAGGTCTATTTCAAAACGGAAATTACAAATTAGCCAACCCTCAGAAATTTGACATACATTCTCATTAATGACTATAAATGACCAAAAAGACCGTAAATGATCACAGACTCGGTAACTGACTTTTGATGATACATGACCTTACCTTGAGCTGTCATTTATGTCTTTGCCATCTCTATGATAAATGAAACTGAAGTGACTGTATGAAAAAAAAATTGATAAGTCCTGAAGAATCAGAAAATCTCAAGGAGTTTGACATCCAATTTTGTTAGTATGCACAAGTGCTGTCATTCCGAGGATACGATGAGAGTAATAATCATTCTTCAAATCGAGGTAATATCAAAAAAGGTTTCATACGAAAGTCGCCTGTACAAAGATATTCCGAAAGTCCTCAGTATTTTCGACTAGGTTGACTGGACTACAATGCATTCTCGACTAATGAAGATAAATATAATGACTCAATGGTTTCATAAAACTACATATACAGGGTGTTTCAGTTTTTTCGTTCATAACTTTGGCAAACGATAGAACTTCTAAAAATAATAGGGGTCTTTCATATAAATTTTTTCTCTAAATCACTTCGTTCCCGAGATAAAGGGTAGGGTGTTGAAGTTTTGAAAAAATATAACATTTCTTTATCTTCTGAACTAATGAAAATTTTCAGTTCAAACTTGGTACACATCAGTTTTACTGGATGGAACATTTTTTTGGTCATAATAGGTTTTTGAGACAAATACAGTAACGTAGTTACAGGGTTTTGTACCCATTTAAACCCCTTAAACTTCTACGCCAATGATTAAAAATCATTATTGTATTCAAATTTAAGAATTCGGATTCATTTTCTATAAAAAAGTATTCCTGATAAATTTCACTTAGAGGCTTCCTATTCGAGCTATTTTGATTTTTCTAATCAGGGTTATAGTCCAGGCATTTAAGGATGAAAATCGACGATTTTTGTCCGAATTTCCGCACCGTCTAATTTTGGTCTATTCTTATGTATTTTGACACGCTGAACACGATGGTGTAGATTAAATTTAAATTAACCCTGTGCTCGAAAAACTATGGCCATTTTTTGGACCCGAAAATTGCCATTTTTCGATTTTTTGCGTTTTGGGACAAAAGTATGGGTTTTATGAAAAATGTTTCGAACAAAAGTTGTTGGAAAAGCTAATACGCAACTTTTAGCTTCAGTGCCAAGTCGATTCGAGGTCGTGGGCCCAAGATATGGCCCATTTAGTGTGTTTTTTGGCACATTAAAAAATTGAGTATATGTCAAAGAGTTTGTTTTTTCATATTCTGTTTTGGTAAAAAGATTTCGCGAATTTCAAACGGAATACTAAATGTTATCAATCTAAAACCAAAATTATTCGGAAGATTTTATCATTCCGCATATAATATCCAAAATTCAAGCATTTTGCTCCGAATATGAAGCTTTAGAGCCATTTTGAAAATTTTAGACCAACGAAAAATCCAAAGTTTTGAGGTTAGAAATTGTTTACGAAACCAATACCAAATTCTAGGTTCTATTAGAGGTTTTAATAGTGAGTATTTTAAGTCTAAGCAGATCGATTTGAGTTGAGTAGAAATGGAGCTATCCTAATAAATGTGTTTGGGCCTCTAAAGGGCCCAATTTTGGGCCTATAGACAAAAACCTGAAATCAAATCACAGAGAAATACTTCGGCTATCTGAATTTGGAACAGCGTACGGAGATTCATTCACAATCCCAAGTTATAACGAATTTCATCATAAAAATTTAGCGCGGAATTTCATGTAGCGGCAATAAGCGAGGGTCGGTACAATAGATTCCGCGCGCGAAATTATAGTTTATAAATATTTTAACATGCACCTGAATGCTTATAATCGTTTTGTGTGAATGTGTGAGTGTATGTAGACGTGTGAACGTGCATATGTGACCGTGGCATGATGTTTTTATAGGGTGTTACATAACAAATTTCAATATTAAACAAAATTTCTTTACAATTCATATTTATTGAAAAATTATCTATTTGTCTGATTATTTACAAATAAGCCACGTTTCATATTTTTTCCATTATTCGTAACATAATATAATATTATAATATAATTTAATTTAATCTAATAACTATCATAAATAACATACATAATATTGCTTATCGGGAAAAATAAAATGGCAATCAATGCAAGTGTACAGATTCACATTATAGATACGTCTAATACTCATTATTTTATACAATAAACACATTTACTTTTTTCTCAATCTTTTTTTACCAGGAATTTCAATAATTTCGTACAGTCTGGAGTGCACGACGTATCGATGATGTTATCTTCGTTATCACTGTCATCATATATTGTTAAAGATGTGATATGATCATTATTGATATACGGATCATCGTGATCCGCTTCATCATCTGAGTTTGATAGTTTGTAAGTGTCATTGATAACATCATCGGTATCGTCATCATCTTCATCATCGTGTTCATTTTCATCAATATTCTTATCAAAATCATCATCATCTAATATACTAACTTCTGGCTCGGGGCAATTAGAACAGTCTCTACCTTCACAATGCTTACATAATGAGCTACAAGGTAATCCTAATTTTTTGCATGAACATTTACCAGTACAATTTTTTTTACAACCACAAGAAATTATTTCAATCAACTCATCGGGACCTGCATTTTTTAGTGTTTGTATAGGAGTAAGTCCATTCGGACTATTTCTCCAACCCCATTTCGTTGGATCAATGGTTTCATTACCGATCCAAACCTGAACTTGGTGATACACCCTGAGAATATGTTGATTTGCAGCATCATCGGTGGGTGGTAAGCTTTCAAGTCCACACATAGATTTTTGAGCTCTATTGCGGAAACAAATATGCCTCAGTGATGGTCCGTATATCAATAATGATCATATCACATCTTCTTTAACAATATATGATGACAGTGATAACGAAGATAACATCATCGATATGTCGTGCACTTCAGACTGTACGACTGATAGCGACATTACAGAAATTCCTGGTAAAAAAAGATTGAGAAAAAAGTAAATGTGTTTATTGTATAAAATAATGGGTATTAGACGTATCTATAATGTGAATCTGTACACTTGCATTTATTGCCATTTTATTTTTCTCGATAAGCAATATTATGTATGTTATTTATGATAGTTATTAGATTAAATTATATTATAATATTATATTATGTTACGAATAATGGAAAAAATATGAAACGTGGCTTATTTGTAAATAATCAGACAAATAGATAATTTTTCAATAAATATGAAATGTAAAGAAATTTTGTTTAATATTGGAATTTGTTATGTAACACCCTATAAAAACATCATGCCACGGTCACATATGCACGTTCACACGTCTACATACACTCACACATTCACACAAAACGATTATAAGCATTCAGGTGCATGTTAAAATATTTATAAACCATAATTTCGCGCGCGGAATCTATTGTACCGACCCTCGCTTATTGCCGCTACATGAAATTCCGCGCTAAATTTTTATGATGAAATTCGTTATAACTTGGGATTGTGAACGAATCTCCGTACGCTGTTCCAAATTCAGATAGCCGAAGTATTTATCTGTAATTTGATTCAAGTTTTTTGTCTATAGGCCCAAAATTGGGCCCTTCAGAGGCCCAAACACATTTATTAGGATAGCTCCATTTCTACTCAACTCAAATCGATCTGCTTAGACTTAAAATACTCACTATTAAAACCTCTAATAGAACCTACAATTTGGGTTTCGTAAACAATTTCTAACCTCAAAAACTTTGTTGGTCCAAAATTTTCAAAATGGCGCTAAAGTTTTATCTTCGGAGCAAAATGCTTGAATTTTGGATATTATATGCAGAATGATGAAATCTTTCGAATAATTTTGGTTTAAGATTGATAACATTAGTATTCCGTTTGAAATTCGCGAAATACGGATTTTTCAAAATGGCCGATTGTGACTCCAAAAAATGAGATAGGTCAAAATACCAAAGATCAGATAAAAGAAGAATAAAAATACTATCTTTTTACCAAAACAGAATATGAAAAAACAAAAACTCTTTGACATATACTCAATTTTTTAATGTGCCAAAAAACACACTAAATGGGCCCTATCTTGGACCCACAACCTCGAATCGACTTGGCACTGAAGCTAAAAGTTCCGCATTAGCTTTTCCAACAACTTTTGTTCGAAACATTTTTTCATAAAACCCATAGTTTTGTCCCAACACGCAAAAAATCGAAAAATTGCCATTTTCGGGTCCAAAAAATGGCCACAGTTTTTCGAGCACAGGGTTAATTTGAATTCAATCTACACCATCGTGTTCAGCGTGTCAGAATACATAAGAATAGACCAAAATTAGACGGTGCGGAAATTCGGACATAAAAATTCCTTAAATGACTGGACTATTATCTTATGGAACTTCTTTTGAAATGCTATTTAAAACGTAAGAAAATATTTAAATACCTATTTATTGGTAACGATGAAAAATAATTCATAATAAATGCTCAAAATGATCCATTTGATTCAACGCAACGCCGACATAGATTTCTCAGCGAGCTTCTTCTTCGAATTAACATTTTATTATTAATTTCACCACAAGCTCTCCGAATACGATTGAGTCGATCTTCTCTATTATGAACCGGCGTGGCATAATTTTATCTTTCAAATAACCCCAAGCAAAAAAGTCCAGAAGATTGAGGTCAGGTGATCGAGGAGGCCATGCAACTGTACCACCTCTACCAATCCGTCTTTCACCGTACTTTCTATTTAGTCATTCTCGCACTTGTCTGCAAAAATGAACAGGACAGCCATCCAATTGTATCCATGCATTTGTTCCCTAATTGAGAGGTGTCTTCGTCATTAGTTTCCAAAAATTCTAAAAATGCAGTGGCTGTTAGTCTGTCTGGGGAAACGTATGGGCCAAAAATAATGTTTTTGTAAACGCCAAGCCAGCCATTGACACTGAATTTATCTTGGAAATTCCTGGATCTTGTACCATGAGTGATTTCATTTGTCCATAAACGTAAATTGTGAAAATTAATAAATCCACGTCCATGTAAAATGTGTTTCACCTGTCCAGAATATTTGCTAGAGAAAGTGTTCGTTGTTCAGTTTCTTATGGGCAAATGAAAACCCATCATGGTACAAGATCTAGGAATTTTCAAGAAGAATTCAATGTCAATGTCTGGCTTGCCATTTACAAAAGCAATATTTTTGACCCATACGTTTTTTTTGCTTGGGATTATTTGAGATAAAATTATGCCACGCCGGCTCATAATAGAGAAGATAATTAATCGCATTCGAAGAGCTTGTGGTGAAATTAATAATAAAATATTAATTCGAATATTGCGTCGAAGTAAATAATAATAATAATAATTTTTGACCATTGGCACTTTGTATTTTACATTTGATTTGATGGAGAAAACGTCAATTGAAATTTCAAATTGAAAGAATTGCAGTAGGCTATGTTATTTCGTGTAATCTTGATTTTGACTTCAATAATAATTGATAATTCATGAACAATTTTGCATTCGAGATGATGAAGAGAACGTCAAATTTCAAATTATTAGAATTATAGTAGAACAGGAAGAATTAATAATACTTAAATGAAAACCTTAGTGTGCCATGGAAACATTTGAATACATTTGTTTGTAACTTTGATAGTGATACTTCGTTGGAAAGATAATTTTGAGTAGTAATCAAAAATTGAAAAAAATATACAGGGTGCTATTTGAAATAAAAAAGTCAGAGTCACTTCCGGTCAAACCGGAAGTGACTTTCAATTTATGATTTTCTCAGTTAAAGGTTCCTTGAACGAATTGGAGATGATAAAATTTTCAAATTTTTATCTTTTGAAATGACAGATAATCCATTGGAACATGTATACTGGGACACCCGGTATATACCAGATCCAAAAATAGTGTTGTTGCTTTTTTCTATCTACTTTCTCTGTAACTATGGGTTCTCATGTAATGGTTCTTCAAAAATGTTCTGTGGCTGTGCCACTAACACCTTCCTAGTATCGCCTGGGAAGTTACATTTGAAAGTGCAATCGGTCGTAAGTTACACGTCATGAAGATTTTTTTAATATATTTTTATTGGTTGATACCTGATTTTGATTGGATGATATTTGGTTCACAGTACGAAGTATTGGAAATTAAGTATGATGAGATTCGTAAAAAGGAACAGGAAACAAGAATATTGATCTCGAATATGGTTCGTGATCAAGAGTTTTCGGAAGTAGAAATAAGCAAACACAAGAAAATTGAAGCTGATCTCAATGATAAATTAAAAGAACAGAACAACCTTATCGACCATTATACTAATTTGAACATGGTGAGTTATTTAAAATGCGGAACGTGCGGATTTTGTAAATTTCTGTAAAATGATTGTAAGAATTATACTAGGCTACTACGTATAAAAACAAGAAATTTTACATCGTTTAATATCACTTTATTTAAATGAAAGTTGATTGCAATTTCGAACTTTACATTTCATTATCAAAACATACAATGTTATTTATATTTTGTTTATGAACTGTAAAATTCGAAATTGTAATCAACTTCATCTTGCTTCATCGATGTGTGAGAAATCTGTAGTTAATATGTTATATTGCAAACATTTATTAGTTGGACATCCATGTATTCGTAGATAGACGTTTTTTTTTTTCGTAGACGAGGGGAAATCTTGCCTCGGGTGCTCGTGCCCCCGAGTGTGCCGGATTCCTACTAACTAAAACCCCTCCTCCGTGAGGTCGGTTCTCCATCCTAAGGGGAGCCCCACTGCACTACGGTCATTATAGTCCTATTGTGCCCTCACATGTTGCTACCTCCTCATCAGTCCGGTGTATTCTATGAATTCCAGTAGCCTGATATAGGGGATACTTCTGATTTCCTCGGGTGTAGTTTTATCGCAGCACGCAGCACATGCATAGGTGTCTCATCTTCCACGCCGCAACCCCTGCAAGTGGGCTGATCTACCAGACCCATCGTGCAGAGGTGTTTGTTGCATGGGGCGTGTCCGGTCAGAAATGCAACAAGATTCCGTATTTCTTGTCTGCTGAACGTCAGCAGATTTTTCACTCGTTGCTGCTGGAGATCTCCCATTAGTCGCTTAGAGTGAGACATACGGGGTAGTTCCCTCCAGTAGGCACCGTGCTCTATCTCGAGCCATTTTTGGATTACAGATTTCGCTGTGGCATTAGAAATGCCACAGGTTGGCTCTCGTCCAATCAGTGGTTTTTCCGCCCCCGCTTTAGCGAATGCGACGGCAATTTATGTCCCTTCTCGTTTGGTTTCCTCAGACTCCCACACCAGTGTTACTCTATTGGGGTTCATTACTAGTGCCGTTAGATCTTTAACGCAATCAAGTACACATTGTGAGGTGATTGTGTATGACTCCAGTGCCCTAAGCACTATCAGGTTGCTCACTATGATTGTGATTTGTCTATTTTCGTAGGCTCTCTCCCTCATAATTTGAGCACATGTTGTAATTGCAACTATTTTTGCTTGGAATTCTGTCGCAAAAGTACCTAGGTTCTAAGAAATTCTTTCCCCTTGGTCCGTTTTCTCGACTATTCCAGCACCCGTACTTTTTTCCGTCTTGGTGCCTTCGGTAAGCCATATGGAATCCCCTGGTATCATATGAGGACTGCCCCCAGCGTTATCCCGCCCATTCAAGGTTTGAATCATGGAAGGCACGGAATTGCTGTGAACCTTGATCCTGTCGGATCTCATCCCCAATGGCCCAGGTGATCCAAGAAATCCGAGGATGCTCCGGCCTTTTTGGTCACCCTTTCTTTGGCCGATAAGATCGAAGTGATACGCTGCCTGAACGTCGAGGCTCCATCGCAGCCATTGGGGTGGTCGACATTGCACCTGTTACTCCTAAGCATGTCAGCCTCTGAACTCTGTTCAGTGTTGCTGGGATGCTTTGGTTTTTGTTTTTGGTCACCACACGATTGCGGCGTATGTTACAATGGATCTCACTATGTTTGTGTACACCCAGTGTACCATCCGTGGAGTGAGTCCCCAGGTTCTACCGACTGTACGACGACAGGTCCACAGGGCCATTATCGCTTTGTTAGCGGTTTTCTCCAGATGCTTCCCAAAGGTCAGCCTTTCTTCTAGGCTTACCCCAAGGTACTTGACCGTGCCCGTCATCTGTATATTTTTTCCATACAAAACTAAGTCTTGTATGTTTCCAATGTCCTTTCTCTTTGTGAAGGGTACAATGGTTATTTTCGAAGGATTCACTTAGAGTCCTCCCTTGTTGCACCATTTTCCCACGGTGTTCAGTGCGTGCTGCATCAGCGATGCTTTTGTGCTCCCGAACTTCCCTTGTACTATAATGACGATGTCATCCGCATATCCGATTACGCTCTCAAGGAGTATCAGAAGTACGTCCACCACCAGACTCCACAGCAGAGGTGACAGTACACCTCCCTGCGGACATCTTCCAGTGAACCCGCACCTTCTTTTCAACCTCATTGAGAGTTCCCATGACTGTCCTGCATCGGAGACGGGGTTGGAACATCTAGAGGACTCTCGACAATTCCATCTTCGATATTTTATATATTAAATAGGCGACCATTGGCAGCACAAGCTGCTCGTTCTGCTGATGAGCCGTGGGATGGCCATGCAGCTGTCTAGAATTGATGGATTGTGTTGTCACTTCGACCTAGTTAGCCTTACCAAAATCGAAGTAGTAGCTCTTGGCGATATTGTTTTCCTTGTTTACATTCTACGAGATTGAGTTGTACCTGCCTAATATTTGCAATATTCTTTATCATCCATAAATATTTTCTGTTCTGTGTAATTCAATATCCGTTAATAGTCTAGGAGCCAGAGCGATATTGATGGTCTGAACATTAACCCGATGGCACTATGGTTTATCGTTAGAGAACGGTTTAATGACCAATCCATCTCACAGACAGAATTTTTCCCGGCTGCTACATCTCGATACAGCCTCCGCATATTGTTTATTTTTTGACTGGAGGTTAACCCTTTTCAAGTTGCGGTTACTTGAAAAGCATGGCCATTCTTATACACTTCCACCATGTGCCATCATATTTTATCGTGTCCGTTTATCAGGCTGTTAAAATTGAACCGAAAATGGACTGCAAGTTAACCCTCCCAAACCTGGTGGAAAATGTTCATTGGTGTTGGCAATTGTGAACATCAAAAGTTATCGGTCCATTTCCGAGTAATTGGCTATTATTTGCACCGAAAAGGTTTTTTTTTCTCATTTTGTGGCTAAACCTTGCGGATTACAAGATAACATGATGGCACAATGTTGAATAACTTTCTTGGAGGTCAAATAAAGATTTAAAATTATTGTCATCACTCCTTGTCTATTTCAACCCCCTAAAACCACCCCCAAAACAAAAATAAAAAACGTCCGTTTCTATTTTAAACCCTGCCAGAATCTCAATAATTGACTAATTTATCATAAAATTGGTCATATCCATATTATTCATATTTTTTTGGGGGTGGTTTTGAGGGCTTTTCGGGGGTTGAAATAGGCAAAGAGTGACGGCAATAATTTTAAATTTTTATTTGACCTCCAAGAAAGTTATTCAACATGGTGCCATCATGTTATCTTGTAATCCGCAAGGTTTAGCCACAAAATGAGAAAAAAACATTTTTGATGCAAATAATCGTCAATTACTCGGAAATGGACCGATAACTTCTGATGGCATAGGGTATCTTCACAATTGCCAACACCAATGAACATTTTCCACCAGGTTTGGGAGGGTTAACTTGCAGTCCATTTTCGGTCCAATTTTGACTGGTCAGCCTGATAAACGGACACGATGAAAAATAATGGCACATGATGGAAGTGTATTAGAATGGCATGCTTTTCAAGTAACCGCAACTTGAAAAGGGTTAACCTCCAGTCAAAAAATGAACAATTTGCGGAGGTTGTATATCGAAATATAGCAGCCGGCGAAAATTCGGTGTGTTAAATGAATTGGTCATTGAACCGTTCTCTAACAATAAACAATAGTGCCATCGGGTTAATGTTCAAACCATCAAAATCGCTCTGGCTCGTAGACTAAGGTATTATTAGTCTGGGACGCACGTGCCACCGAAAATTGTATTAGATGACGCATCAATGTAACGATGAAGAAGTCTAGAATGACAGGAGACCAATCTCCACCCTATTCTTACAGCTCGGCGCTTGCCAAAGAGTGGAATAATCAAGGGTTCGGAAAGTCGATACTTTTGGCGCCAATTACACTTAGGGACCAGTAAACTTATGGCCTGAACACTGCTCCTACCAGCTAATCATTATAAAGATTTTGCCAAAACAATAAGCCTTAGTAGAACAAATTTTAAATACAGGTCACACCAGTTTCAAGAAAGAATCGCTCTTACAACCCAGCAATGACAAATATCTAGGTAATTTAGAACGGATGGAAATGTATATAGTACAGTCATTTAAAGATTTTATTTCGGAATATCTTTGTACAATTGATCTTTGTCTGAAACTTGTTGCAAAATGTTTTTTAGTTATTTTTCACTAGTAGGGCTTCCATCTGCATCTTCCAAGTGTCATAATTTTCCTTGTTCAGAGTTTCAATCCTGGCCAAACTCGTTTCACTCATTTTCATGCTTTATGTTTCAAGCATACATCCGACGAATAATGCACTGTTCAGATATTCAAACAATTCTATTTAAATCACAAGCTTTCACTACACGTTCTGGGCCCATAACCTGCTAGAACGGGAAATTAAACAGCTTTACAATTGAATCAATCGATGTATTATTGAAAAACAAGTAGAACAGTATATAATATACATGAATTGAATTAATAAGTTAATCTGTCAAATTAAACATTTTTGTCCACGACTATTGTATAAAATATGCATAATGCATGTGGTTCCTCAAGCATAATGATATTCATTAATCACTAGTGAATATTGAAATCATTATCCACTACCATCAATATGACAAACATGATAGAAACGGATAGACAAATACCGGGATATCAAAAATTATGTTATAACACTCAGAAGTCTCTAGCTTTAGACTCCGGGATTTTCACGTGGCCTATCGAAATTAGAAGGTTCGAATTGTATAAAAACACAATTGCATGAACGCCAGACGTCCTATGTAATTAGCTACGAACGTTATCATTTTGACATATGCCTCGAGGAGCTCGCTACGCGTCAGTTAGAGTTTATACTTTTTACCTCGATCTTGTTAATTCGGGGCCGTTTTATGCCCCGTGCGGCCGGCGTCAGTTGTAATAAAGTGTTTTCGGCTATAAGCCGCTAGCTTTTAACCGCTTTTGGGTATATTTTAGTAGCTAGAAAATTCCATTTGGTACGTGGCACGTTAGACGCTGAGACCTGAGAGTACCTGTTTCTGTTTTAATCAAATTTTCCTATTTAATCGACATTTTGGGGCCCGAGACTATGCTATTTAGTTGGCCCCGCTCATAAACTAACGACATGGAGCGAAAACGGCATGCGAAAAGTCCTCGTAAAGACGTTCTATGTTCCGAAGATTTGCACTTTTCTAACTCGCGAGCTACGCGCTCCTCACGTGAACGTCATTCGATTTATCGAAAATAAACCAATTTAAATTCGACCTCGTTTGTGGCTATTGCGACCTTGTAAAAGATAATTTTTAATTTGTAGTTCATTATTGTTTTACAACTGAAATAAATAGGTATGAAATTTGTAGGTTATTGATGATGTCAGTGTGACAGTGACAAAATTATTTCAAACGTAAAGTAAAACGCACGTTTTAGATTCCACAACCACCCTTGACCAAGATAATTTTTGATATCCCGGTACGATAAAAATAGAGCGTGCTATGAAACGTCAAGTCAGATCGAATTTAATTTGAAACGTCAACAATTTGTTGGTTCGACTTGTTTCAACAGCAAAGTTTATTAGAATCAAAGTATTATTTATGGGTCGTGGACAAAGTATAGTATTCTACTTGCATATTATGGCTATTATTCACTTGGATGATTAACTTAATCCACGTGAATAATAGCCACCATAATATGCTCTCTTCGGTCGCGAGACCGAAACGTACGTAAAGACGAACATTTATAACAGAGTGTTAATGTGACCTAATTCCCGAGAATTTTTTATATAATATTATATCAGCGTAAGAGAGCGCCCACAGATACTCTTTACTCTGTGACACACGGAAAATGCGACGGAGAGCGCGACACAATATTTGTACCAACAAATTATTATTATTATATTATCCGTTTACTACCAGTTAATAGTTTAATCCCTCAATGAGTTAAACTCAATTAGGAGAAGTTCCAATAAACATCTATGCGAATTATAAGAGAGAGCTAGGGTAATAAGTAAACAGCTAGAACAATGGTTTTTTTAAAATAATTTAGTTATTAATACTGATAAAACTAATTATATTGTCCTGGATAATTATGTTAATTTAAATAACACCAACAAAATGGGCAATACTTACCTTAAACAGGTTGAATCTGTAAAACTCCTTGGGTTAACCTTAGATTGCAAACTATCATATGCTTTACATATTGAAAATATTAACCATAAATTGAGCTCTGCATGTTTTGTTCTCAGATCAATTAAATCAATTGTTTCTAAGATTGCACTTCGTTCTGTTTATTATGGTCTTTTAGATAGGAATCTACGATACTGCCTTCAATTTTGGGGAAACTCATCATCATCTCATTCGTGTTTTGTGTGGCAAAAAAGTTTTCAAAATCGACAATATTTTAACTGTGCCGTCAATGTACATATATGCGTTACTGCTTTTGGTTTATAATAGAAAAAAATATATTCTAAAAAATAACGATGTTCATAGTTATCCAACGAGGCAAAGAGAATTTTTCCGCGCTATCCATGCTCATAATTCTACATATGCTAATAGTTTATTATATAAATCAATACATATATTCAACAAATTACCACCAAACATAAAAGACTTAACAAATCAAAAATTATTTAAGAAATCCATGTTCACATTACTAGCCAGTAAAGCTTATTATTCTGTGAAAGAATACGAATGTGATAAGAATTTATGACACATATCTAGTAAATTCTCAATTTTATACTTTTATAATTCATATTTTTATTGATATTTTTTTTATTCACGTGGTATGTTTCCTTTAATGAAATGATCAATGCTTCTATTAGAGCTATTTTTGTTGTATCTCATCAATGATTCATTTCATATTCTAGTTTAGTATTAAGGTTAGGTTTAGGTATAAGTTAAAAAATTTGTAAATCATGTTAATGGTAATTGCAATAAAGTAATCTACCTATCTATCTACCTATCTGTCCTAGGATTGATTATCATTAAAGTTATACATCAGGTAGCCATTTTGCAGTAAGTCAGTACTTTGTAATATTTGTTTGAAGAAGCTACTGTGTTAGCGAAACTATAGTAATATTTATTTATTAAACTAGTCAAATAAGTATTCATTAAACTAATAAATAGTTATTTTATTTAAGTTCACTGTATTATTCAGTTGTGGCGTTAGTCAACATTCTCCCCTATCCGTGATATGGTAGGGTGATTATGGAGGTAAATGCGGATAAATTATATAATATCGTTTATACAATTTAACTCAACTATTTTGATGTATTGATTTTCATATCATTTGAGCTTTTCCCGTGGAAACTATTGCTATCTGCCGATTTTTTTCAGGATTCAAAAGAACAGATAGAGATACTGAAGCGAGCTTTAGAAAATATGTCTAAAAACAACGAAGAACGGTTTGCGGGAGGATACCGATTTCCAAGAGCTACAGGTACTAACACTAATAATAGAATCGATGATTTGAATTGTCGTGATGTAACATTTTCACCGTACAAAAATCTGTATCATCCAAGTAAATTCCATCGAGAGATATTCAATTCTCGTGTACTATTACATCAAATCAATCATCCTATCAGTCCGAATAATATGGGAAGTCCTTTACCAAAAACCACGGACATCTCCAATGGGATATCAGCGTCTAGTTATCCGTCTAGAGCAGATGATGAATATCAATCTAATTGTGAAGGTAATATTTTAGATTATTCAACTGAACAACGAAGTGTAGAAGAAGATGCTGTCACAGAAATAAAGTCACCTGTAAATTTCACCAATCTTCATGATGAAATGTTGCAAGTAAGTTCTATTAGTCTTCATTATAATGGATAACAAGTAAATTTCGGTCCTCATACTATGTTCGTGCACCGAGTCTGTTGAATAATATTTCAGGTGTTTCCACAAGTTGCCATTATTTTCATCACATAAATTAACATGTGATGCGCAAATATTTGATATGTATAATCGAAATGAGAATTTTTTCAACAAATAAGTAACTCAAATACTACAAAAGATATATCGTTCAGTGAGTAAAGCAAGAAAAGCTGAATTTGTCTCAAAGCAGTCTAGAGGAAACTAAAAGATCTCTGGATCAATAGATTAACGTAGGCGGAGAGAATTGCCACATACTGGTAAAAAAATTTTTCATATGGTATTAAAATCTTGCATCACATCGTCGAATACAGTTTCCAAGATATTGGAAGGTAACACAGCGGCTTGTTTAAAAGTACATAGTATTATTACTATCAGGAAAATAGCACAACACCGAAGCTTTGATTAAGATTCGTTCGGAAGAAACTGAAATAAATGTCAATATTAATTTATATTGAATAATCCATAAACAGTGATTTTAGAATAATCTTAGTTTTGAAAAAATTTCACGTCACAAGAGCAGAGCTGTACACCGACGTTCCCCAACAATTAATGTAATGAAATAAAATGGCGGATGATTAAAGTTGAAAACAGCTACAAAACTGGTTTTTGCGATGCTCTATCTGAAAAACTTTTAGGCATTAAAAACCTACAGAATGCCGCAAAACGAATTATTAATTCGTTTTCTTGTTTCTTTTGATATAACGAAGTTATTGTCGCAATAGTTTAGGAGAATATGTAAGGGTACAAATTACTCTTACTTGTGGATAAACTATAAATTCTATTTTATCGCTTGGTTGCCGACAGCTACAGTGAAGATGGTCGTGAGTTATATTTTAGATGTTAAAATTTGGGCACCAGAGTATTTTAACCAACCAATAAAATTATGTTACTTAACTAGGGGATTCAAACACTTAAAAGTCCCCAGGTTAAATTACCCTGAAAGTATACAAAAAAATAAAAGACCTGTACCAAGAATGATTGAAATTTACTGGTTATTAAAATAATATTGTTGTTACAATTTATCACAGAGCCTAATATTAATGAGTTATGAAATGCATGAATTGAAGTATGAATGAGTTAAATTTCTTAAATCACAGTGAACAACAGTTAAATTTACATATATATAAATACTCAAATGATTATTTCAAACGTTACATGAACAAAAGTTGGGTGGCCTGACCTGGTAGCTGCTGGGTAATATGTTATACGAGTATCTGCTCGATTATGAATTGGTACTTCCTACTTGATGTATGGATTCCTGCCACAAGCCTAGTACAGTTTCCACGATTGTACATCACAAGTCAATTAGCAACTTCTAAATCCGATTTTCCACAGCAGTTTCAAGCCAACCTCAGAACTTCGTATACTTGTTGAATTTTTCACAGCATAAAAAAAACCTGAAATCGAAATGTTCAAACCTCTATTGCTCTATTGTCCTCAGAAGACAGACATGAACAGAATACATAACGATTGTTGAACAAAATTAGGACTAACCTATGTCCTGTCAGATATCACCTGGGAAAGCAAATTAATTCTTGAAGTTAGTGAATAAATCAAATGGAATTACAAAGATATTTACCTCTATCACGATAGGGTTTTTTGATCCTTTCAATGGAACAACTTTACTTCTGTCCAAAACCAGTCACGTTGAAACTAAGTTTTAATCCCCTAAGGTGCATCTATTACACAAATCTTTCAATTATTCCACTCCAAATTGGTAATTGATGCCTTTGCTTTCAACGGAAGAATATTCCCATAATTTGGTTCCAAACATACGTTTGGTATCACCTCCCTGTTGAAATAACTTAGAAACACGACCTTCCACTTGGACGATTTAACAAAAAGTACGCCATTTTCTCGGCCTTTTCCGGTGCTTCGATGTTCCACAGAACGACCTCGAAATAGAAGCGGTAACTACAGAATTCGTCACTGAATAACCATGACTCGGAGAATATACGGTCTAGCATAGCTGACGTCAAAGGAGTTAACCGATTGTAGTGCAGCGGCCATTTCTAAGCCGTTAAGTGAAATTTACACGTTACAAATATGCACCTTGTGTGCTTAAGAATTGGAAGCAATTCGATTCAATTTCAATTTCAATTTATTCGTTTATAAAAACACAGTACAAAGACATACAACATCTTATCAAACTAGTCAGTAACAATCAAACAATTAAAAATCAATTCAATGAAGAATTGAATACATATATTAATTAGTAAGCACAAAGTATATAGATAATTATCATGAACAAATTTACACAATTAAATATAAATATTACAACACGAAATTATATTCAATTCAATTTACAATGTGAACTGGAAATTAGGTACTGAGGTACTCCTTAACGGGATAGAATGCATGTTTTAGTAAATATGTGTATAGTAAATTTTTTAATATTTTCAATGGATGATTGCCATATTTATTCACAAAATAATTATAGCAGATTATACCTTGATAAATATGACAATTCTGTGCAACCGATAAACGTGAGAATGGTATGTGAATATTATCATTTAGACGGGTTCCATATCTGTGAAATATATTATTTCTAATGTGAGTGTGTTCCTGGTTTTTAATATTCAGCACCAGTTGATAGATGTACCATATAAGGAAGAGTAAAAAAATTGAGTTTTATAAAAAGTGGTTTGCAATGACAATTCGATTCAGCATTCAACATACATCGAACAATATTCTTCTGAGCAATGAATACTCTGCCCATGTGGGAAGAATTACCCCAGAATAGAAGACCGTAATTTAAAACGGAATGAATGAGACCGTAATATAACATATTCAACACTTTCGAAGATACCGTGTTCCTTAGCATTCTTATCATATAACATTTGCTACTCGGTTTGCTTACGATGCTGTTACATTGTGCTTCCCATGTCAATTTATGGTCCATAATCATTCCCAGGAATTTAATTTCATATATCTCCTCAATTGTTGTATGATTTATCCTGATAAGTGGACTGAAATTATAGTTTATGTTCTTCTGTTTGAATAGCATGAAGAAGGTTTTCTGTTCATTAACTGTTAATCCATTGTAGACACCAGCGATAGAAACTATTAGCACAGCTATTTGCTTTCGCTATGGAGCTGTTTAATTCTTCTTCGGCAGTAATTTGGTTTGTATCGTCGGCATATAGTATAGTTTTATACGCATCACCACATGACTGCTCTAAATCAGACATAAAAACTATAAACAATATTGGGTCCAATATTAATCCTTGTGGCACACCTATATTTCTGGGATTCTGGGAGGTGAAAAGTTTTTAAATTCCTTTTGTTCATAAAAATAATTTTACTTTAAAAAAATCTTATTACACCTAATGAGACTGTCCGAAGAGCATTCTGCTCTTCAGGTGTTGTAGAATCTTGAATCTTATCTTTGGACCCTAGTGGATTGTATCAATTAAGTTGAGATAAATTAATTTATTTAAACATTCATTGCGCCTCTTTAATTAAGAGTTCCAATTTATATGTATTGTAGTTGAATAGTTATACTATCGATAAACAAATATTATCTAATGTTTCATCGTAATTTTAATGAAATTAATGGTAAAGGGAAGCACGACCGCGGAGTCGGGGCGGCGCTGCGTCGTTTGCCGTCCACAAATCCTCATTTTCTAGGGTTCCGGAGGTGCCAAAGGTCCCAAAAAGACATTTTATTTTCAATCTCAACAGACGAATACAAACATCTTGAATATATTTCGATCAAATGCAATATAAGCCCCGAAATTTGGTGCATTTTTTTTTAATTTTCATCTTTTGTGCTTGTTTTCATAATTAGAAGTCCACATTCATGTGGTCCTGATGTGAAAGATTTTTGTAATATAACTGCTATTGTTGAAGGTTTACCATCATACTGTATCAACCCAACATGCATATTTGTCGGTAAAGCGCTCCACATGCATGCTATTCCGCTAAAGCATAGGACGTATATCGTTCTAAGCAGGAGCCAGCTGCCAACCATCTTGTACCAGTTGCCTCATACTAGGTACATAGAAGTCCGCATGCATGCTAACGCAGCCCCCAAAACAAAAACAAAACACTGCCGTTTCGATTTTAAACCCAGCCATAATCTCAAAAATTTACTAATTTATGATAAATTCGGTCATATTATCCATATTTTTCATATTTTTTGGGGGGTGGTTTTAAGGGATTTTGGGGGGTTTAAATAGGCAAGGAGTGATGGCAATAACTTTAAATCTTCATTTGACCTCCAATAAAGTTATTTAACACGGTGCCATCATGTTACCTTGTAACCCGCAAGTTATATCCACAAAATGAAAAAAAGAAACATTTTTGGTCCAAATAATGGCCAATAACTTTTGATGGCATAGGGTATGTTAACATTTGCCAATACCAATGAACATTTTCCACGAGGTTTGAGGGGGTTAACTTGCAGTCCATTTTCGGTCCAATTTTAACAGGTGGCCTGATAAACGGGCACGATAAAAAATGATGGCACATGGTGGAAGTGCATAAGAATGGCATGCTTTTCAAGTAACTGCAACTTGGAATGGGTTAACCTCCAGTCAAAACAAAAATATGCGGATGCTGTATCTCGAGATCTAGCAGTCGGGGAAAATTCGGTCTGTGAGATGAATTGTTCATTGAACCGTCCTCTGACGATAAACCATAGTGCCATCGGGTTAATGTTCAGACCATCAATATCGCTCTGGCTCCTAGACTATAATGTATAAAAATGTTCGTGTTATGACAGCTTTTGATGACGCATGTATCTTTGTCGGTATAGCGCTCGACATGCATGCAATAAACAGTATCGTGGTCATACATTTAGAACCCATCTGTTAAGCTTGGCGCAAAGGAACCATTTATTCTTGACGTCGAGATATGATGTCTTCAACTATAGAAAAATTGCTGTGTAGTGGTTTTTAATAGATATTTATATATTTTGAAAAATGTGTTACAATTTCAATTATTCATGTTTCGTTCGTTCCTGCGACATAGACATTTTTAATTGGATTTAATGCGATAAAGACGCATAGTGCTTAGTACAATTAGTTCAAGAAATGTCGGGCTTTAGTTGATCTAAATTAGTTTCGAACCATCTTCTGATGATGGTCGTGAGACCGAAGGGTACGCCAAGGCGAAAATATGTATAGACATAAGTGTTAATGTGACCTATTTCCTAAGAATTTACATATAATTCATACCAATATAAAGTAACTTTTACATGGTACATTCTAGGTGGTATCAGCACGAAATTGTTACGTTGTAATTTTTTAATCGAAGCTTTCACCATGACCAACTCTGATTGTATGTATCTCATAAAGTCCTCTAGAGAACATGATCACATTAACTAAAGAATAATAGTTTATCTCGATAATACGAATAATTTTTCTTAGCAATTTCTGCTTAGGTATTCATTCATTTGTTGCTCGCTTCCAGGTTGTTGAAGATGATCAAAATAAACGTCTCAAAGAATGTGAACAACAATTATTCAACACTCAAATTGACCTCAACAAAATGCAATCTGAAAAAGATCAGTTGCTGTTTAAACTAGAATCAATTGAGAAAAGCAACGAAACACTACAAAATGCTATCAGCGAAAAAAGTGAGAAGTTAGTGGAGGTAGAGAGCCGCTTATCCAAATATGTTGCTTTGGAGAAAGACATGTTAAGTTTCAAATGTCTAATTGAAGACAAAAATAAAGAATTGAAAGATCTACAGAACAAATTAAACCAACTAAAAGAAAAAATAGAAACAAATTTAGTTTGTGAGATGCAAAGAATTAATAGTCTGTATGCTACAAACGATCAACTTCAGGGATATGTAGATGTATTGAAGGGAGAGTTGGAACTAACAAAGAGTGAATTGTGTGAATTGAATATCAAAATTGAGATGAATAACCAAAGTAAAGATACCATGACAGAAGATAAAGATATCTTGAAAACAAAAGAAGTGAATCAACTTTTAGAATCTCAATTGCAAATATATAAAAATGAAATTGATCGTTTGAATGAAGAAAGACTAGATGTAGAACAACAATTACAACTGAAAGGAAAGAGCTATAGCCAAATGTTGAATCAAAACCTCTATATAGAGGAGAGTGTGAAATGCGTCATGGAAAAACTGAGTCAGCTGTCTACTAGTGTTTCCCCAACGCCGAGTGAAACAAACGTGTACGGCAAAATAGAAAACCTCAAATTATTCGTGGACCTTTTGGTTAAACAAACTCTACGTGAGTTATCCAAATTACAAAAGATGGAAGTCAAACATGAAGAGCTTCAAGCTAGAATTAGACAATTGGAAGAGGAGAAGCAACTCTGGCTTTTAGAGAGAACCGAAATGAAAAGTGTTCTGAGCTCGAGTAAAAGAGGAAATAGTTTCGATCGACAACTCTTGAAAATCGATAAACTACATGAACAAAATGAAGTTCTGAGGAATCAGTTGAAGCAACAGAAAGTACAAATTTCAAATGATTCTCTATCTCAAGAAGTTCTTTCTAACGTGTTACAAGAAAAGGAACGAATCGAAATACAGAAACAAGAAGCTTTACATAATCTCGAACAAGTCCAAAACGAGATTATAATTATAATGCAGGTCAACAAACAGGTGAAAGACGATTGTAAACAACAAATCGAAAATCTTCACTCGAGTTTCCAGAAAGAGGTTGAACAGTTGCATAAAGATTTTCAGGCTGAAAATGAGAATCTCACCAGCTTGAATAGAGAACTGAAACAGAACATTAGCAACTTGGAACGCAAATGTGTTCGTGATAGTTGTAATGAAGAAAATGAACATGAAGAATTACATAGAAATCTCCACAGGTAAATATTCATCAAAGTTCACAATTTTGTTTTATCTAAATAGAATATTTTTGTGTTACTTGGAATTTGCATATACCATATAAATGCAGTTTATACATTTGGTAAACTTTTAGTAAACTCAGATTGTAAATTAATTAGTGCATAGGTATATTAAATCCTAGAAACCAGAGCTGTGCTGAGCACAGACAAATACCGCTCTTGAACAGTAAGTACTTAAAAAAAGTGCTTCTAAGCACTTATTACGAGCACTAAGCCCTTTCATTACGTGTACATGAGCACAAAAGTGCTTGGAGTGCTTATAGCGCAGTTTGCCTATTTTTGGCCCCATGTTAATTTTTCACTTCGGAGATACAGTGAACAAAAATATGTGAAAAATTGGAAATTTTCCGTAGAATTCAAAAAACCAAAATACAAACAACTGGCACCTCGGGGGCCCATAGTAAATTGGACCCAAAGTTGGCCAAAAACTGTTTTTTCCATTTTACTCTGTCATGGTGCCATAAAATGAAAAAAAATTCATACAAAAGTTGTAGAACCATTAAATACGGATCGATCTGTGGAAATCCGATGTCAAAAAATTGGGAAACAAATTATTCATTTGCAAAAAACCGTTAAAAATCGCTTTTTTTTAAACGCTCATTCATATCTTCGTGAAATCAAATCATTTTTCACGAAACTTGGTGAAAGTGTAGCTCTCTACTAACTACATCGTTTTCAAAAAATTAAAAAATATAAACTTTTTGCAAAAATTGATTTTTTCGAAAAAATTACGTTTTCTTAAAATCTCGATAGCTCATACACGCTTTCATATTTAGAGTCAATTTCGAGCTTAAAATTTTCTTGAAATGTACTAACATTTTTATTGCGCGCTTTTTAAATTGATCGTTAATATGCGAAAAATCTGTTTTTAAAACAACAAACAACAAAAACGTTTGAAAAAATTTTTGTCCCTTTTTCGTCAGCAGCATTGAATAGCTGGTATTTTTTAAATAAATTTACGAAAGAAAAATTTTTATCTACGACCCTTTGGAGCCGAGATAATCTTTTTTTTTAGTCTAGTGTAGCTATAATACTTCGGAAGTTCGAGAATAAAACTCAAATTTTACACAAAACTTTTAACATTTAATTTAAAAATGATGACAAATTGTTTCACCACACTGGCATTTTCAAAGCAAGGAGTTATCAACTAAAGCTAAATCTAAAAGTATGTCCTTAAATATCAGAAATTAGAATGTGGTACAAATTGAGGGATGGGGTGGATAATGGTGGGAGTGTGTTTACAAAATAGTTAACAAGCGGTGAATTCTATGTAACGATTTGATCATTTACTAGTACATTATTATTGTTTTTTGAGTGTTTCAATATTTCTATGGATTCTAGTATATTAGGCTTATGTCCTTTTTCCTGAATATGTAGAATATCGGGTTTAAGGGTGAAATTGTGGGTATGTTCTAACAGGTGATTTGCGTAATTAGAGTCCTCTTTTTAGAGCCTGTAACTTCTCAAATGTTCGTTGAACCTTACGCTAAAACTGCGTCCAGTTTGTCCTATGTACAAAGCACTACAATCATCACATCTCAGTTTGTAAACTCCAGATTTCTATAATTTATATTTTTTAGATTTCGAATTATTAATATACGAGCATAGGTTATTTGTTGTTTTAAAGGTGACGTTTTTATTCTGTTTTTTAAGGAATTGAGATATTTTTAGTGAATGTTTACCTAAATATGTTAGACATGTGAAATTTTATGTTGTATTATTATTAGATTTAAGGCTTTTTTATTGAGTTTATTTTGGAGTATTTTATTAATTATCTTGACATTATAACCGTTATTTTTGGCAATATCTATGATTCTGTTTGATTCCAAATGGAAATTATCTTTACTCAATGGGACATTAATTAATCTATGTATCATACAATTATATGCTGCTAGCTTGTGTGATTGTGGATGTAAAGAAGTGTTGTGTATTGTGGTATCTGTGTGGGTGGGTGGGTTTGTGATAAATAGCGAAAGAAAAGTAATTATTTGAATGTGAAATGGTCAGATCTAAAAAGTTTAAGGAGTTGTTGTTTTCCATCTCTAATGTGAATTCTATATTTGGGTGTAAGTTGTTAATATAGGTGAGGAAAGAATTTATTTGACGGTTACTGCCTGTAAAGCAAGCGATTACGTCGTCAACAAAGCGATACCAATATACAAACATGTGCTGAAAATTGGAATTTAAAATCTTAGTTTCCAAGTAATTCATAAATATTTCTGCTAGCAACGGAGATAATGGCGAACCCATGGGGAGTCCGGTGTTCTGTTTGTAATATTTATCGTTAATTGTGAAATAATTTTGGTCTATGCAAAGTGAGATTAAACTTAATATTTCCTGTGTTATTGCCGGTAAAGTATTATTGCGGATTAACAGATCTTCAATTAGACTAATGGTCAATTGTGTGGGAATACTTTGAAAAAGGTTCTTGACATTAAATGATACAAGTTTGATATTTGTCTTTAGTTCTACATCTTTTATTTTTTCTATTAACTGAAAAGAGTTTTTATACTGTATTTAGGTTACAAGTTTGTATATGTTGATATTTTGTTGACTAACTTTTTATCTAAAAATTGATACATTTTTTCAAAATATGTAGGTTTATCTATTGCAATTCTTGTATTACTTTTGTCGGCATTAGTGAACACGATAAAAATTGATCAATTTTTAGATCCAACAACGTTTATAGAATTAAAATCAGACCCTACAACGAAATTCCAGGCAAATATTAAAAATTCTTTCAAAACCATCAAATATATTTTCACTGAATATGAGAAGTCTCGTTTAATAAACATGAATCCTCAACCACCTTCTCTATATGGTTTATTAAAAATTCACAAAGACAATACTCCCATAAGACCCGTCTGTTTATATATCAATGCACCCTGTCAAAAAATAGCGAAAAAGTTAGTCAACATAATATCAACATATACAAACTTTAAACCTAA
The DNA here is from genome assembly GCA_958510875.1 of Endomychus coccineus. Lineage (NCBI taxonomy): Eukaryota > Metazoa > Arthropoda > Insecta > Coleoptera > Endomychidae > Endomychus > Endomychus coccineus. Next base: position 96,699,885 of record OY294070.1, read on the forward strand.
ATACAGTATAAAAAAATCTTTTCAGTTAATGGAAAGAATAAAAGATGTAGAACTAAAGATAAATATCAAACTTGTATCATTTGATGTCAAGAAACTTTTTCCAAGTATTCCCACACAATTGACCATTAGTCTAATTGAAGATCTTTTAATCCGCAATAATACTTTACCGGCAATAACACAGGAAATATTAAGTTTAATATCACTTTGCATAGACCAAAATTATTTCACAATTAACGATAAATATTACAAACAGAACACCGGACTCCCCATGGGTTCGCCATTATCTCCGTTGCTAGCAGAAATATTTATGAATTACTTGGAAACCTAAGATTTTAAATTCCAATTTTCAGCACATGTTTGTATACTGGTATCGCTATGTTGACGACGTAATCGCTTGCTTTACAGGCAGCAAGCTTCGAAGAAATTCTTTCCTCACCTATATTAACAACTTACACCCAAATATAGAATTCACATTAGAGATGGAAAACAACAACTCCTTAAACTTTTTAGATCTGACCATTTCACATACAAATAATTACTTTTCTTTCGCTATTTATCACATACTCGCCCACACACATACCACAATACACAACACTTCTTTACATCCACAATCACACAAGCTAGCAGTATATAATTGTATGATACATAGATTAATTAATGCCCCATTAAGTAAAGATAATTTTCATTTAGAATTAAACAGAATCATAGATATTGCCAAAAATAACGGTTATAATGTCAAGATAATTAATAACATACTCCAAAATAAACTCAATAAAAAAGCCTTAAACCTAATAATAATACAACATAAAATTTCACATGTCTAACATATTTAGGTAAAATTTCACTAAAAATATCTCAATTCCATAAAAAAAGAATAAAAACGTCGCCTTTAAAACAACAAATAACCTATGCTCGTATATTAATAATTCCAAATCTAAAAAAGATAAATTGAAGAAATCTGGAGTTTACAGACTGAGATGTGATGATTGTAGTGCTTTGTACATAGGACAAACTGGACGCTGTTTCAGCGTAAGGTTCAACGAACATTTGAGAAGTTACAGGCTCAAAAAAGAGGACTCTAATTACGCAAATCACCTGTTAGAACATAACCACAATTTCACCCTTAATCCCGATATTCTACATATTCAGGAAAAAGGACATAAACCTAATATACTAGAATCCATAGAAATATTGAAACACTCAAAAAACAATAATAATGTAATATTAAATGATCAAATCGATACATATAATTCACCGCTTGTTAACAATTTTGTAAACACACTCCCACCATTATCCACCCCATCCCTCAATTTGTACTACATTCTGATCCCTGATATTTAAGGACATACTTTTAGATTTAGCTTTAGTTGATAACTCCTTGCTTTGAAAATGCCACAGTGTGGTGAAACAATTTGTCAACATTTTTAAATTAAATGTTGAAAGTTTTTTGTAAAATTTGAGTTTTATTCTCCAACTTCCGTATTATGAATTTACACTACGTAAATGCCGAAACCATAGATATATAGTGTAGCTATCTTTTGATATTAAGTGCTGAAATTTACAGAGTTTGTAGTGCAATACTTGTATTTTACATAAAAAAATACTACAATGACATATTCGCTCTCTATTTTTTGGAAATAGAATGGCAAGCGGAGCACACCCGGCTCATACGTTCGTTCGCTCAAGCGGTGTCGTGGGGGTGCGGGACAGTGTTAACGCGGATAGATCTGTAAAACTGTATGCTCTTATCATACCGTATCGTAGTTTCAACTGCACACAGAGTCTTCATACGATTATGTCTCTTGAACGCTATGTTCATTCTTAAAGACATATGAGTTGACAGGTAAACAATAATTGTTAAGCAACACTTTCCGTATAAAAATAAAATATTTATTTTACATGAAAGTTCAAAATATTGACAGTGAATCTTAACGTGTACAGTACTTAATTGACCCGCAGTTTTTCATCGGGGACCCCTCCCGCCCCCTCCTCTTTGTCACTGGTACGTTCTTCGCTGTATGCAGCGAGTACGGAAGAGTCGGCTTCGCATTCGATCTCATCATCATCATGGACACGATTAATACTAAGCAAATAATGATAGTAGATGAACTGGACTAGTTCGGCGACAGGATATCCGGTCTCCACGTCCGGTCTAGCTGTGAATGTGCATACCATAGAGCTGAAAGTTATAGAGCTAACCCCAAGTCAAAACCATAGAGCATTAAGCAGACCTGAGGTACAGACTGTTTCGTAGAGGTGGCACCACCAAGTGACAGCTGTCATGGCGACCATAAGGTCCAACTGTCATGGCTGACCTAAGGTACAGCTGTCACGGCGACCATAAGGTTCAACTGTCATGGCTGACCTAAGGTACAGCTGTCATGGCGACCATAAGGCCCAACTGTCATGGCTGACCTAAGGTACAGCTGTCATGGCGACCATAAGGACCAGCTGTCATGGCGGCCAGGTACAGCTGTCATGGCGACCATAAGGTCCAGCTGTCATGGCGACCATAAGGTCCAGCTGTCATGGCGACCATAAGGTACAGCTGTCATGGCGGACCCAAGGTACAGACTGCTTCGTGGAGGGGGCTCCGCCACCTCTAGGAAGCAATCTGTACCTTTGGTCCAAAGGTACAGGCTGCTTCATGGAGATGTCACCACCACGTGACAGCTGTCATCGAAGGTACAGAATGCTTCGTGGAGATGGCGCCACCAAGTGACAGCTGTCATGGCGGACCTAAGGTACAGATTGCTTCGTGAAGATGTCACCACCACGTGACAGCTGTCATCGAAGATACAGAATGCTTCGTGGAGATGGCGCCACCAAGTGACAGCTGTCATGGCGGACCTAAGGTACAGATTGCTTCGTGAAGATGTCACCACCACGTGACAGCTGTCATCGAAGGTACAGAATGCTTCGTGGAGATGGCGCCACCAAGTGACAGCTGTCATGGCGGACCTAAGGTACAGATTGCTTCGTGAAGATGTCACCACCACGTGACAGCTGTCATGGCGACCCTTGGGTACAGGCTGCTTCATGGAGATGTCGCCACCACACGACAGCTGTCATGGCGGACCAAAGGTACAGGTTGCTTCGTGTAGGTGTCACCACCACGTGACAGCTGTCATGGTGAGCTAGAGGTACAGGCTGCTTCATGGAGATGTCGTCACCACATGACAGCTGTCATGGCGAACCAAAGGTACAGGTTGCTTCGTGTAGGTGTCACCACCACGTGACAGCTGTCATGGTGAGCTAAAGGAACAGGCTGCTTCGTGTAGGTGTCACGTGACAGATGTCATGGCGGACCGAAGGTACAGGCTGCTTCGTGTAGGTGTCACCACCACGTAACAAAGACTGCTTCGTGGAGGTGTCGCCACGAGTTCGACTCGTCCGACTCATGCGACTCGTACGGTTTTGAAATCACATGATCTGTCACGCGGTGAGATATGGTGTCTGTCACTTCGACGGAGTGTCTGTCACAAGGTGTCATGGTGGCTATCACGTACCATAGAGCTGAAGGTTACAGAGCTAACCCAACTCAAAACCATAGAGCATCATGGTGGTGGAAAGAGTTGTCATGATGTCTGTCACGTGAGGTCTTCATCGAGGTGTCATGTCGCGTCTTGGAGGATGTGACGTGGTGGATCCATGAAGCATCTGTCACGCGAACTGTCAAGACGGATCTATGAATGTCAACCATAGCTTTATAGGTATCAAATGAAAAGTCTTGATATGCAGAATGTTAATTTTATTGAATTGAAGATCCTACGATCATAGTTTACCAACGGTGATGACGTCACGGGAGGCATTCATTGTTTCAATCCGGCGACCATAGTTTACGAACGATGATGACGTCACTGCTTCGAACCGATGACAGTAACTGATTCAACCCGGCGACCATAGTTTACGAACGATGATGACGTCATCATCGTTCACGAACTATGATGGGCTTATGAGGAATAAAATGTGAATAATCATAATGATTGTAATACATTCATGCACATGTTTTTTCGCATGATTCAACACATGCTTTAACATTCAGACAAGTGTTTCAACATTCAGACACGTGTTTCAACATTCAGACACGTGTTTCAGCATTCAGACACGTGTTTTAGACACGTGTTTCAACATTCAGACACGTGTTTCAGCATTCAGACACGTGTTTCAACATTCAGACACGTGTTTCAACATTCAGACACGTGTTCCAGCATTCATACCTATTTAACATGTATTTGATACCTGATTTTGACAGAAGCGTAGAAGCACCTAACCGCGTGATCAGACATACACAATATAACATCATCATCTAGTATATAAACAAATGCTTATTAACATATGTTCCAGTATGATTTCGATTCGCCTTCAGGCATGATGAAGATTGTTAAGCAAAAAGACTCGTTGAGTATTATGAACTTAGGGTCAAGCAATGAGAATGTTGAACAATCACAACGTCACAGCTCTTTGCTGTCTAATACTCTACGAACAATAATCTGTGGTCCAAGTAATTGTGGGTAAACAAATGTGATGTTATCTCTATTGTTAGATGCAAACGGTCTGAAATTTGAAAACGTGTACATATATTCAAAGTCTTTACACTAACCAAAATACCAGTTACTAAAGGAGACATTGAAGAAAATTGAGGGGCTTGGATATTTTCCTTGTACCGAAAGTGATGAGGTCATAGACCCCACAGAAGCGAGGCCTAATTCAATCATAATATTCGATGACGTGATGTTTGAGAAAAAGGAGAAAATTCGTGCTTATTTTTCAAGAGGGAGACACAACTCAATTGATAGTTTCCATCTTTGCCAGTCTTTTGCTAAATGTCCAAAACATGGATTGCGCGACAATGCCAATTGCTTGATTATTTTCAAACAGGATGAGATCAATTTGAAACATATATTCACCGATCATGTAAGTACCGACATGTCACTCGAAAAATTCAAAGAGATATGTAGCGTATGTTGGAAAGATAAATATGGATTCCTTATGATAAACAAAGACTCCCAGTTTCAGTTCAAGCCTCAAGCCTGCCCTGAAGATGCCACCTCTAATGGCCTATATATTATACGCATCAAGAATCCCACTGATCAGCAATTTTCGTATAATATACGAACTTATGTCAACAAAGTCTTAATGCGACTGGAACTAAAAAATATTACGCTTAAGTATCTACTTTCAAATCAGATGTTAAAAATGTATTAGGTAATAGAGAATGGTTGTCAGACCTTATTAGAAATATTGCTATTTGAGCATTCTACCTAAAATATACTTCCAACATTTTAAAGACTCATTTAGGAATTTGCAAGGGTCTTAATTAATTAAATTAGTATGAATCTGACTCAATGACTGAATATATCTGTTCTATGATTTATGATTTGGAGTCACGTTTTATGTGAATTATCTCCAGCATAGATCTTTTATTTTAATTGGTTTCCTTAGTTAAAATATTAACTTTTTGGTAATCGAATTAATGGTTATAATCAAAGCACCCTTTGGAATTTTCTGTGTTTTTGTTCCTTGCACTATACTTATGGCCATACATTCTTTTCTGTAAATATTGTTTAGATATTCCCAAAAAACTCAAAAACATTTTACAATCCCATCACTAAAGAAATAATAAACAAAATCTATAATGGTACGTCATAATTATAGATTTTGTTTATTATTTCTTTAGTGATGGGATTGTAAAATGTTTTTGAGTTTTTTGGGAATATCTAAACAATATTTACAGAAAAGAATGTATGGCCATAAGTATAGTGCAAGGAACAAAAACACAGAAAATTCCAAAGGGTGCTTTGATTATAACCATTAATTCGATTACCAAAAAGTTAATATTTTAACTAAGGAAACCAATTAAAATAAAAGATCTATGCTGGAGATAATTCACATAAAACGTGACTCCAAATCATAAATCATAGAACAGATATATTCAGTCATTAAGTCAGATTCATACTAATTTAATTAATTAAGACCCTTGCAAATTCCTAAATGAGTCTTTAAAATGTTGGAAGTATATTTTAGGTAGAATGCTCAAATAGCAATATTTCTAATAAGGTCTGACAACCATTCTCTATTACCTCATACATTTTTAACATCTGATTTGAAAGTAGATACTTAAGCGTAATATTTTTTAGTTCCAGTCGCATTAAGACTTTGTTGACATAAGTTCGTATATTATACGAAAATTGCTGATCAGTGGGATTCTTGATGCGTATAATATATAGGCCATTAGAGGTGGCATCTTCAGGGCAGGCTTGAGGCTTGAACTGAAACTGGGAGTCTTTGTTTATCATAAGGAATCCATATTTATCTTTCCAACATACGCTACATATCTCTTTGAATTTTTCGAGTGACATGTCGGTACTTACATGATCGGTGAATATATGTTTCAAATTGATCTCATCCTGTTTGAAAATAATCAAGCAATTGGCATTGTCGCGCAATCCATGTTTTGGACATTTAGCAAAAGACTGGCAAAGATGGAAACTATCAATTGAGTTGTGTCTCCCTCTTGAAAAATAAGCACGAATTTTCTCCTGTTTCTCAAACATCACGTCATCGAATATTATGATTGAATTAGGCCTCGCTTCTGTGGGGTCTATGACCTCATCACTTTCGGTACAAGGAAAATATCCAAGCCCCTCAATTTTCTTCAATGTCTCCTTTAGTAACTGGTATTTTGGTTAGTGTAAAGACTTTGAATATATGTACACGTTTTCAAATTTCAGACCGTTTGCATCTAACAATAGAGATAACATCACATTTGTTTTCCCACAATTACTTGGACCACAGATTATTGTTCGTAGAGTATTAGACAGCAAAGAGCTGTGACGTTGTGATTGTTCAACATTCTCATTGCTTGACCCTAAGTTCATAATACTCAACGAGTCTTTTTGCTTAACAATCTTCATCATGCCTGAAGGCGAATCGAAATCATACTGGAACATATGTTAATAAGCATTTGTTTATATACTAGATGATGATGTTATATTGTGTATGTCTGATCACGCGGTTAGGTGCTTCTACGCTTCTGTCAAAATCAGGTATCAAATACATGTTAAATAGGTATGAATGCTGGAACACGTGTCTGAATGTTGAAACACGTGTCTGAAACACGTGTCTGAATGCTGAAACACGTGTCTGAATGTTGAAACACGTGTCTGAATGTTGAAACACGTGTCTGAAACACGTGTCTGAATGCTGAAACACGTGTCTGAATGTTGAAACACGTGTCTAAAACACGTGTCTGAATGATGAAACACGTGTCTGAATGTTGAAACACGTGTCTGAATGTTGAAACACTTGTCTGAATGTTAAAGCATGTGTTGAATCATGCGAAAAAACATGTGCATGAATGTATTACAATCATTATGATTATTCACATTTTATTCCTCATTAGCCCATCATAGTTCGTGAACGATGATGACGTCATCATCGTTCGTAAACTATGGTCGCCGGGTGAATCAGTTACTGTCATCGGTTCGAAGCAGTGACGTCATCATCGTTCGTAAACTATGGTCGCCGGATTGAAACAATGAATGCCTCCCGTGACGTCATCACCGTTGGTAAACTATGATCGTAGGATCTTCAATTCAATAAAATTAACATTCTGCATATCAAGACTTTTCATTTGATACCTATAAAGCTATGGTTGACATTCATAGATCCGTCTTGACAGTTCGCGTGACAGATGCTTCATGGATCCACCACGTCACATCCTCCAAGACGCGACATGACACCTCGATGAAGACCTCACGTGACAGACATCATGACAACTCTTTCCACCACCATGATGCTCTATGGTTTTGAGTTGGGTTAGCTCTGTAACCTTCAGCTCTATGGTACGTGATAGCCACCATGACACCTTGTGACAGACACTCCGTCGAAGTGACAGACACCATATCTCACCGCGTGACAGATCATGTGATTTCAAAACCGTACGAGTCGCATGAGTCGGACGAGTCGAACTCGTGGCGACACCTCCACGAAACAGTCTTTGTTACGTGGTGGTGACACCTACACGAAGCAGCCTGTACCTTCGGTCCGCCATGACATCTGTCACGTGACACCTACACGAAGCAGCCTGTACCTTTAGCTCACCATGACAGCTGTCACGTGGTGGTGACACCTACACGAAGCAACCTGTACCTTTGGTTCGCCATGACAGCTGTCATGTGGTGGCGACATCTCCATGAAGCAGCCTGTACCTCTAGCTCACCATGACAGCTGTCACGTGGTGGTGACACCTACACGAAGCAACCTGTACCTTTGGTCCGCCATGACAGCTGTCATGTGGTGGCGACATCTCCATGAAGCAGCCTGTACCCAAGGGTCGCCATGACAGCTGTCACGTGGTGGTGACATCTTCACGAAGCAATCTGTACCTTAGGTCCGCCATGACAGCTGTCACTTGGTGGCGCCATCTCCACGAAGCATTCTGTACTTTCGATGACAGCTGTCACGTGGTGGTGACATCTTCACGAAGCAATCTGTACCTTAGGTCCGCCATGACAGCTGTCACTTGGTGGCGCCATCTCCACGAAGCATTCTGTATCTTCGATGACAGCTGTCACGTGGTGGTGACATCTTCACGAAGCAATCTGTACCTTAGGTCCGCCATGACAGCTGTCACTTGGTGGCGCCATCTCCACGAAGCATTCTGTACCTTCGATGACAGCTGTCACGTGGTGGTGACATCTCCATGAAGCAGCCTGTACCTTTGGACCAAAGGTACAGATTGCTTCCTAGAGGTGGCGGAGCCCCCTCCACGAAGCAGTCTGTACCTTGGGTCCGCCATGACAGCTGTACCTTATGGTCGCCATGACAGCTGGACCTTATGGTCGCCATGACAGCTGGACCTTATGGTCGCCATGACAGCTGGACCTTATGGTCGCCATGACAGCTGTACCTGGCCGCCATGACAGCTGGTCCTTATGGTCGCCATGACAGCTGTACCTTAGGTCAGCCATGACAGTTGGGCCTTATGGTCGCCATGACAGCTGTACCTTAGGTCAGCCATGACAGTTGGACCTTATGGTCACCATGACAGCTGTACCTTAGGTCAGCCATGACAGTTGGACCTTATGGTCGCCATGACAGCTGTCACTTGGTGGTGCCACCTCTACGAAACAGTCTGTACCTCAGGTCTGCTTAATGCTCTATGGTTTTGACTTGGGGTTAGCTCTATAACTTTCAGCTCTATGGTATGCACATTCACAGCTAGACCGGACGTGGAGACCGGATATCCTGTCGCCGAACTAGTCCAGTTCATCTACTAATGATAATTAATGTATCAGCAAAAAATATTGTTGTAACGTACCTTTATTTCGTAACGACAATGTGAACACGATAATGAAGCACCAATACTGTAACGGTTTGCTGACAACGTGCACTGCACAGTATACAGTTGAGAAATAAGCAAACGCACAAAGTGGAGTTGCCGAGGACCCCGAATCGACTCCCCCCCACACCGGGACTTTCCAAAGAATAGAGAGCGAATATGTCATTGTAGTATTTTTGTATGTAAAATAAAAGTATTAAAGTATAAACTCTGTAAATTTCAGCACTTATTATTGAAAAAAAACAATTTTTCAACCGATTTATCGCATGTTAACAATCAATTTAAAAAGCGCGCAATAAATAAAAATGTTAGTACAACATTTCAAAAAAAATTTAAGCTGAAAACTGACTCTGAATATGAAAGCGTGTATGAGCTATCGAGATTAAAAAAAAACGTAATTTTTTCGAAAAAATCAATTTTTGCAAAAAGTTTATATTTTTAAATTTTTTGAAAACGATCTTTTTTAGTTAGTAGACAGCTACACTTTCACCAAGTTTCGTGAAAAAATGATTGGTGTTCACGAAGATATGAGCGTTCCAAAAAAACGCGATTTTTAACGGTTTTTTGCAAATGATTAATTTATTTTCGAATTTTTTGACATCGGATTTCCACAGATTGATCCGTATTCAATAGTTCTACAACTTTTGTATGAAATTTTTTTTCATTTTATGGCACCATGACAGGAAAATGGAAAAAACCGTTTTTTCCCAACTTTGGGCTCAATTTACTATGGGCTCCCGAGGTGCCAGTTGTTTGTATTTTGGTTTATTGAATTCTACGGAAAATTTCCGATTTTTTACATATTTTGTTTACTGTATTTTCACTTGAGGGTCCAAATCCGTAGGCAGACTGGACTATTAGGCAAGCACAGTAAGCACAGTGCTAGGCAAAGCTGTGCTAGAAACAGTAATCCTAGAATATTTACATCTTACAAACTCTCAAGGTTATAGTAGTAGTATAACAAACTGCAATTGTAAGATAATTAACGGATAACAAATTTCAACTAATTTTGACCCACATCCACTTCACTATAAATAAGAAATAATCACCCTCATCCACTAAAAATACTCTTATAAAAGGTCCTCAGTCACTGCACCATAATTCACTACTCTCGTGGACACTCAGCGATTATGAGTGAGGCAATATCTAAATGTCCCATACTAGAAGAGGTAAGATAGCATGATTCCAGCTATACTTATCATTTCTCCCAAAATTCTCATCCCTGATAGAGGAGATTGGAGCAACGAAAATCTCGTCCTACTGCCACCAGGTGGGCCAAGGTAGGTCTAGCTTCTGGAGCGGCAGTGTACCGTAAAAGGTCAATGATCAACTTGACTTGCGCCATGGAAAACCTCTAAAGAAACTGTAAATAGGCGCATATACATCTGCACAGACAACCAGTCGGCCCTGGGAGCTCTCAAGTCACCTAAGCTCGTCAAAGAATGCAGGGATACACTGGGTTGAACTAGCCAAGAGAAATAAAGTTCAACTCATCCGAGTCCCTGAACACAGTGGAGTTAAATGAAATGGCCGATCCCTGGCCAAGCGGAGGTCGTCTGACGTCCATGTCGGACCAGAGCAATGGACGCTTTATCGAATTGCGTGGGGGTCTCGCCGTCCTGGGCCAACTGAACAAAGAGTGGTCTGACTTGTGGCGAGAATCACCACGTATGAGACAGGCCAAGCTCTTTATAAAATAGCCTGTGCCTAGGCTATCAAAGAAACTCCTTTCTCTAAATAGAAGGGACATCATAGAGATGACTGGAATCCTAACGGGTCACTGTCGTCTTAACACCTTCATACTATGAGTATCGCAGATGATCTTATATGTAGGGAATGCAGAGACATGAAAGAAACTGCCTCTCACATCCTGTTGAAATGTCCTGCTTACACATCTCTCGGGCACCGTTACTTTGGTGTAGCAAAACTGCTCCCAGAAGAACTTATGGAAGTCAGTGTTAGTAATATTCTGAGTTTTTGGCGGGTCACAAACCTGCCAGAACAAGCTTCTGCATAATGGCCCCAACTATGTGACCTAATTGTATCTGGGGTTAAGCCCCCTCCCCTCAAATGGTTATGATTAGGGTCCTCAGAACTAAAAAGAGTATTTTTTAGTAGATAGTGATTATTTCTTATTTATAGTGTTACAGCTTATCCACAGTGGTAACTTTTCTGAGTCCACTTCCTTAAAATTCGTAACAATTCTAAATTTTCTATGACGAACAATCACTGATTACACGAATTAATCGAATTATGCACAGGGTCCGGTAAAATGATCTCCCACATTTTAATGTTTAATGAAAACGCCATTGTAAATGCTATTTAGATTTTGTTTTTATTAACTCAAAATGTATGCTATGCCATTCGTTTTTATTAAGTTTTGAAAATGACAGAGTCCAAATGGCGACCATTTTTTTTCGAAACACATTCGAAGCTGATTTCTGAAAGTTTCCATCACTCGAGCAGTAATTTGAGGCGATATTCCTGTAATTTGTTGGCGTATTTCTGCTTTCATTTCGTCAATGGTTCGGTGATGGTGTTGAAAAACCTTCGCTTTCAGGTAGCCCCAAAGGAGAAAGTCGCATGGGGCGAGATCGGGTGAACGCGCAGGCCACTCAACGTCTCCACGTAACGAGATTACGTGTCCTGGATACATTTCCCTTGAAACGTCCATTGTCCTTCTTGCCGTATGAGTCGTAGCTCCATCCTGTTGAAACCACACATCCGGATGTTCACGTTCTCTAAGTTTTGGTTCCAAAAAATTGCGTAGCATGTCGACTCCATCTTCAAAAAAATAGAAACCCCAAACGCCAAAAGATCCAACAGCGCACCAAACGGTAACACGTGGGTTGTGAAGTGGCCTTTCATGGAGCTGTCGCGGATTTTCTGATGCCCAGTAGCGAAAATTCGGCTTGTTGACACAGCCAGACAAATGGAAATGCGCCTTCGTCCCTCGTTATTAAAAGAGCATTTTGTGGGACGTTTTGAAGAATATCGTTGGAACATGCTGTGCGATTTTCCGAGTCCCGTTCACTAAGTTCGGGCACGATCATCATTTTGTATGGGTGGAACTTCAGATCGGCGTGTAAAATTCTTCTCACAGAACGATCTGACAAACGCAACGCAGATGCATGTTTAACAGCTGAACGGCTAGGAGAGCGTTGAACTGCTTCTCTTACAGCTGCAACATTTTCAGGTGTCCGAACACTTTTGGGTCTACCAGTTGATTTTCTTTTTAAGGCTGAACCTGTGGCTGAAATTTGAAGCCCACAACAGTATTCTTTTGCGATCTGGAACCGGAGCATGTCTACCAAGCTCGAAGTGAGTACGAAAAGTTCTTGTGTCGTAATCACAGATTCGTTACTTTTCATAAATGTTTCGATAACGAAGGCACGATGCTCGCCCGTCCAATGCATGGCGACAACTGAAATGGCAAGGGGCGAGCTATCAACCGACTACGTTCAGTTACCCCTTTCTTCAGTGATTCGGGCACAGTGGCGGTGCAACATGTGGGAAATCATTTTGCCGGACCCTGTATTATCCGTAACATTTTATATACGAAAACCATGGCCAATGCTATTTGAAAAACATCAAAGACGGCATCGCCGAAATTATGTTGTGATTTGCTGATTTGTGTTTGTTATTCTGTGCTTCAGACCCACTACACGAGTTTAGTCTCATTTTCTCGAGTCTAGTTTTCTTATCAGACTAACCAACCACAATACAAACTCACAAAGTCATTATCTGACTGATGTCAGTTAAGAAGACTATATTGTTATCATGTACTCAATTTCATAGAGTGTTTTGTATGGGTATGGGTAATATTACCCATTTAATTTTACATCACTATGCATACTTATTATTTTCCATTTGTTAAAAATAAGTTCCAATGAAACGTAAATATCGTGAAGAAATACGATAAGATTCATCTCTCAAAGGAGATGATATTTTGAATTATAATGACTATTTTAAAATTGAATTTTTTTAATGAAAAGATTATTGATGTTCCAAATAGTGTTTGGTGCTTTAGTATCGACAGGAATTGAGAGATTTAATTTTTTGCACTTAAATTTGGTTGGCTTTGTAGGAAAAGCCGGGCTTTGTTTAAAGTGGTTAAAATTTGATTCTATTGTCATATAAATCTTATAATTGTATCAGAAAAGTGAAGTTTTTATCTTCGCCAAATTGAAAGTATTTGAAAAGAATAACAGGTTTTCTCAAATGTTTTAAGGGAATAAAACAGTTACAAATTATTTATTAATATAATTTTAAATGTTATTCATTCCCAAATAAAACTACTCTAGTAAGCTATGGTTTGGTCACCTTAATGTGAAGGATTTGGTGTTGTTATTTCATTTGTTACAGCTAAGTTGAGGAAATTGTCTCGTTTTGTTGTTTTCTGTAAACGTAGTTATGCATAATTCGACCAACTCGCAAATTCGATTTCGTGGGTTTATGGTTTCATCTGACGACTAAAGATGTTATCCATCTAAGAAAAAATCGTGAAAGGCTAGAAATCTGTATTTTAGGAGATACTATATACTTTAAGTTGAACTAAGCGCCTAACAGTTTGTCACTAGCTACAGTTTGCATAACAATACCAAACTGAATTAAATTTTACATAAGGCGACCAAATGCCACGATTTTTATTGTAATTTTTGTGTTTCAGAAGAGGTAATAATAATTTAAAATAATAACTTCTTCTTTTTAGTCAGTTTTCCTAACCATATTCTTTGATGATCTACCCTTGAAATGAAAAACGAGATATACAGTATGTCTTGTTACTGGACATCCGCACATTCCCTCTATTTTTCATAGATATTCTTGTTGAATACTCTATTGTATTTTGCACACAATTAACTTCCATCATTGATAATAGACATCACTTCAAACTTCTCGACTTCGAATTGAATTCACACACTGTATAACACGTTTAATGGAGATACGCCGCTTTGTGCCCCAAACCGACTGTATAAGCGCGTAGGGCGAAGATAACCGTAGTCAGCCGAATCATACTTGAAACACTTCATAACGTTCCCCGGAACATAGTTTTGAACATTAGCATTGCATGCGCCTGACGTGCGGAATAAAATAATGCACTGAAGTACGTGCGAATTTCTTTCTATCTTTATCTTGGTGGTTGGGTGGGCACGTTGGTGGTGGTGGGCACATACCCTTGTTCTCTTTAGTACCAGCCGCCACTGCACATTACCAAATTTTAATCTCCCTAATGCAGCAGCGGCATCAGCCCATATATGTGGTGGAAATTTCGAATTATCTATCAAATAATGTTCGAGAAGGTAATCAGAAAATTTTTCAAGTCTGTCATCTACTGTCTTAACTTCGTAGGGCTCAAAAAATAAAAATCGTCAACGTCCTTTGGTTCCAAAAATAAAAGACCAAAATAATAATAGAGCCACTTTCCAATCTCAGAATTTTTGTCTTGGTATTCTTTTGATAAACCTAGATTTTGAATTTTTCTGTACCATGCTTGAGTTAAGTGGAATCGACACCCAGTAATTTTAGCATTTGGATAATTTTCTAACACTGCATTATGAATAGATATCTCAAAATCTACTACTATTTCTTCTGGTAAACATTTGATTTTTATATAATCACAATACTCTTTGATTTTTGACATGCAAAACCTATATGTTTTTTCACTTTTGTCCTTTAATAAACAAAAAACTAATATAATGGCCGTTAAAAAAACCATGTATCGTAAACATTTGTGTGAAATATTTTGTGCAATAAAAAAAAACAGTTTTGCATAGACACTGACAAAAATTTGGCATATACTTGCGTTTTTCAAAATGAAAACGTAAAGTATTATATAAGAAGCATAACCTGACTTGGCATCATTTTTTATCATTACTTTTTTGCTAAAGGTTTACATAGAAAAAATTGCAATAGTGTCTTGAATATACCTTGTGAATCTTGGATCTGTATCTTAATAAACCGTTTTTCAAGAGTACACAAAAGTTAATAGCAATTTCCCAAAATTGGAATTTTGGCCCTTGGTCGAGTTATTTATAACTACGTTCAATTATGATTGCAAAAAGCATTAGTGAGGTCTTTCTATATGTATAACCTCCAAACTTGACAATTCCAATGCATTTCTCCTCTAGCAACTTTCCATCCCTGGCCGACACGATGTTATTTTATAGGTTTTCTTCTAGTGTAGTCAAAATATAAAACAAAACTGAATTCCGTTTTGAAATTTTCCAGTAATCAAAAAAATGTTAAGAAGTTCACGCTGCCACGGGTTCCATTGGTGCCCAGTGAACCTTGCTCGCCAGATAGCCCATCGTTGGAGCTTGGAGGATCATCTGCATCTATGTATGGGATTGCAGATTGTGCGGAACCTGTACAACGAAAATCAGAAGCAGAACATTATTTTAAACCTGATTCGGTAAGCTTCTTTCTTATGAATCTTCTTACGTGGTTATATTTCACTATTTTACAAATTGAATTTGAAGGTATCCTGCATCATATTTATCAGCCGTCAATAAAACGCTGGAACGAACAACCTGTATATGTTTTTATTCACCGCTGTTAGGAATCGAATATAGTTGTGAGCCCACAAATATCAAAATCGATATGGAAGTGTACGATGTTGGTGGATGGATAATTTAACTGATGAGTGAGAGGAATTGAATGCATGCATGGGTATAGTATGATACCGGGATATCAAAAATTATCTTGGTCAAGGGTGGTTGTGGAATCTAAAACGTGTGTCTTACTTTACGTTTGAAATAATTATGTCACTGTCACACTGAGATCATCAATAACCTAGAAATTCCATACCCATTTATTCCAGTTGTAAAACAATAATGAACTACGAATTATGAAATAATTATGTGAACTTTGAACCATTTCAGAGGTCGTGATAGCCACAATCCGGGTCAAAAACTGTTTTGAAATAGTTAATTTTCCGTAAATCGAATGACGTTCACGTGAGAAGCCCGTAGTACGCGAGTAAGAAAAGTGCAAACTGGTTGTACCTAATACGGCTTTACGACGACTTTTCGCGTGCCGTTTTCGCTCCATGTAGTTAGATTTAGTATCGGATCGTGTCCGACGGCCCTTCTTTTTTCGATAAATGTCCATTAAATAGGAAAATTTAATTAAAACAGTTTGAGCTATTCTCAGATCTCAGCTACGCGCGTCTAACGTGCGACGTACCAAAGGGAATTTTCTCGCGACTAAAATATACACGAAGCTGGTAAAAGCTAGCGGTCCATAGCCAAAAACACTTTATTACAACTGGCGCCGGTCGCTCGGGGCAAGAAACGGCCCCAAATTAACAAGACCGAGGTAAAATGTATAAACTCTAACTTACGCGCAGCGAGCTCCTCGAGGCATATGTCAAAATGATTTCGTTCGTAGCTTATTACATAGGACGTCTGGCGTTCATGCAATTATGTTTTTAGGTAATTCGAACCTTCTAATTTCGATAGGCCACGTGAAAATCCCGGAGTCCGAAGCGCTAAAGACTTCTGAGTGTTACTATATTCGTATAAAATTGTGAAATTTCGCACTTTTAGAAACTTCAAATTAATTATGACATAATTATTTCAAACGTAAAGTAAGACACACGTTTTAGATTCCACAACCACCCTTGACCAAGATAATTTTTGATATCCCGGTAGAATTAGCAATAAATGTCGGTAATTTTTGCATAATTTTGAGTTCGAGGAAAAAAATTGCTTCAAGTAGATCCCCAGACATGCAAGTCTCTGGACCTTGATTAGTCTTGTCGTGGTTCCTCTTTGTTGTGTTTCAGGTCATCATACCAGAGAGGCGTATGTTATTGCGGGTTTAACCACCATGTTGTACAACCAGTAGAGCATGTTTCTGTCGTAGCCCCCTTTTTTTCCCGAAGGAGCGTCTTGCCACATATAATGAGGTCTTCGCTTTAATAATTAATTTTGTTGGAGAAGATTTGAAATTTTACATGGGGACCATTCTTAACATTGCTAAGGGTGTTTTTTACATTTAGATCCGTGTCCTTTCTACGTACTATGCATCAACCGGAATACGACCGACGCTTTAATGACTGGTTCGCGACCGTGAGATATGAAATAATCAGTTACCACAGCTACTCTATGGCTACCAACTAACAACAAACCTGCGAACAATATTGAATCCTCATAATAAATATAGCAGCATGGATAAAAACATTTTGGAAAAAGGGAAAAGTGAAGGAGCATTCTAATTATATATAAAAATTCTCGGGAATAAGGTCACACTAACACTTTGTTTTATATTTTCGTCTTTACGTACGTTTCGGTCTCACGACCACCATCAGAAGACTTATTATGTCAAAATGGAATTTTTTAAAATAAATTATAACACAAAGCGTCCATATTGCACCAATTTCAATCAAAAATGCCCACGTCGCCGAAACGAACAGAATCACGAATAATCGAAATTGTACCACATCAATATTTAAAGTATAAAATATAACAAGACTCCACTATTCAGTAATATTCTTATAATATACAAGCGCATGTTGGTATAGTGTCCCAACGACTAAATCTAAACTATTGCGTTAAGTATCGACCCTCGAACCAGATGTTACGATTTATGAGGTACTTGAAAAAGGTTGGAATATTACTTTTAAGCATTCTTCCTAAAATATACTTTTAATATTATAAAGACGCATGTAGGAATTTGCAAGAGTTTTAATTAATTAAGTTAGTATAAATCTGACTTAATGTCTGAATATCAGTCCTATGATTTACAGATTTGGAGTCACATTTTATGTGAATCATCTCCAGAATAGATCTTTTATAATAATTGGTTTCCTTAGTTAAAATATTAACATTTTTGTAATCAAATTGATGGTTATAATCAAAGCAGTGTTTAGCAAGGGCGGTGGAATTTTCTAAGTTTTTATTTCTTCTGCTATACTTATGGCCATACATTCTTTTTTGTAAATAACGTGCTGTACACAGGCTTTGGGCAATATCGTTCCATACATTGTCCTTGTCAATATTATTCTCATAATTAACATGTGCCAGTTATATAAACTCTCATGTTCTTGTACAATATACAGCACAGTGTCAAAACGACGCGGTAGGTGCAAAATGTACGGTCCTACATGTGAAAATCAGTATTTAGCTTGCGATCATCCCTTGACCCATAACCCTCTCCTCCATCTCTCTTGCACCAGGAATCCCGATACCTGATCTAGGATTCCTATAGTTCATCTTAGGTAGAAATGGGACGGGAAGAAAAGTAGTGTGGAGGATGTGTCCCAAAACTAAAACAAATTTCTTTTTTCACCTGTAAGAATTTTCCAATTGCCCCCCATTCAGTAGATTGTTCTATTCATGTGTATACATTTTCTATACTCTCATAACTAAAAATGTTATAATTATTGGTGAAATGGTATTTGATGAATTGATCATATTATCATTGATCGAAAAATTTCTTGTATCTATTTTTGTATTTTATATATTTGAATTTGCCGATTACAAAATCCTGAAAATGGTTAACTTTATTCACAAATAATAGTGATGATTTCACTCTTATAATTTTTAAAATATCTTCCTTTGTTTCAGCGCTCGTTGAAGAAAAATATCGCTGCGCAAGAATGTCAAGGCGAAGAAGTTCTTCCAAATTATTCAGATATATTTTCAGAAAACCTAGGTCTCAATTCAGATAGTACAAGGTAAAGATGATTTTTATTGTCACAAATTTCATTTATGCATCAACTTCTTTCCAAACCTGTAAAAATATATTCTTGGATAGAGGATTGACGAGTTGAACTGCAAAAATACAATTACTCTGAAAAAAAAATTAAAACAATGAGTTGTGAAATGTTTCGTATATTCGTGGTGGGATTATTTGGAATGAAGGGTATAGAGGATTGATAGATGAATGTGGTATTCGCATAATTAAGGAATTGAAAATATTCCAGGTGTTCTTTTGAATTGCGAATAAACATTCTTTTCTCATATCTAAGTGGTCATTACGCAAATTATTTGAATGATTGTTATGCTTGAAAGTTTAATCGATTTTTATAGATTGAGTTTTCCCCCTCTTATTGAAATATAGTATATTATCATGAATATTGAAAAAATATTAGAGTTATCGTATTTAAATAAATGAATTACCTATTTGACCAACATATGCGGCATAAATCATTCAAATCTGGATAACATTTTTTTAAATGCTGTCGAACTTTCATCGTAATAAAAGGGTATTCATATACCGAAAAATGCAATATTCAATCCTTTTGACGTTTCCGATGTCTCTAGTAGAGAATGATTGTCAGTAATAAAAATTTTGTTTTAGATCAGAACTTTAATATCGTGACCAGAAAATAAATTTCAAAATTGTTTGAACTATGTATTTTATTTAACAATCTACATTATAACGGGAACTTTTATAAGCGGAATCCAGGCTGAGGTTGAGAGAAAATGCCCATATCTAATTTCGAAAAGCATTGGTAAAGCACTATCAACAATTTTCACATAGAATATTACTCCAGGCAAATAATACATTTTCCACAGACCTCTCTGTACGGCAGGGTTTTTTAATAGAAACGTGTAGGTTTTGACATCTAAAAACTGAAGTCACTGACGCGAAGACTAGCGCTGAGGTGCGTTCTGATATATACCGGGATATCACAAATTATCTTGGTTAAGGGTGGTTGTGGAATCTAAAACGTGTGTCTTACTTTACGTTTGAAATAATTATGTCACTGTCACACTGACATCATCAATAACCTACAAATTTCATATCTATTTATTTCAGTTGTAAAACAATAATGAACTACAAATTATGAAATAACGGTTTTAGTAACAAGAAAAACTAAATTACAGTAATTGTTGGAAATGTCCCCCGTTTTGTTCGATGCACAAGTTGACGCGCATCCTCATGCTGTGAAAATCGTTCTGTAGCATTTCTGGCGTTATGGTTGCACATTGAATTGAGAAAGACGCTTTAAAGGTTTTGCAGGCTCCTCTTCCATACGTTGACGAACGTCATTGACAACTTCTTTTGTACGAACACTTGCTCTACCAGCACCTTTTTTATGAGTCACACAACCAGTTTTGCGAAACACTTCAACACAATTTGTAAGGCACGCATAAAAATTGTCCGGTAATATTGCCACGTTTGGGAAGTGCTCTCGAAAATTGTCCAAACACAAACGTTGACTATTGCCAATTTCCATTAACTAGCGCACCCGTTCGAAAATAGGCTTCAATCATGAAAATTTTGTGCTGTGGTAAGAGGCATGATTCAAAAACTGGATTAGAAAATTTCAGCACAATGACTTAACAGATTCTGACACAGCAAAATATATTCAGAAATTTAAAGTAAGACACACGTTTTACATTCCACAACCACCCTTGACCAAGATAATTTTTAATTTGTAGTTCATTATTGTTTTACAACTGAAATAAATAGGTATGACATTTGTAGTTATTGATGTCAGTGTGACTGACATAATTATTTCAAACGTAAAGTAAGAAACACGTTTTAGATTCCACAACCACCCTTGACCAAGATAATTTTTGATATCCCGGTAGATATATATGTATTGTTATGATTTCATTTCCTGCATAACATAAAATGATACAATTTGAACTTACCGAAACATTAAAATTAGAAGATTAATAAAATATATAGAATATGGAATTAAAAACATTATTTAAAGTTGAATTATAGGTAGTATAAGATATTAAACAATGTATAACAAAATAAACCAGAATGTAATATAGAATAAGAAGTGAAAAGAAGAAACAGTGAAAGTTGATAAACGTACAGTGATACGAAAGAGGAAATCATAATAGAAATGAATCAAAGACTCAGAAGATAGCACAAATTATTAAAATAAGTTATTGAATTAAGATAGAATTAGGAAATTTGAGTGCTACAATTTCATATAATTGTTATTTATATTTTATATTATGTATTAGATTTAAGAATTGACAAATGTCAAAATTGATATAAGAGTTAGAATTATCAAGTTAATAGGAACCTAATCATAGGTTATCTTATACCAAAATATGTGGAAAAATATTGGCAATATTAATTTATATAGCACAATGCATCATCACTTTAAATAATTTGAAAATCTTCAATAATTCAAAATTCCAAGAATACTCAATTTTGATTGGTCGAGACAAATTAGATACTTCAAAGGGTCAACAATTAAAAAGTTATGTCAAAATCCAACAATGAGCATAGCATCCTAGATAAGGAAAGGAAGCACCTTATTGGTTAGAAATGACATAAACTGGCATCCTTTTGTGGGTCCTATAAAAGGAAATCTGAATAGAAGCCAGTTCAGTTTGCAATTACATCTGACCACTGAAGTGTGTCCTGTAGCTTCAGTCAATTTCCATAACCTTGGTTTATTTGGTAACATCGAAAAACTCCAATAGTCTCTGAAGCTTCGACAAGTTCATATAACCGAAACATATAAATTATTCCTACGAAGCAAGTAATATTCAAGAGTCTTCGTATCAAAGTTTTCGATAGCAAGTCCAGTTCATTATTGAAGAAGTTTTATATCTTAAAAGAATAAAACAATTAACAATTTATTTTCAACAGTTCCTTAATATAAAGAAGTATCAACGTAGTTTACCTTGTGTATGTGTTCAAAGCAGAGTATTGTTATAAAGTGAAAATCAAATAACCAAGAAAACATATAAAAGCAACTGAACATTGCCAACATTTTATCTAGTATTATTGGATATAGTAAAAAGTAAGTTTATTTATAATATATCATTGTATCTGTATCTCTGGATGTAAGATTGTCATTTGTAAACAAATATTAATTTAAGTAGTTTTGAGGTTAAACATAGAGGTTTTAAAATTACAAAGAACAATTTGTCAACATAAAAATTTTAGAACATAAATTTAAATTGAACAATTTTGTAACCATAAAAGATAGATTGATAAACAAATTCAAATTAAATTTTTAACATTCAAACAAAAATATTGTGTTTAATTCCATATATCATATAATAATACAAATCAATATCAAATCATTCATTCAATCAATTAAAATCAAATTAGAAATCAAAATAAATAAAAAGCTAGCCGGAAGAATTAAATGAAAATAAGAAATCAAATATAATTCATAAAATTAGAATAAACTCAACAGAGTTTATTGTAACAGTATATTTATGATTTATAGCCAATATCTCAAGAGCCAAGCAATGTATCAAAAAAAGTTTGAAACAAAAGTTGTAGGAAATAAAAAAAAATCTTGAGAAAATTTTTAAATAGAAGTTGTTCAAAATGTATTTACCTTCAAAACGAACTGTATTAGAAAAGTCAGTTTTTCACGGAAGTCGAAAAATCGTGTTTAGGCATATTTTTCGCAATTAGTCTATAATTGCGTCTAATTGCGAAAAATATGCCTAAATACGATTTTCCGTGGAAAATCTGACTTTTCTAATAACGTTCGTTTTGAAGGATACATTTTGAATAACTTTTATTTAAAAAAAAATTCAAGAGAAAGGTAATTTTAAGCGGAAGCCGCGTGGAAAACCAAAAAATGTTATGGATGATTTTTTATGGGAATTTTTATTTCCTACAACTTTTGTTCGAAACTTTTTTAATACATTGCTTGGTTTTTGAGACATTGGCTATAAATCATATATACATATATATCTATATATCACAACGCACCCCCGCGCCAGCCTTCGCGTCAGTGACATCGGTTTCTAGATGTCAACACTTCTATAAAAAAAACTCCCGCCGTACAGAGAGGTCTGTAAAATGAGCTTTTTTCGTCTAATTTGTCTGGAGTAATAAATGCCTTACTCAATTCACGTGGTTGTACTAACATCTGAACTGTGCATCATTTTTAACCTAATACCTCAATTGAAATCGAATTATGAAGAGAACGTATTCATGAATAGGGTTGTCAACTCTTAGCAACATTGTTGACTTCATGTGATCTGGACATTACTCGATGAATGTCTTCCTCATTCATGAATAGATTCTTTGTAATCCTTCATCCATTAGCCAGGGAGGTAGGAGGTAGGTGTTATTATAATTCGCCATTACTATGTTAGGAAAGATTAGTGGGATACAGTAGTTTGTTCCTATAGCTTTGTTTTAAAATCCACTCATCTGTAAACATAATTCGGATATTGAAATGCTAGGACTTCTTGTTACTACGATTTTGATATTTGTAATAACGAGCCCTTTTGAATTAACTAATATGACTTGATTCTGAATGAACTTGGCGAAAATTCTACCATAAACACCACAACGCAAACTCAACTAGAAAACTTTGAAAGTTTTCTAAAATATGATTTAAGTGAATCGTGAAATAGACAGAGTAAGATTTAACTCAAGAAGTTAAAATATAACTGACTTTAGTGTGGTGAGTTTGGTTTTTTATAATCTTGAATATTTTAGTAATATGTTTGGGGGTAGTAACTCTTACCCAATAAGAGAGAGACTTGCCTAGACTGGGGCAAGCTGAATATAAAGAGCTATTTTATTTTTGTTGACAGGACCTTGATTTTATGACCTTATTTAAACTTCCTTGAATTTAGGTGTTAATGAAAATTATATCAACTTAATATTCTAATTACATATTTAATAAGAAACGGCTGCACGTCTTATGTTATGGTTACGTGAATAGATTATAGCTTGAAACGAAAAGACAGGGTTAAAACCTTTTTTTAAACCATAGCAAGAGATCAACTTGCTGTTTCGAATTGATTAAAACAAAATATGTCCTTACTACCAATATACTGTAAAGCACTTGTTTTCTTTAGAACTATTTCTTTTAACTTCGTAATTTATAATTTCTTATTGAAACTGTGAGGGACCTTTTCGACTTTGTCGGTAGTTTACAAATTACAATGACCCTTCCTTCACAAGGATTCAGCAACTACATATTTCGTTTCCGTCCCACAGATACAAAGAACAGACTGTATTAGTTTATGATTGGACGGTCGTACTAAGAAATGAACTCATGTACTTGATTTGTCCGTAACAAAAGACAACAAGGAATATCCTATTTCTATCAACGTTGATGGGTGTTCTCAAAACTCAGCTTGAATTTTAGCCACATGTTTTATATCTGAATGAATTGTAATTGATAATTAATAAGGCAGCTTTGCTAAATATTTATAAAATGCTCAGCTCTACTTTCTATCTCAACACACCTTAGAACCTAATCGAAGATTTTTTAGACCTCTAAGCAAGAAGGAACTAGAAGAAAAATTTACCGTTCTTGCTGTATCATGGAAAATAGATTCGTCCTCCACAAAACAAAAGTACCAAAAACATAAAGAACGGTGCGGAGAACTCAGAGATATGTATTTGAAACATTTACTACAAATAGTCAACTATATAAAAAACCACAAGTGTCAACGAGAACAACACACATTAATAAAAGTACTTCGACAAGTAAATATACTTAAGAATTTGGTAGTACACCTTTGCAGATCAGCAGAGCTCCAAGGCTTTCTGAAGCATGAAGTACAAACTTCGAGATGCTGGAATCTGGTATCGAACTACGTAGCCACTTTGAGACAAGAATCAACCCCAGACATGCTATTAACTACAAGGTTAGTTAGCATCTATTGAAAATATTGTATTGTAGTTGTATATAGTTAGTTTTTGAGTTCGTTTGATACATGACACTACAGTATACACTATGTTCTAAAAGAAGAACAACAGTTTCAAATTATCGTTTCTCTCCAAACCTACTACTGACTTAGTTTTGATATTATCCGATAGATGACTACTAATATCGTATTTGTTGAGAATAATGAATAATAATCTTTGTCTATGGATGTAGTTGAACGTCCTTGATGTTTAATAGTTTCCTTACAAGAACTACTCCCGAATCACTTCATATGACATTATTTCCATTACAAATCTGTAATGATTTGTTTCTCTATCATCATAAGGGGTGATCGATTATCGCCAATAATATCCAGGTTCAATTAAAAATTGATTTGTTTTTGCAAATCATAAAAATACAGAACAAGTTATGGCTTAGTTTAGAATAACTTGGCATGTTGAAATGCAGATGAAGATGTACCTAATCAGTAAAAACATTGAATGATAATTTTTTTCTCAAGGACTATAAAAAACGCAATAGAAGAATATGATAATGAAAGAATTATAACCTTATGTGGTACGAACGTTTTTCACCGACCGTGCAACTGTCGCTCCGATAATCAAAACCATGGAGGGGTTATGAAAAGAAAGTAGAAAGTGACACATTCCCGAAAGTCCTTCAAATGATACGGAGAATCGGCTTTCAGAGATCCTCCATCCAGCGTCACCTTCGTTTTATATCGGCAATTATCGTAAGTGGACAAGTCAGGAAGTCACATCCAACAGATCGTTAATATGAAGCAGAAAGCAAGTTACATTTTCCTTCATATCTCCTTTCCTGTGCATTTTTAGCAGTATGCACTATAGTTTTTTGTTCGTTACTTAATTATCTACAAAATGAGATCTGGTGCGATATCCCAAGTGCCACTGTTAAACTGCAAATTGCGTTGAAAGTTCAAAAAGCGTGTTTTTTATCAACATTCAATATCTCAACAATTAAAATACGTAGGAGCTTGAAAATCTCAGAAAATGTTGCTATTACTAATATAAATGAGCGCACTAAATTTCAAAACGATCGCTTTGAACTTTTTGAGTTATCAACGATCAACATTTTTTTCAAAGTTCAGTTGCATAATGCGCCAAAGTTGCTGTGATCGTCTGATTTTGATCCAACTGGTCTCAGGAATTCAAAAAACTATTCAAATTTAATATTCCGTTGGAATTAAAAAAAAAGTTAATTAGAACCGATTCTATAACGATTTGTTTAACACTAGTAGTTCTATACACGTATAAATGTATATACACATATAAAACTATATACTGATATAATACTTTAATACAAATAAGTTTCAATGATTTATATTTGTTATATGATTTTTTCCTCCTCAGGCTAGCTCTTTTCTTTTTTATGAATTTATTATGAATTGAATTGATATTATATGGAATGAAATAAAAACCTTATTTAAAATGTTAGAACTTTGATGATCCATTTATTTATGTAACCTTATATCTTATTAAAATCTTTCTATGTTTACAAATTTAACTTTATGCTTTCATCAATTTTCTTTGTTTACAATTTAACCTCAATTTCCTTAATCTAATATATAACTACTAAGTGCATGTTCATTATACTTGCTTATATTTAAAATTCAGATGCTCCTACACAATGATGAAATTTCAAATGGACTCACATGTTATATCCTATTAAATATTGGGATAAATGTTGGTAATATTTTGTTGGTTTGGATATCCTTTTATATATCTTGAGAATTCACATTAAACACATTCACTCTACTCTAAACTATGTGCACAGGTAACACTTGTTGATACTCCTTCTAGTCTAGGAACTTGTTGATACTTTGTTGATAATGGTTTCTATTCTTTTTTAAGATATAAAAACTTTGTTGGTTGTTTCGAACTGGAACTACAATCGGTTTTTTTTCTCTCCGATGCCACTTTATTAAATAACTTTGGTTATGTTAACCTTTATTGAAGTTGAAGTGGAAGGTTTACAAACACTATTAACTTGGTTATGTTGTGGTAGTCGAGCTTAGGTTCAACTCCGATGTTTAATTTGATGAATTGCAGAGACACATTCAGTGCTCAGATGTAAGTGTAAAACTTTGGTTATGTTAAAATGTTGACCATGTGAGTTGCAAGAGGAGCATAGCCTCTGCCTAGATATTACTGCAAACTAAACTAACTTTCCTTTGATTTGCCTTTTATAGGGCCCACAAAAGGAATCTTGTTTTCATTAGAATCGACCAATGAGATAATTTTCTGAGTATCTAGTAAGCTATTCCCATTGTTGGGACTGACACTTCTCTAGCATTGTTGAATTTTGACACATCTTAATTGTTGTATTGACCAATAGGAATTTAGTATTTTGAAATATTTGATATATTGAAGATTTTCTAATTGACTGAAGTTATTGTTCATTCTACTATTTCAATTCATGTTACCAACATTTTTCCTCACATTTTGATATATAATAACCTATGATTAGGTTCCAATTCACCTAATAATTCTCATTATTAGGTCTATTTTGACAGTTGTCATGGCTTAAAATCAATACATGATTTTAAATATAAATAAAACTTATACAATTTTGTATAACTGAAATGTCTTAATACTAGCTTACATCTATTACATATTCTTAATCTATTCTAATAGTTTGCTATCTTCAGATAGTCTTTAAATCATTTGAATTATGATTTTCACTGTTTCTTCTTTACACTCTTACAAACTACTTAACATTTTGATTTTTATCATTTTACAATCTTCTAATTATATATTTAACCCTTAAATAATGTTTTTAATTCCATATTATATACTTATTTAACTTTTCTATTTTAATGTCTCGGTAAATCCTAATTTTACCATTTTCTTTTATATTGGAAATGAAGTCATAACAATACATTAAAAAAAAATAGATGGTGGTTTTCTTTTGCATAAAGTAACATGGCAAAAACAAGATACCTTTGGCGGAGTTGCGAAAAAAATGCTGATGTTGTATTGCAACCACAAAAGCAATGAATGAAGGACACAATCTTTTTTAACTTTTCATGAATTAATGCTTGACTGTCGTACACTTCAGTCTTACGGATCATCCGCCCCCGGTTTTAAATATTGGTTTATCATAGCCCAATTGTGTTAGCAGTACCAGAAAATCAATATCTTCACCTATAATAATAATTACATTTTGACGTAAGGACTTGTCGAGAGCTGTTTTAATTATTAAATAGTCAGCATCTTCAACCGCACAATTGTTTCGAAAACCAGCGACGTGAAAACTTTCTCTAAGAAGATTGATTAGTCGAGTTTTATTTTTGTCATTAGTCGAAAACGGATATTGGAGTGACACGAT
The DNA here is from genome assembly GCA_958510875.1 of Endomychus coccineus. NCBI lineage: Eukaryota > Metazoa > Arthropoda > Insecta > Coleoptera > Endomychidae > Endomychus > Endomychus coccineus. Next base: position 96,728,156 of record OY294070.1, read on the forward strand.
CGAACACAATTTATCGACACATGTCTTTTGTCTGCCTTCGTTGTCTTCCAGAGGTTTTCGTATATATATTAGTGCTTTCGGGGTACCCGTCGAAAATAACAATACTGTTAGGCTTAAAATTTTTCTTAACATAATCACAGTATCGATCGACAACTCCGCCAAAGGTATCTTGTTTTTGACATGTTACTTTGTGCAAAAGAAAACCACCATCTACTTTTTTTAAATTTATAGTTTTATACGTGTGTATAGAACTACCAGTGTTGAACAAATCGGTTCTAATCAACTTTTTCTAAAAATTCCAACGGGATATTAAATTTGAATAGTTTTTTGAATTTTTGAGACCAGTTGGATCAAAATCAGACGAACACAGCAACTTTGGCGCATTATGCAACTAAACTTCGAAAAAAAATTTGATCGTTAATAACTCTAAAAGTTAGAAATCGATCGTTTTGAAATTTGGTGCACTTATTTATATTAGTAATAGCAACATTTTCAAGTTCCTAGGTACCTTAATTGTTGAGATATTGAATGTTGAAAAAAACACGCTCTTTCAACTTTCAACTCAAGTTAACAATGGCACTTGGGATATCGCACCGGATCTCATTTTGTAGATAATCAAGCAAGGAACAAAAAACTATGCTAAAAATGCTAAAAAGGCAAGGAAAGGAGATATAAAGGAAAATGTAAAAAAAGTCATTTTATTTCACAAATTGTTGAATTAAAAAATGAAGCACAACTTTTACAAAGTACGAGTAACGATAATCGTATCCTACGGCAAAAAAACATAAGAACGAACCGAAACATTGCTACCGCCCGGAAAATGCAGGCAAAAATCTCCGCCGACTGGTCTATATGGAGTGATCTATCTGAGAGAAAAATCGGTAGTAAAGGGAAAACTAGAGGCGTTTCTCTTGTAAAACAACACAATGCGTCTGGCTCGCTTTAGCTCATAAGCTTTTCCTATACACCGATGATTTAAACTCAATCAGTATGAGAAAAGAATTGAAATCGAAAAAATATGTCAATCACACGGCTTTCATTCCCATCCACTGGAATATCGATTGTACGATAATGGGTAAACATACAATAATTTTGGCTACCCAATTTTTAGTCTTGTTTCAATCTAAATTTTTTTTTAATTTTCCACACATAAACCTGCGCAAGATAAGCAAACAAAGAGTATGGTTTGGTATTTTCTCCGTTTGTTATTTTATGTATATACGCTGTCGGCCAAGGTATGTTAGTATGCAACAGAACAGAGTAAGACGTTGCGGCTGGCGGTTTTTTTGTTTTGTTGGCAGGTGGTTGAAACCCTTTATGGGCACCTCATGGTCCTGTAACATCTCATAAGGTAATGTGGGAGTTCCTGAGTCCCGCATTTAATCACCTCAGATATACCCACTAAACACTCCACCTCGCGTGGTAGGCTCGATCCTGCAGCCAGGGCAGTCTCGATGACACTTAGGCTTGACTGCCCATTGTCATTGCCATCTTGCCTCACCACTTTCTCGGGCCATCGGAAAAATTCCGCAGTCGCTGGATTCGAACCCGCAACCGGCAGCTACAGTGATGTTCGTATTACTAATCCTTGAAATAGATTCGGCTTCCGATGAAACTTGGTGAATAGGTTCATTTGGTTTACATGTTTTGTCTGTACCAGTTTTTTCTAAAAATCATTGGTTCACGAAATCCCGAAATAAATCACGTTTAGTTTGAGGGGGTAAAGGTAGGAAGAACGTTTTTAAACAATCCAAACTTGGAGCATATAGATATGACGTATTGCTTATAATTTTTCCAAAAATTCACATTTTCCTAGATATGGGCGATTTTTCCGCGACAAACTGGAATTGAATCGCGCCGGCATCTCTTAAACTCGGCTTCTATCACTCCGATTTGAATTTATTATCCCTGGGTTTTTTGTGCCTCTAATTATGAATCCGTCATTAAAATTCTATATTCAAAATGGCGACATAACAATAACTTACTTCAAGAATGGGCCAAAGTCGTTGAAATCACTTTTATGGCATGAATATATATTTTTGTACAAAAAGAAAACCCTTCAAGTTATAATCGAGGATGGGGATATGCGTCAAAAGTTGACATGTATAGTTTATATTTTTTGAAGTGAGTTTTGTGGAAAAATTGTAATGATGAAAAATGAAGAGAGTAAAAAGTTTATTTTGTACCAAAAAAAAAAAATACCATTTGTTTAACATTTTGACAGGTTTTTACAGTTTTCCGAACTCTATTTGTTTTCGGCACAACTCGGCGTCAAACGAAGAGCCTTTTTCGTAGGTCTCACATAGCATCCTGGACACGATATGTTACTCACCAAGTTTCATCACAAAAGGAATCCAACGGGACGATTGGTAGTGAAAATGATTCATTTCTGGATTAATAGATATAATAAAATAAAACACTTTTACTTTCTTTTTATCACATATATTATAGAAACAAATCGTAACTATAGTTTCGACACTAGCGATAGTAATGTATGAAAATATGAATAATCTTGGCTATTTATAGTAAAATATAAGACACAGGTAACAAGTGGGGTTGCGTTAGAGGTAATACATTTTTAGCGTAGTATAATTGAAATTGGATAATGAGATAGAGTTAAGGAGGTTCGGTATAGATAGCTTTTTATGATAACATTTTTTGGAATTTTCACAGACCGTTGAGAATAACAATATAAGAATACGTCTAATTTTTTTGCAGGGTTTCACTAAACCGTTTTTTAAATATATCGAGTCAAAAAAACAACATTTTAACATGAAAGCTTATGGGAACATGTTTAATTCTCAAATCAAAAAAAAAACGGCTGAATAGAAATGCTTTTTTTTTTAATGGAATAACATTATAACAGTAATATTCTGTGCAAGTTTGAGCGAGTCCCACTAATTATTTCTATGAAAAAATAGCTTAGAATTTTTAATTTATAAATTTTATTAATTGTTATTAACGTTTAAATACACGAAAAGTCGACAACTATACGATTATTATTTTCACATGTGTTTATGTATACAACACCAGCCTGCAATACTTATGGCCTTGCCAGACCTCCGCCCTCGCCTTCCGCTTGCTCTTCTTAATTACCAGCCGCTAACACTACCGAACCTCCTGAATATAGTGATAAGGAAATTTTAATGCGCAGTTATACTAGAAAGACAAGAGGACTATAAGAAATTTTACGTTATCAAGACATAAAACAGGATTTTTAATTGATCATTTAAAATTTCATTGTCTTTATTTTTAATTATATAAAAAATTCTCGGGAATTAGGTCACATTAACACTCTGTTATAAATGTTCGTCTTTACGTACGTTTCGGTCTCACGACCATCATCAGAAGACTTATTTTGTTAAAAAGGGGTTAACTAAAACTAATTAGCACAAGCGTCCATATCGCACAATTTTCAATCAAAAAGCTCACGCCGTCGAAACGAACAGAACCACGAATAATCGAAAATTGTATCGTTAATATTAAAGTATAGATTTTTTCGTAACAAGAAACCACTGTTAAGTAATATTCTCATAATGTACAAACGCATATTGCTATGGTCTCAAAGCAACTGGAGTTCGAAGCTATTTGTTTGTAATAACACGACCCAGATGTAGATTTATGACGTACTTGAAAAGGTTTTAGACCTGCATTGGAATTTACTTTACTTTAAGCGTTCTTCCTAAAATATACTTTTAACATTATAAAGACGTATGTAGGAATTTGCAAGAGTTTTAATTAATCAAGTTAGTATAAATCTGACTCAATCCCTGAATATCATTCCTATGATTTACATAATTTGAATCCCTTTTTATGTGAATCATCTCCAGGATAGATCTTTTATAATAATTGGTTTCTTTAGTTAAAATATTAACATTTTTGTAATCAAATTGATGGTTATAATCTAAACAGTGCTTAGCAAGGGCGGTGGAATTTTCTAAGTTATTATTTCTTGTGCTATACTTATGGCCGTACATTCTTTTTTGTAAATATTGTTTAGAGATTCCAGTATAAGTTCCATCACAATCTAAACAATTCAATTTATATACTGTGTGGGTTTGTTTATCTTTAGGTATTACAGGTTTTAGATTTGAGAAATATTTCCCAACACAGTTAGTAGGTTTATGCGCAACATTTATATCGTACTTTTTCAAACATTTCTTAATTTTTTCTGAGGTCTCCGGAATGTATGGTAAAGTTATATAATTGTCTGTATTACCTGTTATGTTATTTTTATAAGAAGAACCATTATATATTTTGTTTATTCTCTCTTTAATGATAGGATTGAAGAAAGTTTTTGGGTAGCCATTCATTTCCAATGCATTACGAACAATTTTTAAATTTTTGGGACGGTCCTCTGCGTGGGATAATTTTACCGCGCGGTCTGTGAGGCTGTTTATGACACTTTTTTTTATAACAAGCTGGTGCAACGGAATTGAAATGAAGATAACGTTGAGACCAGACTTCTTTAGTAAACCAAGAAGTTTTTATTTTTCCATCTGCATCATGCCTAATGGTCATATCTAGAAAATTAAAGTTATTGTTTATCTCTATTTCACAAGTGCATTGAAGTTGACAATGGAAATTGTTAAATTTATTAATCACATATTGAATTTTATCGTTGGGAACACACATAAGGCAATCATCTACATACCGTTTAAAGAATACAGGCTGAAAATCTAATGAATTTATAACAGATTCCTCTAGGCATTCCATAACGAGGTTAGCAATGGTAGCTGAAATAGGAGATCCCATTGCTGTGCCGAAAATTTGTCCAAAATATTGCTCACCGTGCTGAAAAAAAGTGCATTCTAAACAAAACTTTACCGCATTTATAAAATCCGATTGATCAAGAGGTGTGTGGTTTTTAATCTCTGGCCAACGTTTTTTGATGCAATTCAATGCCAAAACGACAGGTATATTTGTAAATAAAGAAACAACATCCAAGGAAATTAGTTGATGGTTTATTGGTACGGATTGATTTTTTATAAATTCATTAAAATGCCATGAGTCTTTCACATAAAATTCATTTTTTCCTATTATATTATTGATAGATTTTGATAGAAATTTTGATAAATTGTAAGTAGGCGCTCCAATATTACTTACAATGAGTCTTAGGGGTATATCGCATTTATAACAGAGTGTTAATGTGACCTAATTCCCGAGAATTTTTTATATAACTTATATCTAATTTCTATATTACCACTAGATATACTGATGTTAAAATTATCACACTCTGAACAGGTTAAGTTCTATACTCCTGGTTTATTGAACTTATTTGTTTTATCTTTAATTGAAAAAAAAATAGGACAATTTATTTTGAGGTTTGAAGCTAACTTAACTATGTTGCGACGATCAAAAAGTGTTCGATTTTAGTTCCTCCAATTTGTATCATAATTATCTTCTTAGAGCAATTTTTTTCTCCGAAAAAACTCCAAAAAGCTAATTCTATCACACTATAGTAGTTGCATTACAAATTGGTGCGAAGCTAACAGTTTCCTCTGTGATCGGTGGGTATGCTTTGCAGCAATTGGCGTCTTCCCTTAAAGCCACGGTGACTGTGCTTCCTATCCCAGGTATCTGAGCAATTGATTTGCAGCCGAGAAGGATATGCGGTAGGTCAATGTTTGGTTCTACAAGAGCCCCATAAATCTAATCGTGACCTGAGGATGGTTGGTGAAAGGCAAACATAATAGAGTTGTTCGTTTATCATTCAGAACGGTTGTTCAATTTCTTATGGGTGGCAGACGCTGAAATTTTAGATAATCTACATTTTCACTCCCTTATCTATTTCGCAAGTTCAGTAAATATTTTTATTCTACATTTTCAAGCGATAACCTGGATAGATAATAGAGTTATTTCGAAACCTGTTTGAACAGTCTGGTTATATTTTTAGACAGGTTTTTATCTCATATGAATATACGTATAACCTAGAAATCAGTTTTAATCGGTAATTTTTGACGCCTGAAAATCCATTATCTGATAACAAGATTTATAAAATGCGAAATAGTTGTGGTGAATTCGAGTAGTTTTTGACTGAGTTTTTATAGTTTTTCAAACGTTGAATTGTACTTTAATTTCAGACGCACAAGTGACTATTCTCTCAAATCAAGCGATCTTGGTTCCATAGATGATGAGTCTTCTATGAGAGATATTCCCGAAATCGAGTATTTACCGGCAGCTTTGAATCGATTGACTACAGACAGATCGACCACTTGGTACGTGAGTAATTACTACAGTTTGACATAACAGTGTTAATATAACAGAGTGGACAGGCTAAAAATCTTGAGGTCCGGGAAGTTGAATTATCTGCATGTGATACACGTAGGAATGAATGTTTTGTGTATAATGGTGCATCAATTTTATTAGGTTTTTTATAACACATTATTATGCATACGAAAACATTTTATGCCAACAACATTGAAACTTATTAACTGGAACTGTACCACGAATGGTTCGACTTCAGACAAACCAATTTAGGACAATAATATCGCCGCTGTGAACCAAAGTCTAACTGAAAACTTGACCAATGTCGTGCCCAGCAACTCAACATCTTAACATTAACATTATAATATGAATTACTCGGGAGCTTAAACCTAAAGACCCTAGAAAGCACTGTACCTTATCGACTGGATACTAGAGAAGAGAACTGTTGACCCTAATTTTTAATGAAACCATCAAGTTACAGGGCGCTTTTCCTCCTCGACGGTTTCGTTAATAAACACAACTGTCTAAATTCTGCTCTGGTGGTTCGGGAACAACAGATGCATCCGAAGAAGGTTACAGTTTGATATGCCTTGGTTGATAGACAACTATTCCTATGAAGTCCTCCATATGCATGATTGGTGTCACCACCAACAACAGCCTCTCATAGGACGATCATGTAAGGTCCATTGCGAAAACCGCTCCTTAAAAACTTTCTATTCCGTGCTACTTTATATCCTAGCAGCTCCCTAGATTCTATCTGCCCTTGAGTACTGTTCACATGTCTAGAGTTCAGCTTCCAAACATACGCTGAAGCTCATAGATTGTATTCAGAAGAGAGCTATTCTACTGACTGGTGACGTCACACTTACGAATTCATTGACCTCTCTAGAACGTCATAAAATGTGGGCGATCTTTCTCTTTTCTATAGATATTTCCATGGTGAGTGTTCATCAGAAATCTCGTCTGTTATTCTACCACGAGAGATTCCAGGTAAGCGGACTAGACGAGCTCAAGCTAATCCTCCCTCCATTGTCAAGCTCAAGATGCCAAACTTCTTCCTACCAGACGTCATTTCCATATAGAAATGCTAAGTTGTGAAATCATTTACCTAGTGAGGTCCTTATGCCTATAACCTACAAACTTGCAAGATAAATTCCAATGCCTATCTCCTCATTCTTCTCTCGTGTAGTCAAAATATTAAAAAAAAATTATGTATTTTTCCTTTGGATTTGGTTTCTATGAGCTTGAATTGAAAAATATTTGTCATTATCATCAACGAAAGTTTTAAGTATTTATACAAGTGAAAGAAAACCGTAGCACATAATCTATCATTACTCACGAGACGGCAGAGTATTGAACCAATTTATTATGTTCTGTCCTATTTTTTGAGTTAATTCGAACCACCAGGGGTTCCCTATGTCTTATAAATTCTTTTTTTATAAATCTCCTATGAACGGCTGGTATCTGACGAAGACATCTGTGGATTTCTCTTATGCTGACAAATTTCAATCATGGCAGAAAATTGCCAATTATTGATTGACAGATTCTCATCGAGTACAAGAAAGTCTATTTCTTATACTGTTCTGACAAAACATGTTTCAAACCGTCACTGTCACTCAACGAACGTTAATATTCTAGCGAAAGAAACGAAATTGTTTGTGTGAAATGTATGTAATACATACAGTTTAAATAAAAAGCTAAGTGTGTCTTCCGGAATAGAAGAATCAAGTCATACAACGGGTAAAGCAGCTAAGTTCTCGATGGCAACATATGATATGTTATTTTCGTAGTTCATTTTTGGGATATACAGAAAATTTTATATGTTAAATTGTATTTCATTATGTTACCAAATTTTTTAGTTTATATTTGTTTTTCTAATTTAACCTGTTGCTATTGGAATGTTAAATGGAGGATTTTATTCTCATAGACAACCATATATCTAGTGTATTAAATATTGCTGGTGTAAATTATTTTTTTTTAATTGAATTAAATTTTTTGCAGGTTATCTTTATATCAAACATCTAAAAGATTTGGACTAATGATTGTCCTCACATTATCTTTCATCATGCTCTTAGCGATGGCACATGTTCACATCAAATGTGTCCACATGGGGAAAGGTAGGAAGATGTGCCCGTTAGATTATTTGTTTGATGGGCTTATAAAACAATCAAACGTGGGGATTCCACCTCATTAGAAGTTAGTAGTTTCACAAGAATGTATATAGATATATTATTAAATAAATGTTGATTTTAATGATGAATCATTACACCTTTCATACGCTTTCAGTACATGAATCCTAGGTTGGTTGCGATGAGACAGATACACCAAATAAGCAGATGAGTGAAACAAAATATAATTCCGGCTATAACAATACTAAAAGTCAAGTTATCAAAGCGCATAATGCTGAAGACTTGATATTAGGAAGTATGCAAATTGACAGTTGCGTTGGTGAAGCTTACGGGTCACCGTAATTTTTTTTGGAAAGTGTTATTCAGAATTTATGAAAAATAAAGAAAAAAAGTTGTGATCGATTGTTCGCTTAACTTCCCCCAATCATAGGAACAGAAAACATACTTGAAAAAATTAGAAACAGATAAGGATGTGGAAAGACGTAAAATTTTACTCATTACATTGAAAGATTATTAAAATTGACAACATATGTGTTACAAGGACCAATACGAGGATACCTTTATTAGTATTACTGGCTGAAGTATTCGGAGTTGCCCGGGGATGGAAATGGGTAATTATTACGTAATCTCGTGTAGAAAATGACTTCTCTTGCAGGTCAAGGGTACAAAATTTCATCAAGATCAGTACTTGTCTCTTGAATAGTGGGGTAGTTAATTCTAAATCTCATGTTAACAGCAACTTTACTCTTACTTTGAACAATATACTGTTATGATTTCATTTCCTAAACAATAAAATGATAAAATTAGAACTTACCGAACATTGAAAATCAGAAAAGATTAATAAAAAGATATTATATGGAATTAAATACAATGTTAAAAGTTAAAATAGTTAGTATAATATAATGAACAATGTAAAACATAATAAACAACAATGTAATTAGAATAAAAGTGTAAAACAAGAACTTCAGTGAAAGTGAAGAAACGTACAGTGTTAAGAAGACAGAAATCATAATTAAAATGATTACAAAAACTATCATGAGATAGCACAAACTATTGAAAAATGTTATAGATATAAGTTAGGATTAGTAAATTTGAGTTATATAATGTTAAAGAAATGTTATTGATATGTTATATTATGAATTAGTTTTTTAATAGTGACAACTGTCAAATTTATAATAATTATAGGAATAATCATATTAATAATAACCTAATCATAGGTTATCTTATACCAAAATGTGTGGAAAAATGTAGGCAATATGAATTTAAAAAGAAGGAATCATTATCATTTAAAATAAGATGAAAATCTCCAATAATTAAAAATTTAAAGAATACTAAATTCTGATTGGTCGATGCAATTTTATAGACGTCAGATTAGTAACAATGTAAAAGTTCTGTCAGTTTTTAACAATCAACAAAGCATTCTTGATAGGGAAACAAAGCACCTCATTGGTTATTTTTGAAAATACTTGGCGTCCTTTTTGAAGGCCTATAAAAGGATTCTGAAGATCAAGCCAAGTCAGTTAGCCATCAACATCTGAAGAGTCAAGATACTCAAGCTACTCAAAAGATTTCCATAACCTTAAATTATTGGATAAACATCGGTGAACCCAAGTGTTCCAGTAGCTTAGGTTGAAAGTAACCGAAGCAAATAAGTAATTTATACAAGTCAAGTAGTGTCTTCGAACAAAGTTTTTAAAAGTTAATATAACCATAATTCACAAGTAGCATCGTATAATAGTTAGTCTTCGACAACGTTCCAATACATCATTTAAGGTTTTATATCTTTTGAAAAAGTATAAGACAAGTTAACAATTATCAACAGTTCCTGATTTCTAAAGAAGTAACCACATTGTTTACCTGTGATTTGTATATAGCAGAGAGATTGTGTACCTACGGGTAAAGTGAATTATCAAATAATAAGCAAATCAAGCCAAGTGAACATTGCCTACATTTTTAAAAACATATTCTTGGATATAAACTAAACGTAAGTTTATTTGTTATTTCTCCATTGTATTATTATCTGTCTGTAAATCTGAAAGAAAGATTGTAGATTATAACATTGTAAACAAATATAAATAGTAAATAATTGTGAGGTTAGATCATAGATCTATTTGAACATAAAATTGTTAAAATTAATATTCGAGATAAAAAAAAATAGAGTCATAGAAATTTGAATATAAAAGTTTTTAACATTCAAAGAACATTGTGTTTAATTCCATAGATATAAAATAAAAAGGTAAAAGTTCATTATTCAAATCAAGATAAACATAAGATTTAAAATACAAATAAAAGCTAGCCGGTAGAATTCAAAACATTGAAATATTCAAATCAATATTCAAATTAATTCAAATCATAATTAAAAAAATAAACTCAGTAAAGAGTTTTTATATCAATTGTCACCACAACGTGGGGCAATATAAACCAAAAGACCTTTTCTTAATAATACATTGAGATTACAATGTTTTTTAAGGGCGTTTACATTTTTATGTACACGTTAAACCCTTTGCGATATCTACCGTTATTCAAATCAAATCGTCAGCGTTTCGTAATTTTTCAACCAGCAACAGGCACATCTTTTTAAAATCATCAAACCTCATGTCCGGAGAACCTGTTCATCGGAAACGTGCTTCAAATTGAATTCATCCTGTTTGAACACCACTATTACATTACAGTTAACGGGAAACAAATGTGTGGGGTATGTTTGACATAAACATGAAGCATCAATCTTCTTGTGTCTATACTGTTAAGAAAGTTCTGAAACAGTGACAACAACCCACATTGTGAAGTGCAAACACCGCGAACCGCCTGCGTATACCGCCTAGACAGCAAGTTGTGAATAAAAGACTCAAACGAACACAAGTTTTATTAGCAGTAGTAATATCCCTAGGAGATTGATAATAGACGAGATAATTTTATGACAATCGAAAGCTCGTTCCTTGGTAACAGCCCTCAGCCTTCTACTTCGGGCTTGAGAAATTTGTCATAAAATTATGAGGCATTTGTCAATCTCCGAGGGATATTCGGCGGAAAAAAATTTATAACTCAACACAATGAAACATTTATTTATTTATTAAAAGTACAGTTAGTGAAAGTACAATTAAAATTTAACCTTAACATTAGATTCGTTGCTGTTCTCTACTATAGAAGATCTATTACCACCAGGCGCGGATCCAGGGGGGGGTCACGGGGGTCATGATCCTCTCCCCCAAAGATGAACAAAAAAAAAATTTTTAGGAGAATAAACTGATATGGTAAACGACAAAAAATTGTAAAGTCAGCACTACATCTGTGAGCCAATTTATTTTGATTATAACAAGGATTTTAATTTAAACAATATCGTATGTGATGAAGACAAGCTTTTGTTAATTTTAATGTATGCATGTCTGAGAGTGACCCCCCCCCCAAAAAAAAAACAAAAGTCTGGATCCGCGTCTGATTACCACGCATAATATTTATGATCTTGTTGTGGTGTAGTTGATCGAGATTTAAGTATGGTTTTATAGAATTTTGATTGCTATGACCAGTAATTTTCAGCAATTTTTGTTCTTCTACACCACTTTTGCCAATTCGCTAACAGCAGTTGATCTATTCGAGTGATTTATCTTTTTGTCCTTAACATTCAAGCCAATTGCCTCAGCCGCAGATTTAGTCCATCCATTTATTGTATTTCTTCCAACATGTACATTATCGTACCATTTGTCAGTTTCATTTTCCAGTGTCGATTTGGTTTTAAGAACAGTCGTGGTGAGGTAATATTGTCGCCTCATTTTGATATCAGTTTATGAAAAAGACGTACAGGGCAGCTTTGTCTTTCACTATTGGAAACCAACCATTTACTACTTGTACAGCTTTTAGAATCATCTTGGCACGTTTTACTGAACACCGGATTGTATTCAATGCGATTTGTTGGAGAGTCATCGTTATTTTTCTCGATTTGAAAGAAAATCCACCAGACAAGCAACTGCCTCTCCTTCTCGCCACGCTAACTCTACAGCAGCAATATGGTAAAATTTACGCATAAGACCTTCAGAAGTATTTTCATCTCATAGCAATATTATTTCGTTAACTTCAGACACATTTAACGAAACTGAACTGGAGTTACGTTTACATGGATCTGCTTGTAGTTTCTTCCTGATTGCATCGCGGCAATCTCGGGCTGGTTTAAATAATACACTGTTAAACGGGTCAATCATAATATTATAGTACTTTTCTTGCAAAAGTTTGCACGAAACGTTCTACATTGTCTTCACCGCTGCTTCTTTAAATTCGGTCCCACTTTATTTCTCATATTGAACACCCAATCTTTTAGTAGCAACGCCAATTCTTCTAAGCTTCTAGGTTCATTTGAGGTTGTATTTCTGGAAATTTTTCCTTTGATTAGCGCATTTATACGCCAAAACGTGACATTTTGAAATGTATTTGGAATGAGGTTGTCAAACTCAATCGTGTTGTCATAGTGATTGATAATTGCACTGAATGCAATTATCGGTTATAATTGCACAAGTGCATGAAAATTACCGATAATTTTGCAAGAAAGCGTGTTATCTAAAAATTGCACGAGATTTTTTTCACATTTTGGCGAAAGAGCCCGAGTCCGAAGGAGGAGGGCTCTTTTACAAAATATGAAAATAACGGAGTGCAATTTTTATAAAAACGCTTGAATGTAAAATTATCTGGTAATTTTTATGCACGAGTGTAATTCAATGGAATATTTCACGAATAAAGAAATAAGTATTGATTTTTTTCTGAGAAAAATCACAGAAGCTACTTACTGACAAATACTATGAATAAAATTGTGCTAGACACGCTTTTAAACAATTTTATTTTCAATACACAAATTAAAAATTATATGTTCCTCAATAGATTGTATGGACCACTCACCAAAACGCGACATTTTTTCACTTTTTGAAGTATATCTGACATTTATCAGTATTGTCAGTCAGTGTTGTTATTGGTGTCATGCCGAGGGGATGTTTTCGCAGTGCAATTATCGCTCCGCAGTGCAATTACCGCTGTAATTTTTCGATTATTGCATTCCTCTTATGACAAATATTATACATGAGGGAAATATTCAGTGTAATGTTGACATGATTGGGTGAAATTGTTTCATATGACACAAAATAACAAAATTTGAATGGTTAGAACTGTCAAAAAATTTTCTCTATTATAATCCACAATTACTGTGTAAAATAAATAGAAGTTGCAAAGTATACAATCCCATTTATTCATATCCAATATACCTATACTTCTTTATATAATTTGGTGCATTCGAACCTGAATTAAACCAATTTTGATAATTAGTGTTTGAATTGCCGACAAGTCGACCATTTTTTTTTGCGTAGAGGAGGGGAAATCTTGCATAGACGCCTCGGGTGCCCGTGCCCCCGGGTGTGCCGGATTCCTACCGACTAAAACCCCTCCTCCGTGAGGTTGGTTCTCCATCCTAAGGGGAGCCCCACAGCACTGCGGTCATTATAGTCCTATTGGGCCCTCACTTGTTTCTACCTCCTCATCAGTCTGGTGTATTCTATGAATTTCAGTAGCCTGATATAGGGAATACTTCTGATTTCCTCGGGTGCAGTCTTATCGTCTCCGAGGTATGTCCGGCGAGCAACCGTGTATGGCGTGCACTGACAGCACATGCATAGGTGTCTCATCTTCCACGCCGCAACCCCTGCAAGTGGGCTGATCTACCACTCCCATCGTGTAGAAGTGTTTGTTGCATGGAGCAACAAGTCAAAAACAAAGTGTGTGATTTTTCAAACTAATAAGTCGAATATTGAAATTCCAAAAACTCTTACTTTGAATAACCAAATTATTGACGTAGATAATAGTACTAAATTTTTGGGACTTATTATAGACAAAAATTTGAATTGGTATGAACAAATAACATCTCTTTCAAACAGACTTAAATCTAAACTATACGTATTAAGAACTTAAAAAAAAATCGGTGGACAAGGAAACTCTAATGGTTATCTATTACGCCTTTTTTCAGTCTCTGATAACTTATGGGATTACTTTCTGGGGCAACAGCTCTCAATCTAAACAGATTTTGATTCTACAAAAAATGGCAATACGCATAATTTATGGCCTGAGGCATCGAAACTCCTGTAAAGGTACTTTTCGCAAATTTAATATTTTAACTGTTCCGGCACTTTATATCTCGGAAAGTCTTATGTTCAACTTCAGAAACAAACACTATTCGGCAGAGTATGAAAACGGACAAATATATGAAACTCGTAAGATTTTATATCTTTACCCAGAGGTTGACTTAACATTATGTGCTAACACTTTACGGTGATAGTGTTTCTATATTATTTATTATTTGTTTGTATATGTATATATATGTAGTGAAGTGTATATACATATAGTTACTACGACGTTTTTTAATATTGTATTGTTCATGTTTATTTTTTAAATGTATACAAACCATGTTGAAATAAAGATTATTATTATTATTATATTATTATTATTGTGAGGTGATTGTGTATGACTCCAGTGCCTTAAGCACTGTCAGGTTGCTCACTATGATTGTGATTTGTCTATTCTCATAGGCTCTCTCCCTCATAATTCGAGCACATGTTGTAATTGCAACTATTTTTGCTTGGAATTCTGTCGCAAAAGTTCCTAGGTTCAAAGAAATTCTTTCCCCTTGGTCCGTTTTCTCGACTATTCCAGCACCCGTACTTTTTTCCGTCTTGATGCCTTCGGTAGGCCATAGTCGACCATAGACTTGGTGTAGCCAGTGCAGTGAGGTTCGCGCCAAAGTGAACAGGACGATTGGAGCGGTAGATCCCAAGTATTGCGTTTAACCCGACCAACGATTGATTAAAGAAAGGGAAGCGACATTCCCGCCAAAGAGGAACTGGACGACTGAAAACAAACTGAGGGTGCGTTTCTTCATACCTATTTATATCTTATCTTAATCATTTATAATAATTTATACCATAACCATATTATTAGACGGATTGAGTTTAGATAATGACATCTCTTGGAAGAAAAAGAGGTTCATTGATACATCGTTTGACTAATTTAGGGAAATATATTGATAATGTCGGAACAAATAATCCGGAGATAGTTGAAATTGAGGAGAAATTAGAAAAATCATGAATCCGTTCCAAATAATTCCAAGAAATCCAAGGAATGTTAGAAGAACAATGTCCCGATGAACGGATAGATGAGCATTGTAACTATGGGGATGATGTCGAATACAGGTATGATAAATATATCGGAATTCTTAAACAATATCTGAGAGATAATGGAGCTCCAGCCCCAGTAAACCGAGTTAGCACCATAAATAATAATGTTTAAAAGTATTGAACTAATATTTCCTTGCAAAAAATTAAAATTAATACTTTTAAGGGAGAGTATGAACTTTGGATGGAATTCAAAACTACCTTTTCATATGTAGTTGATACAAGTAACATATCCAATATTCAATAATTTCAAATTCTTAGACGAGGTGTAGACGATTACCAAAAGAATTATTTATCAAGTTGAATTCGTGGGGGATTATAACGATACGGCTTGGAAAGCTTTATATGAACGTTTTGATAATAAGAAAATCCTCATTAATAAGCATATTTAAATCGGAACCATTCATGAAAGAATCTCCAAAACAATTATAAGAATTTCTGTATTAGTCCAGTCGTTGTGCAATTAAGTTACACCTCTATCTCTTTTTTTGCGCCAATATCTGCCATCTTGGCAAAATCGTATTTTTACGATTGCGACACCTTAACTAAAATGCAAATTGATGAGTTTAATGCCCTCTATAACATATCCAAAATCTAACAACTTTGCTTGTAAACAAGAGAAACTAGTCCTCTTTAAAAATTTACGGTCCTAATAAAATCAAAAATTTGTAGGTTAGAAAACTCTTATAAACTTTAAATTCTGTATTCAAATAGAGGATCATTTTATGCGTATTTTAAGCCCTTGAAGTTCTTTTTTGAGAACTAGAACTCGAGATATCTCTATTTATATGTATGGGACCGTAGTGGGCTCATTTTTTGAAAAAGTCGGGTTTCATTTGAAAAAAGAAGCTTCATTATATATCTAACCCTAAAACGTCAACCTCTCAGCTTCTTCTAAAAAAATTGTAGCGCGAGTTAAGAAAAAGAAAAAGGGCGAAAAAATACACCCACGCTACAAAGTCGATCCTCGGTGATATAAATTTCACAAAAAAACTTATAAATTTTCTTTTTTTTTTCTTTTTCATTATTTCGGATAAATCTCTTTGAAAAGTAGGGGAAATGGAAATACAATGTTATATTCGAGGATTTAATGAATTATTTATTTATTTTTATTAGTCCTGAAAATTGTAACAAAAATATACTTATATAATTATGAAAAAATTAAATATATCGGATTCAGATTAAAAAAAATTATTTAGTGCACTTGTTTAAAAATGTGATAGTTCATCAGCTTCTTTTTATATCACATAAACAACTATACGCCCTATACATACATTGACTCGAGTCAGGTATGAAAAATTCTTAAAAGCACACACTTTTTTCTTAGAGAGCAGATGTTCATCGTTACCATGGAGATCAATGGATCATATTGTACTCGTGCAACTTTCACTTTTATTTCATCCCAATCTGTCGAAGTATCATTGTATACTAATTCAAGAATTATTATTTTTTATGTGCTACTTGAAAATATTAAAAATAATTATTGAAAAAGAGATTGGTGAATTTTTAAATTATAATATTGATTTTATACCAATTAGGTAAGTCCATTTGATAATCATTATTTGCTAAGAAGTATTTTAAATATCAAATATATCAATATTATACTACATGTATATTACTATTATATACAATTTTCGGATTTTTAACTAACATATTCGTGATCAGTACCCAAAAAAACATAGAAATCGATCATAAAATAGAGATGTGGAAAAAATAAAAATCCCAATTGCACAGCGACTGGACTATATTCAATTTCCTAAAATATTTCTTCTATAGAAGGAATAAAAATATCAAAAGGTTATATTTGAACTTATGCTCATTCAAATAATTTCTGAAAAACGATAAATCGACTTACGAGGTTGGAAGGAGCGTAAAAC
This sequence comes from Endomychus coccineus, assembly GCA_958510875.1. Classification (NCBI taxonomy): domain Eukaryota; kingdom Metazoa; phylum Arthropoda; class Insecta; order Coleoptera; family Endomychidae; genus Endomychus; species Endomychus coccineus. The sequence goes on from OY294070.1 coordinate 96,745,565, forward strand.
TTCCCAGGATTTACGAACACAAATGATTTTCTTGAATTTAAAAAAAATAAAACTAGATACATATTAGGTGAAATTACAGATCAATGTGAATTCTATCAATTCTCAACAAAATATCAAAAACAGGCGGTATAACCATTCTACTCACCATAATCGAGATAATGTGAAAAGAAATTTCCCCATACATTCACAATCAAAAAATGTGTGTAATTTCTGTAAGAAGGATAACCATTTCATGTACATCTGTGTCGATTTTTTTAAATTAGATGTTCCAAGGCGTAGTTACAACATAAATGAACAACGAATATAATCTAAAACCTTGTATGAAGTACAACTTAAAACATAATTCTCAACTCAACTATTTTGTTGTAACGATTTTCACATCATTTGAGCTTTTTCCCGTGGAAACTATTGCTATCGGCCGATTTTTTTCAGGATTCAAAAGAACAGATAGAGATACTGAAACGAGCTTTAGAAACTGTCGAAAATCAACGAAGAAAAGTTTGTGAAAGAATAACGATTTCCAAGAGTCACAGGTACTAACACTAATAATAGAATTGATGATTAGAGCGGATGATCAATATCCATCTAATTGTCAAGGTAATATTTTAGATTATTCAACTGATTTTATTGGTGCTGATCGAAGTGAAGAAGAAAATGCAGTCAAAGAAATGAAGTCACTTGTAAATTTCACCAATCTTCATGAAGAAATGTTGGAAGTAAGTTCAATTAGTCTTACTTGCAACATTTCTTCATGATGATTGGTGAATTCAATTCAATTAGCCTTCATCATAATGGATAACAAGTAAATTTTGGTCCTCATACGATGTTCGTGCACCGAGTCTGTTGAATAATATTTCAGGTGTTTCCACAAGCTACCATTATTTTCATCACAATAAATTAACATGTCATGCGCAAATATTTGAATTTTTTCATATGGTATTAAAATCTATACTACATCACATCGTCGAATAGTTTTCCAAGCTATTGGAAGGTGACACAGCGGCTGGGAAACAGTATCAAAATTGTAGGCTTCAATTAGAATTGATATCTGGTTAAAACTTAGCTCATTTGAAGATGGAGCAAAAATTATTTAACAAAACGGAGAATTCCCAATATTAAAATATATAATAAATATAACAAGTACACTCTCAGAATAATCAATATAAATGCAATTGGTATTATTTCACAAAATTACACCCGGGCGGAAAATGTAATGAAGCTCAAACGGTATATGAAAACTGTTACAACATATCCATTGTTGCGATATGTTCGGTATTGAAATTCAATTCAACGGTACGGAATCGCTTGATAAATGATTCACATTTATCATTTGCGGAAAATACAAATCAAACTGGTCCTAACGTAATAAGCGGTGTACGTTAAATCATTTAGATAGAAATAATTCGTGAAATGTTCAAAACACACTACGATACATTAAACGGTCGGTTCGGAAAATATTGTCTTGCACTAGTTTTCCGTTCGTACGATATCAGATTTTGCGGTATTTTCGGATAATTACTCTAATTCAGTTTATTCTGTCAACTCACCCACCCGTGTACTAGCTATCAACGGAGTTCCCGGTAATTGTATGACAGTGTTAGATTTCATACACTTTACAGATTCAGAATCTAAACAATTAGGGCTTATACTTCCGGTACATCACAGTGTGCACAAACCCTAACTATCGTATCTGCAATAACCCCTACATCCACGGCCGAGGACTTCTCACACGAATAAGGGAGTAATTACGATCCTCAATCACACAACCACCTTAGCTTATACTTCCGGTACATCACAGTGTGCACAAGCCGTTGGTGGTTTGGTCGTCTATGATATACTTATACTTCCGGTACGTCACAGCGTGCACAAATATACCAAAGACGCCCCTGTCGTTCAAACATACACACTCTGTACATACCATACAATTACTTGAATATTTCAATTCACGTGTGAATTCAAATCGTGCGCGGTCCGACCTATGACGGGATAAACTCAAATATGACAATTTAAATTAATGAAAGCAACGGATCTCAGATATCATACAAACGGTTACCAATCACAATAATAATCATGAATTACGGAAATCAATATATCGTAATGCCCAAAATATAAACTATTTAGCTATCATTTACCTTATGAAACAATTCACTAAACGGAACACTATTGTTAATTCACAGTTTAAATCTGACTTGAACTCGGATAATTAATTCACTCTGATTCTTACTATTCGGTACTATTTGAAAATCAAAATCACCAAAGAGCAACTGTACTGATTGAAAATCAAAATAAAAAAAGAGCAACTGTACTGATTGTAAATCAAAATCACAAAAGAGAGCGATCTGTTATCTGTCACGGCTTTTATATGTTTTTCGAGATTCTGGTCAGGTCTGCTCCACCAATTCCTTATTTTGTGCCGAGGGTTTTTTACTTATGTCCCGAACAATGCTTAAAAGTGACGCTACTTTTTAGATCTAAAATTCGCGCACATGATGCTCCAGTAGTTCCTCCCGGCACACTAAACAAGTGTTATCGGAGTTTTTTGGTTGTTCGACCTTTTTATACATAAGGCTGCATCAAAGTTTGATGCATTAACTTGCCAGTCCCCTGTTTTTGCAACATATTTTATCGGAATTAATGCAATGTTTGAACGGTTATGAATTAGATTCATATATTTGAATAATTAAACCTATTCGAAATTGCGGAAATTCAGAAAAGTGATAATCACAGAATACATATTCGGAGTTCACGCATATCTATTGAAATAATGAACTGTTCAAACTGAGTTTACATGTAATATCCGTATTTACTGCCTGATCCAAAATTAAATGATATTTCGAAACTTAAGCTTCGTTACATCGTTAATTAGTTAGGTTTTCTGGCGCGACTGCTGCGATGTCGTCGGAGCTCGCAGCAGCCCCGACCAGGTTTTAATGTAAAAAAAATATTTATATATATGTATATATTCTTTCATTTAGATTCTTGAACCATTTGTTGGAATGTATGTTATGCTTCCTAGTTATTGTGGTTCTTATATAGGCTGAAAATAAAATAAAAATTTTCTTTGACTTTTCGATAACTGTTTATCATCTTCATCAAAAATTTGCCAATTAATGTAATTTAGAAAAGAATAGATGATTTCGATTAATGAAATGCGTCTGCAGCCGACTTTTGTTTTTAAGATCCAACAAAAACTGCAGAAAACATTGGATCGGTTGTGTGTGAAAGAGTAATGTATGACTAATTATCAATTTGAAATGGATTGAATCTAGTTGAACATAAGACATTTTAAGATTATGCAATTCTAAATATTTATGATTATTGTTTGAATTGGTTATTCTATGATTAACATTTCATCTATTATTAACATCTAATCAAGCTTAAGATAATTCTATCAAATTTAACCTCAAAATTGTTACTAATGGTGTCATAGTTAAATAATACATTATCTTTTCTAGGTTGAATTCTAAATAGACGTGGAAAAGTAGAAAGTGGTACTTCTAAATAATAGAATTTTGTTAAGTTTGAATTAGATCATTGTAAAGGTTCGAAAGACTGGAATCTATTTTGTCATTTACACAATTGTTTTTTTTTTTCAATTTGAATACATTCTAATATCAAAAGTTTGTTGTCATTCATTTCAATATTTAAAATTTTTGTATTGTTGTAGTCAAATGAATGGTTAGTGTCTTTTACATGTTTATTAAGAGCAGTGGATGAATGTTTGGTATATTTGTGCCCATTCAATCTTTTTTCGAGGTATTCAGAAGATTGGCCGATGTATACGTTTTCGCAATCTTTACAACTTAGTTGAATAGCTCTATCTATCAGATTTATATTAACATTTTTTTTTTATTTTTTAGGTATATTAGAAAGAAAAATGTGATGAATTTTTTAATTCTTCCAATTCCTTTCACCATAAGTTGCAATTAACAGTGAGTTTTTCTCCTATATCCGTGAAATAATTATAAACAATTGAGGATTGTTTACAATTCTATTATTATTAACAATGTTGTTTATTTGTACTGTTGTATTCTTTTTAGGGTTATTTGTGATCTCGTTTAAAATTTTCCACGTTTTTTTTATAATTTTGTGAAACTTCATTTAATTTGCTTTTATAGTACTAATTTTTTGTAAATTATATTATATTTGTCACATCATTACGATATCTGTTGTACTGCTGTTTTAGATTTAACTTTAGTAAGAAATTCAAATAATAACAAAATTCTAACGAAATGGTACACTAAACCTACTTGGTCAGGAAGGTATATTAATTTCAATTCTAATATACCTAAAAAATATAAGAAAAATGTTATAATAAATCTGATAGATAGAGCTATTCTATTAAGTTCTCCTGAACTGAGAACTATATCTATTGAAAAAACGAAAGAAACTTTAATAAAAAATGGTTATCCTATTGATTTAGTCAATTCCATAAATAAAGACAAAATTCATACATTTTATAACTCATCTGGTAAAATCAATACCAATAATGAGAAGTCAAAAGATAAACATTACATATCACTACCATATATTAATGGTCTTTCTGAAAAATTATGTGATACAATAAAACCTTATGACCTACATATATGTCATAAAAGTTATTTAAACCAGAAAAGTCTCTTTACTATACTAAAAAGCAGCGTACCTTTCAAAAAGATAATCCATGCTGATTATTCCATCCCTTATAAAGATATACATCGGTCAATCTTCTCAATACCTGGAAAAAAGATTGAATGGGCACAAATATACCAAAAATTCATCAACTGCGCCTAATAAACATGTATAAGACACTAACCATTCATTTGACTACAACAATACAAAAATTTTAAATATTGAAACGAATGACAACAAACGTTTGATATTAGAATGTATTCAAATTAAAAAAAACAATTGTGTAAATGACAAAATAGATTCCAGTCTTTCGAAACTTAACAATAATCAAAATTCTATCATTTTGACGTACCACTTTCCACTTGTCTATTTAAAATTCAACCTAAAAAAGATAACGTATTATTTAACTATGACACTATGAGTAACAATTTTGAGGTTAAATCAAAGTTCTATATATAGAGTAGACTACACCTTTCACTGGTAAGTTGAGCGCACTACATGGGCGAGAAGGACAGAATGTCCATCAACTTAACAGCGCTGTCCTATGCTTAACCATAAGGAGACTGAATTGTTTACATTTAAACACGATCAGACATTGCCAAAATTTCGGGCCACTTAGACCGCTGTATATTATAAGTATGGCCGTATGAAATGTGCTGTTGCCGGATTAGTTGTTCTGTGTGCCGGATTGAGATTTGTAATAATTATAAAACGTCCATAGCATTATTTATTGGTTATATTAGAAGCAATACTGTTGAAATGTCGTTTTCTCTGAAAAATATTCCATAATTTATGGTAACCTGGAATATCCAATCGAATTATAGAATATTTAAACTATTAAATATAGAACTATTCCATTCTATTGCATCATTTGTTCAGAAGGCGATAACGCCGCGCACCTTTTATGAATGGGGATTTCGTTCTGTACGTACGCAATTTGACAGCCTCCGTATTTCTCGTAGCTATATCGAAGCGGTGTTGCCTTACAAGTGGTACCAAGTTCCCAATCAGTTACAGCGTTGCCAATAAGGTGTAATTATGACTCGACGACAAAGAGGCCTATTGGCTTTCTTTATCATACTTCATGTAATCATTGCGACAAGTCAAAAGGAGTTTTATGAATGAGATGTTTCGTCTCCTTAGGATAATAGGTCTATGTGCTTAACACACTACTTGTCAACTCTATATATAGAACTCTTTGGGTTAAATTCCATAGAATTATCTTAAACTTGATCAGATGTTAATAATAGATTTGGAATGTTAATCATAGAATAACTAATTCATACAATAATCATAGATATTTAAAATTGCATAATCTCAAAATGTCTTATGTTTAACTAGATTCAATCAATTTCAAATTGATAATTAGCCATATGTACGTTACTCTTTCACACACAACCGATCCAATGTTTTCTGCAGCTTTAATTGGATCTTAAAAACACAAGTCGGCTGCAGACGCATTTCATTAATCGAAATCATCTATTCTTCTCTAAATTACATGGAAACACTACATAACAATTTTTGATGAAGATAATAAACAGTTATCGAAACGTCAAATAGAACTTTTATTTTATGTTATATAAAAACCAAAATACCAAGAAAGCATAACATATCTTATATCTCATATAAGATATGTCTGATGTGAATGTATCATAATTTTGTTTTCAATTTATATTCAAAATCTATTTGTTTTATATCAAGTTATCTGATTTTCTAACTTATTCATATACTATATATAGAAACATTGTTATCTTTGTGCCATCTTTATGACTTTCTTTACTAAATTCTTGCGCTCATCATCTGGTTTTCACGGCCTCTCATCTTCTTAACTCTTCATCTCATTTAACGCTAACATATCTATCCCTAACAGTTAGGAATATACTTTGCAGATCTGCCTTTTGCAGTATCTGTCATCCTTACTGCTGTGAGACTCCTCCACATTGTACCTAAGCCATATGTGGATCAAAGCTCCAGTCTTAGGTCAAAAATCATGTAAAATATTTTGTAACTCATATTACTGCTGTCAGACTTTTCCATAGTGTACCTAAGTCATATGCGGACCAAAGCTGCAGACTTACGTATGTCACAATTCATCTTCATTTCACCTTTATTATTTCTTCTGTTAATACTGCGCCTATATTCATCTTCTTACTCTTTCTTTAATTTCTCTAAGACATATATTCAACTGATTGTGCTTAGTAACATATTTCAATGGTTCCGTGACGTCCAGGGTGACATTCCCATAGCCAATGTATTGAAATATTCGCTCGCAATTACTTTGCTGATTTAATTATTACTATGTTTACTATAATATGGAATTCCAATTAATTTTTTTTTTTAATTTGATAATACTTATTACTTAATATACTTATCTCTTCAATAACGTAGTTATTTGCTAATTATTTTAGTTTAAAACTTAGTTCCAATCTAATTCAAACTATTAAAAGTTATATATTACTTCAATTTCATTCAATACTACTAAAAAATTCTCGTAACCCTATATTATATATATATATATATATATATATATATATATATATATATATATATATATATATATATATATATATATATATATATATATATATATGTATATGTATATATATATATATATATACACATATATATATATATATATATATATATATATTATACACAGCGGGGCATATTTGCGTGCTGTTATGCTCTGCATTATTACTATACACTAGGAAGAAGTAGTACATAATACATAATTAAAGTAAATAACGAACATGTTGTTCCTGTAGAAATTTGTCCCTCCATTCGGTCTGTCGTATCCCATATTGCAGAACATAGTCAATATAAATTTTATATTTGACTTACTTGTCATTGTTTGCCGTTTTCCAATTCCATTGGCGCCCCATTTAAAGGGCTTTATCTTAACATTAGGGGGTCAAACGATTTTTTTCATATGAAAGACCCACCATATTTTTCAACAAGGATTAACCCCCTGAATTTTTCGCAGTTATTTATTTACACCCTGTATATGGCAAATTCCCCTCTCCCATTCAATGACTGACTGACCCACCCATCACGAAATGTTCTAAACTATAAAGCGGACCGCCTTGATAATTGGCAGACATATTCCTTTTATGTAGGCATCTTCAAAGAACACATTTTTCGAAATTCAATCATAAACGGGATTCGATATATTTTGACGTTTCAATAAAAAATTCCAATTTACAATCATAACGTACATATTCATAGAATAATGGATTATCATCATATTCCAGACTTTATGTTATCACAGAGAACACATTACCCATCAATAAGACAGGTAACTTCACATGACAGGCAGTTGATGCATGGACAGTCGCATAATGTCCGTGACAGATTATTCCACAACAAATATCTCTGTCAATTGAAATAAGCTTTCACATGACACAGAATATAATTTTACATGTTTCTACTCCTCCAGCTGTTTCTACTCATCAGAAATGTTTTTATTGAGTATTCAAACTTGAGGAATGCCATCGAGGCGGTGCAGCCAACGCTTTCTTCCACGGGTACTAGCTGTTTCTGCGGATAACATAAACATTATTATAAAGTGATGGCTAATGGATTTTTATCTGTCTGATTAGAATAGGTTTCATGGATTCAGATTTTTTGCCATATTTCAGGTAATCCAGTTAGTTCTGTTTAATTACTCTTATATAAGTCAAACTTAACCCTGAATGAACTCGATTGATCGAAAATGGGTGCTAGTAGTATTGGCCAATCTTGGGCTATAAACTAGATAAAAATTTTGTATTGATGACCAATCCTTATCCATCCCCATGACCTACAAATTTGACTTCACTCTTCCTATAAACGGAGGTTTGAGAATGCCCCTCTTTATTAAAATTATTTCAAAACAAGACTTGGAGAAAGAGTACAGCCCAATGTCTCGACTGAACAGGTTTCCTAGACTATGATTCCAATTTTATATTTCCTAAAACACTACATAAAGTACTCGTATCTACAATAGTTGAATTAGAAGTTAATTTATACGAATTACCCTCTCATCCTTAAGCTCGAATTCTACTAAACTTCTATCAAACTGTCAAGTTATGGAATTATTTCCCTAATGATATCTTTCATGATGACTACTACCAGCAAACTTCCGAAAATATTGCCTTCTGTCCCAACATCCCTTCGAACATTATAGATTTTCCTCTCGTATAATCAAAATATAAAGGAGATCTAGTCTGCAGAGGACTACAGCTCCACAACTCTCTTTCCTAGCTAGATAACTTACACTGAACCTCTCCCTTCAACCTTCTACATTTGAATCTGAATCAGTTAGTTAATTAGAATAAAAATAATTAATAAAATTATCGAATGAATTTAGTTTTTCTTCCATTTATCAACAGGTATTGATTCCGTGGTTGACTCACAATCAAATGGGAAGCAAACCCAGGAGAAATAGTGGAAAACAATTTGTTCATCGATCGCTTCAAACTGATTGTCGCCTTACGTATTGGCGATGTCAAAACCCGGCCATAGTGGTAAGCTACTCTTTTGAACCAACTGTTCTCAGAAAGAAATGTATTTAGTTGTTGTGAAGAACCGGCTGCTAAAAGAAACGGACCGATCAGTCTGGATGCTAGTGTTGGAATAGTTTGCTTGACTCAAGAATCAGCCAGCAATTCCTTCTGGGATTCAACTCTTAATGACTACTATAAGAGTGGCAAGAATGAAGTCATACTCTTAGCTAACCTCCATGGCAATGCACTCGACTACCCGGATCATCTGAATTTGTTGAAAACCATGGCCTCCTCGTATCTACTATTTGTTATGCCCAACAATACTGAAGACCTGGACACACAATTTGACAAAATTGAGGAATCGCTTGGATTATAGTCTGGAAACGATCAACTCTATTACGTGGCAATTGATCCCGAAAATAGAAGTGACTTTGACGAAAACTTCATTATTGAAACGTCAAAGATATCCTACGACTCGAACATTGAAAATTTGAGGAATGTTTTGGAGCATTGTCTGATACCAGGGCTGAAGGTATTTAACAGCAAATCATTGGAAAGTTTCGGTTGCTTAGATTTATGTGAATCCATCGAAACGGTTTGTTCAAACAATTTAATCCGTTTTGTTAAAGACCATTCGTGTCGAAATGTGAAGGAAAGCATGAAATTACAAAAAGTTGGCGAAAATAATTTGGTTTCAAAATGCAATGGCATCAAGATGGATTACTGAGAGAGTTAATTAAGAAGGTTGGCGATGTACTGATGCTCGACATTGATTCACGGCAAAAGGCAATAGTTCAATTGGAAAAAGAGCTAGGTGGGAATCGAGAAATTATTTTATTTGAATATTATCAGACCCTAACTATTTTTATTTATGGATGGCAAAATTTTCCGATGAGGATATTATCAGTCATGAACAAGGTTCGTCCCTCAAGGAGTGGAGTTAGGGAGAGGGTGTTGGATGAAGGGTTAAGGGAATAAGTAATGTTTTCAAACCTTTTAATGATTTTTGACAGATTTCAAACTATTTTATTCTCAAATAAGTGGACAATTAGTTGAAGTTGAGCGTAATTAAACTTAATTTCTGAATTTCTTGGCGAATCTCAACCAAAATTCACCCAAAATACATTCAATTTATCCGAAAATGCATCAATTGTGCTAAAATCATCAAAACTATCCTTAAATTTATCATAATGTCTCAATCTTACAAACAATGGGGCAAACTTGATTCCCCGATCGTACTACCACGGTAACTCTTATTCAACATGACGAACACAGTTCCTTCAAAACAGAGGTGTAACAGTGTAACCCCCTATCCATGTTCAAATGTTCAATTTACTTGGGGGGTTGTGAAGAAATTAACGGGCCAAGGATTCTTTCTTAGAAGAAAGCTAGAGTTCTAGTTTATTGATTTAATTATCTGAACGAAGTTTTCTATTCAACGAATTTGTCTTCGACAAATAAAAGAGATTCAAACCTGTTTAATTGTTTATTCAATTATTCTATCTAATACTATTCAAATATTTACAGCTTAATCACTAATAAATGCATATTGATTTACTATTTACTGTCAGTTGAGATTTAATCGTGTGGGATAGTGTATCTCTCGCTACTATATTTATTACGTAACTGATTAATATTCAGATTTATGTATAATATTCGATGCCCGCCTCTATTATTAAATGATTTCCAGTCTGTGGTTAAACAAGATTCAATTTCCGACAAAATTGATTTTGCACGTAACCAATATTTCCGGGGCTGGTTAATTTGTCTCACGAAAAGGTGGGGTCAGTTCAAGTAACACTCAAGTCTCAATCCTTCGATTAGGTCTGAATGCACACTTAGAGTTGTTATTTTGAAAATGTATGCACCACTAAAAATGAGATCATTCCTTAATTCTATTATTTCTGTATGTTTTATGTTAAATATCTTTAGAATGGCCCTCAAATAAGTTGAAATGCTTAAAAAGCATAAGAAAGCCTTGAGTAATGGTTTTCAAAAAGTTTGCATTTCACACCACTATACCCTCACAATCCTCTAAGCCCAATGAACTTGATTATCATATTTATTTTTTCTATCTTCTATAATCGAGTTTTTGGAATACTTGTACAGGGTCGGCAAATGTCGTTGTTTGTATAGGATAACTCGTTAATAGGAGATTCATAATACAATTCACTGGCACTTTGCTACAATCTTTTGTTTTCGAGTTATAAAGAAAAATTTGAATTTTCGACTTTTAGACACAAATCAATATCGTGGCTGTTTGTGAAGTTATGACACTTTTTTTCCATAATCCAGTGACATCAACAAAATTTGAAAAAAGGTGCAATTTCGAGTTATGGCCTAAAGTTGAATATTTTCAAATGGCAATAGTTTAGCTAAAACCGATTTTTTTCTTTTTCTAACTAACTGTATATCACTTTTGATGTGTAACTCTTTAATAGTGGAAATAATATTTTACTATATTACTTTTCCGGTTTTTTTTTGTTTTTTCCAAGTACCTACGCGGATTGGTTATGTTTATAATGCTCTTCATAGTGTTATGAATAGGGGTAATTTATATATCGGATATAACCGACATCAGTATGAACATTGACTCTAATTTGTATTTCTATTTTGTACTTGTAATGTATTATAAAATTAGATATAAATATCTGCTTTTTTGGTCTTGGTTTGTTGAAGGATCCACAAATAATAAGATTTACTTCTATCCTATTGAAAATAGTTTTTTTTTTCTGGATAACGATTGAAATATATTTCAGATGATGCAAATTCACAGTCGTTACTACTTTGAATAAAGCTTTCTAACATTTCATATTCGTCATAATTTTCCTAAAACGTCTTCACTTCTACGATTGAATGAGTTGATTGTTATTATGACGGTAACAAAATCCTTAATATGCAATTTACTGACAAACGGAAAAACACTGTCATACATACCCCGCCTACTTGGAATAAATATAGAAAAGTAATATTATAAAATATTAACATCAAATGCGTCCCGACATATGGTACATAGCTAGAAAGAGAAAAAAATCCATTTTGACTAAACCATAGTTAACTGTGATTCACATTTGAAAAAATATAACATCAGTAACTACCTCGATATTCACATATGTCTGAAATGCGAAAAATAGAACTTTTCTAGATAACTCGAAAACAAAAAACGCTAACAACCTTTTGTTTCTGTCAATGAATTTGTCTCAAGAAAAGAGAGACATTAATTTTTTATATCTCTTATAGTTACCAAGTTACCGTATACATACATCAAAATTTGCCGAACCTGAATTCATCTACTTTGTGGTTTTAATTAGTATTTTTTATAGGAATTTTAAGCTCAAAGGAATCAATGACGGCACGGAACGAGTATAAATGTGCCCAGCAGGAGTATCAGAAGACAATTGGCGTCAACATTGGGGACAAAATATCTGTGGGAAGGTTGAGGTTGATGAGGATTAACAAGGCACTAGAAAAGATTGATAACGTATCCCTCGGATTAGAGCACGAAAAATTGGAATATTGTATAACATTTCTTTCCTGAAAAACCCGGACAACAATTCGTACATGAAATTGGCTCAGAGTTATGCAGAACTCCTGATTGCCGGTCAGGCGATTGAATTACTCGACGGTGACTCCAGTACTATAAGTGGACCCTGGCTTTCTGCCATTTGTTATAATGTGTGCCTAAAGGTACCAAAACTTAAGATATTTGTCGTTTCGATAATTGGTTTGCAGTCATCAGGAAAGTCGACACTTTTGAACGCGATGTTCGCCAGTAAATTCGCGGTCAGCGTCGGCCGTTGTACACGAGGTCTATTTATGAGACTAATGTTCATTGATGAAGAGATGGCAAGAGATATGAAACTGAAATTCGATGCAATATTATTGATCGATACCGCAGGGTTGGGTGCGCCGGAAAGACGGAATGAACCGGATTGTGAGAAGGACAGAGTTATGGCCACATTTGCGATGGGCATAGTGACCTAACAATTATCAATGTTTTAGGCGAATGTATGAATAACTTAACTGAAATACTGCAAATAGCGATCATATCAATGACTCGACTCGAACAAGTGGACATCAGTCCCGATATTCTGATGGTTCAACATTTGACTGAAAGGAATAGCGATAAGATGACGAACGCGACTAAACAGTTCAGCGATGCTCTTGAGAACGCCATAAATATGGCCAACCATAAAGACCTATCATTGGGGGTCAGAAATTCAAATTGCCCGATGAAACTTCGAAACACTATATCAATGAGAAAACTGTTCAGGCATTAAAAACGGTGCTAGTGCCAACTCACCTCCCTCGGAAGAGTATCACCAGGATGTGATAGCACTCTACAACACAATCATAGAGACGGCTCAGTTCAGGGACACGACTTCGTAGATTGGATGCAGATAATCAAGAATTATTGGGAATCGATAAAAGATGAGAATTTCAAGCCATTTAAACATGTGAAAGAATTGCAGTCATTTATGGACATTTCGGAGAATATTGTATTGGTCAAAGAGTCTATCGTATTGTGTTTCAAAGAACATTCAGTACTCACACTATTTCTCAACGAAAGCGCAAATATGATCAACAAAAATGAAACCACAATAGTAAAAGTAATCGAAGAGTTGAGGAATAAATTCAACGGAATCCCAAACATTTGTCTCTCAGAGCCTGCGTGTAATTGCTGTGTCAATTTTATAAGAATTCTAAACTACTTCTACTTCAATGTCGAGGGAAAACCCAATGAATTGGATGTGAAGACAACTATTCAGAAATATATATCCACTACAAAAAAGAATTATAGCAATCGTTTGACCCAAAAACTGAGCGCAGTGGTTATCCGTCAGGTACAGTCCGACGACACCTTCCATAAAATTGAAACTCAATTGAACAAACATTTGAAGATTAAAACTAAATTCAATGAAATGGATATTCAGAACATAACAGAAGAAATTATGGCAGATTTGGAACGAGAAGCTAATGAGAAAGTTATCCAGGTGGATGTTATTTCTGAAATTAAGCAGGAGATTCAGAGTGTGTACCATGATATGACATTGTCGGTGGATAGCATCAAACTTTCAAATCTAGAGTCGTTTCGACACGAAGAAGCATTTGATGTGAGCAAGATGAAAAAATTAGGGTACTATTTAAATTTATGCGAGAAAAGCAATTATCTTTCAGACAATCAGTTATATCAATTGGAAAGAAAACTGAAATCCATGGCGAGGAATATCCTGAAAGTTGAAAACGTCGATACCTGCCGCAGAGGAATGGTTCAGAAAATGAATAAGCAAGTAAATCAGATTTTGAGAGAGTTCGAGGAATTAGAAAATATTAAACTCATTACCGACTTCAAGTGGAAAGCAATCGAATATACGATAAAACACTTCATGGAATATATGTCGGAACAACAAGATAATTGGGATGAAGACAACAATCCATTGATTATTCTTCAAAATAATAAAGACAAATACTTAAAACGGATTGGTGATAAGCTCAGATATGGGTTCGGCTATTATAGCGACGGATCGGAAGCGGGAGTTAATATTCTGCGAGCTATTATTCAAAAGGCTATTTTAAAGTAGCGAATGACAGAAAAGAACAAGAGTTCAATAGTCATACATGGATCTCCAATGCGTCCAAAATTCGGCTCAAGTATTTCGAAGAATTGGTGGATGATATCAATAAGAACAAGCTAGATAGTTCGTTTAAGTTCTTCGACGATCCCAAATACCATTTGGAGCTATGGTATAGAAATCTCTTAGAGAATTTTTTATCACATAAGGATTTAATGGTCATATATAAAGTGAATGAGCAAAACCTGATGAAAACCGTTGAGAAGAGGTTGAAAGAATTGGATTCCATTGAAGCAAAACAAAAATTTATCAAACAATTTGTGACGAATTGCGATGAAATTGATCTCAGATTCACAGAAAGTGCGTCTGAGAGTACGAGAGCTGATACTGATATGTTCGATAGAGGAATAGACGGAGCATTTGAGAGAGAAAAGAAGCAAATGTTCTCCAACAATAAAATTAAATTCGTTGATTTGACTAAAGACCCAACGTTCTGGAAACGGTTGGGCTGCACGGAGTCGTGTCCCTACTGTTCGGCAATTTGTTGGAAGCCTTGGAGCCACGAATCGGACGTCGGTGAGACTAAGAAGCACCACACCTGTCACCAGCCAATGGACTTTAAAGGGAACTACCACTATGGCACTAACGGATTGAATGTAATTCCATGTGATGAACAGAAGCACCTTGGCAACTGGTATTTAAACGGTAAAAAATTAAACTTTTTGCAGCTTATAAAAACGGAGGACTATATTGACAAATGGAAATTTGAAGCCCACACCGAAAACCAGTTCAATGAACTCATGTGTTGGTTCTTCTTTAAGCTACACGAAGAGTTCGCCAATAGAAAGGGATTAAAACCGGCAGATGACCACCATTTGCGTGACTATAATATGTACGAAATCGGGAATAGAATTGACGTAATTATGATGAATGTGAAGGACAAGGTCTATAACAAACAGTGATTTTACGTTTCTATTATATTAAGATTAACAAGATTACTAATTCAAATAAGCTATTTTGCTTTATTTCTTCATGCAATTGTATAATCTAACAATTAATAATTTCAAATTGTTATCTAAATAAAACAATTTTTGGCTAAGCTTTTTATTTATATTGAATTTATTTTTCCCTTGCTTATAAGCTTTTTAAACAATGAATGTAAATCAATCAATGCCAAATGGATTAACGCGAACTTATAAAAGTTCTGGAATAACAATCTTTGGCACTGTCTATAAAAGAAACCACTATACTACTGTAATAAGATACCACTGTGGAATGTAATCATTTGTAGATGTATGTTACGTTTTCTTGGTATGCTGGTTCTTTAATATGACTAAAAATAAAATAAGACTTCTCTTTTTGACTTTCAGACAATATATCATTAACAGAACAATTTTTGATAATGAAAACGTAATAACAGATAATTCAACATAGGATTATCAAGGTGAATAAACGTAATACATTTAACCATATGTGGGATTCGAACCCACATTACTGAATGTCTAGACCAGTGCTCTTGAAGGTTTGTAAGTTATAGGCATAGGGAAAGAACTCACTAGGCAAAGAGTTTCACAACTTTGCTGTTAGATGAAAAGTGTGACATCATCAAACAGACGAATAACTCTCTTCTGGATATAATCTAAGAGCTTCAGCGTATGTTTCAGAGCTGAACTCAAAATATGTGAACCGTACTCCAAGACAGGTTGAATGTGCGCTTTGTAGATTATGAGGAGCTGCTGGAATGTAAAATAGCTCTTGGCACTGAATAGAAAACCAAGTTTTTGTGAAGCGGTTTTCGCAATGGACATCACATGATCATCCCATGAGAGGGTGCTGTTGGTGGTGATCCTGATCATGAATATGGCTGACATCATCATATTAGGGATTGTGGAATCCGCCTTCCTAGAGAAGACGCAAGCTTGAGTTTTGATTGCATTAAACTGTACTAGATTATCAAATCATCATTTCAAAGGCATTGCCAGATCACCATCAATTGCGTCAACCTGTCTCTGTCTCGCTCACCTGGCTTAATTGGATGGTAAGGGCAGGGGTCTCCAAAATTTCCAGCCTCAGGGCCATACTGTTTACTCCAGGAAGTTCCAAGGGGCAAAACTGTTTTAATTTCCCTGTCATTATCTATAATTTCTAGACTAGTCGGCGAGTACGCTCTTTGAGCGAGTATACGCTTGCTAAATTCGCTAGTTCAATTACTATTGTGTACTAACTGTACTTTATTGTTACGACCGCTACACAAGGTGGTCATACGCGGAAATAGGTAGTGGTAGTACCATTTATCGCTAACAGATAGCGCTAGTAGTACTTCCGAAAGCGCAGTAACAATTTAACATTCGCGAATAATCTCTTTGTTTCGAGAAAGTTCTAGTGTATTCCACTCACTTCTAGAAGGCAGTAGTTGGAGTATGAAAAGGTTAGCGGCACGACCCCGAGTCAGTTCACCTGGGGATGGCGATCAAGCCAAACTGTTCTGAAATAATGTAGCGGGTAACTTCTCAAAACTTGTTTGTCCGTGTTTGAAATACTTCGCAACAGAATTTTGATTTGACTTGTTTTTGAGTGTGATTTATTAGTATGGAAAAAAAAGCGAAACGTAGACAGTGAATGCAGAATTTTCAAAGATCAATGGAACTTCCAATATTTCTTAATTGAGTCCAATAAGAAGGCAATCGTTCTCAAAGAATATAACATTAAACGTCATTATAAAACGAAACAATTTCAAAATCACTAAGATATACAGGAAGTTTGCGGACAGAAAAATGTGAAGCTTTGAAGCGTAGATTGAAATCGCAGCAATCTTCGTTTATGAAACTCAATACTGAACAAGAGGCTACAACTCATGCCAGCTTTCGTGTGGCTCTTAAAATTACGAAACGTGGAAAACCATTCACCGATGGAGAAATGATCAACGAATGCGTAATTGCAGTAGAAAAATAAATTAGTCAGCAAACACCGTGGCTCGGAGGGTAGAAGACATCACAGAAATTATATCCTCTCAACTGTCTGACAAAAGTGGACATCTCGAGTGGTTTTCTGTGACCTTGAATGAGTTAACGGATGTGTCAGATACTGTTCAGGTGTTGATGTTTATTCGAGGAGTAGATAAAAGGTAAGAAATGTATGATGAACTTCTTGATATTGATAGTATTCACGACACGACTACTGGGGAAGATATTTTAAGGGAGTTGAAAATGCCATTAATAAAATAAACTTTCTATAGAAAAAAATATTATATTACTACTGATGGTGGTAAAAATAAAGGAGTGGTTGCTCTTGTGTCAAAGGCAAATGGTTCGAAACCATTAGTCTTACATTGTATCATTCATCAACAGTCCTTGTACGGAAAATGTTCGGATATGTCTGAAGTTCTAAAACCAGTCATATCAGTTGTTAATTTCATCGGATCCACTGGGCTGAATAACCGTCAATTCCGCGTTTTTATTGAGAGATTGGAGAAAATCGCTTACTATATCATAACGCTGGCTTAATTGCGGAAAAGTCCTTCGGCGCTTTTTTGAAATTCTAGCAGTGATCTAAATTTTTTTGAATGAAAAGCATCAACCCTCTTACCGAATTACAAAATAGCAAATGGCTGTAGAAGTTAGCATTCTAAGTCGATTTGACAAAACATATGAATTTGAAATTGCAAGGAGAAAATTGCGAGCAGAAAATAATATTGTTTCAATCACAAATAAGTAAAAAATGTTTGACACATTTTAAAATATGTGAAATATTCAGCCACACTACTGAGACTGAATGAAGGACGCTCTTCAACAAAGAGTACCTACATTTTTTTCACTGTACCACTACGCATCCTGTACCACTAAGCATCCTATATAATTCTCCTAAGCTTACATTTATTTGAGATTCACACTCACTTACCAAAGAAAAAGTTGGAATATATGATTACTATAGATTTCAAAAGTTCTACAAACCAACATATATTCCATTTACTTTTTGTTGTATCTGGACTAACGATAAAATCAGGTTACATTCTAATTATCTTGAAGTCAAAACTTACAAAATGTTTCTGCCACAAAACAAGCCGAAAATCCCGTGACTGAGATGACTTCGGAAAATTAAGCTATTGATTATGACTCGATTATAAAATCTGTTTGATTATTCAAAACTAGATTACTATGCTGTAAAATATTTTTCAAAACTTCTGCCAATTCAAACATATTCAATTTACTTGTTGTAGCAACATACCTGGACTATACATACAATTATGGTTACATTAAAACAATCTTTTTTATGCAGGCTGTAACTTCTCAATGATTCTTGGAAGCGTACACTGAAACTGCGTCAAGTCTGACCTATGTATATAGCAGGGCAATAGTTCATAAACACCAGAATTTTGGAATTATCCTGGTTTGATTTGAAATCATATATCAATCTATATAAATTCTGTTTGAAATTTTAAACGCAACTTGTTTATTCTAGTTTATTTGCTGTTATGATGATTAAGCTATATTAAACATACAATTTTTGTTGTTGATTTATTGTTACTTACTTGAGGATTACCGAATTTAGGGCTTTTTATGATTTTTTATTTCAAAATATGATGTATCTTCTTGGTATATCCACTATTTATGATTATATTTATGTATCTATGTATCAAACATAAAATATATGCAAATATATTATAGTTCAAGAGCTAAAGGTATAGGAACAATTTTTTCTACCGAAAGAAATGTTTACTGATTCATAAACATATATTTATCAACAGTGAAATGTTAGTAATGCACTTACCACAATCATATTTTTCGCTGAAGTGGTAGATATGTTGCTATCGCTATCACTATCTTAGGTTTTTGTCAATGATAGCTATGACTGACCTTGAAACTATGCTGCTCCTGTATGATTAAAATCTCAACCAGATCAAATATACATTTAGAAATCAGTATCTGAATTTCAATTCAGATTTACAAGCTGAATTATTAAGTATTGTAACAAATTTCATTTTCTAATAGCTAAATGAAGTTATGAAGTGAGCCTGTGTGAAACACAGCCCGACTTTAACTTGGCAACACTGTACGCTTCTAACTTAAAGATTCTCATGCATGTTTTACATGAAAAGGAAATATATATATAATTCTCAGGAAATAGGTCACACTAACACATATGCCTATTAATTTCATCTTTACGTACGTTTCGGTCTCACGACAATCATCAGAAGACGAATAACTGTATAAACGTGAATTCTTAAAACTATAATTGTATCACCATAGGGCTTCCTTATCGCCACAAAGAGGACAGGATAATTATTATCTTCTATCCTTCAGAGAACTGATTTATATAAAGTTCTATGCATAAAATAGACTGCGACTTCACATCCATGACATCACTTGAATCTTAAAATGGAAATTTCGGACGTTTTTTGGCAGATTAAATATATGCGTGATATATTTATAACCAGAAGAACACTATTATCATTATGGTTCAATAAAATATTAAAATTCCGTTTGAAAAACTGATGATAGATGTAAGAAGGTACCACTTGCAACGGGGCTACCCCGCCCAAAAACAATACTTTTCTATTTTTACTACTCTAGAGCGATTTACAAAATTTCAAATCCAAACGACCAATAGGAACGGCGCACTGTATAGTGCAATAAAAACACAATTCGTGTTAGCAGTCAATAGACAAAGTTGTTTCACCAGGTTAATCAGTGACAAAACGTCCTATAGTGTCAGACAGCTGTTTCGCCCTTCTCATAGGCTCGTCAGTGAGACGAGGCAGACGTTAAGTCACTGATCAACTATCTCCGAAAGTGATATAACAAAACACCCTCAAAGTGTTCAGCACAGCTAGAAGTTCCAACACCATCTGCCGTTGACAAAGAAGTTCTCACGATTCAAAAAATCGAAAGTTGGGAATTCTGCCGCCAAGTGACAGTCTCACAACCAATGCATAGTGAAAAACAAACACATTTCGTGTAAGCAGTCAATAGACGAGCCCATGAGAAGGGCGAAACAACTGTCTGGACTATAGGACGTGTTGTCACTGTTCAACCTGGTGAACCAATACTTAGTCTATTAAAATCCTTTGATTGTGCAGATACCATACTCTGATCTGGTGATGCGACAAATACGGTTGATTCGACATCGTTTAATGATGTTGTGAAAAATAGTGAATTGTCACGATCATTGGCTGAAGAACGATTTTCATAAAAAAATCGATCATAAAGTGCATCAAACTTATTTTTCATTTTATTTAACTCTTCAGTTTTTCAATTAACCTTATTATTTGCTCTTATTTTTCTCCTTTAAGGTATGCATAAGTTCGAAAGGTCTTGGAAGAGCTCATGAAAATCAGCAAAAGCTTCTGAAGCCAGTTTTGATTCAAGAAAATTGTTCCATTCTACACCTTTTATCTGACCTTTTAGGAAGTGAGTATATGATTTGTGTACCTGTCTATCTGAATTTATTTTTACTTCATTTCAGGATTGCCAACAACATTCTGTCCTCAATTCAGTTTCCGGTTGTCACATCTACAAAATGCGTTTTACAAGAAAATCACATGGGAATGATATTTTAATGTCTTCTCATGGTGTCAAATCAGGGTAGCGTAGTTATTTTAAGATTGTTGAGTATTATTTTCAATGATATGAAAGTACCTACTGGACATATAATCAATAAATCTCAGATTATCGTTATGTAAGAGTGTCTCATGATAATTAACTCTGACTGCATAGTTCACGACCATTTCCTGCACTGACTAGATCACTAATATTGAATTAAACTTTACACAATTGTTCATAAAGATCACAATTGTATGTCTATTCTCATGTGTTTCAAGTTGATGTAACGTTTCAATCTTGATAGTGTAGTAGCTACATAATCGTGATGTTCACATTTGTATATCTTCTTTTATATGGTTTTAGAATTGATGTGACGTTTCAAACTGGATGGTATAGTAGCTTCAAACTACAATGTTCACATTTATATATCTTCTCTTTTATATGTTTGCAGTTAATTGTTTTTATCAAATGTATTTTCTATCAATTGTATTATCTATCATTTATGTTTCTATCAAATGTATTTCCTACCATAAAATATTCGATCAAATACATTTTCTTCAAAAAGTTTATCTTCTGTTTTTCGATTAAAAGAGTTTCATGAAATGTGTTTCTATCATTTCCCTCTCTGAAATCTCTTTCATTGTGTTGAGTCTTCAGATTTAAAACATACGCTTCAAGGAGAATCGAAAAAACATGCGAAGACCATCCCAGTCACCTGAGTTGTAATGCCAAACTATACGTGAAGGTGTTGGATTGGCACATGAAGTGACAGGTCGTGGATATGAGTGAATGTTCTGAGTTTCCCAATGGTGTACGGACATTTACTTTATAGAAATCTGGATTCTTAGTGAGGAATAAGTCGAACGTAGTGGCATAATGATAGTTGTTATTAGGCATCTGTGTTGGTTCATTAATTAGCTACTTTATACCTGTTGAAGTGAACACCTGGACATATAGTGAAACAGTGTTGCCAGATATACCTGAAATCTCAGATAATCTGAAATCAAAATTTGATGTTCTGTAAATGAGGCAAACTAGAAAAACGAATGAAATTATAAACATAACGACAAGATATTCAAAATACGGAAAGTGACAGATTCACCAAGGTCACATAAGTATAAGAAGAATAAACCTACGAAAATAATGGTGGAGGCAATGGAACTGAAGACATCATGGATAAAAAAAAATTAAAAATTTTTGTCAGAGCTCACAAGCGATGAAAAACAAAAAAGTTTTATGTTGAGAATCGAATGTAGTCTGACAGATGAAATTTGTAAGCCAACTTGGCCTCGCTGTGGTTTAAAGAAATGCAATATCATCAATATGAAAGTAGAGGAGAGGATTTTTAGATGACTCCTCACCGAAAGCTTTAACAAAGTCTTCATCCAGAAAAGTACCACTATTTCAATTATACACCAAAATGCACAATTTATAAGCAACTGTATCAATGAAATTAATGTTCTACTGAATGAAGCAAGATAGCATGATTCCTGCTATATGTCTCACTTCTCCCAAAATTCTCATCCCGGATAGAGGAGATTGGAACAACGATACCCTCACCCTACTACCACCAGACGGGCTCGTATGGTTCACAGATGGGTCCAAGGTAGGTCAGGCTTCTGGGGCGGGAGTGTACCTAAAAAGGCCAAGGATCACTATCTCAGTGACTCTAGGCGCTTACTGCACGGTTTTTCAGGCGGAGGTCTACGCAATACTGACTTGTGCCATGGAAAACTTGCGAAGAACTGAACTGAACTGAATAAAGAGTGGTCTAAACTGTGGCGAGAATCACCACGCATGAGGCAGGCCAAGTTCTTCATCAAAGAGCCTGTGCCTAGGCTCTCAAAGAAACTCCTTTCTCTGAACAGAAGGGACATCCGAGAGATGACTGGAATCCTAACCGGTCACTGTCGTCTTAACAAACATCTCCACACTATGGGCATCGCAGATGACCCAATATGTAGGAAATGCAGAGAGGTGGAAGAAACTGCCTCTCACATCCTGTTGGAATGCCCAGCGTTGGCATCCCTCAGGCACCGACACTTCGGAGAATTAGAGCTGCTCCCGGAGGAACTTATGGAAGCCGGCACTGGCAATATTCTGGGTTTCTGGCGGGCCACAAACCTGCTAGAATAGAAATAGACTTCTGACTACGGGGCGCACAATGGGCCCAACTAAGTGGCCTAAGTGCATGAGGGAGCTCAACCTCCCACCCTCTTTTTTGATGATGATGATGATGAATGTACTACTTGAATACGCATGGAGGGGCCGCTATTTTTAACGATGGGATGCTATACCTATAGTCGAGGCCAATAAAGACAGAAATTTGCCAAAACCTCGAACTATTTTCAGGAACGATGAATTGAGATCGCATCTCATGGTTACTCCGAGGTTTTTGGGGCTGCAGTTTCCAATGTACCTAGTGCACTCCAGGTATTTTCTATGAATTCCGGATGCAATTGGAGCAATGTTCGAGAGGTGTCGTCGCGAACGGGTGTCCTGTGCATCAGATATATCGGAGACTGTTTTAAACATTATATTCATGATCAACGGCCGCAAAAAAAAACCGAGTAACCATTTTCGATGCATTCTACATTGACAAACAATAAATGTTCCAGGGGTGACGCAGTACTCCAAGACGTTCTGACCTCCAGGCAGACGAAGGTCATTTTTAAATGACATTCGTGTTCACCGAGCTCGAAAACCCCCGAGTAAGCATTTTCGCATTCTACATCCAATTAGAATAAATGTCCCAGGGGTGGCGACTCCAGGAAGTCCTGACATCCAGGTCATTTTCAAATGACATGTTCAGCGACCTCGAAAACCCCCCGAGTAAGCATTTTCTATATATTTCGGACGCAATTGGAGCACTGTTCGTCAGTTGTTTAGTGCACCAGTTACATTAGAACATAATATTCGTATTCAGCGACCTCAAAAGCCCCCGATTAAGACACTATAGTAAATAATAAGAATAGTTCTTTGTTGATGATAATTTATTTTTTTGTTAGTGCTAAATGTGGTTGAATAATATAATGATATCAAAGAGTTCTATAGTGTAAATAAATAACTGCGAAAAAATTCAGGGGGTGATTCCTTGTTGAAAAATAAGGTGAGTCTTTCATATAAAAAAAATCATTTGACCCCCTAATGTTAAGGTACAGCCCTTTAAATGGGGCGCCAAAAAAGTACTTTTTTATTTTTATCTTCTAAATCCAAAAAGTTACAAAAATAAAATTAAGCACACATTATTTGCTATTATGAAGGCATCCAATAACTGAGTTGCTGGTATTTCACTATGTTTGTAAGGGGTAGAAATAACCACCCCTAAAACTTGTTTTTCACTTAACTTTTTCTCTTATGTGTATATTGCCAATTAAAAATTTATTTTAGGTAGCTTATTTCATTCTGAACAAAAAAGGTCTCTTGTAATTTTTTCGAAAAATTGAAGATTTATGAGAAAAAAAATAATTTACTTACAAGTACATGACACGATTCTCATAGTGTGGAATGTTAATTAAACTTTGATTTACCTAGTAGGCGGCTGTCATGTTGACATATGTTGTTAAGACAACTAAATTATTTTTAGTAAGTGCAATAATAAGCTAAAATCATTGTTTAATTGTCTTACACTGTTATCATTTTGAGGCCCTTTTGTAAAGAATTTCAGTAAAATGGAAGTGTACACAAATGCAGAATTGACAGATATGCTATTTAATGGAACTCAAACTGTACTTAAAATAATGTAACAATTAAATATTATTCTTGAATTAAAAAGTAATAGAGATCATATGAGATGTTCGAAATGACCCCCTTCAGCCATTACACACGCGTCTAGACGTCGACGCTTTGATCCTCGTATCCGGTGGAACATTTCTGGGGTATCTTGAATAATCCTACATTAAACAATTATGCGGTTTCGTAGATCTTCCAGGTTTCGAACAGGAGTCTAGTATACCAAAGTTTTTGAATGCCCCCAAATAGAAAAATCCAAAGGATTTAAGTCCGTGGATGGAGGTGGCCAAAACTGAGGCCCACCTCGACCTATCCAGCGATTTGGATAGACTTCATTCAAAACCTCACGTTCTCTTACACTAAAATGGGCAGGGGCCCCATCGTGCATAAAGCACATTTCCATTCTCTCACGTAAAGGAATATCATCAAGTAATAGTGGCAAGTCTTCTCTCAGAAATAAACTGTATGAATTCCCATCTAATCTAGGCGGCAGAAAATGTGGGCCAACTAAGTGATTCCCAATATGCCCTAACCACACATTTAAAGAAAATTGTTCTTGGTGGTGAGCTTCTATTATAGCGTGAGGGTTTTCTTCGGTCCATATGTGGTTATTATGATAATTAATAATCGCCTCTAGAAAACTTAGCCTCATCTGTAAATCAGACCTTCTTCAGAAATGCACAGTTTTGTCTAATCACTTCCAGCATCCAAGTGGAAAATACTAGACGATTCGGAAAATCCCGCGGTATTTATTGGCAATATACACATAAGAGAATAAGTTAAGTGAAAAACAAGTTTTAGGAGTGGTTATTTCTACCCCTTACAAACAATGAAAAACCAGCAACTCACTTATTGGATGCCTTCTTAATTGTAAATAATGTGTGCTTAATTTTATTTTTGTAACTTTTTGGATGTAGAAGATAAAAATAAAAAACTACTATTTTGGCGCCCCATTTAAAGGGCTGTATCTTAACATGAGGGGGTCTAATGAATTTTTTTATATGAAAGGCCCACCTTATTTTTCAACAAGGAATCACCCCCTGAATTTTTTCACAATTATTTATTTACACCCTGTATATAGAGTAGACGACTACTAAGCCTTTTACTGGTAAGTTGATGGACATTCTGTCCTTCTCGCACAGATAAATATATAACCAATACTGGTAATAGATATGTATTATTCAGTGTAGAAGGGGAGACCGTGCGAGTGAGAGCGCACTACATATGCGAGAAGAACAGAATGTCCATCAACTTGCCAGTGCTTTCCTATGCTTAACACACTACTTGTCTACTCTATATATAGAACTCTTTGAATGATATAAAATACAAGTACAAAGCAATAGAAAAGATAACAATTCTGTGAGTACAAATAATCATAGATTGAATTAGAAATATAGAAGTCATTGAACACAACAGGTATAGAGTAAGATTTATAAAACTTTCTCGTTTTGAATGAATGAAGAATTAAAAAATGTAACAAAATATGGGGTGTTCTATTTAAAATAACCAACTTTCAGTTAACTTCCGGTTTAAGTGGAAGTCGCGGTAGGATCGAAATATGTAAACCCTAATCAAACGTATGACCTAAATTTCAAAACAAACAAATACCAGGTATTATCAACAAACCTAAGATTATTGCTAGGTATTAGTGTCTCACTTAACAAGATACAATGAAAAAATTGACTCTCACTGCATATATTACGACCATTTCTTCACTGAATGGAGTATTAATACAGATGTCTTATAAAACTTTACAGCCTATTTGATAATGGTTACACTTATATGTCTACTCCCACGTGTATCGAGTTGATGTGACGTTTCAAACTGGACGGTGTAGTAGCCGCATAATCGCAATGTTCACAATTGTATATCTTCTCCTTCGTATGCCTACAGTTAATGTGTTGTTTTAGATTTGAAAGATCAGTGTTTTGAAAATAGCAATGTTCACATTTGAATATCTTGTCCCTTGTGTGTTTAGAATTGATGTGACGTTTCAAACTTGACGGTATAGTAGCTTCGTAATCACAATGTTCACATTTGTATATCTTCTCTTTCGTATGTTTGCAGTTAACATGATGTTTCAAATTTGTGAGTTCTGTATTCTCATAATCACAATGCCCACATTTATGTATTGTTTCCCTTGTATGCTTATTGTTGATGTGACGTTTCAAACTTGATAGTACAGTAGCTTTATAATCACAATGATCACATTTGAATATCTTGTCTCTTGTGTGCTTAGAGTTGATGTGACGTTTCAAACTTGACTGTACCGTAGTTTTATAATCGCAATGCTCACATTTGTATATCTTTTCTTTTGTATGTTTGGAGTTGATGTGATGTTTCAAATTTGAAAGTTCAGTATTTTCAAAATGACAATGTTCACATTTGTATGTTTTCTCCCTGGTATGTTTAGAATTGATGTGACGTTTCAAAGAAATAAGAATTGTGGCTTCATATTCGCAATATTCACATTTGTATATCTTCTCTCTTGTATGTTTAGTGTTGATATGACGTTTCAAACTTGAAGAAACAGTAGTTTCGTAATTGCAATGTTCACACTTATAAATTCTCTCCATTATGTGTCTACTATTGATGTGACTTTTGAGATGTGTTGAATTAGTAGTTTCCAAATCACAATATTCACATTTGTATATCTTCTCTTTTGTGTGTTTAGAGTTAACATGATTTTTCAAACTTGTTAGATAAAGGCTCTGAAAATCACAGTAATCACATGTATATGTTTTCTCTCTCTTACTATTAATATGATTTTGATAGAGGCAAGAAGTTTCATAATCATGAAGTTCACATTTATACATCTTTTCTTTATTATATTTAGTGTTATTATGATCTCCAAAACCTGAAAGAGAAGTTTCATAATTACATTGTTCACTTGTGTTTATCACAGCTTTTGAATGTGAAGCACTAATGTGAATGTTCAAATTCAATAAATTGATACTTTTGAAATCACAATATTGACAGTCATGTTGTTTCACCATAATGTCATGTTCATATGTAATCACCTCCTTGTTTACATATTTGTGAGGTGTGATTTCCATAGAATCCACATATTCACATTCCCTGTTCTGTGCAACAATCTCAGAATTATTTCTTTCTGCAATAAATTCCCATGCTTGAATGTTGCACTCTTCCTTAACAATATCTTCAATCCTGAAATGAAGCAATCTTTTGTTAAAAAAATATTACCTCAAATCACGCAGGGAAGTTTCAGTAAATTTATCAGTTCATTATAAACAATATTATATGTACACTAAGGTGATAAGTAAGGAACAAAAATTTATAATTGCTTTATTCAATTTTTTAAGGAAAACGCCTGAACGGGTCAATTTTATATTTTTATTAGTTACCTAAGACATACAATTTTTATTTATGACGTCATGTGTTTTTGCATAATGACAACCTCATTTTTTTGCTGTTTTATATAGATGGTTCAATTACTTAAGTGACGATTTAAAAAATTGGTACCTACCTTAGATAACGTAACTTTAATGGAACAAAATCTTAATTATAAACCCCAAAAACAAACAAAATGTATCGCAATTGCTCTCCATTAACCATTTGACACTGACCTATACGAGTGTAAACACCTTGTACACTTCGCAAGTATTGTGCTCCTCTTCAGGGCGAATTCTTTGCCGTAAATCGTCTAAACTATTTGGCCTATTAAAATAAACCTTTGATTTTAAATAACCCTACGGAAATAATCTAAGAGATTCAAGTCAAGCGGTGGCCACTCAATTGCTCCTAGACGTCCATTCCACCTTCCAGGAAATGTGGCGTCAAGATATTGACCGACTTTGATTTCAAAGTGAGGAGACGCCTGTGCTTCGTGATCATTTGAAAACATTGCTGTCAGAGCTGGCACTAAATCAAACCGCAAAAAGTTCAAATAACGTGCTGCTGCCTTCAAAAAAATAAGGTCCTATTAAACGCCGTCCGATTATTCCAAACCAAACATTTAATTTCCCTTGGCGTTGACTGTGAGAGTTTTGAGTCCAATGACGATTTTTTCTTGACCAATACCTGCAATTGTGACGATGTACTGTCCCATTCAGGAAAAAGTGATACAGATGTGATAACGATAATTTGCAAAAACAAGTTTAAATTTAATTTTAATTTAAGTGTTATTTTCTCAAAAAAAGTTTTCTATGGTAACAATTTTTCACACCGCCTTTTAAGTCATTGAACCCGCTATAAAAAACAGCAAAAAAAATTGGGGTTGTGATTGAAAAAAACAATGATGATGTCATTGTGCAAAAACACATGACATCATAAATAAAATTTGTATGGCATAAGGTGGCTAATCTTCTAATACATAAAATTCTCGTGTCACAATGTTCGTTCCCATACTCCTCCGAAACGGCTCGACCGATTCTCATGAAATTTTTTATGCATATTCAGTAAGTCTGAGAATGGGCTACTATCTATCTTTCAAATTCCTAAGTGATGAGGGGTGTCCACCCCAAAAAAAAATTTTTTATTTATTGGATAACATTTTTTTTTTATTTTTTAATCATGTGGCAATAAAAAATACATACAACCCTAAATTTTCACTCTTCTATCAGCAACCCCTATTTTTTAATAGTAATTTTAATAATTTTTTATCCCGCTCGATAAAATCAATTATTATCACTTGGTAAGTTATCCCCTCCATGGGTCTACACGATGTACACACGAATTACATAAATCTCGAGTGACTTGCAGAAAGAGCAATTTTAGCGGCAAAAAATGTGGACGTTGACATTTTGAATCTGAAGATACAACAGTTATTGCCAGGGGACTTGGTATCATATAAATCTATTGATACAGTTTGCGATGCCACTGAGGCTGTACATTTTCCAACAGAGTTTTTGAACTCACTGGATTTGCCAGGCATGCCTCCGCATAACTTACAACTGAAGGTTGGATCTCCAATTATTTTGCTTCGTAATTTGAACCCGCCACGGCTGTGCAACGGTACGCGATTAGTCATCAAAAAATTTATGAAAAACCTTATCGAAGCCACCATTTTAAATGGCAAGTTTTGAGGTGAAAATATATTAATACCACGAATACATATTATACCCACAGATGTGTCAATTCAATTTAAGCTTATTCAATTTCCGATTAGATTGGCATTTGCAATGACTATTAATAAATCCCAAGGCCAAACAATGTCTGTTTGTGACTTAGATTTGAGCACACCATGTTTTTCACACGGACAATTATAACTTGCATGCTCTCGAGTAGGTAAACCATCAAGTTTGTTTGTATTAGGTAAAGACGGGCTAACAAAAAATATTGTTCACGCTGTAGCATTAAGAGATTAATATTATGTAATGAATTAATGATATAAATAATTATTACTTAAAATGAATTATAATAAATTAAAAAAATTAATGTTTGGTGTTTTGTTATTTTTATATTCCCTCATCGTTCACAGCGCTCCATGCCTTTTTCACTCATAAACCACATCCTTACATACTTCCAATAAGTCAGTTATTTTTTTTTTAACTAGAAATTCTCTAGAAATGATCTACATGGCAATACAACGTTTGCCGGGTCAGCTAGTTAAAAAATAAAATTGACCTGTCCGAGCGTTTTGGTTAAAAACATTAAATATATAACAATTATAAATTTTGTTCCATACTTTTATCAGCACACTGTTATGAATATGTAAAATATTTCATTCAGTACAAGTTATTATTAATATATTTGTATGAATGATTGGCCAAAATCATAGGAATGTAAGTCAACATTCAAGGAACAAATACATAACTTAATGAAATAATATCATAACATATTACATTATGTTGAATCATTTGACAGAAGGTTTTACCTTTTGAAGTTTGAAATAAATCGGTTGAAATTTAAATAGACTACAATAAAACTTGAAATGGAAATTTTGTTGATAATAATGAAGATGCAGGAGAATAGGAAGATGCAGGAGAATAGGAACCTGAAGAAGAAAATGATTTGTTATAGCATAGTATATTGAGAGTTCATGTGAGGGACAAAGAGCTCAAGATGACATGATAGGTTTGAGAAGGTAAAAGTATCAGTTTGAACATCCTTCAAGAACATTTTGTCTCAAGTGCAGAAGAATTTTATTCTTAAATGCATTTTTTGCAGAACAATGATAGACACAGGCAAGATGGCTTTGGAAAAGCATTTAAGAACATTGATTAATTTATTTTTAGAACATCAAATTATACTTTTCTAACAATGTGACTGATGCTTGAAAATATTGTTTGAGCCTATGTATTTTTCCCAATATGTATTTTTCCCAATTACTTATTTTTTATGATGCCTATATTATAATTCAATTTGAATAACAAATTGTATAATAGATTATTTGCTGGTGTATATTGTTCCCTACACATCTTATTAAGAAGGTAATATTTCGAGAAAAATTTTCTTTACTGGCATGAGCCTTATAAAATAAGTTTCATTTAAAGAATGTCAAAGAGAAATTAACATGATGTTGATTATCCTGTGTAATATATTTTAGTGATCCATAATACACATGTCTTTTATAACTATTCATGTTCAATGAATGAGTGGTCAGGAATATTTTCAAGAATGAAATTAGGTACCAGATGAACAAGAAGCAAGAATATTAATAAAGATTGACCACTCAAAAAGATATGTACAAAGCCCATAAAAAATTGTAATCATTTTGCATGACAGTGTTGGACCTTCACCACCTATGGTGAACCTTTAGAGCATTTCATGCATTGTTGACCACAGCTATCTTCATTCAAATTTGTGGTTTTTTTAATATGAAAATATTAGATTAGTTATATAAAAGCAGTCAATAATATTTACAACTTACTTTATCCGGAATTCCTGATCATCTTGTGAACTTTCTTCAGTTTCAGCTTCACCTGGGTATTCCTCAATTAGGTTTTCGTCTTTAATATCAATACGACTTTCAAAATCGGGTTCACCCTTTATTGAATGGGGCAACATTCCGTTTGGTGATTTATTTTGATTTCGAGTTACTGTACTGACATGTGGACGACTGTCAAGTCAAGACCAGAGAGTCAAGACAAGACAGAAAGACAAGAGTAATGACCACAGAGTTATAATATAATTCAGTGGTCATGACTAACATAATACAAACATTGATAAAGGACTCTGAAGAATCAAATAATATTACACTAAATCTTGTGTTTCCATTAGAATCAGGCTCTAATTGTCTTTTTACATTTTTTTGTATAAAAAATATAGGAATAAGCATTTCAAGTATTTTTATTTGTAATTGGTTCCTTGCTAATAACCTTTGCATTGATGATAGCAAAACACAAACTTTACATTTTTCACTTAGACCAGTTAATTTAAATATTGAAACCAACATAGTTAAATTCCTCGGCGTTTATCTCGATTCAAGATTGACATGGGAGCATCATATTGCACAACTATCAAAAAAACTCAACAAAGTCATTTTCGTTATACGAAATCTAAAAAATACAATATCAGAGAATGTATTGATGAATGCATACTATGGTTATTTCCATTCACATATGACATATGCAATACTATGTTGGGGTCTTTCAGCGCAGGCCTCAAGGATTTTTGCAATTCAGAGAAGGTGCATAAGAGTGTTGGCAAACCTAAAATATAGAGCGTGTTGTAAACAAAAATTTAAATCCTTGAAGATCCTCACTTTTCCAAGTATTTTTATATTAAATTGTATAACACATGTTAAAAAAAATCTGGTTGCTTATGTTAAACACTCAAACTATCATGAATATAACACCAGGGGAAAAGACAATCTTGTTGTAAACTTCAACAGAATCAATAAAGCTAGAGATGGACAAGGCCACTATGGCATAAAATTATACAATGTTCTACCAGAATCTATTAAAAATTTAAATATCAGAAATTTTGAACACAAAATGAAAACTTTTTTACAAAATGAAGCATTCTATAGTACAGATGAGTACCTAGGTTTTAATTTTGAAGACATTGAAAGTAGTCCTATGTAATATACTATGGTGTTTTATTATGATCTATCGAAAATTTTATCATATGATTAGTTGTATTTATGGTAATTTATTATCATTTATGAAAATCTTAATGCAAATTTTATTATTATTTATTATAAAAATTATTCAATTTATCAAGTGATTCTCTAACTGTGATACATCTGATTTATTAATGTCAAATACTATAAATTTTAAATACCATCCTTAATAAATTGTTTTGCATTGACTTGTGTAATATTATGTACTGTAATTTAGCACCAATAAATTTCTTTCTTTCTTTCTCTCTTTCTTTCTTATCCCTGTAGGACTTAAAATCAATGACTGCTCCACATCCAACCACGTCAACAATTGAGAATCATAGTATCTGTTAGTTATGTCAGAAAATGCAAAACAGCCATAAGTACCCACATAAGAACATGCGACAACAGGAACTCCTATACTAAACAAAAAATTCACTATCAAAAAAATAGAAATATATGTACATAAGCATTTCAAATTTTTTTATACCTGGATTGGTATCAAAGAAAACAGACCTTTATAAATTTTAATAAGATAAATTGTATCGAATTGCATTGTCTTTTACTTTGTGATATTCCATTATAACAATAAAACACAAAGGTTTACTTCATTAACAACACTGAATTTATTTAATACATGTTCATTGCAATTTTGAGTTTCATTTTCGAAACATACACTGAGATAAATATTAAACATTAATGAATTAATAGGGACTAAACAAATAATCTTAAGTGGTAAGTTATAAAGGGATTTCTGATATGTTACAAATTATGGGGCGATAAGTGATGCTCCTGGTAAAATATAACAAGATATTTCTTATGATTAGTAAAGAATTCTTACGTATAATAAGCAATGAAAATTCCTAGATATAGGTGGTTAGTCAGTAGTTTGTTTGAATATTGACATGTTCTGTTTATCGTACTTCAAACGATATACCTGTTAGTATTGCATTGCACTCCTCACAAGTTTGCTCATAAACTCCTCATTTTCTAACATTTTCCGTTTTGGGATTAAAACAAATCAGAAAGTTACATTTAAATTTTGTTTGGAAAGAATACTATGAACTTTATCAAAAATTGCTCCAGAATACGTCATAGATACCAGTTTTATTACAAGTGAACACTACACAACAATATACAGTAGAAAAAATCCAAAATAAACTTTATAAAAATAAAAGAAAACGCGTTTTTTACATCACACAGTGGCATCTTCAGGTGAACAATGGTACTTAAATTTACTAGCTATATACAGAATGTCCCGGGGGCGTATGGTTAAGCCAAAATAAGATTAGCCATTTTAATTCTAAAATAAACACTCACATACATTCTACGAATACTTAAAATTTTATACAGATCAAATGGACCGTTCGAAAAAAAAAAGGATTTTAAAATTCCAACTTTGGTGGGCTCGGAAACGAGTGCCTGCATTACAAACTTTTATACAAAGTGCTAATATTATTTTGGCTCAACCAATAATAAGCTTTCCTCCCGACTTATTTTCCATTAGACCCGGGACATCCTGTATACATAAAGAGATAATGATCAAGGGGAGCTGGCTTAATGATTGGGGATTGTTTACAGCTAACTTACAATAGATGTTGTTTACACTGAGGAATTAAAATCTAATAACCAGTTTGCGACGGGCTGTTTGTGTGGGAAGAGATTAAGATGCGGAGAGTATAAAAAAAAGTGATTCAAGTAAAAGATCAGTGGCCTAACTACCGCTTCCGGGGCCACACATGATGGTCATCTCACCCAGCTCAAAATTTACTTTTACGAAATGAATTAACCAACAATTGTTAAGAATGATTTACAGATAAATTAATCTATTTACCCTTTACATCTGTACATTCAATCATTTTACAAACGCAGTCAAAATCTGACACTGGCACTGTGGACCAAATTTCCTTTTAACGTCGTGTTTGTGATGGCATCACATAATTAATTGTAGTCCGAATGGAATGGTATGGTTGAAACTTATGTTTCGTCGGAACATCAGTTATCCTAAATTTTGAAATGTGAAATGACCCGAAACAAAGATTGTTTGGAATGACACAAAAGGGCACTTCCATGAAAGATGTCACGTTAAAATTTAGAATTAACTTTTTTACCCTTTCAAAGTATTTCGTTCTCATCGAGAGTCTTTTTTACCCTCTGAAACAGGATTTGGGGACCTCACAGGCATTTGCACTGGCAAGACAAACGGTAGTTACGCCACTGTAAGATTACTGTGCTTCTATTTATTCTCTACCTTCATTTACCACATGTAAGATTTCAAAATTTTGATAAAATAGGTGGCCCCGTCTCTAAAAAGTTTTTGCCATGATGTCATTCCTGTGAATCCTATATTTACCCCACTCTACTAGACAAAGACCTACCACATTTACCAACATAAAAGTTAGGGTTATAGATCTTGTGATAACACTTTTCGGGTCGATTTATTGTTAATAAATACCTATATCTACGCCACTGGACTTAATACAGGTATGAAATTATGTGCAAATGAGGTAACTTATCTAGGGCATCCACGGTACCAAATTTCATTGAGACATCTTACTATCTTCGGAGATGCAAAAAAAATTAAGACATTTTTGAAGTGAAAATTTCTTTAGGCTTTAATATTAAGTATTATGTATACTGCCGCCAGCGCAACTACTTGGTCAGGCGTCAGGCAGTGTCTATACGCTTACACACGTGTGCATATCTAAGTCGGATACTCGACGTTATTCATTTACTGAATCATCGGTCCTCGTGCAGACGAAAGTTATATTTTTATTTAATTTATCAATTGTTCATTGTGTACTTAGTATCGGTATCTACGTGCAAGGTTTTAAATAATATGAATATAATTCTTGTCATAGGAATATAACATTAGTGATTTTCAACCAACAATTATATACATTTCTATATTTAATAATAAAAAACGTATAATGGGCGGTACAATCTCTGTAAAGAGTATGAATGTAACCCGATAGTCATTATAATGAATACACATTATTTTATTTTCAAAAGATGATCGTAAATTACACCACAAATAATTATTTGAAATAAAATGTTGTACTTTCGTATCAGTAGTATTACTTATACACATCACTAATGTTATATTCTTATGACAAGAATTATATTCACAATATTTAAAACCTTGCACGTAGATACGATACTAAGTACACAATGTACAATTAATAAATTCAATAAAAATATATCTTTCGTCTGAACGAGGACCGATTCATACTCTTTACAGACAATGTACCGCCCACTATACGTTTTTTATTATTAAATATAAAAATGTATATAACTGTTGATTGAAATGCTGATAGTTGTGAAAACTGAAGAAAAACTAATTTTATTAATTTTCATTTAAAAATAATAAAATTGTAAATTCGGATGCCACAATGAGTACAACAACTCCATACTAAGCTCCGTACTCAATAGTATCTGTGGCATCGGATGTCTTCATTGGTTGTCATAATGCTGAGCAACAAAATTTCGTCAGGCAGAAGTTGCATAAAATGAGAACCGATGATACGGGTGGATTAACATATGAGTTAATTTTAGTTCTTAACCAACCGTACATGATAACTAATAACATAGATGTTGGGGATGGATTGTCCAATGACACTGTCGGAAAATTGTGTCATGTTGAAAGAGATGATACTGGTGGAATCATACGAATTTGAATGAAATTCCCAAAATAAATTGGTTACTTCATAATGTCAGTTTTCACTTCTGTCAGCAGTGCTCGGTGCCCGTATTTTTTAAATAAAATTCAACCTATACCTCTAAAATTAAGCGTCTGTGCATATATTTTTATAGAAACTTTTTACGTAAAATCAAATTTTCTATAGACTGTTTCAGTTCAGCTACTAAAACCTGGGACATCCTGTATATTGGCGTTCACCAATACCATATAGTCTCGGTAATTCGAGCCCCGACATATCGAAGTGTATTTCGAGCCTGATCGTTGATACAATGTTTTTTATAAGATGGCGGAACATTGTTGTTAAAATCGAGGCTCCATGTTAAAGCAGTAAACTTTAGATAATTACTTTATAACTTGAATTTGTGTTTAGTTTTGAGTAGGTACGCACTGTACTACATTTATGAATGTATGTACATATGTACATTTAATTTACATAATAACTCTTGTTTTGTTTTCATTTCTCTGTGATTTCCGATTTTTCTCTAATTCGAGGTAACCTCAGCCCCAAATTAGCTCGAATTACCGACCGAATTTTTGTATATTCGTCGAGGTATTAGCGAGGATAGTAGATGTTTAATGACCATAAATTTGTTGGTACCATAGCGCTTCCACAGTTCAGTTCTATGATCATATACGAGCCCTGTCTCAGTGAAGTTGGCCCAACGCCGCAAAACATGATATTTGTTAATTTATTTGAGCGCAAATTAAAATTTTATTTCAAATATAATATTTTTAGTTTTTTTAAATGTTTATGGAAAGATAACAAACCCGACGCGGCTATTTTTAAAGCGTTCTTATTTCGAAATTGTCTTCTTTGCAAAATGATTTGTGTATATAGCAAAATACATGATGGAGACAACTTAAGTTGAATGGTCCATAGTCAAAGTATACCAGGTCTGCCGGAGCCTCCCTTCTACTCTTTTTAATCTTTTAGTGCAATCTGATAGGTCGTTTATTTCGTTTATTTAATGTCATAGACGACGACATAATATGATGTTGTTACGTGTCGGCGACGAGCTGATGAGAGCAAGGCTGTGATTGGAGGAGCTGGGTGACGTCACCCAGCGCGAGAAACGATGGAAGGGAGGCTCCGGCAGACCTGGTATACTTTGACTATGGAACGGTCTATTTATTCGCTTCGATAAGATAAAGCTAGGCTTTGTAAAACAAATGATAACATTTTACGTTGCTAAGAAGCCGATTTTGACGTTTAAATCAACTTTCAATTCCTTCAGTGAAGTTGTTAACAATTAAAACTGGCTCATGGTAAAGCTGTTTCTGACGAAATAAGAAAAGTGATCATTCACTTGCATTCAAAAGGCCAAAATGCTTCCCAAATCGCTGACAGTGTTAACAAATCGAGGTATACAGTTTGAAATATTATTAAATTGTACAATACAACTGGATCTGTGGCTCAAAAACCCAGAACTGGAAGTCGCCAGCGTTATTCCAATACCAACTTAAGAGCCTTAAAACGAATTATCAAGGAAAATAGGCGTGCAAATTATAACGAATTGAAAATATTATGGAATCAGGCAACAAAAAAGTTTTCAAGAGCAACTTGTCTCAGAGCTGCCCAAAAACTTGGATTTAAAACTTACAAGGTTAGCTTAAATTGTTTTTTTTATTATTAGTTTTTAATTCAGTAATTCTATGCAAAAGAGAAGCCCTTACTGACAAAGATTCAGAAGAAAAACAGACTAGCGTGGGCCAAATACAAACAAATCATGGTCTCCATTATTTGGAGTGATGAAGCCAGATTTGAAGTATGCGTTGGTGATAGTAGGAGTCGTGTCATAAGAACCAAAGAAGAAGTATTTCAGAATAAGTGTCTTAAAAAAAAGTTAAGTTAAGTTTCCGGCTTCTGTTATGATTTGGGGATCTATGTCAGCAAGTGGAGTGGGAAACTTACACTTTGTGGAAGGTATTATGAATGCTGATAAGTACATTAATGTGGTTCAAAATAACTTAACACCCCAAATTGAACAAATGCGTTCATACAATATTGAATGTATCTTCCAACAAAATGGTGCCGCTTGCCATACGGCTAAAAAAGTAAAAGATTGGATGTTAGAAAACAATATTCCAGTTTTATAATGGACGTCAAGTAGTCCAGATCTATCGCCGATTGAAACCTTGTGGCATATCATGAAGAAATAACACCGATCGAATTCTTCAAATGTTCCAGAATTGCAAAGCCGTGTCTAAGAAATTGGGAATAGTTTTACATCAGATGACTGCCAAACATTAGTTGACACTATGCCAAGACGTATCGAAGCAGTAATCAGTCGAAAAGGCGATGTAACGCAGTGGTGACTTGCTGCTATTTGGTTTCGTTGATTTTGTTAATCGACAGTTTTTTTTGGATTTATAAGATATTTTTTTCTGTTACAAAAAAATTTAGTATTTTAGGCTAATATTAAATAAAAATATCGTATGCTATCAGAAATATAATTTAGTTTTTAATAAGTTTTCGCTAATATGACAAATTTCATAAAAAAACGTAGTTATGATAGTTGGGCCATCTTCACTGATACAAAAATCGATATACATGAAAAACATATCGAATTGAAATTGTAAATGATTTATCATGGTGCCAAATCGAGGTAGGGTAGTCTTAAAAAAAAGTTGGGTTTCATTCACCAAAGCTTATTGCTAAGTAATAGGATCTCTACAAAATAAAACAAGAATATGGACTCCTAGTTCAATGAAGTTACTCCAATTCATTGGGGAAGAAATTTTTTTGCGATCGTTCGCGTACCGTATATAAGGTAGCTTAAATCCGAGTTTTCGACCATCAATCTCTTGCAGCTTTTCCGCCATCTTGGATTGAGTGGTGAATTCTTGTTTTGCGAATTACAGCCGTATTTTTGGTTTTATCGGAAAAACAGCCGTATTTTTGATGTTATCGAAAAATCAGCCGTATTTTTGATTTTATCGAAAAAACAGCCGATACCATTTATGACAAGCAAAATGAGTTCTACAAATTTGTAAACTCGACATTTTTGAATAATTTGCAAATCAAGGAGTAATATTTTTTTAAATACTTTGACTACACGAGAGAGAAACCTATAATGTCCTAAGAACATCGTGTGAGCCAGTATTGGAATGTAGGGAGAGGAGATAGGCAATCGTATCTTTCTTGAAGGTTTGGAGGTTATGGGCATAGGGATAAACCTCACTAGGTAAAGAGTTCCACAACTTCGCTGTTCGATAAAAATGAAGTCTGGTAGGAAGAAGTTCGGTAGGTTTGGATTATTTAAGAATAGAGTGGGTTAAAATTTCTTTCTGGTTGAAAATCTTTTTTTTTTTATTAGCGCTATGACACAAATTGTCTCTTCCGCCATCATGGATTAAAGGATGAACTCGTGTTTCGCGAATTACAGACGTATTTTCGATTTTATCGAAATAATAGAAGATTCGAAACTCTCAATGAGGTTAAAAAGGAGGTGTGGGTCACTGGAGGATGTCCGCAGGGAAGTGTACTGTCACCTCTGCTGTGGAGTCTGGTGATGGACGAACTTTTGATACTTCTTGAGAGCAAATGATTCTGCGTAATCGAATATGCGGATGACATCGTCTAGTACAAGGGAAGTTCGGGAGCACAATAGCAGCTCTGATGCAGCACGCACTGAACACCGTGGAAAATGGTGCAACAAGGAAGGACTCTAAAGTGAATCCTTCGAAAATAACCATTGTACCCTTCACAAAGAGAAAGGACATTGGAAACATACAAGTTTTGTATGCAAAAAATATACAGATGACGGACACGGTCAAGTACCTTGGGGTATGCCTAGATAAAAGGCTGACCTTTGGGAAGCATCTGGATAAAACCGCTAACAAAGCGATAAGGGCCCTGTGGACCTGTCATCTTACAGTCGGAAGAACCTGGGGACTCACTCCACAGATGGTAAACTGGGTGTACACAACCATAGTGAGACCAATTGTAACAAACGCCGCAATCGTGTGGTGGCCAAAAACAAAAACCAAAGCATCCCAGCATTCACTGAACAGAGTTCAGAGGCTGGCATGCTTAGGAGTAACAGGTGCAATGTCGACCACCCAGCGGCTGCGATGGAGAATCTGTTGTGGCCACTGCACCTAGCCGTTCAGGCAGAGGCCATAAGAGGAGCGTATCGCTTCGATCTTCTTGGCCAAGGAAAGGCTGACCAAAAAGACCGAAGCATCCTCGGATTGCTTGGATCACCTGGGCCATTGGGGATGAGATCCGACAGGATCGAGGTTCACAGCACTTTCGTGCCTTTCATGATTCAAACCTTGAATGGGCGGGAGAACGCTGGGGTCAGTCCTCATATGATACCAGGGGATTCCATATGGCTTACCGAAGGCACCAAGACGGAAAAAAGTACGGGTGCTGGAATAGTCGAGAAAACGGACCAAGGGGAAAGAATTTCTTTGAACCTAGAGACTTTCGCGACAGAATTCCAAGCAAAAATAGTTGCAATTACAACATGTGCTCAAATTATGAGGGAAAGAGCCTATGAAAATGGACAAATCACAATAATAGTGAGCAACCTGACAGTGCTCAAGGCATTGGAGTCATACACAATCACCTCACAATGTGTACTTGATTGCGTTAAAGAACTAACGGCACTAGTAATGAACCCCAATAGAGTAACGCTCGTGTGGGAGTCTGAGGAAACCAAACGAGAAGGGACTGAAACTGCCGTCGCACTCGCTGAAGCGGGGGCGGAAAAACCACTGATTGGACCAGAGCCAACCTGTAGCATTTCTCAGGCCACACCGGAATGTATGTCGCACTCCAAGCGACTGATAGGAGATCTCCAGCA
The DNA here is from genome assembly GCA_958510875.1 of Endomychus coccineus. Classification (NCBI taxonomy): domain Eukaryota; kingdom Metazoa; phylum Arthropoda; class Insecta; order Coleoptera; family Endomychidae; genus Endomychus; species Endomychus coccineus. The sequence goes on from OY294070.1 coordinate 96,787,020, forward strand.
GCAACGAGTGAAAAATATGCTGACGTTCAGCATACAAGAAATACGGAATCTTATTGCATTCCTGACCGGACACGCCCCATGCAACAAACACCTCTACACGATGGGTCTGGTAGATCAGCCCACTTGCAGAGGTTGCGACGTGGAAGATGAAACACCTATGCATGCGATTTGTCAGTGCCCGGCATATGCAGTTGGTCGTCGGACATACCTCGGAGACCATAAAACTACACACGAGGAAATCAGAAGTATCCCCTATATCAGGCTACTGAAATTCATAGAATACACCGGACTGATGAGGAGGTAGCAACATGTGAGCGCACAATAGGACTATAATGACCGCAGTGCAGTGGGGCTCCCCTTAAGATGGAGAACCAACCTCACGGAGGAGGGGTTTTAGTCGACAGGAATTCGGCACACCCGGGGGCACGTGCACCTGAGGCGTCTATGCAAGATTTCCCCTCCTCTCTGCTAATAAAAACAAAGGAAAAAAAGATTCGAATTACAAAATCTAAAACTGTTTTACCGTTACAAGTTTTCAGAAACCACGAATTCCTCAAAATCAAAACGTTCAGTTCAATATTTTCGAATAGATAACTTCTGATAAAAGTGTTCAAAAATTTGTATCTATCTTTGAATATTAATTTATGATAAAAACATTATATTATGCCACAAGGTGGAAATTGAGCGTGATATTAGTTGTCACACGAATTCAAAATCGCGCTTTTTCACCACATAGTTGGGTTAAGAAAAGTCGTCAATTTTTCCACAGGGACGGCGAGTGCTATTCAGCGCTACTAGCTGCCGAGTGACGATGCACACAACTTTCAGGCGCAACAGAAGTTACCAATTATTCCCACGAAAAATTAATTATGAATAAAAATTGTAGGTAATTGTATGTTTAACGACTTTTATCTGACAATTTTTCCGATAGCGCTGTTAAAAAAAGATATTCGACCAAAAAAAATTTTCAACACTCCTTTTTCTTAAATAATCGGTTATTACTCGTTAATTTGTTCTAAAATATCGTAAACAAATTTGTAGAACTCATTTTTCTCGTCAACAATGGTATCAACTGTTTTTCCGATTAAATAAGGCTGTTATTCGTGAAACACGAATTCACCCCTTAATCCAAGATAGCGAAAAATCTGCAAGGGGTTGATGGTCGAAAACTGATTTAAGCTTGCTATATGGTACTTCGGAAGTTGGAGAATAAAACTCAAATTTTACACAAATCTTTTAACATTTAATTTAAAAATGCTGACAAATTGTTCCACCACACTGTGGCATTTTCAAAGCAAGGAGTTATCAACTAAAGCTAAATCTAAAAGTATTTCCTCAAATATTAGGGATCAGAATGTGGTACAAATTGAGGGATGGGGTGGATAATGGTGGGAGTGTGTTTACAAAATTGTTAACAAGCGGTGAATTATATGTATCGATTTGATCATTTAATATTACATTATTATTGTTTTTTGAGTGTTTCAATATTTCTATGGATTCTAGTATATTAAGTTTATGTTCTTTTTCCTGAATATGTAGAATATCGGGATTAAGGGTGGAATTGTGGTTATGTTCTAACAGGTGATTTGCGTAATTAGAGTCCTCTTTTTTGAGCCTGTAACTTCTCAAATGTTCGTTGAGCCTTACGCTGAAACTGCGTCCAGTTTGTCCTATGTACAAAGCACTACAGTCATCACATCTCAGTCTGTAAACTCCAGATTTCTTCAATTTATCTTTTTTAGATTTCGAGTTATTAATATACGAGCATAGTTTATTTGTTGTTTTAAAGGCGACGTTTTTATCCTTTTTTTTAAGGAATTGAGATGATTTTAGTGAATGTTTACCTAAATATGTTAGACATGTGAAATTTGATTTTGTATTATTATTAATTTACGGATAGATTACGTTTAAAGGCTTTTATATTGAGTTTATTTTGGAGTATTTTATTAATTATCTTGACATTATAACCGTTATTTTTGGCAATATCTATGATTCTGTTTAATTCCAAATGGAAATTACCTTTACTTAATGGGACATTAATTAATCTATGTATCATACAATTATATGCTGCTAGCTTGTGTGATTGTGGATGTAAAGAAGTGTTGTGTATTGTGGGATCTGTGTGGGTGGGTTTGTGATAAATAGCGAAAGAAAAGTAATTATTTGAATGTGAAATGGTCAGATCTAAAAAGTTTAAGGTCTTGTTGTTTTCCATCTCTAATGTGAATTCTATATTTGGGTGTAAGTTGTTGATATAGTTGAGAAAAGAATTTATTTTACGGTTACTGCCTGTAAAGCAAGCGATTACGTCGTCAACAAAGCGATACCAATATACAAACATGTGCTGAAAATTGGAATTTAAAATCTTAGTTTCCAATTAATTTATAAATATTTCCGCTAGCAACGGAGATAATGGCGAACCCATGGGGAGTCTGGTGTTCTGTTTGATACATATAATTCACCGCTTGTTAATATCCACCCCCATCCCTCAATTTGTACCACATTCTGATCCCTGATATTTAAGGACATACTTTTAGATTTAGCTTTAGTTGATAACTCCTTGCTTTGAAAATGCCAAAGTGTGATGAAACAATTTGTCAGCATTTTTAAAATAAATGTTAAAAGTTTTGTGTAAAATTTGAGTTTTATTCTCCAACTTCCGAAGTATTATGAATTTACACTATGTAAACGCCAAAACCATAGATATAATGCTATATGGTACCTAACGATCGCAATATTTGTTTCACCAGTGAATTGCAATAATAAAACCTAAATAGACTGGACTATCTGATTGCATAGTTTATCACTCTTGTATGTCTACTTCCATGTGTTTCGAGTTGATGTGACGTTTTAAAGTTGACGGTATAGTAGCCTCATAATCACAATGTTTACATTTGTATGTCTTCTCTCTAGTATGTTTAGCATTTATGTGATGCCTCAAATAATATTGCTCAGTATTTTCAAAATCACAAAGTCCACATTTGTAAATCTTCAATTTCGTGTGTTTAGAGTTAACGTGACGTTTCAAATGTGATGATAAAGTAGCTACATATTCGCAATGTTCACATTTGTATGACTTCACTTTTGTATGTTTAGCGTTGATGTGATGCTTTAAATAATAGGGTTCAGTGTTTTCAAAATCGCAATGTCCACATTTGTAAGTCTTCAATCTCGTGTGTACAGAGTTAACGTGACGTTTCAAACGTGATGGTAAAGTAGCTACATAATCGCAATGTTCACATTTGTATGACTTCTCTCCTATGTGTATAGCGTTGATGTGATGTGTTAAATAATATAATTCAGCGGTTTCAAAATCGCAAAATCCACATTTGAATGTCTTTAATCTCGTGTGCTTGACGGCAATGTGACGTTTCAAACGTGATGAAAAAGTAGCTTCATAATCGCAATGTTCACATTTGTATATATTCGATTTATGTTCAGAGTTGATGTGTTGCTTCAAATTCGAAATGTCGGTATCCTTAAACTTGCAATGTCCACATTTGTATGTCATCTCTCTTGTTTGCCTTGTGTGCTTATTATTAATGTGACGTTTCAAATTTAACAGTTTCGAAGCTTCATATTCGCAATGTTCACATTTGTATATATTCGTAGGTTCCACATATTTACATTGCCTGTTCTGTGCCGCAACTTCAGAATTTCTTTCTACATCATATTTCCGTACTCGAATTTCGCACTCTTCCTTAATAGTGCGTTTTTCGAACCTGAAATTAAGCAATAGTTATAAGAATATATTAATACTTTTGAACAAATACATTACTTAATGAGAGAATATTATAATGTACTAAGCAAGGGGAAATGGAAACTTGGTTCATAATAATGAACATGCAGAGGAATCGGAGCTTGAAGAAGAAAACGATTTGCTATAGAATTCAACTCTCACCAAGAATGACAGTTCATGTGAGGGAAGAAATGAAGGTTTGAAAAGGTGAAATTATCAATTTGTACATTCACTAAGAAAATGTTTTTGCAAATGCAAGAGAATTGTATTTCAAAATGTAATTTTTAAAGAACAACAGACATGATGGCTTTGCAGAAGCATATAACATTGATTCAGTTATTTTTGATCTACAAGAAATTGGAATAAATTTACTAACTCAAGTCTCAAATCTATAATTTTTTCATAAAAGAATCAATCTTCTTATTGCGTTATTGTTGTGCAGTTTGACAAGATTTAATGAATTTCCCTCAATGTCATTAAAAAGTCATCATAATTCATAAACTATCAAACACAGGTATAGGGAATATTGATACAAATCGATGCAGAATTTAATGTTGATATAGTTTTAAAAAATTGGCATTCCGTTTGAACAAAAAGAGTTATGGGTACTTATACTTCCCCAAACGTTTCCACAAATTTGGGAGATTTTTAATTGTTCTTCCCCAATAATAAAGATCCATCTTTTTTTTCCTGCAACAGGGTTATTAATTTTCAAACAGGTGCAAACTCAAATATTTCCAAAAAACTGTATATTTCCAAAACTGCTACTTTGGTAAATGTGGCTGATGATCCCAAAAACATGAGAAAATGAAAAAAGCTGTGATGAATTAATCCCTCACTTTTGTTATCAAAAAATAGTTTACTGACACACCTGAAAGAAGTTAAATTTAGATTCCGGAGATATTAGCAAAAAACAAAATTTTTTTTTCTATTTCAACAGCCTATCTCGAAAACAAAGTGATTTAGAGAAAAATTTTATATGAAAGACCCCTATTATTTTTAGAAGTTCTATGTTTACCGAAATTATGAACGAAAAAACTGAAACACCCTGTATATTTATAACCAGAAAGCATGGTTATCCTTATTTAATAAAATACCATAATTCCTTTGGAAAAATGAAGATGCCAGAAATACACTCGAAACGGGGCTACCGCGCCCAAAAACAGTACAGTTCCTATTTTCACCAGTTTGAAGCGATCATCGACATATAGAATGAACTGCACATGGCAATGCTAAGCGTGGTACTGTAGGCGAAAGAGAGGGAAAACTAAGGGACCTACTCTGTCTTTATTTATAGCGTTTCTATTGGTCGCTGCGTTGCCATGGCAATGCAGCATGACTGTAGCTACTTCATAACATAACAAACAGCCCTGCGCGCCATAAAGCAAGAATTAGGCCTCTTCTTTTCAACTCCCTCTCGCCTGCAGTATCCGCGCTTAGCATTACCACGCGCAGCCCATTCCATATTTTTATGGAAGCGATCTGCAAAATTTCAAATCCATACGACCAATAGGAACGGCGCAATCGTCTTCACAGTGGATTACGAACATACGCACAGACATCATATAATCGTCTAGATCGATTCAGAAATGCTCAAAACGGATATGCTATCAGCGAAAATCCGGATTTTTATTTTGCCTCAATTACAATACTTCCCTTGCACTATATACTATGAATAGTGAGATAAGTAAAAATAACTTTCCGTTCAAAATAACGATGTTGATATACATTTCCGGTATAACAGGAAGTGACGCCATCTTGATAAATGATTATAGCTATATACAAATTTTCAGATTTTTAAAACTCAAAACACTTGTGATGTGAGTTTTAGACGGAACATCCTGTTTAAGTCACAATTGAAGGAATAACTGAAAACGTACTTATTTCATAACAATTTTGATTTTAAAATCTTTATGAAAAACTTACCTTCAATAGAGTGTAATGTGTAAAGGAAAAAAGGGAGTAAACAATGTGGGAATTAACATCTTCAAAATGACATTTTATTGTGAAAAATGCAGAGATAAGGAAGGAACTTACTGAATTATTTCAAAACCTGATAAGCAATAAGGATGAATTTATTGAAACCAAGAACGAAGTAATTGTTACAAAAGGGCGCCGTATAGAACGTTTGGAGATTCACATTCCACATTTAAAAATATACTGCGAACAAAACTACTCAAACAACTGAATCAGGACATGATATGTAACAAAGCTGTCACGTTACTCACTGTACGTATTATATATAGTGTAAGGGAAGTATTGTAAATCAATCCGAAAAAGGGTTTTCGAATGTTCGTGAATAAATCCGTTTAGAACATTTATTACTATTTTCGACACGACTCCTATGTGTGCATGCGTAACCCACTGTGGAGACGACATTTTATTGAACCATAATGTCAACTGTGTTTTTCTGGTGAGAATTATCACACGCATATGTTAACCTACAGAAGTTTCCGAAATTCTCATTTTAAGATTCAGGTAACGTCATTGAAGTATGAAGATGCAGTCTATTTTCGGTGTTCACTCTGTGGTGTGATGTAAATAGTTGAACTATCAGAATAAATCATGGTTAAAATAGTAACGATACAATAACAATAAAATACTATTGATTTTTAGGGTTCCTCTAAGGAATGCTGCATCAACGCGAAAATAGATGGGAATTGTGCGACGTTAAAACTGAATTCTAACTACTGCTGAATGTTTTTGAAGTAACTCTACAAATAATGATTATTTATGTTATGGTAACACATAGAACATATAGAAAATAGCGAAAACCTTATTCTGCTGCCAGGTAATGATCGAAAAGCACAATTCTGCAAAGCAATTTGCTGTAGGTATCATGAACTTCACATGTATTTTGTATTTAATGATTATATCCCAGCTTCAATGTTCATTGCTTCACAATTTTGTTTTTGTTGTTGCATTAACTTCAATAACTGATCAATACACAGTTTACTTCTGATATTAGTTGCTATACATTTTATATTATAAAATATCTAGTTGTTTTGTTGAATAAATGAGAAGCAGTCACAAACTTTATCACCAATTATAACTTTTCAACAGTTAATAAACTTTAACGCAATGTAATCACTTGTATTTTGACATTTACAGAAAACCCACTCAAACAAATAGGTACACTCCAGCGGATTCAGTTACACCATTCAAATATAAAATAGCTCCATTTAATAGTCTTGTTCATAGATTATTGAACGTCCCCTTGAAGAAGTCCCCTTAGCGTTGGACAATGATTTTGACAAATCTTTGAACAGTAATTTAATTTCTAAACAAGAAAAGAAATTGGAACATTACAACTGTTTGGGTATAACAACATCGATGACGTCAGTTGAATCTTAAAAGGAGAATTTCGGACACTTCTGCAGTTCAATTATATATACGTGTGATATATAATTATATAGTATATTATATATAATATTATAATTCTTATGGTTCAATAAAATACCCTATCTCCATCTGAAAAAAAATATGGATGTCGGAAGACCACTCGAAACGGGGCTACCGCGCCCAAAAAGAATACAGTCTCCGCAGTGGGTACGCACACGCACGCGCGCGCGCACACACACACGCACACTACTTTTCTTACACTTTATACTACTGTATAGTGAGGGAAGTAAGAAACATGGTATAAAAGCAATTGTTCACGAAACATTTATTTACATCTTTATTAATCTGTATAATCAAATCTAATCATCACATTCTGTCATAATTGGTTTATGGTGATACGAATGTCTGCGATTCTGTTTTGTTAATAAATCTGAAAAAAAAAACGTGTGGCACTCGGGGACTGTCGCAGTAAAGCTATTGCATAGCATTTTTTATCAACTTATGTAATTATAATTATTTATTGCAGTATTTTTTTTTCTTTGATATTAATTCAAGTTACACTTTTTGAGCGTGGTGACCGATAAGAAAACAAATTTTTTTCTTTTATTGAATAAATGAGAAGTTAATATCGTTTAAAATATTTTTATTATCTTACAATACATGTAGGTTATTCAGGAATTTTTATCATTGAAACTATAGGTTTATGGTAACTGAAATAAGAAACATAAGTTTGAGAGTTGATATCCTCTAAACATCTGGAAAATACCGCGTCAATGGTGGTCCCATATTTTGTTGTGGATTCTTGTGGATCATTATTCATTTTCAAATTCAATTTTTCCGAAAGAAAAGTTGTCAACCGCTCTGATTTTTTATCAGCGAAGTTGATGTTGAAATCGCCAGCCAAGATAAGTGGAAATTTATTACCATTTCTACCAAGTATTTTCGACCCTTCTTCAGTGTACTCCAGTAAAGTGCGATGAATAAAATGCTCTACCTCGTCCAATTTTGGATTCGGAGAAATGTAAATTGCTACTATGACTATGTGTAGGCCATTTCTAAGTTTGCATAAGTACGCACAAATATCTCCAACAAATGAGCGCCTAACATTAACATCGCTAACGTGTGCAATATTTATTTCAATATTCGGAGTCATAATATTAGTAACATTATTATTATTTTGGTAAATAGCTACCCCACCTTTTGGAACAGTATCTCGTTTGAATTGAACAATACAATTGAAATTAGGTATTTCAATCGGATTATCATGCGCCATGCAAGTTTCGGTAAGAAGTAACACATTTGTTTGTCTCGTAACTGAATCTTGTAAATCGTATTTGTGACTATTTAGACTTTGGCAATCGAAAGTCATTATTGAAATGCCATTTCTATTACTAATGAAATCTAAGACACTTTGAGCTGTCGTTTGAACACTATTTAAAGACAGTCTTTTGAATTCTTGCAACAAAGATGCAGTCGATGCAGCTTGCCTTCGATTATGATAAAACTTGAATGTAGAATTACCGTTTTTTGTAGTGATATACAATTTTTCAATATTAGTCACCCGAGAGAGCGCAACATAAACGAGTTCCTGAGAATGTGCTTTACTATACTCATATACTATTTCGTCAAAAGTTCCACCTTGCGACTTATGTACAGTTATAGCAAGAGCTGAAGTTAATGGAAAATGTTTGCGTTTGGCTATACATTTTCTATCCGATGTTAATGAAATATTTGCTGTTCGTAATTCAATGGGAACAGCGAGATTGCCGACTCTATTTTGCACTGCTAGAGCGGCTGCTTTTTGCCTTTTTTTCTACCCACTTTATCTGAACCAAAAAATTTCAGCCAAACTCTAATCAATGTGTTACTTTCATCAAATTCTAGATGTACCAATTTCTCAACAGCACCATTGCATAAACCATCAGTAACGTCGATGTTGGTTGTAATAAGATAATGCTTTCCAACAACTAAAGTAATGTGATAAGGCAGTCCTCCAGTGTCAATAACAGATTTTTTATGTAATTTAAGTCTAAAATTAGCCTCTTGCTCAGTACTTTTAGCGCCAATAATGACGTCTACAGACGTTGAAAGAACTTTGCCTTCACATTGGCTCAAAATCAAATTGTTATAGGCGGCTACATCTTCATTTTTGAAAAATAAACGAACCCCATCAGGACATAATGTAGCAACATCCTCTTTTTTGAAAAATCTCGATTCAATAAGTTGAAACTCATGCTCATCTAGTACATCTCCATTACCTATTTTTGTCAAAACTTGTGAAAATGCAACATTAGCTTGTCTCATTACTGTGGAAGTTGATAAAATTTTAATTTTCTCCATAAATGCGGTCCAATCATGCTCGTACTGATTGTCTTGTAAATTGGTGTTGATCTTACTGGTGGTAATTGCCGTAAATCTCCGATCAAAATAACATCTATACTTCCGAAATCTGTGTTTTTTTCTGTTATTTGTTTTAGACGATTTTCAATTTTATGTAGAAGTTCTGCACTAACCATGCTAATTTCATCAATGATCAGTACTCTGACATATCTGAAGAGAGATCTATACAATTGCAACGTTTCTGATGACAGAGGCAAAAGTTTTGAGAGAGAAATTTTGAGAGCTGTATGAACAGTTGTACCATCAATAGCCACGGCAGCTTTGCCGGTTGAAGCACATGTAATATAGGCATTGCAGTAACCATCATTATCAGCGAACCTGTTGTAAATTTCCATAATCAGTTTGATAACGAATGATTTTCCCGTACCAGCTGGTCCCGTAAAAAAATTTGAAATGGTTCTTGAATTGAAGTTTGTAAATGATGAATCATAGTCATAAGAATATCTCTTTGTTGATCATTGGCCATTCGCATTAAATCATAGAATTGTTGATAATCCATTAAATTTTCTCTTTTTTAGCTATAGCGCCAAGTTTATGCAGAGATGCATTTTGTAAATCAACGTTAGCAGTTGAGTTTGGATCACGTAGCAATAAGTCATAAGGATCTCTTTCATGCAATATATCAACCGCTCTTAATAATTCTTCGTCTTCTTGTTCTTCATCGTTTTCTCGGCACAACTGTCTACAAATTTCTAAAGTTTTCTCTATGTCCAAATTTGATTCAAATTCTTTCCTACGTTCTAATATCGTATCTTTGTTGTCCTCGTATATTTGAATGAACTTATTTTCAGCAATAATATCATTTTCTTCACTTTGAAAAGGAACATGCAACAGAACCATCTCACGCCTATAATCGTTGTAATTGTCAGCCATATCGTAGTTCCTGTATCTTATTATTCTTGCAGTATCTCTTTTAGTGTAAGTCCCCTTTTTATTCAGGTAATATTTTGCAACAAATTGTGCTAACGTAACATCGCGGAGGTCTTCAGGTCTTTTCTCGTACTTATCGAACCAATTCTCTTTCCAAACGTTCGTACAATCATCATCTAAAGCTTCAAGTTCCTTCATAGATTTTCTAATTCTTCTTCCAGTAGGAAATACCGTTGGAATGTAGACTGTCACCACCGATGACTTAGCCATAGGTTCTCTTAATAAATACCAAGCAGCTTCTTGTGCTGGCATTTCAACAGACTGAAGTATGTCAATACTCATTTTTTTCGTGATATCGACAATGTCGAATTCTGGATGCTCGTCCATTATGTCAATTATTTGTCTTTGCAAATTACTAATCCCTTTATTATGCTTATTGACATATTCAACAACATATGTTGCACAAGCATATTCATCTAGTATAATCTGAAAATCCATGTTCGATTTCAAATGATGTAATACGAATGGATTGAAAGTGTTGTGCCATTTTTCTGCTGGTGTCCTTTCATAGAATAATTTTGGTCTATTGATACCAGCACGAATAATATTGTAGTAATGATTATCAGAAATAATATCATTATGCGAGTAAAATTCATCAAAATTCGTGTAGTCAAAATTTTCGAGATTATTTCTTATAAATTTAAATCGTTTCTTATATTCTTTGAAAAGTGCTTCTGAGTAATCGGGATCAGTGTCTTTCATAGGTATCAAATTAATAGTTTTTTTTGTTGGCATAAATGGTGCACCAAATCTACATTCTTGCTTTTTATTAGGATTCATTTTTTTATAACACGTGAATGTGTGTTTGTGTGTTACTAGTTTTATATTTCCAGACGCCTCTGATGCTGACACAGAAACTAATTCGTCGATTAATTTAATTACTTCAAGATCATTGCTTAATAAATTTTCAGGAACATTTTCCAACCAAAGAAGAATATGAGCATGTGGGCTACCAATTTGTTGGAATTCTATTCTTTTGAAATAATGTACTACTCTATATTTTCCGAATGGACTTCTTTTCTTTGATTGCAAAACTTTTAACAGACAATTTACCATTTTATTAAAATAAATAGCACAAGTTACGGCATCTTCATTCACAAGTTGAGCTTTATGCACATAACTCATTTCTGCTAAAAACTCATCTGAAATTTCCGCTCCCTCGTTTTTCAATTTGTACAATAATTTCAACAAATTTTCCCAGCCAGTTTCATTGGCGTTAAGAGTCATAAAAGCAGTTGGTGGCCCTAATTGCCTGATCATTGCAAAAAGATCTTTTTTGCGATCTGACCAAAACCAAGCAGAATTTGGTATGCAGCGAAGAAATGCGAGATTTGTTTCTAAACAATTATTTATATATTCTTCAGATTGAATGGTCTCTTTCGTAATTGAAGTACCTTGTCCAACATGCTTGAACGCAACATTGACACATCCACTAACTCGCAACCTCATGATTTTAGCAGCGATGTATAAAAGGTGTTCTGGGTCAGTAACACGCCTATCAGTACGCCGAAGTTCGCTGGTAGCTTGCATGAATGGAGTAACAGTAACACCATCTCTGTATGTTCGAAACTGACCGCCGTAGATTGTCGGAAAAGATAGTTCTTCCGCATGTTTTTTTTTTTTTTTTTTTAAAAGTTGAATTATGATTAATTGAAGAACCGCCAATATTATTAACAATTCTTCAATCAATCACAATTCAATTGGTTTGGCATTGACCAGGTCATTTGCCACGTAGTTTGAAATTAATATATATACCTCTTCTACGGGCCATCGGAAAAATTCCGCAGTCGCAGGATTCGAACCCGCGACCAGCAGCCACAGTGATTATAAGATTGATTGCTTATACCACTGAGCCACCAGGCCCGCTCTTCCGCATGTTCATCCATTAAAATACTGACTGGCCTGTTATATTCACCGGGTGCTAGACTCAAAAAATAATCATCATTCCACAAAATAGTTTGTTGCTGCGCAACTAAATTGTCTTCAATTGGCACGTGTTCACTTATTTCATCCATATTCAATGGCGAAGTACGTTCATTGTCGGTAAAAAAAGATTCATCGATTTTAATGTCATGATAAATATAAAGAGGCGTAGATACTAAATACGACAACCACTCTTTAATATGGCCCTTATTAATAAGCCTGTGGACATAACTAGTTTTGTGAATCAACTTCTTTTTCATATGCACATAAAAGCAATGGTCATCTTGAATGTTTCTTGGCAATTGTTTCACCATTGTATTAACTTCGACAGGAACATTAATTATCTGGCCATAAATACAGTACTGACCATTAACGTGTCTCAGTCTACGAATTTGCATGAACGGTATTCTCGGTGAAATCAATCGTTGCTCAATAAGGTTTAACGTTGGTAAATGTGATGGAATTTTCGGATATGCAAAACCATTGTAGGTTGACATGAGAGGAATTTTTTCTTTTTCCAAAGATGTATAACACGTAGAGCAGACTTGAACAATTTCACCAGGTGTGTAATTCTAAAAAAATCAAATTCGTATTATCAAGATATAGAAAGAAAAATATAAAGTGAATAATTGAAAAAAAACAATATAATTAAGATTACCTGCAGTATTGTTTTCAAAATACTCTCATGTTTACTGGTCGACATTTTCAAGTCTCTTTTCCACCATAGTCTGTCGCAAATAATACAAGAATGACCAAATGAAGTACTCGTAAAATCTTTATAAAAATCAATATGACTTGTACTGTGTTTACGATAATTTTTGTAAACTGGAATAGTACCATCAACAATAAAATCCATAATATTTTCACCAATTCGATCTTCTCAATTTCATTTTCATAATTGTTATGGTTATCTTCGGTAGGATCTTCATCATAATTGTCACGCAATAGTTGAATATTGGCATCAACATGGGCTTCATTTTGGGTAGCGTCTTGTATTGTCTCCAATAAATCTGATACTTCATAAAAAGGTGTGAAATGTTGTTCACGAAGATGAAGATGAATCCAGTTTTGTGTATCATTCGCTTTAAAATGACAAAAGATAGTGTTTTGATTCTTTGTAGTTATGTTGTAAAAACAATAATGTACACAAACATTTTGATTGTACATTTTTGAAAATAAGTACAAACAATCCAAATCTCCGTAATCATTAGTGCTTGATAGAATGTTATATGCTTCTTGCGGATTGTGGCAGGAGTTTAAATAGGGTGAATCGCGTAACTGATTTCTCAAATCAAAAGTCTCAATTTGAAGTTGCAAAACACTTATGAGCGAGAGGAATAGACAATTACCATCGCCAGGAATTCCTGTGTTCCTGTGTAGAATAACTTCGGGAGTAATGCATTCATTACGCTGTTCATAAATTTGAAGTTGTTGGCTGTGACATTGTAGCGTTACATTTTCTATATTTTCAACAGCCCTACATTACACGACATTCTCTTCATTACTGTTCAATTTTTGTCTTTTCCTGTGAAAAAAATGAGGAAATCGTAAAGTTAAATAATATTGAGGCATATATTACAATTTGTTTTTATTATTAAATATTATTAAATCAACTTACATATCCACGTAAGATTTTTCTGCATTACGTTGACGAAATTTCCTTTGACGTTCAGCATTTGATTTTGGTACTGTTCTTTTTTTTTTCTTTCTTTTTCATTTTTCTTCAAATCTTTCTGACGCTGATAATATGCCCTTTGACGTTCACAATTTCTTTTTCTTTTTTTTGGTACTGTTTCTTTTTTTTTTTTCTTTTTCATTTTCCTTCAAATCTTTCTGACGCTGATAATATGCCCTTTGACGTTCACAATTTCTTTTTCTTTTTAGCTCTTCAAGTTTTTCTTCTCTATAAAACGAAAATAGCTAGGTATAAATAGTGTAATTACACACCAAAAAAATTATTCATTCAAAAAATTTTAGCAAAAAGAACGATATTAAGAGTTTGATCATCGAATTTCGCGCGATGTACATTTATATAGATATAATATCATATATACTTTCTCTGCGCGGCATTAATGTGTATTACCTATACACAAAAAACATAGGTACTAAATAGTACACGTGCTTGGTTTAATGGTTTCTATTATATACATAATGAAGAATGAATATAGATATATATTGTTATAAAAAGCTTTACTGAGTTTTTGTTTGCCCCACGTTGTGGTGACAATTGTTAACTAAACTCTAATGAGTTTATTAGTGAATTATGAATTTTGTATTCTAATTTCAATTTTATTTTATTCCGGCTAGCTCTTTTTATTTTGATTTTTATCTTCATTTCTATTATTATTATTTTGATTTCTATTATCCCTATATCTATTCCTATTTCGATTAGCATTATTTCCATATCTATTTTCCCTATGATTATAATAATTTTGATTTCTACTATTTCTAAATTTATTTTGGTAATTATTTTGGAAATTATTATTATTGTTATTATTTTCCTGTTTTCTTTCATAATAATTGTTATTCCCCCTATAATTATTCCTATTATCATTATATCCATTTTGTTGTCTAGTTCCTATGTTATCTTTATTATCAATCCTGTTCAAATATGATAATAATTGATTCATGTTTTTAAATTTGAAATGGCTATTGCCTCAGATATTTGACTTTTATACTGTCTTGAAATGTACAACACTATCTCTTCCTCTCTCATTTTAGGTTCTAAGTATTGTGCTTCATTATATATATAGGGTTAGTGCATAAGCACTCATGCTTTTTCTTGTTCCCTCTATATATTTATTAAAATACAACCTCTCTCGACATTTCGATTGTTCATTTTCTCCCCAAAAATTCCTTAAAAATTCATCTATAAATTCATCTAAACTATTCAATTCCCTCTCTTTACAATTGAACCACAACAATGGTTCATCAACCAATCGTTCTCTTATTAACTTCTTCATCTTCTCTATATTTCTTACATACTGTACTTCATTTCTTAATTCTTTTACAAAAATACATGGGTGTAATAATTTTATATTCCCATTAAATTTAATTGTGCTTCCATACCCACATTTCTGTATTCTACTTGCATTCTCTCTTCATATCTACTCTCAATTCTTTTTATTCTTTCATCCTGTTCATTTATCATTTTATCCCGAATTTCTTTCATACTTTGTACATTCTCATTCACATTCTCTTCAATATTCTTCCCCATATCATTCATTTGATTTTCAATAATATCTATTTCCTTTTCTACATTATCAAACTTTCTATTTACAAAGCTATTATATTCATCTAACTTATTATCTATTCTTTCCTCAACATGTTTTCTAATTTCCTTTTTCTCAGTTTCAACTACTTTCATTATTTCCTCAGTTCTTTCATCAAATTTATCATTCACTCTCTTAATTTCATCTCTTATTTCATTTGCATTTTGTTCAATATCATTTGTACTTTGTTTTATTTCATTAACTTTCATATTTAAGCTTTCAAGCAATTTCATTGTGCTTCTTTATCTACTACTGGCGTTCTCTCTTATTATTTCACCATTTTCATCAAACCCTATTAATTCTGGAGTACTTTGTCTATCACCTTCCATTTTTATTTCCCTTATTAATTAATCTAGTTTTCTTAATTACTTTCATTTATCAGGCGGTTCTATTTGAATTTCCCTTTTCAAAATGGGCCTCACGTTTGAGCGACAATTGTTAAAAGCTTTGGTGTAAATACATACATATTGAGAATTTAAATTGAGAATTTAAACTATATGTGTGTGTGTGTGTGTTTGTATGTATAAAAGAGGGCTACTTTTAAGATCGCTCATTTTAGTATCAAAAATTTAGGTTGTTTTTATAGCAGTAGGTATATAAATTTAAAAAAAAATACTGCATTTGTGATAATGATAAAATGTATGTATATAGAGTACTCACTCATTTTCTTTCACTATTATTTCATCACTTTCTTCATTAATAGCACTTTCTTTATGTTTATTCATATTTAAAACACTTTATACACAAATTTTACGCGTACAGCTATTCACCAGCAACTGCTATTCACTGTTGTGGCATTATAAAGATATGATAGATACCTATACACCTATATACTTTCTCACAAACAGCTGCTTACGTATTCGTCCGATTTCGGAGCAGCTCGTCTCGATCCGTGCGAGCTTCGTACAGTCGTACCATATACATACACGTTAAGCGAACGCTCGACCGAGCTAGATGGTAGGCGGAGCGGGGGGTGTTAGGTTTTATTTTCGTTACGGAATTTCTTGATTCCGTCGCTGCGCTCAAAGCCCGCGATAAAAGCTATGCAAATGCAATAGCTTAAAAAAAGTTCATCAATGGTTGTGTGAAACTTTGTCGCCGATACTGCCGGATTACTGTTCATTGGGAAATAAAATTCTAATATAATATTAGAAGTGGTTCTGATACTTTGTCCGCAAAATTAACAATAGGCACCCGCCAAAATAAGTGGCTTCTCATGGTGATTGTGGCCAATTTATCGAGCAAATACGTCATCATAGCCTACCAATAGTCTCTTTAGTATGTGTCAATGATATACGTAGATTTGGGATCAAAATATCAGTGGTATCATGTTTGTTTTAGTCACCCGCCAAAATAAGTGGCTACCCATGGCGATTGTGGTCAAACCATCGAGCAAATACCTCATCATAGCCTGCCAATACTCTCTTTAGTATGTGTCAATGATATCCGTAGAATTAGGGTCAAACTATTAGTAGTATCATGTTTGTTATCGTAAATTCCATGCACGTACATCACTTATTTTGAACTTAACATAGCAAACGAAATTAGGAATGTCGACTTGTTCATATTTTCCATCCGGGTTTCGGAATCAAAGTTCCGATGTTAGTGACACAAGGGAGTGTCGTAGATAACTACTTGATCGAATGTTCCACCGTGTGACTTATCAATAATAGTACGAGCCGGAATAAGCGGAAAATGTTTTCGTTTTACAGTTACTTTCTTGTTGTTGGTTAAAGAAATATTAGATCTTCCTAATTCAATGAGTGAGCTAGATTACTAAATTAATTTGGTACAACCAAACGTGCAGCTTCACTCCTTTTCTGGATTAATCTTCGGTAAACCAGAAAATGCCAACCATACTCTGCCATCTGTGTTTTCTACATTGAATTCTACATGTACCAACTTGCCAAGTGCACCATTTGCTAAACCATCAGAAACATCAATGTTTGTTGTAATTATGTAAAATTTCTCTTTAACAAACGTATTTTGGTAGAGTCGACAACCAGTCTATCAATGACTATGTAGTTTTTGTCTAAAACCAGTATCTTGTTGATCACGTTCAAGTCCAGAAATAACGTCTTCGGCTATAGAGATATCCTTATGTTGAGTTTGTTGTAAAATAGAATTTTATACTCGTTTACGGTATTATTTGTTGGATGTAAACGAACTTCATTTGAACATAATCCTTGAGCATCTGCTTTATGAAAATTCTTGATTCAAAGAGCTGTAGTTCAATATCTTATAACACGTAACCATTACCTTTCTTAGTGAGTCTAGAAGAAAATAGTTCATTACTATGTCTCATTACTTGAGTCACTTCATAACATCTTAGGCTGCGCCACAATACATGTCTAACCATATGCGTTTTACTTCTGGTGGTAGCTGTCGTAAATATTCAATCAGTATGACATCTATTCTTACAAAATCCTCGTTATGATTACCCGTGATTTGTTATAAACGCTTAGCAATTTTAGCTAAAGTTTAGCACTGGTCAGTAATTGACATACTTGAAAAACGATCTACAAAGTTCCAATACTTCAGATGATACAGATAAGTCTTGAAAGAAATATTTTAAGTACAGGGTGTCCCATTTTGGATACTTTTGCGGGGTATCTCCTTTATTTTTAAAGATAGAGAGTTGCGGTTTTCGCGACACTGCTACTTTTTCGTAAAACTCAAGATGCCGTCAACAGAATTTTCATAGCCCTTTTAGTTTTTAAGATACAGGGCATTTCTGAAAATGTTGCATTTTGTGACCCCCCTCGTATCTCCGTTATCCTTCAACTTATCGAAAAGGTAAAATAACATCCTAATAGTTTTTTTTTCGTGGAATGCAGTGGTGTAGATAACTTTTGTTATATATTTACTGTTTTTGAGTTATAAAGTAAACTTATGTTTTTTTAAATGGAACACCCTGTACATTTATAGACTATAAAATTTGTCTTTTTTTTACCTTTTCAAAAATATATGATAGTATAAACTTTTTTTCAGAAACACGCAAATAATTGACAATTTTCAGAAAATTAAATACATATTTTAATAGTAGGCTATGGATAACAATAATAAACAAGTGCAACTTACATATTACTAACAAATAATTGGATACCTTGTATATAGGTATCTATCAAAAAAAATTCCCATAGATCTTTTTCTAACAGTAAGTTTGTAACAACAGTTTTGTGGCGTAAAGTGACAATATAACAAAAACACAAAAAAATAACATTATTAAAAAAAATTAAATGTGATGTTCAAATTGACCACCATTTTCTCTAATGCAAAATTGGCACATCTTTGAGATTCTTTGAATAGCGTTCAAAAGAATCATTGTTCTCATTCGCAGATTTCGAAAAGCTAAATGAATTGCCTCTCGAAGTTTTGCAATGCCGTTATATCGAGTTTTATATACTTCATTTTGTATATAACCCCATAAAAAAAATCTAAAATTGAGAGATCTGGTGATCGTGGAGGCCATCTAACAGGTCCGTTTGTACCTATCCATCTTTGAGGAAAGTTATTATTAAGAAAGGCCCTTAAGAGCCTAGAGTTATGACTTGGGGCACCATCTTGCTGTAGGTAAACAGCATTATACTGGGCTAATGGAATGTTTTCGAGCAGTTCTGGAATAACTTCCTCAAGAATTTCTAGGTATCTACGTGCTGTAAGACCTCCTTCAAAAATCCTATAAACTATATGTCTACCCAAAATAAAACATGAA
Source organism: Endomychus coccineus (assembly GCA_958510875.1). Classification (NCBI taxonomy): domain Eukaryota; kingdom Metazoa; phylum Arthropoda; class Insecta; order Coleoptera; family Endomychidae; genus Endomychus; species Endomychus coccineus. Next base: position 96,806,341 of record OY294070.1, read on the forward strand.
ACCTCAACTCCAAAGCGTCCTTGTTGTGCCCTTTCAAACATTAAATGCAGATTTTCACTACGCCAGTTCCTGGTATTGTGACGATTGAAAATGCCAGCACTTGAAATAAAGCATTCGTCTGACCAAAAAACAAGTCTGCCAAATAAATCGTTAGCATCGATTTGTTGCAAATACCACTGGCAAAATAGTGCCCGGCGCTCGGCATCGCCAGGATGCAAATGTTGTAGTATATTAAATTTGTATGGATGATACTTATATTTCTTCAAGATCCTCTGAGCGTTAGTTTTTGGCACACCAATTTCCTTCTAAATTTTTCTACATGAGGACGAAGATGTTGCTTCTATATATCCTAAAGTATCTATCTCTTTTCTTTCCCTGTTCTCTTTGTTGTATGTTTTAGGGCGCGGGTGAACAAATGAACCGTGCTCAACTAAATTTGCTTTTAAACGGGCAAATATCCCAAAAAACTGTTGCCTTCTTTCTGGATATCTAACAAGCAAAAATTAAAATGATAATAGAGATTTTCATAGCCATAATAGCTTACTCACCTTTGGAAATATAATTCCGAAGCTTCTTCAGAATTTTCATTACTCTGTATAAAACATACCATCATATCATATTTCTCATAATTTTCGTAAACTGCCATTATTCGAAAAAATTGATAAATATCTATTGAATAATGATACCAAAAGAACGAAAATAAACAGCTTAAATGCGATAGAGATTTGATGTTTATTTCTGTTTCTTGTCATAAACAATATCAATGGCCTACAATTAAAATATGTATTTAATTTCTAAAAATTGTCAATTATTTGCGTGTTTCTGAAAAAAAGTTTATACTATCATATATTTTTGAAAAGGTAAAAAAAAGACAAATTTTATAGTCTATAAATATACAGGGTGTTCCTTTTAAAAAAACATAAGTTTGCTATATAACTCAAAAACAGTAAATATGTAACAAAAGTTATCTACACCACTGCATTCTACGGAAAAAAAACTATTAGAATGTTATTTTACCTTTTCGATAAGTTGAAGGATAACGGAGATACGAGGGGGGTCACAAAATGCAACATTTTCAGAAATGCCCTGTATCTTAAAAACTAAAAGGGCTATGAAAATTCTGTTGACGGCATCTTGAGTTTTACGAAAAAGTAGCACAGTGTCGCGAAAACTGCAACTCTCTATCTTTAAAAATAAAGGAGATACCCCGCAAAAGTACCCAAAATGGGACACCCTGTACAGTATGGACCGTTGTATCATCAATTACCACAGCAACTTTGCCGGTTGGAACACCAGTTGCGTGTGACATTCATAAGTAACTTGTGGGGCTCGTGGATTCATGAACAGGTGAAGCAATCTCAGCGGAACAAAATTTCATTTTTCATATATTTTTTTGGGTTTTCCTCAATTTTTGAGAGGTTTTTCCCCAGTAAATATTATTGTAAAAAGCAGTAATCAACTTTATACGATAATTTTCAATGGAAAATAAAACAAGAAAAAAACTACATAAAATTAATTTTCCGCCACAAATGAACATACAAAATTACAGACAACGAGAGGAATAGTGATTGTTATACCTATAGGTACCTACTTACCGTTTATGAGAATCTGAAGTGGAATTATTTCTTTAATATGAGGTCAATTTTTCTATCCTTCAAGGCAGCAAACTTATCAATGACGTCTTCATAAAACGGTTGTGTATCTATTAATTCATTCAGCAGCTCTTTTTCAATAGAAATTTTCGACAAGTTAGTCATCTGTAATGGTCTGTCTTCTGTAACGGTGTTGCGCAAGTATGTCATCACTCTTTTCAAACACGAAAAACTACGTTCCATAGAAGCACTAGTAGAGGGAATTGTCAATATTAAAGAAAAAAGTATATATGCCTCTTTAAAAATATCACTATCCGCACTTAAGATTTTGAAGAAAAACTGTGGCTCAACTTCGCGGTATTGTTCACTAGCATAAATCAATTGTAATTCAGTTTTCAGTCTTTGCAGATGCATATCAGTAAAAATTGTAGGGTAATACTCCCTTAAATTGTTCAAAGCATCTGTCGGAAAGTTTTTGGAGAAGTTCTCAAATTTGGAAACATCTATTAATGAGACAAATTTTATCTTATCTACATCTTCAAAGCGGGTGTCAATTTGCATTATAACTGTATCTAATATTTCGAAATATAAAAACTTGTAGTTTTCAAAAACTTGCTCTTGACTAAGTGTGACGTTATTGGGACCCTCGCTGTGGTTACTGAAAAGTGCTGATCGTGATAGAGATGTTTCAAATAATGTCATAAACGCATTTTCATTTCTTTTCCTGTGTAACAGTTTCTTAGTATTCGTAATTTGTGAAATACAATAATTAATATCAAATGATTTCTTTTGCAGAACGTCATGAAGCACGTCTGTTAGTGCAAAAATATCACTGAAAATAATAACCAAGAGTACAAATTCAAAGTCATTGAATTCTTTAAGGAAACCCTTGCTTTGTCTAATTGAAGTATGGTCCGAGCTCTCTTCTCCTATTATTTGAATAAATACTTGTTTTAAAGATTCCCACTCATTATTTATGATATTCAAAATTTTCGAATTTGAAGTCCATCTTGTTGCAATGGTTGTTGGTATCCGTCTACCCACAACTTTATCGGCTATGTTAGTGCGTTTTGCGAAATAGTGAAAGAACGATGGTAAACCACTAACGGTTGCAAAAAAAATACGACATTGTGAAATTGTTTTGCAACTTTGCTCTAATATCAAATTTAAACGGTGTGCCAAACAATGAACAAAAATTGCTTGTGGAGCTACGTGTTTGATTTTTGCCGGAAGGCCAGACGTTACGCTTGCCCCATCATAGCACTGGCCAATAAGTTTCGATTTGTAGTCATATTTTTCAAGGCAACTTGTAACGAGATTAAGTAAAGCGTCAGCACTCCGATTTGAACTAACGTCAAAAAATCCAAAAAACCTTTCTTTTACCATTCCTCCAGCAACAACGAATCTAACAATTATGCTGCATTGGGACTTTTGACTAATGTCTGTGGTATCATCCACCTGAATAGAAAAGAATTTGCATTCTTTTATTTCTCTTTCTATGTGACTGTCGATGTATTCGGAAATACAGTTGATAAGTTCATTTTGAATTGTTTTAGAATGGCCAGTGAACACTGGCGCGATAGTTTTATAATGTTCCTGGATATCAACGGGACTTATTGCTACAAAAGTATCCAAAAGTTCTTCAAAATTCCCGCGATTATTGGAGAACAGATCTTCACGATGTCCATGAAAGGATAATGCTTGTTTTCCCAAATAAAGAGTTGCACGAATAGGTAACTGCATGAAGCGCCTATTAAGCTGCACTTTTTCATTAAATTTTTGAATAAACAGTCTACTATTTTCTCTTAAAGCATCCTGCATAGTATTTGACTTTAACCGCTTAAGACCTAAAGCACATCGTAAATGCTCCGCAGAAGATTCATGTTTATGTAAAGATCGACTTACATTACCAAAGTCACAAAAACCACTCGTATTCCACACTCCCGATTTTGTTCCAATAAGTATACACGGCAAACAAAACAATTTTTTCAAATAGTAACTACCGCACAGCCAGTCATATTGCGCATACCACGATAATTTAAATTTTCGCACACATGTTTTGTCTTTCCATTTCGCCACTTTGCTAACCTCCAAATCTGGCACAGGTTTATTATCGTTTCTCAGAAAATCCTTTTTATCTTCTTCACACCACATTGAAAAAGGTTTTTGTTGCAAAACACACACAGGATCGTATAATGGCAATGCCATCAAAACTCGATAGCGGCGGCTGTAATACGAATAGAGAGACTAGAAAGAATCTAGATACACCGGCACAAAGTGAGACAATAATAGACAAATACCCAATGCACGCGCGGTCTCATTCATCCTCGTCTTTCTCACTGTTCCCACTCCCACTCGCATTGAATCATTCCTCACCGCTGGTTCACCTCGATGAGTACAGCGGTTGTGGAGGTATGGCCACAGTATAAAGGTGAGTTCTCAATGAATTGTTTCTGATTTCAAGTCGTGCGCCACGCATTCTGATTGGTTACGTAGAATTCAAATATTATTTGGAGGAATAAAGTAAAATATTATTAGACTTCCAATATTTTCGTATATCAATATTATCAACAATAAAATAGAAAACTACCCAGAAGAACACCTTATGTAATAATGTATAAAATATGAATAATATCTCAAATATTCATGATCCACGTGTCTTTGTTGAGTTATAATGAATGCAATTTATTTTTCTCTGCTGAATTGGATTGGTAGGCCTAACTCAGCATGTCTTCCCAATTTTCTTTTTAAAGAAAATAATAGCAATTTTTTCAATCGTTTCTGCTTCATCGCCTCTATTTTCCACCACAAATAATTCAACAATATTGACACATTATTGGGAACAATCAAAACAATGTAGTACACCAATTTTTATGGTTAGATGAACGAACAATTAATTTGTTAAATAATAACAAGAAAACGTTAGTATAGTTTCCACAACGAAGTATCATTATCAAACAGATACAAAATTATGGGGTTAATGATATTACAATTACGAGAAGGGATCATCGGAAATTCCAAAACAGCTAGATCCCGGGAAACAGAGTGAATTGTGCATTAGAATAATTATTATTTAATATTCCAAGAATTATTATAAGGCTGCTTTGAAACACAAAGGAAAAGATCACGTTGGTATAGATCTAACTGTTCATTAGGATCTTGTAATGGTAGTTTTTTGACACCTTTATAAATATTGATTCTAATGTATTTAATTTGAAACTTTTGCTTTGAATATGTAAAATGCTTAGGCTATGTAAATTAGGAAAGGTATGACCTGTTTATAAAAAATGATTAGCAAAGGTCGAGTCCGTTTTGAGTCTGAAAGAAAGAAAATGTTCTTGGTATCAAGTTTAAAATTACAAGTTCTATATAAAATTATATAAACTCCAGGTTTACTATATTTATTGATTTTGTCTTTAGCTTTATATATAAGATGGCAGAGTTTAGTTGTGGTTTGAAACTGATTTCAAGATTATGGCGTGATCAAATGTTAGCAATATTTTCTCATACGGAACCAAACTACGTCAGAGAAATGATACATCTATGTGTTTTATGTAAATTTATAATTATTAGAAACATTATAAATGATACATCTATGTATTTTAGATAAATTTGGAAATAATTTTTAATTTCGCGTCACGCACTCTGATCGCTGCATTGAGAGCTCACCTTTAGCGTTGATTGAAAGAGTTGAGCTCTTTCAATCAACGCCTTTAGCCTACGCGCCGTTATAATGGCAACCGGTCGAACACGTGCATCAAAACACTGTTGACTGGAAATTGATTCTCTTTCTGGAGTTCAAACGGAAAGACGGGAGAAGATGACTAATTTCCCTTGTTATTTAGCTGACTAGTCTCACGATTGGAACGTTCCCATATAAAAATGGTTGTAGAATGTGAAAATATAGAATAATTTAAATTTTACTACAAAACAGATTAGAAGTTTCAAGTTCCAACTATTATTGCGCGGATAGTATGAGAAGAGATAAATGGAATCTTAGTAATTGAACAACACTAAAGGTGAATCAGTGCTTCACTTGCTTCACCTGGTGAGCGCTCGTCTAAAAGTTCACTATAAGATGATGAAGGTTCTACACTGTTAAGCACTATGATTACCAGTCAATTTCTCACGGGCTCTGATCTATGTGTGGTGTATTTTGAACAATATTCTTGCTTCTTGTTCATCATTAGATTTCATTTGTAAAAATAATGAATTGCCTTGAGCATTGGACATGGAAAATTAAAGAAAAGTTAAGACTTAGATTCATTTAATTGCATAATACTAACAATATACATTTTAAATATTTACATTTCATGTAATACACATCAATTCAATATAAATACACAATTTCCATATTACATTTATACAATATTTCATACATTTTTTTCGAAATTCCCAACTGTTCGTTCTACCAGTTTTAATATCTTGATACCATTCATTGAAGTTAACTAAGCCTTTGTGGAAAAGATTATTCTGTCTAGTACTTGTAGGAACTGTTATATGTAGAAGTCATATCTATAAAGAGTTGATATTCATGTATATCTGTAATAAACCGAACATTTCACAAGAAATGCTCAGAAATATTGGTTAATTTCAACTTAACTTCTTGTGTAACATATTGAATAGTTTCGACATTAAGAATGTGTAAATTCATTTTTAACTTATAATGTTACGGAAGTAAAACCACTAATTTACACTAAATAAACAATGAATGTTTTTATATTCACTATTGCTTAAATATATGTTACAACACACAGTGTCATCATCTGAGCTAAGTTAGAAACTGAAATTACACTGACAGAGAACGGCTTTATACTATAAGGACTATACTTATCAAGTGGAGGGGAAACCAATAGTTACAGAACATTTAAAGAAATGCTAGGGAAATGATTAATAATTGGTGAATGATAAATGTCCAGTTGATCATTTAAAACTACATTATTTTTGTTTTCAACATGTTTAACATTTTCCAATTATTCCAATATATTCAATTTCAAGCGCTTCCGTTCGATATGTAAGATTTCGGGATCGTGATTGAAATTATGGTTATTGTTCGATTAGATCATTAGCATACGTTCGGTATTTTTCAATCTGTGGCTTCTCATATTTTCTTGAAATCTCTGATAGAAGCTGCGACCTGTTTGGCCAATATACAAAGCATTACAGTAATCACAACATAACTTATAAACTCTTGATTTTTTTAAATGTATCTCTATTTGTTTTAGAATTATTTATGGATTTGTGCAAATTATTAGACGTTTTATATGCGACTATTTTATTGTGTATCGATAGGGATTTTGAAATATTGTTTGTTGGTTTCCCGATATATGTTAAACTAACATATTGACGTTCAGTTTCGATTTTTTGTTGAGGATATATTAGAGTTAACATGTGTTCAATTTCTGTTTTAAAATGTTATCTACTATGGAAGTATTGTGACCATTGTTGACAGCAATTTGCTTTATTCTGTTGGAGTTCTGTGTTGTAGTTTGTTGTGTTTTGAGTGTTATAACTTAGCCCAGATGATGACACTGTATGTTGAAACATATGTAAGCAATAGTGGATAATAAAAACATCCATTGTTTATTTAGTGCAAATTAGTGGTTTTACTTCCATAACTTTATAAGTTCTTGTGTAACGGTTACATCCTTTTATGTAATACATTGCCTGATATTCCTTCTATTTAAATGTATTAATCTCTGTGATGTTAAGTAACGAAAACATGGATGAACAATAATTGAAGTGAGGTAATATAATCGTTTTATAGGTATATTGTTAACGCCTCCGTTAACTCTTTGTTCATTAACTAACATCAGAACTCATTCAGCTTAAAGATCCATTTATTAGCCATTTGAATAATCAGCATGCCAAGAGGAAGTTGAGTGTTTGTCAATTATAACACATGAATTTAAACAGCTCTACTTGATCAATTTCTTCACAATCTATAACAATATCAGAGGGATTTCCAGTTTGAGTCAGATTAAATTTACTTTTACTTATTTCTTAGCTTAAGGTCCTTTAGTCCAGGCAATAAGTACGGAAGAAGACCATAATAAAAAAAATATATAGTAAGCTAGAATTTCAAAATTTCTTTTGCATTTTGTTCCTAATATCCCATAATCATTCACGACTATCAAGACCGCGGGTGTCGACCTTCCTACCCCCTCAAAACGGGGTTTCAACCCCCCAGAGGAGCAATTCTTATAAAAACAGTCCAAAATCAATGAATTAGGAGCCGAAAATGACCCCCAGTATGTTTTTTGGGTCGCTGATCACGATTCCGCAGTTAGTTTTCTCGGGAAACTCCCTCCAAATGGGAAATTTGGAAAATAATATATAATTTATTTTTTTGTTGCAAAAATTACCTCTAGTAGGTTTTTTGGGTCGCCGATCACGATTCCGCTGTTATTTTTCCCAAAAAACTCTTTCCAGATGGAAAATTCGGGAAATTTGAGATTTTCCTGAGAGGTTATGAATAATAAAGTATAATTTTGTTGCAAAAATGACATCTAGTCGGTATTTTGGGTAGCTGATCACGATTCCGCTGTTATTTCTCCCAAAAAACTCTCTCCAGATGGAAAATCCCGAATTTCCCATCTGGAGGGAGTTTTCCGAGAAAACTAACAGCGGAATCGTGATCAGCTACCCAAAAACATACTAGGGGTCATTTTTATAATAAAATTATACTTCATTATTCATAACCGTCTCAGGAAAATCTCAAATTTCCCGAATTTTCCATCTGGAGAGTTTTTTGGAAAAATAACAGCGGAATCATGATCAACGACCCAAAAAACCTACTAGAGGTCATTTTTGCAACAAAATTATACTTTATTATTCATATCCGTCTCAGGAAAATCTCAAATTTCCCAAATTTTCCATCTGGACAGAGTTTTTTGGGAAAAATAACAGCGGAATCTTGATCAGCGAACCAAAAAACCTACTAGAGGTAATTTTTGCAACAAAATTATAAATTATATATTATTTTCCAAATTTCCCATCTGGAGCGAGTTTCCCGAGAAAACTAACTGCGGAATCGTGATCAGCGACCCAAAAAACATACCAGGGGTCATTTTCGGCTCCTAATTCATTAATTTTAGACTGTTTTTATAAGTATGCTCCTCTGGGGGGTTGAAACCCCGTTTTGAGGGGGTAGGAAGGTCGACCCCCGCGGTCTTGATAGTCGTGAATGATCTATGAAGTATTAGGAACAAAATGCAAAAAAAAAATTTGAAATTCTAGCTTACGATATTTTTTTTTCTGCTTCGTTGCCTGGACTACTTGTGCTTTAATAGTATTTTTAGTGGATGAAGGTGATTATTTAGTACTCATTACAGATATTCAAAGAACATCAAAGAGATCATACATATCATAGTAGACAAAAAAATGGTTTGAGTAATATAATTTTTTTGAATATATATTCCAATTGATATAATGATAAAATAAAATACTTTTACTTTATTTTTTATCACATATATTACAGAAACAAATCGGGTCTATAGTTTCTACACTAACGTGTCATCTTCAAACGATTTGTTACTGCCAGATGCCAAAGGATACCTATCTTAAAATCCAAATTTAAAATTATTCCTCTTAAAGAAGCGTTAGTATACAAGTGAGGAGTATCTCAATGATGCAGGCGCATGACGATCAGAAATCTGGACCATATAAAAAGATGCAGAGCCTCAAACGTTGACATTTAAAAAAAATTATTTCAGTGGTAAGTATTTTGATAATTTAAACGTTAAAAATAAGATTTGCATAGAAATCTTCGTCTTAATCCCTTTTACCAAATGTAGTTCCTACCCGTAACGGAGTCTGAAGTTTTGAACATTGTCACTAAAATTGCCAGGGATGATGAAATAATATATTCTTTAAAAATGCCTTGCGTCAATCTGCAGTCCATTATGTGCTATCATAAACACATTGCATAGCCATCATTGTCAGTGAATCTGTTATACAGTGTCACCATTGAAGTCCGCACCATATGGGATTTTTTTTAAATAGCTTTGGTTAAAATTTGAAGTCTGGAACAGTTTTAGGTTCAAATTAGAACAAAGATGACATTAACAGTTGTTGGCCAATCGATCTTCGTTAGCTGTCAAATTTGACATTTGTTGCAGAAAGTGGCGGAAAATGGCATTTCAAAATCGAATTTGAAAAAAAATTATTTGAAAAAGATGTTTTTACTGCAATTTATGTACGTGTGCAAATTTTCAAAAGTCTAGGATGAAGTTGCGGTTTTTGATATTTTTATCAAATAAAATAATTTCTAAAAATCCAAAGTTTACTTAACTGGCAAAAATTAATTTATTTGTGTTATACCGGGACATCAAAAAGTATCTTGGTCAAGGGTGGTTGTGTAATCTAAAACGTGTGTCTTTACTTGTGTCAAATTAATTAATTTGAAGTTTCTAAAAGTGCGAAATTTCGCAATTTTATACGAAAGTTATAACACTCAGAAGTCTCTAGCGCTTCAGTCCTATGTAATTAGCTACGAACGAAATCATTTTGACGTTTCCCTCGATAAGCTCGCTACGCGTCAGTTGAGACCTGAGAGTACCTGCTTCTATTTTAATTAAATTTTCCTATTTAAACGGAATTTTTGGAAAAAAGAAGGGCCGTCGGGTACGTATCGCGACTAAATCTAACTACATGGAGCGAAAACGGTACGCAAAAAGCCCTCGTAAAGAAGTTCTATATTCCTAACTTTTGCACTTTTCCAACTCGCGAGCTACGGGCTTCTCACGTGAACATCATCCATTTATCGAAAATTAACTATTTTAAAACCGTTTTCTACCCGGTTTGTGGCTATCCCTACCTTTTAAAAGGTTCAAAGTTAACATTTCGACAATTTTTATTACTATATTAATTTGTATTCATTATTGTTTTACAACTGAAATAAATAGGTATGAAATTTGCAGGTTATTGATGATGTCAGTGTGACAGTGACATAATTATTTCAAACGTAAACTAAGACATACGTTTTAGATTCCACAACCACCCTTGACCAAGATACTTTTTGATATCCCGGTATAATAAATGAATTGCAAGTTGTTGTAATCAAGTCAATGTCAATGTGACAGCTAACTTGCAATTCATTTACCATGGCCAACTTGCTATCTTAACAATTTACTAATTACAAGATATTATGTTTTCAGAAATGATGCGAAAACTAAAGTCTAATTAAAACAATGTCATCTTTTGACAGTTTCCCTAGATCTTACATACATTTAATATTTCATAAGATTAAACACTCGCGTCTTTTCAAAAGAGCGATAAAATTATTGGAACTTTCCACTGCTCGTGTCAACATTTTTTGCAATTTTAGTTAAAAAAAAAATGGAAAGTAAATATAATATTTATCATGTAACTGACATGTGACGGTAAGTATTACATAAATAAATTAATTTTTACAGTTAAGTAAATTTTGGATTTGTAAAAAACATTTTGTTTGATAAAAATATCAAAAATCGCAACTTCCTCCTAGACTTTTAAAAATTTGTACACGTACATAAAATTGCAGTAGAAACATCTTCAATAATTTTTTTTTCCAATTAGATTTAGAGATGCTATTTTCCGCCACTTTCTGCAACAAATGTCAAATTTGACAGCTAACGAAGATCGATTGGCCACAACTGTTAATGTCATTATCGCTCTAATTTGAACCTAAAACTGTTCAAATTTCAAAGCTATTCTTAAAAAAATTCTCATATGGTGCGAACTTTAATGGTAACACTGAATATTTCCATAATGAGAGTAATGACAAAAGTTTTACCTAAGCCCGTTGCACCAGTAAATTTTGTTTGAAAGGTTAATTATCTGGAGTTTGAGAACGAGAGATGATGTGCAGTAATAGTTTTGCTCCTTATTTGTTGATCTCATTAGCTCCTAGTAATCGTAGTATTAATTTTTCTCTTCGTTTAGTGATAACAGCAAGTTGTCAGTACAATCCTGATCCATTTCCTTCAATTCTTTCATCAATTTTATTATTCTCTGACCTTTGATGGGATACATAGTTGATAAACAGTAACTATTGATGACTTAGCCATATCAAATGTTCTCTTTGTTTCGCAATAACACCAAGTTTACTAAGTGCAGAGTTAACGTTAGCGAGTGGATCACGAAGTAGGTGGTCATAAGGATCAGTTTCATGTATGACCTCATTTCGCAACTCTTCATCTTTTTCTCCAGCTTCTCTATACAATTGTCTGCAAATTTCAAGAGTTTTAGCAATGTCTAAATTTGATTGAAACTCTTTCCTTCTTTGTAAAATCAAATCTTTATTATCTTCGTAGAGTTGAACGAATTTATCTTCAGCCAGAACGTCGTTATCTTCACTTCTAAAAGGAATATGCAATAATACCATTTCTCGTCTATAATCATTGAAGTTTTCAGTAATGTCATAATTGCGGTATCTAATAACTCTAGGTTCTTTTCTTTCTGCATATTCTCCTTTTTTATTTTTGTAATACGTAGATACAAATTGTGCCAATGTTACGTCACTCAAATATGCAGGTCTTCTTTCATATGTATCGAATCGATTTTCTTTCCAAATGTCAGTATAATCCTCATCCACTTCATTCAATTCTTCCATCGATTTCCTTATTCTCCGACGTTCGATAGGATATATGGTTGGTATGTAGAAGGTGACTAATGATGACTTCGCCATAGGTTCACGTAGCAAATACCAGGCAGCTTCTTGGACAGACATTTCAACAGAATGAAGAACATCGACGCTAATTTTTCTTGTTATTTGTGCAATATCGAATTCTGGATTCTCATCCATAATCTCAATGATTTGTCGTTGTAAAGTACTGATACCTCTGTTAGTTTTGTTGACATATTCAACAACGTAAGCAGCACATGAATGTTCATCTTGAATAATTTGAAAATCCATGTTAGACTGCAAATGATGGAAAACAAATGGATTAAATGGATTGTGCCATTTTTGTGATGGAGTTCTTTTATAAAACAACTTTGGTCGATCAATACCTGCACGAAGAATATTATTATAATGTAGGTCGGATTCAATATTATTATGAGTATAAAATTGATTGAAACCAGTGTAATCAACATTTTCTAAATTAGTTCGTATCAGCTTATAATGATCCTTATATTTTTTTAAATTTTCTTCAGAATAATCATCATCGGTATCTTCCATCGGTAATAATGTAACTGTTTGTCGTGATGGCATGAAAGGTGCTTCAAATCTACAATTTTGCTTTTCACGAGCATCAATTTTTTTGTAACATGTGAACGTGTGATTATGGGTTTGCAATTTAATATTTCCAGATGCTTCAGATGCTGATACTGAAACTAATTCATCGATCATTTGAATGACATCGGCATTATTGCTTAATAAATTAGCTGGGGCATTATCTAACCACAAAAGAATGTGAGCATGAGGACTGCCTTGATGTGAAAATTCAATTCTCCTAAAATAATCAAGTACTCTGTATCTACCAAATGGACTCCTTCTTTTAGCTTGCAAAATATGTAGTAAGCTATTAACTAATTTATTAAAATAAATTGCACAAGTAATAGCATCTTCATTTACTAATGTAGCTTTATGTACATAACTCATTTCTGTTAACATTTCGTCCGAAATATCTGTTCTATTATTTTTTAATTTGTACAACAATTTAAGCAAATCCTTCCATTCAGTTTCATTAGCACTGAGAGTCATAGAAGCTGTTGGTGCTCCTTTCTGCGTCATTATTGCAAAAAGATCTTTTTTGCGATCAGCCCAATACCAAGCTGAATTTGGTATACAACGAAGAAATGCCAGATTAGTTTCAATGCAATTGTTAATATAATTTTCAGACTGTATTTGCTCTCTGGTAATGTTACTATCAATACCAATGTGTTTGAAAGCAACAGTAACACTATCTTTAACCCGTTCTCTCATGATTTTCATAGCCACATATAAAAGATGTTGTGGATCTGCACCACGTCGATCTGTGCGCCGTAATTCACTGGTCGCTTGCATGAATGAAGTAACATTAACTCCCTCTCTGTATTTCCTAAACTGACCACCGTAGATAGTTGGAAATGAAAGTTCCTCGGCATACTCATCAAACAGTATACTAATATGAGTTTCCTTCTCGGCAGGTGCTATATGCAACATCCTATCTTCTTTCCACATGAGAGTTTGCTGTTGTGCTGTGAGATTATCTTCTATGGGCACATGTTCACTAATGGCATCAATATTAAACTCAGAACCAACGTCATCAACGTTAAAAAATGTGTGATCTATGGTGATATTGTGATGAATATAAAGAGGTGTTTCCACCAAATATGTTAACCATTCCTTCATCTTCCTTTTATTTATGAGTCCACGAACATGACTAGTTTTATAGATCAACTTTTTTTTTATATGTACATAAAAGCAATGGTCATCATCAATATTTCTGGGTAGTTGCTTTACCATGGTGTTGACCGGTACAGGTACATTTATAATTTGTCCATAAATGCCATATTGTCCATGAACATGTCTAAGTCTTCTTATTTGCATGAAGGGTATTTTTGGTGAAATAAGTCGTTGTGAAACAAGATCTAATGGAGGTAAATGTGATGGTATTGTTGGATATGATAATCCATTGTAGGTAGATAATGCCGGAATTTTCTGCTTGTCCAAAGCAGCCTTACACGTAGAGCAAACTTGAATAGTAGAACCTATGACGTAATTGGGTACCATGATTTGTAAAATATTGTCATGAATTGAAGAAGTTGTTTTCAAATCTTTTTGCCACCACAGTCTGTCGCAAACAGCACATGAATGACCAAAACTATTATTTTTAAAATTATTAAAGAAATCGATATGTCCACTGCAATGTTGGTCGTAATTTGAATATATTGGTGTTTGGTCATTATCAGATTGAGCTCCGTTGATAGCAAAATCAACTTCATTCAGTTTGTTGTTGAGTGCCATTTGAGCTTCATTTGTGACATCAGAAGATGTTTCTGCTTGACTTTGACGAAATTGCATATTTAAATTATGTATATTTGTATTACCTTGAGGTGAATTATTTTGAGGATAATTATAAACTCCGATTAAGTCTTCTTGAGCCATATCATGTATATTAGATTTAAGTTTTTTTCTTGGCATTTCATCTTCATTTATGAAAGATGTAGAGGTGCTTGTACTTGGATTATTAGTTGAAATATGAACCAGTTGTCTTAATTTTAATCTGCGTCTATAGTCTGAGCAACGCTTAGCATTTTTGGCCGATTCATCTGGTTGACTCAATTTTTTACGCTCTCGATACTCTCTGTTTCTTTGAGAAGCCGATTTAGGCATTTTTTTATCTTTACTTGAACTGAAACAGAAGTCAATTCGTGGAATGAAATGAAATTGCATGAAATAAAGCTGATAAATAAGAAATATTAAATTAAATTTACTTTGGAATATTATGAATATCTGCAACAATCTTTATTTGATTTGTACTAAAAGCATCACTTGATTCATCACTATTACTATATGATTTAGACATAATTTACACAATAATATAATCCTCAAATTGATCAAGATATTACGTTTGAGCACGTGTTTACTGTACGGTATATGATGGAGTGAGAACAATGACATATAGTTACTATAAGAGAGAAAAAAATAAATAGACAGACTAAGAGAGTATAGGTATATGTGGCCGAATCGATGGTATTAGATGCTCCTCCGCTGGTGCGGCGCCACTTTCGTCTTGCCTCGGTCGGTTTATCTATGCTCACTCCTCATTCCGAAGCCAATTGAATGTAGACGTTACATCAAAATGTAAATGTGGACCCTTTTAGAAATGGTACCATGCTGCAGGTTGTTTTTCCTTTCATACAAACTTGGTGTGTTTCCCTCCAGCTATCGAGTTTTCTTTCAGATAGATCACTCCATGTGTTGGTTTACGGAGTATCCTCCGATACAAAGGCTATCAACGCTGGTGTTCCACAGGGATCTCTCTTGGCACCAACTTTGTTTCTGCTCGATATAAACGATCTGCTGGAAGTGACCATCTATCCCGTCCACAGCTTTGCAGATGATGGTATACTTCATACTGCTTTCTCATCTAGAGCCCCTATACCATCCAATGAAGTCGGAGGTGCGAGACAGAGACAGATTGAGACTGGAGATCTGGCAAAGTTTAATGCAATCAAAACTCAAGCTTGCGTCTATGAAGTCTTCCATATCCATGCTCGGGCACAACCAACAACACCACCCTCTCATAGGATGTGAGGTCCATTCCTGAAACCGCTTCACTAAAACTAGGTTTTCTATTCCGTGCCAAGAGCTACTTTACATCCCAGCAGCTCCTCGTAATCTTCAAAGCACAGATTCGACCTGTCCTGGAGTATTGTTCATATGTTTGGAGTTCGGCTCCCAAACATACGCCGAAGGTCTTAGATTCTATCCAGAAGAGAGCTATCCGTCTGATTGATGATGTTACACTTACGTGTTCATTGACCTCTCTGGAACATTGTAGAAAGGTGAGACATCTCTCCCTTTTCTATAGATATTTCCATGGTCTGTGTTCATCAGAAATCTCGTCTGTTGTTCCACCACGAAAGATTCTATATATGCGGACTAGACGAGTTGAAACTATTCACCCATTCATTGTCAAGACCCGCCGATTATCTTCCTACCAGACTTCATTTTTCTATCGAACAGCGAAGTTGTGGAACTCTTTACATAGTGAGGTCTTTCCCTATGTCTATAACCTCCAAACATTCAAGAAAAATTTGAATGCCTATCTCCTCTCCCAACATTCCATCGCTGGCTCTTCCTCGAACATTATAGGTTTCCCTCTCGTGTAGTCAAAGTATTAAAAAAAACTAAGAGCTAGGCTGAATTGTAATCATTAAAAAGGGTAAAATGAGTGCTGTACAATACCCCAGTTTGTATACATGGGAATCATGATCATGAATTGGATGTCTCGTTAAGTTCTTAAACGTCTGCAGGTCCCAAACACGCATTGTCAGAAAATGACTTGTAAATAGTTTTAAAGCATTTAAAAATTTTTAAAAGTGAGCTGAGTGTAATAAAGGATTAAACTTTATCTTTAAAATTCTTAGAAAAGAAGTTGACGGTCTTGGAAAAGAAGAACAAAAATTTAATGTTCTAAAATCCAAATTTCAGGACCAGCAGAAAATGCAACGTTATAGATTAAGTCGATCAACGTATGATCAGGAAGAACAATGTCAATGTTATTTTCAACCTATCAGAAAACATTGATAGTGAAGTTGATGATAAATCTTTTTTAAATATTTTAAATTCTATATTTACCGATTCTAAATGCAGTACCAATGTTATAAAATGGTTTCGCTGGGGGTATAACGACGTGCGTCATCCATCTAAAGCTCGTATTTAAAGAATCAGTGATAACAGATTTGTTAAGAAAATCCACGCTTCGGACAGATAATCCTTTGAATACAAATACTTTTATTTGAAGGGACCGAACACCGACTGAGATCGGTCATTATAAAAATATAAAGATTGAATAGAATCAACCATTACGTGATGAAAATCTATTCTAAAATAACTATTAAAACTTCTATTTTCACTAGTTTAATACTATACTGACCTGACAATTCACAATACTTCAAATTATCCTTTTCAACATAAAATAGCAGCCTACAAATAGTTTCATACACAGACTTCTCAACGTACCGATGTCAAAAGATAATTTTGATAAAGAGGTTAATATCATTTAACAAATCGCGGTGAATAATGGTTACTCTTCCGGACTAATAGATATAAATCCTATCTAAAAAACGACACAAGTTAGCTATCAATTCAGTGTTTCCACAATAAAACAAAACTATTATGATGTTAGAATCACATATATGGAGCCACCCACTACAAAAATTTCAAACTTTTTGACGTGACAACGTCTTATAATTCGATGGAGCCGGCTGCACGCACGAAAAAACATGACTCATGCGGCGTTACCTCGCTCTGAGGCGTTCCATTTAAGGCTTGAAGTGCAAGCGAGAGCGCGGAACGAGCGACAAAGAGGCACAATCGGCCTCAGCGTTCGGCAGCGTTCGACATCTGTCTCTCTCCTACTTGAGTGAGCGATGCGTCCGCGTGGACAGCTGCTATACAATAATACATTTACATGTTTTCGTCAAGTATGAAGTGCAGTGAAAAGTGAATGTGGTGTCAATTGTTTATAGCAACGATAATTGCAGCGATAAAGGTAATGATTCTTTCGATATTAAATATATGTTCAGTGATATTGTCGAATATTCGTGCTTTCATCATTAAAATAAATAGCATCGGTCCACTAGTGCAGCGATTGTAGGTTATGCTAAAATTGACAAAACTATAACAATAAGTTAACAGAACTATTTCACGATGAGTAAAAAATCAATTGCTTTACTTACTTTACTATTCGATTGAAATAATTATCGAGCGTAGCTATGATTTCAAAAAATTAAAACATAAATGTTAAATCTTCCACATATCATAACAACGTGTCTGAAATGACAGGTTGGACCAGCCAGCCGTCAAAGAGAACAATTTTCTCCTATATCAAACACATTGAGGCGGGCTTTTTGAAAGCTAGAGTTACAAACATTTTAATGATGTTTCCAAATTTTAAATTTTAAATTTAAGATTTAAGAACAATAATTTAATCACAGTTTATTCTTGTAATAAATTATTCAAAATTATTACTTTTTTACAACAAATTACAATTAAATTTGCAAAAATAATTAAGTAACTAATTGAACAACAACTTTTATTCAGTTTACTTGCTGAAAGAAATAATGTCAATACAAAATTTATTATTATAAAATAATAAAATCAAAGATTAAACAGTCGAGTGACGTTGTCACGTTCAACTATCGTCAGTAAACCGACTTTACAGACAACCGATTTTTTAAAGTAATTTAGATATTCATGTAGCGTTTAAAACGCAGGAAGGACCTTGAAAAACGGAACAAAGAACATAGATGTAATTTCATTAATAATAAATCGGATTCAAACTTTGCGGAACATTTAATTATAGAAACCCATAACTTTAATGATAATTTCGAGATTTTACAGATTCGGAATAAAAGTAATGAATTAAATTTGCTAGAATCCCTAGAAATTAAGAAATATAAGATGTCCGATATCCTATTGAGAGATCAACAAATACTTAATAACTAGATTTTCCGTTTGCTACCAGTTGATCCTTCAATACCTCAATGGATTAAACTTAATTATATGAAATTCCAATAACCATATATCTTAGGATTATCATTAACGTTATATATCAGGTAGCTCTTTTATAGCAAGTTAGTACTTTGAAATATTTGTTTGAAGAAGATACTGTATAAGCGCAACTAGTCACATGTATTTATTAAACTAGTGAAAATCGAACTTTTGATAGTTATTTTATTTAAATTTAAAAATTTTAACGCATCAACTAAAGCAAATACAATCAGTACAGAAGACAAACTTGAAAATTAAATAGTTCAATGTGATCATGTTTTCTTGATATATCATCAAATTGAGAAATCAGGTGCAAACTAAAAAGTCTCGGTGCCAATGCGCAATTTTCAAAAAAAATTCTGGTGATTATTGAAATT
The DNA here is from genome assembly GCA_958510875.1 of Endomychus coccineus. NCBI lineage: Eukaryota > Metazoa > Arthropoda > Insecta > Coleoptera > Endomychidae > Endomychus > Endomychus coccineus. Next base: position 96,825,498 of record OY294070.1, read on the forward strand.
GGACTGAACTACACAATACAACATATTCTACAACATTTCGCCATAATAATACTCAGTTTCAGAAGGAAAATGTTTCGAAAGTCACAACAGCTGATCAATTCTTTCAAGTTTTCTTCGGCAAACGTGAAGGTTTTGATACGTTCATTCTATGAGAACTAAAAGTAATAACACTTTATATGATTATTAATGGATCCGTAGATCGACCTTTTTTATCAGAATTTACCGATTTCGGACCCTTTTGGTGGTTGAATGTATGATTGTAATATACAGGATGATTCTCCTGTGAATATTAAGAGTTTTTCATTTTCTATCACCAAATTTAGAGGAGTGTAAGTGGGGGTGTAGTTCACAGAGACAGTATTTCTTTGTCAATCTTCCCCCCACCTACCTTATTCCCCTCTAAATTTGGTGATAGAGAATGTTTTTTTTTTTTTCTTCGCTTTGGAAAAAGTAAAAAGAATAAAATTTGATTGATACTGTTGGAAAAACAATCTGTGACATCTTTTCGACCTCAAAATTTCACTGTAAAGGGATACAAATACATATAAATATGGAAGAATTTCTTTGTTAATACCTGTGTTAACACCCATCTCCCCCAAGTTACACCCTCTAAATTTGGGGTTAGAAAATTACTTTTATTTATTTTATCGTCTATGGAAAAAGTGAAAAGTAAAATTTGTTAGATAACTTGTACTAACGAAAAAAAAATTTGTGATAACTTTTCGATTTTAAAATTTGACTGAAAGGGAATATAAACGCACCCCTGAAATATTCTATATCAGAACTTTAGAACAGGTTGGAATTTCATTAGTAAAATTTTATTTGAAAAGTAACAAATCGTTGCAAACTTTCCAGTCTATCCTGTTTTTTCGAAAAATTAATAGGTTGTACATTAAAAATCTCGTGGGGTATAAACTGTGTTTCACTGTTTGAAAATAACTTACGTAGCGGCATTTACAAGGACAGTTAATTCCATGGCACAAGAATCTCATGCTTTTATACAAAACTAACGTTGTAACAATTGATACTACATTTTAGACAGCTGCTATCTAGTACATTATAAGCATGAAATTGATGAATTATTATATTCATACATTAACAGCACCTAGTTTTCTCTAACATGAAGCACTATAGCGACATACTTGACATAAATATTGATTATTGCCGGGGACGAAGTTATGATAACACGTCAAACATGTCTGGAAAATATACAGACAAAAATAAAACATAAAGGAAAAAGTCCACATTTCGTACCATGTTCAAGCCATTCATTAAACTTGATCGGCAACAGGGCTGCGGAAAGTTGTTTGGAAGCAAGTATATATTTTGATCATGTTCAACATTTGTACAATTATTTCTCAGCATCTACGTACAGATGTAGTGTTCTACAAAGATATTTGGAAAAAACAAACCTAAACCATCGGTTGTTAAAAAATATGCGATATCACATGGTCCGCTAGATCCGACGATGTTAAGTCTCTTGCTATTGTTTTCAATGAAATTAAAATTGCTTCAATGCAATTGCATAAAGATACTAACCAAAAGAATTCCACCAAGTCAGCAGCGAGATACATTTTGAAAAAACTTAATTCATTTGAGTTTGCTCTTCTGACTATTATTTGGAACAAATTATTAGAAAGGATCAATGCAACAGCAAATCTTTGCAAGAAATTAAAAATAACCTCACTCAAGACAACAATATGAGGAAACTGAAGAAGAGGCAACAAAATCCATCCGGAGAACACATTATTTAAAGATGAAACTACCAGAATACGGAAAAAAAAATGTTTCTTCTGTGGAAATTGGTTTTGTGGGAAATAAAAACTTTAAAATAATAACTTTTTTGTAATTTGAGACAAATTAGAGTTAAAAAGAAGACAAAAATCTTACAATTCTATTAATGATATTTTCAATATACTTTTTGTGGGTAATTACAATGAGTATTTCAAAACACGTCTTAAAAATATTGATGTAAATGACCTAGAAAATTAATTAATGCAATTAAGGAAATGCGTAAATCTAAATCTAGCAACATTGTTTAAATTCTGAAAAAGATGTTACAATCTTCAATCAAAACTAACACTCGCAACATTTTGAGTAACGCCTCAGGTGAACCATCATTTTCCACTCTATAATGGGTAAAATCATATCTTAGAAACTCTTTGAGCCAAGATAACTTATCATCATAGGCCCTTCTTAACGTGGAAAATGAGGTACTAGAAAACATAGATTCTAATGAAATTATAAGCCAATTTGCGGAAAAAAATGCGCAAAAGAAAAATTTAAATATTTTAATTTAATGCGCAATAGGCTAGTAGCAATGTTGGTTCTGTATTTTTTCTCTATTAGGGCCGTTTTAGTATTGTATTATTTGTGTTCTGTGTTAGTTCTATTATTTTATTTATTTTATGTATAAATGTTGATTTTTGACAGTACTACTTATTGCTATTGTTTTTTCTTCTATTTTTGACATCAAGTTTTTCGCCTGCGCCGTTATTAATGCTTTATTCCTAATCCTACGAGGGGGCCCAGAAGGTATAGCCTAGGGTCCACTACAACGAAAAATAGGATACCCATGACAGATAGTTCAAAGTATTCTTTATATTAATTTTTGGACAAAAATCATCGAAGAAATTTAGAAAATGCTTTCTAATAGATATTTGATTCCGTTTGTACTTCCACTAGTTGCCAAATTCATAAATATCAATTTATTATTATTTTGAATAGTAGACTTCCGCGGATATTGATAAAGTCGCCTAGCTTCTCTAACAACTCCGTGTGCCATTCCATAGTAAAAATTCATATCAGCTTTAGTTATTCATTTTAATTACAATACAACTCACATAAATTGTATAAATTTGACCGGTAAAAACAATATTAACGCATCTAGAAATCAAGGCTAAAGCGATCGAGTAGTATTTTCTATTTATTTCATTTGGAGATTGGCGTCTTGTTGTTATAAGCGAACACTTTATTGTTAATTATTAATACCTAAATAGTAAATTCCACTCTTTCAATTAATATTTTTCACTCCAAGTGCTAATTCTTGTTTCATTTGAGTTTACCTAGTTTCTGCCGTAATAATTTTTTAATAAATGATAATGTAGGTAAGGGAAAAGTCTATATTACTGCTGAATGCACATTATCATGTACATGGAAAAGGCGACTTCGCCTCCAGGTCTTCCGATTGAGTTATATTGACAAAAAATATATATATATATATATGTAAGGAATGAATCCTTAGTATAATCAAACTTAGTGCTCTATTGTAAAATCAGGTCGGTAAGTCAGACCTCTAATTATATGATTAAGACAATTAATTGACACAGTGCACATGTCATAAGAAATCAAGAATATAATACTTTTTAAAACTAATCCAGAAGAACAACGTGAATAGCAACTTTGAATGTTGTTTCTTCTATATTCTAGGTAAGAGTAGTAATTAGTTCAAGCTGTTATACTGTTATTTTCTATATAAAATAATAAAAACTTCTATATTCTAGAGAAACAATTCAGTGTTATTCATGAAAGAAAACCCTCTCCAAATATAAACCCACAACTATTAATCAACATTATAAAACAACATTCTTGTTGGAATTCGCCATGGACAAACTGCTGTTTACTTTCGAGGTACTCTCTGCTGCAGATGAAAAAACGAACGTAATATGTATAACTTCAATTACTACGCCGAGCGGCCGGACCTTCAAAATTCCGCTTCACTGCTGCAATTCACAAACGCATACGGAAGTCAAAAAGACAGAAGCATTTATTAAGGTAAAAAAACAATTAACTAAAAGAGGCCAGTTAAGAAAGATTTGGATTTCTCTATCTGAAGAATTACGCGAAACTTATATTGATGACGATGGTAATTTACAATTTGAAGACGAATACTTGGAAGAAATCACTGGCACTCAAGAACATAATATTACTAATGCTTCAGAACAACCGCTAATACAATTGCTCGAAAAATTACTTGAAAAAAGTCAAGAGAAATCGGAAGAAAAAAATATTGGAAAAATAGCTAAAGAATTTACAATTGATAAATTTAATGGAAAAAATTCTAATGCAAATCAATGGATGGATACTTTTGAAAAAGAGTGCGAACGGTTTAACATAGACAAACATGAGAAAAAAATTGAAATTTTAAAATCATTTATGGAAAAGAGTGCAACAGATTGGTATAGTTGTACACTTTTGAAATTAACAATTCAAGCAGACTGGAAAGATTGGAAAACAAATTTTTGTAATACATTTGCGAACAAAGTTTGGTCTTCGATAAGGTATGCATTACAATTTAAGTATCAATCGGGTTCCTTATTAGAATACGCAATAAAAAAAGAGAAACTTTTATTAGAAATCAGAATAACTATTGATAACGGAACATTAATTGATTTAATTGCTGCTGGTCTGCCAAATTATGTAGCTGATAGAATTGATAGAGAAAAATTGAAAAAGACAGAAGATTTATACAATGAAATAGGTAAATTGGAACATTTAACTCACAAGAAAAATTTTGAAATTAAAAAGAATAAAAATTATGATAATAAAGAAAAGACAGAGAAAAAAGCATGCGAAACATGTAAGAATAAAGGTAAAGGCACACGCTTCCATCCTGAAGCCGATTGCTGGTTCAAAGAGAAAGAAGATAAAATAAAACATGTCAACAAATCGGTATTAGAAGTAGAATTAAGTGATAATGATCAAAAAAACTAATAATTCCACCATTAATTAGACTTAAGATAACATTAAACAATACTTTGGAAGTATCTGCTCTTTACGATTCAGGCTCAAATGTTTCACTTATAAATTCAAAACTAGTTCAATTGAAACAGAAAATCAGTTTAAACAAAAGAGCTAACTTAAGAACAATTAATGGTGTGTATAAATCAGAAGAATTAATAAAAATCAAAGCAAAAATATTAAATATAGAAGAATACATAGATGTATTCGTAATCAATAATGAAAACTTTGAATATGACTTTCTAATAGGATTAGATTGCATAAAAAAGTTCAAGTTAATTCAAAATGAAAAACTAGAGATAGAACAGAGAAATTCTGATATCAAAGATAAACAAGTATATCAAATAAACTTCAATGAACATGTAGATTTAGACAATTTTAAAGTCTTAACAAATCACTTGAGTCATTATGAAGAAGATATAATAAAAAATCTTATAGATGAATATAAAAATTGTTTTGCAAAAGATAAATATGATATAGGCATAGTAAAAGATTACGAAGCCAGAATAGATCTCATAGTAGATAAATATTGCAGCAAAAGACCTTATCGGTGCACAATAGAAGATAAAAAAGAAATAGAGGAACAAGTCTCAGAATTACTTAAAAGAAACTTGATAGAAGAATCATATAGTCCCTTTGCTGCTCCAATTACACTAGCATATAAAAGAGATGAAAATAAAAGATCAAGACTATGCATAGATTTTAGAGATTTGAATAAAATAGTAGTTCCCCAATCACAACCATTTCCACTAATTGAAGATTTGGTAACAAGAACAAGAGACTGCAAATATTTTTCAATTTTTTTGATATAAATTCAGCATTTTGGTCTATCCCACTAAGGATTGAAGATAGAAGAAAAACGGCATTTGTGACTCAAGAGGGATAATTTCAATGGACTTGTTTACCTTTTGGGTTAAAGACTTCGCCGGCTATTTTTCAAAGAATATTGAGTAATATAATAAGAAAACGTAAGCTGTCAGATTTCACAGTAAATTACATTGATGATGTACTAATTTTTTCAAAATCTTTTAAAGAACATATAGATCACGTATCACAATTATTAGAAGCAGTATTGAAAGAAGGATTCAGATTAAAATTTTCAAAATGCACATTCGCATTAGACTCAGTTCAATATTTAGGTCACATTATAAAACACAACTCAATTTCTCCAATAAAAGATAATCTAATTTCGATTAAGAATTTCCCAATACCAAAAAATCAGAAGAACATTAGACAGTTTCTAGGAAAAATTAATTTTTACAATGAATATGTTCCAAAAATTTCATTAATCTTAGAACCATTACATAATCTATTAAGAAAAGGGCAAAGTTTCATTTGGACCGAAGAATGTCAAAAAGCCTTTGAATATATGAAAAATTTCCTCTGTACTCAGCCAGTATTGACAATATTTGATCCAAATCTACCGATACACATATACACAGATGCAAGCCTACAAGGCATAGGAGCCATATTAAAACAGCCACAACTAAATGATAAATTAGAAACTCAAAAGCCGGTAGCATATTTCTCAAAGAAACTGAATGAATCACAAAAAAGAAAGAAAGCAATTTACTTAGAAGCTTTAGCAATAAAAGAAGCAGTAAAGTACTGGCAACATTGACTTATAGGTAGACATTTCAAAGTGTTCTCAGATCATAAACCACTAGAAAAGATGAATATCAGAGCTAGAACAGACGAAGACTTAGGCGATATGACCTACTATTTATCGCAATATGATTTTGAAATAATATACCGTCCAGGTAAAGATAACTTAGAAGCAGACTGCTTGAGTAGAAATCCAGTATTAGAGTCTCAAGAAGATAATGATGATCAATTAAAAATTGTAAATTTAATAAAAATGGAAGATATTTTAAAAGATCAAAAAGATAACCAGGATATAGAATTGAAAAAGGATAAATTAATTATTAAAGATAATTTATATTATAAAAAGGTTAAAAACAGAGAAAAGATTATATTGTCGGAACAATTTAGTAAAAAACTAATAGAAGACACACATAAGAAATTTTGCCACATAGGAATAAAACAAATGCAAAGTAAGATACTGCCATATTATGCAGCAAAAAGAATATCAGAAAACATACATGAAACTTGCAAAAATTGTGAAATATGTATAAAAAATAAATCGAGGGGACAAAACAAAATTGGTCTAATGTCACATCTTGGTCCCGCAAAAAAGCCATTTGAAATAATTTCTATAGATACAATAGGTGGATTCGGTGGTTCACGATCCACAAAAAAATATTTGCATCTTTTAGTAGATCATTTCACAAGATTTGCTTACATATTAACATCAAAAACACAAAATGCAAATGATTTCATTAAGTTGACAGAAAATGTTATTAAAGGACATAATATAGAGATAATCCTAACAGATCAATATCCAGGAAAAAATTTCAAAGAATTTTTAGAAAAAAGGAAAATTGCTATGATTTTTACAGCAGTTAACGCACCATTCTCAAATGGTTTAAACGAAAGACTTAATCAAACTTTAGTGAATAAAATTAGATGTGCAATAAATGAAGAAAATAAAAGACATGCATGGACAAATATAGCACATAATTGTGTAGAAAAATACAATGAGACTGAACACACGGTAACAGGATTCAGTCCAAAATATTTATTATCAGGTGAAGATACCTCAACATTACCAAATGAATTAAGAAAAATCAAAGATGATAATAATAACCTTGAAAATAATAGAACAATTGCGTTACAGAACAGTATTAAGTACCATGAATATAATAAAAAATTATACGATAAGAACAGAAAAAATCATGATTTTAAAGTCGGCGACTTAGTATATGTTGAGAATGGAAACCGACTGAATCGAAGAAAATTAGATGAACTAAGAGTTGGTCCATATAAAATTTTAAATAAGTTATCAAACTCGATGTACGAAATTGACATAGGACACAAAAAATCAGAATCAAACTTATTTCATATCTCTAAACTCATTCCAACTCCTAATGAACCAACTGTAAAAGATGCTTGAGACGTCCAGCCATAGCTTCTAATGAACTTGTACCAAAATTTTTTAACAAAATTTTATCTTAGGGAGGGAGATGTAAGGAATGAATCCTTAGTATAATCAAACTTAGTGCTCTATTGTAAAATCAGGTCGGTAAGTCAGACCTCTAATTATATGATTAAGACAATTAATTGACACAGTGCACATGTCATAAGAAATCAAGAATATAATACTTTTTAAAACTAATCCAGAAGAACAACGTGAATAGCAACTTTGAATGTTGTTTCTTCTATATTCTAGGTAAGAGTAGTAATTAGTTCAAGCTGTTATACTGTTATTTTCTATATAAAATAATAAAAACTTCTATATTCTAGAGAAACAATTCAGTGTTATTCATGAAAGAAAACCCTCTCCAAATATAAACCCACAACTATTAATCAACATTATATATATGGGATGTTGAAATGATAAACAATTCGGATTCCTTGAGGGGAAATAATTTAAAAAAAAAGGGTCATTATGAGGATCACAGAAAGTACATGTGACCTCCAAAAACTCTATAGATGCGTACAGCTTATGGTAGTTGTTGCCTCCGAAGGTGTTGCCACATTATCAGAAGTCATATAGACACCTCTTTATCTGCGTGCTAGGTTTTAAATATTTACTGAAACCATAGTCAAGAATGATGCCCACTGCTCATTGCCATTATCTATTTTTTCAATTTCAGTTTATGATATAGCTTGTAATCTGTTGAGAAAACTTCTACAATTATTATCAGCTTAACATCTGCGGACATAGTACCAGTGTTTAGGAATTTCATAAAAAGTACCATTATCCAGATTACCATCTATACCTTAACGAATTCAGGGAATTACACTAAGTATTAAAGTTAAAAATAAATAAAGCATACATTGCAAAATATATAAGATCTACAGAAAATATTAAATCTGATCCCTGAAATGTTTGGTGTTCCATACAAAACAAAAAGACTTCACTGGTACTATATTATAATAATAGTTCTCAAACTATAGTTAATAAGGAAATATTTATTCGATCAAATTTTATATCTACATAAGAATATAAAGGATATACCATTAAGGGTGTAGAACACGTCACAAAAATAAGGTAATAAATAATGATCAACCGTTTTTCATTGTATAATTAAATATAGAATTAACAATTATAATAAGTGCTATTGAAATAGCTCTAAAATAATTTGTAAATACAATCTTAGAGGTTAATTTTAAAATTGTTAGAAATTAGAAAGTTATTTCTTTATTTAAAATTATTAAAATAGCACTAAAATAATTTGTTAAATGTCAAGGCTTAAGGCCATGTTCCACATTTCTAATCGTGATGTGTACCCATCTCTTGTATAATAAGCCTTGAATTTGGATTTTAAGATTTTATTATTGAGAAATATACATTTTTTAAAACTATTATACTCCTCAAACCATTTTTTTGTCTACTGTAATATATATGATGCCTTTGAATAGCTCTAAAAAGTGATAGATTATCACCTTTATCCACTAAAAATATTATTAGAGCACTAAGAACCTTTCATCTAAATATTTGATAAGTAAAAGTAAATTTAATCTGAGTCAAACTAGAAATAACTCTGATATTGTTATAGATAATGATGAAATTGAACAAGTCGAGCTGTTTAAATGTATGTGTTATAATTGACAAACACTTAACTTTCTCTTGTCATGCTGATTATTCAACTATATGAACGCACAAAGACTTATCCGAGGAGTTAACAATATAGCTACAAAATAATTATATTACTTCACTTCAATTATTGTTCATCCATGTATTTCACAGAGATTGATACATTTCAATAAAAGCAAAATAAGCATTACCTATATAAAAGGTATAAAAGGATGTAACCGTTACACAAGAATTACTTCTATGTTGAAATAAACCAGTATTCCTGGTGAAATCTTCAGTTTATTACAGATATACATGAATATCCAACTCTTGTTAGAGATGACTTCTACATATCAACAATTCCTACATTTACTGGACAGTATGATCTCTTACGCTAAGGTCTTCTTAACTTCAATGAATTCAAGATATTAAAACATGTAGAAAAGTAAAAGGATATCAAAGAAAAATGTGTGAAATATTGTAAAGATAACATAACTGTGTAATATTGAAATTGTGCATATTGAGTATTAAGTTTTTTGTATTTCATGTCCAATGGGTAAGACAATTCATTATTTTCACAAATAAAATTATCTGATGATGAACAAAAGGGAAGAACATTAATAAAACACCACTCAAAGATATGCAATACTTACATAGCCCACAAAAATTGACTGGTAATCATTGTGCATAACAGCGTTGAACCTTCGTCACCTTTGGGGAGCCTTTAGGCATTTCATACATTCCTTACCTTCATTCAAATTTGTGATATTTTAAACATGAAAGTGTACCAAATGAAACCAATGATTTCCCCTCGTTAATTTTGTAACAAAATGTGGTAATATAAAGTACAAACTATAATAATTTTTGTAAAACCAATAATATTTACAACTTACTTTATCGGGAATTCCTGATCATTTTGGAAACTTTCCTTACTTTCCTCTCCACCTGGGTCTGAGTTTTCCTCAATTAAGTTTTCTTCTTTAATATCAATTTGAGTTTCAAGATCTGGTTCACTCTTTATAAAAATAGGCAACATTTCGTTTGGTGGTCGTATATTACTGTGGTGAGTATGTTGCAATTTGCAATTAATAAAGAAACAGAAATATTCAATGTTTTGTTGTGAGCATATATAATATATATATTTTTATAATGGTTTGGTATGGTCACAGAACTTTTCAACAGTTTCAATGTGAAATTGTCAAACATGAAAGAACAATGTTCAGTGATCAGAGATAACCAGCTCTTTGTTGCGTCGGCAACAGTGCGGGTTCATTCTTAAATGTTGGAAAGCGCTTGCCGCAGATTCAACATTCCGCGTATTAGTTCTATTGTTTCACTTCGTTTTTAATGAGTGATCTATGAATTAAATTTTTGACTTTAGTTGAATGTCGCTTGACAGAATTATTATATATTCAATAAATGATTTAAAGATTATATCAGTAAGTTCTTCATTCTCCCGAAACTACAATTTTCATCAGGTTATGGGCCCAGGCTCATTCAGATTGCGCGAGTGAATTTTTTATTCTTGGCTTGATCGATTACTGCTAGTTGTGGTATACAACATGACGCAAGATAGCTCAAGACTGAACATTACATTGTTGAATGGAGGTAACTACATTTTCTGGAAGGCGAAATTGAAAGCCGTGTTTGTGCGTGATGATTTGTGGGAAATCAGTCAGTGAGCCAAAGCCGGAAATTGTCAACGACGAATGGAAGAAGAAAAATAACAAAGCTATGGCGTGTATCACCCTGAGTGTTGAGGACGGTCAACTCATACATTTTGATCATTTGAACGATGCGTACGATGCTTGGCAAGCATTATCCAAGAAGTACGAGAGGTCAACGTTTGGCAGTAGGTTATATTTGAGACGAAAATTGTATGGAATACAATATCGTGGGGGACCAATGAGCACTCATAGATGCAATAATGGAAGTGGTCGGTTTGCTGAGAGGATCAGGCAAAGCTCTCGAGGATGAAGAGGTCGTAGCAGTTTTGCTGGTAAGTCTTCCAGAATCATTTTCAGGGCTTGTCACAGCGCTCGAGGGACGTGACGAAGCAGATTTGACGGTGGAATATGTGACCGGAAAAATACTTGACGAATATGAAAGACGCGCTGAAGCTAGTGAATCGGGAAAAGGGGATACACAAGTGGCGCTACGGTCAACGGCAACAGGATCACACAAGGTTAGTCGTAGTTTTAAAAATAAAACAGGAAGAAGTGACAAAGTAAATAAAAATCACAAAGAGACTCGGGTATGTTATTATTGCCAAAAACCAGGTCATTTAAAAGTAGATTGTTATCGATTCAAAAGAGTTCAAGATCAGCAAAAGTCAGTTGGTACAGAATCAGCTAAATCTTTGTTCGAGGGTAAAAGTAGTAACAAAGAAAGCTACACGACATTCAAAGCACAGGATAAGTCTCGCAATGCGATTATCCAGGGTTGGTGCATAGATTCCGGAGCGACGAGTCATATGACAAATGACCGAAATTTTTTCTCATCGATTCGTAAAACCACTGCTACAGTTTTTCTCGCTGATGGTTCATCGGTGTCAGCAGCTGGAGTTGGAAAAGACCTACTTCACTGCAATTTGCCAAAGGGAGGCAAACAAGTACAACTGAAAAATGTACTGTATATTCCACAGTTGGATGATGGCCTACTTTCAGTCAAGCGCATAACAGAACAGGGTTACCGAGTAATCTTTGAGAGGGACAAGTGTGGCATATACAAGGATCAGGAGATTATTGCAGAAGCAAGGAGCAACGGAAATTTATTCAGACTCGAAACCGTAATACCGACGACAGTTAACTTAGCGAAAGAAGCGGTTTGTTTGCATCAGTGGCACCGTCGATTGGGCCACAGAGATCCAGTTGCGATAAAAAGATTGATCAACGAAAACTTAGCCACAGGAATCCAAGTATCTGCATGTTCGCAAGAGGTAGTTTGCGAAAATTGCTTGAAAGAGAAATTAACTCAGGCTAAGTTTCCTGATAGCAATCGAAGAGAAGAGGCACCATTGAGACTAATTCACTCTGATTTGTGCGGACCGATGCAGACTTCAACGCCAAGTGGAAACAGATATATCTTGACACTCATCGACGATCATTCACGTTTTACTGTAGTGAGACTGATCAAGTCCAAGGATGAGGTGGCAGGGGTTGTTCGAGAATATATTGCGCAGATGTCAACGAGATTTGAAAGGAAACCCATTGCCATTCGGACAGATAATGGTAAAGAGTATGTTTCTCAGGAGCTGAGCGATTTTCTGAAGAAAGAGGGTATACAGCATCAGGTCACCGTTCCTTATACTCCGCAACAGAATGGAGTTGCAGAGAGGAAAAACAGATCATTGACAGAATCTGCTAAATGCATGCTGCTGGACGCAGGACTTCACAATCGTTTCTGGGGAGAAGCAGTTCTTATGGCAACATATTTGCAGAACCGCTTGACAAATAGAAGCATAGACAAAACTCCGGTTGAGCTATTTACAGGTATGAAACCAGATTTAAGCCATGTTCGAGTTTTTGGATCGAAAGTTTTCTCACTAGTCCCCAAACAAAAACGAAGGAAGTGGGATGACAAGGCGGAAGAAGGCGTCCTGGTAGGGTACGATGGTAATACCAAAGGATACAGGATTTTAGACCCGAAAACAAGCAAAGTTTGGATCAGCAGATCGGTGCGCATAATTGAAAAAGGTACCGAACATCCAGTTTTGGTAGGCACACATACCGAAGGGGTAATTGACATCATTCCACATTCTGCAGCTACAATGGAAGGTGTTCAAGTCGATATGAGTGAAGCCGACGAAGATACACAGAATTCCGGAGAAGAAGTAACAGGGCACAGTTCTGATAAGTATGACGATGCACCAGACAGTTCAGATGTACAGATACGAGTTTCGAAACGAAGTAACAAGAATGTACCTCCAGTGAGACTTACATACAAGGTGCATGCGGACCATGTCAGGGAGCCGAAGTCGTGGAACGAAATGTTGCAGATGACACAACGTGAACAAAGTTTATGGTTTGCTGGAGCAGAACAGGAAATATTATTTCTCAATCAATGGGAATTGGCGGAACTGCCACCAGGAAAGAAATCCATTTCTTGTAAGTGGGTGTTCAAAGCGAAGTTGGACGGCAATGGTCATATCCACACTTATAAGGCTCGCTTGGTAGCCAGAGGTTTTTCGCAGATTTTCGGAGAAGATTACGACGAAACGTTCGCCCCAGTTGTTAAACATGAGACTATTCGAGTATTGTTCGTCATAGCTGCACAGAGAAGTCTTTATGTTCGACAACTGGATGTCAAAAGTGCATATCTCAACGGTGAGCTGATTGAAGATATATATATGGAGCAACCACAGGGTTTCCAGAAACCTGGTCAGCAAAACAAAGTACTGAAATTGCGAAAAAGTTTATATGGTTTGAAGCTGCTCGCGTGTGGAATAAGAGAGCAAGAGAAGTTTTCTTAGAGCTTGGATTTCAACAGGGGAATGCATACCAATGTCTCTATTCGAGGAAGGAAAACGATGGAAGCATTACTTACGTTCTCTTGTATGTAGATGATGTTCTGGTGGCTGGTAAATCTGAAGAATCAACCGAGAAAGTTAGCAGAAAATTGCAGGATTATTTCGACATTAAGGACTTAGGTTGTGTTAGTCATTATTTGGGAATTCAAGTCGAACGTCAAGCAGATGTTTCATTTCTGCTCAATCAAAGAGCAAAAATTACAAAAATGTTGGAGAACTACGGTTTAACGGAACCGAGACCTGCAGCTACTCCGATGGAAACTAGTTTTATGTCTGCAGAAACGAGTACCAGTACAGAGTTAGGAAACAACACGTCGTATAGAAAAGCAATAGGATCATTGTTGTATATTGCTACAGTGTCTAGACCAGACATTGCGATTGCAGTCAGTCTACTCAGTCGTCGTTTAGAGAAACCTACCCAACAAGACTGGAACGCTGGAAAGCGAGTGATGCGGTATCTCGCATCCACAGTTGATAAGAAACTTCGTTTATCCTCGAATGGAAGTTTAGAATTGAAATGTTTCGCAGATGCAGATTGGGCTGGGGACAGGACTGATCGAAAGTCTATTAGTGGTTATGTCTTCTTGCTTGGAGAAGGAGCAGTAGCCTGGTCAAATCGAAAACAAGCGTCAGTTGCCATGTCTTCCACCGAGGCGGAGTACGTTGCTGCGTCGTTTGCTAGTAGGGAGTTGTTGTGGATCAGACAGCTGCTCGTGGACATTTATATTTCAGTTGATGGTCCAACAACTATGTACGAAGACAATCAAGGGTGTATTCGATTGATTGAATCGAGTAATTCAGGAGCTCGAACCAAGCATATCGATGTATGTTATCATCAAATTCGAGATCTACGTGAGAAGGGAATTATCGATGTGCTGTACTGTCCATCTAGCGACATGTTAGCTGATCTATTCACGAAGCCGCTAGCCAGAGAACCATTCCGAAGGATGTTGATCCTACTGGGACTACACACTACAATGATTAGAACCTGCGACAGCGAGAAGGGGTGTTGGAAAGCGCTTGCCGCAGATTCAACATTCCGCGTATTAGTTCTATTGTTTCACTTCGTTTTTAATGAGTGATCTATGAATTAAATTGTTGACTTTAGTTGAATGTCGCTTGACAGAATTATTATATATTCAATAAATGATTTAAAGATTATATCAGTAAGTTCTTCATTCTCCCGAAACTACAATTTTCATCATTAAAGCTTTCCATGCATGTTAAGCTATTAATTTACCACAGAACAACTACGAAGCTATTTCCACGCCTCAAAAGGTCTACCCCCAACCGCAATACCATTTTCCACTAAAACCATGTAGTTCATTCATTCCTCCAAACTCAAAACCGTGATTTGAAGATAATCAAATTCCAGCACGGTTTCATTAATGTTTTAATTACATTCGTTTCCACATTTGGGAAGAATGGATATCCTATTGATTATTAATTATATAATGTATATTGTATTATTTGTTTTCTCGGTATTTTGGTTCTACATTATTACTATGAATTCAATAAGACTTGTTTTGAGGTTTCGACAGTTTAATTCTATTTTTATAAAAAATTACTTTATTAATTACGATTAACGGATTGCGTCTGGAGCCGACAAAGCATATTAGTCAAGTTGTAGGAGGAGAAAAATATTTTTTTCCCGCCATTTAAAATCTGAGTGTCGATTTATATACATATTGGGGAGTTATAGGTATTATCAAAATGAATAACCTTACAGCAATTGCGCATGCGCAAAGAGTGTTTTACAAGCCCTAAGGCCCAAAACGAGTCACAACTTTGAAATTTTTTTTCTCACCCGCATCGTATGATATAATAATGAAACCTATGAGAAAAATTTTCCATAGCTGGGCTTGATTCACGTTTTTTTTTTTGGAAAAAACAAATTGATCTTTTTTGATAAAAGTGAGGTTAGGTGGCAACTACAAAACCTTGAATATCTCTGCAAGTACGAGGCCTAGAAGATCGTACTTAGGCTCAAATTGTTTGTAATAAAAAGTCCTACCTTCGGTTATATCGATTAGTCACTTGTAACCAGTTTATGACCAGCTTTTGGTCATTTAATTTTTTTTGACCATTTCATAATTCGATTTTCTCGGAAGCTGTAACAGTTATTGAAATGAATCTTTCTTCATAAGAATACATTTTTTTTCACTTACAATTTGAGCCCAAGCACGTTGAAATCGTGCGATATTTTTGTTTTCGCATATAACCTCAAAAATTCAGAACCAATCGACACAAAACCTGGTGCATTTTAAAGAAGACACTTTTTTGAGTCGAAGGTTAAAATCTCGAATTATGAGACACCATTTTAGATGGTTTTTTTCGACTTTAAAACTCAAATTTTACTCGCGCAAGTTCGCGCATGTACTATGAGATCATATATACAACGCGCGTCGTTCTAATTTCTTTTAATTGTATGGTCGTAATTAACATCAATTTCTGAGTCAATATTAGTTACAATTATATCTGTTTCTTCCTCAAGATCAACAGTTTCATCTAACAAAGTTACTTGTGGCTCTTCTACATTTGAACAAGTTTTTCCTGCACAAGTACCGAAAAAGACAGTGCATTTTAATCCTAATTTTTTATACGAGCATCTACCACTACATGATTTTTTACATTTACAGGAAATTATTTTTAGTAATGACAGTGGAATGACCTCTTTGGTATTTGAAATAGGAAATAAGCTATTGAGTGTGCGTTTCCACCCCCATTTTAATGGGTCAATCTCAGTATTACCCAACCAAATGTGCAACTGGTAATAGACTAGGAAAATATGCTGTAGAGCAGCATCGTCGGTTGGGGAAGAGCTGCTAGATTACACACTGATTTGGCTGTTCTCTTGCGAAATGCTATATATCTCAAATAATCAAGACTAATAGGTATTTTTAAATTAGGTGAATAATTTTTTTTAATTATCTCAGTACCAATATTTTTTAGATCTTTCTAAAATTTTTCTTCATTTTTTGGACATTTTTCATAAAATTTCGCGACTTCATCCGGTATTGATGAAGGTTTTAATTTTTTTTTTAATGTCTAAAAAAAAAGATGTACTATCACAACCGCTGAAAACGTGTATGAAAGCAATAAATTTAATGCTATATATACATAATATTATAAAAAAATTTTAAGATAAATTTTAATGTTAATGATCAATAATTATTATTATTATTATTATTATTATTATCATCATTATTATCTTATATGCAACATTTATCATATAATAAAGTAATAGAAACGAACGTGGCGAGAAAGAAATTTGACGCCGCGCGTTGTATATATGAGCTATTAGTACATGTGCGAACTTGCGCGAGTAAAATTTGAGTTTTAAAGTCGAAAAAACCATCTAAAATGCTGTCTCATAATTCGAGATTTCAACCTTCGACTCAAAAAAGTGTCTTCTTTAAAATGTACCAGGGTTTGTGTCGATTGGCTCTGAATTTTTGAGGTTATGTACGAAAACAAAAATATCGCATAGCTCAAAATCTATCAAACCGATTTTAACGTGCTTAGGTTCAAATTGTAGGTAGAAAAAAACGTATTCTTATGAAGAAAAATTCATTACAATAACTGCTATAGCTTCCGAGAAAATCGAGTTATAAAATGATCAAAAAAATTAAACTGGCCAAAAACTGGTCATAAACTGGTTTCAAGTGACTAATCAATATAACCAAAAGTAGGTCTTTTTATTAAAAATAATTTGAGCCCAAGTACGACCCTCTAAGCCTTGTACTTGCAGAAATATTCAAGGTTTCGTAGTTGCCACCTAACCTCACTTTTAGCGGAAACGGTTGATTTATTTTATCAAAAAAAAAACGTGAATCAGTCTCAGTAATGGGCAACTTTTCTCATAAGTTTCATTATTCTATCTCATAATGCGGGTGAGAATTAAATTTCAAATTTGGGACTCGTTTAGGGCCCTAGGGCTCGTAAAACACTCTTTGCGCATCCGCAATTGGTATAGGGTTATTAATTTTGATAATACCTATAACTTTTATCCTAAACTTTTTCGATCCGAAGTCATCTATAAAACCTAGTTCCGAAAAACTGATTATCAAAACAGTTTTTCATAACTCAACCCAGTCCCCCCTCAAAGTGTGTCGGTGTTTTTTGGCAATGCTGTTGATGATGGACGACCAATGATAAAATGTGATTGAGACCTGATTGTGCTTGGTATTGCAGTGAATGTGACCGTTAAGATTATTAGTTTTATGTTCTGTTGAGCGTCATCAAACAATCTCACATTGTATTGGACAACTGACCTATTGCTCAGATCCGTATTAAAAATTATATTGTCTTTAAATGAATCTATATATGATATTTGTCTTTGATAAGAATTCTGTTTATATTTTAATTACTGATTCCATGACTTAGTCCCTTATTATGCATTTTTAGTTGTTTGTGTCAAATAAATGGTTGTTCATTCCTTGTTTTTTGTGCTTATTAATTTCAAGGCTTTCTAAAAGATTCAGCACACCCATCATAAAACTTAATTGACTCTTTCCACATTTGGCTGAAATATCGATTAAGGAAAGGTTCAAATTGAAAAACACATATTTCAAAATATTTCTGTTTATTGAATCACCAGAATCCTGAGAAAATTGAAATTTTTTCCTGAGTTTTAATGGTAATCCTTTTATGTACAAGTGTACATACATAACACAAAGTGGCGACGAGGATCAAAATAGTGTTTTAAATTGTCAAGATGGCAATGTTAGGCAGTATGCCAATTTTTAAATCGACGGACGATTTTATTGTTTACAAGGAACGATTGAACAATTTTTACATGTAAACTCAATCGTATAAGAGAAACGCGTGGGTGTATCACTAACTTCAGTTGATGCTGCCGTTTATACGACCCTAAGGGATCTTTGTGACCCGGATCTACCGAGCACGAAGACGTATGTACAATTGTGTGAAATTTTAACGAGGCAGTATACTAGGAAGGTTGCAGCATTTAAAGAAAGAATCAACTTCTATGAAGCAAAACAGTTGTCTAATGAGAGTATCAATGGATGGTATGCTCGTATCAAGAAGCTTGCAGTAAACTGTAGATTTGGGCCGGTGTTAAATTCAGTCTTAAAAGACAGATTTGTAGTAGGCATGTCAAAGGAAAGGTATTAGACAGGCTCTGTGAAGAGGACCCATCTACAAAGTCAACAAGCAGGTTAGATTAGCTCTGAAGAATGGACCGGTAAAGAAAATAAATTGTTATGCTTGTGGCAAGGATAATCATGATTTCAGCATGTGTGTTGCTAGAAATTATAAATGTAAAATATGTTCAAAAGTAGGGCATATTGCAAAGGTTTGTAGAAGTAATAAGGGTAGTAACAACAATTTTAGGTTAGACACAATTTTGTAGAGACTTATAATTTACAAAATTTATTACAGGAGTTTACGGAGAAATTCAGTAAGTTGGATCTTTCGCATGCATATAATCAGTTGGAACTGGAGGAGACTACCAAACATTTACTCGCTTGGAGTACACATCGGGGTGTATTTAAGGTAGAGAGGTTACCATTTGGTACCAAACCAGCTTGCGCGGTTTTTCAAAAAACTATAGAGCAGACCCTGCAAGGTGTTAAAGGGGTAATAAATTTTATAGACGATATTGTTGTAACCGGTGTGAACGACAAAGAACATTTAAAGAATTTAAGAGAGGTTTTTGCAAGATTAAATAATGCAGGTTTTAAATTAAAAAGTAATAAATGTAGTTTTTTCCAAGACAGCATTTTTTATTTGGGACATATTATAGATAAAAGGAGGGTTTGCGAAAGGATCCAGAAAAGGTTAAAGCGATTTTAAGTGCGCCAAAGCCAGAAAATGTAACGCAACTTAGATCAGTGATCGGAATGATCAATTATTATTCAAAATTTATAGGTAATGTAGCGACGTTATTGAGCCCGATGTATAGTCTTTTAAATAAGGATACGGATTTTATGTGGAATCAGGATTGTGATAAAGCTTTCAGAAAAGTTAAAGAAATTATTGCGTCAGAAAGGGTACTGGTTCACTATGATCCTAGTTTACCAATAAAACTAACGTGTGACGCAAGTCCTTATGCAGTGGGAGGAGTGTTGTCGCATGTTTTTCCAAATGGTGAGGAGAGACCGATAAATTTCGTTTCGCGTAGTTTATCAACAGCCGAAAAAAATTACTCTATGATAGATAAGGAGGCATTAGCTATATATTTTTCGGTTAAACGTTTAGCACAGTATTTAATAGGGCAAGAGTTCGTGTTGGTCACTGACCACAAACCGTTAACGTTTATTTTTGGTGAAAGGAAAGGAATTCCAGCAATGGCAGATTGCAAAGATGGGCGGTATATTTAAGTTCATTTAAATTTAAGATTCAGCACATTAAAGGCGAGTTAAATTCCAACGCGGATTGTCTGTCGCGTTTGCCTATTCCTATAAATTTTTCATCAGCACATACGGACGATTATACATACCTTCATTTTATACAGGAAAATTCTGAGTTACCTATAAACCCGACGATGATTAAAATCGAGACAAAGAACGATCCGGTACTTGCTAAGATTTTTAATTTTATAAGAGAAGAGTGGTCAAACTATTTAAGCCAAGAAGATATAGGGTTAAAATCGTATTTTGTTAGACGTAGCGAGTTTACAATAGAGAGAGAAATAATCATGCTAGGGCATAGAGTAGTGGTACCGAGTAAGTTGAGGAAGGAATTATTAAAGGAGATACACGTTTCGCATCCGGGTATTGTACGGATGAAATGTAAAGCGAGATCTTACTTTTGGTGGCCTGGTATCGATAGAGATATTGAGGATATAGTTAAGCGTTGCGATAGTTGCATCAAGGCAAGACCTAGCCCACCAAAAGGGGCAGTAATTTCTTATTCGGAATCAAGAGAAGTTTTTGAGCGAGTGCACATAGATTTTTTTAGTAGTGGCCTGAGGTGGTAGAGATGAGTTCGATGAGTACAGTTCAGGCCCGTAGCCAGCCGTAGGGCCCGACGGGCCCGGGCACCCCCCGAAATTCCGTGAAGCCATATTTCTTATGACAACTTCACGCCTGGGAGACATATATAATATCTATCAGAACATTTGAACAGAAGATTACTTTTTCATCTGGATAGATTATCTCGAATCCGATCATCAAAAATTGCTTGTGGAACACAAAATACGCTTTTACTAGACAAGTGTTGGTTTTCACACAGTTTACTGGTATTTGAAATTTCCCGCGCAATTTTTCGTGATCCAATTCGAGATATATCGATCCGAATCAGAACTCACACTCAGTTGCAGTTTCGATAAGCAACTGTTACTTGCGTAAGTTAAATATTGTTTACGAGAATCGAAATTGAAATGAAACGTGCACAAGGCCAAACAAGTATTGTTGGGTCGTGAACTTATTCAGAAACCACGCTTATGCGACGAAAATTCTTCAAGATCTCATCCAAGAACATGTTCCGGAGAGTAAAAAGAAGAGGCTTATTCATCTTTGAGGAACAAGATTCATCGAACGACATGACAGCATACTATCTTTTGTAGAACTGTTCCAAATCATCCATATGGGATTAGAAGAAATTTCAGAAAAATCTTGGGCTATTTCGAAAACTGCGGCCTGCTTACTTGCAGCAGTTCAGAAAAGCGAGTTTCTCGTCAGTCTCTTGGTTTGTAACAGACTTTTCAGCTTCACGCTTCCTTTGTCAATTCAACTGCAAGACAAGTCACGTGATTTGGCATCAGCAGTAGAGCATGTTCACGAAATCGTGAATATGCTTCAAGAAGAACGAAAAACTGCAGAAGTATCGTTCAGCAAAATTTTTTATAGCAGCTGAAAAGCTTGCAAACGATACATTCGATATGGAGCTGAAAGTTCCGAGACTCACGTCGAAGCAAACAACTCGTTCCAATTATCAAACAGACTGTTGAATCGTACTTTCGGTCTGCTGTTTTTATTCCTTGCCTCGATACGCTGATTCAGAATTTGTATGACAAATTTCTTAATGAGAACGCGGGAATCTTATCAAGCTTACAGATACTTCTCCCTGGATTTGCTGTAATTGAAAAAGTAGATGACTTACATCATCTTTCGCCATACTTTGATGATCGAGTCTCAGAATCCGCTGTAAAAGCTGAGTATAAGTTGTGGTGTGAGAAATTATCGGGACTCGAGATTTTTGTGACAAGAGCAGATTTCCAACAATCAAATATCTATTAACAGTTTTGGCAACTCTTCCGGTCACAACGGCAAGTGTGGAAAGGTCATTTTCGACAATGAAAAAAAATCAAGACTTACTTACGTAACTCAACGGGCAACGAAAGACTTAGTGCACTAGCCGTACTGTCAATTCATGGAAACTTAGGTATCGATCCGAATGAAGTTCTTGAGATTATGGCAGCAAAGAAATCGCGAAAGTTAAAATTTTAAATTTTGTCTACTGAAATTGACGCTTTTGTTTGACAATTGATGTGTATGTGCGTGACTCACAATTAAAATACAGTGATGATATTAATAACAGTAAAGCAGTTTTTCACTAATGAGTCCCACTTTGATAACAAATATCCTTGCAAGACACCCATCAACCATTTCTGCCCCCCTGCCCACCAAAAAATTATTACTACGTTTTGGGCCCCCCCCAAACCAAATTTCTGGCTACGGGCCTGGTACAGTTGGTACTATATTGGAATTGCGAAAGATATTCGCTTGTTTCGGTATTCCGGATAGCACAGTAAGCGATAACGGACCGCAATTTTCATCTGCGGAGTTTTTAACTTTTTGTGTCAAAAATGGTATTAGGCATGTGACGTCACCTCCGTATCATCCGGCTACTAATGGCGCGGCGGAAAACACGGTAAAGTCGGTAAAAAGTGCATTGTATAAGGCATTTAACGACCCAATCAATAGCAATGTACTAATTAGCACGATTATTGCACGATATCTATTAACATATAGAACCACAGAGCATGGTACGACGAAAAAGAAACCAGCGGAGTTGATGTTTGGTAGACCGATTCCGGTTAGGTTAGATAAGATTAGACCAAATAATGAAACGCGAGAAAATAAACGTATCACTTCGGGCAGAGAAGTAACATTTTCTGTTGGGGAGGAGGTTCATGTAAAGGATTATAGGAACAAGAATAAGTCAATTTGGATTGCAGGACAGGGTTTTGGGACCAAGAATATATTTAGTTAAAACTAAGGAGGAACAAATTTGGAAAAGGCATTTAGATCAGATGATTAAAACATCTAGAATTGAGAATGATATTAGGCCTGAAGTAGTACCTAATACTAATATGGTTAGAGATAAGGTGTTAGATAATAAGATAAAATTCGATGTAAATGATCCTATTTCCAAGATGACTCCCATTGTTCGGGACAGTGGCGGCTCGTGAACTTTTTGAGAGAGGAGGCTGGACATAAAACGTTTTTGTAAAAATATACTATATTCAGTCAATTAATTTAACCTTCGCGCAGCGACTGTACCAGCTATTTCAGTGACAAAATTAATTGTTACCCAGCAAGAACCAACGTGGAGGTATAGATTTTCTCTTGCCCACGAATTTTTTTTTCGTTCGTTTTTTGTTTTTTATTTTTTTCGGATTTTTAATTTTTTTCTTTTTTTTTTGGAATTTTTCATATTTTGTTTTTTTTTATTAATTTTATCAACTTTTTTATATATTAACGAAATTCTACGGTCTTTAATTTGCGACAAATGATCAATAATATTATCATAAAATGTATCATTATGTTTTAAGTGTTTTACTAAATCTTTTTCAATAGATATTAAACTAACATTGTATAAACGATTTTGGCCCATTGTATATCGCATGTATGTTTTAATTCGTTTGAGAGTAGAAAATGATCTGTCCACCGATGCCGACGTGACAGGAACGGTGACTGTCAAACAAAGTAGTTTATAAAACTGAGGTAAGACTTGTTGCAAATCATTATCTATCATATATTTTATCATATCGGCGTGACTGTCGTACTGGCCTAAAATATCTTTATCCCAGTATACAACGCATAATTCATTGTGCAGCGCTATTTAAAAAAAAAATTATATTTTAGAACTAAGTTATCTGAAAGTGTATTGAGAAACTCTTTTGAAAAAGATTCGAAAAATCTTCTATTCGTCAAATCGAAAAACTTCAATTCATGTAAATCGGAAAATCGAATCTCAATATTTGACCTTTAATAGTATCTAAAATTTCATAAAAAAGTTGTTTATAATGTAGTTTCTTGTCTACCAAATTATACGTTTTCCTCCTTTTTACGGGAGAAGCCCCATCAGTTGAATAATTTCCAAATAAAATATTAAAATGAAATTCTGTATAACGGAAACTTGAAATTTTATCAATGAGATGTTTTAAACGATCTCTTGAATGAATTATATTAGTGAATTTATGTTGTAAAATTTGAAAAATAAGATCAGTTTGTTCAAATATTAATTTAAAAGTATCAAGAAAAAACAAAAATTCTTCATTTTCTAAATAAGATTTTAAACCAACAGCAGCATTTAATGAAACCTGATCTGTTGAAAAGTCATCACTGTTTAATATAAAATCGAATGTTTCGATTAATTTGTCTTTATTTTTATGGATGGTAAACTAAACATTGCACGTGATGTAAAATTCCATCGAGTTCGAGCATTACAGGGAATTCTGTTTCCTACTATGTTATTTAAAACTTACGTTCGTTTGTTTGAAGACTGTTTAAATGTCCCGCCATTACAGATGCCGTCGTAAGTCTGATTTATTCGCAAAGTCGAATCGTTGAAATGTTTCTATTAAAAAATTGAATAAATTGACCGCTGTTCTTCTCGAACTAACATCGTAGAACCCTAATAATCTTCCCACTAGTTGTCCATTTTTGCAATTAATAATTTACCGAACAGACGAATTCTAATCTAACCTTATTTCGCGTGGTGTCACAACCATTATACCCGCATAAAACAAAACAAGCACTGACGCAATACGCATGTGTCGTATTCTGTACCACACCGACTGTACTGAACCTAAAGGCAGGCTAGCCTCCAGAGGACGTTGCCGTTTTCGCTGTTTCACCTTATTTGGCGATTGACTGGTCGGAAAAACGGCAACTGTGTTGAACAAAACATGCTCAGCGTTTGAGATATATAGAGTCTAGCCTCAGGGCACTGCTGCCAGATTAAAAATAACTACTGAGAACGGGGAATTATTGTAAAATTAAAAAAATTATTAGAAAAACAGGAAATAAAATGAAGAATGATCAACACGATACATTTGTGAGGAGGCTGAGCCTCGTTAGCCTCCTTCGAGGAGCCGCTACTGGTTCATATGCAAAATGTAAATGGTGCTACAGTTAGTGTGGAAAGACCCAGCCGACAAGTTAAAGTGCCAAATATATTAAACTTATAAGTGGCCTAGAATCTTGTCGCGGAGGGCTGTGGTGTATTCGGTGTCCTTCTGTGAACATTCTTCGATGACGCCAGTTCCTGCGAAAATAACCGTATTAACTTATGGGAAATCTAAGCAATGTGCATGTATTAGTAAGGTGTTAATAAATAGTTACGTTTATCCTGAGTTTTAATGGTAATCCTTTTATGTACAAGTGTACATACATAACAGTAAGAGTTGCAGCAATCCATATTAGATTCCTGCATGTATCACAAGATTTTTGATCGTGTCAGTGTCTATGTTGATAATGTACTGTACTTCTTTAATGAAAAAGGAAAAGACTGTTTGAAGCAGCACTTACCTTTGAGATGGTTGATTTAGGCGAGGTCAAATCTATGTTGGGTATTCAAATTACTCGTGATAGACAAGCCGTAAAATTTGGATAAATCAACAAGGGTACATTGTTCTACATCCACCGGAACTAAAAACGGAGTATCTTCATTTTATTCAAAAGAATTGAATATTCTCACACTTTTTGATGTTTTACTATTACAAAGTCTTGAATATCAACAAAACAAAATATTTTTTTAAAAAGTTTATTGAATATTTATTTGAAAAACAAAATTTTTGTTACAACTTGAAAGAATATGTCCGAAAATGCTGGTGTTTTGGAGAAATTACGTTGAATTAGTCAAAACTTGCACCACAAAAATGATTTTTATTAACGCGTGCTGCTCCCCCGTGCCTGAATTATTTCTTGAATTCTACACAGTACGCTTCAAATTAATTGGACGAATATACTCTTGAGGAATAAGTTCCCATTTCTCTAAAAGAGCTGGTTGTAACTGGTTCAAGGTTAAAGGAACAGGAGCACGATTTCGCATTCTTCACCCAAGCATTTCCCAAACATGTTCGATTGGATTCGCATCTGGACTTACTGCTGGGCACTCCATAACAGGAATATTTACATCGTTCAAGAACTGTTGAGTGATTATCATGCATCAGAAAAAAGTCATCACCAACGAAACCGGCGTAAGGGACGACAAATTTGGAGAATTAGTTAAGGAGAAGCTTGGATCAGAATGTACAATTCTGTGTGCGCCTCCAGAGAAATTCCAGCCCACACCATAATTGAGCCTCCTTTGTACCCTACGCTATCGCACTGCAAAATGCTCCTCTGGTCTTCGTCATCACGGCCATCTACAGATTGAAGTCAAAATCTGGACTCGTCTGTAAACAAAACGTATCCCCATTCATTTTCATCCCAATGCTCACGAGTTCTGGCAAAATAAAGTCGCGCAACACGATGATGCCTGAGAAGTTTTGGGCCCGTTGCTGGTCTGAGACTGTTGAGATTGCCTTCTACAAGTCTTCATTTAACTGTTCGTTCGCTTACGTTGGTATTCCGGACGTGATTAATTTCATTTCTGCAGCCGTAGCATGACGATTTCTTGAACTTTGTTAGATGATAAAGGAATCATCATGAGCGTTAGTTCAACGTTGGGGACCACTTCCAGGTCGTCTAGTATAAGTTCCAGTTTACAAAAAGAACGGTAAAAATACGGTGCACAGTGCTATTCAATATTTGATTTTATTGGGCAACAATAGCAGCCACCGGAATTTAATGCCATGGTTTTTGACGTCAAACCAATAAATCAAAACTGAGGCGGACATGTCCAGAACACTTAGACCGCTTGCATGCCCACCATCGCCAATGTGCTCATCCAACTACCAAGGTAAACGCAGGAAGAAATTCGCTTGTAATTCAGTGCATTTATAACGCTCAAAACTATGTTCCAGGGAACGTTCTAATAGTCCAGGCAACAAACCGGAAAAAATATATATGGTAAGCTAGAATTCCAAAATTTTTATTGCATTTTGTTCCTAATACCCCATAGATCATTCATGACTATCAAGACCGCCTTTTTTCTACTTCTACCCCCCCCCCCCCCAACGGGGTTTCAACCCCTCAGAGGAGCATTCTTATAAAAGCAATCCAAAAGCTTAGAAAATTAATGAATTAAGAGCCGAAAATTACCCTTAGTAAGTTTTTTTTGGTCGCTGATCACGATTCCGCAGTTAGTTTTCTCGGGAAACTTCCTCCAGATGGGAAATTTGGAAAATGTATATATAATTTTTAATTTTGTTGCAAAAATGACCTCTATTAGTCGGTTTTTTGGGTCGCTGATCACGATTCCGCTGTTATTTTTCACAAAAACTCTCCAGATGGAAAATTCGGGAATTTTGAGATTTTCCTGAGACGGTTGTGGATAATAAAGTATAATTTTGTTGCAAAAATTACCTCTAGTAGGTTTTTTGGGTCGCTGATCACGATTCCGCAGTTAGTTTTCTCGGGAAACTCCCTCCAGATGGGAAATTTGGAAAATTTATATATAATATATAATTTTGTTGCAAAAATGACCTCTAGTAGTCGGTTTTTTGGGTCCCTGATCACGATTCCGCTGTTATTTTTCTCAAAAAACTCTCCAGATGGAAAATTCGGGAATTGTGAGATTTTCCTGAGACGGTTATGGATAATAAAGTATAATTTTGTTGCAAAAATGACCTCTAGTAGGTTTTTTGGGTCGCTGATCACGATTCCGCTGTTATTTTTCTCAAAAAACTCTCCAGATGGAAAATTCGGGAATTTTGAGATTTTCCTGAGACGGTTATAGATAATAAAGTATAACTTTGTTGCAAAAGTGACTAGAGCCCATTTTGAAAATTACCGACTAAAAATTCCGGTGGAACGATTCCATATTTTGTAATGAAATTTGGTATGTAGTTTGCAACTTATACGGACTACCTTTGGGGGGATGAACCGATCATCACGAAATTTGAACATCCTTCAACATGGAGAATGAAAGGGTATCAATGTTGTACCTTAGCTAGTACCGGAAGTACTCCAAAAAAAATTAAAACTGAGAAAATAGCCGGTAAAATTACCAAAATAGGTCAAAAAAGCAATTTTTTGGAAATTAGACATACTTCCGGTTTAACAAAGCCATAAAGATTTGAGGGTATTGTTATTACCATCAAAACAAAGCTTTTATGTGGCTAAGCCCGCCCTACAATTTTCGCAAACTGACTTTTTTTTGCTAGGCTTACTCCACTATTTTCTCTCTTGTGTTTTCAGAGTTGATGTGACATTTTAAATAGGAGGGTTCAGTGTTTTCAAAATCGCAAGTTTTTAACCTCGTGTGTTTAGAGTTAATGTGACGTTTCAAACTTGATGATATAGTAGCTTCATAATCGCAATGTTCACATTTATATATCTTCTCTTTCGTATGTTTCGAGTTGATGTGTTGTTTCAAATTTGAAAGATCAGTGTTTTGAAAATCGCAATGTTCACATTTATATGTCTTCTCCCTTGTGTGTTTAGAATTAATGTGACGTTTCAAAGTTAATAGTGATGTAGCTGCATAATGACAATGTTCACATTTGTATATCCTCTCTCTTGTATGTTTAGTGTTGATATGACGTTTCAAACTTGAAAACACAGTAACTTCGTAATTGCAATATTCACATTTGAACATCTTCTCTTTCGTATGTTTTGAGTTGATGTGTTGTTTCAAATTTGAAAGATCAGCGCTTTGAAAATCGCAATGTCCACATTTATATGTCTTCTCCCTTGTGTGTTTAGAATTAATGTGACGTTTCAAACTCAATAGTGCTGTAGCTGCATAATGACAATGTTCACATTTGTATATCCTCTCTCTTGTATGTTTAGTGTTGATATGACGTTTCAAACTTGCAAACACAGTAGCTTCGTAACTGCAATATTCACATATCAACATCTTCTCTTTCGTGTGCCTAAAGATTATATGACGAGTCAAATGTGAAGGCCTGGAACACTTGTAATCACAATGCTCACATGTAATCATCTTTTCTGTGTCATTAGGGAATTTCCTATTTGACGATTCTGCCCTTTCACGCTCATTGTTATGTACAAGGGTTACATGTTTATTTTTGGCTGGTTTGAATTCCCATGGTTGAACTTCGCATTCTTCCTCAAAAGCATGGTTCTCAGTTCTGAAATCAAACTATTTTGTAAAAGCAGTTATAAAAGTATGTTTCATCAGATAGAGATTTGTTTGTAAATGTTTTTAAGTTCAAAAAGGATAGCCATGAAATTTTTAAAAATCGGAACTGTATTCATATATATAATAACATAGAATCGGTTATAAGCAATTCTAGTTTTAATTGTGAGGTCAGGTAGAAACTATTCCTTATATATTACCTATATTTTTCAGATACTATCTCAGAGAGCCGTATAACCCTATTTCTTTGAATATAGTGAAAAAAAGGAAATGGGATAACAAAATGGCTTTCAAATGCAAAATAGGAGTATTTGTTGTAATAACATGAAATATAAAACAACAAATTTATTTTATAACACTATTCAAAAAATTTTGAAGAACAACTTGTAATGAAGATCATAAATTAAATATAAATAGTTGATATAATTTTAACAGCAACGCGTATAAAGTCTCATATCAATAATTCCGGATAGGCAGATTGTTGTAACGGAATGTAGAACGTGCAGGGAATAAATTTGCATTCGGTTCATTTCATAACCGCTGATAAATGTTGCAATGCATAAAAACTACGGCACTAAATATTGAAATTGGAGGAAAAGTGGAGCGCGAAATAAGTAAAAAATAGGTTTTTACCAAGCAGTGCAAGCGGTAGGTACCCCAAAGATGAGTATAAAAGACCCTGCATGGTCAAAGGAATTAGATTCGCCCTGTCTTCCTCAATGTAAATTAGTTTTTGAAGTGAAAACTTCTTTAGGCGTGTCGTCACGCTGTAGCTATATATTAGGTATTATGTATACTGCCGCCAGCGCAACTACTTGGTCAGGCATCAGGCAGTCTCTCTATACGCTTACACACGTGTGCATATCTGAGTCGGATACTCGACGTTATTTATTTATGTGTATTTATTATAATTACTATCGGGTTACATTCATACTCTTTACATGGATAGTACAGCTCATTATACGTTTTTTATTATTAAATATAAAAATGTATATCTATTATGCACTATTTCATAGTATATCAAGTTATGGTATCATAGCTTGGGGAGGTGCCTACCCAACACAAATAATCTTACTACAAAGATTGCAATATAAATTATTAAAAATAATTAGTAAAAATAGATTTATATATGAAAAAGTTCCATGTAACATTGAGTAACAATTTGCTCTAGAATCAATATTATACCATTATGAAACCCTTTCCAAAATATTTGCTGAGTCAACCAGAGTTACTAGATATAAGAGCATTCAATTACCCAAAAGAACGAAAACAGTCAGCAGTAAAAGGAGTTATGTCAAAGCAATACTTATATTTAATAGCCTACCTTATAAAACTATTGTAAATAAAATCAAAAGAAAAAAAGAATTGAAAAAATGGATAATTGCAAATATTAATGTTGTATGAAATATAATTTGAATAAGCAATAAAAAAAAGGATAATAATAATAACAACAATAATAACAATGATCAAATCAAATTTACCTTAATATCAATTTTCTACTTTAATATTTAAGTCTATTTTTTAGTTAAGTATAATCTAGTTTAGTTTATGATTATTCTCTTAGTTTTAAGCAACCAGTCTCACAAACAGGTAACTGTGTTTACCTCCGTGAGAGTATACTGGAAAAATTGTATATTTTCTATGTATATTTTCTTTTCAGACTGGTTCAATAAATAAATAAATAAATAAATAAATATAATTGTTGATTGAAATGCTGACAGTTGTGAAAACTGAAGAAAAACTAATTATATCAATTTTCATTTAAAAATAATAAAATCGTAATTTCGGATGCTTCAACGAGTACAACAACTCCATACTAAACTCCGTAGACAATAATATCTGTGGCATCGGATGTCTTCGTTGGTTGTCATAATGCTGAGCAACAAAATTTCGTCAGGCAGATGTTGCATAAAATGAGAACCGATGATACGGGTGGATTATCATACGAGTTAATTTTAGTTCTTAACCGACCATACATGATAACTAATAACATAGATGTTGGGGATAGATTGTCCAATGGCACTGTCGGAAAATTGTGTCATGTAGAAAGAGATGATACTGATGAAATCATACGAATTTGGATGAAATTCCCAAAATAAATTGGTTACTTCATAATGTCAGTTTTCACTTGTTAGCAGTGCTCGGTGACTGCACGTATTTTTTGTCGAGTCGTGCCCTAGAAGGAAGCAGCAAGTAAGAGGTGACCGAAAAGTAATGAGAAATACTAGGTGAGATTGTAATCATTTGACATTATAAATTGCTCTTGATTGAAACCGTGCAATATCAAGTATCAGTAATAATAAGTAATTGCTGCGATTGTGCACAGTAAGTTTATTCTCATACCGTACCGATAGGAAGAGAGTTCGGCATAGTTTCATGAACAAATTAAGTAGTTGTACGTTGTAAGAGAATGTGAAAGAATTGAGTGAAAGAGAGGTCTTATACATATTTATGCACAGTCTGTCGTAACCGGAGAGTTACCAACAGCTTCTACATATAGCGTGCCTCCCTGGAGTAGGAGCTGAGGGTAGCCGTAAGCTTGAGTATCGTAGTGGCCCATTCTTCTGTACCAGATCGGGATCACAAGAGGGTGAGTATTGCGGATGAGTCATTATAGTTTGTATGTGAATTTGCGACGTTTTAGTCAGGGATCTGACACAATTGTTCGATTACCGGTAAGCCCGCCATGATAAAGAAATTGCGCGCAGTAACCCAAGAATGGCAGAATAAACGATTTGAAAAAATTAGAGTTTAATTCGAAGTTACCGAAGTATTACTGATATTGCGTGGAACAAGGTCGAGCAAAGACCGAGCGATGACTTCTTGTACTCTTTTCCCTTGTTCGCCTTGCATACAACACACGCCCTAAATCTTTGAAATCTTAATTAGCTTGCTTTCGCTGCTTTTGTCATTTTCTTTGAGCTTCATTACAATTCCTACGGAGGGATGTTAAATATTTATATTCGGAAGGTTTTATTTTTAATTTATAAATTTTGATAATTAAATCCATTATTGGGAGTTCTCCGTTTTACTTAGCTATTTCTCCTCCATGTTTTCGAAATTAGGTATGTGCTAATCCAGTATCGGTTGTAATTAAAGCCTGCAATTTTGATACTATTTATTCTACCCCGTTTCGAGCCTTGGTTATTACTTCACATAAGTTACCCTAAGGACAAGGCTTTATATAAGATAGCACTGTGATAAGCTTTGTGGTGAGGACCCTAGCAGAAAGTCTCGATGAGGAGTAAGCCTTAACAAAAATCTGCAGCCCAAGAAAAAGTCAATTAGATTCAGATCTGGTAGACTTGAAAAAACTTCAGAACCTGAGTGAGTGACAAGGCATGTCACTATAGAACCACATCACAAACAAAAACAAATTTGGGATTTTTGTTAGTGTTAGTTTTTCAATAATATTCTATCAATTATAGTGTCTATTCATCTACAAACCGAACGAATAATTTTATCCTTATATGTCCAGCTATCGGACGTCCCTAGCGGCGAGCGCATAAACAGTTAATATTTTGAATTCAATATTGTTGCTGCAACGGCGATGTTAGCACAGCCGGTTAGACCTCGTCTGCATATTTCATTGCTTCCGATAGCGTGTGCTCGAAACTCCAAGCGGTAACGTTATCGTAGGTTAATTTATAAAAATTTTAATATATTTTTGGGAATACTAGGTTAATGGGTTATTTGAAAGTTTGTTCTTGTATTTTAAGATTGAACTGGTCTTTACTTGTTGGAGAACCGTCATATTACAAATGAACACTACACTCAATAATATACTGCACTGTGTTCATTTGCAAAATTTATTTTGGAAATTAATTGATTTAGTTTTTTTTTGTACACATGCAGATTGATTTTAGTTGCGTCACGTGACGTTTTGTTTTATTTAAAAAAGTTAATAATAAACCATGAAAGTGTTGTGGACCGTACTATAACACTATAAATAAGAAACAATCACCCTTGTCCACTAAAAATACTGTTCAAGTCCTCCTTTCAGCTGATGATTGTGGATTTTTTGATAGCTGGAAGGTCCAAACTTTAACAGTATTTTTAGTGGATAAGGAAGATTGTTTCTTTTTTATTGTGTAAAATAAGGACAGCACAGACGATAACACTGGGTGACGTGGTTAACGCAAGAAATGCGTTCATCACGGACAAACAATTTTAAATTTATTCGTCCAGTTGGTCGAATAGCTTCACTCTTAATTATAATTTTCAAAGTAAAAATGTATAGCTTACACGTTATATTCATTATGAATACAAGATGCACTCATAGAAGATGTTTTGTTTCTTTACTTCTGTTTTGTTTCAAACCCAGATTAGTATTCACTCATGTAAAAAGGCTTGTAGTCATAGATATTATATATACATACACGGATAGCGCATCAGGGATTTTCATTGACTCCAACATATGGAACAGCTGACAAGTGGCAAAACATCGTTCTAGCCATAAGAGTACAGGTTACTGTAATCTATCATATTATGTTGTTTTCAAAAGAAAATAGCAATATTTTGATACAGAAAACTTCTTTAGTGCTTTGTTTTTTAGTTGGGATTAGTTGTTTGGCTTTTTACTTTCATTTTATCAAATGATATTGTGTAATAACTCTTCGACGACAATAAGATTATAATGGTGAAGTGTGTGATTAGTCTTCTTGGATACTTTTAATAAATCTAAGATATAACAATGGTGAAATCGTGTTCCGCCTTTGGATGTACAAATCGGTATCAAAAAGGAGGACCTAGTTTTCACTGGTATTTACTACTTTAGTAGATACTGGATAGTGGTAGTAGATATAATTCACAATAATGTAATTAAAACGTAGACGTTAGAAGTACAATTTTAATCGACTATTCACAATCGAAAATAGAAAATAATAGTGTAATAATTACTGTTCATTTCAGTTTTCCTTCAGATGAAAATTGGGACAAAAATGGGTAATAGCAATGAAGAGAAAAATCTTCGTGTACAACGAGAATTATCATCTTTGTAGTGAACACTTTACAGAAAATGATTTCGTGTATTCATTTGGAAAGAAATCAGTAAAAGACCATGCAGTCCCTCCTAGTATTTTAAAATTTCCGGCGAATGTCTTTAAACGTAAGATGAAACCCAGAGAACTTAGAAATCGGTAAACAATATAAATTTGTCATAATTTCTAGCTGGGTATATGTTGTTATTATTATGTTTTTACTAGTGATGATGCAAACATTATTTGTTGAGGGCACCTCATTTAGGATCAATGAAGAACAACCTGTAAATGAAGCAGAAAGTTGGTTGATTATATACTTAGTAGATTTTGATACCATCTTTTCTGTCTTATACCGTCATGCCCTAACATGAATATAATTTTTCAAATTGCGAAGCATACTATTGATAAGCAAAAAATAGTAATCAAATACTTGACTACAAGGAATCGTAGAATGAATGCAAAGGTTAAAAAAATCTGAAAAATGTATTTAAATATTATATAATAATGTTCCTCTGTTCGTAAAATTTAAGTTTAAAATTAAGGTGACCTATAATCTAATTTGTAACTATAAACATTAATGCTGTGAACTAAAACCCTGTTTATAGTCCAAGCTGTGAACCGGAAAATAAAAAAAAAAACATGTAAGTTCGAATCGAAATTTTTGTTGCATTAGCTTCAGGAGGTTCTCAGGATCATTCATACACCTTAAAACTTGTTGGAAACCCCAACCTCACCCATTGGGGGCGAAAATGACCCGAAATCTCCCTCAAAGTTGCAACATGCCAAGTCTTGAATTGTATTTTCCACAAAAAAAGTATTTTGGCATTTCGAGTGCACCTAGTAGGTTTTTTTTGGGTCGCTGAACACGAATCCGTAGCCAGATTTACTTGCAATCCATCGTAGGGGTGGTCAAATCGACAAAATTAGCCAATTTCGCACTCCTAATATGTTATTTTACAATTTACGTGTTTTTGGCATTTTGAATGCATCAAGGAGGTTTTTTGGGTCGCTGAACACGAATCCGGTGACAGATTTACTTGCAATCCATTTTAAGGGTGGTAAAATCGGAGAAATTGGCCAATTTTGCACCCCTAATATGTTATTTTGTAATTTACGTGTTTTAGGCATTTCGAATGCACCAAGGTTTCTTGGGTCGCTGAATACGATTCCGAAACCAGATTTACTCAAAATTCATCGTTGGGGTGGTGAAATCGACAAAATTGGCCAATTTTGCACCCTTAATATGTTATTTTGCAATTTACGTGTTTTTATCATTTCGAGTGCACCAAGGGGTTTTTTTGGGTCGCTGAATACGATTCCAAAGCCAGATTTATTAGAATATCATCGTAGGAGTGGGAAATTTACAAAAATGGATAATTTGACACGCTTCCAAATTGTTATTATTTTTGCATTTTAAAATTACTTCGGAGTAAATCTGGTTTCAGAATTGTATTCAGCGACCCAAAAAACCCACTTGGGGCATTCGAAATGCCAAAAACACGTAAATTGCAAAATAACATATTAGGGGTGCAAAATTGGCCAATTTTTTCGATTTTACCACCCCTACAATGGATTGCAAGTAAATCTGTCACCGGATTCGTGTTCAGCGACCCAAAAAACCTCCTTGATGCATTCAAAATGCCAAAAACACGTAAATTGCAAAATAACATATTAGGAGTGCGAAATTGGCCAATTTTGTCGATTTGACCACCCCTACGATGGATTGCAAGTAAATCTGGCTACGGATTCGTGTTCAGCGATCCAGAAAACCTCCTAGGTGCACTCGAAATGCCAAAAACACGTAAATTGCAAAATAACATATTAGGAGTGCGAAATTGGCCAATTTTGTCGATTTGACCACCCCTACGATGGATTGCAAGTAAATCTGGCTACGGATTCGTGTTCAGCGACCCAAAAAAACTACTAGATACACTCGAAATGCCAAAATACCTTTTTTTGTAGAAAATGCGATTCAAGACTTAGCATGTTGCAAATTTGAGGGATATTTCGGGCTATTTTCGCCCCCAATGGGTGGGGTTGGGGTTCCCAAGAGGTTTTAAAGTGTATGGATGATCCTGAGAACCTCTTGAAGCTAATGCAAAAGAAATTTTTGATTCGATCTTACACGTTTTTTTTTATTATAGCTAAAATCCCGGTTCACAGCCTGGACTATTATATCACTTTTATTTTCTTTAGAAACTGGAATATTTTGCTAATGTTTATTATTATAACACCTAAGGTAAACTAACGATTTGGCATCTGCGACATTACCAGAAGTTCACCACTGAATAACAATAATTGTTCATTTATGTAATTTTCAGTTCTTCTTCTTTATATTTAGCATCTTGAGGCACAATCGGATTCAATCTTTGGCACAGGAAAAATACAGGTTTGGGTTATATGGTAGCAGAATTAGATTAATAATTTTGATAAATGACATACTTCTTTTTTTTCGAACCACTCCAAGATATAGCTATATTATTTCTGTCTAATTAGTTGAGCATTTTGATATTTATAGATATATTTCTTCTATAGCTTATTTAATTTTGAATATGTATATGTTACTTGTTTTCCATATTATAACTTAATCTTCACAACATTATGAAAGATGCTGTTTTATTCATTAGGTCATGTGTGGTAATGATTCTGTAGTTGAATATATGCATTAATTAATAATTGAAGCTGTTGATAACTAAATATGTGATTTAACGTGGGGTAGAGTAATTTCAGTTAATTATATACTAAAGTTTTCCATTGATAAAATACAGAATAAGTTGTATATGGGTGCTTCATGGAAATATGACTAAATTCAAAATGAGCGATATTTAATTATATACCTTTAATGTAATTTTATTCATTAGGTCATGTGTGGTAATGATTCTGTAGTTGAATATATGCATTAATTAATAATTGAAGCTGTTGATAACTAAATATGTTATTTAACGTGGGGTAGAGTAATTTCAGTTAATTATATACTAAAGTTTTCCATTGATAAAATTCAGAATAAGTTGTATATGGGTGCTTCATGGAAATATGACTAAATTCAAAATGAGCGATATTTAATTATATACCTTTAATGTAATTTTATTCATTAGGTCATGTGTGGTAATGATTCTGTAGTTGAATATATGCATTAATTAATAATTGAAGCTGTTGATAACTAAATATGTTATTTAACGTGGGGTAGAGTAATTTCAGTTAATTATATACTAAAGTTTTCCATTGATAAAATACAGAATAAGTTGTATATGGGTGCTTCATGGAAATATGACTAAATTCAAAATGAGCGATATTTAATTATATACCTTTAATGTAATTTTATTCATTAGGTCATGTGTGGTAATGATTCTGTAGTTGAATATATGCATTAATTAATAATTGAAGCTGTTGATAACTAAATATGTTATTTAACGTGGGGTAGAGTAATTTCAGTTAATTATATACTAAAGTTTTCCATTGATAAAATACAGAATAAGTTGTATATGGGTGCTTCATGGAAATATGACTAAATTCAAAATGAGCGATATTTAATTATATACCTTTAATGTAATTTTATTCATTAGGTCATGTGTGGTAATGATTCTGTAGTTGAATATATGCATTAATTAATAATTGAAGCTGTTGATAACTAAATATGTTATTTAACGTGGGGTAGAGTAATTTCAGTTAATTATATACTAAAGTTTTCCATTGATAAAATACAGAATAAGTTGTATATGGGTGCTTCATGGAAATATGACTAAATTCAAAATGAGCGATATTTAATTATATACCTTTAATGTAATTTTATTCATTAGGTCATGTGTGGTAATGATTCTGTAGTTGAATATATGCATTAATTAATAATTGAAGCTGTTGATAACTAAATATGTTATTTAACGTGGGGTAGAGTAATTTCAGTTAATTATATACTAAAGTTTTCCATTGATAAAATACAGAATAAGTTGTATATGGGTGCTTCATGGAAATATGACTAAATTCAAAATGAGCGATATTTAATTATATACCTTTAATGTAATTTTGTACATAATACTGCTGAATCATAAAAACCGATCAAATAGGATTATAACTTGATAATTCATGAAATTCGTGAAGTGCTCCATATAAAACAATGTAAATTATGCACGTTCTTGCCACTTGTCACGTGGTCAGAATGATCTTCATCTCTGTCTAATACCAGGCTGAAATAGGTCTTCTGTCTCTCTTACGTGTTGGAGTCATCGACTGAACAGAGGTTTGTATACCATGCGCTATCCATGTATGTATATATAATATCTATGCTTGTAGTGCCTTTACAGCTGCCTAAAATATGGTACAGTAGGTAGGAAATTTCTGTTTCAATTACATTTCTTAAATTCATACACGTTTTATTCTTAATACTAACTCAATTAATGATACCATTTGCACTGTTGAACTGTTTGGGTTTTGGATATTTATGGAATGTGGTTGGTCTATGTATAAATTCAGTGATTGTATTTACAAATGATTCAGTAATTTTGTGTATGATTGGTATTAATTATATCTTGCCAATTATTTGCTAATAGAATCTATTTTTCCATAATCTATAGTTTTTATTCTATTTCTGTTATTCATTCAGAATTTCAATTTATGTTAGTCAGTTTCAGGCTCGTTTCTTTTGTCCACAGTATTGTCTATACAGAAATTATTATTATCAATTCACCTCAAGTGTTCTTAAACCAGTCACTGCCAGATAAATAATAATCTCAATTCAAGGCCTCAATGCATAAGCCAACCAAGTCCATTTGGACAAAACGTGCAGGAGAGATCAAAAACTTTTCACAGGCAGAATATTTAATATTGTTTTCTTGTGTATATTTCGTCATATGCACAAGGCTTTCATTTGTATTTTTTAATTATTACAACGTTATAGTGATACAGGTACACTAAATATAAAGCCAAACAAATGGACTTGACTGGTTTATGTAAGTTTTTTTCAAGTAATAAATGGAATAAAATAGAATATTGGAAATGAAATTCATTATTAATTTTTCAAATGGAGGAAGCTAATACTATCTACACCTGAACATTTTGCAGGACAAATTAATATTTTCATCTATTCATCTTCACTAAATTTTGAAATAGAAGTTTGATTATGGTCTGGCAAAAAGGTTGGTCACATTGGGGTACATAATTTTTTGATAGACATCACATGTTCAAATTGATTTTTCTTAAAAAAGGTATATATTTTATTTCACCATTCGGTAGTGATAACATGTTATATAAGTTCTGCGTGTCTTCTATTTTGAAAGTAGTAAAAATAGTGAATGATACTGCTCTCCACTATATTTCAATACTATTTCTGTAGCTTATTTTTCATACTTTGAAGAACCAGACAAGTCCTGGACTTGTGTATAACTTCCAAATTATTGGGAGGCACAAACCAACTATACAAGACAGGACAATTAAGAATTTCAAACTGCAAGACATGACCTTGGTGCATTGGACCCTTCAATCGGATACTTGGGCCACTTGTAATATATTGATATTTATATATGTAATGATCATTTCAAAATCTAGCAAACAGTTCTATCTAACACACCAATTAAGAGAACTTTTAAATTCATTAGCATTTATCATCATGGAGAAAGAATAAAATTACATACTTCATGTAAAGATACCAATGATTGAGTTTTACGGTTTGAAAACTTTACTGCCAAAAACATTCTCTTTAAATATCCTTTTCCTACAGTTAACGAAACACATTGGACCAAAAGTAATATCTTTATTCACACTTAAGCCATAAATGGATGTACATTTATCATCAAGAAAATATAATGAAATTATGTAAGAAAAACATTCATAGAATTAACATGTATCCTAATCTAGTCTACTTGAACCCTAAAACCTAAAATCCTCTACTGAATAATAAGTTTCGCTAGGTATTCGATCTTTCAACTTTTAAAATTCGCTAGAAGGCTTACATTTAATATTTGGTGAATATGTAGTATAATTCAACTTGTGCATACTGCATAATTATTATATGGGATTCATTTCATATTTAGCAAAGTTCTGAAGAACTACAGTTAAGTAATTTCTTTTCCTTGTTGGATAACCATGATAGTCCAAATTCTGATGTGATATGTAACAATGAATTGATAAACCTGCTATTTTCAACTTACTTTATTTGTAATTCGTGGTAATCTTCAATTTCCTCTATATCAGGGTAATCCTCAATTATTACATTTTCTTCTTTGATCTCTATTCGGCTTTCCAAATTTGGTTCACTTTTTATAATAATTGACATGCTTGCTAATGGTATTCCTAAATGATAGAATGATACCATTGATACCACGTAAACGTAACAGCTGTGGTTCTCCTTGTATTATGTTATGATAGATTAATAGATTGTGCCAATGTTGCCAAATGCTCCAGTGTGCAGCAAATTAACAGTTGTTATAACGAATTCAATGTTACCTCACAGTTGGCGAGTCTAGCCCAGCTGATAGCACCCTGCTTGCCTCATATAGTTTTGCTTCCATTAGCATAGGTTGGAAACTACAAGATGCAACATTATCGCAGGCTAGTTTGTAACATTTTTCACAGGTTAATTTTTTTAATATTCATATATAACCTGGAATACTAGGTCAGCAGGTTATTGAAATTTTTTCGTGTAATTGATTGGTTTTCCTTCTTGCCCTTACACACGTGTATGGAAGGTTTAGATATGGTTTGTCAACTTTCAACTTTAGTACAGTTTCGAATCAGCCTTTCGTGTTGTTTTGTTCTATGGTAGGAAGCACAAATCGTTATTTGTTCTATAGGAAGTATTGACAATTGACCAACGAGGTCTATACTAGACCTCGTTGGCGCATACCGTCATAGTTGAGGAGAATTAAGGGGAAATCGTGCGAGAAGGACAGAATGTCCGACAATTTACCCGTGAAAGGCTTAGTTGTCTACTCTATGTATAGAACTCGTTGGTTAATACCTTAGATTAGGGAAGAGATTTCTATGTTATTGAAAAGTTTGTCACGATCATTATGTGACTCTCAATCACGGTCAGATATACAGGTCTGGGAACTCGAGGCTGTTTCCTATGTGAGAAGTGAGTCCGCTAAGCGCCATCTGTTGCGTAGTACCAAAAGGGTGACGCATGAGTCGAGAGATGTTCTCTGGCACGTATACGACCGTGATCTCTGGCACGTTTGATTTGTAAACACAAGGAATACCGGCGTTTTTAGAAAAAAAATGACGAAACCGTGCATTGTGCCGAAATGCAAAACGGGGTACAAAAGTGTAAAGCAAAAAACTTCTGTTTTCAAAGTGCCGAAAGATGCAGGAATGCGAAAAAAGTGGATGCTTGCGATTCCGGAAAGAAATCGTTTCAACGAGGTCTTTTATGAAGTTATTTTTAAGGTGAGTAATACATTTTGACAAGAGTAACAGTTCTATTCCTCTCTCAAATCAGAATAGTAAATATTGCGTTACGAGAAAAATTATTTTACTTAAAATGTGCGGTTATTATCAATCAAACTTTGTATTGTGGGGCTTGAAATTTGAACGATATGGTGCAATCCTGACAACATACTTTGATTCATGCGCTAGCTGGTGACTGAGCGAGGGACTACGAGTTTGGCGACATGTAAGAGACTCATGTCAAACATAGAGATACCAGCCTGTATATATGACCGTGTTCTCAATGTATCAGCTGACTGTCATGTAAATGTTACCTGTCCTGCTGAGGGGTTTTGTGCCGTCTGTCATAGACAGTCTGAACTGTGATAATAATCCAATATTGTATTTCTGTCAATAACGACAAAATATATCGTATTACTTTTACCCCTTCGGAAAACCCGTTCATAGCGGATGCTACGTCGTATTAGGTACAAATATGCCAAATTTTAAATTAGTCCGCTTTATAGTTTCGAAGATTTCCTGATGAATAAGTAAGTGACTGAGTTGTATTTGCCCTTTATATATATAGACAGCAGTTGTCCGCGAGCTACGCGGCTGCTACGCCCATAGAAACTGCTAATACCCGGTGAAGTCGTATTTTAATTTTATATACATAGATATGATATATGATTAGTTAATATAACAGGAGGTCGGTCAATACGCTGGGCAAATGCCGAGAGGGTTTAGACGGAGTGAGTGGGTGAGCCGATACGAGTAAAGTCTTCGTTTACTGCCCTCACTCCTTCTTTCGCATAAGCCGACCAAGAACGCGAGGCACAGTTTAGCTGTTTATTTCCTGAGTTTAATCTTGGAAATGATTTTAGTTCGTATAAATAAAAGTCAATTTCGGATGTTAACACTAACTATATTACTTAAAATTACAACAGATTGAACGAAATGGAGCAGAAGTTTAATGCGTGTTGTCCCAAAGGAGGGTTGGTTTGCACTGGCCATTCTGATATTTGTTAGTATTGCAGAATATTTACAAAGGAATTGTTCATAACTTTACCGTCGGTAGGGTAAAGATACGCCTGTACCGTTACAGTAATATAATAATAAAAAAGGGAAACAAAATATTTCGCAGCCCCTTATTTACAATATTGAACAGAATTTGTAACTGACAATGATAATTTATTCAATAAGCTTAACTATTTGTTTGTATATTTTCATGTAATTGAACATTATCCACTGCCAAAGGTATGGATGCGTTTTAAATCTGCAACTCGAAAACTGCTTAGGGCAGTTATGTAGAAACCAACACGTGTCGTATGAGCCT
Source organism: Endomychus coccineus (assembly GCA_958510875.1). Lineage (NCBI taxonomy): Eukaryota > Metazoa > Arthropoda > Insecta > Coleoptera > Endomychidae > Endomychus > Endomychus coccineus. The sequence goes on from OY294070.1 coordinate 96,868,478, forward strand.
AAAGGAGGTATCTGTGGATGTCCGCAACACTGGACGAAATGCATTGTATTAGAAGGCTTCTGAAAGGAACGTTTCAAGGCAATATACAAAGTGACAAGCATGTGATAAATCAACGAATGAGTCTAAATTTCCAAAAGAAGATAACTTGATGACAGAAGATTTCATGTGTTGAAAGGTGCGGAGAGAAAGATCATCTGATTTTAAATTTAAGAATAAAGGACCAATATGTTTTCGATGTAGCTGTTTTGGACACAGCTTCGAAATGTACAAACATAGGATCAAAGACCAGAAATTGTTTGTGAATGTCGTTTCGCAATCACTGAACGATCTGAAGTGAGAATTCTATCAATAATCGGAAGATTGAGGCTTTGTTAGATACTGGGTGTCAGCTTAATCTTATTCGGAATGATATTAAGTGAAAATGGGAAGGTTTGATCTAACAAATATCATGAATACTGGGTTGAGAAAAGCTTTACGTTTCATCATGAGGTTATTTTACAACTGAAGTTAAAGTGGATGAAGATGTTTTTACATTGATAGTTTTGAGTATTTTCAATCCAAACTACGAAACAGAGATGCATACGGATTCACGTAAGCACAGCTTCGGAGCAGTATTCTTCAAGCGCCTTCATGAAGATGAACAGATACTGGAGGTGCAAGAATAAAATCGAAAAACTTTTACTCAACGTCGAACCTATACTTCAATATCAACAAGGGGATATTATTGCTATTGAAAAAACACAATTTTGACATGGAATTGATATCAAAAAGCCCTTTATCATTTGGTTACCTAAATCGAAGAAGCTCTTAGTCTCGGAAATTGCGCTCTAGGCGTATTCTTGGACATCGGAGGGGTGTTCGAAAACACCTCCTTGTTGGAAAAAAATTCCAACTTCCTTAATGGAACTACATGCATTACTTAAAACCAAATTCATGTTGTGAGCGAACAATGGATGAAAATAGCCTGAGGCGAAACTGATTTTATTTTTGTTTGAAGACCGTTTAGATGTCCCGCAATTTTTGATGCGCCGTCCTAAGTCTGAGCATTTAATTTATTCGCAGATCCCGTTAACCATAAATATTTTTTATAATTATCAGTATTAAATGATCGATTTTGATACTTACCTGACATCACTAATCCTTTCAAATCCGGTAAAGGCCGTTTATTTAAAAAAAAACACAATTTTTTGTCATATGTTAATCCACTAAATGGATTTTCTAAAAAGTCAGCAACTAAATCATTAGCACTCATTTCAAATTTTAATAATTTACCGAATAGACAAATTCTAATCTAATCTTACTTCGCGTGGCGTCTCAAAACAATTACCGACGCAACACGCATGTGTCGTATTCCGTACCACCGAACGTACTGAACTGAAAGACCGGCGACAGGCTAGCCTACTGAGAGTGTTGCCACTTGAGCTACACACACGTCACCGGAGGATGGCTCCTTTCCGTCGTGTCTAGTGGTAGACATTTTGAGTGAAGACTTACTTAAAACACTTGGATTTGTGGGATTTTGTATCAGGTGAGAAAGTTGATAGTAAAAAAGACGTGAAGTCTCCTTTGAAGATTTGTTGGTGGAGCTACGTTCACATACAAACCACCAAGTCTAAGGAAGAGTGGGATACTCTAGCTTCTGCTTTTGAAGACTCCGGTCTTACAAGACGTGTTGGATTTCTTTGAATCCTGAAAACGACACGTCTAGAAAATTGAGAATCCGTGGAAGAGTAGAAATACAATTATTAATCAGCATATCAATTCAATATCACTGGGCTAAGCGTCGTTGATGAGTGGACTGATATAATAAAGTTAGCATGTTCACCTGAAAAATATAAACCAATGATTATGGAGATTGAAAGGTTAGGTGTTAAGGTTACAGGAGATTCTATTAAATCGAAGTTATTGCAAGTCATTTCTCATCAGCTAACAAAAGAGGCATTGCAATGAATGGTTTCGATTCAAGTCTCAAGGTTGTAGTTGTGAGTAACAGTTCCAATATTAGGAATGTTTCCAGTGGCAAAAGGAATTTTCATGTAACAAGTTTTGACAACGGAGGTCTGTGTTGTTACAAATGTAACAGATATGGTCACATTGCAAAAAAACTGTTACAATTTCGGTGATAGAAAGCAGACCGCTGGAAATTCAAACAAGAACAATGAGAAATTGGAGCGGTCCGCTTTACTGCTCTGTTTGCTCAAATATCACTATGACTAGTTTATTTATTCAGGGTATTTTGCACATTTGACTGACAATCAAGGACTGTCGGATCAGAAAGTTTTTGAATCTCAACGACAATAATGACAAAATGGTGACAAATCGTGTTGAAGATGTTGAGTTATACGTTGCTGTTTTGGATTCACTTGGGAAATAAGTGTACAAATGTTTATCATGTTTCTGTGTTACAAGTTAATCTTTTGTTAATAATAATTCTTGACCCAGGTATGAATTGTCGGGAAATAGGTCACACTAACACATATGCTTATTATTTTTGTCTTAACGTACGTTTCGGTCTCACGACCATCATCAAAAGACGTATCAATGTCTAAAACGGGATTTCTTAAAACTAATTGTATCAAGCACAAAGCGTCCTCATGTTTAAAACATTAATGTGTTACAATTTCGATTCCTCGTGTTTAGGCGACGTGGGCATTTTTAATTAAAATTGGTGCGATGTGGACGCTTTGTGCTTGATACAATTAGTTTTAAGAAATCCCGTTTTAGACATTGATACGTCTTCTGGTGATGGTCGTCGTGATACCGAAACGTACGTAAAGACGAAAATAATAAGCATAGTTAGTGTGACCTATTGCCCGAGAATTTACATATAATTAATCTTTTATCAGTAAGTCAGATAGTAAACAAAGATTACAGTAATTTTCGATTCGGTTGGAGCAAGAAAAGCAGGGAGGCTATAAATACTGATCAATCATGGAGAGAGCCAGATCATTTTTGATTGAATCAGCTAATCTAACTGATTTTGGACAGAAGCTGCTTATGCCACTACATATCTAATTAATAGATCACCGAGTTGATGCGTGAATAAATCTCCGGAAGATATTTGGTAACCTAGAAAACCCACCATCAAGCATATCAGAGTCAGCGGGTACAAAGCATATGTGCACACATCAGATGAGAAGCAAAGAAAGCTCGAAATTATAAGCCATCATGTTTTTTATTGGTTATAGTCTCTCTCCAAAGGCATATCGTCTCTAAAAGCGCCATAGAGAATTGGTTATTGTAGCCACAGATGTCTTATTCATTGAAAATAAGAAAGGTTCACTTCTTCTCATGAAGCCGAATACAAGCCACACCCAGCCTGGAATGTTCTTTCCCGACCCTCATGAAGGTAGTTTCTTGGAAGATACGGATATTATTCTTAGTACCACCACTTTATATCATGAAACTAATGAGATAGAAGGTGGATCATATTTCCTTAACTTGTCAGCCTCTGATTCCTTGGAAGATCTAGAGGATCTAGCAGACCAAGATAATTTAACAAGAAAAGGAGACCTGTCGATTTACAAGATTATGTTACCCATGCTTCATTTATGAGAGATCTTAATGATCCTACTCCAGTTCATGAAACATCCAGATAAGAGGATATGGATTGATGCTATGAACCACTAATGCAGTGGGACCTGGGAATTAGTTACACCTAGTATAAAACACTTGAAATGTAAATGGGTGTTTAAAATAAAGAGGAATGTTTGTAATGAAATCGTGCGACACAAGGCTCGTCTGGTAGTCAAAAGCTGTTCTCAAAGAAATGGTATTGATGTTGCTGAGGTTTACTCACCAGTCATTCGCAATAGCTCTATTACATATCTGTTGGCTGTTGCAGCACAGTTCAACCTAGAAATCGACGTGGTCCTTACCAACCTCAGGTATAAGAGAAAGAAATCGACAATTTGTCCATTGAAAATGAGTTTGTATGGTCTTAAACAGACTAATCGAGTGCGGAGTGTGAAACTGGATTCATGTCTAAAGAAGTAAGAGTTGCAGCAATCCAAATTAAATTCCTGCATGTATCACAAGATTTCCGGACGAAATTTTTGATCGTGTCAGTCTATGTTGATAATGTACTGTATTTCTTTAATGATAAAGAAAAAGACCGTTTGAAGCAGCACTTACCTTTGAGATGGTTGATTAGGGCGAGGTCAAATCTATGTTGGGTATTCAAATTACTCGTGATAGACAAGCCGTAAAATTTGGATAAATCAACAAGGGTACATTATTCTACATCCACCGGCACGAAAAACGGAGCATCTTCATTTTAATCAAAAGAATTGAATATTTTCACACTTTTTGATGTTTTACTATTACAAAATCTTAAATATCAACAAAACAACATATTTTTTAAAAAGCTTATTGAATATTTATTTGAAAAAACAAAATTTTTGTAACAACTTGAAAGAATATGTCAGAAAATGCTGTTGTTTTGGAAAAAGTACGTTAAATTAGTCAAAAGTTAACGATTTGCATCACAAAAATGATTTTTATTAACGCGTGCTGCTCCCCCGTGCCTGAATTATTTCTTCAATTCTACACAGTACGCTTCAAATTAATTGGACCAATATACTCTTGAGGAATAAGTTCCCATTTCTCTAAAAGAGCTGGTTGTAACTGGTTCAAGGTTAAAGGAACAGGAACACGATTTCGCATTCTTCACCCAAGCATCTCCCAAACATGTTCGATTGGATTCGCATCTGGACTTACTGCTGGGCACTTCATAACAGGAATATTTACATCGTTCAAGAACTGTTGAGTGATTCTTGCGCTGTGAGGTCTGGCATTATCATGCATCAGAAAAAAGTCATCACCAACGAAACCGGCGTAAGGGAAGACAAATTTGGTCAATGTACATGTGAGCTGTTAAGGAGATTCTTAGAACAGAATGTACAATTCTGTGTGCGCCTCCAGAGAAATTCCAGCCCACACCATAACTGAGCCTCCTTTGTACCCTACGCTATCGCACTGCAAAATGCTCCTCTGGTCTTCGTCATCACGGCCATCTACAGATTGAAGTCAAAATCTGGACTCGTCTGTAAACAAAACGTATCCCCATTAATTTTCATCCCAATGCTCACGAGTTCTGGCAAAATAAAGTCGCGCAACACGATGATGCCTGAGAAGTTTTGGGCCCAATGCTGGTCTGAGACTGTTAAAATTGCCTTCTACAAGTCTTCATTTAACTGTCCGTTCGCTTACGTTGGTATTCCGGACGTGATTAATTTCATTTCTGCAGCCGTAGCATGACGATTTCTTGAACTTTGTTAGATGATAAAGGAATCATCATGAGCGTTAGTTCTACGTTGGGGACTACTTCCAGGTCGTCTAGTGTAAGTTCCAGTTTACAAAAAACGGGTAAAAATACGGTGCACAGTGCTATTCAATATTTGATATTATTGGGCAACATATCGATCACTTTTTCCGTCTCGAAGCAACGCAACAATAGCAGCCGCTGTTTCGGAATTTAATGCCATGGTTTTTGACCAATAAATCAAAACAGAGGCGGACATGTCCAGAACACTTGCATGCCCACCACCGCCAACGTGCTCATCCAACCACCAAGATAAACACAGAAAGAAATTCGCTTGTAATTTAGTGCATTGATAACGCTCAAAACTATGTTCCGGGGAACGTTCTAATAGTCCAGGCAACGAACCGGAAAAAAAATATAGTAAGCTAGAATTTCAAAATTGTTATTGCATTTTGTTCCTAATACCCCATAGATCATTCATGAGTATCAAGACCGCGGGGGTAGAACTTTCTACCCCCCCAAAACGGGGTTTCAACCCCTCAGAGGAGCATTCTTATAAAAACAATCCAAAAGCTTAGAGAATTACTGAATTAAGAGCCGAAAATGATCCCTGGTATGTTTATTGGGTCGCTGATCACGATTCCGCAGTTAGTTTTCTCGGAAAACTCCCTCCAGATGGGAAATTTGGAAAATTTATATATAATATATAATTTTTAATTTTGTTGCAAAAATGACCTCTAGTAGTAGGTTTTTTGGGTCGCTGATCACTATTCCGCTGTTATTTTTCTCAAAAACTCTCCAGATGAAAATTTCGGAAATTTTGAGATTTTCCTGAGACGGTTATGGATAATAAAGTATAATTTTGTTGCAAAAGTGACTAGAGGCCATTTTGAAAATTATCAACATTTGGACTAAAAATTTCGGTGGAACGATTCCATATTTTGTAATGAAATTTGGTATGTAGTTTGCAACTTATACGGACTACCTTTATACTAAATTTCGTTCAATTTGATGGAGATTTGTCCAAAATAGCCCAATTTAGTTTTTTTCTCAATAAAACATATATGTATTGTTATGATTTCATTTCATAAACAATAAAAATTTAAAAATAATAACTTACCGAACTTTGAAAATCAGAAAAGATCAAATAAAAGATATTTATATGGAATTAAAAACAATAGTAAAAGCTAAATAATAGTTAGGATATTAATATTAACAATGTAAAACATAATAAACAACAATGTAATAGAATAAGAAGTGATAAACAAGAACTTCAGTGAAAGTGAAGAAACGTACTGTGTAACGAAGACAGAAATCATAAGTAAAGTGATTACAAAACTATCATGAGATAGTACAAAACATTGAATAATGTTATAGATATAAGTTAGGATTAGTAAATTTGAGTTATGTAATGTTAAAAGAATGTTATTGATATAAAATGATATGTATTAGATTTAAGAATAAGTAACTGTCAAGAAAACCATAAATATGGGAATAATCATATAAATAATAACCCAATCATAGGTTATATTATACCAAAGTGTGGGGAAAAATGTAGGCAATATTAATTTAAAAAGAAGGAATCACTATCAATTAAAATAAGTTGAAAATCTCCAATAATTCAAAAATTAAAGAATACTAAATTCTGATTGGTTGAGAGGAATTTCTAGTGTCAGTCTGGTAACAATGAGTACTTCTGTCAGTTTAACAACAATTAACTTGGCATTCTTGATAAGTAAAGTAGGCACCTGATAGGTTGTTTATGACATCAAGTAGCGTCGGTTTTGGAGGCCTATAAAAAGGTCTGAAAGTAAAGCCAAGTTCAGTTTGCATCAATATCCAAGCAGAGACTGTTCTTCTCTGGCAACTCACCAAAATTTTCTAACCTAAGATTATAAAAATTAAACATCAGAGAACGCAAGTGTTCCAAACTTCGATAGGTTCAAAGTAACCAAAGTTAATAAGTTTTATTAAAAGTCAACGAGTATCCCAAGTATCCAAACCAAATAAAGGGTAGTAATAACCTCAAATTTATAAGAAATATCCAACGATTGCCATTCTTCAACATAATTTCAATAAAGCATCGAAAAGTTTTATGTCTTATCTAAAAGAATAAAACAAAGTATTATCAACAGTTCCTGATCCTCAAGAAGAAGTAACCTAAATTAGTTACCTGTGATTATCGTGAAAAAGCTTAGTGTTGTGTAAAAGGTGAATCAACGAAATAACAAAAGGAAGTAAATTGAAAATTGCCCACATTGTTAAACACACTTTTGGATATTGTCTAAACGTAAGTTTGTTTATAATTTCTACATCATATTATTCGTATTATCTGTAAAGAAAAAGGAAGATTGTTGATTATAACAATATAAACAAATATTAATTGAAAAAGTGATTGTAAGGTTATGTCATAGATTTTGTAAACATAAAGTTGAATTGAACAAGATAATAAGAGTCATAGAAATTAAATATTGTGAAATCAAAGAGCATTGTGTTTAATTCCATATAAAAATTATTCTATAGATAAACTTCAAAACTTCATAAACATTAATAATTCAAAATCCAAATAAAATTCAATAAAATAAAAAACAATTCAAATTTATCATACTAGTATATATATTACAGGAGGGGGGATGAACCGATCATCACGAAATTTGAACTAGAGGTTCCTTCAACTTCGAGAATGAAAGGGTATCAATTTTGTACCTTAGCTAGTAGCGGAAGTACTAAAAAAAATTAAAACTGAGAAGATAGCCGGTAAAATGATCAAAATAGGTCAAAAAAGCAATTTTTTGGAAATTAGACATAGTTCCGGTTTAACAAGGCCATAAAGAGTTGAGGGTATTGTTATTACCATCAAAACAAAGCTTTTTTTCCATGTGGCTAAGCCCGCCCTACAATTTTCGCAAACTGACTTTTTTTTGCTAGGCTTACTCCACTATTTTCTCTCTTGTGTTTTTAGAGTTGATGTTACATTTTAAATAAGAGGGTTCAGTGCTTTCAAAATCGCAAGTTTTTAACCTGGTGTGTTTAGAGTTAATGTGACGTTTCAAACTTGATGATATAGTAGCTTCATAATCGCAATGTTCACATTTATATATTTTCTCTTTCGTATGATTCGAGTTGATGTGTTGTTTCAAATTTGAAAGATCAGTGTTTTGAAAATCGCAATGTTCACATTTATATGTCTTCTCCCTTGTGTGTTTAGAATTAATGTGACGTTTTAAAGTTAATAGTGATGTAGCTGCATAATGACAATGTTCACATATGTATATCCTCTCTGGTCACACTTGTAAGTCTACTCCCACGTGTATCGAGTTGATGTGACGTTTCAAATTTGCCGGTGTAGTAGCCGCATAATCGCAATGTTCACAATTGTATATCTTCGCCTTTGTATGCCTACAGTTAATGTGTTGTTTTAGATTTGAAAGATCAGTGTTTTGAAAATCGCAATGTTCACATTTGAATATCTTGTCTCTTGTGTGTTTAGAATTGATGTGACGTTTCAAACTTGACGGTGTAGTAGCTTCGTAATCACAATGTTCACATTTGTATATCTTCTCTTTCGTATGTTTGCAGTTAACATGTTTCAAATTTGTGAGTTCTGTATTCTCATAATCACAATGCCCACATTTATGTATCGTATCCCTTGTATGCTTATTATTGATGTGACGTTTCAAACTGGATAGTACGGTAGCTTTATAATCACAATGATCACATTTGAATATCTTGTCTCTTGTGTGCTTAGAGTTGATGTGACGTTTCAAACTTGACTGTAACGTAGTTTTATAATCGCAATGCTCACATTTGAATATCTTTTCTTTTGTATGTTTGGAGTTGATGTGATGTTTCAAATTTGACTTTACCGTAGTTTTATAATCGCAATGCTCACATTTGAATATCTTTTCTTTTGTATGTTTGGAGTGGATGTGATGGTTCAAATTTGAAAGTTCAGTGTGTTCAAAATGACAATGTTCACATTTGTATGTCTTCCCCCTTGTATGTTTAGAATTGATGTGACGTTTCAAAGAAATAAGAATTGTGGCTTCATATTCGCAATATTCACATTTATATATCTTCTCTTTCGTATGTTTTGAGTTGATGTGTTGTTTCAAATTTGAAAGATCAGTGTTTTGAAAATCGCAATGTTCACATTTATATGTCTTCTCCCTTGTGTGTTTAGAATTAATGTGACGTTTCAAACTCAATAGTGCTGTAGCTGCATAATGACAATGTTCACATTTGTATATCCTCTCTCTTGTATGTTTAGTGTTGATATGACGTTTCAAACTTGAAAACACAGTAACTTCGTAATCGCAATATTCACATTTGAACATCTTCTCCTTCGTATGTTTCGAGTTGATGTGTTGTTTCAAATTTGAAAAATGAGCGTTTTGAAAATCGCAATGTCCACATTTATATGTCTTCTCCCTTGTGTGTTTAGAATTAATGTGACGTTTCAAATTCAATAGTGCTGTAGTTGCATAATGACAATGTTCACATTTGTATATCCTCTCTCTTGTATGTTTAGTGTTGATATGACGTTTCAAACTTGCAAACACAGTAGCTTCGTAACTGCAATATTCACATTTCAACATCTTCTCTTTCGTGTGCATAAAGATTATATGACGCGTCAAATGTGAAGGCCTGGAACACTTATAATCACAATGCTCACATGTAATCATCTTTTCTGTGTGATTAGGGAATTTCCCATTTGACGATTCTGCCCTTTCATGCTCATTGTTCTGTACAAGGATTACATGTTTATTTTTGGCTGGTTTGAATTCCCATGTTTGAACTTCGCATTCTTCCTCAAAAGCATGGTTCTCAGTTCTGAAATCAAACTATTTTGTAAAAGCAGTTATAAAAGTATGTTTCATCAGATAGAGATTTGTTTGTAAAGGTTTTTAAGTTCAAAAAGGAAAGCCAAGAAATTTTTAAAAATCAGAACTGTATTCATATAATAACATAGAATCAATTATGACGTCAGGTAGAAACTATTCCTTATAAATTACTTATATTTTTCAGATACTATCTCAGAGAGATAACAAAATAGCTTTTAAATGCAAAATAGGAGTATTTGTTGTAATAACATGAAATAGAAAACAACAAATTTATTTTATAACACTATTCAAAAAATTTTGAAGAACTTGTAATGAAGATCATGAATTAAATATAAATAGTTAATATCATGTTAATAGCAACGCGCATAAAGTCTCATATCTAAATAATTCCGGATAGGCAGATTGTTCTAACGGAATGTAGTACGTGCAGGGAATAAATTCATGCATTAAAGGAATAAATTTGCATTCGGTCCATTTCATAACCGCTGATAAATGTTGTAATGCATAAAATCTACGGCACAAAATATTGAAATTGGAGGAAAACTAGAGCGCGAAATAAGTAAAAAATAGGTTTTTACCAAGCAGTGCAAGCGGTAGATACCCCAAAGATGAGTATAAAAGACCGGCATGGTCAAAGGAATTAGATTCGTCCTGTGTCTTCCTCAATGTAAATTAGTTTTTGAAGTGAAAACTTCTTTAGGCGCGTGGAGCTATTTCAGATGGGGGGTAAAGCCATGAGTTCGTTACGTGTTGTCACGCTGTAGCTATATATATCTATATATATATATATATATATATATATATATATATATATATATATATATATATATATATATATATATATGTATATATATATATATATATATATATATATATATATATATATATATTAGGTATTATGTATACTGCCGCCAGCGCAACTACTTGGTCAGGCATCAGGCAGTCTTTCTATACGCTTACACACGTGTGCATAACTGAGTCGGATACTCGACGTTATTTTTTGATGTGTATTTATTATAATTACTATCGGGTTACATTCATACTCTTTACAGGAATTGTACCGCTCATTGTACGTTTTTTATTATTAATATTATTAAATATAAAAATGTATATAATTGTTGATTGAAATTCTGACAGTAGCGAGAACTAAAGAAAAACTAATTATATCAATTTTTATTTAAAAATAATAAAATTGTAATTTCGGATGATACGAGTACAACAACTCCATACTAAACTCCGTAGACAATAGTATCTGTGGCATCGGATGTCTTCGTTGATTGTCATAATGCTGAGCATCAAAATATCGTCAGGCAGAAGTTGCGTACAATGAGAACCGATGATACGGGTGGATTACCATACGAGTTAATTTTAGTTCTTAACAGACCATACATGATAACTAATAACATAGATGTTGGGGATGGATTGTCCAATGGCACTGTCGGAAAATTATGTCATGTAGAAAGAGATGATACTTGTGAAATCATACGAATTTGAATGAAATTCCCAAAATAAATTGGTTACTTCATAATGTCAGTTTTCACTTCTGTCAGCAGTGCTCGGTGACTGCCCGTATTTTTTTTGAGTTGTGCCCTAGAAGGAAGCAGCAAGTAAGAGGTGACCAAAAAGTAATGAGAAATACTAGGTGGGATTGTAATCATTTGACATTATAAACTGCTCTTGATTGATACCGTGCAATATCAAGTATCAGTAATAATAAGTAATTGCTGCGATTGTGCGCAGTAAGTTTATTCTCATACCGTACCGATAGGAAGAGAGTTCGGCATAGTTTCATGAACAAATTAAGTAGTTGTACGTTGTCAGACAATGTGGAAGAATTGAGTGAAAGAGAGGTCTTATACATATTTATGCACACAGGAGTATGAGTCTGTCGTAACCGGAGAGTTACCAACATCGTGCCTCCCTGGAGTAGGAGCTGAGGGTAGCCGTAAGCTTCAGATCGTAGTGGCCCATTCTTCTGTACCAGATCGGGATCACAAGAGAATGGGTATTGCGGATGAGTCATTATAGTTTGTATGTGAATTTCCGCGATTAAGTTAGGGATCTGACACAATTGTTCAATTACCGGTAAGCCCGCCATGATAAAGAAATTCCGATTTTAATTCGAAGTATTACTGATATTGCGTGGGACAAGGTCGAGCAAAGACCGAGCGATGACTTCTTGTACTCTTTTCCCTTGTTCGCCTTGCATACAACACACGCCCTAAATCTATAAACGGGCCCGTTTTATAATTGTCTTAATTAGCTTGCTTTCGCTGTTTTTGTCATTTTCTTTGAGCTTCATTACAATTCCTACGGAAGGATGTTAAATATTTATATTCGGAAGGTTTTATTTTTAATTTATAAATTTTGATAATTAAATCCGTTATTGGGAGTTCTCCGTTTTACTTAGCTATTTCTCCTCCATGTTTTCGAAATTAGGTATGAGCTAATCCAGTATCGGTTGTAATTAAAGCCAGCAATTTTGATACTATTTATTCTGCCCCGTTTCGCGCCGTGGTTATTACTTCACATAAGTTACCCTAAGGACAAGGCTTTATATAAGATAGCACTGTGACAAGCTTTGTGGTGAGGACCCTAGCAGAAGATCTCGATGAGGAGTAAGCCTTAACAAAAATCTGTGACCCGAGAAAAAGTTCATTAGATTCAGATCTGATAGACTTGAAAAAACATCAGAACCTGAGTGAGCAAAGAGTGACAAGGCATGTCACTATAGAACCACATCACAAACAAAAACAAATTTGAGATTTTTGTGTTAGTTTTTCAATAATATTCTATTAATTATAGTGTCTATTCATCCACTAAGCGAACGAATAATTTTATCCTTATGTTCAGCTATCGGACGTCCCTAGCGGCGAGCGCATCAACAGTTAATATTTTGAATTCAATGTTGTTGCTGCAACGGTGATGTTAGCACAGCCGGTTAGACCTCGTCTGCATATTTTATTGCTTCCGATTAGTTCAGGCAACGAACCGGAAAATAAAAAATAAATATATAGTAAGCTAGAATTTCGAATTTTTTTTTGCATTTTGTTCCTAATACCCCATAGATCACTCATGACTATCAAGACCGCGGGGGTCGACCTTTCTACCCCCCAAAACGGGGTTTCAACCCCCCAGAGGAGCATTCTTATAAAAACAATCCAAAATGAATTAAGAGCTGAAAATGACCCCTAGTGTGTTTTTTGGGTCGCTGATCACGATTCCGCCGTTAGTTTTCTCGAAAAACTTCTAGTAGAGTATGTGAAACATTTTGATCGAAAATTTTTTATGATTTAACGCGACCCCACGGAAAATGTTCGTTTTGGTGTATAAAACAAAAGTATGAAATTTCTACCTCCTAAATTGACCGCAACCCCTTTTTTTCCGCCATTTTGTGGTATTTTGGACATTTTTAGGGGAAGTTTGTCAAAAAAAAACTTATATCTCCAGTTGTATTGGGAATTAGGAAACCAAACTGGAACCCTTTTATTGTCAATGTTTAAGGAACTCCCAGTTCAAATTTCAAGTTGATCCGACCTCCCCCTTTCTCGTAATATATATATGTATAAACATATATGCATGGGAACTTGCGTGACTCGGGCAGTTTTCAACCGATTCAACTGAAATTTGAACTATAGGTGACTTCCGATTTTCAAGTCAAAATATTAAATTGTTTTCTAGAAATTCGAGCTTGAGTCAATTTTTTAGCTAATTTCCCAATTGGAATATCTCATGTCCTTTTCATCCGATTGACATTTGCTTAGCATCAAAATATAGGCATTTGCATATATTTTTACGTAGTAGTCATTGTTTTTATATTACATCAGCAATATGATACTATTTTAGGTGATAAAAGTATACACATTTTTTTAAACATAAAAAAATCATAAAATGTGCCTGTGAATGCAAATATGCATGTGTAAATAGGTGTTAATGTGTTTGTATGTGTGTATGTAAGTAAGTGTACGTGTATGTAAGTGTGTGTGTATGTAAGTGTGTGTGTGTGTGTGTGTGTGTGTGTGTGTGTGTGTGTGTGTGTGTATGTATGTGTGTGCGCGCGCGTGCCTTATTACGCGTACGTTAAAAAATCACAGAATGGTCTATATAATATACTTGAACACGCCCAATATCCATCTTATAATAATAATAACAAAACACACATACCTACATGTAAATGCACGTGTATAATAATTATAGAATACTATAATAAATGTGAGAGGTACATATCTATCTCAGGTATACGAACCGGGAATTGGCAAGTACATAAGAAATCGATTGCACAAATGTTGCCAATATATTCCATGCTGCTGGGCGCAATTTGTACGCTAGATGTGCACATATTTATTTGCAAGAAATAAGCAAATTATCTTTAGCTAGTCACGAGCAATTCATAAACTCAGGTTTCTTCGCAGTCAGATTATCCGATAAGTTTCGCAGTGGATTATCTGTTGATTATGTTATTGAGCCAGTTTTGATGGAAAAGTTTAAAAATAGAGGAATGGGTTTGATAGGCAGAGGAACAGAAGAAAAGGATTGTAACCGGTGGATTGTGGCTTTACCAACCATGATGGATATAGTTGAAGAGTTCAAAAAGTATTCTTCAGTTTCTTTTGCAACAAGTGAACAACATGATGCTGAAAAAGACGCTCAATATCAAACGAAAGGACAGCATGTTGATGGAGGAAAAGCTGCCATTGCGCGAAATAATGGAGACTGCAAAATATGATTCGATTGGCTAGAAACAAGACCACCTTTTGGGAATGTGACTCAAATCATGTCGATCAGTCGAGGTACTATAGGAAATGAAAATATAAATTGCCATCGCGCTTTTGAAATTGGAACTAATGGAGTTGAAAAACTACACCGTAAGAAATTGATTGAAGTGTCATTTTCCAGGAATAGATAAAATAGAACCGATAAGTTTCATGTATTCAAAAATAAGATGTCGAGGTAAAGATCATCCAATAAATCCAAGTGCAATTTTTCAAAAAATTTGTTTATTAAAGAAGACGAACGAGCAACTAACTAGTTATTTTAACTATGAATTGTCAACGTTTCCAATGAGTATATTTGATGAATACGGAGATATGCGTAAAACTACAAAATCTGCATTTTACGACTTCTTTACGCCATTAGCAGAAAAACCACTTCCTGATGACTTAATGAAAATAATTGCCTGCGAGTGCAAAGCTGGAAGCAGAACGAAGCGATGTTCTTGCAAAAATTTAGGTATCCATTGTTGCAATTTATGCCATTCCGGTAGATCGACAGCATGTCAGAGTTCGCATAATGTTGCTGAAGAAGTTATTATTGAGGTGGATCCAATTACAACTGAGAGTGGAAATGTAGACGTCGAAGTTGAAGATGAATGGGACGAACAACAGGAAGAAGAAGAAGAAGAAGAAGAAGAAGAAGAAGAAGAAGAAGAAGAAATAAATCCACAAAGCGGTGTCTCCGACATATATGATTTTAGTGATGACGAAAGTGAAGAAATATTCCAATCAGCGGTGACAGATTCTGAGGCAAGTAGTATTTCCAGCAGTACTTCCAGTGTATACAGCGTGGCGAGTTCAAGTGCTCGGAAGAGAAGACACCAGTAATATTGAATAAATATGTACAAGTTGAAGAAAATGTAAAGAGAATAAAAAAATTAAAAAATTTGAAAAAAAATAAAAAAAAAGCTGTATAAGATAGGGTATTTCATAAACACACACACACATACACATACATACATACACACATACATACATACATACACACACACTTACATACACACACACTTACATACACGTACACTTACTTACATACACACATACAAACACATTAACACGTATTTACACATGCATATTTGCATTCACAGGCACATTTTATGATTTTTTTATGTTAAAAAAAATGTACTTATATACTTTTATCACCTAAAATAGTATCATATTGCTGATGTAATATAAAACGATGACTACTACGTAAAAATATATGCAAATGCCTATATTTTGACGCTAAGCAAATGTCAATCGGATGAAAAGGACATGAGATATTCCAATTGGGAAATTAGCTAAAAAATTGACTTAACCTCGAATTTCTCGGAAACAATTCAATATTTTGACTTGAAAATCGGAAGTCAGTTTTGAGGGCATAAAACCTACCTATAGTTCAAATTTCAGTTGAATCGGTTGAAAGCTGCCGGAGTTAGCAGTCACGCAAGTTCCCATGCATATATGTATATACATATATATATTGCGAGGAAGGGGGAGGTTGGATCAACTTGAAATTTGAACTGGGAGTTCCTTAAACATTGACAATAAAAGGGTTCCAGTTTGGTTCCCTAATTCCCAATACAACTGGAGGTATAAGTTTTTTTTTGACAAACTTCCCCCTAAAAATGTCCAAAATACCACAAAATGGCGAAAAAAAGGGGTTGCGCTCAATTTAGGAGGTAGAAATTTTATACTTTTGTTTTATACACCAAAACGAACATTTTCCGTGGGGTCGCATTAAATCATAAAAAAATTTCGATATCACTTATTTTTTGGTTTCACATACTCTACTATTCCTTCAGATTGGAAATTTGTAAAATTTATATATAATACATAATTTATAATTTTGTTGCGTAAATGACCTCCAGTAGGTTTTTTGGGTCGCTGATCACGATTTCGCTGTTATTTTTCCCAAAAACTCTCTCCAGATGGAAAATTCGGGAAATTTGAGATTTTCCTGAGACGGTTATGAATAATAAAGTATAATTTTGTTGCAAAAATGATCTCTAGTAAGTTTTTTTTATGTCGCTGATCACGATTACGCTGTTATTTTTCCCAAAAGACTCTCTCCAGATGGAAAATTCGGTTATGTTTTTGGGGAAAAATAACAGCGGAATCGTGATCAGCGACCCAAAAAACCTATTAGAGTTCAATTTTGCAACAAAATTATACTGTATTATTCATAATCGTCTCAGGAAAATCTCAAATTCCCCGAATTTTCCATCTGGAGAGAATTTTTTTGGAAAAATTACAGCGGAATCGTGATCAGTGACCCAAAAAACCTACAAGAGGTCATTTTTGCAACAAAATTCTACTTAATTATTCACAACCGTCTCAGGAAAATCCCAAATTTCCCGAATTTTCCATCTGGAGAGTTTTTTGGAAAAAAAAAACAGCGGAATCGTGATCAGCGACCCAAAAAACATGATAGGGGTCAGTTTCGGCTCTTAATTCATTTTGGATTGTTTTTATAAGAATGCTCCTCTGAGGGGTTGAAACCCCGTTTTGAGGGAGTTGACCCCGTCTTGATCCTCATGAATGATCTATGGGGTATTAGGAACAAAACGCAAATTTTTTTCGAAATTCTAGCTTACTATATATTTTTTTTATTATGGTCTTTTCCCGGCTTATTGCCTGGACTAGATAGCGTGTGCTCGAAACTCCAGGCGTTAACGTATTGTAGGTTAATTTATTAAATTTTTAATATACAGGATCTCCCAGGTTTTAGTAGCAGAACCTCAAAAGTCCATAGAAAATTTGATTTCGAGAAAAAAAGTTCCTATTAACATATATGCACAGACGCTTAGTTTTTGAAATTGAAAAAAAATTTTTGTTTTTTGCAAATATCTCCGGAACCGTTCATCGTACAGAAAATATCTTTTGCGAACATTTTCTACTCATAGCAAGCTATGTTTTGAGCGATAAAAAATTTTTGTTTAGTCATAATTGGTGAAGATTTTGAAGGGGTAGTGGATGTTTTTCTCCCCAACTTCTATGCCACCGGAAAAAATACAGTTTTGAGACAACTATTTGAACCGCCAATGTTTTCTACACAAAAAAGGTACTCCTGGTTATAAGCTCTTAAGTTGACCGTTTTCGATAAAAATCAACTTTTATGTTGAAAAACATGGTTAATATTTTGGTTTTTACCATGTTTTTCAACATAAAAGTTGATTTTTATCGAAAACGGTCAACTTTAGAGCTTATGACCGAGAGTACCTTTTTTGTGTAAAAAACATTGGCGGTTCAAATAGTTGTCTAAAAACCGTACTTTTTCCAGTGGCGTAGAAAATGGGGAGAAAAACACCCACTACCCCTTCAAAATCTTCACCAATCATGACTAAAAAAAAAAATTTCATCACACGGGACATAGCTTACTATGAGTAAAAAATGCTTGCAAAAGCTGTCTTCTGTACGATAAACGGTTTCGGAGATATTTGCAAAAAACAACACCCTGTATCTCGAAAACTAAGCGTCTGTGCATATATTTTAATAGGAACTTTTTTCTCAAAATCAAATTTTCTATCGACTGTTAAAGTTCTGCTACTAAAACCTGGGACAACCTGTATATTTGGGAATACTAGGTTAATGTTTGAAAGTTTGTTCTTGTATTTTAAGATTGAACTGGTCTTTATTGTTGGAGAACCGTTCTATTACAAATGAACACTAAACTAAATAATATACTGCACTGTGTTCATGTGCAAAATTTGTTTTGGAAATTGATTGATTTAGTTTTTTTTTTACACATGCAGATTGATTTTAGTTGCGTCACGTGACGTTTTGTTTTATTTAAAAAAGTTTATAAATTATGAAAGTGTTGTGGACAGTACTATAACACTATAAATAAGAAACAATCACCCTTGTCCACTAAAAATACTGTTCAAGTCCTCCTTTCAGCTGATGATTGTGGATTTTTTGATAGCTGGAAGGTCCAAACTTTAACAGTATTTTTAGTGGATAAGGGAGATTGTTTCTTTTTTATTGTGTAAAATAAGGACAGCACAGACGATAACACTGGGTGACGTGGTTATCGCAAGAAATGAGTCCATTACGGACGAATAATTTTAAATATATTCGTTCAGTTGGTCGAATAGCTTCACTCTTAATTATAATTTTCAAAGTAAAAATGTATAGCTTATACATTATATTCATTATGAATACAAGATGCACTCATAGAAGATGTTTTGTTTCTTTACTTCTGTTTTGTTTCAATCCCAGATTAGTATTCACTCATGTAAAAAGGCTTGTAGTCATAGATATTATATATACATACATGGATAGCGCATCAGGGATTTTCATTGACTCCAACATATGGAACAGCTGACAAGTGGCAAAACATCGTTCTAGCCATAAGAGTACATGTTACTGTAATCTATCATATTATGTTGTTTTCAAAAGAAAATAGCAATATTTTGATACAGAAAACTTCTTTA
This sequence comes from Endomychus coccineus, assembly GCA_958510875.1. Lineage (NCBI taxonomy): Eukaryota > Metazoa > Arthropoda > Insecta > Coleoptera > Endomychidae > Endomychus > Endomychus coccineus. The sequence continues at coordinate 96,887,772 of OY294070.1, forward strand.
GTGCTTTGTTTTTTAGTTGTGATTAGTTGTTTGGCTTTTTACTTTCATTTTATCAAATGATATTGTGTAATAACTCTTCGACGACAATAAGGTTATAATGGTGAAGTGTGTGATTAATTAGTCTTCTTGGATACTTTTAATAAATCTAAGATATAACAATGGTGAAATCGTGTTCCGCATTTGGATGTACAAAAAGGAGGACCTAGTTTTCACTGGTATTTACAACTTTAGTAGATACTGGATAGTGGTAATAGATATAATTGACAATAATGTAATTAACACGTAGACGTTAGAAGTACAATTTTAATCGACTATTCACAATCGAAAATAGAAAATAATAGTGTAATAATTACTGTTCATTTCAGTTTTCCTTCAGATGAAAATTGAAACAAAAATGGGAAAAAACTTCGTGCCCAACAAGAATAATCATCTTTTCCAGTGGCGTAGAAAATGGGGAGAAAAACACCCACTACCCCTTCAAAATCTTCACCAATCATGACTAAAAAAAAAAATTTCATCACACGGGACATAGCTTACTATGAGTAAAAAATGCTTGCAAAAGCTGTCTTCTGTACGATAAACGGTTTCGGAGATATTTGCAAAAAACAACACCCTGTATCTCGAAAACTAAGCGTCTGTGCATATATTTTAATAGGAACTTTTTTCTCAAAATCAAATTTTCTATCGACTGTTAAAGTTCTGCTACTAAAACCTGGGACAACCTGTATATTTGGGAATACTAGGTTAATGTTTGAAAGTTTGTTCTTGTATTTTAAGATTGAACTGGTCTTTATTGTTGGAGAACCGTTCTATTACAAATGAACACTAAACTAAATAATATACTGCACTGTGTTCATGTGCAAAATTTGTTTTGGAAATTGATTGATTTAGTTTTTTTTTTACACATGCAGATTGATTTTAGTTGCGTCACGTGACGTTTTGTTTTATTTAAAAAAGTTTATAAATTATGAAAGTGTTGTGGACAGTACTATAACACTATAAATAAGAAACAATCACCCTTGTCCACTAAAAATACTGTTCAAGTCCTCCTTTCAGCTGATGATTGTGGATTTTTTGATAGCTGGAAGGTCCAAACTTTAACAGTATTTTTAGTGGATAAGGGAGATTGTTTCTTTTTTATTGTGTAAAATAAGGACAGCACAGACGATAACACTGGGTGACGTGGTTATCGCAAGAAATGAGTCCATTACGGACGAATAATTTTAAATATATTCGTTCAGTTGGTCGAATAGCTTCACTCTTAATTATAATTTTCAAAGTAAAAATGTATAGCTTATACATTATATTCATTATGAATACAAGATGCACTCATAGAAGATGTTTTGTTTCTTTACTTCTGTTTTGTTTCAATCCCAGATTAGTATTCACTCATGTAAAAAGGCTTGTAGTCATAGATATTATATATACATACATGGATAGCGCATCAGGGATTTTCATTGACTCCAACATATGGAACAGCTGACAAGTGGCAAAACATCGTTCTAGCCATAAGAGTACATGTTACTGTAATCTATCATATTATGTTGTTTTCAAAAGAAAATAGCAATATTTTGATACAGAAAACTTCTTTAGTGCTTTGTTTTTTAGTTGTGATTAGTTGTTTGGCTTTTTACTTTCATTTTATCAAATGATATTGTGTAATAACTCTTCGACGACAATAAGGTTATAATGGTGAAGTGTGTGATTAATTAGTCTTCTTGGATACTTTTAATAAATCTAAGATATAACAATGGTGAAATCGTGTTCCGCATTTGGATGTACAAAAAGGAGGACCTAGTTTTCACTGGTATTTACAACTTTAGTAGATACTGGATAGTGGTAATAGATATAATTGACAATAATGTAATTAACACGTAGACGTTAGAAGTACAATTTTAATCGACTATTCACAATCGAAAATAGAAAATAATAGTGTAATAATTACTGTTCATTTCAGTTTTCCTTCAGATGAAAATTGAAACAAAAATGGGAAAAAACTTCGTGCCCAACAAGAATAATCATCTTTGTAGTGAACACTTTACAGAAAATAATTTCGTGTATTCATTTGGAAAGAAATCAGTAAAAGACCATGTAGTTCCTCCTAGTATTTTAAATTTTCCGGCGAATGTCTTTAAACGTAAGGTGAAACCCAGAGAACTTAGAAATCGGTAAACAATATAAATTTGTCATAATTTTTAGCTGGGTATATGTTGTTATTATTATGTTTTTACTAGTGATGATGCAAACATTATTTGTTGTGAGGGCACCTCATTTAGGATCAATGAAGAACAACCTGTAAATGAACCAGAAAGTTGGTTCATTATATACTTAGTAGATTTATAACATTTTGATACCATCTTTTCTGTCCTATACCGTCATGCCCTAACATGAATATAATTTTTCAAATTGCAAAGCATCCTATTGATAAGCAAAAAATAGTAATCACATACTTGACTACAAGGAATCGTAGAACGAATGCAAAGGTTAAAAAAATCTGAAAATGTATTTAAATATTATATAAAGATGTTCCTCTGTTGGTAAAATTTAAGTTTAAAATTAAGGTGATCTATAATCTAATTTGTAACTATAAACATTAATGCTGTGAACTAAAACCCTGTCTATATCACTTTTATTTTCTTTAGAAACTGGAATATTTTGCTAATGTTTATTATTATAACACAAAAGGTAAGCTAGCAATTTGGCATCTGCGACTAGCCACATTACCAGAAGTTCACCACTGAATAACAATAATTGTTCATTTATGTAATTTCCAGTTCTTCTTCTTTATATTTAGCATCTTGAGGCACAATCGGATTTAATCTTTGGCTCAGGAAGAATCCAGGTTTGGGTTATATGGTAGCAGAATTAGATTCATAATTTTGATAAATGACATATTTCTTTTTTTTCGAACCACTCCAAGAAATAGCTATATTAGTTCTGTCTAATTATTTGAGCATTTTGATATTTATAGATATATTTCTTCTATAGCTTATTTAATTTTGAATTGTTACTGGTTTTCCATATTATAACTAAATCTTCACATTATGAAAGATGCTGTTTTATTTATTAGGTCATGTATGGTAATGATTCTGTAGCTGAATATATGCATTAATTAATAATTAAAGCTGTTGATAACTAAATAAGTCATTTAACGTGGGGTAGAGTAATTTCAGTTAATTATATACTTAAGTTTTCCATTGATAAAATACAGAATAAGTTGTATATGGGTGCTTCATGGAAATATGACTAAATTCAAAATGAGCGATATTTAATTCTATGTAATTTTGTACATAATACTATTATGTATTGTTGCTGAATCATAAAAACCGATCAAATAGGATTATAACTTGATAATTCATGAAATTCGTAAAGTGCTCCATATAAAACAATGTAAATTTTGCACGTTCTTGCCACTTGTCACGTGGTCAGAATGATCTTGATCTCTGTCTAATACCAGGCTGAAATAGGTCTTCTGTCTCTCTTACGTGTTGGAGTCATCGACTGAACAGAGGTTTGTATACCATGTGCTATCCATGTATGTATATATAATATTTATGCTTGTAGTGCCTTTACCGCTGCCTAAAATATGGTACAGTAGGTAGGAAATTTCTGTTTCAATTACATTTCTTAAATTCATACACGTTTTATTCTTAATACTAACTCAATTAATGATACCATTTGCACTGTTGAACTGTTTGGGTTTTGGATATTTATGTGATAGGAATGTGGTTGGTCTATGTATAAATTCAGTGATTGTATTTACAAATGATCCAGTAATTTTGTGTATGATTGGTATTAATTATATTTTGCCAATTATTTGCTAATAATAGAATCTATTTTTTCATAATGTACAGTTTTTATTCTATTTCTGTTATTCATTCAGAATTTCTTAATCAATTTATGTTAGAATCAGTTTCGGGCTCGTTTTGTATTTACAAATGATCCAGTAATTTTGTGTATGATTGGTATTAATTATATTTTGCCAATTATTTGCTAATAATAGAATCTATTTTTCCATAATGTACAGTTTTTATTCTATTTCTGTTATTCATTCAGAATTTCTTAATCAATTTATGTTAGAATCAGTTTCGGGCTCGTTTCTTTTGTCCACAGCAGTGGCGGCTCCTCGAAGGAGGCTAAGGAGGCTCAACCTCCTCACCAATTTATCTTAATGATCATTCTCCATTTTATTTCCTGTTTCTCTGATAATTCTTTAAATTTTACAATTAATTCCCCGTTCTCAGTAGTTATTTTCAATCTGGCAACAGTGGCCAGAGGCTAGATTCTCTATATATCTCAAACGCTAAATACGTGTGGTCAACACAGTTGCCGTTTTTCCAACCATTCAATTGCCCAGTGGGTTAAAACAGCGAATATGGCAACAGAGTAGGGAGGCTAGCTTTTCGTACCCATTCGTCGGTAGAATGAAATACGATTACTTGCTCCCGCCTACCGCTGCTAGAAGAATGCGGCACGTCTTCGGTTAGTTGTTGTTTTTATTCCACGAGGCGTAGTAAGGTTAAGTAGTTAAGTTTTAAGTTATAATTTATCTAATCGGAACGTTAAAATGATGAGTGACTTAGTTCTAGTTGCAGAGTTCTTAGAAAATCCATTTAGTGGATTGACATATGATAGAAGTGTTCTTCAAAAACAAACGGCCTTTACCGGATTTGAAAGGATTAGTGATGGCAGGAAAGTATCAAAATCGATCGTTTAATACTGATGATTATAAAAAATATGTATGGTTAACGGGATCTGATGTACACAATTGATTATATTGCTGGTATTGCTTGCTATTCACATCAGATACAACTTCATGTTGGGGGCACTTGGGTTATAATGATTTGAAAAATTTAGCTCGTGGCCTAGAAAGACATTAAAAATCGCAGGAACATATTACATCGTGTATTAAGTTTAAATTAACCGGTAAACAGAATATTGTTAATGCGATTGATTCTACACGAACACGCGAAATTGAAAATCATAATAATACAGTTAAAGAAAACCGCGAAGTTTAAAAAAAAATCATTGATTTCTTATTGTATTTATCATTTCAAGATTTGGCTTTTAGAGGGCACGATGAAACTGAAAATTCAGTTAATAAAGGTAATTTTAGGGAATTGTTAGATTTGTTTTGTAAATAAGACAGTAAGCTTCGCGATTTTATGACTAACGCGTTAGTATTTGCAGGCACCTCAAAAACAATACAAAACGAAATTCTTGATTCAATAAATTATGTCCTCCGAAATCACATAGAGGATGAATTATTTAATGTCCCTTTTTTTTCGTGGCAGGTTGACGAAACAACTTTACCATTCACAAAAATAAAGACAAATTAATTGAAACATTTGATTTTATATTAAACAGTGATGACTTTTCAACAGATCAGGTTTCATTAAATGCTGCTGTTGGTTTAAAATCTTATTTAGAAAATGAAGAATTTTTGTTTTTTCTTGATACTTTTAAATTAATATACATAAATTCACTGATTAATTTATTCAAGAGATCGTTTGAAACATCTCATTGATAAAATTTCAAGTTTCCGTAATACAGAATTTCATTTTAATATTTTATTTCAAAATTTTCCAACTGATGAGGCTCCTCCCGCGAAAAGGAGGAAAACGTATAATTTGGTAGACAAGAAACTACATTATAAACAACTTTTTTATGAAATTTTAGATACTATTAAAGGACAAATTGAGATTCGATTTTCCGATTTACATGAATTGAAGTTTTTCGAATCTTTTTCAAAAGTGTTTCCCAATACATTTTTAGATAACTTAGTTCTCAAATATAAATTTTTTGATAAAATAACACTGCACAATGAATTATGCGTTATATACTCGGATAAAGATTTTCCTCAGTTTTATAAACTACTTTGTTTGACGAAATTCAATGGACCAAAATCGTTTATACAATGTTAGTTTGATGTCTATTGAAAAAGATTTAGTAAAACACTTAAAACAAAATGATACATTTTATGATAATATTATTGATCATTTTTCGCAAACTAAAGACCGTAGAATTCCGTTAATATATAAAAAAAGTTAATATAATTAATAAAAAAAAACAAAATATGAAAAATTCCAAAAAAAAGAAAAAATATGAAAAATCCAAAAAAAATAAAACAAAAAACGAACAAAACGAAATTATTATCATCAATTCACCTCAAGTGTTCTTAAACCAGTCACTGCCAGATAAATGATAATCTGTTTAATTCAAGGCCTCAATGCATAAACCAACCAAGTTCATTTGGACGAAATGTGCAGGAGAGATAAAAAACTTTTGCAGAATATTTAATATTGTTTTCTTGTGTATATTTCGTCATATGTACAAGGCTTTCATTTGTACTTTTAAATTATTACAACATTATAGTGATACAGGTACACTAAATATAAAGCAAAACAAATGGACTTGACTGATTCATATAAGTTTTTTTCAAGCAATAATTGGAATAAAATAAAATATTGGGAATGAAATTTATTATTAATTTTTCAAATGGAGGAAACTAATACTATCTACACTTGAACATTTTGCAGGATAAATTAATATTTTCATCTATTCATCATCACTAAACTTTGAAATAGAAGTTTGATTATGGTTTGGCAAAAAGCTTGGTCACTTGATTTTTTGTTAGAGACATCAAATGTTCAAATTGATTTTTCTTTAGAAAAAAGGTATATAGTTTATTTCACCTTTCGGTAATGATAACATGTCATATAAGTTCCGCATGTCCTCTATTTTGTAAGTAGTAAAAATAGTAAATGATACCGTTTTCCACTATATTTCAATACTATTTCTGTACTTTATTTTTCATACTTTGTAAGAACCAGACAAATCTTGGTCTTGTAGTTCATGCAAATTATCGGGAGGCAGAAACCAACCATACATGACAGGACAATTAAGAATTTGAAACTGCTAGAAAACGCTAAGTTTGCCCAAAAAAATTGACTAGACTGGTTTATGCATTGGACCCTTCGATACTCGAGCCACTTGTAATATATCGATATTTATACAGGATGAGTCAGTTTTTTGTAGACAAACTCCAACAGGAGATAGAACAGACATAGCAAGCTATGTTCTGTGCGATGAAAAAAAATTTTTCAGTCATAATTGATGAAGATTTTGAAGGGGTAGTGGGTGTTTTTCTCCCCAGCTTCTACGCCACTGGAAAAAGTACAGTTCTGAGACAACCATTTGAACCGCCAATGTCTTCTACACAAAAAAGGTACTCTTGGTCATAAGCTCTAAAGTTGACCGTTTTCGATAAAAATCAACATTTATATGGAAAAACATGGTCAATTCTTTGAAATAAAATTTAATTTTTACTAATTAAACAAAAGTATCAAAACCAAAAAATTGACCATGTTTTTCAACATAAAAGTTGATTTTTCTGGAAAACGGTCAAATTTAGAGCTTATAACTAGTACCTTTTTTATGTAGAAAACATTGGCTGTTCAAACGGGCCTCTCAAAACCGTACTTTTACCAGTGGCGTAGAAGTTGGGGAGAAAAACACCCACTACCCCTTCAAAATCTTCACCAATTATGACTGAAAAAAAAATTTTTATTGCACAAAACATAGCTTACTATGAGTAGGAAATGCTTACGAAAGCTGTTTTCTGTAGGATAAACGGTTTTGGAGATATTCGTAAAAAAACTAATTTTTTTTTCAATTTCAACACCCTGTATCTTGAAAACGAAGCCTTCTACGACATATGTTTATAGGAACTTTTCTTCTTAAAAACATCTGTTCTATCTCCTGTTGGAGTTTATCTACAAAAAACTGACTCACCCTGTATATGTAATGATCATTTCAAAATCTAGCAAACAGTTCTATCTAACACACCAATTCAGAGAACTGTTAAATTCATTAGCATTTATCATCATGGAAAAAAATAAAATTACATACTTGAAGTAAAGATACCAACGATTGAGTTTTACGGTTTGAAAACTTTACTGCCAAAAACATTCTCTTTAAATATCCTTTTTATACAGTTAACGGAACACATTGGACCAAAAGTAATAATAATATCTTTATTCACACTTAAGCCATAAATGGATGTCCATTTATCACCAAGAAAATATAAGTAAATGAAATTATGTAAGAAAAACATTCATAGAATGTATCCTAATCTAGTCTACTTGAACCCTAAAATTGTCTACTGAATAATAAGATTCGCTAGGTATTCGATCTTTCAACTTTTAAAATTCGTTAGAAGGCTTACCTTTAATATTTGGTGAATATGTAGTATAATTTAACTCGTGCATACTGCATAATTATTATATGGGATTCATTTCATATTTAGCAAAGTTCTGAAGAACGATAGTTAAGTAATTTCTTTTCCTTGTTGGATAACCAAAATTCTGATGTGATATGTAACAATGAATTATGATAAGCCTGCTATTTTCAACTTACTTTATTTGTAATTCGTGGTAATCTTCAATTTTCTCTATATCAGGGTAATCCTCAATTATTACATTTTCTTCTTTGATTTCTATTCGGCTTTCCAAATATGGTTCGCTTTTTATTATAATTGACATGCTAGCGAATGGTATTCCTAAATGATACCATGTAAACACAACAGCAGTTTGATGCTGTGGTTGTCCTTGTATTATGATAGAATAATAGGAACTAGAAAGATAGTTCTTCTAATGAATGTTGATTGACAGATCATGCCAAGGTTGCCAAATACTCCAGTGTGCAGCGAATTAACAGTTGATATAACGAATTCAATGTCACCTCAGCGTTAGTGATTCTACCCCAGCTGGTGGCACCCTGCTGGCATCATAGGGGTTTTGCTTCCATTTGTATAGGTTCGAAAGTCCAAGCCGCAAAATTACTGCAAGTTGGTTTGTAAGTTTTCATAGGTAAATTTTTTCAATATTCATATATAACCCTGAATACTAGGTTAGCAGGTTATTTAAAGTTTTCTGTCATAGATATTATATATTTGTATGTATATATAATATCTATGTTTTCTGTGTAATTGATTCGTATTCCTTCTTGCCCTTACACACATGTATGGAAGGTTTAAGCATGGTTTGTCAATCTTACTACTTAGCCTTTCGTGTTGTTTTGTTCTATGCTAGCAAACACAAATTGTAATTCCTGTTTCTGCTTGGAAGTATTGACAGGAGATAAGACATGGTATTGCGTCTGGAGTAGGCCACAGCCACGGTCGTATATACAGGTCTGGGAACTCGAGGCTGTTTCCTATGTGAGAAGTGAGTCCGCTAAGCTTCATCTGTTGCATAGTACCAAAAGGGTGGCGCATGAGTCGAGGAATGATCTCTGGCACGTATACGACCGTGTTCTCTGGCAACTGTCATTGTTGACTTGTAAACCAGGAATACCGGCGTTTTTAGAAAAAAATTACGAAACCGTGCATTGTGCCGAAATGCAAAACGGGGTACAAAAGTGTAAAGCAAGAAACTCCTGTTTTTAAAGTGTCGAATGATGCGGAAATGCGAAAAAAGTGGATGCTTGCGATTCCGGATAGAAATCGTTTTAACGAGGTCTTTTATGTGTGCGAGCATTTATAACGAAAAAGGGAAAGTTATTTTTAAGATGAGTTATACATTTTGACAAGAGTAACAGTTCTATTCCTCAATCAAATCAGAATAGTAAATATTGCGTTACGAGAAAAATTATTTCACTTAATAATGTGGTTGTTGCCATACTTCGATCCAAGCGCTAGTTGGTGGCTGAGCGAGGGACTACGAGTTTGGCGACATGTAAGAAACTCATGTCAAACATAGAGTTCCCAGACCTGCATGTACGACCGTGGCCACAGCTACGCTAGCTTACCGCTCACAGAACAATTAAAAGCTAGCTAAGACGCTATGACCGATTTCGAATAGAACCACATAGGCAACACTGCGCAATTTGTATATTTAAAGCTTCCCATACGCGTTATATGATAAAATCATAAGAAAAAGTATCGCGGTATATTTGTTCTACCCACTTCTTCATATTGGTCCAAATTTTAAAATAGGCAGCGTTTCTTTTTGTCTTTACAAATTCCCTATCACAATTATTGCGTGGAGTTGAATATGTTTTTAATAATACCATTTAACTATTAATGTAAAAAGTAATATGCTACATAAGTTGAATTTGTTTCATTAACACATTTCAAAAGTTTTGACACAACATTCAATAAAATAATGTTCATTCAGTGAAGCGTATTGTACAATTTTCTACATAGATAAATAGGAGAATACATTTACAGTTTCCTGTCCCTCGTTCTACAACTAAACTTTTCATTTATTATACCGATTTTACATTGTTGTTGCCCAAAGTGAAAATAAAGAAATAAATAGATATACGTGTTCCATCTAAAAGCAGATAGAAATATTTTGATAATGATACCAATCTGAAAATTTGTACACAGCCAAATCGATTATATTTTCAGCATATTATATATAACTTCGTTATTTTGAAAGGAAAACTATATTTTTATCGCGTTTCTAGATTCCTCGTGGTTTTTTGTGATGATCTTCATCAGCTTTTCCTATACCTACTTCTAGTAGTTCTCGAACTATTCAGACTTTTCTCAAATTTTTGAATTTGCACCTTCCTCTTTGAAAATCAATAACTCTGTCACTTTTGAATATTTCGAACATAAAGAAAATAGATGTTTCTTTCATTTGATGTATTTATTATTGGAGGAGGGTGTGGAAGCAATTAAAAATCCCAAATTTCAAATGGAATGCCAATTTTTCTTTTAATGAAGCAAAATTAAATTCCACGTCGATCTCTGTATCAATGTTCCCTATACCTATGTTTGATGGAATTTCGTTGACTTTGATGGAATTTCACTTTCGCATAGTTTGCCATGGCAATGGAAAAATGTCATGATTTCCAAACCTCTTGTTGAGTTATTGTTGTGTATTTTGATAAGAAGTTACCAAATATGGACAATCAAAGCTATTCAAATCCAGATTTAATGAATTTTCTTCAATGTTAAAACAAAGTCGTCACTACTTGAAATCTATCAAACATAGGTACCTATAGGAAACAATGATATCGATCGATGCGGAATTTAATTCTCCTTCATTCAGTAAAAGGAAAATATTGGCATTCTATTTGGAAAAATGTTATGGATATTAGAAATTCCCCAAGCGTTTCCCCATATTTGACAGGGTTATTGATTTCCAAATAAGCAGGTAAGAACTCAAGAATTTTCAGAAAAGTCTGAATATTTCGAAGACTAGATTCAGGTATAGAGAAGACTGATGGAGATCATCCCAAAAAAACATTAGGAATATAAAAATGCAATAATAAAATAAATTTTTTTATTCGTCTGAAGATGACACGTTTAGTGTTGAAACTATAGTAACGACTATATTAAATATCAGTGATAGTAAAACAAAGTTTTATTAATTATTTCGTTAAAATGATAAACTATCACAAAGTAACGGCTTCCACAACTGAATTTTTGAATAATAAAATAGTTAGCTTTTAAACTAACGAAGTTGATGTACACTTCCGGTATGATAGGAAGTGCCGAAATCTTGAAAATATTTTCATTGAGCAGCAAATAATCGATTATGGCTGTGTAAAAATTTTCAGATTGTTATCATCATTAGAACTCAAAATACTTCTAATGTGCGTTTTAGACGGACCAATCTGTATACCTGGAAAGCAGGAGCCTCTTCTTTTGCGCGGAGCCTGAAAACCGCAACCAGGCGCGTCCCCAGGTGGCGGATAGGGGAATGCTCATGGCCCTGTTGCCAGCAGGGTGAAGGGTAGGAGTAGACATGCTCCCGCGGACCAACAGGCACCCAGACCCCGGATAGAATGTGGGACTCCCAGTCACATGTTCCTGACAAGAGGGTGACGGATAGATTGCGGCTGATACGGAGAACCATATGTTCCGGATGAGTAAGTTATCCCATCATAAATAACTTACTGAAACACACAGGAAAGATCGACAAACAGATTGAGTACTGAAACACAGGTACCATAATATTGGGATTAAAATATTCTGGTACTAAACGAGACACAACAGGAAACATCCATAGCGTGATGGAGTACTGGAAACCCAGAAACCAGAACAACATGGTTAAAACGAAACAGACAGGAAATATCAACGAACCGATAGAGTACTGAGACTGAGGGTACCTTAATATTGTGGAAAAACAATATTTCGGTACAGATACACACAGGAAAGATCCATAACGTGTTCGAGTACTGGAACCCAGAAACCGAAACATCGGTAAAAACGAAATATATAGGAATTTATACACAGAGGATAAATCACTAAAACAAAATATCGTAAAATTGGGCATCAACCATATTACGGTATATACAAAACGTGAACATCAACGTAAACAACGAATGTGGTGATATTTACGTTTAACCGACGTAAATATTTCCATTAAAAAGCAAATCAAGAAACTCAGTTCGATATACCTAACATCGACAAACTAAGAGAAAGACGCAGTCCATATCCTGAAGCAATGTGATAAACGGTCCCGGGATATGGATGAAGATATGAGAGGTTTTAGCAGGTATGCTCTAATATCATTGAGTCAGTCCTGCACTACCTGAAGCGATAGATAAAAGCTGACGGTGTGCATCAAGCATTTCCTCTCAACAGAAAAAAAAATCTGTATAAGTGAAGAATTAGATACGAAAGAAAAGGAATAAAGAATATTCTAATAGATAACAAATATGTTATATGATATCACAAATGAAAACTACATTGAATAATACACTGTAGATAAATTCCAAATTAAAATTCTATTACAAAATTTTAACATGTCACGCACCGCTTATATACCTTAAACACAGGCTTTACTCCTCTATGCTATATGATCTCTATGATCCGCACGACCAATCACTTCAAAATGTCCTTTTGCTTTTTAACCTAGTTTAATAATAGATGTTTTTTTGAATACTTTCACTACACGAATGAGAAGCCTATGTTCGAAGAACATCGTGTGAGTCAGCGGTGGGAATGTTGGGAGAGGAGATAGGCATTCGAATTTTTCTTGAAGGTTTGGAGGTTAAAGGCATAGGGAAACACCTCATTAGGTAGAGTTCCACAACGCTGTTCGATAGAAAAATAAATGGGTAATGGTAGGAAGAATTTCGACAGGTTTCGAGCTTGACAATGAAGGGGCGACTAGTTTGAGCCTATCTCTGCAGGACAGGTAGTAGTGTTACCCACAGAACAACTATAAAATCCTTGAGCTGAACCACGGTCGTATACACAGGTCTGGAAACTCGAGGTTGTTTCCTATGTGAGCAGCGAGTCGCTTACGCGTCGACTTTCGCGTAGTACCAAAAAGCGCCACGTAGGGGTATTTTCTGAAAACTGTCAGTTGACTCGTGAACACAAAGCATACCTGCGTGTTTGACGACGCGTAAGCGACTCATCTCAACTATAGAGTTTCCGGACCTGTATCTACGACCGTGAGCTGAACTCACTTCACTTTCACCCGATAACCATAGAGTAATATATAACATAGTTTATTTATATCACTCTACTTGAAAGCTACTCAGGCAACTGGTCTGCTCTTCTGAACTTTTATTTCTTGATTTAACCCTAACAACATAAAGATGCCAATAACTTAATCAACGCCACATATTGAAACAATTAATACAAAAAGAAACATGGCATAAAAATATACTTTATTTATTTACTAAATATAAAATCTACCCATAAACTTTAAAGTAAGGCACAAGCCAGTAATTATTTTTCCTAAAACTATTACAGCATATATTTTATTTATAATCTATAATGTAAAAACTAATATCAATGCTAAAAACAATTTTTCGAAAATTATTAATATGGATAAAAGAAAACTAGTCTTATTCAAAATAAAATCCTTATATTTGCCTATGAATTATTAATTTCAAAATTGACGTTTACTGTATAGTAGAGTATGTGAAACCAAAAAATAAGTGATATCGGTAAATTTTTATGATTTAACGCGACCCTACGGAAAATGTTCGTTTTGGTGTATAAAACAAAAGTCTAAAATTTCTACCTCCTAAATTGACCGCAACCCCTTTTCTTCCGCCATTTTGTGGTATTTAGTAGTAGTAGGAAGTTAGTCAAAAAAAAATTTCTATCTCCAGTTGTATTGAGAATTAAGAAACCAAACTGGAAACCTTTTATTGTCAATGTTTAAGGAACTCCCAGTTCAAATTTCAAGTTGATCCGACCTCCCCTTCCTCGCAATAGATGTATATATATACATATAAAGTAAGTTGTGGGTTCTCTTAGGTTTTTCAGCAATTTTAAATGAATTATCTCAATGAAACAATCTTTTCATTCGACGCGTTTCGGCTTTCGCCTTCTTCAGGAATTTATTCATTGTTTACATTATGAACTGAAATTTAACAAAATATTTTTATATTAATTAGCTGTATGCACAATCTGTATTTATGACAAAGTTTTTCAGTTTGTTATGAGCATTGACTTTAGTTTCATATTTGAAATTTATGTGTATAATAAATTTCAAATATGAAACTAAAGTCAATGCTCATAACAAACTGAAAAACTTTGTCATAAATACAGATTGTGCATACAGCTAATTAATATAAAAATATTTTGTTAAATTTCAGTTCATAATGTAAACAATGAATAAATTCCTGAAGAAGGCGAAAGCCGAAACGCGTCGAATGAAAAGATTGTTTCATTGAGATAATTCATTTAAAATTGCTGAAAAACCTAAGAGAACCCACAACTTACTTTAGATAAACCAGCAAAAGAAAACCACAGCGAATTTATATACATATATGCATGGGAACTTGCGTGACGGCTAACTCGGGCAGTTTTCAACCGATTCAACAGAAATTTGAACTATAGGTAGGTTTTATGCCCTCAAAACAGCCTTCCAATTTTCAAGTCAAAATATTGAATTGTTTCCGAGAAATTCGAGCTTAAGTCAATTTTTTAGCTAATTTCCCAATTGAAATATCTCATGTCCTTTTCATCCGATTGACATTTGCTTAGCGTCAAAATGTAGGTATTTACATATATCTTTACGTAGTAATCATCGTTTTTATACTACATTAGCAATATGATACTATTTTAGGTGATAAAAGTAT
This sequence comes from Endomychus coccineus, assembly GCA_958510875.1. Lineage (NCBI taxonomy): Eukaryota > Metazoa > Arthropoda > Insecta > Coleoptera > Endomychidae > Endomychus > Endomychus coccineus. The sequence goes on from OY294070.1 coordinate 96,902,838, forward strand.
ATACATTTTTTTTTAACCTAAAAAAATCATAAAATGTGCCTGTGAATGCAAATATGCATGTGTAAATACGTGTTAATATGTGTGTATGTAAGTAAGTGTACGTGTATGTAATTGTGTGTGTATGTAAGTATGTGTGTATGGGTGTGTTTGTGTGTGTGAGTGTGTCTACTTGTGAGGTCATAGGTGGACTCATTTCAGTAAGATGCCTATGAAATTTTTTAATTAACCGTTTTGTCCCAGGGTGTTCAATTATTATTTATGAACTACCCTATCTTATACAGCTTTTTTTTCTTTTTTTTTTAATTTTTTTAATTTTTTTATTTTCTTCAACTTGTACATATTTATTCAATATTACTGGTGTCCTCTCTTCCGACCACTTGAACTCGTCACGCTGTATACACTGGAAGTACTGCTGGAAATACTACTTGCCTCAGAATCTGTTACCGCTGATTGGAATATTTCTTCACTTTCGTCATCACTAAAATCATACATGTCGGAGACACCGCTTTGTGGATTTATTTCTTCTTCTTCTTCTCCCTGTTGTTCGTCCCATTCATCTTCAACTTCGACGTCTACATTTCCACTCTCAGTTGTAATTGGATCCACCTCAATAATAACTTCTTCAGCAACATTATGCGAATTCTGACATGCTGTCGATCTACCGGAATGGCATAAATTGCAACAATGGATACCTACATTTTTGCAAGAACATCAGCCTTACAAAGTAGTTCTCATCCATAAGATGAGAAAACCTTCTTAGACTATGTTCTAATCCGTTATTCATGTACAAATTCTTTACACATACTTATTATTATAGGTATGTGTAGGTATAAACTATGTATAATGCAATGTAGTAAAAACGGGTCTCTCATCTTTACAATACGATGAATCTGTCGTATACCTGAGACAGATATGTACCTCTCACATTTATTATAGTATTCTATAATTATTATACACGTGCATTTACATGTAGGTATGTGTGTTTTGTTATTATTATTATAAGATGGATATTGGGCGTGTTCAAGTATATTATATAGACCATTCTGTGATTTTTTAACGTACGCGTAATAAGGCACGCGCGCACACACAGATACATACACACACACTTACATACACACACACTTACATACACGTACACTTACTTACATGTACACGTACAAACACATTAACACGTATTTACACATGCATATTTGCATTCACAGGCACATTTTATGATTTTTTTATGTTAAAAAAAATGTATATACCTTTATCACCTAAAATAGTATCATATTGCTAATGTAGTATGAAAACGATGATTACTACGTAAAAATATATGCAAATACCTACATTTTGACGCTAAGCAAATGTCAATCGGATGAAAAGGACACGAGATATTTCAATTGGGAAATTAGCTAAAAATTGACTTAAGCTCGAATTTCTCGGAAACTATTCAATATTTTGACTTGAAAATCGGAAGGCAGTTTTGAGGGCATAAAACCTACCTATAGTTCAAATTTTAGTTGAATCGGTTGAAAACTGGAGATAGAAATTTTTTTTTTACTAACTTCCCCTAAAAATGTCCAAAATACCACAAAATGGCGGAAAAAAAGGGGTTGCAGTCAATTTGGGAGGTAGAAATTTTATACTTTTGTTTTATACACCAAAACGAACATTTTCCCTGGGGTCACGTTAAATCATAAAAAATTTTCGATCAAAATGTTTCACAAACTTACTCTACTAGTAGATTTTAGTCTTATGACTGAAGATGCAGTTCATCCAATTTCACTTACACAAGTCCACTTAAAGTGCATTAATATTGAGACCTCAACTGCTAGCAATAACAATTGTTACAACTTCAGAAAGTCAATCATATTGAAAATACATATGTTTTCCCTAACGGAATGGGAACATAAATCATGCTGCACAACATAAAATATATGAAATCCTTAATGAATGTGTTCCAAAATGTGGAAAAAGCAAACAATATTCAGCTTGGGTTAATAGACAAATTATAAAACATTTAAAGACAAATCTGTATCTGAAAAAAAAATTAAAAATACTGATAGTACCATATTAAAAGAAGAGAGAAATTATTAAGAGCTAAGCTGAAACTGGATATTGATGTTGTTTATAAAGATTATGTTACATGAAGTCCGGGTCTTGCTAATAGCAAACCGAAGTTATTTTGGCAGTTTATAAATTGTATAAAAAATCTAGAGAAGATATTCTGGAATAATACTGAATACTTGCGGTGGAGAGAATATATAAAATGCATTTTTAAAGTTTTTATTTCTTGTGCTATATTTATGGCCATACATTCTTTTTTGTAAATATTGTTTAGAGATTCCAGTCCCATCGCAATCTAAACAATTTAATTTGTATACTGACGAGTTTATTTGTCTTTAGGTATTAAAGGTTTTAGATCTCTAAACAATATTTACAAAAAAGTATGTATGATCTTAAGTATAGCACAAGAAACAAAAACAGAACATTCCATCGCCCTTGCTAGCTTCGATTATAACCATCAATTCTATTACAAAAATGGTAATATTTTAACTAAGGAAACCAATTATTATAGAAGATCTATTCTGGAGATAATTGACATAAAACGTGACACTAAATCTGTAAATCATAGGACAGATATTCAGACATTAAGTCAGATTTATACTAACTTAATTAATTAAAACTTGCAAATTCCTACATGCGTCTTTATGATGTTAAAAGTATATTTTAGCTAAATGTCAAAAGTATATTTCCAATAAGGTCATAAATCTTAACATCTGGTTCGAAAGTAGATATTTGAACGCAATGTTCCTGTTTTTGCTCGTTCATAGACTTTGTTGACATGAGTTCGTATTTTATGAGAAAACTACTAAGCAGTGGATTCTTGATATATCATACTTACAACATATGTTACAATTTCGATTATTCGTGTTTCTGTTCGTTACGGCGGCGTGGGCATTTTTAATTGAAATTGGTGCGATAAGGACACTTTGTACTACTACAATTAGTTTTAGGTAGTCCCGTTTTAGACATAGTCTTCTGATGATGGTCGTGAGACCGAAACGTACATAAAGACGAAAATGATAAACATATGTGTTAGTGTGACCGAGAATGTATAGATAATTCATACCTGGGTCAAGAATCTTTAATATAATTATTAACAAAAAAAATACGGGCAGACACCGAGCACTGCTGACAAGTGAAAACTGACATTATGAAGTAACCAATTTATTTTGTGAATTTCATCCAAATTCGTATCATCTCTTTCTACATGACACAATTTTCCGACAGTGTCAATCCATCCCCAACATCTATGTTATTAGTTATCATGTATGGTCGGTTGAGAACTCAAATTAACTCGTATGGTAATCCACCCGTATCATCGGTTCTCATTTTATGCAACTTCTGTCTGACGAAATTTTGTTGCTCAGCATTATGACAACCAACGAAGACATCCGATGCCACATATACTATTGTCTACGGAGTTTAGTATGTAGTTATTGTCGTTGTAGCATCCGAAATTACAATTTTAATACTTTTAAATGAAAATTAATATAATTAGTTTTTCTTTAGTTTTCACAACTGTCAGCATTTCAATCAACAATCATATACATTTTTATATTTAATAATAAAAAACGCATAATTGGCGGTACAATCCCTGTAAAGAGTATGAATCGGTTCTCGTGCAGACGAAAATTATATTTTTATTGAATTTATTAATTGTACTTTATGTACTTATTATCGTATCTACGTGCAAGGTTTTAAATATTGTGAATATTATTCTTGTCATAAGAATACAACATTAGTGATGTGTATAAGTAATACTACTAATACGAAAGTACAACATTTTATTTCAAATAATTATTTGTGGTGTAATTTACTATCATACTGACATTTGACGGAAACGTTTATGTGTTTACATTTTGCGTTTCTTTTTAGATTATTTGTTCATTGGTCCGAGTTGAAGATGTTGTCTTTTACCACCATCGGTAGACATCTTCAATTCGGACCAATGCTGTTTAACATTACTTTCATTTACATCGATGTAAATATCAATAAATAATATGTTTTGGAAATAGAATAATGTGTATTTATTGAAATGACTATCGGGTTACATTCATACTCTTCACTGGGATTGTACTGCCCATTGTACGTTTTTTATCATTAAATATAAAAATGTATATAATTGTTGATTGAAATGCTGACAGTTGTGAAATATACACATCACTAATGTTATATTCTTAAGACAAGAATTATATTCACAATATTTAAAACCTTGCATGTAGATACGATACTAAGTACACAATGTAGAATTAATAAATTCAATAAAAATATATCTTTAATCTGCACGAGGACCGAGAATTGAGTAAATGAATAACGTCGAGTATTCGACTCAGATATGCACACATGTGTAAGCGTATAGTGCCTGACGCCTGACCCGAGTAGTTGCGCACGCAGCAGTATACATAATACCTAACATATATAGCTACAGCGCGACTGTACATGACGGACTCATGGTTTTACCCCCATCTGAAATAGCTCAACGCGCCTAAAGAAGTTTTCACTTCAAAAATTAAATTAAAATTTTGACGCCATCGTTGGTTGCGAGACGAGATTTTCTTGATATAAAATAAATCAGTCAAGGAATCATATAATAATAATAATAATAATAATAATATTTATTGTTGTTCAATACATTTGTGTCTGTCTTTGTTATAAACATACATATATTTACTCACATGCATATGCACATATGTATGCACACACGTACATACATACACATACACATACATGTTTTGTAATTTTATTTTTATATAATACTAAAATTTACTACATTTAAACCTTCAAGAGGTTTGTGTTTGTAGCATCTTAGTATAAGAACCATGAACCACAATAAAGAGAGAATTTATAAAATGAAATAAAATAAAATAAAATAAAATATTTATTATTGAGTGAAATGAAAATAAAAACTTTTTTTCGTGCTAAAATATTAATATTAGAAATTAATTTTGTATTCCTCAGTTGTCCTTTATTAGAATATTATATTTATTTTCTATTACATTTGCTTATTTATTTGTTCGTTATTTTCGATAATCCAATTATTCAGATCTTTATTTATTTTAGTGTAAGTTTTCGTCTTAAATGACTCTGGAAGCAAATTGTATATTTTTGGACCTAGATATTTGATATGTTTTTGGCCAGCATTATTATTTGTTTTAGGTATTTCTAAATGATTTTGTTGTCTTGTATGCTTGTAGTGTTTATTTCGTATCTCGCTATGGTATAATTGTTTTTTATGCATAAATCTAATAATTGACTTTACAAATAGTTGTTTGATATTGAGCAGTTTGGCTTCTGTAAAAAGCAGCTTTGTTGAGTAAATTTTAGGTTTGAACGTGCAAACTTTTATAATGTATTTCTGAGTTATACTTAATGGCATCATTGTTGTTGTGTAAGCATTCCCATAAAATATAAGTCCGTAGTTAATTATCGATTCAATAAGAGCAGTATAAACGGTAATGAGATCTTTTCTTTTCAGAATGTATCTAAGCTGTTGAAATTTATAAATACATTTACGGATCTTTGCAGCTACATAGTTTATGTGGACGTCCCATTTTAGGTGTTGATCGATATTTATTCCTAGATATTTTACTTTATTAACTTTGGAGATACTTCCTTCACATGTACACTGGTCTGTGGTGTTTTTTTCATAGCATTCTGTCTTGTGAATTTTTAAACTATTAAGATTTGAACTGTTAGCTTTGTTTATACTGAACATTAAGAAACAAGATTTTGCAGTATTCAAGGTTAAGGAATTTACATCAAACCAGTTTTTAATTTGAGCTAGATTTCTTTCAGCGTTTTCTTTAACTGTTTCCCAGGTGTTTCCTTCTATTAGAAGAACTGTGTCGTCAGCATAGCATATGATTTTAATATTATTATTTAATGAAAAGAGATCGTTCATGTAAATTATAAAGAATAGTGGGCCTAGGACCGATCCCTGTGGCACACCAAATTCTATTGTCGATTCTGAACTATATTCATTGTTATTTAGTCTAACTTTCTGAATTCGTTTTGTTAGATAAGACTCCATAAGCTTTAGAACCCTGCCTCTCAAACCTATGCATTGTAATTTGAATAATAGAATTTCGTGTGCCACTGTATCAAAGGCCTTGGCCAGATCCAGAAAGATTCCCATACATTTGCTCTTATTGTTAAAAGCTGTTGTTATAAGTTCCGTAACTTGATTAATTGCATCTTCTGTAATTTTGCTTAGGCTACTTAAGAGACTTATAGGTCTATAGTTCTCTTTCTCTTGTTTAGATCCCGATTTATAAATGGGAATTACTACACTGTATTTCATTATTGTTGGAAATTCCCCTGTTTCTATAACTGTGTTTACTAGGTGTACAATTGGTTTTAATAAATACATGTGAAACTGCTTAATGTGACGAGGTTGAATATTGTCATGTCCTGGCGAAGCATTGATTTTCAGTTCATTAATGTATTTGGAAATCTCTTCTTCATTTGTTGGTACGAGGAAAATGGTGTTTGGGTTGTAATTTAAATATTTTTTGTAATTGTTTTTTCTTTGTGGTGGTAATTTACTTGCGAGTTTTTTTCCTATCTTAGTGAAATAATTATTGAAAATATTGGATATTTTCTTTTCTTCTTTGATTATCTGCCCATTTTCATTTAGTTGAATGTTTTGTTTATTTGAACTACCATTTTTAGTAATGCTTTGCACACTCTCCCACATCTTTTTAATGTCAAGTTTAGCTTTATAAATTAGATTTTTATAGTACATATTCTTCGTTTTTTTTATTAGCTTGTTAAGAAAATTTCTATATTGTCTATATTTTTGCCATTCACTCTCTATGTTATGTTGAATTGCATTTTGTTTTAAGTTGTCTTTAGTTTTTATTGAAGTTATTATGCCCTGAGTTATCCAAGGTTTAAGTTTTTGATATTTCGGTGTAAAGGGTAATTTTTTTGTACTGTTTAGAATATATGATTGAAGTGTATTGATTATGTGCTCAGTAATAAAATTAACGTTATTTGAATTGAATACCTTGTGCCATGTTTCGTTTTCCAATAAATTCTTTAATTTTATTAAATCTATTTTTTGATAATAGTTTAGTGACTTTTTTGCGGTTGTTTTCTTCTCATATTTAGGTTTGTTGTGAATATTAATACTGCACGCTACTGCGTAGTGATCTGTAATACTAGAGTGTATGACTGCTGCGTGAATTTTTGTTGTATTGTTAACTGGCTTTATAAAAAGATGATCAATGCATGATTTAGATCCGTTAACTTCCCTTGTAGGTTCATTTATGTATTGCTCATATCCATAGTGGTTGAGTATGTTTAGGTATTCATTTGTCTGTGGACCCCTTTGTTTTAGGATGTCTATATTTATGTCACCTGTAAAGATTTCAATTTCCGTGTTTTTTATCTGCTTAAAGAAATCATATAATTCTATTAGAAATTCTTGAGTATTTAATGATGGTGATCTATATATTCCCGTTAAACCTACTTTTTTTTATTTATTTCAAAATTGATTTTTAAAAATTTAGTCTGGTTCAGAGTCACTATTTCTTCTATAGGATTGAGCTCAGTTTTAACATAAATAATTGTGCCGTCATTTCTATTAATTTGACTGTTATTGTAAAAAGTATTATAATTTTTGATATTGTAATCATTTGCATCTTCTAAAATAAATGTCTCTGATAGAATTATAGCATCGAAATTAATTTTTCAAACTTTCTAAATATGTTATTAGTTGATCAAAATTTTGTTTCATGCTTCTTATATTAAAATGTATTACATTCAAGCCTTCTACCATGTCTGTCACTTCGTGAAGTTCGTCAAGAGAATTATAGACTTTACAATTGTGATTTTTATATTCATCTAAAAAATTTATATTCGTGTTCATAATTGTAAAAAGATAATATAGTTGCTTTGAAATTCAAGTATTACATTAAAAACTAATTAATAAATACCTTTTAGGTCAGCCTTTAATTCTTATAGTCAATTTTTTCTTTAATTTGTCTTATTTTGGCTAGGTACACAGAGCATTCTTTGTTAAAAGAGTTGTGGTTTATGGTATATTTAGTTTTATATTTTTCATTGGACACTACACATACTTATTTATTATTTAAAAATCGATCTTTAGATTCCACTTCTTAGAGGGCTGAGATCTATTAGGAAACCTTATTTGACCCTTGTATATACTTTTTTCTTAAAATTACCAAAGGACTAACATCCAATATTTCCATACATCTTATATATATTTCTTTTGATTTAAATAAATTCATGTTTGAATTATGTTAACTATGCACTAAGCGTTCTAAATAATGACTTTATTTATCAGCCCTATTAATGGTTTTGAATCGTAGGTCGTGTATTACTCACTACATAAATAAATTAACTATTGATGTGGCATTCTTGTTTTTTGTAGATAATAGTACTTTTGTACTGCAATATTTTCGTTTGTATATCTTCCTCCTTGTGCTTTCTGTTGATACGACTTGTTAACCTTGACACTAAAGTAGTTACATAATTACAATGTTTACATATGAGAATCATCCTTTGTGCTTAGATTCGACATGTTTTCTTAAATGTGAACGTTCGGTGTTTTCATATCCGCAATGTTGACATTTGTATACCCTCTCCCGTGTATGTTTAGAGTTAATATGACGTTTTAAACTAATCAGGATTGTAGCCTCATAATCACAATATTGGCATTTGTATATCCTCTCCCTTGTATGTTTTGTGTTAATGTGACGTTTCAAACATCCCGATATAGTAGCTTCATAATCACAATGTTCACATTTGTATATGTTTTCTTTAGTGTGTTTACTGTTAATATGACTTTTCAGACGTGCTGATTTAGGTGTTTCATAATCACAATGGCCACATTTGTGTTTTTTGATTTGATATATCTCTTTCCCGTGCTTAACCCCAACGTGACTTTTCAAAGTTGATTCCCACGCACTCTCATAATTGCATTCTCCACATTTAAAAATCCTCAATTTCAAGTGCATGGTATTAACATGAATTTTTACGGAAGCCAAATGCGTGCTTTCATAATCGCAGAATTGACATTTATGTACCTTCTCCCTTGTGTGTCTAGCATTAATGTGATTTCTTAGATTTGGTAATATGGGGCTTGTATAATCGCAATATTGACAGTTATGAATTTTCTCCCTTGTGTGCTTCGTATTGATATGGTCTTTTAGACCTTTTCGTAATGCTACTTGATAGTCGCAAAGTTCACATTTGTAAATTTTCTCTCTTGTGTGTCTACAGTTGACATGATCTTTCAAGCATGATTTATAGAGGGTTTGAAAATCGCAAAATGCACATTTGTATATTTTTTCTCTCACATGTATATTGTTGATATGACTTTTCAATAGACGAAGTCGAGAAGATTCATAATTGCATTGTTCACATTTGTATATCTCCTTTCTATGATGTTTTGCGTGAGATTTGAAACGTGACAGATGAAGGGTTCTGTAATCACACTCTTCACAATCGTAGAAGCCTTCAAAGTGTGTATTATTGATATGGATTTTCAAATTGAACCAATTAGTGCATTCGTAATCGCAAAATTGGCAGTTGTATACCTTTTGCCTTGTGGTAATTATTGGGTTCGGATCATCATGACAAATTATATTTGAGGATTCTGCATTCTCAGTATCACTATTCTGTGCAGGAATCACATGGCTCTTATAATCTGATTGAACTTCATACTTCTTGTCAACAGAATGGTTTTCGATCCTGAAATTAAACAATTCTGAATAACTAGTTAAAAAATATGTTGACATACTTAATATAATATGAAGGTATTTCAGAAGATTTATATTCATTAAGGTGTTACTGGATGAGCTTGAACTTGTTCTAAGCACTATTTGCTGAAGATTTGAAGCTTTATGATTAAAATGAATAACGTGAGAGATTGTGTTGTTTCAGAAGAATATCTCGTTGCCTAAGCGTCAGATCGTATTTGCAAGTTATTATGATACTTGTAGAGCATACAATTCTCTATAATTTATGTCATTTTTTAGCACCAACTGTTTCTTATCGCGCGTAGAGTGGGGGCGAGGATCCGTATATAGGTCAATGCTACGTCATTACACAGTCACACGCGTGGTATTTACTTACGGTATTTACAAGGTTGATTATTAAGTAGAATATAATAATTCATAATAAAATTTTAATCACTGATTCATTTGTCAATGACTTTTGAAATAATACATATGTACGAAAATGTTTATTAAAATTATAGATAGTGACACACTCATATAAGATTCAATACATTGTAATTTATTCTAATTACATTAGAAGTAGAAAACATATTCTTCACATTTTGTTTTAAAAGGTACAAATGCTTGAATATAACTATCCCCTCAAAGTCCCATTAGTATGGGGCCCTGTGAAAATAGCAGGTACAGTTGGGACTCAATTGTTTCTCGAAGAAAACTGCCTTCCAAACTCATTACTCCAAAACGGAATAAGAATTATTTTAGGAATGTATAATTCGAAAACAATATACACGATCTTATATAGGTACAAACAATTCATCAAATGTACAAGACTCAACAGACTGGTGCAGTTATTACCTCTACCACCAACAAGTGCTGCAGTTTGTCAACTTCTTTATTCAAATTGGAGGTAATTTTCCGCAAATCTTTCTCATGAAAATATAATGGAGCATCAGAAAAGCGCACAAAAATGGCATTAATTATAATTACGCCTGAACAAAGAATGCACTATCGATATTTCGAAATTGAAGAAAGATGATGGCGTTCAATTATTAAACGAATAACTTGTATTGTAGAGTATTTAGCTTGCCACAATTTAGCTTTGAGGGGGCAGCCAAAAAGTGTACTAACACAACAATGGAACAACACATTTTTTGAAATGTTGGCAAAATTTGATCCAGTTATACTGGAACATAACATTGATAAATCAAAACGTCTAAATCAACATATGCCTCATTATTTGGGAAATCATTTTCAAAATGAATTATACGGTTTATTATTAAAAAATACTCAGCGTGAAATTTTAAACTGCCTAAAGCCAGCAAAACATTATTCCATCATTTTAGATGAAACCTTACTTTCGTCATAAGATTTGTTTATTGCTCTTCAAATGAAGTAAAATTAGATAACACTTTTCAGGTCTTTTTCATGCTATTAGTACTACAGGCGAAGCTCTTTTTAACATTGGTATCGAACAAATATTACCAAATATTTACATACATTTTCAAGACCTAGTGTTTATTCTCTTGTAATATTTTTATCTCTATCAAAAATAAACATTTTATAAACAGGAAATTATTTAATTGGTACCAAACTTAACATTTTGAACAATAAATATATGAATAAAGGGCGACTACTCGCGTGAACTCTCACGAACGGGCCAGTCCATTGTAATGGACAAGCATGTCTGAATGTTCCATCATCTCCGAATGATTTAGATGAAGAGAGTGAATTTGTACCTGAAATCCTTGAGGCCTTGGAGGCAAACGTAACGGATCACGAAAATGACGATTACGATCCGGAAATTGCATTTGAACGACCAGAAGACGAAACGGATGACAAAGAAGAATAATATTAACGAAATCTGGATATAAATTTACTATTATGTAATTTTTTAAGAAAAAAGATTTTCTGCTCACAATGTTAACAAATTAATAATGTAATTTAAAATATTTCATTTCAGTACTATTTTTATACTTATATTTACTAAAATACCTATTTTCATACATGTCTCATTTGAGTAAGATTTTTAAATTCATCAACAAATGAAGAAATAATAACAATTTTACGCTCTATAAGTTTCATAATAATATCAAACACGATTTAACACATAGGAAATGAGCTATTTCACAAAGACTGACTTTCTCGATATTTGAGCCATTTGGAATGTCAAAACATCTATGTAAATTTTTGGCTGGACTGTAGATGAATTTAGTAGAAATAATATAAGCAACTTAGGAGAGGTAATTCTACTAGTGATCTTGGAGTGATTTTAGAATCAAAATTCTGATTCAACTAACAGTTTGTTCATATTATTCTTGAAGCTGATAAAAAAAGGTGCTACATTATAAGACATTCTAAGGATTTTGCTAATCTAACACTACAAAACTATTATACTTCTTATCAAAATTGTACATTGCAAAAAACAAACAGAACAATCACGCAAAAATTCTGTTTGTATTATTTTCCCGAAATTATATAATATTATACCAATGTATCTGAAAATGTTCACAGGATCAGTGAAATCATTTGCCAAATTGGTTTGAAGGTGGATATATACTTCAACCAAGTAATTGAGCTTCATTATGTTGTAGAATCGCTTATATTCTTCATTTGATACTTTGATATTAACTTTTTGCTTTATCCTCCTTCAATTTAAGATTTTTGTTAACATTGTTATAGCTATAAATAAATTTTTATTTACATGCATATATAATAAACTATAATAGAGTTCACACTGTGGATATATTATAACTCTATTGATAAGAAATAATCACCCTTATCCACTCAAAGTACTAGTAGTACTTTTAGTGGATAAGGGTGATTATTTATAATAATAATAATAATAATATATATTTCGTTTTCCAAGATTTATACAAAGTATAAATTCTTATGAAACTAGTCCAATAAAATCTACAATCTAATTTAAAGATAGGAATTCATTTACAGAATGAAAAGCCTTATTTACTAAATATCTATGCAGTTTAAAATTGCTAAAGTTATTAAAATCGCTAAACAAACTTACAAATCGATTAAAAAATGTTATACCCTGATATAAGTCACAATTTTGTCCAGCTCCTAATCTGGAGAAAGGCATGTGTAAATGATTACTGATGTGGGTATTATGGTTATGAAAATGATTATTTTGTTTTAGTGCATGTTGTTGTTTTTTATGTTTAGAGTAAGCAAATATATGTACAATGATGGCAGCGTCAATATTGATACATGCATACATGCTTATATGTTAAGTTTGTATATTTCATCAGAGTAAACTAAATTAGAAATCAAAATGTCAATAATCCAACCACATTTTGATTACTGTGCATCAGTATTATTTTCGTGGGACCTAAATAAAATAAATCAGCTACAGAAACTGCAAAATCGTGGTATGAGAATCATTTTAAAAGTGAATCGATATACATCTATTGTTTGTATGTCTAATACGTTACAATGGTTCACTGTCTCGCAGAGAATTTACTACCTGGCTATGGTTTTCATCTTCAAAATTCTGAACAATCTAGCTCCATCTCATTTCAAAATGTTTTTGGTTTTTGAAGAGATGTCCATCCATACCTAACTAGAAATTGTGATGATTTTCAAATCTCTAGAAATAAACGCAAGAGCACCATGAGTTCTCTGTTTTTCAAGGGTTTCCAGGAGTTTAATCAATTACCTTTTGCAATAAAAAACAGTTCCACTCTCTCTACTTTCAAAAAAAATATCAAATTTCTCATAAAAAACCAAGGAAGTTAACAATATTTGTCTTATCAATTTATAATCAACTATTCACTGTTATCTATTTATACATATTATGTTGATTAGTAATTTCTTTTTTTGTTTTATTTAAATTGATAGTTTGTTTTTTTTTGGAACTATGTACATACTTATTTACTTATGTATAGTTATTCAGTATTATGTTATTATATTATTATGAGTATATTTATATGTATATTAGGATACCTAATTGAATAAAGATCTATCTATCTATCTATTTAAATACCATTTGGGGATAATAATGCAAATAAGGGGTTACCCTCAGCTGGAGATAAATCGGAATTTAATAATTGCTTTTTCGTTTATTCATTTCCATTGCTCTTAACGAAAAAGTTGGACAGATCCAAACATACCTGACGAAAGGATATGGTTTCAACATGAACACCATCGCACTACATATTGAATATATGTCAATATTCAAATCAATTTTCCAGTGAGTGCTACCATATGGGTTTAATCTACAAGATTTTCATGGGGTTACCTTAAAACTAAAAATAGGTTATTTCCGATTCTCGGTTCACCCAGAAAACAAATTGTAAACATATTGAATATCTATAGTTTACATTGAAAAACAATTAAAACTGAAAATTTATTTCAATTGAATGTATTCTAAATTTTATACTCGGTTGGATACTTTCTCAATACTCTTTCGTTAAAGTTCACCGTACTTACATAGTTAATTGTCAAAACGAAATGATAAAAAAAAGTATTTTGATAGACCTCGCAATATTTTCTACTTACTCTATTTTGAATTCTGGATCATCTGTAGAATCTTGTTCAATTTCCTCTGTACTTTGGCAATTCTCAAATACATTTTCTCCTTTAATATCTATTTGGGTTTCCAAGAGGGGTTCATCATTCATTTTAACAACGTATTGTAATTTGTCCAACTTGTCTTGTCACCTCACAGAAGGTGTCACCTACACTTTGAGTTGATTGTATTTCGGAATGACTTTCAGTACTTTCACTTTAAGCGGGTGAAGTGAGCTCCTCACCTCAAGTCGTCAAACGTCAAACCATGACTCATTTCAACTTGGCAACACTGCGCGCATGTAACTTAAAGGTTTCACTCATGTTCAAGCTATTTACAATAGGTAATCTAATTACACAATACCGTAAAACGGGGCTACTTGATAAAACTTTTTGGAAACTTCATACTGTCAGCTTCAAATTATGAAAGAGGATAAAAATCACCCAGATGGCATTTCGTGTCGAAGGAAGCTCTTACAGCAATAAAAAAAATTCCAGCTCTCACCACTTTTCGAAAAAAAAAATATAAAGTGCTCATTTTCAAGTAACCCCGTTATGGGGTTATTTGAAAATTGACCTGAAAAACACTTCTGTTTTCTTGTAGACCTGGTATAGGGGCTAAATGAATAGAAATAGAAGTAATACAAAGTTGTCTGCTGTTTGTTTCATTAAAATCGGTAATAAAACACAGATTTTATTGCAAAAAAGTAATCTTTACTTCTACTAAACTAAAAACATCAAATTCAAAAACATTCACAAGGAAAACAAGAACATTGTTAAAGCTGACTTTATTCACTCTTTTCTCTAAATTTGATCTGCCCTCTCCTCAAAGTTTCCGCAATGGTTAATTTCATTTTTATTTCATTTTTCTCAACGAGACCAATATCTTCAACTGCTGGATATATATAGGTATTCTTCACTTTCTCACTCATTCTTAGAAATGTGCATAAATAATCATTTTCTTGGGGATGGGCTATTTTAGCTACAAACTCTCTAAAGGTTCCATTCTCGGTTTTCAAATTCACCAATATATAGTCACCACATTTAAATTGATCGTGCTCAATAGGTTCTTCTTCAGAGAGTATTTCTCTGGAAGTTTCATCCACAACTGATTCTTGATCAGTAGTTTCATCATCAATATGACCATTGTCAAATTCTGAAAAAGTTTCTATATCGTCATCACTATCATCATTTGTAGTCCATAAAAGTTTTTTGTTTCGTAAATTGGCGGGTAATATATCTTCGTCACTCTCAGAGCTGGACAATACTTTCTTTCTCTTTGGTTTTGTCTTTAGTTTATCCTTTGTTTTCTTCTTTGATTTTTCTTTCTGATTTTCTGAAGGCGTATTTGCAATATCTTCTGAACAAATACTTTTGCCAGGCTCTACCGATAATTTTTTTTGCGTCCTCTACTAGATGTTCCTGGCTTTCCCTGCAGTTGCTGCAAGATCTTGTGTTTTGGGAAGTTTTTGAAGGATTTTTTGGCGGTCAATAGGTGCAATGCCTGTTGCTTCGAATCCAGATTTAATGTTTTGCGGATTTTTTACATTAATCGACTCCAAACACTGCCTCAAAAGCCTGGGAAATACGTCTTTCCTGATAACTCCTCTATTTTTTGATTTCCAATCTTTCAGCACTTGTCGCCATTTAATTTTTATTGGTCTGAAAACACTAACGTCTAAAGGCAGCAAAACAAACGAGATATTACTGTTTTCACAAGTTGTGATGACTTCGAGTGAAATGTGGCTTGCTAAATTATCCCCTATCAGTACTTTACGACCTGGAGGTAAACTAGTAAAATAGGGAAGTGCAATTTTCATAAACCAGTCTTCAAAAATATTGGTATCAAACCATCCAGAGTGACTTCTATTGTATCTGGTGTTGGGAGGTCCACCTTCTGTCCAGGTGCTCCATAAGTGGTCTATCTTATAGACTATCTTTGGTGGCAGCATAACACCTGAATCAGAGCAAGAAAACATGACTGAAGTCGAAGACTTCAAGGTGTCCATAACTTTTTCTGCTCTCTTAGACTGCTTTCGAACAATGACTTTGATGCGACCGGGGTCATCGGTGAAGTTTGTTTCGTCGTAGTTGACTATCGCTTCGGGATTGACATCCTTGAGCACGTTTGTAAGATTATCGAAATAACCATTTATAGTTGTATGATCAATCTTTGCCCGACTTTGTTTTATTGACTGCGATATTCTTTTAGACAAATCGTCTTTATGTCGATTCAAAAACTTCTCCATCCAACCCTCTCCAGGTCTATTATCCACGAATGGTTTCACTTGTTGACCTCTTCTGGTCAAAAAATCCTGAACTACATCTTTTATCACTAGGTTCGAAAGGAAAGCCCCACTCTGATGCTATATATATTGCTTTAACAATGGCTTTTTCATCAGAAAGTGACAATGCAGTACAGTGTGCCCCTGATTTAATGGATGTAATCCTTTAATTTTTCTATACAATGTGACATATGGTATGCTGGCTTTCAAATTAGCTACAGCGATGAATTGAGGTTATATTAGTGTTAACCGGTTATGATGCTCTTAGGAAAAAAATACATCGCTGTACTAATAATTCCCAGTATATCTGGGCAATAAGAAGTATTCACAAAAAAAAACATTGTTTTTTACCTTACTGTTTGTAGATTTCTACTTGCCACACTATTCCGCAGAAACAAACAAAAACAACGTTACCACCACTTGTTATGCTCTAACTGACTGACTTAGAATTATGTTTCCTAAATATGACGTTAAGCAGCAGCACCTGTTAATTCAATCAGCTGCGTTCATTTTCAACTAGCCCCTGTATTTTCATGTAGCCCCGTTTTACGGTACTCATTATAGGACCTATCACTCTCTAATTGAATGCAATTTGTTTGTATCACTATTACCTTCATCAGAAACTTGAATACAATAGATAATCGGACCTATAACCTTTAACTTAACTGGGTTCACATGAGTTCAAATAATGTTATAGGAAAACTTTCATTTCTCATAAGTATCTACGTGAATGCTTGTTATGCAACATAGTAATCGAAAAAAGTTTTTTAAATTTATGAGTAGTCTCACTTTTTATTTTTTCTAAGCATGCTATCCCGTTTGTGCCGATACTCATATACTGTATTGTATCATGTTGAAGCCCTATCTACAGTGGAAGCTTCTAAGCCTAGAATAAAATAACAATTAAAAGTTCGATTACACTAGTGAAACTCGAACTTTTAATAGTTAATTTATTTAAGTTTAGAATGGATTTTGATCACCGAATGGCTGATTATATTCCACTTGAAGAAGCTTTTGAGAAGGGTAATAGTGAAACAAAAGAATTGTATGCAATTAGTGAATGATAGGTTCTATATTAAAGTATTGTGCATTACATTTTCTACTTAAATAGCTTGAATATGTAAAACATGTGTAAAAGCTTCAAGTTAGAAGGGCGCAGTGTTGCGAAAACGATGTGAGGCTGGGTTTGACAGAGGCTCATTTTCGATTTTTCACTTTAACAGTTATACAGTTGAGCCACAGTATAAAGAAAATAATGTTGTCTAAATAACAAGGTGCTAATGGTGGTTAAGCCGCGTTCTATCACCAGCTATACAGTTCCACAGCTGATGCGGAAAATAAATGAAACAAAAAATCCAATTTTCAACTATGAATAATTGTTATGAATATACATAAACAGACAGAACACAGAATTTCATGTGCGATCTCTGTCTTTAATGTTTTAACTTTCGTCACGAGTGGCTGTGGTTTTGTTCACCTCGGACGGTGTACACACTGTTGCCAGCTGTTGAATATAGCCATAGAGTAAAGACATAGCTGTAACATAGTTCATCACGTTGTTTATAGTTTTTAAGCTATTGCATATAGCTTTCATCGCGGGCTTTGAGCGCGGCGACCGAATCAAGAAATTCCGTAACGAAAAATAATGTAAGACCTAAACACCTAACATGTGTTAGGTTAGGTTAGGTTAGGTTAGGTGTCAAATTAATTAATTAATTTGAAGTTTCTAAAAGTGAGAAATTTCGCTATTTTATACGAATGTTATAACACTCTAGCGCTTTAGACTCCGGGATTTTTACGTGGCCTATCGAAATTAGAAGGTTCGAATTATCTAAAAACATAATTGCATGAACTCCAGACGTCCTATGTAATTAGCTACGAACGAAATCATTTTGACATATGCCTCTAGGAGCTCGCTACGCGTCAGTTAGAGTTTATGCGTTAGACGCACGTAGCAGAGACCTGAGAGTACCTGTTTCTATTAAGCTATTGCATATATTGCATATAGCTTTTATCGCGTGCTTTGAGCGCGGCGACCGAATCAAGAAATTCCGTAACGAAAAATAACAGGAACTCGTTTATGTTGCGCTCTCTCGGGTGACTAATATTGAAAAATTGTATATCACGACAAAAAACGATAATTCTACATTCAAGTTTTATAATAATCGAAGGCAAGCTGCATCGACTGCATCTTTGTTGCAAGAATTCAAAAGACTGCCTTTAAATAGTGTTCAGACGACAGCTCAAAGTGTCTTAGATTTCCTTAGTAATAGAAATGGCATTTCAATAATGACTTTCAATTGCCAAAGTCTAAATAGTCACAAATACGATTTACAAGATTCAGTTACGAGACAAACAAATGTGTTACTTCTTACTGAATCTTGCATGGCGCATGATAATCCGATTGAAATACCTGATTTCAATTGTATTGTTCAATTCAAACGAGATACTGTTCCAAAAGGTGGGGTAGCTATTTACCAAAATAATAATGATGTAACTAATATTATGACTCCGAATATTTAAATAAATATTGCACACGTTAGCGATGTTAATGTTAGGCGCTCATTTTTTGGAGATATTTGTGGGTGCTTATGCAAACTTAGAAATGGCCTACACATAGTCATGGTAGCAATTTACATTTCTCCGAATCCAAAATAGGACGAGGTAGAGCATTTTATTCATCGCACTTTACTGGAGTACACTGAAGAAGGGTCGAAAATACTTGGTAGAAATGGTAATAAATTTCCACTTATCTTGGCTGGCGATTTCAACATCAACTTCGCTGATAAAAAATCAGAGCAGTTGACAACTTTTCTTTCGGAACAATTGAATTTGAAAATGAATAATGATCCACAAGAATCCACAACAAAATATGGGGCCACCATTGACGCAGTATTTTCCAGATATTTAGAGGATATCAAGTCTCAAACTTATGTCTCTTATTTCAGTTACCATAAACCTATAGTTTCAATGATAACACATTCCTGAATAACCTACATGTATTGTAAGATAATTAAAATATTTTAAACGATATAACTTTTCATTTATTCAATAAAAGAAAAAAAAATGTTTTCTTATCAGTCACCACGCTCAAAAAGTGTAACTTGAATTAATATCAAAGAAAAAACTTGAATTAATATCAAAGAAAAAAAATACTGCATAAATTAAAAATAAGTAAATAATTATAATTGCATAAGTTGAGAAAAATGCTATGCAATAGCTTTACCGCGGCAGTCCCCGAGTGCCACATGTATTTTTGTTGTTGTTATGAATATACATAAACAGACATGTGCGATCTCTGTTTTTAATGTTTTAACTTTTGTCACGAGTGGCTGTGGTTTTGTTCACCTCGGACGGTGTACACACTGTTGCCAGCTGTTGAATATAGCCATAGAGTAAAGACATAGCTGTAACATAATTCATCACGTTGCTTACAGTTTTTTGTAGTAGTTCCACAACTTCGCTGTTTGATAGAAAAATGAAGTCTGGTCGGAACATAGACCTATTATCCTAAGGAGACGAAACATCTCATTCCGGAAACTCCATTTGACTTGTCGCAATGATTACATAAAGGATGACAAAGAAAACCAGCGGACCTCTTTGTCGCCGAGTCATAATTACTCCTTATTGGAGTAACGCTGTAACTATGATTGAAAACTTGGTACCACTTGAAAGGCAACACCGCTTCGAAATAGCTTCGAGAAATACGGTAGCTGTCAAATTGCGTAGTACAGAACCAAGTCCCCATTCATAAAAGGTGCGCGGCGTTGTTGCTTTCTGAACAAATGATACAATGGAATGGAATAGTATATTTAAAAATTTAAATATTCTATAATTCGATTGTATATTCCAGGTTACCATAAATTATGGAATATTTTTCAGAGAAAACGACATTTCAACAGTATTCCTTCTAATATAACGAATAAATGATGCTATGGACCTTTTTTATAATAATTACAAATCTCAATCCGGCACACATAACAACTAATCCGGCAACAGCACATTCCATACGGCCATACTTGTAATATACAGCGGTCTGAGTGGCCCGAAATTTGACAATGTCTGATCGTGTTTAAATGTAAACAATTCTGTCTCCTTAGGATAATAGATCTATGGGTCGGAATAACTTATGCAGGTCTCGAGCTTGACAATGAAGGGGTGACTAGTTTGAACTCGTCTAGTCCGCCTATCCGGAATGTCTCGTTGTGGAATAATTTCTGATGACTACCGACCAAGGCAAGTATCTATAGAAAAGTAATTCCACGATATTCTAGAGAGGTCAATGAACTAATAAGTATGACATCATCAATCAGACGAATAACTTTTCTTATGGATAGAATCCAAGAGCTTCAGCGTATGTTTGGAATTCGAACTCCAAACATGTGAACAGCATTCCAGGACAGGTCGAATATGTGCTTTGTAGATTATGAGGAGCTGCTGGGATGTAAAGTAGCTCTTCACACAGAATAGAAAACCAAGTTTTTATGAAGCGGTTTTCGCAATGGACCTCACATGATCGTCCCATGAGAGGGTGCTGTTGGTGGTAATGCCGAGCATGGATATGGAAGACTTCATAGGAATGGTTGTATCTGACATTATTATATTAGGGATTGTAGCATCCGCCTTCCCGGAGTAGACTTGAGTTTTGCTTGCATTGAACTCTAGAATGTTGTGGAAATTATTCAATTAAGAGAAAAATTGAGAATGTTAAGTTTTATCTAATTTATGTGAAAAACCACCAGAATGGAATTCCCTTAAATTTGTTCAACTTTAGAACGGAAAGTTATGGTTGTTCTAATTTGTGTGAAAAACTACCAGAATGGTAAGTTGTGGTTCTATTTATTTGACTGTAGAAATATCACATTGTGAGGATATTTATTAAATTATTTGTCTCTAATCACCACTCAAATGTCTTCGTTGATCTAATTTTGTAAAAAACTAGCAGAATATGAAGTTATGATTGACGCGCTTTTGAGAAACCAATCAATTAAGAGAATAGCGAGGTGATGAAACAAAATGTAGCCACATATATACATTTATTTGAAGCATTTAAATTCTGCAATCATTAATATCTACCAAAGTGGTAGAGGTGAAGACCTCTCCGCTGCTGCGGTTTGTAGGCTAGGGCGTCGCTCACCTGTGGAAGAAGAAAAAATATGAAAATAAAATCTCAGTAACCTAAATATATATGTAAATTTATAAAACGTTAGCTTTGCGTTATTGTTACCTGGTAATAATATTTCGATAGAAATGTTTGACAGGACTGATATTTAGAAACGTTGTAGTCACCACATCGTTGTACTTGGATAGAAACGTAGAGGCCCCTGATGATATATTGGTAAAAAAGTTGTTGAAGCAGAATAGTTGCCTCAGGATAGAATCGCACAGGCTCCTGATAGAAACGTTGTTGACTTAGGATAGGAGATCTCTGATGATATTTCGATAGAGCTGACGATATTTCGATAGAAACGTTTGACAAGACAGATGATAGAAACGTAGTCATTAGGCGATACGTTATTACAGAATAGAAACTCAGAAGTTCCTGATGATATTTCGTAGTGGTTGGATAGAAACACAGGGGCTCCTGATAGAAACGCTGCCGCCATAAAAAAATTGGTGTCACTGGTCTGATGATATTCCGATAGAAACGAAAACACTGTAGTCTTGGCACGTTGTTGTTGTCACTGCATCGTTGTCGCCTTATAGAAACGCAAAGGCTCCTGATAATATTTCGTAGTTGCTGGGTAGAAAAGCAGAGACTACCGTTGTCGAGGCAGTGGTGTATACGTTTCACCACAAACCCGTGTAAAGTACATTAGAATTAAATTCTCTGAATTGTGAAGATAATTAACATTATTATTATCAAGATGAATAAACGTAAAACATTGAACCCACATTCCTGAATGTCTAGTCCAGCGTGTTAACCGATTGCACCTCTTTGGTCCCGTCAGAGTCATTTTTTCTACATATAAACCTCTGAAATGGTAGTAGATCATTGATGAACATAATACGATTCGATGCCCCGCTATATAGATCAACTATTGACGCACATTCATCTAAGTTCAATCGTTTTCAGAATTAAGGAGTGTAGGTATGATTATTACTACGGTTGGTAATTACTCTGACAGTACTTATTCAACTACAGCATCCCCTTTCTTATATAGTTCAATAGAACTGACTGAAAAATGTTCTGGATAACTATAAACAAGTTTAAGGTTTCTTTGCCTCATTGGCCCCAATTCCGTGTAAGTACATTAAGAGATGTAGGATTATAGTTTTTGAATTATGAAATGTAAAACATTGAACTATAGGGACCAAAGTGGTTAACACGCTGGAGTAGAAATCAAGGAATGTGTGTTCGGATCCCACCTATGGTTCAATGTTTTACGTTTATTGAACTGATGAATGTGGGAGAATAACCGATCTATGGCTGGCTTCCGGCCAGGGTAGAGACACGTCAGAGAGCCAGGGGAACCGTAAGGGGTCAAACTCTCAGGCGCCTCCTGCCGGAAGCTTACAGTCCAGACAAGCCGAAGGGGACCAAGCTTCCACTTCCGGGACGCAAGCCGAAGAGGAGACGTGACGGGGCCGCTGTAAAAGCAGGAACCGCCCCCGCAAGTTTAAGAACGTGGTGGTTGGTTAAAATGGCCATTACTATGACCACTGAAGATTCCGAAGCATCAATTTCGGAAGAGTAGGCAGGGCTAATAAAGAACCTCATGCTTCAAGAGATTTGACAAATTACAAAAAGGGGAGACGGTCCCCTAAGTTTGCAGAATGCCGATACCAAAGGAGAGTACTGTTTGTCACCTGTCTGGACGATCCCACCAAGGATTGGCTAGCGGGTGTGTTGACTGTGGTCAAACCTTGGGAGGGGGTTAAGCTTACTCTTGTGGATCCAACTCCCAAAACTATGACGTGCAATCGTCTTCATTCCGGAGATTACAACACCGGAGAAGACACTGCATAGACTGAGTCTCAAAAACAACCTAGACACATCTACCTGGAAGGTCACCAAAGGGAAGTCCTAATGAACGAACGGTCATGGGAGAGATTCAAGGAAGTCGATTACGGACCATACTACAACTTCTCCCGACTAACGTTCAAGCCCTTAGGCCCAAAGATCAAAAAAAGAGGGATCAGGGAAAGGATAGGTAACTAAAAAAACCACTTTGGAAATGGAGGTTGAAGAAGGAGAACATGTAATTGAAACCCCAGCTCAGCAGCAATAAAATGCAAGTTGTGCAAATCAACTTCCATCACTTCAGGGCGGTCCCCGCCGCCCTCGGTGCATATATGATGAAAGTGAAAATATACGCTGCCCTAATTCAAGAACCATACATGTATGGAGGAAAAGAATCGGGGGATTAGGTAGCTTCAAGGGGCGGATCATACAAGCCCCGTCCGAACAAAAACCGCGAACTTGCATCCTAATAAAAGATGGAGCTAGAGTTTTACCGTTTTACTGTGGGACCATTGTAGTCGCGACCTAAACAACGATTACACTTAAGTTAGAGATTGGAGGAAAGAAGCAAAGCCTCCTGTTGGCATCAGCGTACGTACCCTATGGAGAGCACCACCACCGCAAGACATACGAACTCTTGCGGAGTACCTCAGAAGCTCGAAATCCCAAGCTTTAT
Organism: Endomychus coccineus; assembly: GCA_958510875.1. Classification (NCBI taxonomy): domain Eukaryota; kingdom Metazoa; phylum Arthropoda; class Insecta; order Coleoptera; family Endomychidae; genus Endomychus; species Endomychus coccineus. The sequence goes on from OY294070.1 coordinate 96,927,036, forward strand.
TGGATGTGATGCCAATGCACACCATACAGTGTGGGGGAGCAGACATTAACCAACGAGGTGAAGCACTTTTGGAATTCCTGAAGGCTCACAACCTACAAGTGTGCAATCAGTGCAACAAACCGATCTTTGTGACAAGTGGGAGAAGGGGGTCATCGATATCACGGTATGTACAGGGCGCATAAATGACCTAGTGCATAACTGGCATGTGGTGGAGGAACCAAGTTTATGTGACCACATGTACATACGATACACAATCGGATCGACAGAGGCACTGTCTACAGAGTAGAGGAACCCAAGGTCAGTTTTTAATTTAAAAAATGGATTGATTTCTGTAAAAAATGTATTCGAACATTCTCGAGATATTTATGATCATTAAATTTCTTAGATATTAATGACTGTAGTTTTAAAGAGAACCAAGTTACTAAGGATCGCAATTTCATTAAGAAGAAGAAAAGTGAAAGGAATTCGTTTAAAATCTCTAAGGGTTTCAAAAAAAATAACTGATATTTTTAAAGTCAGAAACAATAGACATTCTCTGTTTTCCTCGAGCTATAGTAGCCGCTATAGCTTAATGGTGAGAAGAATTCCAGATCAATCCAAGTGTCAGTACCCTAGGGTTATAACTGGTTTCACAATCAGGAGATAACAAAGTGGAATGAAACGTTTCTTACAGAGTGCCAGGGCCTCTTCAGGCTTGCTGAATCTAATCAAAGGGGGTGTTGTATTTTAATACCTTATGTACTGCTTTTAAAATACCAATTTTAACTGCTATTTTTAAAGACCATCGAAGAGATTTTGGCAGAAAATGAATTGCCCAATCTGGTTTTGTGACTCATCGAGAAATGACTACAGCTTTAAAGTTCATCTTACCCGTGGTTTTCGATATGACTGCTATTATTAAAGACAGTGGTATGCGAGAGTATTAGACTCTGTAATTTGCTTTGCCAAGTTTTCCTCTGTAAGAGGGAACATTCATTTAATGCTGTTAACAAGGAAAAGCCGGGGTAATTTTAATATGACTGATACTTTTAAAGACCTTCGTTTGAAGATGTGCTTAAATTGTATTTTCGAAGCAGAGTTTGTTTACCGAAGTTTTCCTCTCTCCCCGGTATATTAACCCGACGCGACGCAAAGTTTCGCATTGTATCGGTTTGAGAAGAGGTGTTAATCGTTGCGGAAGGAATACGTAAAATCCTGCAACTCGGCTAAGATTGGTTCCCCGAATCAGGTTATTGTGACTTTGGCGTTCTTAATGACGTAAACTCTTCCTTCTTCCAACTCGCACACTCTCTTCACAGGTTTTCTCTGTAAGAGGGAACTCTTATTTAATGCGGATAAAAAATCCATTATAACTCTATAAGAAGGAAAAATCCTCTTAGATATAGAACATGAACAATTATGAAGTGATGCAGTGAATATTGTGAAGTAATAACAAGTAGAGAAGTTATTATAAAGGGGAAAAATCGTTTTAAACATACTATAGAACATAAACAGATGAGTTCATGTTATAAAGGTAAAACAGAGACAAATATTAAACTCTATTATGGATAAAAACTTGCGTTTAGTTCTGACAAACCAAGGAAAACATTCCTCTCAGATATGAGAAAAACAAAGTGGCAAAGTGAATATTATAAAGTTATAACAATGAGAAAAAATCTCTAAGCTATAAAGGGAAAATCGCTTAAAATATGGCTCATGAACAATAAAGTCTATGTTATGAAGTTAAAACATGGAGAAAAATTACTCGATAATGAGTGAAATCCAATAGATTAAAATTGTTGAAATAAGGAAAGAAAAACTCACCTTAGCTTAGATTTCCTGATTCACTTGGGATGAGAATACACTAGTAGTTACCTTTAAGCTTTGCAATAGATTGGCTTGTAAAAGTGGTGTTCGGATTAAAATATCGATTTGACTGCTATTTTTAAAGACATCAACAAAAACGAAATAATAAATTCAGGGTCTTCCGTTTATCAGAGTAAATTGCAATTTTATAGGCTGAAAATATGAATACTCAACCTTTTAACCTCTTTACTTGATCGATTTCCAATATATAGAAATATACCTATATATAATAATAATAATAATAATAAGTTTAATTACCAGACAAATAAGAGTAAATAATCAATAACTCACGTAAGTATGCAAATACTTGTGTGTGAGTGAACATAAATATATATAGAATAATTATAAATATCAATTTCTTACATAAGATAAATTTAACATATTGAGTTATATAATCTTGTACTGTTCCTTAACTACTTATTTATAAGCTAATAATATCAACAATACTTGAATATAAAAAAGAAAAGAAAAAATATTCATATATATACGTATATGCATAGATTAACACATATATACAATATATATATATATACACACATATACACCATACACATATATAAAAAACGAAGCATCTAAACAAAATATGTTGACTAAACTTACAATATCTCTGGGTGAGCGATATTTTTTCATTCCTGAACAGACAACAAAGAAAGAAAAAAATATAATAAAATAATAAATTTAGACGAATGTTTGGTATCGTATTTTGGCACTGGTTTACAGATTTCAATAGCTAGGATCCATCAATCAATTTATGAAATAGGCTTCGTTTCTCGGAAATAACAAAATGTTTTAAGCGTTTTTTATATAAATTAATGTTTATTAATGACTTTATATTTGTTGGTATTATATTGACATTTTTATGTTGAAGGTAGGTATATGATCGTTGACCTTTTGCTTTCTCCATTTTGGGTAATTTAGATTGCTATTTATTTCTAGTAAAATAGTTGTGGGTAAATTTGTTCAAATTTTTCATCTCACTGAAAAGTCTTATTCCCATATTGTAGAAGTAGAGTTGTCTAATGTCCATTACCCGTGCTTTTAAGTTTTTAAGTTGGTATAATATATATAACGAAGGCGTTTTAGTAACACTGAAATATGTTGATTCCATCTAAGATGTGAATCTAATACAATACCTAGGTAAGTGACAGTATTAGTAATTGATATTACAAAATTTACATCTTGACTTGATTTTATGTCCAGTGTTTCTAGGTTTGGAATAGAATTTTCGTTGCACTTAAATGCCATGAAGCTCGTTTTTCTCCAAGTTTATAGAGAGTAAGTTTAATGAGAGCCAATTACATATATTTACTAGGTCATTTTCAGCAATATCCTTTAGATTATCCCATGAATCTGCTTCATAGAATATGACCGTATCATCCGCAAAAGCGATCAAGTTTCCTTCAGATTTTACATTATATAAATCATTAATATACATATATATTAGATAAAATGGGTCCTAATACTGTCCCTTGGGGGACCCCGCACTTTAGGACGTTGAACTCACTTTTCACTCCATTTATATCAACTGACTGCTGTCGACATTCCAGGTATGATTTGAAGAGCTTTAAAGGCACGCCTCTTATGCCGACAGCTTCCAGTTTTTGGAATAAGATTTCATGATCAACAGTGTCGAATGCTTTTTTCAGATCGACAAATACGCATAGTGCTTTTTTATTTTTGTCTAAACTTACATATATATTGTTAATTAATAAATTTAGGGCATCCTGTGTGTTTTTGCCTTTAGTAAAGCCGAATTGTTTGTAAGACAATAAGTTATACTTTTTGAGATAGGAAACTAATCTATTTTTAATTGTTAACTCAAACACTTTTGCCAAATTTGAAATGATGGAGATTGGTCTATAGTTACTGGTGTCATATTTATCACCACTTTTGAATACTGGTATAATTTTAGCAATTTTAAAATGTTGTGGACACTCACCTGTTTCAATTATTTTGTTAATCATTGCTGTTAACGGCTTACATATGTGTCGATTTATGCTTTTGAGAACTGAAGTAGTAACGTTATCGAATCCATATGACTTTTTGGATTTTAGGGCTTGGATTGTGTAGAATATCTCTCTTTCTGATACAGGTTCTAAAAATAATGAGTTTCTGTGAGATTTTAATTTTAAGAATTTTATGTTTGGCTTTTTATTTTTGAAGCTAGTATAGTTCCAATTTCTGTAAAGCAATTGTTGAAACTATTTGCAATTGATTTTGGGTCTGTTAGTTCCTTATTTTGAGATACGACTTTGACAACCTTCTCAGTGCCGTGATATTTTTTTCCTAGTGCTTCATTCACTACTCCCCATAGAGCTCTACAATCATGCGGATTACTGTCAATTTTATCCTGAAAGTAATTCTTCTTTGCCGTTTTTATTTTATTAGTAATACTGTTTTTCATCTGTACGTATTCATTTTTTATATCTAGATCATATGGGTTTTTTAAATGCTTTTTATAGAGTGCGTCTCTTTTATTTATGAGACATACTAATTGATAAGTAATCCATGAATTTCTTTTCCTTTTCTTATTTGATATATTGGATGTTGTCGTGCAGGATATTATTTTTTCTTGAAGCAAATTCACGAAATTTTTTGTCATTTCACTGACGTTGTTGCTATTTTGCAAAATATTCCAATTTGAAGCTTTTAATTTTGCTTTAAGTTTATCTATATTCAAATATTTTTTGTTAAATGTTTCTGTCTTCTCATAAGCTTTAATAGGGAAGATTAGTTGAATTCCTGTAGCATTATGATCAGTGATGTTAGATTTGAGAACGTAAGGAATTATGAAATCACTAAGATCACGTTTTGATTTCAAGAAAATATGATCTAAGCATGATGATGTTTGAGTTGTTTCACGCGTAGCAATGTTAATAGTTGAGAGAAATCCATTTGAAGATAGGATGGTTAAATACTCATTAATTGAGCTGAGATCTTGTCTTAAAATATTTATATTTATGTCACCTATTAGCATTGTAACATCGGAATCAGTTTGCGCATTATATATAGATCTGGAGATCGTTATTGAACATTTCGATAGAAGATGTAAGACTTCTATATATTGCAATAATTTTAATTTTAGTTTTGCTATGGCTAAATTTTATTTCTACGGCATTTATTTCCCCTAGTTTTATTACTTGTGACTCATAAGTTATATCTTTAAGAAGATAGACTATTATGCCATCTGCTTTATTTAAGTTTCCTTCATTATATAGCAAACTGTAATTATCTAAAATTGTTTATCATCTATTTTCCAGGTTTCAGATAAAATTAAGCAATCCAAAGGAATTTGGAATTGTTCAAGAAAAATTTTAAATTCATCTATATTTTTGTTAATACTTCTAATGTTTTGATGCAAGACTTTAAAGTTTGAATTAAATTTATTTACATTCAATAGTTGTGTTAGTTCTTCAACAGTTTCTAATTTGAATGTTGCCGTACTCTTGTCATCTAACTCATTAGTTAAAATATTCATAGTTTTTAATTTATTTAATTATTACTTATTTCATAAATGAAATCTCAGATTAACAATTGATATATGTAAAATTTAACTAGGTAATAAATATTTTACAATAATATAAACAAGTCTTTAGTACCACTCAAGTTCTGCTAACTATACCATACCGTACTAACCTTCTTTTTGTTTTGTAGTATTTGAAGGAGTTGTTATGACTTCCCCTTGATTTTTTAATTTGTTATATGAATTTTGACTGCGTAACATTTTTCTAGGGGGGCTTATTGGGCCTTTTATTTTTGCTTTTTCATTATCTTCTTCAAATACTTCTAATTCTTCCAATGATGAGTTCTTTAAAGTCGGTGTTGCACCGAGCACTGTGTGATTGAGGAATTTTTACTCCTTCACCTTGTTGGTTTAAATCTTCTAAATTATTTGCACCATAAACTTCGTTGTTTACGTATAACTTATTTCTTTTTATATAAGCAACTAATTGTTTTTCTTTGGCCAATTTTAGGTGTTGTCGCAATATTTTATTCTCACGTTGTTCCGCAATTGTAAGATCCTGGTTTATGAAGATTTTTGTGCCTCGTAAAAGTTTTGCTTCCCTAATAATGCTAAGTTTAGTTAAATATGATGTGAATTCTACTATTATAGGTTTCACGTCACTTTTTCCAATAGCGTAGATGTTGTTTAAGTCTCTAACGCTTATTTCGATATTTAAGTGACTTTTTAGTGTAGATGTTACTACTACGATTAAGTTTTCCGTCGAGTAGTTATTGAAGGTGTTTAACCCATATATTATTATATTGTTTCGTTTTATTCGCTTTTCCAAATTTTCGATTTTTTCGTTTAGTTTTTGATTTTCTTGCTCACGTTTTACATCAGATTCCAAAAATTTTTGAATCAGCCTTTCTTCTGTTAGTTTTAGTTGCTTTTGGAATTCTTTCTTGATCTCTTGTATGAGTGTATTCTCATCAATCATTTTATTTGAATTCATATATTAGAATTTAGCTGCTACAGATGTAGAATGATAAAAACGGATTAATCGCGTTTGATATTTCTTTCGTGTTAGCAGATGATATGGAAATGTGTTTTATTATCTTTGCCACTCTTATACCATAGTATTTAACACTTCTAATACTGTTTACAGCAGTGATTTATACTATTTTAATCAAAACTAATTGCTGTTTATGGCACTGATACACAGATTTTCATTACCTTTTTAACTGTATAATTTTCGATCGAATAATTGATCTTGTACACTAGATATTTGGGTTTATAATAGCAGCGTCTTTCAATAACCTTTCGCGTGAACTCACATCTAACTTTATGTAAATTACCTGCTTCAGGTTCCCCATGGTGTGATGACATAGCTGAAAATAAATATTGTAAATCTATTGAGGCTCTCTTATCGCTGTTTTTATCTATTTCAGACATGTCGAGACATGAAAATTCAGTGAAAAGTTCTAGAATGTTCCAATTGTGTCGTACCGTGTGCAAAATATTCACCAATCAGATCACGGGGAGCCTCCTTATTATATTATTAGATTTTGTTCATTATTTCTTTAATGATGGTGTTTTTGGGTGGCCATTCATTTCCAGTGTATTACGAACTGTTTCCAATATTTCTCGGACGGTTTTCTGGATGTGACAATTGAAAAGGGCGATCTGTAAGGCTGTTTATAACACTTTCTTATACCTTGTTGGTGCAACTGAATTGAAGTGAAGATTTCGTTGAGACCAAATCACGATGCTTTCATTTTTCCATCTGAATCGTGTCTAATGTTCAATATCTAGGAAATTTATGTTTTTGTTCACAGGTAAATTGAAGTTTACAGTGAAAATTGTAAAATTTTTTAATTATGTACTGAATTTTATCCTTAGGAACACACATAAGGAATAATTTAGCTACCATTTGGAGAATACAGGTTGAAAATTTAGCGAATTTATTATAGATTCCTCTAGGCATTCTATAAATCAGTTAGCAATAGTAGCTGAAATAGGAGATCTCATTGCTGTGCCGAATATTTGTCCAAAATATTGCTCACCCTATTGAAAATAAATGCTATGGGTACGGATTGATTTTTTATAAACTAATTAAAATGCCATGTGACCTTTGCATAAAATTCATTTTTCCTATTATATTATTGATAAATTCTATGTAGGCGATCCAATATTACTTACAATGGGTCTTAAAGGTACATCAGTCCTACGTATTTTCGGAAGCCCATAGATATAATGCGTTTGCCTATTATGGCAAATCAATCTATTTTTCAAATCAATAGGGATTATCCTATTTTTGTACCATTTATTTATTAATTTCTTCATTGAAGAAACAATAAACAAAATCGATAAGGGTAGATCATATTTAAATAATATAAACGGTAATAAAGATAACTTCATAACATTACCATACATTCCGGAGATATCAGAAGAAATTAAGAAATGTTTAAAAAATTATGATATAAATTTTGCGCATACTGACACTGTTGTTGAAAATTTTTCAAATCTTAAACCTTTAATACTTAAAGATAAACAAACCCAATATATATTAAATTGTTTAGATTGCGATGGGACCTTTCAGCTACCAAATAGCCATAGTAGTAATAGTATACAGTGAATTTATTTAGTGAATTAGGGTGATTATTTCGTACTTATCAATGGTTTATATTGATAAACCAAATGATCAATTTACTGTTATCTTTTAATAATAACAGTTCAACTGTCGGAACTACAGTTTAAATTAGGGGTAGAATACATAGTAAAATTAATGTTGTTTATTTCATTTATCACTCAATTCGTTTGCGAGAAAGTAATATTACTTCATCAGAATGATCTCGAGGTTTAAAAATACAATTTAAAACCTCCAAACAAAACACGATAATGCTAATAATAGTGCCACACCCCCAAACAAGGAAACCAAATTCTAAATCGTACAGCGTCAAACTTCTAGTCCCAATATCAAGCAGCACATGTGGCATTTCCAATTGTTGTTTACTGCTATGTTGTATAATTCCGGTGTCGTGTAGCTTGTGCAGCATAGCATGATAACGCTCAAAAAGAGGGTGACCTTTGACAGAGACTACAAAATCGAAAATGTTGAAGAAGACGTCGTCCAAGATATATACCCTCGCTACCTCGTTTTCATCCGGGTCATAAAGAAACATTATAAAAGTAATTTTTCAATGGTCTGATTACCGCCATCTGTCCATTTGCTGCCATTTCATCTGCACAAATGCCACTCTCTTGAGTGTATATTATTTTGTTTTTATAATCTTCCACCTCTATAATATTTGTCATTCCACTATAGGTACAAATAGCTAATTTGGAAAATATTATTTCATCTACTGTACTTATTTGGTGTTCGTAAATATGACTCACATAAACATCTAACAGTTTTAACGAGAAAAGAGATGTAATTATCAACATTGCCGTCATCCAAATGAAACAGACACATTTCAGGTGGAAGCTTTCGAAGTTTGAAATTGGTGCAAAAATACTCATTGTTATTTCTACAGCAGTGCTCAATTCAAAATTTCTGTTTGGTGTATTCGTTACGTATAATTTGATCAAAAAGCAACTGGTACAAATGGAAATAATGAGACTTGCGAGTAACAACTTCCAGATTATCGGTGAAAATATGGTCTCGATCCGTTTAAAGGGTGGTAATAATTTCGCTTTTTGCACCACCAAATCATAGGACTCACATCTAGAGCAACACTTGGTGGAGTTTTTCCATGTTTTTGGCACGTTTACCTCAAATAATGAGGGAATATTGACGTGACTTCCGACAATGTCAAGTTCAACTTTAATATAATGTACCAGAATATTTTCCACAGTTCCATCAATTGTTGTTCAGTGCTATATTGTATGAATCCGGCATCGTGTAGTTTGAGCAGCATGGCATTGTAACGCTCAAAAAGGGGATGACCTTTCACAAAGACTATTGCATCGTGAATATTGAAGAAGACGTCGTCCAAGATATATACCCTCGCTACGCCGTTTTCATCCGGGTCATAAACAGAAAAATTATAAAAGTAATTTTTCAATGGTCTGATTACCGCCATCTGTCCATTTGCTGCCATTTCATCTGCACAAATGCCACTCTCTTGAGTGTATATTATTTTGTTTTTGTAATCTTCCACCTCTATAATATTTTTCATTCCATTATAGGTACAAATAGCTAATTTGGAAAATGTTATTTCATCTACTGTACTTATTTGATGTTCGTAAATATGACTCACATAGACATCTAACAGTTTTGACGAGAAAAGAGATGTAATTATCAACATTGCCGTCATCCAAATGAAATAGACACCTTTCAGGTGGAAGCTTTCGAAGTTTGAAACTGGTGCACAAATACTCATTGTTATTTCTACAGCAGTACTCAATTCAAAATTTCTGTTTGGTGTATTCGTTACGTATAATTTGATCAAAAAGCAACTGGTACAAATGAAAATAATGAGACTTGCGAGTAACAACTTCCAGATTATCGGTGAAAATATGGTCTCGATCCGTTTAAAGGGTGGTAATAATTTCGCTTTTTGCACCATCCAAATCATAGGACTCACATCTAGAGCAACACTTACATCAAATACAATGCCAACTTTAGTATTGTCAAGAATTCCACCCGCATACATATCACCTCCTTCCATATGTGACATCTCAACAGTTCCTCAGGATGTAGCGATACTCGCCCTCACATCAACATCTACACCAAGATTCTCCATATGTACACCTAATTTGTTAGCAACGATATTTAGGATACCACTGTCAAGTCCGCGTAAAGTCTTGGAATTACATCCTGTATTACCAGTTTGATACACTCGTATGGTGGAGTTTTTCCATGTTCTTGGCACGTTTACCTCAAATAATGAGGGAATATTGGCGTGACTTCGGACAATGTCAAGTTCAACTTTAATATAATGTACCAGAATATGTTCCATAGTTTTATTGAATAACAAGGGAAAGCTGTTTGATTCAAATAATCTGGAATTTTTCTCTACAGCAGAGCACCTGGCAACTAGTATTGGATCTTTCGATATAGTGTTTAAATCTTCATGAAGATATGGTTTATACGTGAAGAAATTCTTCTCAACTTCATATGTTGTATCTAGCACTACCACTCTTGTGATGAGAAACTTGTACAAAATGAAGAATAGATCAGCATTCACATAATCGGTGATGATTAAAAATTGGGCTCGTGGATTGAAGACTACTTTTAGTTTCAAATTTTCCAAAACCTCTTCTAACTCAAGCGTTCTCGACTTTTATTATATAAAAATCAGAATACCAAATTTTGGAGAATGTATTTGAATAGTTTGTGGTCAATCGTACAGCTGGTACACTGATGTGTTGGTCGAAATCCACAGTCAAAATTTGAGGGTTGTCATGTAAATTCATTAAAATTAATTGCTGGATACATACATTTAAAAATGAAGGGAACATTTTGCTAGGAGGATTGAACTTATTCAATTGATCTGGATTTATACAACGTATTGCTCAAAGTATTATTCACTAAAAGGTTTGCAGCTATATGATTAACGGAAGTAAAATGATATAATATGTTATTAATAATCCATTAGGTTACAATCAAAATCGCTGTAAACAATAAAGAGTATCCTTCTATTTGTTTCAGCTTTTTTCTATGGTTTCCAAATAATATTACAACAAACTAAATCCTGCGTTGTATAAACTTTCCATGTATTATTTTCATTTACTTGTTTCAATATAATGTTCCGTTTTTAATGCAAGCATTAATTTATTCAACTCTTAATTTCAAAACGACACCAGCTACTTGTGTATACTCAAATAAAATAACTATTAAAGTTTGATTTTCACAAATTTAACTAATGAATTAAACTATGCCTGTTCTTTGATCCGTTTTTTGAAGGTCTTTCCTGTAAAGTTGGACATACAATAGAGTGACGTGATAATAACTAGGTACTAGGAATTCACTGGGTAAAATAATACAACAACTTACGTGAATGCAAACACAGGTAGAGCGAGCAAGCAGCGTTGGTGGATAGCAGTCGGACTTTGCCGGACGGCGGGACGCTAGGGCCTGCGAGTCGGGGCGATGAGTCGATGCGCAGTTATGTCCTCTGGGGAGCGTAGCCTCCGGCTGATGAATTGGTGATGATGATGGCAACCAGGTGATTTTGCCTTGGTAGGGGCCACTGCAGAAAGCTTGATACAGAGTCTAGGGCGAGGCTAGCAATGCATACCGATGAGTTACTTATGATCTTACATTTGTCTTTAGCGAATTCGAGCCGTGCTCGTTTTCCACTGCGATTTTATCAAAAGCTATTTTGCTTGTTATTTGTGTTTATTTCTTCTTCATACCGATGAGGAAATCCTGGTGCCTTTTATTCAAAAAGTCGGAAGAGAAAGTCGCGATATTGAATGTGATTGGTCGAGCCGAAAGCACTATGCTTATGGAGCGAAGGATGAGCTCAGCATGTAGAGTGAGAATCCGGGAAAAACCCGTGAGTGCTGAAGTGAGCAAACTCGGATTCTCAGGAATGACGCGAACTCCCCGCATGAGTTCACTTTTCGATCGTCGGCGGCAGATACCACCAAATTTCGAGGGGTACAATGAAGTCAGTCGAGTTATCGATGGATAAACGAGTTCATCATCGATAACTGTCTTTTTAGGTTTGCATCACTATCTATCCTAAAATTGTCATTAACGTTATATATTAGGTCACCTCTTTTGTGGAAAGTAACACTTAATAATATTTGTAATATTTGTTTGAAAAAGCTATGGTATTAGCGAAACTATAGTTTCATTTATTAGTTATATTAGTGGAAATCAAAAATTTAATAGTCATTTTATTTAACGATACACAGGTAGCTGGTGTTGACTGAAATTAAGAATTGAATAAATTAATGATTGCATTAAAAACGGACCATTATATTGAAACGAGTAAATGAAAATAATACATGGAAAGTTTATATAACGCAGAATTTGGTTTGTAGTAATATTATTTAGAAACCATAGAAAAGGATGAAAAAAATAGGAGAATACTCTTTATTGTTTATAGCGATTTTGATTGTAACCTAATGGATTATTAATAACATATTATATCATTTTACTTCCGTTAATCATATAGCTGCAAACCTTTTAGTGAATAATACTTTGAGTAATACGTTTTATAAATCTAGATCAATTGAATAAATTCAATCATTCAAGCAAAATGTTCCCTTCATTGTTAAATGTATGTATCCAGCAATTAATTTTAATGAATTTACATGATAACCCTAAAATTTTGACTGTGGATTTCGACGAACACATCAGTGTACCAGCTGTACGATTGACCACAAACTCATATACATTCTCCAAAATTTGGTATTCTGATTTTTATATAATAAAGTCGAGAACGCTTGAGTTAGAAGAGGTTTTGGAAAATTTGAAACTAAACGTTGTCTTCAATCCAAGAGCCAAATTTTTAATTATCACCGATTATGTGAATGCTGATCTATTCTACATTTTGTACAAGTTTTTCATCACAAGAGTGGTAGTGCTAGATACAACACATGAAGCTGTGAAGAACTTCTTCACATACAAACCATATGTTTATGAAGATTTAAACAACATATCGACAGATCCAATACTAGTTGCCAAGTGCTCTGCTGTAGAGAAGAATTCCAGATTATTTGAATCGAACAGCTTTCCCTTGTTATTCAATAGAACTATGAAGAATATTCTGGTACATTATAATGAAGTTGAACTTGACATTGTCGGAAGTCACGCCAATATTCCCTCCTTATTTGAGGTAAACGTGCCAAGAACATGGAAAAACTCCACCATACGAGTGTATCAAACTGGTAATACAGGATATAATTCCAAGACTTTTCGCGGACTTGACAGTGGTATCCTAAATATCGTTGCTAACAAACTAGGTGTACATATGGAGAATCTTGGTGTAGATATTGATGTGAGGGCGAGTATCGCAACATCCAGAGGAACTGTTGAGATGTCACATATGAAAGGAGCTGATATGTATGCGGGTGGAATTCTTGACAATACTGAAGTTGGCTTGGTATTTGATGTAAGTGTTGCTCTAGATGTGAGTTCTTTGATTTGGATGGTGCAAAAAGCGAAATTATTACCACCCTTTAAACGGATCGAGACCATATTTTCACCGATAATCTGGAAGTTGTTACTCGGAAGTCTCATTATTTTCATCTGTATCAGTTTCTTTTTGATCAAATTATACGTAACCAATACACCAAACAGAAATTCTGAATTGAGCAATGTTTTACAAATAACATTGAGTATTTTTGCACCAGTTTCAAACTTCGAAAGCTTCCACCTGAAAGGTGTCTACTTCATTTGGATGATGGCAATGTTGATAATTACATCTCTATTCTCGTCAAAACTGTTAGATGTCTATGTGAGTCATATTTACGAACACCAAATAAGTACAGAAGATGAAATAATATTTTCCAAATTAGATATCTGTACCTATAGAGGAATGAAAAATATTATAGAGGTAGAAGACTACAAAAACAAAATAATATACACTGAGGACAGTGGCATTTGTGCGGAAGAAATGGCGGCAAAAGGAAACATGGCAGTTATCAGACTCTCGAAAAATTTCTTTTATAATTTTACTTTTTATGACCCGGACGAAAATGGCGTAGCAAGGGTATATATCTTGGACGACGTCTTCTTCAACATTTTCGATGTTGTAGTCTTTGTGAAAGGTCACCCCCTTTTTGAGCGTTACAATGCTATCCTGCACAAACTGCACGAAACCGGAATCATACAATATAGCAATAAACAACAATTGATGGAACTACCACATGTGACGCTTGATATTGGAACTAGAAGTTTGATGTTATATGATCTACAATTTGGATTCCTAGTTTGGGGCTGTGGCACTATTATGAGCATTATTGTGTTTTGTTTGGAGTTTTTAGAACTCGGGATCAATCTAATCAAGAAATTCAAGTTCATCTATTAAATTCTTTGCAAACGAATGAATTGATAAACGAAATAAACAACATTAATTTTACTATGTATTCTACCACTAATTTATAGTTACAAAAAGTGTCATTATCAAGATAGCAGTAAGTTGACTATTTGATTTTTCAATATGATACATTAATAAGTATGAAATAATGACCTTTATTCACTAACTATATTCCATTACTACTATAGCTGAATTTACTATTTGGTAGCTGAAAGTAGTCCTTAGTACTTTTATAGTATTTTTAGTGGATAAGGGTGATTATTTCGGAATTATTAGTATTATAGTGTGTCCACAGTTTTGAACTCTTTCAGTGTATTAATATTATACAGTACCAAAAAGCAACGGCTCAAACAATAAATTATTTGAATTGTGTGAATTCACTTTTTTCGCTAGTGTTGTTTCATTACCCCTCTAACAACCTGTAGATACGTAATTAATTTTAACTAATTAATTTTATAGGTAAATTCATTTCTAATTTTGATTATAATTATCATTTTAAGAATAATATAATAAAATTTTACAATTTACGTTCAAGATTAATTATACATTGAGTAGTTTCGGCATTAAGAATGTGCAAATTCATTTTTAACTTATAAAGTTATGGGAATAAAACCACTAATTTACACCAAATAAATAATGAATGTATTTATCATCCACTATTGCTTATATGTTTCAACACACAGTGTCATTATCTGAGCTAAAAAGTGTTGAATCGCGGATTGGTTGAGAATCAAATTTTTGAGCTGGGTTTGCCATGAATTTGGAATTAATCAACTTATCTATTCTTTTGTTTTGTGTGAGAGACTTTTTATTTACTATAAAATGAATTTTATCGCGAACGTCATAGTCAAAAGTGTCAAATTTTAAATTCTGGAGTTTAAAAGTAAGCTGGGACTGTAATAATACCTTGAAGTAATGTTGCAGGATGTCCCTTTGATGGTACTGATTCTTCAATTCTTGTTAATATATTGTTATGATTTCATTTCCTAAACAACAAAAATGATAAAATTAGAACTTACCGAACATTAAAAATCAGAAAAGATTAATAAAAAATATAATATATGGAACTAAAAACAGTATTAAAAGTTAAGTAGTAGATAGAATAAGGTATTAAACAATGTAAAACAAAATAAACAATAATGTAAATAGAATAAGGAGTGTAAAACAAGAAAACAGTGGAAGTGGATAAACGTACAGTGTTACGAAAGAAGAAATCATAATTGAAATGGTTACAAAACTATCATAAGATAGCACAAACTATTAAAAAATGTTATAGATTTAAAAAGCAGGAATCCCCATCAATTCAAATAAGTTAAGAATCTTCAATAATTCAAAATTTATAGAATACTCTATTCTGATTGGTCGAGACGGCTTATAAACGTCAAGCAGTCAACAATGTAAAACTTCTGTCAGTTCTCAACAATCAACTAAGCATCCTTGATAAGTAAAGTAAGCACCTCATTGGTCAAACTTAAGATTACTTGGCGTCCTTTTTGAAGCCCCATAAAAGGAATCTGAAATACAAGCCAAGGCAGTTTGCTTTCAACATCAGTAGATCAAGGTACTCTAGCAACTCACAAAATTTTCCATAACCTTAGTTTATTGGATAACATCGGAGAACCCAAGTAGTCTCCAATAGCTTCGAAAGTTAAAGTAACCGAAGTCAGTAAATTATTTCTATAAATCAAGTAGTGTTCCGAGTCTTCGAACAAAGTTTTAAAGGTTATAATAACCTCAATTCATAAGTAGCATCGTATGATAGCCAGTCTTCGATAAAGTTCCAATACATCATTGAAGAGTTTTATATCTTGAAAAAGAATAAAACGAGTTAACAAATTTTCAACAGCTCCTGATTTCTGAAGAAGTAACCACATAGTTTACCTGTGTTTTGTGCATAACAGAGAAATTGTGTTGTTTTAAAGTGAACAAACAAATCAATAAGAAGATCAAATAAATTGAACATTGCCCACATTTTAACCATATTATTGGATATAAACTAAAAGTAAGTTTGTTTTTTATTTCTCCATTGTAGTGTTATTCAGAAGTGTAAATCAGAAAGAAAGATTGTCGTTTGTATCTTTGTAAACAAATATTATATTGAATAGTTTTGAGGTAATAGCATAGACCTATCAGAACATTAAGTTAAATTGTAAATGTGAAACCCGAGATAAAACAGAGTCATAGAGATTTAAATATAAAAATTTTTAACATTCAATGAATATTGTGTTTAATTCCATATATAAAATGAAAAGGGAAAGTTCATTATTATTCAAAATAAATAAATAAAAAGCTAGCCGGAATAAAATAAAAATAATAATTCATAAATAATTAATAAACTCATTTTAGTTAAGTTCAGTTTAGTTAACAATATATTGGTACCGTTATGTGGACGATATCTTTGCATGTTAGACAGGGACAACACGTCAATTAAATACATTTTTAACATATTCAAATAACTACATTTTGAGATCGAATTCACAGTAGAAATAGATATCAACGGTTCACTCAACTTCAAGGTAGTACGGTTATGAAAGCAACATTTAAAAAAAATCTCGAAACTTGGAATATAAGCTATTAAATACATAATACACACACTGCTAAAATCAGAACACGATAGACCTCATCGGACATGAGATATTTGCAATTAAAAATGACATTTGTTGTACATGTAGCATGGGAGAAGCTTGAGAAAATGATCAATTCATTTTTATTATTATAGAACGTCGATCGCGATAAAAACAAATATTTGTTAGAATGATATATTTAGAACATATAAGAAAAAATTAAAACTATACCACGTAGTTTTGATAAACAATTAAAATATATAACCTATTTCGCCGATCATTTTCTGTGGAGGGGATATAAAAATAATCGCATTTAAACGTTCCTGCAACGTTGTAGGAGCGTGCTTATGTTTACTGCGCGTTAAGACTATAAGTAAGACTGGGCTGTATAAGATGAATAAGGAAAGTAAATACGCGACGATGCCACATTTCCATACTAAATAATATTTCATAGTATGTGTGTATATGTATGGGGAATAAAGTAATGTAAGAAGTACAGTAAAGTTGAAAAATATGTTGTACAGTGCGTAGTACGGCTGATATGTATAACGTGAGTGATGAGATAAACTTTTTGCCTGGACTGAAGCGGAGGAACTACCTCAAGTATTTCTCGGGGAAATTCTGCACACACGTTTTTTATTTCTCATACACCTACACACACCGACACTGTTATTCACAAACATTTCTTACATCCTTTATCCCATTAATTAGCTGCCTTCCACTCAAAGATTCATCGATTAATAAATATCCCTCAAAACGCAACAAACTACAACACAGAACTCGATAGAATGACACAAATCGCCGTTAATAATGGTTACAGTACTTTTATAGTAGACAACATTTTAAAACAGAAATTGAACTAACACATGTTAACTCTAATATATCCTCAACAAAAAATCGAAACAGCGTCAATATGTTAGTTTAACATATATCGGGAAAGCAACAAATAATATTTCAAATTTCCTATCGAAACACGATAAAACAGTCGCATATAAAACTTCTAATAATTTGCACAAATTCATAAATAATTCTAAAACAAATAGAGATAAATTTAAAAAATCAGGAGTTTATAAGTTATGTTGTGATGAGTGTAATGCTTTGTGTTATGTATTGATATTTTGATGTATGTGTTATTAATACAACGTATTGATAAGTACCATTTACTCTTTTCTGTTACGGTTGTCCTACTAAACCATGCTTGTAATCGAACATAGTAACATAGAACCTACAGGATACAGAACCTAGAACATAGCACTTTGTATTTTGGCCAAACAGGTCGCAGCTTTTACCAGAGATTTCAAGAACATATGAGGAGTCACAGATTGAAAAAGACTGATTCAACGTATGCTAATCATCTAATCGAACTTAACTGCCTATCATGCATTTGTGCAGAGCAGGGTAAGGTATGGCTTATCATTTTGGGGAGGCTCTTCAGAAGCTATAAGAATTTTTATCTTGCAAAAAAAATGCGTTAGATTCATATCCAACTGCCTTATTTGCAGAGTTGTAAGAACTTATTCCGATCGGAGAATATACACACATTATATGGTTTATACATTATAGAATCCATCCTCTTTGTTATGAATAATAAAGATATAATAGATAGAGTCGAGCAGTTGCATGAATATGATACAAGACAGAGAGACAATTATTTACCTGTCAGATTAAAATGGTCATATTTACAAGAGAATGTGACTTATATGGTGATCAAAATCTTTAATAAAATCCCGGTAATCTACCGTAATCTACCAATAAAATTATTTAAAAATAAATTAAGCTCATATTTGTTGAAAAAAGCATATTACAGTATGGAGGAGTATTTTATAGATGAAATTATACTCTGAAAGCATCAATTAAATTTTGGAACACCACTCAGTAGATTTAGTTATTAATTAAATTAATTATAATTTTGACGTGTTCTACACCCATTGGGTCAATATTACTTCGTAATCTAGGAACAAATAAAAATCTACCTATCTATCTATCTAACCATAATTTCACTCACAATTCCGAAATCTTTCGTATCGAACGGAAGGGCTTGAAATTGAATATATTGGAATCATTTGGAATTGTCAAACATGTTAAAGACAAAAATAATGTAGTTTTAAATGATCAATTAGGCATTCATAATTTACCAATTATTAATCATTTCCTTAGTAGTTCTTCAAATCTTCTGTAACTAATGGTATTCCCCTGCACTTAATAAGTATATTCATTATAGTATAAAGCCGTCCTCTGTCAATGTAACTTTAGTTTATAACTTAGCTCAGATGGTGACACTGTGTGTTGAAACATACATAAGCAATAGTGGATAATAAAAACATTCATTGTTTATTTAGTGTAAATTAGTGGTTTTGTTTCCATAACTTTATAAGATTAATTATAATTATAATCATTTTTTATTTATTATAAACTATAATTGCAATTTTTAACATTTGCAAATTATATAAAAGGAATGTCACAACAGAAATTCTAGTGAGAATATCTCTACGAAAATCTTATTCTTTATTAAAAAATATTAATAATTCATTCATTGACTTACCAACTATATAATTATGTATTGATAAACATTAGCTGATAAATAACTGAAGAGAGGTGCAAACTTATTCGAATCATTTTATTCCTCCACAAAATTAATGAATCTTCGATACCAATATTAGATAGTAGCTACTAAAGAGTCAGGATTAGTATAAAATCTTTCTGGGGAAAGAATTGAATTGAGTTTAATAAATTGTAATGAAAGAATAGTACCTTCTTAGTGGTAAGAAGGTTTTTTACTCAATTGTACGTCAGAATTCAAGTATAATGACAATGACAAATATTTAAACTAAACAATATAAACGAATCAATACATACTAGATTTTCGCTATAATACATTAACACACCGCACACTTGCCTTTCTAGTTTTTATGGGATGCACACCCACTTGAGCACCATTACGTTTTGGGTTTTCACGGACACGATCAGTGGTCATTGAAGAGGTGGGATGTCGTATTTCTTCAGAAGCAATTGTATGGTAACGGGCCCTACACTCTCCTGTTATTTTGGCAGTGTTGAGCTTGATATGGATAGCCACGAGATCATATCATGGGGTATTATCGATTGCTCTAGATACGGAGACTGAATGAAGAAGTCAGTTAATGTAATGAATCGATTAGAATAGTTTGTAATACAGACATAATAAATCTTATTATATATACTCTATAATTGACAGTGGCGGCTGGTACTAAAGGGCACAAGAGCACGTGCCCACCCAACCACCAAGATAATAGTCGAGTCAAATAGGTGTTTCATTACGAAGATCGAACGATATGGACCGATATGGATTTTGATGAAAGAAAGTGCATTCGATTCGGGATGACGTCTAGAAAAAAGCTTACCGGTTAGTTTTTTGTGCAAATTTGTTATTATTTTTTCAACCTAAAAATTGACCAATTTACAAAATTTCATCAAAAGTAACCAGAAATCCTCAGTTAGGGGTTGTGGAGGTTGTGTTTTTATGTTAATTTTTTAAAAATTTGTTAAAAGGGGGTCGTTACTAATTTAAATCAAAAACAAAATCGAATTCTAATTTTTGATTTGAAATAAATTCCCGTTCATCTAAAATTTTTTTCTATCTTCTCTACTCAGTCTTTTTATATTCCACACAGCATCTTTTACATATACTACGGACATATACGTAACTAGTTGATTTTACGGGCTACGCCCCGCTGACGTACAGTTGTTTTTATGTGCTACACCTTTGTAAGGGTTTAGTCGGATGGTGCGTGGTAACCTTTATGTGAGGCGTATGGGCACCTTTAGGTTGTCACGATGACAGAAGTCAACTTGACAGTTGTAGGTTATATAGAGATGGGTACGCGTTTATAGAAACTTTTACTATTAGCACGTGTCACAAGTTATTCTATGGTTTGGATCGTATGTCACTTTGACATTCATAGGTTAGATAGATTGAGAGTGGTAGATATTCATAGAAGAGTATAAAATTGGAATGGAGTCAAATCTTAGTCGAAGGTATAGTTCTAGAGTACTCTGGCCAATTCTAGGTTATATAATTCAATCATTGAAACTTCAAGTATTGCAAAAGAAAATGCTCATAAAATATAGTCGCTCTACAACTACATGGCCCCTCAAATACTATACAACAAATTAAAATATTGCAACTCTACTTTTTCAAAATTAAAATGTCTTTGAATCATTGATATTGTAAAATACAAATTTAATTGATTCATTGCCGGAAGTACATTCTGATATTAACTTGTTCAAAAATCTTTGGCACTTTAGAAAGAATTACATATAGTTACTATAACAGTTACTTGCTTATATGGATGTTAATCGAGTATCATTTTCATTACTTATTTGAATGAAAAGCAATTCTATTTATCCAAAAGTACCTACCTATTGTAAGCATATATTTGACAGAAAAAATTCCCATCCACGTACATTTTAAGTAATCTTCGAAATTCGTAAAAAGGGTTGTGGAGGGTGAATTATTGCCCGACAAAATCAGTTGGTATATAAGTGTTATAGAGCTTCCTTTGGAGCATATATTCGACAGAAAAGATCCCATCCACGTACATTTTAAGGATCTTGTGATACATTCTTCGAAATTTATATAAGGGGTTGTGTAGGGTGAATCATTGCCCGACAAAATCAGGTGATATATAGGTCTTCTAGAGCTTCCTTTGGAGCATATATTTGACAGAAAAAAATTCCATCCACTTACAATTCAAGGAGCTTGTGGTACATTCTTCCAAATTTATATAAGGGGTTGTGTAGGGTGAATTATTGCCTGACAAAATCAGGTAATATATAAGTCTTATAGAGCTTCGTTTGGAGCATATATTCGTTAGAAAAAAATCCCATTCACGTACAATTTAAGGAACTTATGATTTATTCTTTGAAATTTATAAAAGGGGTTGTGTAGGGTGAATTATTGCCCGACAAAATCAGGTGATATATAGGTCTTATAGAGCTTCTTTCGGAGCATATATTTGACAGAAAAAAATCCAATCCACTTACAATTTAAGGAACTTGTGGTACACTCTTCGAAATTCATAAAAGGGTTGTGGAGGGTGAATTATTGCCCGACAAAATCAGGTAATATATAAGTCTTATAGAGCTTCTTTTGGAGCATATATTCGTTAGAAAAAAATCCCATTCACGTACAATTTAAGGAACTTATGATTTATTCTTTGAAATTTATAAAAGGGGTTGTGTAGGGTGAATTATTGCCCGACAAAATCAGGTGATATATAGGTCTTATGGAGCTTCTTTTGGAGCATATATTCGTTAGAAAAAAATTCCATTCACGTACAATTTAAGGAACTTATGATTTATTCTTTGAAATTTATAAAAGGGGTTGTGTAGGGTGAATTATTGCCCGACAAAATCAGGTGATATATAGGTCTTATAGAGCTTCTTTCGGAGCATATATTTGACAGAAAAAAATCCAATCCACTTACAATGTAAGGAACTTGTGGTACACTCTTCGAAATTCATAAAAGGGTTGTGGAGGGTGAATTATTGCCCGACAAAATCAGGTAATATATAAGTCTTATAGAGCTTCTTTTGGAGCATATATTCGTTAGAAAAAAATTCCATTCACGTACAATTTAAGGAACTTATGATTTATTCTTTGAAATTTATAAAAGGGGTTGTGTAGGGTGAATTATTGCCCGACAAAATCAGGTGATATATAGGTCTTATAGAGCTTCTTTCGGAGCATATATTTGACAGAAAAAAATCCAATCCACTTACAATTTAAGGAACTTGTGGTACACTCTTCGAAATTCATAAAAGGGTTGTGGAGGGTGAATTATTGCCCGACAAAATCAGGTAATATATAAGTCTTATAGAGCTTCTTTTGGAGCATATATTCGTTAGAAAAAAATCCCATTCACGTACAATTTAAGGAACTTATGATTTATTCTTTAAAATTTTTTAAAAGGGGTTGTGAAGGGTGAATTATTGCCCGACAAAATCAGGTAATGTATAAGTCTTATAGAGCTTCTTTTGGAGCATATATTCGTTAGAAAAAAATCCCATTCACGTACAATTTAAGGAACTTATGATTTATTCTTTGAAATTTGTAAAAGGGGTTGTGTAGGGTGAATTATTGCCCGACAAAATCAGGTAATACATAAGTCTTATAGAGCTTCGTTTGGAGCATATATTCGTTAGAAAAAAATCCCATTCACGTACAATTTAAGGAACTTATGATTTATTCTTTGAAATTTATAAAAGGGGTTGTGTAGGGTGAATTATTGCCCGACAAAATCAGGTGATATATGGGTCTTATAGAGCTTCTTTTGGAGCATATATTTGACAGAAAAAAATCCCATCCACTTACAATTTAAGGAACTTGTGGTACACTCTTCGAAATTCATAAAAGGGTTGTGAGTTGTCTCAGCGTTTCTTAATTATTGTTATATTGCTCACTCGAAATATCAATTATATTTATTATCTGACTATTAAATCGTAATATATAATATTCAATTATCTACTGTACTGTTGTAATAAATTACAACTATATATACTTCTCTCTTTTCTGAAGTTACATATAGCCTACTATTTAAGTAATCGATGGAGAATACCTCACCCCCTCCTGGTTGTGGTATATTATTTGGAAACGTTTTCCAATTGAAGAAAGTACCTACCAGTATGCAGGAAGGTTTTTACTTTTCATAATGTAATTCGACATGACTTTCAAAATTAAATAAGAAAGTAAAATACAGAGTACATCCAACTCTGATGGTGCATGCTGTTAATCGAAAGGTCCTCAGTATTTTAATAGTATTTTTAGTGGATACGGAAGATTATTTCTTATTCTCAGTGAAGTCTCTTATAGTTTATTGATTTATGTTCTTAAATATTGAAAGTTGATAGCTTCAAACACCAGATCAAGTTGCAAGTGCCAATTGTAGATCATATAATACAATGACCTTCAATTTATGTAATACGAAGTTGTGAACAAAATGTTTAAAAAAAATACTCGCTCTACTACTTCACTGAATTTGAAAACAACTTGGATTTACTTTGCTCCTAGAATACTATAGACAACAAATATGAAATGTTGCAACTCTATTAACTTTTTCAAAAGTGAAAGGTGTCTTTGAATCATTCAACTTCATACAAAGAAAATAGAAATTTAATTAATCACATTTGAATGAAGGGTAACTCTATTTCTTCAAAAGTAGTTACCTACCTACATAATACTTAAATCAATAATTTTCTTACCTCTTATGGAGTAACATACAATACTATTTAAGTAATCGAAGAAAATTACCCCACCCCCTTTTGGTTGTGACTTATTGTTTGGAAAAGTTTCCCAGTAAAGAAAGAACCTAAATAGAACCAGTATGTAGGAAGGTTTTTACTTCTCATAACGTAATTCGATATAACATTCAAATATAAATAAGAAATAATCAACCTTATCCCGTAAAAGAACTGTTAAAAGTACAGAGGAGCTCCCAACTCGGATGGTGCATGCTGCTAGTCGAAAGGTCCTCAGTATTTTAATAGTATTCTTAGTGGATAAGGGTGATTATTCACAGTGTTATAGTTTATACACAATGTGAACTATTTTATGGGTTATTGGATTTTCATATGTCTTGAACCCACCTTGAAATCAAACAATGTTATTTGCAAATTTGTAACTATACCCCCTATTTTCTGTGGTATCTAGCAAATAGCTACACTTCAAATAATCGAGGGAGAACCTCCACCCCTTCTTGGTTGAATATAAGAATAGAATAAGAATAAGAATAATTTTTATTTTACCTTATTGTAAGATACAATAAATTTACAATAAGAGAAATAATTGCATTAAGTATAGTAGTTTATGTGACATTTGTAAAATAAAAGAAAAATTGGAATCCCATGTAAATTCTCATTGGAATTTGTTTTATGGGAATAGAGTTGTAAAAAGTTAGGATAAGTACCATTAATTAGTATTTAGCAATATAACAACCAGATATAAATACATAGATAATTAAATAAGTAGGTAAATAAATAGACCAATTATTGAGGATCAGAACAAAAATTCAAAAAGCGTATGAGAAATTTTTTTAAAGAATTAAGTGAGGGAATGAGTGGTTTATTAGTGATTTGAAGTAAAAATTTAGGGAACTTATAAACAGAGTTTAACATATATGTTATGATTAAGTAAAAGAGTCTAGCACCAATAACAATAATAATTGGATTCTAGCAAAACTGTTAAGCAGAATTAATATAATGTAAAACGGTATTTATCTAAATGAAATTCTTGAAGTACTCTCTTCCTTTCTGTAAGATGTTTTTTTATTTTATTTTTAAAGGCCTTAGTAGGTCCGTTGACATTTTTTAACTCTGCTGGTGGTTGATTCCAAAGTCTTGGCCCTAAATATGTAAATGTACTTTGCATTATCGTTTTATGACATCTTGGGGTTTGTATGTTAATAGATGTGGTAGATCTAGTATTTTAATTGACGTTCAATGGTATTTTCAATGCTTCATTATTTTTAAGATGTAATAAAATTTGTTTAGCGTACAGTTGCTTAATGTCGAGCACATATGAAATTCTGAACAGCTCATCAGTTGAAAACATTCTAGTTTTATTGTATTTTATTTTTAATATCTTTTTTTGCATTTTCTTTAATTTATCATGTAATACTTTCCCCATTGCTCCCCAAGCAATTATGCCCTAGCTAAGAATGTTCTCGACAAAAGAGTGATACAGAATTTTTAGTTGCTGCACACTAAGTATGTTCTTTAAATGACACATTCTGTAAACAATGCCTCTTAATTTTTTTATCATTTCTTGGGCATGGATTTCTCAAACATATCGGTAGTAGAACCATTGTAAAAACCAATTCCCAGTATTAAAACTGTACGATCTACCCTTTTTGTTATAAATACAAAGATACAGAATTTATTCCTATTAATAACTTGCAAAATGCAATTGTGTTTTGTTTGTACATCTCTCAATCAAGTTTGAACATCTCTATTTTGTGTGCTACATAGTCTCAGAGGGAGTTATGTTATACAAAATTTACTACCCGTTGATATATGCCAGGAATAATGAAGTGAAAGGAAGCATTTCATTATAAAGTTTTCCCCTTACTTTGATTCTTGTTACATATGCATAAGCAAAGTTCAATTTGAAGTATTGAAACTGTACGATTCATCCTTTGGATGCCTTCATCTCTTAACGTATCAAAATATCCATAAAATGATGTATACTTTGTTGAAAGTATACCTTGTGGTAGCAGATTAATTGTTTAACACTTTTATAATCATTTTCATGCATGTAACATCTGTTTTGGTGAAATTTTTCCACCAACTGACATATGTATAAAATGATACATCATGTAAATTGAACATTAAGAATGCTTTCCTTTCCAACAACATATGAAATACTCTTGAATACATCTTTTTCTTGCTTTATTCAATATCATTTACCCATATTTAGCATCGCATACTTGGTAAAATGTAAGACATAACCTTGTGTCTACGTTGAACATGTGAAATCACTATTTGTATTCCTAAAAACATAATACACGATACAAATGTCTATAGAAATATCTTTATTGTATATACAGTAACATTATTCGAGTACATTGAAAGTCCTGTACCATCAATTTGAACTAATTCTGAGTGAACCCAATGTTCGTGCTGCTACGTTACTTGAAAATTGCTACTTTTACTGTAGAATATGACAGATATCTTGATATATTCATTGAAAATGTATTGAACTCTGCTCGAATATGATGTACATACCTTTCTATATCGTGTTGTCACGATATTTCTGCAAGAATATATCTGTAGGTTCCAAACGTTAATAAAATTCATATATGCAAATCTGAAATAAAGTATGATGAATATCATTGTTAGACATTGTTTAAACTTACCTTTAGAACTTTTTTTAATAGATGGGGCCCCTTTGTTGTATCATATTCAAGTACTTTTGAATGGAAACATGATGTTCACAACTTACGCTTGCCAGAGGTTAAATACATGAGAGGAGGTTATCTGTGAGACCATAGAGGTTCGCTAGAACATTTTGCGACGATAGAAATAGTTTCAGTAGCCCCACATAAACTATAGATGTGGAAATGTACATATTTCCCTCGGAAGTATACCTTCGTCCATGGACCATTTTGGAAATTTCTGAGCAGTATATAGCTATTTAAGATCTCTTGACATTATTTCTACATCGTTTTATTATACATACACCTCCGAAATCAGTCGCTTTCGTAAATTATCAGGTAATTCTTACATAGGTTACCTTCAAACGACGTCGAATCTTTATCAATTTATTTGACCTATTTAGAGGCATTTTTGGGTTAAAAGTTTGACTATAATAATTTTTTTGCATTATCGATGACGATCTTTCGAATGGTGAATTTTAATTGAAGGTACAGGCTCTAGTTTTCGATTTGAGAATATTTTATTATTATTATTACAATATGGCCGACAAAAAGTGGTATTACATCGATTTGAATAAAAATATCCCCAACTCTTGTGTCAGATTAATTAATTTGACGTTTCTAAGAATGCGAAATTTCGCAATTTTATACGAAAGTTTAAACATTCAGATCTCGATAGCACTTCTGGCTCCGGGATTTTCACGTGGCCTATCGAAATTAGAAGGTTCGAATTGTATAAAATCACAATTGCATGAGGGCCAAACGTCCTATGTAATAAGCTACGAACGAAATGATTTCGACATATCCCTCGAGGAGCTCGCTACGCGTCAGTTAGAGTTTATACATTTTACTTCGATCTTGTTAATTTGGGGCCGTTTCGTGGCCCGTGCGGCCGGCGCCAGCTGTAATAAAGTCTTATTTGCTATGGGCCGCTAGCATTTATACGCTTCGCGTATATTTTAGTAGCTAGAAAATTCCCTTTGGTGCTTCGCACGTCAGACGTGCATAGCTGAGACTTGACACTACCCGTTTCTATTTTAATTAAATTTTCCTATTCAAACGACATTTTGGGGCCCGAAAATGTGCCTAAGCAACGGCCCCGATGGAAATCTAACGACATGGAGCGAAAACGGCACGCGAAAAGTGGTCGTACAGCCGTATTAGGTACAGAAAGTTTTCACATTTCCAACTCGCCAGCTACGCGCTCCTCACGTGAACGTCATTCGATTTACGGAAAATTAACTATTTCAAAAGAGTTTTCGACCCGGTTCGGGGCTATCGCGACCTTTTAAAAGGTTCAAAGTTTACATTTCGACCATTTTCCGGGCTCGAACCCGTCGCCAATTTTAGCTTGTCGGGTTCAAAAATGTACGTCGATTAGGTCGAAAATCGCATATTTTTAGTGAGTTTTCTAGGAACTTGCGTACCAACTCAATAAGGCCAGTATTATTGTTGACTAGTTGATTTTACGGGCTACGCCCCGCTAAGATGCAGTTTTTTATACGCAACGCCTTTGTGAGGGTTTAGTCGGATGGTGCGTGGTAACCTTCATGTGAGGCGTATGGGCACCTTTAGGTTGTCACTGTGACAGACGTCGCTCTGGCAGTTGTAGGTTATATAGAGATGGGTACGCGTTTATAGAAACTTTTACTATTAGCACGTGTCACAAGTTATTCTATGGTTTGGATCGTATGTCACTTTGACATTTATTGGTTAGATAGATTGAGAGTGGTAGATATTCATAGAAGAGTATAAAATTGGAATGGAGTCAAATCTTAGTCGAAGGTATAGTTCAAGAGTACTTTCTTGAATTTGTGACGTACGTCACTTGGCCAATTCTAGGTTATATAATTCAATCATTGAAACTTCAAGTATTGCAAAAGAAAATGCTCATAAAATATAGTCGCTCTACAACTACATGGCTCCTCAAATACTATACAACAAATTAAAATATTGCAACTGTACTTTTCAAAATTAAAATGTCTTTGAATCATCGATATTGTAGAATACAAATTTAAAGCAACTCTATTTCTTCAAAAGTAGCCACCTATTTACAGTAAACAGAGGAAGATACACTATTGAAAACCGTTTATTTTCTCTGTACGCAGAAAAATTACATTCCATTTGGAACAACTTGGCTCCTAGAATACTTTGCAACAAATTAAAATATTTGCAACTTTACTTTGAAATTAAATGTCTTTGAATCATTCATCTTCCTTTAGAGAATGCAACTTTTCAAATGTAAGGAGTCTTGTACCTGAAGTGTTCTTACCACTACAGTAATAACAATACCTTAGTTTTTATTTTGTTGAATGATTCCTTGTTCTCTTAATTATTAACTATTGTTCCCTGTTATTTACTCATTTTTGTTCTTGGAATGTTGTTGATATAATAATTAAATCAATAATTTTCTATGTACCTAAAGCGATAGTACAGTGGCTCACTAAATTAATAAACATAAAACACGGTCGTACATACAGGTCCGGAAACTCTATGGTTGACATGAGTCGCTTACGCGTCGTCAAACTCGTAGTCCCTCGCTCAGTCACCAGCTGGCGCTTGGATCACGAAGTGGTAAAACGATTTTGAAAACGCAGATATGCCTTGTGTTTACAAGTTAACTTACAGTTTTCAGAAAATACTCCTATGTGGCGTCTTTTGGTACCACGCGAAAGTCATAAAACAATAGATCAGATGTGAAGAATATTAAATTAAAAGTCACAGATAAAATAGCAACATATGTGAAACATTACATAACTGAAATGGACAATGATATACGCAACTATACTACTAATATTGTTATTAATTTATATAAATTCGATAGGGAGCCTCCCGTTTGATGCAAAACTGATAAACTCTGCTGACGATACAGTTATTATATTCAGTGATAGATATTCACATTCACTCATGAATGAAGCTACAAGTAGTCTTAGTACTGTGAATTGCTGGTTACAATCAAACAAACTCACCCTTAATTCAAATAAAACTAAATTCATAAGTTTCTCAATCACGAACGTTAGTGAATGCAATAACGTAAACAAACTATGCATCCATACGAACTGTGAACGTGAAAATTACATACAAGCTGCAGACCACATTAAATATCTTGGTATAATCATTGACAAAAATCTTAGGTGGAATATTCAAGTAGAACATTTAGCAAGCAAAGTAAGAAAAGTAATTTATAAATTTTACCAAATAAGAGAATACATGTGTATGCTTAAAAATATATACAAAGCTCTGGTGGAATCTTTATTGAAATATGGCATCGAAGCGTGGGGGATCTATATAAAAATGCAATGGAACATCTTAATGTTGTACAAAATTACGTCTTAAAAATAATATTAAACAAATGTAAAAGATTTTCTACGAATATTTTATACAAACAAATGAATGTGCTAAAAGTAACAACCCTTTACATATATCAATGTCTAATCTACATGCATCTAAAAGTGGAAACTAAGTGCATAGATCATGCCTATCACACAAGAGCAGCTTACAATGAAGAAATCAAAATTAATAAATTCGCCAAAAGAAAATGTCAAAATAGTACCTATTTCCTTCAAAGGATCAAAAGTCTATAAAAAACTTCCGTTAGCATTGAGATCAATTAATAATGATGTTAAAAGATTCAAATATGAAGTCTATACTTATCTCATTGATAACGCCCACATATTTGTGAGTTGTCTCAGCGTTTCTTAATTATTGTTATATTGCTCACTCGAAATATCAATTATATTTATTATCTGACTAATAAATCGTAATATATAATATTCAATTATCTACTGTACTGTTGTGATAAATTATACGGCACAATACAAACCTCTTGGCGTTTAAGTGTCTATTTTCCTGTATTCACGTGATACCAGTTTTAGTTTCAATAAACATATTCTTATATTCTTAGGTATTCTTATTCTTATACTCTTCTCTTTTCTGAAGTTACATATAGCCTACTATTTAAGTAATCGATGGAGAATACCTCACCCTCTCCTGGTTGTGATATATTATTTGGAAACGTTTGCAACTCTATCAACTTTTTCAAAAGTGAAAGGTGTCTTTGAATCATTCAACTTCATACAAAGAAAATAGAAATTTAATTAATCATTTGAATGAAGGGTAACTCTATTTCTTTAAAAAGTACCTACCTATATAATACTTAAATCAATGATTTTCTCATCTCATATGGAGTAACATACATTACTATTTAAGTAATCGAAGAAAATTACCCCACCCCCTTTTGGTTGTGACTTATTATTTGGAAAAGTTTCCCAGTAAAGAAAGTACAGGCACCTTTGGGTTGTCACTCTGACATACGTTAACTTGACAGTTGTAGGTTACATAGAAATAATGCAAGGAACAACTGAGTAAATGGATGTATTTCATTATTAAACTTTAATCCTACCTTTATTCTTGTTATATATATATATATATTCTGCAAAGCCCAATTGTTAGTATTGAAACTGTACAATCTATACTTTGAATGCCATTTCGTTATTTGTGCTAACGTTATATAACATCCTTCAAATGATACACTTTGTGATGTCAAATTCATTTTTGACCACTTTCATAATCATTTCGATACAGATTAACATCCATATAATTAGTCTTGATTGATGAAATACTCTTGTATACATCTTCTTCATAGTTTATGTGTTACTATATAAATATGCTTTCGGCTACCTACATTGAAAATGTCAAATGACATTTTATATTTCTGAAACACAATACACCACGCACATGTATATAAAGAAAGATATCTTTATTGTAAATACAATGAAATTATCCTAATACTACTTTAAAAGGCTTATACTATGAATCTGATGTGATTCTGAGTGAATCCATTGTACGTAGTGCTAAGTATCTCTGGAAGATGCTACGTATACTGTAGAATATGACAGATATCTTGATATCTTCCTTTAATATCTATAGTACCCTTCTCGTAAATGATGTACCTACATACCTTTCCAAATCGTTTTTGTGTTTCTTTCATCCCTATGAACTTTAATTTGTTCAAGAATATGTGTGTAGGTTAAACGTTGATAAATGATTTGTATCTTCATATCTAAAATCAAATATGTTAGCGCTATTGTTAAACATTGGTTAGACTTACTTTTAGAGAGTTTTTTGATAGATGAGGACCCCGATTTATATCATATTCAAGTACTTTTGGACGGAAACATGATGTTTACGATATACATCTGACAGATAGTTAATACGGGTAGTCACCAACGTGTGAGACCATAGAGGTCTGTTCGTGCTCATTTTAATGGAATTCACGTCCGTAGATCTGATTCCAGTGGGCCCCAATAGTCTATAGATGTAGAAATGTACTTGTACCGCTAGGAAGGATATCTTCGTCCATGGACCATTTTGGACACTTATACGCCGTATACAGCTTTTATTATTGCTTATACTTCATT
Source organism: Endomychus coccineus (assembly GCA_958510875.1). Taxonomy (NCBI): domain Eukaryota; kingdom Metazoa; phylum Arthropoda; class Insecta; order Coleoptera; family Endomychidae; genus Endomychus; species Endomychus coccineus. The sequence continues at coordinate 96,959,214 of OY294070.1, forward strand.
TCATCATACAAACACCCCCGAAATTGATCATTTTCGTAAATTATCATCTAGATTGTCGTCAAACGACGTCGAATCTTTACGATTTATTTTAAGGTACTTAGCGGCATTTTTAGGGGTGCCAAAAACAACCATCAAAGTTCACCCGGAGTAAATCGATGACGATCTTTCCGATGGTGAATTTTAATTGAACGTAGAGCCTTTACTTTTCGATAAAAAAATTCCTCCAAGATAATTTTAAATATGGCCGACAAAAATTGGTACCGAATGGATTTGAATAAAAATATCCCCAAATTTTGCGTCAAATTAATTAATTTGAAGTTGATTTTACGGGCTACGCCCCGCTGTTGACAGTTTTTTATGTGCAACGCCTTTTCGAGGGTTAAGTCGGATAGTGCGTGGTAACCTTTATGTGTGGTGTATGGGAACCTTTAGGTTGTCACTTGGACAAACGTCAACTTGACAGTTGTAGGTTACATAGATAAAATGCAAGGAACAACTGAGTAAATGGAAGTAATTCATTATTGAATTTTAATCCTACTATACCTCTTTCTTTTATGGAGTAACAACATTACTATTCATGTAATCGAAGGAGATGACCCCACCCCCTGTTGGATGTGACTTATCATTTGGAAAAGTTTCCCAGTAAAAAAGTACCTAAATAGAACCAGTATGTAGGAGGGTATTCCTTCTTATAATGTTAATTAATAAATATTGTGCCAATTTGAAATTATGTATTTTCTCAACATGCTACCTACAATTGACTTCTATTTGTTCATAGCTCAAACAGCTATTCACACTATTTTCAATCCAAATTACATTCTCTGAGGAATGAGAAGAAGCTATTTTATAAAAAAATCTATAAGCCGTTGAAGAAACCTGAGCATTTTGTCTATCTGAAGCAGAATGACATTCTCTTTTGAGCTACCTCAAGGATACACCTTCTTAGTATACCATTCGAAAAGATTTCTCAAACATATCGGTAGTAGAACCATTGTAAAAACCAATTCCCAGTCTTAAAACTGTTCGATTTACCCTTTTTGTTATAAATACAAAGATACAGAATTTATTCCTATTAGTAACTTGCAAAATGCAATTGTGTTTCGTTTGTACCTACAGGTCTCAAGCAAGTTTGTACATATCTATTTTTATTGCTAGATAGTCTCAGAGAAAGTTATGTTATAAAAAATCTACTACCCATTGGAAGCATTTTTTCTATTTTCAGCTTTGAATCTGATATACTTATGCCAGGAATAATGAAGAAAAAGGGTGCATTTCATTATTAAGTTTTCCTCCTACCTTTATTCTTTTCATATATACATTTGCAAAGCTCAATTTAAAGTATCGAAACTGTACCATCTATCCTTTGAATGTATTTCCGTCATATCTCTCAATATTGTATAACATCCATAAAGTGATGTATACTTTGTTGAAACTATACCTTGTGGTAGCAGATTAATTGTTTAACACTTTTATAATCATTTTCATGCATGTAACATCAGTTTTGGTGAAATTTTTCCTCCAACTGACATATGTATAAAATGATACATCATGTAAATTGAACATTAAGAATGCTTTCCTTTCCAATAACATATGAAATACTCTTGTATACATCTTTTCCTTCCTTTATTTCATATGATTTAGGCCTAATTAGCATCCGATTCCTAAAAGATGCTATTATATCATAACCTTGGATCTACGTTGAAAATGTGAAATGTCAATTTAGATCCTGAAACATAATAAACCATACACATATATGAAAATGTCTTTATTGTAACTAAAATAACATTATTTGAATACTTTGAAAGGCTTGTACTATGAATTTGAACTAATTATGAGTGAATCCAATGTTCGTGGTGCTACATAACTCTGGACGATGCCACGTGTATAGTAGAATATGACAGATATCTTGTTATTTTCCTCGAAAATTTATTGTACCCTTCTCGTAGATGATGTAGATACCTTTCCAAATCGTTTTTGTGTTTCTTTCAATCCTTATGAACTTTAATTTGTTCAAGAATATGTGTGTAGGTTAAACGTTGATAAATGATTTGTATCTTCATATCTAAAATCAAATATGTTAGCGCTATTGTTAAACATTGCTTAGACTTACCTTTAGAGAGTTTTTTGATAGATGAGGACCCCGATTTATATCATATTCAAGTACTTTTGAACGGAAACATGATGTTTACGATATACATCTGACAGTTGGTTAATATGTTGAGACATCGAAGTGTGAGACCATAGAGGTCTGTTCGTGCTCATTTTAATGGAATTCACGTCCGTAGATCTGATTTCAGTGGGCCCCAGTAGTCTATAGATGTAGAAATGTACTTGTAGCGCTAGGAAGGATATCTTCGTCCATGGACCATTTTGGACACTTATACGCCGTATACAGCTTTTATTATTGCTTATACTTCATTTCATCATACAAACACCCCCGAAATTGATCATTTTCGTAAATTATCATCAAGATTGTCGCCAAACGACGTCGAATCTTTACGATTTATTTTAAGGTACTTAGCGGCATTTTTAGGGGTGCCAAAAACAACCACCAAAGTTCACCCGGAGTAAATCGATGACGATCTTTCCGATGGTGAATTTTAATTGAACGTAGAGGCTTTACTTTTCGATAAAAAAATTCCTCCAAGATAATTTTAAATATGGCCGACAAAAATTGGTACCGAATGGATTTGAATAAAAATATCCCCAAATCTTGTGTCAAATTAATTAATTTGAAGTTTCTGAAATTGCGAAATTTCGCAATTTTATACGAACGTGGAAACACACACAACTCTTTAGCGCGTGAGGCTCCGGGATTTTCACTTGGTCTATCGAAATTAGAAGGTTCGAATTGTATAAAAACACAATTGCATGAAGGCCAGATGTCCTACGTAATTAGTTACGAACGGAAACATTTTGACAAATGCCTCGAGGAGCTCTCTACGTTTCAGTTAGAGTTTATACATTTTACCTCGGTCTTGTTAATTTGGGGCCGTTTCTTGCCCCGTGCGAGCGGCGCCAGTTGTAATAAAGTCTTTTTTGCTATGGGCCGCTAGCTTTTACCCGCTTCGCGTATATTTTAGTAGCTAGAAAATTCCCTTCGGTGCTTCGCACGTCAGACGTGCATAGCTGAGATCTGAGAGTACCTGTTTCTATTTGAATTGAATTTTCGTATTTAAAAGACATTTTGGGGCCCGAGACTATGCTATTAAGTTGACCCGGTTCATAATCTAACGACATGGATCGAAAACCGCACTCCAAATGTCCCCTTAAAGTCGTAGGAGGGAGCACTATTTTTGCACTTTTCTAACTGGCCAGCTACGGGCTCCTCACGTGAACGTCATTCGATTTACGGAAAATTAACTATTTCAAAAGAGTTTTCGACCCGGTTCGGGGCTATCACGACCTTTTAAAAGGTTCAAAGTTTAAATTTCGATCATATTACAGGCTCGCTCCGCTCGCCTCGTTTAGCTTGTCGGGTCCAAAGTTGACGGTGAAAATCGCATATTCCTAGTTAGATTTTTAGTAACTTTGACACCAACCTAATAAGCCGCTTATTCTAATACCGACTAGTTGATTTTACGGGCTACGCCCCGCTGACGTACAGTTGTTTTTATGTGCTACGCCTTTGTAAGGGTTTAGTCGGATGGTGCGTGTTTACCTTTATGTGAGGCGTATGAGCACCTTTAGGTTGTCACGATGACAGAAGTCACTTTGGCAGTTGTAGGTTATATAGAGATGGGTACGCATTTATAGAAACTTTTACTATTAGCACGTGTCACAAGTTATTCTATGGTTTGGATCGTATGTCACTTTGACATTCATAGGTTAGATAGATTGAGAGTGGTAGATATTCATAGAAGAGTATAAAATTGGAATGGAGTCAAATCTTAGTCGAAGGTATAGTTGTAGAGTACGTCACTTGGCCAATTCAAGGTTATATAATTCAATCATTGAAACTTCAAGTATTGCAAAAGAAAATGCTCATAAAATATAGTCGCTCTACAACTACATGGCTCCTCAAATACTATACAACAAATTAAAATATTGCAACTCCACTTTTTCAAAATTAAAATGTCTTTGAATCATTGATATTGTAAAATACAAATTTAATTAATTCATTGACGGAAGTACATTCTGATATTAACTTGTTTAAAAATCTTTGGCACATTATGAAAGAATCTACATATAGTTACTATAACAGTTACTTACTTATACGGATGTATCATTTTCATTACTTATTTGAATGAAAAGCAACTCTATTTTTCCAAAAGTACCTAACTATTTTAACTAAACAGAGGAAGGTACCTTATAGAAAACCGTTTATTTATCCAAAATTAACCATTTCAAAACAGTTTTCGAGCAGATTTGTGGCTATCACCACCTTCTAAAAGGTTCAAAGTTAACATTTCGACCATTGGCAAATTTATATCCTAATCCAGGAAACCCTCAAGTTCCAGTGAATACGATATGGTTCCAGCAGGATGGAGCACCACCACATTACCAATTTAATGTCCGGCAGTACGATTGAATGGTCAGCGCGATCACCTGATCTTACATTATTAGATTTCTTTCTATGGGGATATGTGAAGACCATTGTGTACAAAACTAAACCTTTTGATTTAAATGACTTGAAAGAACGAATAACGCTTGTGATGAGGTCAATCACGCCTGATATGTTCAATAATGTTAGAAGACAGTTTTATTTAAGATAAGGAACATCTACTTTATTAAAATACATAGTTCTTTTTAGTGTTTTACATTTTATCACGTTTTGAATTACATTTTAGTTTTTGATTGTATTGTAGCGAATTTCGGTAACCACATGATTTTATTTTATTCTATGTTAATTGTTGCAATAAACTTGAAAGCGATAACATTTTTGAATGGAGAGACCTTTCAAACGATATATCACAAGCCTATACTTCCTATTTCAAAAATAGGGTGTTGTACCTGACATTCAGAGGGGGTTGAAGATAGGGGTCGCATTTTCACGTAGAAGGACGTCAATTTATAATTTAAATTTGACATGTTTCGGGATTTTTTTTAAATATGTATAGTAATCGAAATAATGAATTTATTCCGTTTGGCGTTTACACACTGTATAGACAACACCCATAAGCACTTTGAAAACTGTCACATTATCCTAATAATTCAATAAACTCAGCATTATACATATTTAAATTTAGTTCGATATAAATTGGAGGCATCGATAAAAGACTTGTTGAGAATTCTGACCACTGTTTATTCAAAGCAGAGGGTAGAGGTTCGTTCCAATGTTATTTTTTGAGCCATAGCCATAACCAATATAGGCCCCACCAATTCAAGAGGATCATAAAATTTGCAAACGAAACTTAAAATTTGTCTTTTGGTAAAATGACTATTCAAACATTGGGGTGGACAAACCATTTTGAATTTATCTAAGTTTACATCATAAAATAAACCTAAAGTTTCAAAAACCATATTAGCAGTATTCATATCAATGTCATCAAAATGCTGATTTTCAATTGATATGTCCTTAAGAAGTTTCTTCCTATTGGAACACCATTTATGTAGCTTGAATGTACCCAATTTTAAAAGTTCGATCAATTCATTTTATAATTAAGTATGATTTAATAAGATTTATACTATTGTTATCAAAGTTGTATTCTTGGAGCTTTTGCATCAACAGATCATGGGACACACAGTCAAAAGCCTTGGTAACGTCGAAAAAGGAGGCTTGCATGAACTTCTTTTCCTCAAAACATTCTCGAACATAGCTAGTAAGTTTGTTTATAGCAGCTGTAGTAGAAACATTGCTACGAAATCCAAATTGACATTTATTAAACCAATTATTTGCCTCAAAATAGTATGTTATTTGCCGTTTCAGCACAGTCTCAAAAATTTTGCCAAAGATGGGTGTAATTGATATTGGCCTATAGTTATCAACATCATCGCATAAGCCTTTTTTGTAAATCGGAACTACTTTAGATATTTTGAGGGAATCTGGAAAAATGTTAGAGGTGATACGTTGGTTTATAATTTTACATAGAGGAAAAACGATAAAATTTAGAATAGTTTTAAGTATTTTAACATTTATATTATAAGTGTCCTTGCTGGGACTATTATTTAAATTTGAAATTATATCTCTCATTTCATTGAAAGTAACTTCTATGAATTTAAATTCTGAATGGAAGACTGAATTAATTTTTTTTGTATAATCAATAGGATTATTTTGTAAAGGTGGAAGATTCTTGACAAGGGATTCTGCTATATTTGTAAAAAAAATATTTAAATCAGTGGCACAATGCCTTTTGCATATTTTTTGAATTGTTAATGTATTTATCGTTAGCTTCTTTTTTACTTTTATTAATGTCCTCACGATACCTTTTTTAAATTTATTAAGTGATTCATTGGAAACAATTTGTGGATTAGTTTTATTTAAACTGTTTGATAACTGCAATTTTTCTCTACTTTGTTTTAAGTTGTCATTGAACCAATGTATTTTAGGTATGTTAGGTTCGTTTTGTTTTATAAATTTTGTTTTCATTGGGAAGCTAGAATCACAGACATCTATTATCAGATTTAAAAAATGATCAAATTTGTTATTTACATTTATTTGAGAATTGTTTACAAATGACCAATGTACTTTATCTACATAATTATAAAGTTTAAAGAAGCCTTGTTCTGTTATTGGTCTGTAGGTTATTCTGATTTTATTATTTAATGATGTTTTGTTTTCCACTTCAAAATTAAATGATATAGCAAGATGATCAGATAAATTGAGATCTGTTACTGTTGCAACATAACAATTGCTGTTAAAATTGGTAAATATGTTATCAAGAGTTGCTCCGTTTCTAGTATAGTTATGAACAGTTTTATGTAGTCTGTAGGATTCAAACATATTACATAGTAACTGAGATTCTTTACTATCTGAATGGAAATGTACGTTAAAGTTCCCAGTTATTATAGTACCTTTGTGTAATGATAGCTTATTAAATGTTGCATCTAATCTATTTAAAAATATGTCAAAATCCCCAAGAGGTGAGCGATAGATTGTCAGTACCTGTATATTGTTGTACATTATACCTGCTATTTCAAAATGTATTTCATCAGATATTTCTTGAGTATCAAAGGCTAACGGAATTGCTTCTATGATATTACTTATAAAAATACCCACTCCCCCATGTTTATGCGTTGTTCTGCAAAAAGCTGAGAGATTTACAAAACCACTTATGTTCAGAGTGTTTATAATTCGTCAGATCCCAACCAATGTTCATTTATACAAAGTATATCATAACTTTTACCTATTAGAAAAGCTTCTAGTTCTGAAGTTTTGTCTCTTAGACATTGAATGTTATAACGTAAAATTTTAGAGAAGTTTGACATTTTAGAGGTATCGAGTTTGTTATTAGGTAATTGCTATTGATTTGTTTCCATTTCTAATTTTCGTTAATTATTTGAACTAACACTGGACAGTTATAATCGAATGGGGAATGATTCGAATTCAATTTTAAAGAGAATTTGTCATTTGCTTCTACACGGTTGGGACATCTGTTTGATTCACTATCACAATTAATACCAGATTGATCATGATTGCCACATTTCAAACAAACATTTTCTATTTTACAGTCTTTAGCACTATGACCAAAACCTGAGCAGTTATAGCACCTATAGATACCAAAATATTCATAGACAGAACATGCTCCAAACCGAATATATAAAGCTCCATTTTCAATGTGGAAACTGATATCATTAGGATATTATGTACTTATATGTTTGAAAAGTATTCATTTTAGATTTATTTAGTTTGTAATCGTTTTACATATAACATCAGAAGTAGGTAGATATATTAAATAAATTCAATTAATCCTTTGAATGGAGGGTAACTCTATTTCTTCAAAAGTACCTACCTATATAATAGTTAAATCAATAATTTTCTTACTTCTTGTGGAGTAACATACCTACATTACTATTTAAGTAATCGAAGATGACCCAACCCCCTTTTGGTTGTGATTTATTATTTGGAAAAGTTTCCCAGTAAAGAGAGTACCTAAATAGAACCAGTATGTAGGAGGGTATTCCTCTTTATAATGCAATTCGATAGCTACTCTGTACTTTGATAGTATTTTTAGTAGATGATGGTGATTATTCTTTATTTAGTGATATAGTTTATCCACAATGGGAACTCTTTTGATATGTTTATTAAATTTTCAAATGTAAAAGAAAAAACCTAAATAAAACCACCTATTTGTGAATGAACAAATACTTGAAATCAGACAATGATATATTATGCAAGTCTGTAACTATACCATTCTCTTTTCTGAAGTAAGATACAGTTACCACTTAAGTAATCGAAGGACAATACCTAAAACCCCAACACCCCTTAGGGTCTGATATATTATTTGGAAATCTTTCCTCAGTTGAAGTTAAAATGTTATTCGATAACTTTCAAATATAAATAAAAAAAAAATCAACCTTATCCAGTAAAAGAACTGCTCAATTACAGAGAATCTGTCAACTCTGATGCCTTTTGCTTGTCGAAAGGTCCTTTGTACTTTAATAGTATTTTTAGTGGATAATGGTGATTATTTCTTATTTAGTGATATAGTTTATCCACAATGTGAACTCTTTTATTATTTATTAAATTCTCAAATGTAAAAGAAAAAACCTAAATAAAACCAACTATTTGTGAATCAACAAATACTTGAAATCAGACAATGATATATTATGCAAGTCTGTAACTATACCATTCTCTTTTCTGAAGTAAGATACAGTTACTACTTAAGTAATCGAAGGAGAATACCTCCCACCTCTACCCCGTTAGGTCTGACATATTATTTGGAAATCTTTCCTCAGTTGAAGTTGAAATGTTATTCGATAACTTTCAATCAGATAATGTTGTTTGCAACTACTTTTGTATGTAAATCTCTCAAGCTGCTTTTTCAATTATTTTTAATGCTATTTGCATTATCTGTCAAGTTACTTTATGCTAGCTAGTTACAGTACAGAGAAATCAGAGGAAGGTATGTTATAATAAAAAAATTATTACCCGTTTTTCTCTTTTCAGCCCGAATCTATCTGATATATGTCAGGAATAACTGAATGAATGGAAGTATGTCATCATTAAACTTTACTCTAACCTGGGTTCTTTTCAAATATATATTTACAAAGCTCAATTTGAAGTATTGAAACTGTACAATCTATCATTTGTAAACTTTCCCGTCATCTCTCTTAATGTTGTATAACATCCATATAGTGATGTATACTTTGTCGAAAGTATACCTTGTGGCAGCAACTTCATTGTTGAAGACTTTTATAATCATTTTCATGCATGTACGTTTCCATACAATTTTGATAACGATTTGGTGAAATTTTTCCACCAACTGACATATGTATGAAATGATAGGTACATGTAAATTGAACATTGAATGCTTTCCTTTCCAAGAACATATGAAATACTCTTGTATACATCTTTCCTTATTCCATATAATTTATCCATATTTGGCATTGAATTCTTGAAAGATGTTATTATATGTATGTATCATAACGTTGTATCTACGTTCGAAATGTGAAATGACAATTTAGATCCTAATACATAATACACCATACACATGTATATGAAAATATCTTTATTGTATCTATAGTGACATTACTCGAGTACTTTGAAAGGCTTGTACTGTGAATTTGAAGTAATTCTGAGTGAATCCAATGATCGTGCTGCTACTGGAAGATGCTACGCTTACTGTAGAATATGACACATATCTTGTTATGTACCTTAGTAAATCAGTTGTACTAATATCGTAGATGATGTACATACCTTTCTTAATCGTTTTGTTATTCTTTCATCCCTATGTACTTTAGTTTGTTGCAAGAATATGTATGTAGGCACCATAATTGATATTCTCAATTTATCTATTTCTAAAATAAAATATGGAAAGTCTTATTGTTACACATTGTTCAGACATACCTCTAGAACGTTTTTTAATAGATGGGGCCCCACGTTCATATCTTATTTATGTAGTTTTATTGACTTTTAGTTAGAGACATGTTGTTTACTACATATAACTCCCAGACTATGAATAAGGTTAGATTTTGGTGAAATAAGACCATAGATTTGTTGCATAGCTTATTGAAAAGATTCTACAGTCGATATATATGCTATTTCGTGCCCCAAAGCTTCCAAGGATGTAGAAATGTACTTGTACCCCTAGGAAGTATACCTTCGTCCATGGACCATTTAGGAAGTTTCTGAGCAGTATATAGCTATTTAAGATCTCTTGGTATTATTTCTACATCGTTCCATTATACATACACCTCCAAAATCGGTTCTCTTCGTGAGTTATCACTTAATCCTTACATAGGTTACCGTCAAAACACGTCAAATCTTTATGATTTATTTTAAGCTACTTAGCGGCATTTTTGGGTTACGTCTTGGAATTAGTTTGGTGCCATATTAACATTATCGATGACGATCTTTCGAATGGTGAATTTTAATTGAACGTAGAGGCCCTAGTTTTTGATTTTGGAAAATTCCCGAGAAAATCTTGCAATATGGATGACAAAAATTGGTATTATATCGATTTGAATAAAAATATCCCCAACTCTTGTGTCAGATTAATTAATTTGACGTTTCTAAGAATGCCAAATTTCGCAATTTTATACGAAAGTTTAAACACTCAGATATCTTTAGCGCTTGAGGCTCCGGGATTTTCACTTGGCCTATCGAAATTAGAAGGTTCAAATTGTATAAAAACACAATTGCATGAAGGCCAAACCTCCTATGTAATAAGCTACGAACGAAATCATTTTGAAGTTTCCCTCGAGGAGCCCGCTCCGCGTAAGTTAGAGTTTATACATTTTACCTCGATCTTGTTAATTTGGGGCCGTTTCGTGGCCCGTGCGGCCGGCGCCAGCTGTAATAAAGTCTTTTTTGCTATGGGCCGCTAGCATTTATCCGCTTCGGGTATATTTTAGTAGCTGGAAAATTCCCTTTGGTACGTTGCACGTTAGACGTGCATAGGCGAGACCTGAGAGTACCTGTTTCTATTTTAATTAAATTTTCGTATTTAAAAGACATTTTGGGGCTCAAAAATGTGCCTATCCTATGACCCCGCTCATAATCTAACGACATGGAGCGAAAACGGCACGCCAAAAGTCCTCGTAAAGACGTTCTATGTACCGTAAATTTGCACTTTTCTAACTCGCGAGCTACGGGCTTCTAACGTGAACGTCATTCGATTTACGGAAAATTAACTATTTCAAAACAGTTTTCGACCCGGTTTGGGGCTATCACCACCTTTTAAAAGGTTCAAAGTTAACGTTTCAATCATTTTTCGAGCTCGCTGCGCTCGCTTCGTTTAGCTTGTCGTGTCCAAAGTTGACCGTCGATATGGTCGAAAATCGCATATTCCTAGTTTGATTTTTAGTAACTTGACTACCAACTTAAACTGCCGCTTATTCTAATACCGACTAGTTGATTTTACGGGCTACGCCCCGCTGTGCTACGCCCCGCTAAGTTACGCCCCGCTGACGTACAGTTGTTTTCATGTGCAACGCCTTTTTGAGGGTTTAGTCGGATGGTGCGTGGTAACCTTTATGTGAGGCGTATGGGCACCTTTAGGTTGTCACTGTGACAGACGTCACTCTGGCAGTTGTAGGTTATATAGAGATGGGTACGCGTTTATAGAAACTTTTACTATTAGCACATGTCACAAGTTATTCTATGGTATAAATCGTATGTCACTTTGACATATATAGGTTATATAGAGTTGTAGGTATTCATAGAAGAGTATAAAATTAGAATGGAGTCAAATCTTAGTCGAAGGAGTAGTTCTAGAGTACTCTCCTGAATTTGTGACGTACGTCACTTTGCCAATGGTAGGTTATATAATTCAATCATTGAAACTTCAAGTATTGCAAAAGAAAATGCTCATAAAATATAGTCGCTCTACAACTACATGGCTCCTCAAATACTATACAACAAATTAAAATATTGCAACTCCACTTTTTCAAAATTAAAATGTCTTTGAATCATTGATATTGTAAAATACAAATTTAATTAATTCATTGACGGAAGTACATTCTGATATTAACTTGTTTAAAAATCTTTGGCACTTTAAGAAAGAATCTACATATAGTTACTATAACAGTTACTTACTTATACGGATATTAATCAAGTATCATTTTCATTACTTATTTGAATGAAAAGCAACTCTATTTTTCCAAAAGTACCTACCTATTTTAACCAAACAGAGGAAGGTACCTTATAGAAAACCGTTTATTTATCCAAAATTAACCATTTCAAAACAGTTTTCGAGCCGGTTTGTGGCTATCACCACCTTCTAAAAGGTTCAAAGTTAACATTTCGACCATTGGCAAATTTATATCCTAATCCAGGAAACCCTCAAGTTCCAGTGAATACGATATTGTTCCAGCAGGATGGAGCACCACCACATTACCAATTTAATGTCCGGCAGTACGATTGAATGGCCAGCGCGATCACCTGATCTTACATTATTAGATTTCTATCTATGGGGATATGTGAAGACCATTGTGTACAAAACTAAACCTTTTGATTTAAATGACTTGAAAGAACGAATAACGCTTGTGATGAGGTCAATCACGCCTGATATGTTCAATAATGTTAGAAGACAGTTTTATTTAAGATTAGGAACATCTACTTTATTAAAATACATAGTTCTTTTTAGTGTTTTACATTTTATCACGTTTTGAATTACATTTTAGTTTTTGATTGTATTGTAGCGAATTTCGGTAACCACATGATTTTATTTTATTCTATGTTAATTGTTGCAATAAACTTGAAAGCGATAACATTTTTGAATGGAGAGACCTTTCAAACGATATATCACAAGCCTATACTTCCTATTTCAAAAATAGGGGGTTGTACCTGACATTCAGAGGGGGTTGAAGATAGGGGTCGCATTTTCACGTAGAAGGACGTCAATTTATAATTTAAATTTGACATGTTTCGGGATTTTTTTTAAATATGTATAGTAATCGAAATAATGAATTTATTCCGTTTGGCGTTTACACACTGTATAGACAACACCCATAAGCACTTTGAAAACTGTCACATTATCCTAATAATTCAATAAACTCAGCATTATACATATTTAAATTTAGTTCGATATAAATTGGAGGCATCGATAAAAGACTTGTTGAGAATTCTGACCACTGTTTATTCAGAGCAGAGGGTAGAGGTTCGTTCCAATGTTATTTTTTGAGCCATAGCCATAACCAATATAGGCCCCACTAATTCAAGAGGATCATAAAATTTGCAAACGAAACTTAAAATTTGTCTTTTGGTAAAATGACTATTCAAACATTGGGGTGGACAAACCATTTTGAATTTATCTAAGTTTACATCATAAAATAAACCTAAAGTTTCAAAAACCATATTAGCAGTATTCATATCAATGTCATCAAAATGCTGATTTTCAATTGATATGTCCTTAAGAAGTTTCTTCCTATTGGAACACCATTTATGTAGCTTGAATGTACCCAATTTTAAAAGTTCGATCAATTCATTTTATAATTAAGTATGATTTAATAAGATTTATACTATTGTTATCAAAGTTGTATTCTTGGAGCTTTTGCATCAACAGATCATGGGACACACAGTCAAAAGCCTTGGTAACGTCAAAAAAGGAGGCTTGCATGAACTTCTTCTCCTCAAAACATTCTCGAACATAGCTAGTAAGTTTGTTTATAGCAGCTGTAGTAGAAACATTGCTACGAAATCCAAATTGACATTTATTAAACAAATTATTTGCCTCAAAATAGTATGTTATTAATTAAATTAATTTTTTTTGTATAATCAATAGGATTATTTTGTAAAGGTGGAAGATTCTTGACAAGGGATTCTGCTATATTTGTAAAAAAAATATTTAAATCAGTGGCACACTGCCTTTTGCATATTTTTTGAATTGTTAATGTATTTATCGTTAGCTTCTTTTTTACTTTTATTAATGTCCTCACGACACCTTTTTTAAATTTATTAAGTGATTCCTTGGAAACAATTTGTGGATTAGTTTTATTTAAACTGCTTGATAACTGCAATTTTTCTCTACTTTGTCTTAAGTTGTCATTGAACCAATGTATTTTAGGTATGTTAGGTTCGTTTTGTTTTATAAATTTTGTTTTGATTGGGAAGCTAGAATCAAAGCCATCTACTATCAGATTTAGGAAATGATCAAATTTGTTATTTACATTTGTTTGAGAATTGTTTACAAATGACCAATCTACTTTATCTACATAATTATAAAGTTTGAAGAAGCCTTGTTCTGTTATTGGTCTGTAGGTTATTCTGATTTTATTATTTAATGATGTTTTGTTTTCCGCTTCAAAATTAAATGATATAGCAAGATGATCAGATAAATTGAGATCTGTTACTGTTGCAACATAACAATTGCTGTTAAAATTGGTAAATATGTTATCAAGAGTTGCTCCGTTTCTAGTATAGTTATGAACAGTTTTATGTAGTCTGTAGGATTCAAACATATTACATAGTAACTGAGATTCTTTACTATCTGAATGGAAATGTACGTTAAAGTTCCCAGTTATTATAGTACCTTTGTGTAATGATAGCTTATTAAATGTTGCATCTAATCTATTTAAAAATATGTCAAAATCCCCAAGAGGTGAGCGATAGATTGTCAGTACCTGTATATTGTTGTACATTATACCTGCTATTTCAAAATGTATTTCATCAGATATTTCTTGAGTATCAAAGGCTAACGGAATTGCTTCTATGATATTACTTATAAAAATACCCACTCCCCCATGTTTATGCGTTGTTCTGCAAAAAGCTGAGAGATTTACAAAACCACTTATGTTCAGAGTGTTTATAATTCGTCAGATCCCAACCAATGTTCATTTATACAAAGTATATCATAACTTTTACCTATTAGAAAAGCTTCTAGTTCTGAAGTTTTGTCTCTTAGACATTGAATGTTATAATGTAAAATTTTAGAGAAGTTTGACATTTTAGAGGTATCGAGTTTGTTATTAGGTAATTGCTATTGATTTGTTTCCATTTCTAATTTTCGTTAATTATTTGAACTAACACTGGACAGTTATAATCGAATGGGGAATGATTCGAATTCAATTTTAAAGAGAATTTGTCATTTGCTTCTACACGGTTGGGACATCTGTTTGATTCACTATCACAATTAATACCAGAGTGATCACGATTGCCACATTTCAAACAAACATTTTCTATTTTACAGTCTTTAGCACTATGACCAAAACCTGAGCAGTTATAGCACCTATAGATACCAAAATATTCATAGACAGAACATGCTCCAAACCGAATATATAAAGCTCCATTTTCAATGTGGAAACTGATATCATTAGGATATTATGTACTTATATGTTTGAAAAGTATTCATTTTAGATTTATTTAGTTTGTAATCGTTTTACATATAACATCAGAAGTAGGTAGATATATTAAATAAATTCAATTAATCCTTTGAATGGAGGGTAACTCTATTTCTTCAAAAGTACCTACCTATATAATAGTTAAATCAATAATTTTCTTACTTCTTGTGGAGTAACATACCTACATTACTATTTAAGTAATCGAAGATGACCCAACCCCCTTTTGGTTGTGATTTATTATTTGGAAAAGTTTCCCAGTAAAGAGAGTACCTAAATAGAACCAGTATGTAGGAGGGTATTCCTCTTTATAATGTAATTCGATAGCTACTCTGTACTTTGATAGTATTTTTAGTAGATGATGGTGATTATTCTTTATTTAGTGATATAGTTTATCCACAATGGGAACTCTTTTGATATGTTTATTAAATTTTCAAATGTAAAAGAAAAAACCTAAATAAAACCACCTGTTTGTGAATGAACAATTACTTGAAATCAGACAATGATATATTATGCAAGTCTGTAACTATACCATTCTCTTTTCTGAAGTAAGATACAGTTACCACTTAAGTAATCGAAGGACAATACCTAAAACCCCAACACCCCTTAGGGTCTGATATATTATTTGGAAATCTTTCCTCAGTTGAAGTTAAAATGTTATTCGATAACTTTCAAATATAAATAAAAAAAAAATCAACCTTATCCAGTAAAAGAACTGCTCAATTACAGAGAATCTGTCAACTCTGATGCCTTTTGCTTGTCGAAAGGTCCTTTGTACTTTAATAGTATTTTTAGTGGATAATGGTGATTATTTCTTATTTAGTGATATAGTTTATCCACAATGTGAACTCTTTTATTATTTATTAAATTCTCAAATGTAAAAGAAAAAACCTAAATAAAACCAACTATTTGTGAATCAACAAATACTTGAAATCAGACAATGATATATTATGCAAGTCTGTAACTATACCATTCTCTTTTCTGAAGTAAGATACAGTTACTACTTAAGTAATCGAAGGAGAATACCTCCCACCTCTACCCCGTTAGGTCTGACATATTATTTGGAAATCTTTCCTCAGTTGAAGTTGAAATGTTATTCGATAACTTTCAATCAGATAATGTTGTTTGCAACTACTTTTGTATGTAAATCTCTCAAGCTGCTTTTTCAATTATTTTTAATGCTATTTGCATTACCTGTGAAGTTACTTTATGCTAGCTAGTTACAGTACAGAGAAATCAGAGGAAGGTATGTTATAATAAAAAAATTATTACCCGTTTTTCTCTTTTCAGCCCGAATCTATCTGATATATGTCAGGAATAACTGAATGAATGGAAGTATGTCATCATTAAACTTTACTCTAACCTGGGTTCTTTTCAAATATATATTTACAAAGCTCAATTTGAAGTATTGAAACTGTACAATCTATCATTTGTAAACTTTCCCGTCATCTCTCTTAATGTTGTATAACATCCATATAGTGATGTATACTTTGTCGAAAGTATACCTTGTGGCAGCAACTTCATTGTTGAAGACTTTTATAATCATTTTCATGCATGTACGTTTCCATACAATTTTGATAACGATTTGGTGAAATTTTTCCACCAACTGACATATGTATGAAATGATAGGTACTTACATGTAAATTGAACATTGAATGCTTTCCTTTCCAAGAACATATGAAATACTCTTGTATACATCTTTCCTTATTCCATATAATTTATCCATATTTGGCATTGAATTCTTGAAAGATGTTATTATATGTATGTATCATAACGTTGTATCTACGTTCGAAATGTGAAATGACAATTTAGATCCTAATACATAATACACCATACACATGTATATGAAAATATCTTTATTGTATCTATAGTGACATTACTCGAGTACTTTGAAAGGCTTGTACTGTGAATTTGAAGTAATTCTGAGTGAATCCAATGATCGTGCTGCTACTGGAAGATGCTACGCTTACTGTAGAATATGACACATATCTTGTTATGTACCTTAGTAAATCAGTTGTACTAATATCGTAGATGATGTACATACCTTTCTTAATCGTTTTGTTATTCTTTCATCCCTATGTACTTTAGTTTGTTGCAAGAATATGTATGTAGGCACCATAATTGATATTCTCAATTTATCTATTTCTAAAATAAAATATGGAAAGTCTTATTGTTACACATTGTTCAGACATACCTCTAGAACGTTTTTTAATAGATGGGGCCCCACGTTCATATCTTATTTATGTAGTTTTATTGACTTTTAGTTAGAGACATGTTGTTTACTACATATAACTCCCAGACTATGAATAAGGTTAGATTTTGGTGAAATAAGACCATAGATTTGTTGCATAGCTTATTGAAAAGATTCTACAGTCGATATATATGCTATTTCGTGCCCCAAAGCTTCCAAGGATGTAGAAATGTACTTGTACCCCTAGGAAGTATACCTTCGTCCATGGACCATTTAGGAAGTTTCTGAGCAGTATATAGTTATTTAAGATCTCTTGGTATTATTTCTACATCGTTCCATTATACATACACCTCCAAAATCAGTTCTCTTCGTGAGTTATCACTTAATCCTTACATAGGTTACCGTCAAAACACGTCAAATCTTTATGATTTATTTTAAGCTACTTAGCGGCATTTTTGGGTTACGTCTTGGAATTAGTTTGGTGCCATATTAACATTATCGATGACGATCTTTCGAATGGTGAATTTTAATTGAACGTAGAGGCCCTAGTTTTTGATTTTGGAAAATTCCCGAGAAAATCTTGCAATATGGATGACAAAAATTGGTATTATATCGATTTGAATAAAAATATCCCCAACTCTTGTGTCAGATTAATTAATTTGACGTTTCTAAGAATGCCAAATTTCGCAATTTTATACGAAAGTTTAAACACTCAGATATCTTTAGCGCTTGAGGCTCCGGGATTTTCACTTGGCCTATCGAAATTAGAAGGTTCAAATTGTATAAAAACACAATTGCATGAAGGCCAAACCTCCTATGTAATAAGCTACGAACGAAATCATTTCGAAGTTTCCCTCGAGGAGCCCGCTCCGCGTAAGTTAGAGTTTATACATTTTACCTCGATCTTGTTAATTTGGGGCCGTTTCGTGGCCCGTACGGCCGGCGCCAGCTGTAATAAAGTCTTTTTTGCTATGGGCCGCTAGCATTTATCCGCTTCGGGTATATTTTAGTAGCTAGAAAATTCCCTTTGGTGCTTCGCACGTCAGACGTGCATAGCTGAGACCTGAGAGTACCTGTTTCTATTTGGATTAAATTTTCGTATTTAAAAGACATTTTGGGGCCCGAGACTATGCTATTAAGTTGACCCGGTTCATAATCTAACGACATGGATCGAAAACCGCACTCCAAATGTCCCCTTAAAGTCGTAGGAGGGAGCACTATTTTTGCACTTTTCTAACTCGCGTGCTACGCGCTTCTCGCGTGAACGTCATTCGATTTACGGAAAATTAACTATTTCAAAACAGTTTTCGACCCGGTTTGGGGCTTATGCGACCTTCTAAAAGGTTCAAAGTTAACGTTTCAATCATTTTTCGAGCTCGCTGCGCTCGCTTCGTTTAGCTTGTCGTGTTCAAAAATGTTCGTCGATTAGGTCGAAAATCGCATATTCCTAGTTTGATTTTTAGTAACTTGAGCACCAACTTAATAAGCCGCTTATTCTAATACCGACTAGTTGATTTTACGGGCTACGCCCCGCTGTGCTACGCCCCGCTAAGTTACGCCCCGCTGACGTACAGTTGTTTTCATGTGCAACGCCTTTTTGAGGGTTTAGTCGGATGGTGCGTGGTAACCTTTATGTGAGGCGTATGGGCACCTTTAGGTTGTCACTGTGACAGACGTCACTCTGGCAGTTGTAGGTTATATAGAGATGGGTACGCGTTTATAGAAACTTTTACTATTAGCACATGTCACAAGTTATTCTATGGTATAAATCGTATATCACTTTGACATATATAGGTTATATAGAGTTGTAGGTATTCATAGAAGAGTATAAAATTAGAATGGAGTCAAATCTTAGTCGAAGGAGTAGTTCTAGAGTACTCTCCTGAATTTGTGACGTACGTCACTTTGCCAATGGTAGGTTATATAATTCAATCATTGAAACTTCAAGTATTGCAAAAGAAAATGCTCATAAAATATAGTCGCTCTACAACTACATGGCTCCTCAAATACTATACAACAAATTAAAATATTGCAACTCCACTTTTTCAAAATTAAAATGTCTTTGAATCATTGATATTGTAAAATACAAATTTAATTAATTCATTGACGGAAGTACATTCTGATATTAACTTGTTTAAAAATCTTTGGCACTTTAAGAAAGAATCTACATATAGTTACTATAACAGTTACTTACTTATACGGATATTAATCAAGTATCATTTTCATTACTTATTTGAATGAAAAGCAACTCTATTTTTCCAAAAGTACCTACCTATTTTAACCAAACAGAGGAAGGTACCTTATAGAAAACCGTTTATTTATCCAAAATTAACCATTTCAAAACAGTTTTCGAGCCGGTTTGTGGCTATCACCACCTTCTAAAAGGTTCAAAGTTAACATTTCGACCATTGGCAAATTTATATCCTAATCCAGGAAACCCTCAAGTTCCAGTGAATACGATATTGTTCCAGCAGGATGGAGCACCACCACATTACCAATTTAATGTCCGGCAGTACGATTGAATGGCCAGCGCGATCACCTGATCTTACATTATTAGATTTCTATCTATGGGGATATGTGAAGACCATTGTGTACAAAACTAAACCTTTTGATTTAAATGACTTGAAAGAACGAATAACGCTTGTGATGAGGTCAATCACGCCTGATATGTTCAATAATGTTAGAAGACAGTTTTATTTAAGATTAGGAACATCTACTTTATTAAAATACATAGTTCTTTTTAGTGTTTTACATTTTATCACGTTTTGAATTACATTTTAGTTTTTGATTGTATTGTAGCGAATTTCGGTAACCACATGATTTTATTTTATTCTATGTTAATTGTTGCAATAAACTTGAAAGCGATAACATTTTTGAATGGAGAGACCTTTCAAACGATATATCACAAGCCTATACTTCCTATTTCAAAAATAGGGGGTTGTACCTGACATTCAGAGGGGGTTGAAGATAGGGGTCGCATTTTCACGTAGAAGGACGTCAATTTATAATTTAAATTTGACATGTTTCGGGATTTTTTTTAAATATGTATAGTAATCGAAATAATGAATTTATTCCGTTTGGCGTTTACACACTGTATAGACAACACCCATAAGCACTTTGAAAACTGTCACATTATCCTAATAATTCAATAAACTCAGCATTATACATATTTAAATTTAGTTCGATATAAATTGGAGGCATCGATAAAAGACTTGTTGAGAATTCTGACCACTGTTTATTCAGAGCAGAGGGTAGAGGTTCGTTCCAATGTTATTTTTTGAGCCATAGCCATAACCAATATAGGCCCCACTAATTCAAGAGGATCATAAAATTTGCAAACGAAACTTAAAATTTGTCTTTTGGTAAAATGACTATTCAAACATTGGGGTGGACAAACCATTTTGAATTTATCTAAGTTTACATCATAAAATAAACCTAAAGTTTCAAAAACCATATTAGCAGTATTCATATCAATGTCATCAAAATGCTGATTTTCAATTGATATGTCCTTAAGAAGTTTCTTCCTATTGGAACACCATTTATGTAGCTTGAATGTACCCAATTTTAAAAGTTCGATCAATTCATTTTATAATTAAGTATGATTTAATAAGATTTATACTATTGTTATCAAAGTTGTATTCTTGGAGCTTTTGCATCAACAGATCATGGGACACACAGTCAAAAGCCTTGGTAACGTCAAAAAAGGAGGCTTGCATGAACTTCTTCTCCTCAAAACATTCTCGAACATAGCTAGTAAGTTTGTTTATAGCAGCTGTAGTAGAAACATTGCTACGAAATCCAAATTGACATTTATTAAACAAATTATTTGCCTCAAAATAGTATGTTATTTGCCGTTTCAGCACAGTCTCAAAAAGTTTGCCTAAGATGGGTGTAATTGATATTGGCCTATAGTTATTAACATCATCGCATAAGCCTTTTTTGTAAATCGGAACTACTTTAGATATTTTGAGGGAATCTGGAAAAATGTTAGAGGTGATACATTGGTTTATAATTTTACATAGAGGAAAAACGATCAAATTTAGAATAGTTTTAACTATTTTAACATTTATATTATAAGTGTCCTTGCTGGGACTATTATTTAAATTTGAAATTATATCTCTCATTTCATTGAAAGTAACTTCTATGAATTTAAATTCTGAATGGAAGACTAAATTAATTTTTTTTGTATAATCAATAGGATTATTTTGTAAAGGTGGAAGATTCTTGACAAGGGATTCTGCTATATTTGTAAAAAAAATATTTAAATCAGTGGCACACTGCCTTTTGCATATTTTTTGAATTGTTAATGTATTTATCGTTAGCTTCTTTTTTACTTTTATTAATGTCCTCACGACACCTTTTTTAAATTTATTAAGTGATTCCTTGGAAACAATTTGTGGATTAGTTTTATTTAAACTGCTTGATAACTGCAATTTTTCTCTACTTTGTCTTAAGTTGTCATTGAACCAATGTATTTTAGGTATGTTAGGTTCGTTTTGTTTTATAAATTTTGTTTTGATTGGGAAGCTAGAATCAAAGCCATCTACTATCAGATTTAGGAAATGATCAAATTTGTTATTTACATTTGTTTGAGAATTGTTTACAAATGACCAATCTACTTTATCTACATAATTATAAAGTTTGAAGAAGCCTTGTTCTGTTATTGGTCTGTAGGTTATTCTGATTTTATTATTTAATGATGTTTTGTTTTCCGCTTCAAAATTAAATGATATAGCAAGATGATCAGATAAATTGAGATCTGTTACTGTTGCAACATAACAATTGCTGTTAAAATTGGTAAATATGTTATCAAGAGTTGCTCCGTTTCTAGTATAGTTATGAACAGTTTTATGTAGTCTGTAGGATTCAAACATATTACATAGTAACTGAGATTCTTTACTATCTGAATGGAAATGTACGTTAAAGTTCCCAGTTATTATAGTACCTTTGTGTAATGATAGCTTATTAAATGTTGCATCTAATCTATTTAAAAATATGTCAAAATCCCCAAGAGGTGAGCGATAGATTGTCAGTACCTGTATATTGTTGTACATTATACCTGCTATTTCAAAATGTATTTCATCAGATATTTCTTGAGTATCAAAGGCTAACGGAATTGCTTCTATGATATTACTTATAAAAATACCCACTCCCCCATGTTTATGCGTTGTTCTGCAAAAAGCTGAGAGATTTACAAAACCACTTATGTTCAGAGTGTTTATAATTCGTCAGATCCCAACCAATGTTCATTTATACAAAGTATATCATAACTTTTACCTATTAGAAAAGCTTCTAGTTCTGAAGTTTTGTCTCTTAGACATTGAATGTTATAATGTAAAATTTTAGAGAAGTTTGACATTTTAGAGGTATCGAGTTTGTTATTAGGTAATTGCTATTGATTTGTTTCCATTTCTAATTTTCGTTAATTATTTGAACTAACACTGGACAGTTATAATCGAATGGGGAATGATTCGAATTCAATTTTAAAGAGAATTTGTCATTTGCTTCTACACGGTTGGGACATCTGTTTGATTCACTATCACAATTAATACCAGAGTGATCACGATTGCCACATTTCAAACAAACATTTTCTATTTTACAGTCTTTAGCACTATGACCAAAACCTGAGCAGTTATAGCACCTATAGATACCAAAATATTCATAGACAGAACATGCTCCAAACCGAATATATAAAGCTCCATTTTCAATGTGGAAACTGATATCATTAGGATATTATGTACTTATATGTTTGAAAAGTATTCATTTTAGATTTATTTAGTTTGTAATCGTTTTACATATAACATCAGAAGTAGGTAGATATATTAAATAAATTCAATTAATCCTTTGAATGGAGGGTAACTCTATTTCTTCAAAAGTACCTACCTATATAATAGTTAAATCAATAATTTTCTTACTTCTTGTGGAGTAACATACCTACATTACTATTTAAGTAATCGAAGATGACCCAACCCCCTTTTGGTTGTGATTTATTATTTGGAAAAGTTTCCCAGTAAAGAGAGTACCTAAATAGAACCAGTATGTAGGAGGGTATTCCTCTTTATAATGTAATTCGATAGCTACTCTGTACTTTGATAGTATTTTTAGTAGATGATGGTGATTATTCTTTATTTAGTGATATAGTTTATCCACAATGGGAACTCTTTTGATATGTTTATTAAATTTTCAAATGTAAAAGAAAAAACCTAAATAAAACCACCTATTTGTGAATGAACAAATACTTGAAATCAGACAATGATATATTATGCAAGTCTGTAACTATACCATTCTCTTTTCTGAAGTAAGATACAGTTACCACTTAAGTAATCGAAGGACAATACCTAAAACCCCAACACCCCTTAGGGTCTGATATATTATTTGGAAATCTTTCCTCAGTTGAAGTTAAAATGTTATTCGATAACTTTCAAATATAAATTTAAAAAAAATCAACCTTATCCAGTAAAAGAACTGCTCAATTACAGAGAATCTGTCAACTCTGATGCCTTTTGCTTGTCGAAAGGTCCTTTGTACTTTAATAGTATTTTTAGTGGATAATGGTGATTATTTCTTATTTAGTGATATAGTTTATCCACAATGTGAACTCTTTTATTATTTATTAAATTCTCAAATGTAAAAGAAAAAACCTAAATAAAACCAACTATTTGTGAATCAACAAATACTTGAAATCAGACAATGATATATTATGCAAGTCTGTAACTATACCATTCTCTTTTCTGAAGTAAGATACAGTTACTACTTAAGTAATCGAAGGAGAATACCTCCCACCTCTACCCCGTTAGGTCTGACATATTATTTGGAAATCTTTCCTCAGTTGAAGTTGAAATGTTATTCGATAACTTTCAATCAGATAATGTTGTTTGCAACTACTTTTGTATGTAAATCTCTCAAGCTGCTTTTTCAATTATTTTTAATGCTATTTGCATTATCTGTGAAGTTACTTTATGCTAGCTAGTTACAGTACAGAGAAATCAGAGGAAGGTATGTTATAATAAAAAAATTATTACCCGTTTTTCTCTTTTCAGCCCGAATCTATCTGATATATGTCAGGAATAACTGAATGAATGGAAGTATGTCATCATTAAACTTTACTCTAACCTGGGTTCTTTTCAAATATATATTTACAAAGCTCAATTTGAAGTATTGAAACTGTACAATCTATCATTTGTAAACTTTCCCGTCATCTCTCTTAATGTTGTATAACATCCATATAGTGATGTATACTTTGTCGAAAGTATACCTTGTGGCAGCAACTTCATTGTTGAAGACTTTTATAATCATTTTCATGCATGTACGTTTCCATACAATTTTGATAACGATTTGGTGAAATTTTTCCACCAACTGACATATGTATGAAATGATAGGTACTTACATGTAAATTGAACATTGAATGCTTTCCTTTCCAAGAACATATGAAATACTCTTGTATACATCTTTCCTTATTCCATATAATTTATCCATATTTGGCATTGAATTCTTGAAAGATGTTATTATATGTATGTATCATAACGTTGTATCTACGTTCGAAATGTGAAATGACAATTTAGATCCTAATACATAATACACCATACACATGTATATGAAAATATCTTTATTGTATCTATAGTGACATTACTCGAGTACTTTGAAAGGCTTGTACTGTGAATTTGAAGTAATTCTGAGTGAATCCAATGATCGTGCTGCTACTGGAAGATGCTACGCTTACTGTAGAATATGACACATATCTTGTTATGTACCTTAGTAAATCAGTTGTACTAATATCGTAGATGATGTACATACCTTTCTTAATCGTTTTGTTATTCTTTCATCCCTATGTACTTTAGTTTGTTGCAAGAATATGTATGTAGGCACCATAATTGATATTCTCAATTTATCTATTTCTAAAATAAAATATGGAAAGTCTTATTGTTACACATTGTTCAGACATACCTCTAGAACGTTTTTTAATAGATGAGGCCCCACGTTCATATCTTATTTATGTAGTTTTATTGACTTTTAGTTAGAGACATGTTGTTTACTACATATAACTCCCAGACTATGAATAAGGTTAGATTTTGGTGAAATAAGACCATAGATTTGTTGCATAGCTTATTGAAAAGATTCTACAGTCGATATATATGCTATTTCGTGCCCCAAAGCTTCCAAGGATGTAGAAATGTACTTGTACCCCTAGGAAGTATACCTTCGTCCATGGACCATTTAGGAAGTTTCTGAGCAGTATATAGTTATTTAAGATCTCTTGGTATTATTTCTACATCGTTCCATTATACATACACCTCCAAAATCAGTTCTCTTCGTGAGTTATCACTTAATCCTTACATAGGTTACCGTCAAAATACGTCAAATCTTTATGATTTATTTTAAGCTACTTAGCGGCATTTTTGGGTTACGTCTTGGAATTAGTTTGGTGCCATATTAACATTATCGATGACGATCTTTCGAATGGTGAATTTTAATTGAACGTAGAGGCCCTAGTTTTTGATTTTGGAAAATTCCCGAGAAAATCTTGCAATATGGATGACAAAAATTGGTATTATATCGATTTGAATAAAAATATCCCCAACTCTTGTGTCAGATTAATTAATTTGACGTTTCTAAGAATGCCAAATTTCGCAATTTTATACGAAAGTTTAAACACTCAGATATCTTTAGCGCTTGAGGCTCCGGGATTTTCACTTGGCCTATCGAAATTAGAAGGTTCAAATTGTATAAAAACACAATTGCATGAAGGCCAAACCTCCTATGTAATAAGCTACGAACGAAATCATTTCGAAGTTTCCCTCGAGGAGCCCGCTCCGCGTAAGTTAGAGTTTATACATTTTACCTCGATCTTGTTAATTTGGGGCCGTTTCGTGGCCCGTACGGCCGGCGCCAGCTGTAATAAAGTCTTTTTTGCTATGGGCCGCTAGCATTTATCCGCTTCGGGTATATTTTAGTAGCTAGAAAATTCCCTTTGGTGCTTCGCACGTCAGACGTGCATAGCTGAGACCTGAGAGTACCTGTTTCTATTTGGATTAAATTTTCGTATTTAAAAGACATTTTGGGGCCCGAGACTATGCTATTAAGTTGACCCGGTTCATAATCTAACGACATGGATCGAAAACCGCACTCCAAATGTCCCCTTAAAGTCGTAGGAGGGAGCACTATTTTTGCACTTTTCTAACTCGCGTGCTACGCGCTTCTCGCGTGAACGTCATTCGATTTACGGAAAATTAACTATTTCAAAACAGTTTTCGACCCGGTTTGGGGCTTATGCGACCTTCTAAAAGGTTCAAAGTTAACGTTTCAATCATTTTTCGAGCTCGCTGCGCTCGCTTCGTTTAGCTTGTCGTGTTCAAAAATGTTCGTCGATTAGGTCGAAAATCGCATATTCCTAGTTTGATTTTTAGTAACTTGACTACCAACCTAATAAGCCGCTTATTCTAATACCGACTAGTTGATTTTACGGGCTACGCCCCGCTGTTAACAGTTTTTTATGTGCAACGCCTTTTCGAGGGTTTAGTCGGATAGTGCGTGGTAACCTTTTGGTGAGGCGTATGGGCACCTTTAGGTTGTCACTGTGACAGACGTCGCTCTGGCAGTTGTAGGTTATATAGAGATGGGTACGCGTTTATAGAAAATTTTACTATTAGCACGTGTCACAAGTTATTCTATGGTTTGGATCGTATGTCACTTTGACATTCATAGGTTAGATAGATTGAGAGTGGTAGATATTCATGGAAGAGTATAAAATTGGAATGGAGTCAAATGTTAGTCGAAGGTATAGTTCTAGAGTACTCTTTGGAATTTGTGACGTACGTCACTTGGCCAATTCTAGGTTATATAATTCAATCATTGAAACTTCAAGTATTGCAAAAGAAAATGCTCATAAAATATAGTCGCTCTACAACTACATGGCTCCTCAAATACTATACAACAAATTAAAATATTGCAACTGTACTTTTCAAAATTAAAATGTCTTTGAATCATCGATATTGTAGAATACAAATTTAAAGCAACTCTATTTCTTCAAAAGTAGCTACCTATTTACAGTAAACAGAGGAAGATACACTATTGAAAACCGTTTATTTTCTCTGTACGCAGAAAAATTACATTCCATTTGGAACAACTTGGCTCCTAGAATACTTTGCAACAAATTAAAATATTTGCAACTTTACTTTGAAATTAAATGTCTTTGAATCATTCATCTTCCTTTAGAGAATGCAACTTTTCAAATGTAAGGAGTCTTGTACCTGGAGTGTTCTTACCACTACAGTAATAACAATACCTTAGTTTTTATTTTGTTGAATGATTCCTTGTTCTCTTAATTAATAACTATTGTTTCCTGTTATTTACTCATTTTGGTTCTTGGAATGTTGTTGATATAATAATTAAATCAATAATTTTCTATGTACCTAAAGCGATAGTACAGTGGCTCACTAAATTAATAAACATAAAACACGGTCGTACATACAGGTCCGGAAACTCTATGGTTGACATGAGTCGCTTACGCGTCGTCAAACTCGTAGTCCCTCGCTCAGTCACCAGCTGGCACTTGGATCACGACGTGGTAAAACGATTTTGAAAACGCAGATATGCCTTGTATTTACAAGTCAACTGACAATTTTCAGAAAATACTCCTACGTGGCGTCTTTTGGTACCACGCGAAAGTCATAAAACAATAGATCAGATGTAAAGAATATTAAATTAAAAGTCACAGATAAAATAGCAACATATGTGAAACATTACATAACTGAAATGGACAATGATATACGCAACTATACTACTAATATTGTTATTAATTTATATAAATTCGATAGGGAGCCTCCCGATTGATGCAAAACTGATAAACTATGCTGACGACACAGTTATTATATTCAGTGATAGATATTCACATTCACTCATGAATGAAGCTACATGTGGTCTTAGTACTGTGAATTGTTGGTTACAATCAAACAAACTCACCCTTAATTCAAATAAAACTAAATTCATAAGTTTCTCAATCACGAACGTTAGTGAATGCAATAACGTAAACAAACTATACATCCATACGAACTGTGAATGTGAAAATTACATACAAGCTGCAGACCACATTAAATATCTTGGTATAATCATTGACAAAAATCTTAGGTGGAATATTCAAGTAGAACATTTAGCAAGCAAAGTAAGAAAACTAATTTCTAAATTTTACCAAATAAGAGAATACATGCGTATGCTTAAAAATATATACAAAGCTCTGGTGGAATCTTTATTGAAATATGGCATCGAAGCGTGGGGGGTCTATATAAAAATGCAATGGAACCTCTTAATGTTGTACAAAATTACGTCTTAAAAATAATATTAAACAAATCTAAAAGATTTTCTACGCAAACAAATGAATGTGCTAAAAGTAAGAACACTTTACATATATCAATGTCTAATCTACATGCATCTAAAAGTGGAAACTAAGTGCATAGATCATGCCTATCACACAAGAGCAGCTTACAATGAAGAAATCAAAATTAATAAATTCGCCAAAAGAAAATGTCAAAATAGTATTTCCTTCAACGGATCAAAAGTCTATAACAAACTTCCGTTAGCATTGAGATCAATTAATAATGATGTTAAAAGATTCAAATATGAAGTCTATACTTATCTCATTGATAACGCCCACATAATTTGTGAGTTGTCTCAGCGTTTCTTAATTATTGTTATATTGCTCACTCGAAATATCAATTATATTTATTATCTGACTATTAAATCGTAATATATAATATTCAATTATCTACTGTACTGTTGTAATAAATTACAACTATATATACTCCTCTCTTTTCTGAAGTTACATATAGCCTACTATTTAAGTAATCGATGGAGAATACCTCACCCCCTCCTGGTTGTGGTATATTATTTGGAAACGTTTTCCAATTGAAGAAAGTACCTACCAGTATGCAGGAAGGTTTTTACTTTTCATAATGTAATTCGACATGACTTTCAAAATTAAATAAGAAAGTAAAATACAGAGTACATCCAACTCTGATGGTGCATGCTGTTAATCGAAAGGTCCTCAGTATTTTAATAGTATTTTTAGTGGATACGGAAGATTATTTCTTATTCTCAGTGAAGTCTCTTATAGTTTATTGATTTATGTTCTTAAATATTGAAAGTTGATAGCTTCAAACACCAGATCAAGTTGCAAGTGCCAATTGTAGATCATATAATACAATGACCTTCGATTATTGTAATACGACGTTGTGAACAAAATGTTTGAAAAAAATACTCGCTCTACTACTTCACTGAATTTGAAAACAACTTGGATTTACTTTGCTCCTAGAATACTATAGACAACAAATATGAAATGTTGCAACTCTATTAACTTTTTCAAAAGTGAAAGGTGTCTTTGAATCATTCAACTTCATACAAAGAAAATAGAAATTTAATTAATCATTTGAATGAAGGGTAACTCTATTTCTTCAAAAGTAGTTACCTACCTACATAATACTTAAATCAATAATTTTCTCACCTCTTATGGAGTAACATACAGTACTATTTAAGTAATCGAAGAAAATTACCCCACCCCCTTTTGGTTGTGACTTATTGTTTGGAAAAGTTTCCCAGTAAAGAAAGAACCTAAATAGAATCAGTATGTAGGAAGGTTTTTACTTCTCATAACGTAATTCGATATAACATTATTATATAAATAAGAAATAATCAACCTTATCCCGTAAAAGAACTGTTAAAAGTACAGAGGAGCTTCCAACTCGGATGGTGCATGCTGCTAGTCGAAAGGTCCTCAGTATTTTAATAGTATTCTTAGTGGATAAGGGTGATTATTCACAGTGTTATAGTTTATACACAATGTGAACTCTTTTATGGGTTATTGGATTTTCATATGTCTTGAACCCACCTTGAAAACAAACAATGTTATTTGCAAATTTGTAACTATACCCCCTATTTTCTGTGGTATCTAGCAAATAGCTACACTTCAAATAATCGAGGGAGAACCTCCACCCCTTCTTGGTTGAATATAAGAATACAATAAGAATAATTTTTATTTTACCTTATTGTAAGATACAATAAATTTACAATAAGAGAAATAATTGCATTGAGTATAGTAGTTTATGTGACATTTGTAAAATAAAAGAAAAATTGGAATCCCATGTAAATTCTCATTGGAATTTGTTTTATGGGAATAGAGTTGTAAAAAGTTAGGATAAGTACCATTAATTAGTATTTAGCAATATAACAACCAGATATAAACAAAACGTATACCTATACATACATAAATACATAGATAATTAAATAAGTAGGTAAATAAGTAGACCAATTATTGAGGATCAGAACAAAAATTCAAAAAGCGTATAAGAAATTTTTTAAAAGAATTAAGTGAGGGAATGAGTGGTTTATTAGTGATTTGAAGTAAAAATTTAGGGAACTTATAAACAGAGTTTAACATATATGTTATGATTAAGTAAAAGAGTCTAGCACCAATAACAATAATAATTGGATTCTAGCAAAACTATTAAGCAGAATTAATACAATGTAAAACGGTATTTATCTAAATGAAATCCTTTCTGTAAGATATGTTTTTTTATTTTATTTTTAAAGGCCTTAGTAGGTCCGTTGACATTTTTCAACTCTGCTGGTGGTTGATTCCAATGTCTTGGCCCTAAATATGTAAATGTACTTTGCATTATCGTTTTATGACATCTTGTCACCAATAAGTCATTTTTTACACCTTTAATATGATTTGTATTTAATGCTAGTAAAGTGGAATAGTGATCTGTTATGGTTGTCTTTATGATAGCAGCAGTAAATTCTGTATAAAGTTTATTTTTCATTTAAATATGATCAATACAAGATTAGCTTGTATTGCTTTCCCTCTTTTCTCAAACAATGTCCTATGCTGCTTTGTAATTGTACCCTCTAATTCTCAACATTCTAACAAATAGGTACACACAATTACCTCTCCTTGTAAGAAAAAAAATTGTAATACCTACCTTATGAATATCAAGCTAATTAATTTTCAGCATTGCCATGCTAAATGCAATACAATTTTGTATGTTTATCTCTCAAGCTGCTTTTTCAATTATTTTCAATGCTATTTGCAGTATCTGTGAAGTTACTTTATAAAAAAAACATCAATCGTACCATAAAACTTCTTATGAATATTGTGCTAGTATTTTCTTAACATGCTACCTACAATTGACTTCTATTTGTAGATAGCTCAAGCAGCCTTTTACTTTATTTTCAGTCCAAATTACAGTCTCTGAGGAATGAGAAGAAGCTATTTTATAAAAAAATCTATTAGCCGTTGAGGAAGCCTAAGCATTTTGTCTGTCTGAAGCAGAATGACATTCTCTTTTGAGCTACCATAAGGATACACCTTCTCAGTCAGTATGCCATTCGATAAGATTTCTCAAACATATCGGTAGCAGAACCATTGTAAAAACCAATTCCCAGTATTAAAACTGTACGATCTACCCTTTTTGTTATAAATACAAAGATACAGAATTTATTCCTATTAGTAACTTGCAAAATGCAATTGTGTTTTGTTTGTACATCTCTCAATCAAGTTTGAACATCTCTATTCTGAATGCTACATAGTCTCAGAGGGAGTTATGTTATACAAAATTTACTTCGAATTTGATATATGCCAGGAATAATGAAGTGAAAGGAAGCATTTCATTATTAAGTTTTCCCCTTACCTTGATTCTTGTTACATATGCATAAGCAAAGTTCAATTTGAAGTATTGAAACTGTACGATTCATCCTTTGGATGCCTTCGTCTCTTAATGTATCAAAATATCCATAAAATGATGTATACTTTGTTGAAAGTATACCTTGTGGTAGCAAATTAATTGTTCAACACTTTCATAATCATTTTCATGCATATAACATCCATACAATTGGTTTTGGTGAAATTTTTCCACCAACTGTCATATGTACCTATGAAATGAGTGAATTGAACATTAAGAATTCCTCCCTTTCCAAAAACATATGAAACACTCTTGTATACATCTTTTCCTTTCCTTATTCCATATAATTTATCCATATTTGGCATTGAATTCTTGAAAGATGCTATTATATGTATCTATCATAACGTTGTATCTACGTTCGAAATGTGAAATGACAATTTAGATCCTAATACATAATACACCATACACATGTATATGAAAATATCTTTATTGTATCTATAGTGACATTACTCGAGTACTTTGAAAGGCTTGTACTGTGAATTTGAAGTAATTCTGAGTGAATCCAATGATCGTGCTGATACTGGAAGATGCTACGCTTACTGTAGAATATGACACATATCTTGTTATGTACCTTAGTAAATCAGTTGTACTAATATCGTAGATGATGTACATACCTTTCTTAATCGTTTTGTTATTCTTTCATCCCTATGTACTTTAGTTTGTTGCAAGAATATGTATGTAGGCACCATAATTGATATTCTCAATTTATCTATTTCTAAAATAAAATATGGAAAGTCTTATTGTTACACATTGTTCAGACATACCTCTAGAACGTTTTTTAATAGATGGGGCCCCACGTTCATATCTTATTTATGTAGTTTTATTGACTTTTAGTTAGAGACATGTTGTTTACTACATATAACTCCCAGACTATGAATAAGGTTAGATTTTGGTGAAATAAGACCATAGATTTGTTGCATAGCTTATTGAAAAGATTCTACAGTCGATATATATGCTATTTCGTGCCCCAAAGCTTCCAAGGATGTAGAAATGTACTTGTACCCCTAGGAAGTATACCTTCGTCCATGGACCATTTAGGAAGTTTCTGAGCAGTATATAGTTATTTAAGATCTCTTGGTATTATTTCTACATCGTTCCATTATACATACACCTCCAAAATCAGTTCTCTTCGTGAGTTATCACTTAATCCTTACATAGGTTACCGTCAAAACACGTCAAATCTTTATGATTTATTTTAAGCTACTTAGCGGCATTTTTGGGTTACGTCTTGGAATTAGTTTGGTGCCATATTAACATTATCGATGACGATCTTTCGAATGGTGAATTTTAATTGAACGTAGAGGCCCTAGTTTTTGATTTTGGAAAATTCCCGAGAAAATCTTGCAATATGGATGACAAAAATTGGTATTATATCGATTTGAATAAAAATATCCCCAACTCTTGTGTCAGATTAATTAATTTGACGTTTCTAAGAATGCCAAATTTCGCAATTTTATACGAAAGTTTAAACACTCAGATATCTTTAGCGCTTGAGGCTCCGGGATTTTCACTTGGCCTATCGAAATTAGAAGGTTCAAATTGTATAAAAACACAATTGCATGAAGGCCAAACCTCCTATGTAATAAGCTACGAACGAAATCATTTTGAAGTTTCCCTCGAGGAGCCCGCTCCGCGTAAGTTAGAGTTTATACATTTTACCTCGATCTTGTTAATTTGGGGCCGTTTCGTGGCCCGTACGGCCGGCGCCAGCTGTAATAAAGTCTTTTTTGCTATGGGCCGCTAGCATTTATCCGCTTCGGGTATATTTTAGTAGCTAGAAAATTCCCTTCGGTGCTTCGCACGTCAGACGTGCATAGCTGAGACCTGAGAGTACCTGTTTCTATTTGGATTAAATTTTCGTATTTAAAAGACATTTTGGGGCCCGAGACTATGCTATTAAGTTGACCCGGTTCATAATCTAACGACATGGATCGAAAACCGCACTCCAAATGTCCCCTTAAAGTCGTAGGAGGGAGCACTATTTTTGCACTTTTCTAACTCGCGTGCTACGCGCTTCTCGCGTGAACGTCATTCGATTTACGGAAAATTAACTATTTCAAAACAGTTTTCGACCCGGTTTGGGGCTTATGCGACCTTCTAAAAGGTTCAAAGTTAACGTTTCAATCATTTTTCGAGCTCGCTGCGCTCGCTTCGTTTAGCTTGTCGTGTTCAAAAATGTTCGTCGATTAGGTCGAAAATCGCATATTCCTAGTTTGATTTTTAGTAACTTGACTACCAACCTAATAAGCCGCTTATTCTAATACCGACTAGTTGATTTTACGGGCTACGCCCCGCTGTTAACAGTTTTTTATGTGCAACGCCTTTTCGAGGGTTTAGTCGGATAGTGCGTGGTAACCTTTTGGTGAGGCGTATGGGCACCTTTAGGTTGTCACTGTGACAGACGTCGCTCTGGCAGTTGTAGGTTATATAGAGATGGGTACGCGTTTATAGAAAATTTTACTATTAGCACGTGTCACAAGTTATTCTATGGTTTGGATCGTATGTCACTTTGACATTCATAGGTTAGATAGATTGAGAGTGGTAGATATTCATAGAAGAGTATAAAATTGGAATGGAGTCAAATGTTAGTCGAAGGTATAGTTCTAGAGTACTCTTTGGAATTTGTGACGTACGTCACTTGGCCAATTCTAGGTTATATAATTCAATCATTGAAACTTCAAGTATTGCAAAAGAAAATGCTCATAAAATATAGTCGCTCTACAACTACATGGCTCCTCAAATACTATACAACAAATTAAAATATTGCAACTGTACTTTTCAAAATTAAAATGTCTTTGAATCATCGATATTGTAGAATACAAATTTAAAGCAACTCTATTTCTTCAAAAGTAGCTACCTATTTACAGTAAACAGAGGAAGATACACTATTGAAAACCGTTTATTTTCTCTGTACGCAGAAAAATTACATTCCATTTGGAACAACTTGGCTCCTAGAATACTTTGCAACAAATTAAAATATTTGCAACTTTACTTTGAAATTAAATGTCTTTGAATCATTCATCTTCCTTTAGAGAATGCAACTTTTCAAATGTAAGGAGTCTTGTACCTGGAGTGTTCTTACCACTACAGTAATAACAATACCTTAGTTTTTATTTTGTTGAATGATTCCTTGTTCTCTTAATTAATAACTATTGTTTCCTGTTATTTACTCATTTTGGTTCTTGGAATGTTGTTGATATAATAATTAAATCAATAATTTTCTATGTACCTAAAGCGATAGTACAGTGGCTCACTAAATTAATAAACATAAAACACGGTCGTACATACAGGTCCGGAAACTCTATGGTTGACATGAGTCGCTTACGCGTCGTCAAACTCGTAGTCCCTCGCTCAGTCACCAGCTGGCACTTGGATCACGACGTGGTAAAACGATTTTGAAAACGCAGATATGCCTTGTATTTACAAGTCAACTGACAATTTTCAGAAAATACTCCTACGTGGCGTCTTTTGGTACTACGCGAAAGTCATAAAACAATAGATCAGATGTAAAGAATATTAAATTAAAAGTCACAGATAAAATAGCAACATATGTGAAACATTACATAACTGAAATGGACAATGATATACGCAACTATACTACTAATATTGTTATTAATTTATATAAATTCGATAGGGAGCCTCCCGATTGATGCAAAACTG
Organism: Endomychus coccineus; assembly: GCA_958510875.1. Taxonomy (NCBI): domain Eukaryota; kingdom Metazoa; phylum Arthropoda; class Insecta; order Coleoptera; family Endomychidae; genus Endomychus; species Endomychus coccineus. The sequence goes on from OY294070.1 coordinate 96,995,172, forward strand.
ATAAACTATGCTGACGACACAGTTATTATATTCAGTGATAGATATTCACATTCACTCATGAATGAAGCTACATGTGGTCTTAGTACTGTGAATTGTTGGTTACAATCAAACAAACTCACCCTTAATTCAAATAAAACTAAATTCATAAGTTTCTCAATCACGAACGTTAGTGAATGCAATAACGTAAACAAACTATACATCCATACGAACTGTGAATGTGAAAATTACATACAAGCTGCAGACCACATTAAATATCTTGGTATAATCATTGACAAAAATCTTAGGTGGAATATTCAAGTAGAACATTTAGCAAGCAAAGTAAGAAAACTAATTTCTAAATTTTACCAAATAAGAGAATACATGCGTATGCTTAAAAATATATACAAAGCTCTGGTGGAATCTTTATTGAAATATGGCATCGAAGCGTGGGGGGTCTATATAAAAATGCAATGGAACCTCTTAATGTTGTACAAAATTACGTCTTAAAAATAATATTAAACAAATCTAAAAGATTTTCTACGCAAACAAATGAATGTGCTAAAAGTAAGAACACTTTACATATATCAATGTCTAATCTACATGCATCTAAAAGTGGAAACTAAGTGCATAGATCATGCCTATCACACAAGAGCAGCTTACAATGAAGAAATCAAAATTAATAAATTCGCCAAAAGAAAATGTCAAAATAGTATTTCCTTCAACGGATCAAAAGTCTATAACAAACTTCCGTTAGCATTGAGATCAATTAATAATGATGTTAAAAGATTCAAATATGAAGTCTATACTTATCTCATTGATAACGCCCACATAATTTGTGAGTTGTCTCAGCGTTTCTTAATTATTGTTATATTGCTCACTCGAAATATCAATTATATTTATTATCTGACTATTAAATCGTAATATATAATATTCAATTATCTACTGTACTGTTGTAATAAATTACAACTATATATACTCCTCTCTTTTCTGAAGTTACATATAGCCTACTATTTAAGTAATCGATGGAGAATACCTCACCCCCTCCTGGTTGTGGTATATTATTTGGAAACGTTTTCCAATTGAAGAAAGTACCTACCAGTATGCAGGAAGGTTTTTACTTTTCATAATGTAATTCGACATGACTTTCAAAATTAAATAAGAAAGTAAAATACAGAGTACATCCAACTCTGATGGTGCATGCTGTTAATCGAAAGGTCCTCAGTATTTTAATAGTATTTTTAGTGGATACGGAAGATTATTTCTTATTCTCAGTGAAGTCTCTTATAGTTTATTGATTTATGTTCTTAAATATTGAAAGTTGATAGCTTCAAACACCAGATCAAGTTGCAAGTGCCAATTGTAGATCATATAATACAATGACCTTCGATTATTGTAATACGACGTTGTGAACAAAATGTTTGAAAAAAATACTCGCTCTACTACTTCACTGAATTTGAAAACAACTTGGATTTACTTTGCTCCTAGAATACTATAGACAACAAATATGAAATGTTGCAACTCTATTAACTTTTTCAAAAGTGAAAGGTGTCTTTGAATCATTCAACTTCATACAAAGAAAATAGAAATTTAATTAATCATTTGAATGAAGGGTAACTCTATTTCTTCAAAAGTAGTTACCTACCTACATAATACTTAAATCAATAATTTTCTCACCTCTTATGGAGTAACATACAGTACTATTTAAGTAATCGAAGAAAATTACCCCACCCCCTTTTGGTTGTGACTTATTGTTTGGAAAAGTTTCCCAGTAAAGAAAGAACCTAAATAGAATCAGTATGTAGGAAGGTTTTTACTTCTCATAACGTAATTCGATATAACATTATTATATAAATAAGAAATAATCAACCTTATCCCGTAAAAGAACTGTTAAAAGTACAGAGGAGCTTCCAACTCGGATGGTGCATGCTGCTAGTCGAAAGGTCCTCAGTATTTTAATAGTATTCTTAGTGGATAAGGGTGATTATTCACAGTGTTATAGTTTATACACAATGTGAACTCTTTTATGGGTTATTGGATTTTCATATGTCTTGAACCCACCTTGAAAACAAACAATGTTATTTGCAAATTTGTAACTATACCCCCTATTTTCTGTGGTATCTAGCAAATAGCTACACTTCAAATAATCGAGGGAGAACCTCCACCCCTTCTTGGTTGAATATAAGAATACAATAAGAATAATTTTTATTTTACCTTATTGTAAGATACAATAAATTTACAATAAGAGAAATAATTGCATTGAGTATAGTAGTTTATGTGACATTTGTAAAATAAAAGAAAAATTGGAATCCCATGTAAATTCTCATTGGAATTTGTTTTATGGGAATAGAGTTGTAAAAAGTTAGGATAAGTACCATTAATTAGTATTTAGCAATATAACAACCAGATATAAACAAAACGTATACCTATACATACATAAATACATAGATAATTAAATAAGTAGGTAAATAAGTAGACCAATTATTGAGGATCAGAACAAAAATTCAAAAAGCGTATAAGAAATTTTTTAAAAGAATTAAGTGAGGGAATGAGTGGTTTATTAGTGATTTGAAGTAAAAATTTAGGGAACTTATAAACAGAGTTTAACATATATGTTATGATTAAGTAAAAGAGTCTAGCACCAATAACAATAATAATTGGATTCTAGCAAAACTATTAAGCAGAATTAATACAATGTAAAACGGTATTTATCTAAATGAAATCCTTTCTGTAAGATATGTTTTTTTATTTTATTTTTAAAGGCCTTAGTAGGTCCGTTGACATTTTTCAACTCTGCTGGTGGTTGATTCCAATGTCTTGGCCCTAAATATGTAAATGTACTTTGCATTATCGTTTTATGACATCTTGTCACCAATAAGTCATTTTTTACACCTTTAATATGATTTGTATTTAATGCTAGTAAAGTGGAATAGTGATCTGTTATGGTTGTCTTTATGATAGCAGCAGTAAATTCTGTATAAAGTTTATTTTTCATTTAAATATGATCAATACAAGATTAGCTTGTATTGCTTTCCCTCTTTTCTCAAACAATGTCCTATGCTGCTTTGTAATTGTACCCTCTAATTCTCAACATTCTAACAAATAGGTACACACAATTACCTCTCCTTGTAAGAAAAAAAATTGTAATACCTACCTTATGAATATCAAGCTAATTAATTTTCAGCATTGCCATGCTAAATGCAATACAATTTTGTATGTTTATCTCTCAAGCTGCTTTTTCAATTATTTTCAATGCTATTTGCAGTATCTGTGAAGTTACTTTATAAAAAAAACATCAATCGTACCATAAAACTTCTTATGAATATTGTGCTAGTATTTTCTTAACATGCTACCTACAATTGACTTCTATTTGTAGATAGCTCAAGCAGCCTTTTACTTTATTTTCAGTCCAAATTACAGTCTCTGAGGAATGAGAAGAAGCTATTTTATAAAAAAATCTATTAGCCGTTGAGGAAGCCTAAGCATTTTGTCTGTCTGAAGCAGAATGACATTCTCTTTTGAGCTACCATAAGGATACACCTTCTCAGTCAGTATGCCATTCGATAAGATTTCTCAAACATATCGGTAGCAGAACCATTGTAAAAACCAATTCCCAGTATTAAAACTGTACGATCTACCCTTTTTGTTATAAATACAAAGATACAGAATTTATTCCTATTAGTAACTTGCAAAATGCAATTGTGTTTTGTTTGTACATCTCTCAATCAAGTTTGAACATCTCTATTCTGAATGCTACATAGTCTCAGAGGGAGTTATGTTATACAAAATTTACTTCGAATTTGATATATGCCAGGAATAATGAAGTGAAAGGAAGCATTTCATTATTAAGTTTTCCCCTTACCTTGATTCTTGTTACATATGCATAAGCAAAGTTCAATTTGAAGTATTGAAACTGTACGATTCATCCTTTGGATGCCTTCGTCTCTTAATGTATCAAAATATCCATAAAATGATGTATACTTTGTTGAAAGTATACCTTGTGGTAGCAAATTAATTGTTCAACACTTTCATAATCATTTTCATGCATATAACATCCATACAATTGGTTTTGGTGAAATTTTTCCACCAACTGTCATATGTACCTATGAAATGAGTGAATTGAACATTAAGAATTCCTCCCTTTCCAAAAACATATGAAACACTCTTGTATACATCTTTTCCTTTCCTTATTCCATATAATTTATCCATATTTGGCATTGAATTCTTGAAAGATGTTATTATATGTATGTATCATAACGTTGTATCTACGTTCGAAATGTGAAATGACAATTTAGATCCTAATACATAATACACCATACACATGTATATGAAAATATCTTTATTGTATCTATAGTGACATTACTCGAGTACTTTGAAAGGCTTGTACTGTGAATTTGAAGTAATTCTGAGTGAATCCAATGATCGTGCTGCTACTGGAAGATGCTACGCTTACTGTAGAATATGACACATATCTTGTTATGTACCTTAGTAAATCAGTTGTACTAATATCGTAGATGATGTACATACCTTTCTTAATCGTTTTGTTATTCTTTCATCCCTATGTACTTTAGTTTGTTGCAAGAATATGTATGTAGGCACCATAATTGATATTCTCAATTTATCTATTTCTAAAATAAAATATGGAAAGTCTTATTGTTACACATTGTTCAGACATACCTCTAGAACGTTTTTTAATAGATGAGGCCCCACGTTCATATCTTATTTATGTAGTTTTATTGACTTTTAGTTAGAGACATGTTGTTTACTACATATAACTCCCAGACTATGAATAAGGTTAGATTTTGGTGAAATAAGACCATAGATTTGTTGCATAGCTTATTGAAAAGATTCTACAGTCGATATATATGCTATTTCGTGCCCCAAAGCTTCCAAGGATGTAGAAATGTACTTGTACCCCTAGGAAGTATACCTTCGTCCATGGACCATTTAGGAAGTTTCTGAGCAGTATATAGCTATTTAAGATCTCTTGGTATTATTTCTACATCGTTCCATTATACATACACCTCCAAAATCAGTTCTCTTCGTGAGTTATCACTTAATCCTTACATAGGTTACCGTCAAAATACGTCAAATCTTTATGATTTATTTTAAGCTACTTAGCGGCATTTTTGGGTTACGTCTTGGAATTAGTTTGGTGCCATATTAACATTATCGATGACGATCTTTCGAATGGTGAATTTTAATTGAACGTAGAGGCCCTAGTTTTTGATTTTGGAAAATTCCCGAGAAAATCTTGCAATATGGATGACAAAAATTGGTATTATATCGATTTGAATAAAAATATCCCCAACTCTTGTGTCAGATTAATTAATTTGACGTTTCTAAGAATGCCAAATTTCGCAATTTTATACGAAAGTTTAAACACTCAGATATCTTTAGCGCTTGAGGCTCCGGGATTTTCACTTGGCCTATCGAAATTAGAAGGTTCAAATTGTATAAAAACACAATTGCATGAAGGCCAAACCTCCTATGTAATAAGCTACGAACGAAATCATTTCGAAGTTTCCCTCGAGGAGCCCGCTCCGCGTAAGTTAGAGTTTATACATTTTACCTCGATCTTGTTAATTTGGGGCCGTTTCGTGGCCCGTACGGCCGGCGCCAGCTGTAATAAAGTCTTTTTTGCTATGGGCCGCTAGCATTTATCCGCTTCGGGTATATTTTAGTAGCTAGAAAATTCCCTTTGGTGCTTCGCACGTCAGACGTGCATAGCTGAGACCTGAGAGTACCTGTTTCTATTTGGATTAAATTTTCGTATTTAAAAGACATTTTGGGGCCCGAGACTATGCTATTAAGTTGACCCGGTTCATAATCTAACGACATGGATCGAAAACCGCACTCCAAATGTCCCCTTAAAGTCGTAGGAGGGAGCACTATTTTTGCACTTTTCTAACTCGCGTGCTACGCGCTTCTCGCGTGAACGTCATTCGATTTACGGAAAATTAACTATTTCAAAACAGTTTTCGACCCGGTTTGGGGCTTATGCGACCTTCTAAAAGGTTCAAAGTTAACGTTTCAATCATTTTTCGAGCTCGCTGCGCTCGCTTCGTTTAGCTTGTCGTGTTCAAAAATGTTCGTCGATTAGGTCGAAAATCGCATATTCCTAGTTTGATTTTTAGTAACTTGACTACCAACCTAATAAGCCGCTTATTCTAATACCGACTAGTTGATTTTACGGGCTACGCCCCGCTGTGTTACGCCCCGCTAAGTTACGCCCCGCTGACGTACAGTTGTTTTCATGTGCAACGCCTTTTTGAGGGTTTAGTCGGATAGTGCGTGGTAACCTTTATGTGAGGTGTATGGGCACCTTTAGGTTGTCACTTGGACAAACGTCAACTTGACAGTTGTAGGTTACATAGATAAAATGCAAGGAACAACTGAGTAAATGGGAGTATTTCGTTATTGAATTTTAATCCTACCTAGATTCTTTCTATATACATATTCTGCAAAGCAAAGTATTGAAACTATACAATCTATACTTTGAATGCCATTTCATTATTTGTGCTAACGTTATAATATAACATCCTTATAGAAAACCGTTTATTTAACCAAAATTAACTATTTCAAAACAGTTTTCGAGCCGGTTTGTGGCTATCACCACCTTCTAAAAGGATCAAAGTTAACATTTCGACAATTTTCCAGGCTCGCTTCGCTCGCTTGTCGGGTCCATATTCCTAGTTTGATTTTTGGTAACTTGTGCACCAACTTAAACTGTCGCTCATTCTAGTTAGCTGATTTTACGGGCTACGCCCCGCTGAACAAGGCCCGCTGACGTACAGTTGTTTTCATGTGCAACGCCTTTTCGAGGGTTTAGTCGGATAGTGCGTGGTAACCTTTATGTGAGGCGTATGGGCACCTTTAGGTTGTCACTTGGACAAACGTCAACTTGACAGTTGTAGGTTACATAGATATAATGCAAGGAACAACTGAGTAAATGGGAGTATTTCATTATTGAATTTTAATCCTACCTAGATTCTTTCTATATACATATTCTGCAAAGCCCAATTGTTAGTATTGAAACTATACAATCTATACTTTGAATGCCATTTCATTATTTGTGCTAACGTTATAATATAACATCCTTATAGAAAACCGTTTATTTAACCAAAATTAACTATTTCAAAACAGTTTTCGAGCCGGTTTGTGGCTATCACCACCTTCTAAAAGGATCAAAGTTAACATTTCGACAATTTTCCAGGCTCGCTTCGCTCGCTTGTCGGGTCCATATTCCTAGTTTGATTTTTGGTAACTTGTGCACCAACTTAAACTGTCGCTCATTCTAGTTAGCTGATTTTACGAGCTACGCCCCGCTGTGCTACGCCCCGCTAAGTTACGCCCCGCTGACGTACAGTTGTTTTCATGTGCAACGCCTTTTTGAGGGTTTAGTCGGATAGTGCGTGGTAACCTTTATGTGAGGTGTATGGGCACCTTCAGGTTGTCACTGTGACAGACGTCACTCTGGCAGTTGTAGGTTATATAGAGATGGGTACGTGTTTATAGAAACTTTTACTATTAGCACGTGTCACAAGTTATTCTATGGTTTGGATCGTATGTCACTTTGACATTCATAGGTTAGATAGATTGAGAGTGGTAGATATTCATAGAAGAGTATAAAATTGGAATGGAGTCAAATGTTAGTCGAAGGTATAGTTCTAGAGTACTCTTTGGAATTTGTGACGTACGTCACTTGGCCAATTCTAGGTTATATAATTTAATCATTGAAACTTCAAGTATTGCAAAAGAAAATGCTCATAAAATATAGTCGCTCTACAACTACATGGCTCCTCAAATACTATACAACAAATTAAAATATTGCAACTGTACTTTTCAAAATTAAAATGTTTTTGAATCATCGATATTGTAGAATACAAATTTAAAGCAACTCTATTTCTTCAAAAGTAGCTACCTATTTACAGTAAACAGAGGAAGATACACTATTGAAAACCGTTTATTTTTTTTTTGATAGTTGTGCAATATGATGCTCCCATGTCAATCTTGAATCGAGATAAACGCCGAAGAATTTAACTATGTTGGTTTCAATATTTAAATTGACTGGTCTAAGTGAAAAATGTAAAGTTTGTGTTTTGCTATCATTAATGCTAAGGTTATTAGCAAGGAACCAATTACAAATACTGGTTCGTGTTTCCAAGGCCTGTTGACTCAATTGCTCCAAGCTGTCCAAGCACTATCATGTGTTGTTGTGTCGTCGGCAAATAAAATATTGTTGTTCTTATACAACAGAGAATTGCTAATGTCATTAATGTATATTAAAAATAAGGTTGGCCCCAAGACAGATCCTTGTGGAACGCCAAATGTGATTATTTTATTTGTCGAATTTTCATTGTTGTATGATACATATTGCATACGATTAGTTGAGTATGATTTAATAAGATTTATACTATTGTTATCAAAGTTGTATTCTTGGAGCTTTTGCATCAACAGATCATGGGACACACAGTCAAAAGCCTTGGTAACGTCAAAAAAGGAGGCTTGCATGAACTTCTTTTCCTCAAAACATTCTCGAACATAGCTAGTAAGTTTGTTTATAGCAGCTGTAGTAGAAACATTGCTACGAAATCCAAATTGACATTTATTAAACCAATTATTTGCCTCAAAATAGTATGTTATTTGCCGTTTCAGCACAGTCTCAAAAATTTTGCCAAAGATGGGTGTAATTGATATTGGCCTATAGTTATCAACATCATCGCATAAGCCTTTTTTGTAAATCGGAACTACTTTAGATATTTTGAGGGAATCTGGAAAAATGTTAGAGGTGATACGTTGGTTTATAATTTTACATAGAGGAAAAACGATCAAATTTAGAATAGTTTTAACTATTTTAACATTTATATTATAAGTGTCCTTGCTGGGACTATTATTTAAATTTGAAATTATATCTCTCATTTCATTGAAAGTAACTTCTATGAATTTAAATTCTGAATGGAAGACTAAATTAATTTTTTTTGTATAATCAATAGGATTATTTTGTAAAGGTGGAAGATTCTTGAAAAGGGATTCTGCTATATTTGTAAAAAAAATATTTAAATCAGTGGCACAATGCCTTTTGCATATTTTTTGAATTGTTAATGTATTTATCGTTAGCTTCTTTTTTACTTTTATTAATGTCCTCACGATACCTTTTTTAAATTTATTAAGTGATTCATTGGAAACAATTTGTGGATTAGTTTTATTTAAACTGCTTGATAACTGCAATTTTTCTCTACTTTGTCTTAAGTTGTCATTGAACCAATGTATTTTAGGTATGTTAGGTTCGTTTTGTTTTATAAATTTTGTTTTCATTGGGAAGCTAGAATCACAGACATCTATTATCAGATTTAAAAAATGATCAAATTTGTTATTTACATTTATTTGAGAATTGTTTACAAATGACCAATGTACTTTATCTACATAATTATAAAGTTTAAAGAAGCCTTGTTCTGTTATTGGTCTGTAGGTTATTCTTATTTTATTATTTAATGATGTTTTGTTTTCCACTTCAAAATCAAATGATATAGCAAGATGATCAGATAAATTGGGATCTGTTACTGTTGCAACATAACAATTGCTGTTAAAATTGGTAAATATGTTATCAAGAGTTGCTCCGTTTCTAGTATAGTTATGAACAGTTTTATGTAGTCCGTAGGATTCAAACATATTACATAGTAACTGAGATTCTTTACTATCTGAATGGAAATGTACGTTAAAGTTCCCAGTTATTATAGTACCTTTGTGTAATGATAGCTTATTAAGTGTTGCATCTAATCTATTTAAAAATATGTCAAAATCCTCAAGAGGTGAGCGATAGATTGTCAGTACCTGTATATTGTTGTACATTATACCTGCTATTTCAAAATGTATTTCATCAGATATTTCTTGAGTATCAAAGGCTAACGGAATTGCTTCTATGATATTACTTGTAAAAATACCCACTCCCCCATGTTTATGCGTTGTTCTGCAAAAAGCTGAGAGATTTACAAAACCACTTATGTTCAGAGTGTTTATAATTCGTCAGATCCCAACCAATGTTCATTTGTACAAAGTATATCATAACTTTTACCTATTAAAAAAGCTTCTAGTTCTGAAGTTTTGTTTCTTAGACATTGAATGTTATAATGTAAAATTTTAGAGAAGTTTGACATTTTAGAGGTATCGAGTTTGTTATTAGGTAATTGATATTGATTTGTTTCCATTTCTAATTTTCGTTTCTCATTGTTAATTTTTTGAACTAATACTGGACAGTTATAATCGAATGGGGAATGATTCGAATTCAATTTTAAAGAGAATTTGTCATTTGCTTCTACACGGTTGGGACATCTGTTTGATTCACTATCACTTTAAATGAGACACATTCTGTAAACAATGCCTCTTAATTTTTTTATCATTTCTTGGGCATGTATATCTCATTTTAGAAATTTATCTATTGTGACTCCTAAATACTTTAATGAAGGGACAATTTCTAAACAGGAATCGTTACCTGTTTTTAATTCCTTGAATTCAGGTTGCCCCCTAACATAAGAAGAGAACGTAAGTACTTTTGTTAGATATTTTATCTTCACCTGTACCATTATTATTGTCACTTGAATTAATAATAGAAACGACCTCATTTGGAGTTGTACCGTACAAGAACATGGATCTAGGACTCCTATTTTCATTAGTGTGAGTGTCAGTTTCATGCCTTCGTATTTTTTTTTGCATAAGTTTTACCTATGTTAGCATAGTGTTTACTGAAAGCATTTGAAATATCAATAGGAGTTTTTACAATCTCATCACTTTCAAGCTTCAATTCCTTGATTTCCCATTTATTTTTGATCTTTTTGTTCTCAACTTTATTAATTGTTTCCCATAATGCTTTATTAGACCCTACGTTATCCATAATTTTGTATTTGAAATGATTACACTTAGTTGAATGAGGCCATTGAGTTTATTCCTGTATATTTTATAACAATTATTAATAGTCTCATTATTTGGATATTTTAGATATTGCTGGTAAAGCCAATTTCTAGTTTTTATAGACTTCAAAATGCCTGCTGTGATCCACTCTTTTCTTTTTATGTTTTTATTATAAATGATTTCAATATTAACTGTGTCCCAATTTTCATCCTCCAATGATTTCCTTAATTTATCCTCGTCTATTTTTGTCACCAATAAGTCGTTTTTTACACCTTTAATATGATTTATATTTAATGCTAGTAAAGTGGAATAGTGATCTGTTATGGTTGTCTTTATGATAGCAGCAATATATTCTGTATGAAGTTTATTTTTCATATAAATATGATCGATACAAGATTTGCTTGTATTGCTTTCCCTCTTTTCTCAGACAATGTCCTATGCTGCTTTGTAATTGTACCCCCTAATTCTCAACATTCTAACAAATAGGTACACACAATTACCTCTCCTTGTAAGAAAAAAAATTGTAATACCTACCTTATGAATATCAAGCTAATTAATTTTCAGCATTGCCATGCTAAATGCAATACAATTTTGTATGTTAATCTCTCAAGCTGCTTTTTCAATTATTTTCAATGCTATTTGCAGTATCTGTGAAGCTACTTTTTACTTTATTTTCAGTCCAAATTACAGTCTCTGAGGAATGAGAAGAAGCTATTTTATAAAAAAATCTATTAGCCGTTGAGGAAGCCTAAGCATTTTGTCTGTCTGAAGCAGAATGACATTCTCTTTTGAGCTACCTCAAGGATACACCTTCTTAGTATACCATTCGAAAAGATTTCTCAAACATATCGGTAGTAGAACCATTGTAAAAACCAATTCCCAGTCTTAAAACTGTACGATTTACCCTTTTTGTTATAAATACAAAGATACAGAATTTATTCCTATTAGTAACTTGCAAAATGCAATTGTGTTTCGTTTGTACCTACATGTCTCAAGCAAGTTTGTACATATTCATTTTTATTGCTAGATAGTCTCAGAGAAAGTTATGTTATAAAAAATCTACAACCCGTTGAGGAAGCAATCGAATCTGATACTTATGCCAGGAATAATGAAGAAAAAGGGTGCATTTCATTATTAAGTTTTCCTCCTACCTTTATTCTTTTCATATATACATTTGCAAAGCTCAATTTAAAGTATTGAAACTGTACCATCTATCCTTTGAATGTATCTCCGTCATATGTCTTAATATTGTATAACATCCATAAAGTGATGTATACTTTGTTGAAAGTATACCTTGTGGTAGCAGATTAATTGTTTAACACTTTTATAATCATTTTCATGCATGTAACATCTGTTTTGGTGAAATTTTTCCACCAACTGACATATGTATAAAATGATACATCATGTAAATTGAACATTAAGAATGCTTTCCATTCCAACAACATATGAAATACTCTTGAAAACATCTTTTTCTTGCTTTATTCAATATCATTTACCCATATTTAGCATCGCATACTTGGTAAAATGTAAGACATAACCTTGTGTCTACGTTGAACATGTGAAATCACTATTTGTATTCCTATAAACATAATACACGATACAAATGTCTATAGAAATATCTTTATTGTATATACAGTAACATTATTCGAGTACATTGAAAGTCCTGTACCATCAATTTGAACTAATTCTGAGTGAACCCAATGTTCGTGCTGCTACGTTACTTGAAAATTGCTACTTTTACTGTAGAATATGACAGATATCTTGATATATTCATTGAAAATGTATTGAACTCTGCTCGAATATGATGTACATACCTTTCTATATCGTGTTGTCACGATATTTCTGCAAGAATATATCTGTTGGTTCCAAACCTTGATATAATTCATATATTCAAATCTGAAATAAAGTATGTTGAATCTTATTGTTACATATTGTTCAGACATACCTCTAGAACGTTTTTTAATAGATGGGGCCCCTTTGTTGTATCATATTCAAGTACTTTTGAATGGAAACATGATATTCACAACTTACGCTTGCCAGAGGTTAAATACATGACAGGAGGTTATCTCCGAGACCACAGAGGTTCGCTGGAACATTTTACGACGATAGAAATAGTTTCAGTAGCCCCACATGAACTATAGATGTGGAAATGTACATATTTCCTTCGGAAGTATACCTTCGTCCATGGACCATTTAGGAAGTTTCTGAGCAGTATATAGCTATTTAAGATCTCTTGGTATTATTTCTACATCCTTCCATTATACATACACCTCCAAAATCAGTTCTCTTCGTGAGTTATCACTTAATCCTTACATAGGTTACCGTCAAAACACGTCAAATCTTTATGATTTATTTTAAGCTACTTAGCGGCATTTTTGGGTTACGTCTTGGAATTAGTTTGGTGCCATATTAACATTATCGATGACGATCTTTCGAATGGTGAATTTTAATTGAACGTAGAGGCCCTAGTTTTTGATTTTGGAAAATTCCCGAGAAAATCTTGCAATATGGATGACAAAAATTGGTATTATATCGATTTGAATAAAAATATCCCCAACTCTTGTGTCAGATTAATTAATTTGACGTTTCTAAGAATGCCAAATTTCGCAATTTTATACGAAAGTTTAAACACTCAGATATCTTTAGCGCTTGAGGCTCCGGGATTTTCACTTGGCCTATCGAAATTAGAAGGTTCAAATTGTATAAAAACACAATTGCATGAAGGCCAAACCTCCTATGTAATAAGCTACGAACGAAATCATTTTGAAGTTTCCCTCGAGGAGCCCGCTCCGCGTAAGTTAGAGTTTATACATTTTACCTCGATCTTGTTAATTTGGGGCCGTTTCGTGGCCCGTACGGCCGGCGCCAGCTGTAATAAAGTCTTTTTTGCTATGGGCCGCTAGCATTTATCCGCTTCGGGTATATTTTAGTAGCTAGAAAATTCCCTTTGGTACGTTGCACGTTAGACGTGCATAGGTGAGACCTGAGAGTACCCGTTCCTATTTTAATTAAATTTTCATATTTAAACGGAATTTTTGGAAAAAAGAAGGGCTGTCGGGTGCGTATCCCGACTAAATCTAACTACATGGAGTGAAATCGGTACGCAAAAAGCCCCCGTAAAGAAGTTCTATGTTCCTAACTTTTGCACCATTTCAACTCGCGAGCTACGGGCTTCTAACGTGAACGTCATTCGATTTACGGAAAATTAACTATTTCAAAACCGTTTTGGACCCGGTTTGGGGCTATCACGACCTTTTAAAAGGTTCAAAGTTAACGTTTCAATCATTTTTTGGGCTCGCTGCGCTCGCTTCATTTAGCTTGTCGTGTTCAAAAATGTTCGTCGATTAGGTCGAAAATCGCATATTCCTAGTTTGATTTTTAGTAACTTGACTACCAACCTAATAAGCCGCTTATTCTAATACCGACTAGTTGATTTTACGGGCTACGCCCCGCTGTGTTACGCCCCGCTAAGTTACGCCCCGCTGACGTACAGTTGTTTTCATGTGCAACGCCTTTTTGAGGGTTTAGTCGGATAGTGCGTGGTAACCTTTATGTGAGGTGTATGGGCACCTTTAGGTTGTCACTTGGACAAACGTCAACTTGACAGTTGTAGGTTACATAGATAAAATGCAAGGAACAACTGAGTAAATGGGAGTATTTCGTTATTGAATTTTAATCCTACCTAGATTCTTTCTATATACATATTCTGCAAAGCAAAGTATTGAAACTATACAATCTATACTTTGAATGCCATTTCATTATTTGTGCTAACGTTATAATATAACATCCTTATAGAAAACCGTTTATTTAACCAAAATTAACTATTTCAAAACAGTTTTCGAGCCGGTTTGTGGCTATCACCACCTTCTAAAAGGATCAAAGTTAACATTTCGACAATTTTCCAGGCTCGCTTCGCTCGCTTGTCGGGTCCATATTCCTAGTTTGATTTTTGGTAACTTGTGCACCAACTTAAACTGTCGCTCATTCTAGTTAGCTGATTTTACGGGCTACGCCCCGCTGAACAAGGCCCGCTGACGTACAGTTGTTTTCATGTGCAACGCCTTTTCGAGGGTTTAGTCGGATAGTGCGTGGTAACCTTTATGTGAGGCGTATGGGCACCTTTAGGTTGTCACTTGGACAAACGTCAACTTGACAGTTGTAGGTTACATAGATATAATGCAAGGAACAACTGAGTAAATGGGAGTATTTCATTATTGAATTTTAATCCTACCTAGATTCTTTCTATATACATATTCTGCAAAGCCCAATTGTTAGTATTGAAACTATACAATCTATACTTTGAATGCCATTTCATTATTTGTGCTAACGTTATAATATAACATCCTTATAGAAAACCGTTTATTTAACCAAAATTAACTATTTCAAAACAGTTTTCGAGCCGGTTTGTGGCTATCACCACCTTCTAAAAGGATCAAAGTTAACATTTCGACAATTTTCCAGGCTCGCTTCGCTCGCTTGTCGGGTCCATATTCCTAGTTTGATTTTTGGTAACTTGTGCACCAACTTAAACTGTCGCTCATTCTAGTTAGCTGATTTTACGAGCTACGCCCCGCTGTGCTACGCCCCGCTAAGTTACGCCCCGCTGACGTACAGTTGTTTTCATGTGCAACGCCTTTTTGAGGGTTTAGTCGGATAGTGCGTGGTAACCTTTATGTGAGGTGTATGGGCACCTTCAGGTTGTCACTGTGACAGACGTCACTCTGGCAGTTGTAGGTTATATAGAGATGGGTACGTGTTTATAGAAACTTTTACTATTAGCACGTGTCACAAGTTATTCTATGGTTTGGATCGTATGTCACTTTGACATTCATAGGTTAGATAGATTGAGAGTGGTAGATATTCATAGAAGAGTATAAAATTGGAATGGAGTCAAATGTTAGTCGAAGGTATAGTTCTAGAGTACTCTTTGGAATTTGTGACGTACGTCACTTGGCCAATTCTAGGTTATATAATTTAATCATTGAAACTTCAAGTATTGCAAAAGAAAATGCTCATAAAATATAGTCGCTCTACAACTACATGGCTCCTCAAATACTATACAACAAATTAAAATATTGCAACTGTACTTTTCAAAATTAAAATGTTTTTGAATCATCGATATTGTAGAATACAAATTTAAAGCAACTCTATTTCTTCAAAAGTAGCTACCTATTTACAGTAAACAGAGGAAGATACACTATTGAAAACCGTTTATTTTTTTTTTGATAGTTGTGCAATATGATGCTCCCATGTCAATCTTGAATCGAGATAAACGCCGAAGAATTTAACTATGTTGGTTTCAATATTTAAATTGACTGGTCTAAGTGAAAAATGTAAAGTTTGTGTTTTGCTATCATTAATGCTAAGGTTATTAGCAAGGAACCAATTACAAATACTGGTTCGTGTTTCCAAGGCCTGTTGACTCAATTGCTCCAAGCTGTCCAAGCACTATCATGTGTTGTTGTGTCGTCGGCAAATAAAATATTGTTGTTCTTATACAACAGAGAATTGCTAATGTCATTAATGTATATTAAAAATAAGGTTGGCCCCAAGACAGATCCTTGTGGAACGCCAAATGTGATTATTTTATTTGTCGAATTTTCATTGTTGTATGATACATATTGCATACGATTAGTTGAGTATGATTTAATAAGATTTATACTATTGTTATCAAAGTTGTATTCTTGGAGCTTTTGCATCAACAGATCATGGGACACACAGTCAAAAGCCTTGGTAACGTCAAAAAAGGAGGCTTGCATGAACTTCTTTTCCTCAAAACATTCTCGAACATAGCTAGTAAGTTTGTTTATAGCAGCTGTAGTAGAAACATTGCTACGAAATCCAAATTGACATTTATTAAACCAATTATTTGCCTCAAAATAGTATGTTATTTGCCGTTTCAGCACAGTCTCAAAAATTTTGCCAAAGATGGGTGTAATTGATATTGGCCTATAGTTATCAACATCATCGCATAAGCCTTTTTTGTAAATCGGAACTACTTTAGATATTTTGAGGGAATCTGGAAAAATGTTAGAGGTGATACGTTGGTTTATAATTTTACATAGAGGAAAAACGATCAAATTTAGAATAGTTTTAACTATTTTAACATTTATATTATAAGTGTCCTTGCTGGGACTATTATTTAAATTTGAAATTATATCTCTCATTTCATTGAAAGTAACTTCTATGAATTTAAATTCTGAATGGAAGACTAAATTAATTTTTTTTGTATAATCAATAGGATTATTTTGTAAAGGTGGAAGATTCTTGAAAAGGGATTCTGCTATATTTGTAAAAAAAATATTTAAATCAGTGGCACAATGCCTTTTGCATATTTTTTGAATTGTTAATGTATTTATCGTTAGCTTCTTTTTTACTTTTATTAATGTCCTCACGATACCTTTTTTAAATTTATTAAGTGATTCATTGGAAACAATTTGTGGATTAGTTTTATTTAAACTGCTTGATAACTGCAATTTTTCTCTACTTTGTCTTAAGTTGTCATTGAACCAATGTATTTTAGGTATGTTAGGTTCGTTTTGTTTTATAAATTTTGTTTTCATTGGGAAGCTAGAATCACAGACATCTATTATCAGATTTAAAAAATGATCAAATTTGTTATTTACATTTATTTGAGAATTGTTTACAAATGACCAATGTACTTTATCTACATAATTATAAAGTTTAAAGAAGCCTTGTTCTGTTATTGGTCTGTAGGTTATTCTTATTTTATTATTTAATGATGTTTTGTTTTCCACTTCAAAATCAAATGATATAGCAAGATGATCAGATAAATTGGGATCTGTTACTGTTGCAACATAACAATTGCTGTTAAAATTGGTAAATATGTTATCAAGAGTTGCTCCGTTTCTAGTATAGTTATGAACAGTTTTATGTAGTCCGTAGGATTCAAACATATTACATAGTAACTGAGATTCTTTACTATCTGAATGGAAATGTACGTTAAAGTTCCCAGTTATTATAGTACCTTTGTGTAATGATAGCTTATTAAGTGTTGCATCTAATCTATTTAAAAATATGTCAAAATCCTCAAGAGGTGAGCGATAGATTGTCAGTACCTGTATATTGTTGTACATTATACCTGCTATTTCAAAATGTATTTCATCAGATATTTCTTGAGTATCAAAGGCTAACGGAATTGCTTCTATGATATTACTTGTAAAAATACCCACTCCCCCATGTTTATGCGTTGTTCTGCAAAAAGCTGAGAGATTTACAAAACCACTTATGTTCAGAGTGTTTATAATTCGTCAGATCCCAACCAATGTTCATTTGTACAAAGTATATCATAACTTTTACCTATTAAAAAAGCTTCTAGTTCTGAAGTTTTGTTTCTTAGACATTGAATGTTATAATGTAAAATTTTAGAGAAGTTTGACATTTTAGAGGTATCGAGTTTGTTATTAGGTAATTGATATTGATTTGTTTCCATTTCTAATTTTCGTTTCTCATTGTTAATTTTTTGAACTAATACTGGACAGTTATAATCGAATGGGGAATGATTCGAATTCAATTTTAAAGAGAATTTGTCATTTGCTTCTACACGGTTGGGACATCTGTTTGATTCACTATCACTTTAAATGAGACACATTCTGTAAACAATGCCTCTTAATTTTTTTATCATTTCTTGGGCATGTATATCTCATTTTAGAAATTTATCTATTGTGACTCCTAAATACTTTAATGAAGGGACAATTTCTAAACAGGAATCGTTACCTGTTTTTAATTCCTTGAATTCAGGTTGCCCCCTAACATAAGAAGAGAACGTAAGTACTTTTGTTAGATATTTTATCTTCACCTGTACCATTATTATTGTCACTTGAATTAATAATAGAAACGACCTCATTTGGAGTTGTACCGTACAAGAACATGGATCTAGGACTCCTATTTTCATTAGTGTGAGTGTCAGTTTCATGCCTTCGTATTTTTTTTTGCATAAGTTTTACCTATGTTAGCATAGTGTTTACTGAAAGCATTTGAAATATCAATAGGAGTTTTTACAATCTCATCACTTTCAAGCTTCAATTCCTTGATTTCCCATTTATTTTTGATCTTTTTGTTCTCAACTTTATTAATTGTTTCCCATAATGCTTTATTAGACCCTACGTTATCCATAATTTTGTATTTGAAATGATTACACTTAGTTGAATGAGGCCATTGAGTTTATTCCTGTATATTTTATAACAATTATTAATAGTCTCATTATTTGGATATTTTAGATATTGCTGGTAAAGCCAATTTCTAGTTTTTATAGACTTCAAAATGCCTGCTGTGATCCACTCTTTTCTTTTTATGTTTTTATTATAAATGATTTCAATATTAACTGTGTCCCAATTTTCATCCTCCAATGATTTCCTTAATTTATCCTCGTCTATTTTTGTCACCAATAAGTCGTTTTTTACACCTTTAATATGATTTATATTTAATGCTAGTAAAGTGGAATAGTGATCTGTTATGGTTGTCTTTATGATAGCAGCAATATATTCTGTATGAAGTTTATTTTTCATATAAATATGATCGATACAAGATTTGCTTGTATTGCTTTCCCTCTTTTCTCAGACAATGTCCTATGCTGCTTTGTAATTGTACCCCCTAATTCTCAACATTCTAACAAATAGGTACACACAATTACCTCTCCTTGTAAGAAAAAAAATTGTAATACCTACCTTATGAATATCAAGCTAATTAATTTTCAGCATTGCCATGCTAAATGCAATACAATTTTGTATGTTAATCTCTCAAGCTGCTTTTTCAATTATTTTCAATGCTATTTGCAGTATCTGTGAAGCTACTTTTTACTTTATTTTCAGTCCAAATTACAGTCTCTGAGGAATGAGAAGAAGCTATTTTATAAAAAAATCTATTAGCCGTTGAGGAAGCCTAAGCATTTTGTCTGTCTGAAGCAGAATGACATTCTCTTTTGAGCTACCTCAAGGATACACCTTCTTAGTATACCATTCGAAAAGATTTCTCAAACATATCGGTAGTAGAACCATTGTAAAAACCAATTCCCAGTCTTAAAACTGTACGATTTACCCTTTTTGTTATAAATACAAAGATACAGAATTTATTCCTATTAGTAACTTGCAAAATGCAATTGTGTTTCGTTTGTACCTACATGTCTCAAGCAAGTTTGTACATATTCATTTTTATTGCTAGATAGTCTCAGAGAAAGTTATGTTATAAAAAATCTACAACCCGTTGAGGAAGCAATCGAATCTGATACTTATGCCAGGAATAATGAAGAAAAAGGGTGCATTTCATTATTAAGTTTTCCTCCTACCTTTATTCTTTTCATATATACATTTGCAAAGCTCAATTTAAAGTATTGAAACTGTACCATCTATCCTTTGAATGTATCTCCGTCATATGTCTTAATATTGTATAACATCCATAAAGTGATGTATACTTTGTTGAAAGTATACCTTGTGGTAGCAGATTAATTGTTTAACACTTTTATAATCATTTTCATGCATGTAACATCTGTTTTGGTGAAATTTTTCCACCAACTGACATATGTATAAAATGATACATCATGTAAATTGAACATTAAGAATGCTTTCCATTCCAACAACATATGAAATACTCTTGAAAACATCTTTTTCTTGCTTTATTCAATATCATTTACCCATATTTAGCATCGCATACTTGGTAAAATGTAAGACATAACCTTGTGTCTACGTTGAACATGTGAAATCACTATTTGTATTCCTATAAACATAATACACGATACAAATGTCTATAGAAATATCTTTATTGTATATACAGTAACATTATTCGAGTACATTGAAAGTCCTGTACCATCAATTTGAACTAATTCTGAGTGAACCCAATGTTCGTGCTGCTACGTTACTTGAAAATTGCTACTTTTACTGTAGAATATGACAGATATCTTGATATATTCATTGAAAATGTATTGAACTCTGCTCGAATATGATGTACATACCTTTCTATATCGTGTTGTCACGATATTTCTGCAAGAATATATCTGTTGGTTCCAAACCTTGATATAATTCATATATTCAAATCTGAAATAAAGTATGTTGAATCTTATTGTTACATATTGTTCAGACATACCTCTAGAACGTTTTTTAATAGATGGGGCCCCTTTGTTGTATCATATTCAAGTACTTTTGAATGGAAACATGATATTCACAACTTACGCTTGCCAGAGGTTAAATACATGACAGGAGGTTATCTCCGAGACCACAGAGGTTCGCTGGAACATTTTACGACGATAGAAATAGTTTCAGTAGCCCCACATGAACTATAGATGTGGAAATGTACATATTTCCTTCGGAAGTATACCTTCGTCCATGGACCATTTAGGAAGTTTCTGAGCAGTATATAGCTATTTAAGATCTCTTGGTATTATTTCTACATCCTTCCATTATACATACACCTCCAAAATCAGTTCTCTTCGTGAGTTATCACTTAATCCTTACATAGGTTACCGTCAAAACACGTCAAATCTTTATGATTTATTTTAAGCTACTTAGCGGCATTTTTGGGTTACGTCTTGGAATTAGTTTGGTGCCATATTAACATTATCGATGACGATCTTTCGAATGGTGAATTTTAATTGAACGTAGAGGCCCTAGTTTTTGATTTTGGAAAATTCCCGAGAAAATCTTGCAATATGGATGACAAAAATTGGTATTATATCGATTTGAATAAAAATATCCCCAACTCTTGTGTCAGATTAATTAATTTGACGTTTCTAAGAATGCCAAATTTCGCAATTTTATACGAAAGTTTAAACACTCAGATATCTTTAGCGCTTGAGGCTCCGGGATTTTCACTTGGCCTATCGAAATTAGAAGGTTCAAATTGTATAAAAACACAATTGCATGAAGGCCAAACCTCCTATGTAATAAGCTACGAACGAAATCATTTTGAAGTTTCCCTCGAGGAGCCCGCTCCGCGTAAGTTAGAGTTTATACATTTTACCTCGATCTTGTTAATTTGGGGCCGTTTCGTGGCCCGTACGGCCGGCGCCAGCTGTAATAAAGTCTTTTTTGCTATGGGCCGCTAGCATTTATCCGCTTCGGGTATATTTTAGTAGCTAGAAAATTCCCTTTGGTACGTTGCACGTTAGACGTGCATAGGTGAGACCTGAGAGTACCCGTTCCTATTTTAATTAAATTTTCATATTTAAACGGAATTTTTGGAAAAAAGAAGGGCTGTCGGGTGCGTATCCCGACTAAATCTAACTACATGGAGTGAAATCGGTACGCAAAAAGCCCCCGTAAAGAAGTTCTATGTTCCTAACTTTTGCACCATTTCAACTCGCGAGCTACGGGCTTCTAACGTGAACGTCATTCGATTTACGGAAAATTAACTATTTCAAAACCGTTTTGGACCCGGTTTGGGGCTATCACGACCTTTTAAAAGGTTCAAAGTTAACGTTTCAATCATTTTTTGGGCTCGCTGCGCTCGCTTCATTTAGCTTGTCGTGTTCAAAAATGTTCGTCGATTAGGTCGAAAATCGCATATTCCTAGTTTGATTTTTAGTAACTTGACTACCAACCTAATAAGCCGCTTATTCTAATACCGACTAGTTGATTTTACGGGCTACGCCCCGCTGACGTACAGTTGTTTTTATGTGCTACGCCTTTGTAAGGGTTTAGTCGGATGGTGCGTGTTTACCTTTATGTGAGGCGTATGAGCACCTTTAGGTTGTCACGATGACAGAAGTCACTTTGGCAGTTGTAGGTTATATAGAGATGGGTACGCATTTATAGAAACTTTTACTATTAGCACGTGTCACAAGTTATTCTATGGTTTGGATCGTATGTCACTTTGACATTCATAGGTTAGATAGATTGAGAGTGGTAGATATTCATAGAAGAGTATAAAATTGGAATGGAGTCAAATCTTAGTGGAAGGTATAGTTGTAGAGTACGTCACTTGGCCAATTCAAGGTTATATAATTCAATCATTGAAACTTCAAGTATTGCAAAAGAAAATGCTCATAAAATATAGTCGCTCTACAACTACATGGCTCCTCAAATACTATACAACAAATTAAAATATTGCAACTCCACTTTTTCAAAATTAAAATGTCTTTGAATCATTGATATTGTAAAATACAAATTTAATTAATTCATTGACGGAAGTACATTCTGATATTAACTTGTTTAAAAATCTTTGGCACATTATGAAAGAATCTACATATAGTTACTATAACAGTTACTTACTTATACGGATGTATCATTTTCATTACTTATTTGAATGAAAAGCAACTCTATTTTTCCAAAAGTACCTAACTATTTTAACTAAACAGAGGAAGGTACCTTATAGAAAACCGTTTATTTATCCAAAATTAACCATTTCAAAACAGTTTTCGAGCAGATTTGTGGCTATCACCACCTTCTAAAAGGTTCAAAGTTAACATTTCGACCATTGGCAAATTTATATCCTAATCCAGGAAACCCTCAAGTTCCAGTGAATACGATATGGTTCCAGCAGGATGGAGCACCACCACATTACCAATTTAATGTCCGGCAGTACGATTGAATGGTCAGCGCGATCACCTGATCTTACATTATTAGATTTCTTTCTATGGGGATATGTGAAGACCATTGTGTACAAAACTAAACCTTTTGATTTAAATGACTTGAAAGAACGAATAACGCTTGTGATGAGGTCAATCACGCCTGATATGTTCAATAATGTTAGAAGACAGTTTTATTTAAGATAAGGAACATCTACTTTATTAAAATACATAGTTCTTTTTAGTGTTTTACATTTTATCACGTTTTGAATTACATTTTAGTTTTTGATTGTATTGTAGCGAATTTCGGTAACCACATGATTTTATTTTATTCTATGTTAATTGTTGCAATAAACTTGAAAGCGATAACATTTTTGAATGGAGAGACCTTTCAAACGATATATCACAAGCCTATACTTCCTATTTCAAAAATAGGGTGTTGTACCTGACATTCAGAGGGGGTTGAAGATAGGGGTCGCATTTTCACGTAGAAGGACGTCAATTTATAATTTAAATTTGACATGTTTCGGGATTTTTTTTAAATATGTATAGTAATCGAAATAATGAATTTATTCCGTTTGGCGTTTACACACTGTATAGACAACACCCATAAGCACTTTGAAAACTGTCACATTATCCTAATAATTCAATAAACTCAGCATTATACATATTTAAATTTAGTTCGATATAAATTGGAGGCATCGATAAAAGACTTGTTGAGAATTCTGACCACTGTTTATTCAAAGCAGAGGGTAGAGGTTCGTTCCAATGTTATTTTTTGAGCCATAGCCATAACCAATATAGGCCCCACCAATTCAAGAGGATCATAAAATTTGCAAACGAAACTTAAAATTTGTCTTTTGGTAAAATGACTATTCAAACATTGGGGTGTACAAACCATTTTGAATTTATCCAAGTTTACATCATAAAATAAACCTAAAGTTTCAAAAACCATATTAGCAGTATTCATATCAATGTCATCAAAATGCTGATTTTCAATTGATATGTCCTTAAGAAGTTTCTTCCTATTGGAACACCATTTATGTAGCTTGAATGTACCCAATTTTAAAAGTTCGATCAATTCATTTTATAATTAAGTATGATTTAATAAGATTTATACTATTGTTATCAAAGTTGTATTCTTGGAGCTTTTGCATCAACAGATCATGGGACACACAGTCAAAAGCCTTGGTAACGTCGAAAAAGGAGGCTTGCATGAACTTCTTTTCCTCAAAACATTCTCGAACATAGCTAGTAAGTTTGTTTATAGCAGCTGTAGTAGAAACATTGCTACGAAATCCAAATTGACATTTATTAAACCAATTATTTGCCTCAAAATAGTATGTTATTTGCCGTTTCAGCACAGTCTCAAAAATTTTGCCAAAGATGGGTGTAATTGATATTGGCCTATAGTTATCAACATCATCGCATAAGCCTTTTTTGTAAATCGGAACTACTTTAGATATTTTGAGGGAATCTGGAAAAATGTTAGAGGTGATACGTTGGTTTATAATTTTACATAGAGGAAAAACGATAAAATTTAGAATAGTTTTAAGTATTTTAACATTTATATTATAAGTGTCCTTGCTGGGACTATTATTTAAATTTGAAATTATATCTCTCATTTCATTGAAAGTAACTTCTATGAATTTAAATTCTGAATGGAAGACTGAATTAATTTTTTTTGTATAATCAATAGGATTATTTTGTAAAGGTGGAAGATTCTTGACAAGGGATTCTGCTATATTTGTAAAAAAAATATTTAAATCAGTGGCACAATGCCTTTTGCATATTTTTTGAATTGTTAATGTATTTATCGTTAGCTTCTTTTTTACTTTTATTAATGTCCTCACGATACCTTTTTTAAATTTATTAAGTGATTCATTGGAAACAATTTGTGGATTAGTTTTATTTAAACTGTTTGATAACTGCAATTTTTCTCTACTTTGTTTTAAGTTGTCATTGAACCAATGTATTTTAGGTATGTTAGGTTCGTTTTGTTTTATAAATTTTGTTTTCATTGGGAAGCTAGAATCACAGACATCTATTATCAGATTTAAAAAATGATCAAATTTGTTATTTACATTTATTTGAGAATTGTTTACAAATGACCAATGTACTTTATCTACATAATTATAAAGTTTAAAGAAGCCTTGTTCTGTTATTGGTCTGTAGGTTATTCTGATTTTATTATTTAATGATGTTTTGTTTTCCACTTCAAAATTAAATGATATAGCAAGATGATCAGATAAATTGAGATCTGTTACTGTTGCAACATAACAATTGCTGTTAAAATTGGTAAATATGTTATCAAGAGTTGCTCCGTTTCTAGTATAGTTATGAACAGTTTTATGTAGTCTGTAGGATTCAAACATATTACATAGTAACTGAGATTCTTTACTATCTGAATGGAAATGTACGTTAAAGTTCCCAGTTATTATAGTACCTTTGTGTAATGATAGCTTATTAAATGTTGCATCTAATCTATTTAAAAATATGTCAAAATCCCCAAGAGGTGAGCGATAGATTGTCAGTACCTGTATATTGTTGTACATTATACCTGCTATTTCAAAATGTATTTCATCAGATATTTCTTGAGTATCAAAGGCTAACGGAATTGCTTCTATGATATTACTTATAAAAATACCCACTCCCCCATGTTTATGCGTTGTTCTGCAAAAAGCTGAGAGATTTACAAAACCACTTATGTTCAGAGTGTTTATAATTCGTCAGATCCCAACCAATGTTCATTTATACAAAGTATATCATAACTTTTACCTATTAGAAAAGCTTCTAGTTCTGAAGTTTTGTCTCTTAGACATTGAATGTTATAACGTAAAATTTTAGAGAAGTTTGACATTTTAGAGGTATCGAGTTTGTTATTAGGTAATTGCTATTGATTTGTTTCCATTTCTAATTTTCGTTAATTATTTGAACTAACACTGGACAGTTATAATCGAATGGGGAATGATTCGAATTCAATTTTAAAGAGAATTTGTCATTTGCTTCTACACGGTTGGGACATCTGTTTGATTCACTATCACAATTAATACCAGATTGATCATGATTGCCACATTTCAAACAAACATTTTCTATTTTACAGTCTTTAGCACTATGACCAAAACCTGAGCAGTTATAGCACCTATAGATACCAAAATATTCATAGACAGAACATGCTCCAAACCGAATATATAAAGCTCCATTTTCAATGTGGAAACTGATATCATTAGGATATTATGTACTTATATGTTTGAAAAGTATTCATTTTAGATTTATTTAGTTTGTAATCGTTTTACATATAACATCAGAAGTAGGTAGATATATTAAATAAATTCAATTAATCCTTTGAATGGAGGGTAACTCTATTTCTTCAAAAGTACCTACCTATATAATAGTTAAATCAATAATTTTCTTACTTCTTGTGGAGTAACATACCTACATTACTATTTAAGTAATCGAAGATGACCCAACCCCCTTTTGGTTGTGATTTATTATTTGGAAAAGTTTCCCAGTAAAGAGAGTACCTAAATAGAACCAGTATGTAGGAGGGTATTCCTCTTTATAATGCAATTCGATAGCTACTCTGTACTTTGATAGTATTTTTAGTAGATGATGGTGATTATTCTTTATTTAGTGATATAGTTTATCCACAATGGGAACTCTTTTGATATGTTTATTAAATTTTCAAATGTAAAAGAAAAAACCTAAATAAAACCACCTATTTGTGAATGAACAAATACTTGAAATCAGACAATGATATATTATGCAAGTCTGTAACTATACCATTCTCTTTTCTGAAGTAAGATACAGTTACCACTTAAGTAATCGAAGGACAATACCTAAAACCCCAACACCCCTTAGGGTCTGATATATTATTTGGAAATCTTTCCTCAGTTGAAGTTAAAATGTTATTCGATAACTTTCAAATATAAATAAAAAAAAAATCAACCTTATCCAGTAAAAGAACTGCTCAATTACAGAGAATCTGTCAACTCTGATGCCTTTTGCTTGTCGAAAGGTCCTTTGTACTTTAATAGTATTTTTAGTGGATAATGGTGATTATTTCTTATTTAGTGATATAGTTTATCCACAATGTGAACTCTTTTATTATTTATTAAATTCTCAAATGTAAAAGAAAAAACCTAAATAAAACCAACTATTTGTGAATCAACAAATACTTGAAATCAGACAATGATATATTATGCAAGTCTGTAACTATACCATTCTCTTTTCTGAAGTAAGATACAGTTACTACTTAAGTAATCGAAGGAGAATACCTCCCACCTCTACCCCGTTAGGTCTGACATATTATTTGGAAATCTTTCCTCAGTTGAAGTTGAAATGTTATTCGATAACTTTCAATCAGATAATGTTGTTTGCAACTACTTTTGTATGTAAATCTCTCAAGCTGCTTTTTCAATTATTTTTAATGCTATTTGCATTATCTGTCAAGTTACTTTATGCTAGCTAGTTACAGTACAGAGAAATCAGAGGAAGGTATGTTATAATAAAAAAATTATTACCCGTTTTTCTCTTTTCAGCCCGAATCTATCTGATATATGTCAGGAATAACTGAATGAATGGAAGTATGTCATCATTAAACTTTACTCTAACCTGGGTTCTTTTCAAATATATATTTACAAAGCTCAATTTGAAGTATTGAAACTGTACAATCTATCATTTGTAAACTTTCCCGTCATCTCTCTTAATGTTGTATAACATCCATATAGTGATGTATACTTTGTCGAAAGTATACCTTGTGGCAGCAACTTCATTGTTGAAGACTTTTATAATCATTTTCATGCATGTACGTTTCCATACAATTTTGATAACGATTTGGTGAAATTTTTCCACCAACTGACATATGTATGAAATGATAGGTACATGTAAATTGAACATTGAATGCTTTCCTTTCCAAGAACATATGAAATACTCTTGTATACATCTTTCCTTATTCCATATAATTTATCCATATTTGGCATTGAATTCTTGAAAGATGTTATTATATGTATGTATCATAACGTTGTATCTACGTTCGAAATGTGAAATGACAATTTAGATCCTAATACATAATACACCATACACATGTATATGAAAATATCTTTATTGTATCTATAGTGACATTACTCGAGTACTTTGAAAGGCTTGTACTGTGAATTTGAAGTAATTCTGAGTGAATCCAATGATCGTGCTGCTACTGGAAGATGCTACGCTTACTGTAGAATATGACACATATCTTGTTATGTACCTTAGTAAATCAGTTGTACTAATATCGTAGATGATGTACATACCTTTCTTAATCGTTTTGTTATTCTTTCATCCCTATGTACTTTAGTTTGTTGCAAGAATATGTATGTAGGCACCATAATTGATATTCTCAATTTATCTATTTCTAAAATAAAATATGGAAAGTCTTATTGTTACACATTGTTCAGACATACCTCTAGAACGTTTTTTAATAGATGGGGCCCCACGTTCATATCTTATTTATGTAGTTTTATTGACTTTTAGTTAGAGACATGTTGTTTACTACATATAACTCCCAGACTATGAATAAGGTTAGATTTTGGTGAAATAAGACCATAGATTTGTTGCATAGCTTATTGAAAAGATTCTACAGTCGATATATATGCTATTTCGTGCCCCAAAGCTTCCAAGGATGTAGAAATGTACTTGTACCCCTAGGAAGTATACCTTCGTCCATGGACCATTTAGGAAGTTTCTGAGCAGTATATAGCTATTTAAGATCTCTTGGTATTATTTCTACATCGTTCCATTATACATACACCTCCAAAATCAGTTCTCTTCGTGAGTTATCACTTAATCCTTACATAGGTTACCGTCAAAACACGTCAAATCTTTATGATTTATTTTAAGCTACTTAGCGGCATTTTTGGGTTACGTCTTGGAATTAGTTTGGTGTCATATTAACATTATCGATGACGATCTTTCGAATGGTGAATTTTAATTGAACGTAGAGGCCCTAGTTTTTGATTTTGGAAAATTCCCGAGAAAATCTTGCAATATGGATGACAAAAATTGGTATTATATCGATTTGAATAAAAATATCCCCAACTCTTGTGTCAGATTAATTAATTTGACGTTTCTAAGAATGCCAAATTTCGCAATTTTATACGAAAGTTTAAACACTCAGATATCTTTAGCGCTTGAGGCTCCGGGATTTTCACTTGGCCTATCGAAATTAGAAGGTTCAAATTGTATAAAAACACAATTGCATGAAGGCCAAACCTCCTATGTAATAAGCTACGAACGAAATCATTTTGAAGTTTCCCTCGAGGAGCCCGCTCCGCGTAAGTTAGAGTTTATACATTTTACCTCGATCTTGTTAATTTGGGGCCGTTTCGTGGCCCGTGCGGCCGGCGCCAGCTGTAATAAAGTCTTTTTTGCTATGGGCCGCTAGCATTTATCCGCTTCGGGTATATTTTAGTAGCTGGAAAATTCCCTTTGGTACGTTGCACGTTAGACGTGCATAGGTGAGACCTGAGAGTACCTGTTTCTATTTTAATTAAATTTTCGTATTTAAAAGACATTTTGGGGCTCAAAAATGTGCCTATCCTATGACCCCGCTCATAATCTAACGACATGGAGCGAAAACGGCACGCCAAAAGTCCTCGTAAAGACGTTCTATGTACCGTAAATTTGCACTTTTCTAACTCGCGAGCTACGGGCTTCTAACGTGAACGTCATTCGATTTACGGAAAATTAACTATTTCAAAACAGTTTTCGACCCGGTTTGGGGCTATCACCACCTTTTAAAAGGTTCAAAGTTAACGTTTCAATCATTTTTCGAGCTCGCTGCGCTCGCTTCGTTTAGCTTGTCGTGTCCAAAGTTGACCGTCGATATGGTCGAAAATCGCATATTCCTAGTTTGATTTTTAGTAACTTGACTACCAACTTAAACTGCCGCTTATTCTAATACCGACTAGTTGATTTTACGGGCTACGCCCCGCTAAGATGCAGTTTTTTTACGTGCAACGCCTTTGTGAGGGTTTAGTCGGATGGTGCATGGTAACCTTCATGTGAGGCGTATGGGCACCTTTAGGTTGTCACTGTGACAGACGTCGCTCTGGCAGTTGTAGGTTATATAGAGATGGGTACGCGTTTATAGAAACTTTTACTATTAGCACGTGTCACAAGTTATTCTATGGTATAAATCGTATGTCACTTTGACATATATAGGTTATATAGAGTTGTAGGTATTCATAGAAGAGTATAAAATTAGAATGGAGTCAAATCTTAGTCGAAGGAGTAGTTCTAGTTCTAGTTCTCTCCTGAATTTGTGACGTACGTCACTTTGCCAATGGTAGGTTATATAATTCAATCATTGAAACTTCAAGTATTGCAAAAGAAAATGCTCATAAAATATAGTCGCTCTATAACTACATGGCCCCTCAAATACTATACAACAAATTAAAATATTGCAACTCTACTTTTTCAAAATTAAAATGTCTTTGAATCATTGATATTGTAAAATACAAATTTAATTGATTCATTGCCGGAAGTACATTCTGATATTAACTTGTTCAAAAATCTTTGGCACTTTAGAAAGAATTACATATAGTTACTATAACAGTTACTTGCTTATATGGATGTTAATCGAGTATCATTTTCATTACTTATTTGAATGAAAAGCAACTCTATTTCTCCAAAAGTACCTACCTATTGTAAGCATATATTTGACAGAAAAAATTTCCATCCACGTACATTTTAAGTAATCTTCGAAATTCGTAAAAAGGGTTGTGGAGGGTGAATTATTGCCCGACAAAATCAGTTGGTATATAAGTGTTATAGAGCTTCCTTTGGAGCATATATTCGACAGAAAAGATCCCATCCACGTACATTTTAAGGATCTTGTGATACATTCTTCGAAATTTATATAAGGGGTTGTGTAGGGTGAATCATTGCATGACAAAATCAGGTGATATATAGGTCTTCTAGAGCTTCCTTTGGAGCATATATTTGACAGAAAAAAATTCCATCCACTTACAATTCAAGGAGCTTGTGGTACATTCTTCCAAATTTATATAAGGGGTTGTGTAGGGTGAATTATTGCCTGACAAAATCAGGTAATATATAAGTCTTATAGAGCTTCGTTTGGAGCATATATTCGTTAGAAAAAAATCCCATTCACGTACAATTTAAGGAACTTATGATTTATTCTTTGAAATTTATAAAAGGGGTTGTGTAGGGTGAATTATTGCCCGACAAAATCAGGTGATATATAGGTCTTATAGAGCTTCTTTCGGAGCATATATTTGACAGAAAAAAATCCAATCCACTTACAATTTAAGGAACTTGTGGTACACTCTTCGAAATTCATAAAAGGGTTGTGGAGGGTGAATTATTGCCCGACAAAATCAGGTAATATATAAGTCTTATAGAGCTTCTTTTGGAGCATATATTCGTTAGAAAAAAATCCCATTCACGTACAATTTAAGGAACTTATGATTTATTCTTTGAAATTTATAAAAGGGGTTGTGTAGGGTGAATTATTGCCCGACAAAATCAGGTGATATATAGGTCTTATGGAGCTTCTTTTGGAGCATATATTCGTTAGAAAAAAATTCCATTCACGTACAATTTAAGGAACTTATGATTTATTCTTTGAAATTTATAAAAGGGGTTGTGTAGGGTGAATTATTGCCCGACAAAATCAGGTGATATATAGGTCTTATAGAGCTTCTTTCGGAGCATATATTTGACAGAAAAAAATCCAATCCACTTACAATGTAAGGAACTTGTGGTACACTCTTCGAAATTCATAAAAGGGTTGTGGAGGGTGAATTATTGCCCGACAAAATCAGGTAATATATAAGTCTTATAGAGCTTCTTTTGGAGCATATATTCGTTAGAAAAAAATTCCATTCACGTACAATTTAAGGAACTTATGATTTATTCTTTGAAATTTATAAAAGGGGTTGTGTAGGGTGAATTATTGCCCGACAAAATCAGGTGATATATAGGTCTTATAGAGCTTCTTTCGGAGCATATATTTGACAGAAAAAAAATCCAATCCACTTACAATTTAAGGAACTTGTGGTACACTCTTCGAAATTCATAAAAGGGTTGTGGAGGGTGAATTATTGCCCGACAAAATCAGGTAATATATAAGTCTTATAGAGCTTCTTTTAGAGCATATATTCGTTAGAAAAAAATCCCATTCACGTACAATTTAAGGAACTTATGATTTATTCTTTAAAATTTTTTAAAAGGGGTTGTGAAGGGTGAATTATTGCCCGACAAAATCAGGTAATGTATAAGTCTTATAGAGCTTCTTTTGGAGCATATATTCGTTAGAAAAAAATCCCATTCACGTACAATTTAAGGAACTTATGATTTATTCTTTGAAATTTGTAAAAGGGGTTGTGTAGGGTGAATTATTGCCCGACAAAATCAGGTAATACATAAGTCTTATAGAGCTTCGTTTGGAGCATATATTCGTTAGAAAAAAATCCCATTCACGTACAATTTAAGGAACTTATGATTTATTCTTTGAAATTTATAAAAGGGGTTGTGTAGGGTGAATTATTGCCCGACAAAATCAGGTGATATATGGGTCTTATAGAGCTTCTTTTGGAGCATATATTTGACAGAAAAAAATCCCATCCACTTACAATTTAAGGAACTTGTGGTACACTCTTCGAAATTCATAAAAGGGTTGTGGA
Organism: Endomychus coccineus; assembly: GCA_958510875.1. NCBI lineage: Eukaryota > Metazoa > Arthropoda > Insecta > Coleoptera > Endomychidae > Endomychus > Endomychus coccineus. Next base: position 97,028,259 of record OY294070.1, read on the forward strand.
GGGTGAATTATTGCCCGACAAAATCAGGTAATATATAAGTCTTATAGAGCTTCTTTTGGAGCATATATTCGTTAGAAAAAAATCCCATTCACGTACAATTTAAGGAACTTGAAATTTATAAGAGGGGTTGTGTAGGGTGAATTATTGACCGACAAAATCAGGTGGTATCTAGCAAATAGCTACACTTCAAATAATCGAGGGAGAACCTCCACCCCTTCTTGGTTGAATATAAGAATAGAATAAGAATAAGAATAATTTTTATTTTACCTTATTGTAAGATACAATGAAGTCTATACTTATCTCATTGATAACGCCCACATATTTGTGAGTTGTCTCAGCGTTTCTTAATTATTGTTATATTCCTCACTCGAAATATCAATTATATTTATTATCTGACTATTAAATCGTAATATATAATATTCAATTATCTACTGTACTGTTGTAATAAATTACAACTATATATACTTCTCTCTTTTCTGAAGTTACATATAGCCTACTATTTAAGTAATCGATGGAGAATACCTCACCCCCTCCTGGTTGTGGTATATTATTTGGAAACGTTTTCCAATTGAAGAAAGTACCTACCAGTATGCAGGAAGGTTTTTACTTTTCATAATGTAATTCGACATGACTTTCAAAATTAAATAAGAAAGTAAAATACAGAGTACATCCAACTCTGATGGTGCATGCTGTTAATCGAAAGGTCCTCAGTATTTTAATAGTATTTTTAGTGGATACGGAAGATTATTTCTTATTCTCAGTGAAGTCTCTTATAGTTTATTGATTTATGTTCTTAAATATTGAAAGTTGATAGCTTCAAACACCAGATCAAGTTGCAAGTGCCAATTGTAGATCATATAATACAATGACCTTCAATTTATGTAATACGAAGTTGTGAACAAAATGTTTAAAAAAAATACTCGCTCTACTACTTCACTGAATTTGAAAACAACTTGGATTTACTTTGCTCCTAGAATACTATAGACAACAAATATGAAATGTTGCAACTCTATTAACTTTTTCAAAAGTGAAAGGTGTCTTTGAATCATTCAACTTCATACAAAGAAAATAGAAATTTAATTAATCATTTGAATGAAGGGTAACTCTATTTCTTCAAAAGTAGTTACCTACCTACATAATACTTAAATCAATAATTTTCTTACCTCTTATGGAGTAACATACAATACTATTTAAGTAATCGAAGAAAATTACCCCACCCCCTTTTGGTTGTGACTTATTGTTTGGAAAAGTTTCCCAGTAAAGAAAGAACCTAAATAGAACCAGTATGTAGGAAGGTTTTTACTTCTCATAACGTAATTTGATATAACATTCAAATATAAATAAGAAATAATCAACCTTATCCCGTAAAAGAACTGTTAAAAGTACAGAGGAGCTCCCAACTCGGATGGTGCATGCTGCTAGTCGAAAGGTCCTCAGTATTTTAATAGTATTCTTAGTGGATAAGGGTGATTATTCACAGTGTTATAGTTTATACACAATGTGAACTATTTTATGGGTTATTGGATTTTCATATGTCTTGAACCCACCTTGAAATCAAACAATGTTATTTGCAAATTTGTAACTATACCCCCTATTTAGTTGATTTTACGGGCTACGCCCTGCTAAGATGCAGTTTTTTATGTGCAACGCCTTTGTAAGGGTTTAGTCGGATGGTGCGTGGTAACCTTTATGTGAGGCGTACGGGCACCTTTAGGTTGTCACTTGGACAAACGTCAACTTGACAGTTGTAGGTTACATAGATATAATGCAAGGAACAAATGAGTAAATGGATGTATTTCATTATTAAACTTTAATCCTACCTTTATTCTTGTTATATATATATTCTGCAAAGCCCAATTGTTAGTATTGAAACTGTACAATCTATACTTTGAATGCCATTTCGTTATTTGTGCTAACGTTATATAACATCCTTCAAATGATACACTTTGTGATGTCAAATTCATTTTTGACCACTTTCATAATCATTTCGATACAGATTAACATCCATATAATTAGTCTTGATTGATTGATGAAATACTCTTCTATACATCTTCTTCATAGTTTATGTGTTACTATATAAATATGCTTTCGGCTACCTACATTGAAAATGTCAAATGACATTTTATATTTCTGAAACACAATACACCATGCACATGTATATAAAGAAAGATATCTTTATTGTAAATACAATGAAATTATCCTAATACTACTTTAAAAGGCTTATACTATGAATCTGATGTGATTCTGAGTGAATCCATTGTACGTAGTGCTAAGTATCTCTGGAAGATGCTACGTATACTGTAGAATATGACAGATATCTTGATATCTTCCTTTAATATCTATAGTACCCTTCTCGTAAATGATGTACCTACATACCTTTCCAAATCGTTTTTGTGTTTCTTTCATCCCTATGAACTTTAATTTGTTCAAGAATATGTGTGTAGGTTAAACGTTGATAAATGATTTGTATCTTCATATCTAAAATCAAATATGTTAGCGCTATTGTTAAACATTGGTTAGACTTACTTTTAGAGAGTTTTTTGATAGATGAGGACCCCGATTTATATCATATTCAAGTACTTTTGGACGGAAACATGATGTTTACGATATACATCTGACAGATAGTTAATACGGGTAGTCACCAACGTGTGAGACCATAGAGGTCTGTTCGTGCTCATTTTAATGGAATTCACGTCCGTAGATCTGATTCCAGTGGGCCCCAATAGTCTATAGATGTAGAAATGTACTTGTACCGCTAGGAAGGATATCTTCGTCCATGGACCATTTTGGACACTTATACGCCGTATACAGCTTTTATTATTGCTTATACTTCATTTCATCATACAAACACCCCCGAAATTGATCATTTTCGTAAATTATCATCTAGATTGTCGTCAAACGACGTCGAATCTTTACGATTTATTTTAAGGTACTTAGCGGCATTTTTAGGGGTGCCAAAAACAACCATCAAAGTTCACCCGGAGTAAATCGATGACGATCTTTCCGATGGTGAATTTTAATTGAACGTAGAGCCTTTACTTTTCGATAAAAAAATTCCTCCAAGATAATTTTAAATATGGCCGACAAAAATTGGTACCGAATGGATTTGAATAAAAATATCCCCAAATTTTGCGTCAAATTAATTAATTTGAAGTTTTTGAAATTGCGAAATTTCGCAATTTTATACGAACGTTGAAACACACACAACTCTTTAGCGCCTGAGGCTCCGGGATTTTCACTTGGCCTATCGAAATTAGAAGGTTCGAATTGTATAAAAACACAATTGCATGAAGGCCAGATGTCCTACGTAATTAGTTACGAACGGAAACATTTTGACAAATGCCTCGAGGAGATCGCTACGCTTCAGTTAGAGTTTATACATTTTACCTTGGTCTTGTTAATTTGGGGCCGTTTAGTGGCCCGTGCGAGCGGCGCCAGTTGTAATAAAGTCTTTTTTGCTATGGGCCGCTAGCTTTTACCCGCTTCGCGTATATTTTAGTAGCTAGAAAATTCCCTTTGGTGCTTCGCACGTCAGACGTGCATAGCTGAGACTTGACACTACCCGTTTCTATTTTAATTAAATTTTCCTATTCAAACGACATTTTGGGGCCCGAAAATGTGCCTAAGCAACGGCCCCGATGGAAATCTAACGACATGGAGCGAAAACGGCACGCGAAAAGTGGTCGTACAGCCGTATTAGGTACAGAAAGTTTTCACATTTCCAACTCGCCAGCTACGCGCTCCTCACGTGAACGTCATTCGATTTACGGAAAATTAACTATTTCAAAAGAGTTTTCGACCCGGTTCGGGGCTATCGCGACCTTTTAAAAGGTTCAAAGTTTACATTTCGACCATTTTCCGGGCTCGAACCCGTCGCCAATTTTAGCTTGTCGGGTTCAAAAATGTACGTCGATTAGGTCGAAAATCGCATATTTTTAGTGAGTTTTCTAGGAACTTGCGTACCAACTCAATAAGGCCAGTATTATTGTTGACTAGTTGATTTTACGGGCTACGCCCCGCTGACGTACAGTTGTTTTTATGTGCTACGCCTTTGTAAGGGTTTAGTCGGATGGTGCGTGTTTACCTTTATGTGAGGCGTATGAGCACCTTTAGGTTGTCACGATGACAGAAGTCACTTTGGCAGTTGTAGGTTATATAGAGATGGGTACGCATTTATAGAAACTTTTACTATTAGCACGTGTCACAAGTTATTCTATGGTTTGGATCGTATGTCACTTTGACATTCATAGGTTAGATAGATTGAGAGTGGTAGATATTCATAGAAGAGTATAAAATTGGAATGGAGTCAAATCTTAGTGGAAGGTATAGTTGTAGAGTACGTCACTTGGCCAATTCAAGGTTATATAATTCAATCATTGAAACTTCAAGTATTGCAAAAGAAAATGCTCATAAAATATAGTCGCTCTACAACTACATGGCTCCTCAAATACTATACAACAAATTAAAATATTGCAACTCCACTTTTTCAAAATTAAAATGTCTTTGAATCATTGATATTGTAAAATACAAATTTAATTAATTCATTGACGGAAGTACATTCTGATATTAACTTGTTTAAAAATCTTTGGCACATTATGAAAGAATCTACATATAGTTACTATAACAGTTACTTACTTATACGGATGTATCATTTTCATTACTTATTTGAATGAAAAGCAACTCTATTTTTCCAAAAGTACCTAACTATTTTAACTAAACAGAGGAAGGTACCTTATAGAAAACCGTTTATTTATCCAAAATTAACCATTTCAAAACAGTTTTCGAGCAGATTTGTGGCTATCACCACCTTCTAAAAGGTTCAAAGTTAACATTTCGACCATTGGCAAATTTATATCCTAATCCAGGAAACCCTCAAGTTCCAGTGAATACGATATGGTTCCAGCAGGATGGAGCACCACCACATTACCAATTTAATGTCCGGCAGTACGATTGAATGGTCAGCGCGATCACCTGATCTTACATTATTAGATTTCTTTCTATGGGGATATGTGAAGACCATTGTGTACAAAACTAAACCTTTTGATTTAAATGACTTGAAAGAACGAATAACGCTTGTGATGAGGTCAATCACGCCTGATATGTTCAATAATGTTAGAAGACAGTTTTATTTAAGATAAGGAACATCTACTTTATTAAAATACATAGTTCTTTTTAGTGTTTTACATTTTATCACGTTTTGAATTACATTTTAGTTTTTGATTGTATTGTAGCGAATTTCGGTAACCACATGATTTTATTTTATTCTATGTTAATTGTTGCAATAAACTTGAAAGCGATAACATTTTTGAATGGAGAGACCTTTCAAACGATATATCACAAGCCTATACTTCCTATTTCAAAAATAGGGTGTTGTACCTGACATTCAGAGGGGGTTGAAGATAGGGGTCGCATTTTCACGTAGAAGGACGTCAATTTATAATTTAAATTTGACATGTTTCGGGATTTTTTTTAAATATGTATAGTAATCGAAATAATGAATTTATTCCGTTTGGCGTTTACACACTGTATAGACAACACCCATAAGCACTTTGAAAACTGTCACATTATCCTAATAATTCAATAAACTCAGCATTATACATATTTAAATTTAGTTCGATATAAATTGGAGGCATCGATAAAAGACTTGTTGAGAATTCTGACCACTGTTTATTCAAAGCAGAGGGTAGAGGTTCGTTCCAATGTTATTTTTTGAGCCATAGCCATAACCAATATAGGCCCCACCAATTCAAGAGGATCATAAAATTTGCAAACGAAACTTAAAATTTGTCTTTTGGTAAAATGACTATTCAAACATTGGGGTGTACAAACCATTTTGAATTTATCCAAGTTTACATCATAAAATAAACCTAAAGTTTCAAAAACCATATTAGCAGTATTCATATCAATGTCATCAAAATGCTGATTTTCAATTGATATGTCCTTAAGAAGTTTCTTCCTATTGGAACACCATTTATGTAGCTTGAATGTACCCAATTTTAAAAGTTCGATCAATTCATTTTATAATTAAGTATGATTTAATAAGATTTATACTATTGTTATCAAAGTTGTATTCTTGGAGCTTTTGCATCAACAGATCATGGGACACACAGTCAAAAGCCTTGGTAACGTCGAAAAAGGAGGCTTGCATGAACTTCTTTTCCTCAAAACATTCTCGAACATAGCTAGTAAGTTTGTTTATAGCAGCTGTAGTAGAAACATTGCTACGAAATCCAAATTGACATTTATTAAACCAATTATTTGCCTCAAAATAGTATGTTATTTGCCGTTTCAGCACAGTCTCAAAAATTTTGCCAAAGATGGGTGTAATTGATATTGGCCTATAGTTATCAACATCATCGCATAAGCCTTTTTTGTAAATCGGAACTACTTTAGATATTTTGAGGGAATCTGGAAAAATGTTAGAGGTGATACGTTGGTTTATAATTTTACATAGAGGAAAAACGATAAAATTTAGAATAGTTTTAAGTATTTTAACATTTATATTATAAGTGTCCTTGCTGGGACTATTATTTAAATTTGAAATTATATCTCTCATTTCATTGAAAGTAACTTCTATGAATTTAAATTCTGAATGGAAGACTGAATTAATTTTTTTTGTATAATCAATAGGATTATTTTGTAAAGGTGGAAGATTCTTGACAAGGGATTCTGCTATATTTGTAAAAAAAATATTTAAATCAGTGGCACAATGCCTTTTGCATATTTTTTGAATTGTTAATGTATTTATCGTTAGCTTCTTTTTTACTTTTATTAATGTCCTCACGATACCTTTTTTAAATTTATTAAGTGATTCATTGGAAACAATTTGTGGATTAGTTTTATTTAAACTGTTTGATAACTGCAATTTTTCTCTACTTTGTTTTAAGTTGTCATTGAACCAATGTATTTTAGGTATGTTAGGTTCGTTTTGTTTTATAAATTTTGTTTTCATTGGGAAGCTAGAATCACAGACATCTATTATCAGATTTAAAAAATGATCAAATTTGTTATTTACATTTATTTGAGAATTGTTTACAAATGACCAATGTACTTTATCTACATAATTATAAAGTTTAAAGAAGCCTTGTTCTGTTATTGGTCTGTAGGTTATTCTGATTTTATTATTTAATGATGTTTTGTTTTCCACTTCAAAATTAAATGATATAGCAAGATGATCAGATAAATTGAGATCTGTTACTGTTGCAACATAACAATTGCTGTTAAAATTGGTAAATATGTTATCAAGAGTTGCTCCGTTTCTAGTATAGTTATGAACAGTTTTATGTAGTCTGTAGGATTCAAACATATTACATAGTAACTGAGATTCTTTACTATCTGAATGGAAATGTACGTTAAAGTTCCCAGTTATTATAGTACCTTTGTGTAATGATAGCTTATTAAATGTTGCATCTAATCTATTTAAAAATATGTCAAAATCCCCAAGAGGTGAGCGATAGATTGTCAGTACCTGTATATTGTTGTACATTATACCTGCTATTTCAAAATGTATTTCATCAGATATTTCTTGAGTATCAAAGGCTAACGGAATTGCTTCTATGATATTACTTATAAAAATACCCACTCCCCCATGTTTATGCGTTGTTCTGCAAAAAGCTGAGAGATTTACAAAACCACTTATGTTCAGAGTGTTTATAATTCGTCAGATCCCAACCAATGTTCATTTATACAAAGTATATCATAACTTTTACCTATTAGAAAAGCTTCTAGTTCTGAAGTTTTGTCTCTTAGACATTGAATGTTATAACGTAAAATTTTAGAGAAGTTTGACATTTTAGAGGTATCGAGTTTGTTATTAGGTAATTGCTATTGATTTGTTTCCATTTCTAATTTTCGTTAATTATTTGAACTAACACTGGACAGTTATAATCGAATGGGGAATGATTCGAATTCAATTTTAAAGAGAATTTGTCATTTGCTTCTACACGGTTGGGACATCTGTTTGATTCACTATCACAATTAATACCAGATTGATCATGATTGCCACATTTCAAACAAACATTTTCTATTTTACAGTCTTTAGCACTATGACCAAAACCTGAGCAGTTATAGCACCTATAGATACCAAAATATTCATAGACAGAACATGCTCCAAACCGAATATATAAAGCTCCATTTTCAATGTGGAAACTGATATCATTAGGATATTATGTACTTATATGTTTGAAAAGTATTCATTTTAGATTTATTTAGTTTGTAATCGTTTTACATATAACATCAGAAGTAGGTAGATATATTAAATAAATTCAATTAATCCTTTGAATGGAGGGTAACTCTATTTCTTCAAAAGTACCTACCTATATAATAGTTAAATCAATAATTTTCTTACTTCTTGTGGAGTAACATACCTACATTACTATTTAAGTAATCGAAGATGACCCAACCCCCTTTTGGTTGTGATTTATTATTTGGAAAAGTTTCCCAGTAAAGAGAGTACCTAAATAGAACCAGTATGTAGGAGGGTATTCCTCTTTATAATGCAATTCGATAGCTACTCTGTACTTTGATAGTATTTTTAGTAGATGATGGTGATTATTCTTTATTTAGTGATATAGTTTATCCACAATGGGAACTCTTTTGATATGTTTATTAAATTTTCAAATGTAAAAGAAAAAACCTAAATAAAACCACCTATTTGTGAATGAACAAATACTTGAAATCAGACAATGATATATTATGCAAGTCTGTAACTATACCATTCTCTTTTCTGAAGTAAGATACAGTTACCACTTAAGTAATCGAAGGACAATACCTAAAACCCCAACACCCCTTAGGGTCTGATATATTATTTGGAAATCTTTCCTCAGTTGAAGTTAAAATGTTATTCGATAACTTTCAAATATAAATAAAAAAAAAATCAACCTTATCCAGTAAAAGAACTGCTCAATTACAGAGAATCTGTCAACTCTGATGCCTTTTGCTTGTCGAAAGGTCCTTTGTACTTTAATAGTATTTTTAGTGGATAATGGTGATTATTTCTTATTTAGTGATATAGTTTATCCACAATGTGAACTCTTTTATTATTTATTAAATTCTCAAATGTAAAAGAAAAAACCTAAATAAAACCAACTATTTGTGAATCAACAAATACTTGAAATCAGACAATGATATATTATGCAAGTCTGTAACTATACCATTCTCTTTTCTGAAGTAAGATACAGTTACTACTTAAGTAATCGAAGGAGAATACCTCCCACCTCTACCCCGTTAGGTCTGACATATTATTTGGAAATCTTTCCTCAGTTGAAGTTGAAATGTTATTCGATAACTTTCAATCAGATAATGTTGTTTGCAACTACTTTTGTATGTAAATCTCTCAAGCTGCTTTTTCAATTATTTTTAATGCTATTTGCATTATCTGTCAAGTTACTTTATGCTAGCTAGTTACAGTACAGAGAAATCAGAGGAAGGTATGTTATAATAAAAAAATTATTACCCGTTTTTCTCTTTTCAGCCCGAATCTATCTGATATATGTCAGGAATAACTGAATGAATGGAAGTATGTCATCATTAAACTTTACTCTAACCTGGGTTCTTTTCAAATATATATTTACAAAGCTCAATTTGAAGTATTGAAACTGTACAATCTATCATTTGTAAACTTTCCCGTCATCTCTCTTAATGTTGTATAACATCCATATAGTGATGTATACTTTGTCGAAAGTATACCTTGTGGCAGCAACTTCATTGTTGAAGACTTTTATAATCATTTTCATGCATGTACGTTTCCATACAATTTTGATAACGATTTGGTGAAATTTTTCCACCAACTGACATATGTATGAAATGATAGGTACATGTAAATTGAACATTGAATGCTTTCCTTTCCAAGAACATATGAAATACTCTTGTATACATCTTTCCTTATTCCATATAATTTATCCATATTTGGCATTGAATTCTTGAAAGATGTTATTATATGTATGTATCATAACGTTGTATCTACGTTCGAAATGTGAAATGACAATTTAGATCCTAATACATAATACACCATACACATGTATATGAAAATATCTTTATTGTATCTATAGTGACATTACTCGAGTACTTTGAAAGGCTTGTACTGTGAATTTGAAGTAATTCTGAGTGAATCCAATGATCGTGCTGCTACTGGAAGATGCTACGCTTACTGTAGAATATGACACATATCTTGTTATGTACCTTAGTAAATCAGTTGTACTAATATCGTAGATGATGTACATACCTTTCTTAATCGTTTTGTTATTCTTTCATCCCTATGTACTTTAGTTTGTTGCAAGAATATGTATGTAGGCACCATAATTGATATTCTCAATTTATCTATTTCTAAAATAAAATATGGAAAGTCTTATTGTTACACATTGTTCAGACATACCTCTAGAACGTTTTTTAATAGATGGGGCCCCACGTTCATATCTTATTTATGTAGTTTTATTGACTTTTAGTTAGAGACATGTTGTTTACTACATATAACTCCCAGACTATGAATAAGGTTAGATTTTGGTGAAATAAGACCATAGATTTGTTGCATAGCTTATTGAAAAGATTCTACAGTCGATATATATGCTATTTCGTGCCCCAAAGCTTCCAAGGATGTAGAAATGTACTTGTACCCCTAGGAAGTATACCTTCGTCCATGGACCATTTAGGAAGTTTCTGAGCAGTATATAGCTATTTAAGATCTCTTGGTATTATTTCTACATCGTTCCATTATACATACACCTCCAAAATCAGTTCTCTTCGTGAGTTATCACTTAATCCTTACATAGGTTACCGTCAAAACACGTCAAATCTTTATGATTTATTTTAAGCTACTTAGCGGCATTTTTGGGTTACGTCTTGGAATTAGTTTGGTGTCATATTAACATTATCGATGACGATCTTTCGAATGGTGAATTTTAATTGAACGTAGAGGCCCTAGTTTTTGATTTTGGAAAATTCCCGAGAAAATCTTGCAATATGGATGACAAAAATTGGTATTATATCGATTTGAATAAAAATATCCCCAACTCTTGTGTCAGATTAATTAATTTGACGTTTCTAAGAATGCCAAATTTCGCAATTTTATACGAAAGTTTAAACACTCAGATATCTTTAGCGCTTGAGGCTCCGGGATTTTCACTTGGCCTATCGAAATTAGAAGGTTCAAATTGTATAAAAACACAATTGCATGAAGGCCAAACCTCCTATGTAATAAGCTACGAACGAAATCATTTTGAAGTTTCCCTCGAGGAGCCCGCTCCGCGTAAGTTAGAGTTTATACATTTTACCTCGATCTTGTTAATTTGGGGCCGTTTCGTGGCCCGTGCGGCCGGCGCCAGCTGTAATAAAGTCTTTTTTGCTATGGGCCGCTAGCATTTATCCGCTTCGGGTATATTTTAGTAGCTGGAAAATTCCCTTTGGTACGTTGCACGTTAGACGTGCATAGGTGAGACCTGAGAGTACCTGTTTCTATTTTAATTAAATTTTCGTATTTAAAAGACATTTTGGGGCTCAAAAATGTGCCTATCCTATGACCCCGCTCATAATCTAACGACATGGAGCGAAAACGGCACGCCAAAAGTCCTCGTAAAGACGTTCTATGTACCGTAAATTTGCACTTTTCTAACTCGCGAGCTACGGGCTTCTAACGTGAACGTCATTCGATTTACGGAAAATTAACTATTTCAAAACAGTTTTCGACCCGGTTTGGGGCTATCACCACCTTTTAAAAGGTTCAAAGTTAACGTTTCAATCATTTTTCGAGCTCGCTGCGCTCGCTTCGTTTAGCTTGTCGTGTCCAAAGTTGACCGTCGATATGGTCGAAAATCGCATATTCCTAGTTTGATTTTTAGTAACTTGACTACCAACTTAAACTGCCGCTTATTCTAATACCGACTAGTTGATTTTACGGGCTACGCCCCGCTGTGCTACGCCCCGCTAAGTTACGCCCCGCTGACGTACAGTTGTTTTCATGTGCAACGCCTTTTTGAGGGTTTAGTCGGATGGTGCGTGGTAACCTTTATGTGAGGTGTATGGGCACCTTTAGGTTGTCACTTGGACAAACGTCAACTTGACAGTTGTAGGTTACATAGATAAAATGCAAGGAACAACTGAGTAAATGGGAGTATTTCGTTATTGAATTTTAATCCTACCTAGATTCTTTCTATATACATATTCTGCAAAGCAAAGTATTGAAACTATACAATCTATACTTTGAATGCCATTTCATTATTTGTGCTAACGTTATAATATAACATCCTTATAGAAAACCGTTTATTTAACCAAAATTAACTATTTCAAAACAGTTTTCGAGCCGGTTTGTGGCTATCACCACCTTCTAAAAGGATCAAAGTTAACATTTCGACAATTTTCCAGGCTCGCTTCGCTCGCTTGTCGGGTCCATATTCCTAGTTTGATTTTTGGTAACTTGTGCACCAACTTAAACTGTCGCTCATTCTAGTTAGCTGATTTTACGGGCTACGCCCCGCTGAACAAGGCCCGCTGACGTACAGTTGTTTTCATGTGCAACGCCTTTTCGAGGGTTTAGTCGGATAGTGCGTGGTAACCTTTATGTGAGGCGTATGGGCACCTTTAGGTTGTCACTTGGACAAACGTCAACTTGACAGTTGTAGGTTACATAGATATAATGCAAGGAACAACTGAGTAAATGGGAGTATTTCATTATTGAATTTTAATCCTACCTAGATTCTTTCTATATACATATTCTGCAAAGCCCAATTGTTAGTATTGAAACTATACAATCTATACTTTGAATGCCATTTCATTATTTGTGCTAACGTTATAATATAACATCCTTATAGAAAACCGTTTATTTAACCAAAATTAACTATTTCAAAACAGTTTTCGAGCCGGTTTGTGGCTATCACCACCTTCTAAAAGGATCAAAGTTAACATTTCGACAATTTTCCAGGCTCGCTTCGCTCGCTTGTCGGGTCCATATTCCTAGTTTGATTTTTGGTAACTTGTGCACCAACTTAAACTGTCGCTCATTCTAGTTAGCTGATTTTACGAGCTACGCCCCGCTGTGCTACGCCCCGCTAAGTTACGCCCCGCTGACGTACAGTTGTTTTCATGTGCAACGCCTTTTTGAGGGTTTAGTCGGATAGTGCGTGGTAACCTTTATGTGAGGTGTATGGGCACCTTCAGGTTGTCACTGTGACAGACGTCACTCTGGCAGTTGTAGGTTATATAGAGATGGGTACGTGTTTATAGAAACTTTTACTATTAGCACGTGTCACAAGTTATTCTATGGTTTGGATCGTATGTCACTTTGACATTCATAGGTTAGATAGATTGAGAGTGGTAGATATTCATAGAAGAGTATAAAATTGGAATGGAGTCAAATGTTAGTCGAAGGTATAGTTCTAGAGTACTCTTTGGAATTTGTGACGTACGTCACTTGGCCAATTCTAGGTTATATAATTTAATCATTGAAACTTCAAGTATTGCAAAAGAAAATGCTCATAAAATATAGTCGCTCTACAACTACATGGCTCCTCAAATACTATACAACAAATTAAAATATTGCAACTGTACTTTTCAAAATTAAAATGTTTTTGAATCATCGATATTGTAGAATACAAATTTAAAGCAACTCTATTTCTTCAAAAGTAGCTACCTATTTACAGTAAACAGAGGAAGATACACTATTGAAAACCGTTTATTTTTTTTTTGATAGTTGTGCAATATGATGCTCCCATGTCAATCTTGAATCGAGATAAACGCCGAAGAATTTAACTATGTTGGTTTCAATATTTAAATTGACTGGTCTAAGTGAAAAATGTAAAGTTTGTGTTTTGCTATCATTAATGCTAAGGTTATTAGCAAGGAACCAATTACAAATACTGGTTCGTGTTTCCAAGGCCTGTTGACTCAATTGCTCCAAGCTGTCCAAGCACTATCATGTGTTGTTGTGTCGTCGGCAAATAAAATATTGTTGTTCTTATACAACAGAGAATTGCTAATGTCATTAATGTATATTAAAAATAAGGTTGGCCCCAAGACAGATCCTTGTGGAACGCCAAATGTGATTATTTTATTTGTCGAATTTTCATTGTTGTATGATACATATTGCATACGATTAGTTGAGTATGATTTAATAAGATTTATACTATTGTTATCAAAGTTGTATTCTTGGAGCTTTTGCATCAACAGATCATGGGACACACAGTCAAAAGCCTTGGTAACGTCAAAAAAGGAGGCTTGCATGAACTTCTTTTCCTCAAAACATTCTCGAACATAGCTAGTAAGTTTGTTTATAGCAGCTGTAGTAGAAACATTGCTACGAAATCCAAATTGACATTTATTAAACCAATTATTTGCCTCAAAATAGTATGTTATTTGCCGTTTCAGCACAGTCTCAAAAATTTTGCCAAAGATGGGTGTAATTGATATTGGCCTATAGTTATCAACATCATCGCATAAGCCTTTTTTGTAAATCGGAACTACTTTAGATATTTTGAGGGAATCTGGAAAAATGTTAGAGGTGATACGTTGGTTTATAATTTTACATAGAGGAAAAACGATCAAATTTAGAATAGTTTTAACTATTTTAACATTTATATTATAAGTGTCCTTGCTGGGACTATTATTTAAATTTGAAATTATATCTCTCATTTCATTGAAAGTAACTTCTATGAATTTAAATTCTGAATGGAAGACTAAATTAATTTTTTTTGTATAATCAATAGGATTATTTTGTAAAGGTGGAAGATTCTTGAAAAGGGATTCTGCTATATTTGTAAAAAAAATATTTAAATCAGTGGCACAATGCCTTTTGCATATTTTTTGAATTGTTAATGTATTTATCGTTAGCTTCTTTTTTACTTTTATTAATGTCCTCACGATACCTTTTTTAAATTTATTAAGTGATTCATTGGAAACAATTTGTGGATTAGTTTTATTTAAACTGCTTGATAACTGCAATTTTTCTCTACTTTGTCTTAAGTTGTCATTGAACCAATGTATTTTAGGTATGTTAGGTTCGTTTTGTTTTATAAATTTTGTTTTCATTGGGAAGCTAGAATCACAGACATCTATTATCAGATTTAAAAAATGATCAAATTTGTTATTTACATTTATTTGAGAATTGTTTACAAATGACCAATGTACTTTATCTACATAATTATAAAGTTTAAAGAAGCCTTGTTCTGTTATTGGTCTGTAGGTTATTCTTATTTTATTATTTAATGATGTTTTGTTTTCCACTTCAAAATCAAATGATATAGCAAGATGATCAGATAAATTGGGATCTGTTACTGTTGCAACATAACAATTGCTGTTAAAATTGGTAAATATGTTATCAAGAGTTGCTCCGTTTCTAGTATAGTTATGAACAGTTTTATGTAGTCCGTAGGATTCAAACATATTACATAGTAACTGAGATTCTTTACTATCTGAATGGAAATGTACGTTAAAGTTCCCAGTTATTATAGTACCTTTGTGTAATGATAGCTTATTAAGTGTTGCATCTAATCTATTTAAAAATATGTCAAAATCCTCAAGAGGTGAGCGATAGATTGTCAGTACCTGTATATTGTTGTACATTATACCTGCTATTTCAAAATGTATTTCATCAGATATTTCTTGAGTATCAAAGGCTAACGGAATTGCTTCTATGATATTACTTGTAAAAATACCCACTCCCCCATGTTTATGCGTTGTTCTGCAAAAAGCTGAGAGATTTACAAAACCACTTATGTTCAGAGTGTTTATAATTCGTCAGATCCCAACCAATGTTCATTTGTACAAAGTATATCATAACTTTTACCTATTAAAAAAGCTTCTAGTTCTGAAGTTTTGTTTCTTAGACATTGAATGTTATAATGTAAAATTTTAGAGAAGTTTGACATTTTAGAGGTATCGAGTTTGTTATTAGGTAATTGATATTGATTTGTTTCCATTTCTAATTTTCGTTTCTCATTGTTAATTTTTTGAACTAATACTGGACAGTTATAATCGAATGGGGAATGATTCGAATTCAATTTTAAAGAGAATTTGTCATTTGCTTCTACACGGTTGGGACATCTGTTTGATTCACTATCACTTTAAATGAGACACATTCTGTAAACAATGCCTCTTAATTTTTTTATCATTTCTTGGGCATGTATATCTCATTTTAGAAATTTATCTATTGTGACTCCTAAATACTTTAATGAAGGGACAATTTCTAAACAGGAATCGTTACCTGTTTTTAATTCCTTGAATTCAGGTTGCCCCCTAACATAAGAAGAGAACGTAAGTACTTTTGTTAGATATTTTATCTTCACCTGTACCATTATTATTGTCACTTGAATTAATAATAGAAACGACCTCATTTGGAGTTGTACCGTACAAGAACATGGATCTAGGACTCCTATTTTCATTAGTGTGAGTGTCAGTTTCATGCCTTCGTATTTTTTTTTGCATAAGTTTTACCTATGTTAGCATAGTGTTTACTGAAAGCATTTGAAATATCAATAGGAGTTTTTACAATCTCATCACTTTCAAGCTTCAATTCCTTGATTTCCCATTTATTTTTGATCTTTTTGTTCTCAACTTTATTAATTGTTTCCCATAATGCTTTATTAGACCCTACGTTATCCATAATTTTGTATTTGAAATGATTACACTTAGTTGAATGAGGCCATTGAGTTTATTCCTGTATATTTTATAACAATTATTAATAGTCTCATTATTTGGATATTTTAGATATTGCTGGTAAAGCCAATTTCTAGTTTTTATAGACTTCAAAATGCCTGCTGTGATCCACTCTTTTCTTTTTATGTTTTTATTATAAATGATTTCAATATTAACTGTGTCCCAATTTTCATCCTCCAATGATTTCCTTAATTTATCCTCGTCTATTTTTGTCACCAATAAGTCGTTTTTTACACCTTTAATATGATTTATATTTAATGCTAGTAAAGTGGAATAGTGATCTGTTATGGTTGTCTTTATGATAGCAGCAATATATTCTGTATGAAGTTTATTTTTCATATAAATATGATCGATACAAGATTTGCTTGTATTGCTTTCCCTCTTTTCTCAGACAATGTCCTATGCTGCTTTGTAATTGTACCCCCTAATTCTCAACATTCTAACAAATAGGTACACACAATTACCTCTCCTTGTAAGAAAAAAAATTGTAATACCTACCTTATGAATATCAAGCTAATTAATTTTCAGCATTGCCATGCTAAATGCAATACAATTTTGTATGTTAATCTCTCAAGCTGCTTTTTCAATTATTTTCAATGCTATTTGCAGTATCTGTGAAGCTACTTTTTACTTTATTTTCAGTCCAAATTACAGTCTCTGAGGAATGAGAAGAAGCTATTTTATAAAAAAATCTATTAGCCGTTGAGGAAGCCTAAGCATTTTGTCTGTCTGAAGCAGAATGACATTCTCTTTTGAGCTACCTCAAGGATACACCTTCTTAGTATACCATTCGAAAAGATTTCTCAAACATATCGGTAGTAGAACCATTGTAAAAACCAATTCCCAGTCTTAAAACTGTACGATTTACCCTTTTTGTTATAAATACAAAGATACAGAATTTATTCCTATTAGTAACTTGCAAAATGCAATTGTGTTTCGTTTGTACCTACATGTCTCAAGCAAGTTTGTACATATTCATTTTTATTGCTAGATAGTCTCAGAGAAAGTTATGTTATAAAAAATCTACAACCCGTTGAGGAAGCAATCGAATCTGATACTTATGCCAGGAATAATGAAGAAAAAGGGTGCATTTCATTATTAAGTTTTCCTCCTACCTTTATTCTTTTCATATATACATTTGCAAAGCTCAATTTAAAGTATTGAAACTGTACCATCTATCCTTTGAATGTATCTCCGTCATATGTCTTAATATTGTATAACATCCATAAAGTGATGTATACTTTGTTGAAAGTATACCTTGTGGTAGCAGATTAATTGTTTAACACTTTTATAATCATTTTCATGCATGTAACATCTGTTTTGGTGAAATTTTTCCACCAACTGACATATGTATAAAATGATACATCATGTAAATTGAACATTAAGAATGCTTTCCATTCCAACAACATATGAAATACTCTTGAAAACATCTTTTTCTTGCTTTATTCAATATCATTTACCCATATTTAGCATCGCATACTTGGTAAAATGTAAGACATAACCTTGTGTCTACGTTGAACATGTGAAATCACTATTTGTATTCCTATAAACATAATACACGATACAAATGTCTATAGAAATATCTTTATTGTATATACAGTAACATTATTCGAGTACATTGAAAGTCCTGTACCATCAATTTGAACTAATTCTGAGTGAACCCAATGTTCGTGCTGCTACGTTACTTGAAAATTGCTACTTTTACTGTAGAATATGACAGATATCTTGATATATTCATTGAAAATGTATTGAACTCTGCTCGAATATGATGTACATACCTTTCTATATCGTGTTGTCACGATATTTCTGCAAGAATATATCTGTTGGTTCCAAACCTTGATATAATTCATATATTCAAATCTGAAATAAAGTATGTTGAATCTTATTGTTACATATTGTTCAGACATACCTCTAGAACGTTTTTTAATAGATGGGGCCCCTTTGTTGTATCATATTCAAGTACTTTTGAATGGAAACATGATATTCACAACTTACGCTTGCCAGAGGTTAAATACATGACAGGAGGTTATCTCCGAGACCACAGAGGTTCGCTGGAACATTTTACGACGATAGAAATAGTTTCAGTAGCCCCACATGAACTATAGATGTGGAAATGTACATATTTCCTTCGGAAGTATACCTTCGTCCATGGACCATTTAGGAAGTTTCTGAGCAGTATATAGCTATTTAAGATCTCTTGGTATTATTTCTACATCCTTCCATTATACATACACCTCCAAAATCAGTTCTCTTCGTGAGTTATCACTTAATCCTTACATAGGTTACCGTCAAAACACGTCAAATCTTTATGATTTATTTTAAGCTACTTAGCGGCATTTTTGGGTTACGTCTTGGAATTAGTTTGGTGCCATATTAACATTATCGATGACGATCTTTCGAATGGTGAATTTTAATTGAACGTAGAGGCCCTAGTTTTTGATTTTGGAAAATTCCCGAGAAAATCTTGCAATATGGATGACAAAAATTGGTATTATATCGATTTGAATAAAAATATCCCCAACTCTTGTGTCAGATTAATTAATTTGACGTTTCTAAGAATGCCAAATTTCGCAATTTTATACGAAAGTTTAAACACTCAGATATCTTTAGCGCTTGAGGCTCCGGGATTTTCACTTGGCCTATCGAAATTAGAAGGTTCAAATTGTATAAAAACACAATTGCATGAAGGCCAAACCTCCTATGTAATAAGCTACGAACGAAATCATTTTGAAGTTTCCCTCGAGGAGCCCGCTCCGCGTAAGTTAGAGTTTATACATTTTACCTCGATCTTGTTAATTTGGGGCCGTTTCGTGGCCCGTACGGCCGGCGCCAGCTGTAATAAAGTCTTTTTTGCTATGGGCCGCTAGCATTTATCCGCTTCGGGTATATTTTAGTAGCTAGAAAATTCCCTTTGGTACGTTGCACGTTAGACGTGCATAGGTGAGACCTGAGAGTACCCGTTCCTATTTTAATTAAATTTTCATATTTAAACGGAATTTTTGGAAAAAAGAAGGGCTGTCGGGTGCGTATCCCGACTAAATCTAACTACATGGAGTGAAATCGGTACGCAAAAAGCCCCCGTAAAGAAGTTCTATGTTCCTAACTTTTGCACCATTTCAACTCGCGAGCTACGGGCTTCTAACGTGAACGTCATTCGATTTACGGAAAATTAACTATTTCAAAACCGTTTTGGACCCGGTTTGGGGCTATCACGACCTTTTAAAAGGTTCAAAGTTAACGTTTCAATCATTTTTTGGGCTCGCTGCGCTCGCTTCATTTAGCTTGTCGTGTTCAAAAATGTTCGTCGATTAGGTCGAAAATCGCATATTCCTAGTTTGATTTTTAGTAACTTGACTACCAACCTAATAAGCCGCTTATTCTAATACCGACTAGTTGATTTTACGGGCTACGCCCCGCTGTGCTACGCCCCGCTAAGTTACGCCCCGCTGACGTACAGTTGTTTTCATGTGCAACGCCTTTTTGAGGGTTTAGTCGGATGGTGCGTGGTAACCTTTATGTGAGGCGTATGGGCACCTTTAGGTTGTCACTGTGACAGACGTCACTCTGGCAGTTGTAGGTTATATAGAGATGGGTACGCGTTTATAGAAACTTTTACTATTAGCACATGTCACAAGTTATTCTATGGTATAAATCGTATGTCACTTTGACATATATAGGTTATATAGAGAGTTGTAGGTATTCATAGAAGAGTATAAAATTAGAATGGAGTCAAATCTTAGTCGAAGGAGTAGTTCTAGAGTACTCTCCTGAATTTGTGACGTACGTCACTTTGCCAATGGTAGGTTATATAATTCAATCATTGAAACTTCAAGTATTGCAAAAGAAAATGCTCATAAAATATAGTCGCTCTACAACTACATGGCTCCTCAAATACTATACAACAAATTAAAATATTGCAACTCCACTTTTTCAAAATTAAAATGTCTTTGAATCATTGATATTGTAAAATACAAATTTAATTAATTCATTGACGGAAGTACATTCTGATATTAACTTGTTTAAAAATCTTTGGCACTTTAAGAAAGAATCTACATATAGTTACTATAACAGTTACTTACTTATACGGATATTAATCAAGTATCATTTTCATTACTTATTTGAATGAAAAGCAACTCTATTTTTCCAAAAGTACCTACCTATTTTAACCAAACAGAGGAAGGTACCTTATAGAAAACCGTTTATTTATCCAAAATTAACCATTTCAAAACAGTTTTCGAGCCGGTTTGTGGCTATCACCACCTTCTAAAAGGTTCAAAGTTAACATTTCGACCATTGGCAAATTTATATCCTAATCCAGGAAACCCTCAAGTTCCAGTGAATACGATATTGTTCCAGCAGGATGGAGCACCACCACATTACCAATTTAATGTCCGGCAGTACGATTGAATGGCCAGCGCGATCACCTGATCTTACATTATTAGATTTCTATCTATGGGGATATGTGAAGACCATTGTGTACAAAACTAAACCTTTTGATTTAAATGACTTGAAAGAACGAATAACGCTTGTGATGAGGTCAATCACGCCTGATATGTTCAATAATGTTAGAAGACAGTTTTATTTAAGATTAGGAACATCTACTTTATTAAAATACATAGTTCTTTTTAGTGTTTTACATTTTATCACGTTTTGAATTACATTTTAGTTTTTGATTGTATTGTAGCGAATTTCGGTAACCACATGATTTTATTTTATTCTATGTTAATTGTTGCAATAAACTTGAAAGCGATAACATTTTTGAATGGAGAGACCTTTCAAACGATATATCACAAGCCTATACTTCCTATTTCAAAAATAGGGGGTTGTACCTGACATTCAGAGGGGGTTGAAGATAGGGGTCGCATTTTCACGTAGAAGGACGTCAATTTATAATTTAAATTTGACATGTTTCGGGATTTTTTTTAAATATGTATAGTAATCGAAATAATGAATTTATTCCGTTTGGCGTTTACACACTGTATAGACAACACCCATAAGCACTTTGAAAACTGTCACATTATCCTAATAATTCAATAAACTCAGCATTATACATATTTAAATTTAGTTCGATATAAATTGGAGGCATCGATAAAAGACTTGTTGAGAATTCTGACCACTGTTTATTCAGAGCAGAGGGTAGAGGTTCGTTCCAATGTTATTTTTTGAGCCATAGCCATAACCAATATAGGCCCCACTAATTCAAGAGGATCATAAAATTTGCAAACGAAACTTAAAATTTGTCTTTTGGTAAAATGACTATTCAAACATTGGGGTGGACAAACCATTTTGAATTTATCTAAGTTTACATCATAAAATAAACCTAAAGTTTCAAAAACCATATTAGCAGTATTCATATCAATGTCATCAAAATGCTGATTTTCAATTGATATGTCCTTAAGAAGTTTCTTCCTATTGGAACACCATTTATGTAGCTTGAATGTACCCAATTTTAAAAGTTCGATCAATTCATTTTATAATTAAGTATGATTTAATAAGATTTATACTATTGTTATCAAAGTTGTATTCTTGGAGCTTTTGCATCAACAGATCATGGGACACACAGTCAAAAGCCTTGGTAACGTCAAAAAAGGAGGCTTGCATGAACTTCTTCTCCTCAAAACATTCTCGAACATAGCTAGTAAGTTTGTTTATAGCAGCTGTAGTAGAAACATTGCTACGAAATCCAAATTGACATTTATTAAACAAATTATTTGCCTCAAAATAGTATGTTATTTGCCGTTTCAGCACAGTCTCAAAAAGTTTGCCTAAGATGGGTGTAATTGATATTGGCCTATAGTTATTAACATCATCGCATAAGCCTTTTTTGTAAATCGGAACTACTTTAGATATTTTGAGGGAATCTGGAAAAATGTTAGAGGTGATACATTGGTTTATAATTTTACATAGAGGAAAAACGATCAAATTTAGAATAGTTTTAACTATTTTAACATTTATATTATAAGTGTCCTTGCTGGGACTATTATTTAAATTTGAAATTATATCTCTCATTTCATTGAAAGTAACTTCTATGAATTTAAATTCTGAATGGAAGACTAAATTAATTTTTTTTGTATAATCAATAGGATTATTTTGTAAAGGTGGAAGATTCTTGACAAGGGATTCTGCTATATTTGTAAAAAAAATATTTAAATCAGTGGCACACTGCCTTTTGCATATTTTTTGAATTGTTAATGTATTTATCGTTAGCTTCTTTTTTACTTTTATTAATGTCCTCACGACACCTTTTTTAAATTTATTAAGTGATTCCTTGGAAACAATTTGTGGATTAGTTTTATTTAAACTGCTTGATAACTGCAATTTTTCTCTACTTTGTCTTAAGTTGTCATTGAACCAATGTATTTTAGGTATGTTAGGTTCGTTTTGTTTTATAAATTTTGTTTTGATTGGGAAGCTAGAATCAAAGCCATCTACTATCAGATTTAGGAAATGATCAAATTTGTTATTTACATTTGTTTGAGAATTGTTTACAAATGACCAATCTACTTTATCTACATAATTATAAAGTTTGAAGAAGCCTTGTTCTGTTATTGGTCTGTAGGTTATTCTGATTTTATTATTTAATGATGTTTTGTTTTCCGCTTCAAAATTAAATGATATAGCAAGATGATCAGATAAATTGAGATCTGTTACAGTTGCAACATAACAATTGCTGTTAAAATTGGTAAATATGTTATCAAGAGTTGCTCCGTTTCTAGTATAGTTATGAACAGTTTTATGTAGTCTGTAGGATTCAAACATATTACATAGTAACTGAGATTCTTTACTATCTGAATGGAAATGTACGTTAAAGTTCCCAGTTATTATAGTACCTTTGTGTAATGATAGCTTATTAAATGTTGCATCTAATCTATTTAAAAATATGTCAAAATCCCCAAGAGGTGAGCGATAGATTGTCAGTACCTGTATATTGTTGTACATTATACCTGCTATTTCAAAATGTATTTCATCAGATATTTCTTGAGTATCAAAGGCTAACGGAATTGCTTCTATGATATTACTTATAAAAATACCCACTCCCCCATGTTTATGCGTTGTTCTGCAAAAAGCTGAGAGATTTACAAAACCACTTATGTTCAGAGTGTTTATAATTCGTCAGATCCCAACCAATGTTCATTTATACAAAGTATATCATAACTTTTACCTATTAGAAAAGCTTCTAGTTCTGAAGTTTTGTCTCTTAGACATTGAATGTTATAATGTAAAATTTTAGAGAAGTTTGACATTTTAGAGGTATCGAGTTTGTTATTAGGTAATTGCTATTGATTTGTTTCCATTTCTAATTTTCGTTAATTATTTGAACTAACACTGGACAGTTATAATCGAATGGGGAATGATTCGAATTCAATTTTAAAGAGAATTTGTCATTTGCTTCTACACGGTTGGGACATCTGTTTGATTCACTATCACAATTAATACCAGAGTGATCACGATTGCCACATTTCAAACAAACATTTTCTATTTTACAGTCTTTAGCACTATGACCAAAACCTGAGCAGTTATAGCACCTATAGATACCAAAATATTCATAGACAGAACATGCTCCAAACCGAATATATAAAGCTCCATTTTCAATGTGGAAACTGATATCATTAGGATATTATGTACTTATATGTTTGAAAAGTATTCATTTTAGATTTATTTAGTTTGTAATCGTTTTACATATAACATCAGAAGTAGGTAGATATATTAAATAAATTCAATTAATCCTTTGAATGGAGGGTAACTCTATTTCTTCAAAAGTACCTACCTATATAATAGTTAAATCAATAATTTTCTTACTTCTTGTGGAGTAACATACCTACATTACTATTTAAGTAATCGAAGATGACCCAACCCCCTTTTGGTTGTGATTTATTATTTGGAAAAGTTTCCCAGTAAAGAGAGTACCTAAATAGAACCAGTATGTAGGAGGGTATTCCTCTTTATAATGTAATTCGATAGCTACTCTGTACTTTGATAGTATTTTTAGTAGATGATGGTGATTATTCTTTATTTAGTGATATAGTTTATCCACAATGGGAACTCTTTTGATATGTTTATTAAATTTTCAAATGTAAAAGAAAAAACCTAAATAAAACCACCTGTTTGTGAATGAACAATTACTTGAAATCAGACAATGATATATTATGCAAGTCTGTAACTATACCATTCTCTTTTCTGAAGTAAGATACAGTTACCACTTAAGTAATCGAAGGACAATACCTAAAACCCCAACACCCCTTAGGGTCTGATATATTATTTGGAAATCTTTCCTCAGTTGAAGTTAAAATGTTATTCGATAACTTTCAAATATAAATAAAAAAAAAATCAACCTTATCCAGTAAAAGAACTGCTCAATTACAGAGAATCTGTCAACTCTGATGCCTTTTGCTTGTCGAAAGGTCCTTTGTACTTTAATAGTATTTTTAGTGGATAATGGTGATTATTTCTTATTTAGTGATATAGTTTATCCACAATGTGAACTCTTTTATTATTTATTAAATTCTCAAATGTAAAAGAAAAAACCTAAATAAAACCAACTATTTGTGAATCAACAAATACTTGAAATCAGACAATGATATATTATGCAAGTCTGTAACTATACCATTCTCTTTTCTGAAGTAAGATACAGTTACTACTTAAGTAATCGAAGGAGAATACCTCCCACCTCTACCCCGTTAGGTCTGACATATTATTTGGAAATCTTTCCTCAGTTGAAGTTGAAATGTTATTCGATAACTTTCAATCAGATAATGTTGTTTGCAACTACTTTTGTATGTAAATCTCTCAAGCTGCTTTTTCAATTATTTTTAATGCTATTTGCATTACCTGTGAAGTTACTTTATGCTAGCTAGTTACAGTACAGAGAAATCAGAGGAAGGTATGTTATAATAAAAAAATTATTACCCGTTTTTCTCTTTTCAGCCCGAATCTATCTGATATATGTCAGGAATAACTGAATGAATGGAAGTATGTCATCATTAAACTTTACTCTAACCTGGGTTCTTTTCAAATATATATTTACAAAGCTCAATTTGAAGTATTGAAACTGTACAATCTATCATTTGTAAACTTTCCCGTCATCTCTCTTAATGTTGTATAACATCCATATAGTGATGTATACTTTGTCGAAAGTATACCTTGTGGCAGCAACTTCATTGTTGAAGACTTTTATAATCATTTTCATGCATGTACGTTTCCATACAATTTTGATAACGATTTGGTGAAATTTTTCCACCAACTGACATATGTATGAAATGATAGGTACTTACATGTAAATTGAACATTGAATGCTTTCCTTTCCAAGAACATATGAAATACTCTTGTATACATCTTTCCTTATTCCATATAATTTATCCATATTTGGCATTGAATTCTTGAAAGATGTTATTATATGTATGTATCATAACGTTGTATCTACGTTCGAAATGTGAAATGACAATTTAGATCCTAATACATAATACACCATACACATGTATATGAAAATATCTTTATTGTATCTATAGTGACATTACTCGAGTACTTTGAAAGGCTTGTACTGTGAATTTGAAGTAATTCTGAGTGAATCCAATGATCGTGCTGCTACTGGAAGATGCTACGCTTACTGTAGAATATGACACATATCTTGTTATGTACCTTAGTAAATCAGTTGTACTAATATCGTAGATGATGTACATACCTTTCTTAATCGTTTTGTTATTCTTTCATCCCTATGTACTTTAGTTTGTTGCAAGAATATGTATGTAGGCACCATAATTGATATTCTCAATTTATCTATTTCTAAAATAAAATATGGAAAGTCTTATTGTTACACATTGTTCAGACATACCTCTAGAACGTTTTTTAATAGATGGGGCCCCACGTTCATATCTTATTTATGTAGTTTTATTGACTTTTAGTTAGAGACATGTTGTTTACTACATATAACTCCCAGACTATGAATAAGGTTAGATTTTGGTGAAATAAGACCATAGATTTGTTGCATAGCTTATTGAAAAGATTCTACAGTCGATATATATGCTATTTCGTGCCCCAAAGCTTCCAAGGATGTAGAAATGTACTTGTACCCCTAGGAAGTATACCTTCGTCCATGGACCATTTAGGAAGTTTCTGAGCAGTATATAGTTATTTAAGATCTCTTGGTATTATTTCTACATCGTTCCATTATACATACACCTCCAAAATCAGTTCTCTTCGTGAGTTATCACTTAATCCTTACATAGGTTACCGTCAAAACACGTCAAATCTTTATGATTTATTTTAAGCTACTTAGCGGCATTTTTGGGTTACGTCTTGGAATTAGTTTGGTGCCATATTAACATTATCGATGACGATCTTTCGAATGGTGAATTTTAATTGAACGTAGAGGCCCTAGTTTTTGATTTTGGAAAATTCCCGAGAAAATCTTGCAATATGGATGACAAAAATTGGTATTATATCGATTTGAATAAAAATATCCCCAACTCTTGTGTCAGATTAATTAATTTGACGTTTCTAAGAATGCCAAATTTCGCAATTTTATACGAAAGTTTAAACACTCAGATATCTTTAGCGCTTGAGGCTCCGGGATTTTCACTTGGCCTATCGAAATTAGAAGGTTCAAATTGTATAAAAACACAATTGCATGAAGGCCAAACCTCCTATGTAATAAGCTACGAACGAAATCATTTCGAAGTTTCCCTCGAGGAGCCCGCTCCGCGTAAGTTAGAGTTTATACATTTTACCTCGATCTTGTTAATTTGGGGCCGTTTCGTGGCCCGTACGGCCGGCGCCAGCTGTAATAAAGTCTTTTTTGCTATGGGCCGCTAGCATTTATCCGCTTCGGGTATATTTTAGTAGCTAGAAAATTCCCTTCGGTGCTTCGCACGTCAGACGTGCATAGCTGAGACCTGAGAGTACCTGTTTCTATTTGGATTAAATTTTCGTATTTAAAAGACATTTTGGGGCCCGAGACTATGCTATTAAGTTGACCCGGTTCATAATCTAACGACATGGATCGAAAACCGCACTCCAAATGTCCCCTTAAAGTCGTAGGAGGGAGCACTATTTTTGCACTTTTCTAACTCGCGTGCTACGCGCTTCTCGCGTGAACGTCATTCGATTTACGGAAAATTAACTATTTCAAAACAGTTTTCGACCCGGTTTGGGGCTTATGCGACCTTCTAAAAGGTTCAAAGTTAACGTTTCAATCATTTTTCGAGCTCGCTGCGCTCGCTTCGTTTAGCTTGTCGTGTTCAAAAATGTTCGTCGATTAGGTCGAAAATCGCATATTCCTAGTTTGATTTTTAGTAACTTGACTACCAACCTAATAAGCCGCTTATTCTAATACCGACTAGTTGATTTTACGGGCTACGCCCCGCTAAGATGCAGTTTTTTATGTGCAACGCCTTTGTAAGGGTTTAGTCGGATGGTGCGTGGTAACCTTTATGTGAGGCGTACGGGCACCTTTAGGTTGTCACTGTGACAGACGTCGCTCTGGCAGTTGTAGGTTATATAGAGATGGGTACGCGTTTATAGAAACTTTTACTATTAGCACGTGTCACAAGTTATTCTATGGTTTGGATCGTATGTCACTTTGACATTTATTGGTTAGATAGATTGAGAGTGGTAGATATTCATAGAAGAGTATAAAATTGGAATGGAGTCAAATCTTAGTCGAAGGTATAGTTGTAGAGTACGTCACTTGGCCAATTCAAGGTTATATAATTCAATCATTGAAACTTCAAGTATTGCAAAAGAAAATGCTCATAAAATATAGTCGCTCTACAACTACATGGCTCCTCAAATACTATACAACAAATTAAAATATTGCAACTCCACTTTTTCAAAATTAAAATGTCTTTGAATCATTGATATTGTAAAATACAAATTTAATTAATTCATTGACGGAAGTACATTCTGATATTAACTTGTTTAAAAATCTTTGGCACATTATGAAAGAATCTACATATAGTTACTATAACAGTTACTTACTTATACGGATGTATCATTTTCATTACTTATTTGAATGAAAAGCAACTCTATTTTTCCAAAAGTACCTAACTATTTTAACTAAACAGAGGAAGGTACCTTATAGAAAACCGTTTATTTATCCAAAATTAACCATTTCAAAACAGTTTTCGAGCAGATTTGTGGCTATCACCACCTTCTAAAAGGTTCAAAGTTAACATTTCGACCATTGGCAAATTTATATCCTAATCCAGGAAACCCTCAAGTTCCAGTGAATACGATATGATTCCAGCAGGATGGAGCACCACCACATTACCAATTTAATGTCCGGCAGTACGATTGAATGGTCAGCGCGATCACCTGATCTTACATTATTAGATTTCTTTCTATGGGGATATGTGAAGACCATTGTGTACAAAACTAAACCTTTTGATTTAAATGACTTGAAAGAACGAATAACGCTTGTGATGAGGTCAATCACGCCTGATATGTTCAATAATGTTAGAAGACAGTTTTATTTAAGATTAGGAACATCTACTTTATTAAAATACATAGTTCTTTTTAGTGTTTTACATTTTATCACGTTTTGAATTACATTTTAGTTTTTGATTGTATTGTAGCGAATTTCGGTAACCACATGATTTTATTTTATTCTATGTTAATTGTTGCAATAAACTTGAAAGCGATAACATTTTTGAATGGAGAGACCTTTCAAACGATATATCACAAGCCTATACTTCCTATTTCAAAAATAGGGTGTTGTACCTGACATTCAGAGGGGGTTGAAGATAGGGGTCGCATTTTCACGTAGAAGGACGTCAATTTATAATTTAAATTTGACATGTTTCGGGATTTTTTTTAAATATGTATAGTAATCGAAATAATGAATTTATTCCGTTTGGCGTTTACACACTGTATAGACAACACCCATAAGCACTTTGAAAACTGTCACATTATCCTAATAATTCAATAAACTCAGCATTATACATATTTAAATTTAGTTCGATATAAATTGGAGGCATCGATAAAAGACTTGTTGAGAATTCTGACCACTGTTTATTCAAAGCAGAGGGTAGAGGTTCGTTCCAATGTTATTTTTTGAGCCATAGCCATAACCAATATAGGCCCCACCAATTCAAGAGGATCATAAAATTTGCAAACGAAACTTAAAATTTGTCTTTTGGTAAAATGACTATTCAAACATTGGGGTGGACAAACCATTTTGAATTTATCTAAGTTTACATCATAAAATAAACCTAAAGTTTCAAAAACCATATTAGCAGTATTCATATCAATGTCATCAAAATGCTGATTTTCAATTGATATGTCCTTAAGAAGTTTCTTCCTATTGGAACACCATTTATGTAGCTTGAATGTACCCAATTTTAAAAGTTCGATCAATTCATTTTATAATTAAGTATGATTTAATAAGATTTATACTATTGTTATCAAAGTTGTATTCTTGGAGCTTTTGCATCAACAGATCATGGGACACACAGTCAAAAGCCTTGGTAACGTCGAAAAAGGAGGCTTGCATGAACTTCTTTTCCTCAAAACATTCTCGAACATAGCTAGTAAGTTTGTTTATAGCAGCTGTAGTAGAAACATTGCTACGAAATCCAAATTGACATTTATTAAACCAATTATTTGCCTCAAAATAGTATGTTATTTGCCGTTTCAGCACAGTCTCAAAAATTTTGCCAAAGATGGGTGTAATTGATATTGGCCTATAGTTATCAACATCATCGCATAAGCCTTTTTTGTAAATCGGAACTACTTTAGATATTTTGAGGGAATCTGGAAAAATGTTAGAGGTGATACGTTGGTTTATAATTTTACATAGAGGAAAAACGATAAAATTTAGAATAGTTTTAAGTATTTTAACATTTATATTATAAGTGTCCTTGCTGGGACTATTATTTAAATTTGAAATTATATCTCTCATTTCATTGAAAGTAACTTCTATGAATTTAAATTCTGAATGGAAGACTGAATTAATTTTTTTTGTATAATCAATAGGATTATTTTGTAAAGGTGGAAGATTCTTGACAAGGGATTCTGCTATATTTGTAAAAAAAATATTTAAATCAGTGGCACAATGCCTTTTGCATATTTTTTGAATTGTTAATGTATTTATCGTTAGCTTCTTTTTTACTTTTATTAATGTCCTCACGATACCTTTTTTAAATTTATTAAGTGATTCATTGGAAACAATTTGTGGATTAGTTTTATTTAAACTGTTTGATAACTGCAATTTTTCTCTACTTTGTTTTAAGTTGTCATTGAACCAATGTATTTTAGGTATGTTAGGTTCGTTTTGTTTTATAAATTTTGTTTTCATTGGGAAGCTAGAATCACAGACATCTATTATCAGATTTAAAAAATGATCAAATTTGTTATTTACATTTATTTGAGAATTGTTTACAAATGACCAATGTACTTTATCTACATAATTATAAAGTTTAAAGAAGCCTTGTTCTGTTATTGGTCTGTAGGTTATTCTGATTTTATTATTTAATGATGTTTTGTTTTCCACTTCAAAATTAAATGATATAGCAAGATGATCAGATAAATTGAGATCTGTTACTGTTGCAACATAACAATTGCTGTTAAAATTGGTAAATATGTTATCAAGAGTTGCTCCGTTTCTAGTATAGTTATGAACAGTTTTATGTAGTCTGTAGGATTCAAACATATTACATAGTAACTGAGATTCTTTACTATCTGAATGGAAATGTACGTTAAAGTTCCCAGTTATTATAGTACCTTTGTGTAATGATAGCTTATTAAATGTTGCATCTAATCTATTTAAAAATATGTCAAAATCCCCAAGAGGTGAGCGATAGATTGTCAGTACCTGTATATTGTTGTACATTATACCTGCTATTTCAAAATGTATTTCATCAGATATTTCTTGAGTATCAAAGGCTAACGGAATTGCTTCTATGATATTACTTATAAAAATACCCACTCCCCCATGTTTATGCGTTGTTCTGCAAAAAGCTGAGAGATTTACAAAACCACTTATGTTCAGAGTGTTTATAATTCGTCAGATCCCAACCAATGTTCATTTATACAAAGTATATCATAACTTTTACCTATTAGAAAAGCTTCTAGTTCTGAAGTTTTGTCTCTTAGACATTGAATGTTATAACGTAAAATTTTAGAGAAGTTTGACATTTTAGAGGTATCGAGTTTGTTATTAGGTAATTGCTATTGATTTGTTTCCATTTCTAATTTTCGTTAATTATTTGAACTAACACTGGACAGTTATAATCGAATGGGGAATGATTCGAATTCAATTTTAAAGAGAATTTGTCATTTGCTTCTACACGGTTGGGACATCTGTTTGATTCACTATCACAATTAATACCAGATTGATCATGATTGCCACATTTCAAACAAACATTTTCTATTTTACAGTCTTTAGCACTATGACCAAAACCTGAGCAGTTATAGCACCTATAGATACCAAAATATTCATAGACAGAACATGCTCCAAACCGAATATATAAAGCTCCATTTTCAATGTGGAAACTGATATCATTAGGATATTATGTACTTATATGTTTGAAAAGTATTCATTTTAGATTTATTTAGTTTGTAATCGTTTTACATATAACATCAGAAGTAGGTAGATATATTAAATAAATTCAATTAATCCTTTGAATGGAGGGTAGCTCTATTTCTTCAAAAGTACCTACCTATATAATAGTTAAATCAATAATTTTCTTACTTCTTGTGGAGTAACATACCTACATTACTATTTAAGTAATCGAAGATGACCCAACCCCCTTTTGGTTGTGATTTATTATTTGGAAAAGTTTCCCAGTAAAGAGAGTACCTAAATAGAACCAGTATGTAGGAGGGTATTCCTCTTTATAATGCAATTCGATAGCTACTCTGTACTTTGATAGTATTTTTAGTAGATGATGGTGATTATTCTTTATTTAGTGATATAGTTTATCCACAATGGGAACTCTTTTGATATGTTTATTAAATTTTCAAATGTAAAAGAAAAAACCTAAATAAAACCACCTATTTGTGAATGAACAAATACTTGAAATCAGACAATGATATATTATGCAAGTCTGTAACTATACCATTCTCTTTTCTGAAGTAAGATACAGTTACCACTTAAGTAATCGAAGGACAATACCTAAAACCCCAACACCCCTTAGGGTCTGATATATTATTTGGAAATCTTTCCTCAGTTGAAGTTAAAATGTTATTCGATAACTTTCAAATATAAATAAAAAAAAAATCAACCTTATCCAGTAAAAGAACTGCTCAATTACAGAGAATCTGTCAACTCTGATGCCTTTTGCTTGTCGAAAGGTCCTTTGTACTTTAATAGTATTTTTAGTGGATAATGGTGATTATTTCTTATTTAGTGATATAGTTTATCCACAATGTGAACTCTTTTATTATTTATTAAATTCTCAAATGTAAAAGAAAAAACCTAAATAAAACCAACTATTTGTGAATCAACAAATACTTGAAATCAGACAATGATATATTATGCAAGTCTGTAACTATACCATTCTCTTTTCTGAAGTAAGATACAGTTACTACTTAAGTAATCGAAGGAGAATACCTCCCACCTCTACCCCGTTAGGTCTGACATATTATTTGGAAATCTTTCCTCAGTTGAAGTTGAAATGTTATTCGATAACTTTCAATCAGATAATGTTGTTTGCAACTACTTTTGTATGTAAATCTCTCAAGCTGCTTTTTCAATTATTTTTAATGCTATTTGCATTATCTGTCAAGTTACTTTATGCTAGCTAGTTACAGTACAGAGAAATCAGAGGAAGGTATGTTATAATAAAAAAATTATTACCCGTTTTTCTCTTTTCAGCCCGAATCTATCTGATATATGTCAGGAATAACTGAATGAATGGAAGTATGTCATCATTAAACTTTACTCTAACCTGGGTTCTTTTCAAATATATATTTACAAAGCTCAATTTGAAGTATTGAAACTGTACAATCTATCATTTGTAAACTTTCCCGTCATCTCTCTTAATGTTGTATAACATCCATATAGTGATGTATACTTTGTCGAAAGTATACCTTGTGGCAGCAACTTCATTGTTGAAGACTTTTATAATCATTTTCATGCATGTACGTTTCCATACAATTTTGATAACGATTTGGTGAAATTTTTCCACCAACTGACATATGTATGAAATGATAGGTACATGTAAATTGAACATTGAATGCTTTCCTTTCCAAGAACATATGAAATACTCTTGTATACATCTTTCCTTATTCCATATAATTTATCCATATTTGGCATTGAATTCTTGAAAGATGTTATTATATGTATGTATCATAACGTTGTATCTACGTTCGAAATGTGAAATGACAATTTAGATCCTAATACATAATACACCATACACATGTATATGAAAATATCTTTATTGTATCTATAGTGACATTACTCGAGTACTTTGAAAGGCTTGTACTGTGAATTTGAAGTAATTCTGAGTGAATCCAATGATCGTGCTGCTACTGGAAGATGCTACGCTTACTGTAGAATATGACACATATCTTGTTATGTACCTTAGTAAATCAGTTGTACTAATATCGTAGATGATGTACATACCTTTCTTAATCGTTTTGTTATTCTTTCATCCCTATGTACTTTAGTTTGTTGCAAGAATATGTATGTAGGCACCATAATTGATATTCTCAATTTATCTATTTCTAAAATAAAATATGGAAAGTCTTATTGTTACACATTGTTCAGACATACCTCTAGAACGTTTTTTAATAGATGGGGCCCCACGTTCATATCTTATTTATGTAGTTTTATTGACTTTTAGTTAGAGACATGTTGTTTACTACATATAACTCCCAGACTATGAATAAGGTTAGATTTTGGTGAAATAAGACCATAGATTTGTTGCATAGCTTATTGAAAAGATTCTACAGTCGATATATATGCTATTTCGTGCCCCAAAGCTTCCAAGGATGTAGAAATGTACTTGTACCCCTAGGAAGTATACCTTCGTCCATGGACCATTTAGGAAGTTTCTGAGCAGTATATAGCTATTTAAGATCTCTTGGTATTATTTCTACATCGTTCCATTATACATACACCTCCAAAATCGGTTCTCTTCGTGAGTTATCACTTAATCCTTACATAGGTTACCGTCAAAACACGTCAAATCTTTATGATTTATTTTAAGCTACTTAGCGGCATTTTTGGGTTACGTCTTGGAATTAGTTTGGTGTCATATTAACATTATCGATGACGATCTTTCGAATGGTGAATTTTAATTGAACGTAGAGGCCCTAGTTTTTGATTTTGGAAAATTCCCGAGAAAATCTTGCAATATGGATGACAAAAATTGGTATTATATCGATTTGAATAAAAATATCCCCAACTCTTGTGTCAGATTAATTAATTTGACGTTTCTAAGAATGCCAAATTTCGCAATTTTATACGAAAGTTTAAACACTCAGATATCTTTAGCGCTTGAGGCTCCGGGATTTTCACTTGGCCTATCGAAATTAGAAGGTTCAAATTGTATAAAAACACAATTGCATGAAGGCCAAACCTCCTATGTAATAAGCTACGAACGAAATCATTTTGAAGTTTCCCTCGAGGAGCCCGCTCCGCGTAAGTTAGAGTTTATACATTTTACCTCGATCTTGTTAATTTGGGGCCGTTTCGTGGCCCGTGCGGCCGGCGCCAGCTGTAATAAAGTCTTTTTTGCTATGGGCCGCTAGCATTTATCCGCTTCGGGTATATTTTAGTAGCTGGAAAATTCCCTTTGGTACGTTGCACGTTAGACGTGCATAGGTGAGACCTGAGAGTACCTGTTTCTATTTTAATTAAATTTTCGTATTTAAAAGACATTTTGGGGCTCAAAAATGTGCCTATCCTATGACCCCGCTCATAATCTAACGACATGGAGCGAAAACGGCACGCCAAAAGTCCTCGTAAAGACGTTCTATGTACCGTAAATTTGCACTTTTCTAACTCGCGAGCTACGGGCTTCTAACGTGAACGTCATTCGATTTACGGAAAATTAACTATTTCAAAACAGTTTTCGACCCGGTTTGGGGCTATCACCACCTTTTAAAAGGTTCAAAGTTAACGTTTCAATCATTTTTCGAGCTCGCTGCGCTCGCTTCGTTTAGCTTGTCGTGTCCAAAGTTGACCGTCGATATGGTCGAAAATCGCATATTCCTAGTTTGATTTTTAGTAACTTGACTACCAACTTAAACTGCCGCTTATTCTAATACCGACTAGTTGATTTTACGGGCTACGCCCCGCTGAGCAAGGCCCGCTGACGTACAGTTGTTTTCATGTGCAACGCCTTTTCGAGGGTTTAGTCGGATAGTGCGTGGTAACCTTTATGTGAGTTATGGGCACCTTTAGGTTGTCACTTGGACAAACGTCAACTTGACAGTTGTAGGTTACATAGATAAAATGCAAGGAACAACTGAGTAAATGGGAGTATTTCGTTATTGAATTTTAATCCTACTATAACTCTTTCTTTTATGGAGTAACAACATTACTATCCAAGTAATCGAAGGAGATGACCCCACCCCCTTAACAAGAAACCACTGTTAAGTAATATTCTCATAATGTACAAACGCATATTGCTATGGTCTTAAAGCAACTGAAATTCGAAGCTATTTGTTTGTAATAACTCGACCCAGATGTAGATTTATGACGTACTTGAAAAGGTTTTAGACCTGCATTGGAATTTAGTTTACTTTAAGCGTTCTTCCTAAAATATACTTTTAACATTATAAAGACGTATGTAGGAATTTGCAAGAGTTTTAATTAATCAAGTTAGTATAAATCTGACTCAATCTCTGAATATCATTCCTATGATTTACAGAATTTGAATCCCTTTTTATGTGAATCATCTCCAGGATAGATCTTTTATAAAAATTGATTTCTTTAGTTAAAATATTAACATTTTTGTAATCAAATTGATGGTTATAATCAAAACAGTGCTTAGCAAGGGCGGTGGAATTTTCTAAGTTATTATTTCTTGTGCTATACTTATGGCCGTACATTCTTTTTGTAAATATTGTTTAGAGATTCCAGTATAAGTTCCATCACAATCTAAACAATTAAATTTATATACTGTGTGGGTTTGTTTATCTTTAGGTATTACAGGTTTTAGATTTGAGAAATATTTCCCAACACAGTTAGTAGGTTTATGCGCAACATTTATATCGTACTTTTTCAAACATTTCTTAATTTTTTCTGAGGTCTCCGGAATGTATGGTAAAGTTATATAATTGTCTGTATTACCTGTTATGTTATTTTTATAAGAAGAACCATTATAGATTTTGTTTATGTGCTAATTAGTTTTAGTTAACCCCCTTTTTAACAAAATAAGTCTTCTGATGATGGTCGTGAGACCGAAACCTACGTAAAGACGAACATTTATAACAGAGTGTTAATGTGACCTAATTCCCGAGAATTTTTTATATAATTCATACTGGGTCAAGAATCTTATTATATTATTAAATATCTTGGTATAATCATTGACAAAAATCTTAGGTGGAATATTCAAGTAGAACATTTAGCAAGCAAAGTAAGAAAACTAATTTATGCTTAAAAATATATACAAAGCTCTGGTGGAATCTTTATTGAAATATGGCATCGAAGCGTGGGGGGTCTATATAAAAATGCAATGGAACCTCTTAATGTTGTACAAAATTACGTCTTAAAAATAATATTAAACAAATCAAAAAGATTTTCTACGGATATTTTATACAAACAAATGAATGTGCTAAAAGTTAGAACACTTTACATATATCAATGTCTAATCTACATGCATCTAAAAGTGGAAACTAAGTGCATAGATCAAGCCTATCACACAAGAGCAGCTTACAATGAAGAAATCAAAATTAATAAATTCGCCAAAAGAAAATGTCAAAATAGTATTTCCTTCAACGGATCAAAAGTCTTTAACAAACTTCCGTTAGCATTGAGATCAATTAATAATGATGTTAAAAGATTCAAATATGAAGTCTATATTTATCTCATTGATAACGCCCACATATTTGTGAGTTGTCTCAGCGTTTCTTAATTATTGTTATATTGCTCACTCGAAATATCAATTATATTTATTATCTGACTAATAAATCGTAATATATAATATTCAATTATCTACTGTACTGTTGTAATAAATTATACGGCACAATACAAACCTCTTGGCGTTTAAGTGTCTATTTTCCTGTATTCACGTGATACCAGTTTTAGTTTCAATAAACATATTCTTAGGTATTCTTATTCTTATACTCCTCTCTTTTCTGAAGTTACATATAGCCTACTATTTAAGTAATCGATGGAGAATACTCTCCTCTCCTGGTTGTGATATATTATTTGGAAACGTTTGCAACTCTATCAACTTTTTCAAAAGTGAAAGGTGTCTTTGAATCATTCAACTTCATACAAAGAAAATAGAAATTTAATTAATCATTTGAATGAAGGGTAACTCTTATTTCTTCAAAAGTACCTACCTATATAATACTTGAATCAATGATTTTCTTATCTCATATTAGTAACATACATTACTATTTAAGTAATCGAAGAAGATGAGCCCACCCCCTTTTGGTTGTGACTTATTATTTGGAAAAGTTTCCCAGTAAAGAAAGAACCTAAATAGAACCAGTATGTAGGAAGGTTTTTACTTCTCATAACGTAATTCGATATAACATTCAAATATAAATAAGAAATAATCAACCTTATCCCGTAAAAGAACTGTTAAAAGTACAGAGGAGCTTCCAACTCTGATGGTGCATGCTGCTAGTCGAAAGGTCCTCAGTATTTTAATAGTATTCTTAGTGGATAAGGGTGATTATTCACAGTGTTATAGTTTATACACAATGTGAACTCTTTTATGGGTTATTGGATTTTCATATGTCTTGAACCCACCTTGAAATCAAACAATGTTATTTGCAAATTTGTAACTATACCCCCTATTTTCTGTGGTATCTAGCAAATAGCTACACTTCAAATAATCGAGGGAGAACCTCCACCCCTTCTTGGTTGAATATAAGAATAGAATAAGAATAAGAATAATTTTTATTTTACCTTATTGTAAGATACAATAAATTTACAATAAGAGAAATAATTGCATTAAGTATAGTAGTTTATGTGACATTTGTAAAATAAAAGAAAAATTGGAATCCCATGTAAATTCTCATTGGAATTTGTTTTATGGGAATAGAGTTGTAAAAAGTTAGGATAAGTACCATTAATTAGTATTTAGCAATATAACAACCAGATATAAATACATAGATAATTAAATAAGTAGGTAAATAAATAGACCAATTATTGAGGATCAGAACAAAAATTCAAAAAGCGTATGCGAAATTTTTTAAAAGAATTAAGTGAGGGAATGAGTGGTTTATTAGTGATTTGAAGTAAAAATTTAGGGAACTTATAAACAGAGTTTAACATATATGTTATGATTAAGTAAAAGAGTCTAGCACCAATAACAATAATAATTGGATTCTAGCAAAACTGTTAAGCAGAATTAATATAATGTAAAACGGTATTTATCTAAATGAAATTCTTGAAGTACTCTCTTCCTTTCTGTAAGATGTTTTTTTATTTTATTTTTAAAGGCCTTAGTAGGTCCGTTGACATTTTTTAACTCTGCTGGTGGTTGATTCCAAAGTCTTGGCCCTAAATATGTAAATGTACTTAGCATTATCGTTTTATGACATCTTGGGGTTTGTATGTTAATAGATGTGGTAGATCTAGTATTATAATTGACGTTCAATGGTATTTTCAATGCTTCATTATTTTTAAGATGTAATAAAATTTGTTTAGCGTACAGTTGCTTAATGTCGAGCACATATGAAATTCTGAACAGCTCATCAGTTGAAAACATTCTAGTTTTATTGTAGATTATTTTTAATATCTTTTTTTGCATTTTCTTTAATTTATCATGTAATACTTTGCCCATTGCTCCCCAAGCAATTATGCCCTAGCTAAGAATGTTCTCGACAAAAGAGTGATACAGAATTTTTAGTTGCTGCACACTAAGTATGTTCTTTAAATGACACATTCTGTAAACAATGCCTCTTAATTTTTTTATCATTTCTTGGGCATGGATTTCTCAAACATATCGGTAGTAGAACCATTGTAAAAACAAATTCCCAGTATTAAAACTGTACGATCTACCCTTTTTGTTATAAATACAAAGATACAGAATTTATTCCTATTAGTAACTTGCTAAATGCAATTGTGTTTTGTTTGTACATCTCTCAATCAAGTTTGAACATCTCTATTTTGGATGCTACATAGTCTCAGAGGGAGTTATGTTATACAAAATTTATTATTAAGTTTTCCCCTTACCTTGATTCTTGTTACATATGCATAAGCAAAGTTCAATTTGAAGTATTGAAACTGTACGATTCATCCTTTGGATGCCTTCGTCTCTTAATGTATCAAAATATCCATAAAATGATGTATACTTTGTTGAAAGTATACCTTGTGGTAGCAAATTAATTGTTCGACACTTTCATAATCATTTTCATGCATATAACATCCATACAATTGGTTATGGTGAAATTTTTCCACCAACTGTCATATGTACCTATGAAATGAGTGAATTGAACATTAAGAATTCCTTCCTTTCCAAAAACATATGAAACACTCTTGTATACATCTTTTCCTTTCCTTATTCCATATAATTTATCCATATTTAGCATTGAATTCTTGAAAGATGCTATTATATGTATCTATCATAACGTTGTATCTACGTTGAAAATGTAAAATGACAATTTAGATCCTAAAACATAATACACCATACACATGTATATGAAAATATCTTTATTGTATCTATAGTGACATTACTCGAGTACTTTGAAAGGCTTGTACTGTGAATTTGAAGTAATTCTGAGTGAATCCAATGATCGTGCTGCTACTGGAAGATGCTATGCTTACTGTAGAATATGACACATATCTTGTTATGTACCTTAGTAAATCAGTTGTACTAATATCGTAGATGATGTACATACCTTTCTTAATCGTTTTGTTATTCTTTCAAAATCCCTATGTACTTTAGTTTGTTGCAAGAATATGTATGTAGGCACCATAATTGATATTCTCAATTTATCTATTTCTAAAATAAAATATGGAAAGTCTTATTGTTACACATTGTTCAGACATACCTCTAGAACGTTTTTTAATAGATGGGGCCCCACGTTCATATCTTATTTATGTAGTTTTGTTAACTTTTAGTTAGAGACATGTTGTTTACTACATATAACTCCCAGACTATGAATAAGGTTAGATTTTGGTGAAATAAGACCATAGATTTGTTGCATAGCTTATTGAAAAGATTCTACAGTCGATATATATGCTATTTCGTGCCCCAAAGCTTCCAAGGATGTAGAAATGTACTTGTACCCCTAGGAAGAATATCTTCGTCCATGGACCATTTTGGACATTCATAGGCAGTATAGAAGTTGTATAATACTTTTCGCATTGCTTTCGCATCATTTCATTATAAATACACCTCCAAAATCAGTTCTCTTCGTGAGTTATCACTTAATCCTTACATAGGTTACCGTCAAAACACGTCAAATCTTTATGATTTATTTTAAGCTACTTAGCGGCATTTTTGGGTTACGTCTTGGAATTAGTTTGGTGCCACTTTAACATTATCGATGACGATCTTTCGAATGGTGAATTTTAATTGAACGTAGAGGCCCTAGTTTTTGATTTTGGAAAATTTCCGAGAAAATCTTGCAATATGGATGACAAAAATTGGTATTATATCGATTTGAATAAAAATATCCCCAACTCTTGTGTCAGATTAATTAATTTGACGTTTCTAAGAATGCCAAATTTAGCAATTTTATACGAAATTTTAAACACTCAGATGTCTTTAGCGCTTGAGGCTCCGGGATTTTCACTTGGCCTATCGAAATTAGAAGGTTCGAATTGTATAAAACCACAATTGCATGAAGGCCAGATGTCCTATGTAATTAGTTACGAACGGAAACATTTTGACAAATGCCTCGAGGAGATCGCTACGCTTCAGTTAGAGTTTATACATTTTACCTCGGTCTTGTTAATTTGAGGCCGTTTCTTGTCCCGTGCGAGCGGCGCCAGTTGTAATAAAGTCTTTTCTGCTATGGGCCGCTAGCTTTTACCCGCTTCGCGTATATTTTAGTAGCTAGAAAATTCCCTTTGGTGCTTCGCACGTCAGACGTGCATAGCTGAGACTTGAGAGTACTCGTTTCTATTTTAATTAAATTTTCCTATTTAAACGATATTTTGGGACCTGACAATGTGCCTATGCAACGGCCCCGATGAAAATCTCACGACATGGAGCGAAAACGGAACGCGAAAAGTTGTCGTACAGCCGTATTAGGTACAGAAAGTTTTCACTTTTCTAACTCGCCAGCTACGCGCTCCTCACGTGAACGTCATTCGATTTACGGAAAATTAACTATTTCAAAACAGTTTTCGACCCGGTTCGGGGCTATCGCGACCTTTTAAAAGGTTCAAAGTTAACGTTTCAATCATTTTTCGAGCTCGCTGCGCTCGCTTCATTTAGCTTGTCGTGTCCAAAGTTGACCGTCGATAAGGTCGAAAATCGCATATTCCTAGTGACTTTTCTAGTAACTTGCGTACCAACTTAAACCGGCCAGTATTATAGTTGACTAGTTGATTTTACGGGCTACGCCCCGCTAAGATGCAGTTTTTTATGTGCAACGCCTTTGTAAGGGTTTAGTCGGATGGTGCGTGGTAACCTTTATGTGAGGCGTACGGGCACCTTTAGGTTGTCACTGTGACAGACGTCGCTCTGGCAGTTGTAGGTTATATAGAGATGGGTACGCGTTTATAGAAACTTTTACTATTAGCACGTGTCACAAGTTATTCTATGGTTTGGATCGTATGTCACTTTGACATTTATTGGTTAGATAGATTGAGAGTGGTAGATATTCATAGAAGAGTATAAAATTGGAATGGAGTCAAATCTTAGTCGAAGGTATAGTTGTAGAGTACGTCACTTGGCCAATTCAAGGTTATATAATTCAATCATTGAAACTTCAAGTATTGCAAAAGAAAATGCTCATAAAATATAGTCGCTCTACAACTACATGGCTCCTCAAATACTATACAACAAATTAAAATATTGCAACTCCACTTTTTCAAAATTAAAATGTCTTTGAATCATTGATATTGTAAAATACAAATTTAATTAATTCATTGACGGAAGTACATTCTGATATTAACTTGTTTAAAAATCTTTGGCACATTATGAAAGAATCTACATATAGTTACTATAACAGTTACTTACTTATACGGATGTATCATTTTCATTACTTATTTGAATGAAAAGCAACTCTATTTTTCCAAAAGTACCTAACTATTTTAACTAAACAGAGGAAGGTACCTTATAGAAAACCGTTTATTTATCCAAAATTAACCATTTCAAAACAGTTTTCGAGCAGATTTGTGGCTATCACCACCTTCTAAAAGGTTCAAAGTTAACATTTCGACCATTGGCAAATTTATATCCTAATCCAGGAAACCCTCAAGTTCCAGTGAATACGATATGATTCCAGCAGGATGGAGCACCACCACATTACCAATTTAATGTCCGGCAGTACGATTGAATGGTCAGCGCGATCACCTGATCTTACATTATTAGATTTCTTTCTATGGGGATATGTGAAGACCATTGTGTACAAAACTAAACCTTTTGATTTAAATGACTTGAAAGAACGAATAACGCTTGTGATGAGGTCAATCACGCCTGATATGTTCAATAATGTTAGAAGACAGTTTTATTTAAGATTAGGAACATCTACTTTATTAAAATACATAGTTCTTTTTAGTGTTTTACATTTTATCACGTTTTGAATTACATTTTAGTTTTTGATTGTATTGTAGCGAATTTCGGTAACCACATGATTTTATTTTATTCTATGTTAATTGTTGCAATAAACTTGAAAGCGATAACATTTTTGAATGGAGAGACCTTTCAAACGATATATCACAAGCCTATACTTCCTATTTCAAAAATAGGGTGTTGTACCTGACATTCAGAGGGGGTTGAAGATAGGGGTCGCATTTTCACGTAGAAGGACGTCAATTTATAATTTAAATTTGACATGTTTCGGGATTTTTTTTAAATATGTATAGTAATCGAAATAATGAATTTATTCCGTTTGGCGTTTACACACTGTATAGACAACACCCATAAGCACTTTGAAAACTGTCACATTATCCTAATAATTCAATAAACTCAGCATTATACATATTTAAATTTAGTTCGATATAAATTGGAGGCATCGATAAAAGACTTGTTGAGAATTCTGACCACTGTTTATTCAAAGCAGAGGGTAGAGGTTCGTTCCAATGTTATTTTTTGAGCCATAGCCATAACCAATATAGGCCCCACCAATTCAAGAGGATCATAAAATTTGCAAACGAAACTTAAAATTTGTCTTTTGGTAAAATGACTATTCAAACATTGGGGTGGACAAACCATTTTGAATTTATCTAAGTTTACATCATAAAATAAACCTAAAGTTTCAAAAACCATATTAGCAGTATTCATATCAATGTCATCAAAATGCTGATTTTCAATTGATATGTCCTTAAGAAGTTTCTTCCTATTGGAACACCATTTATGTAGCTTGAATGTACCCAATTTTAAAAGTTCGATCAATTCATTTTATAATTAAGTATGATTTAATAAGATTTATACTATTGTTATCAAAGTTGTATTCTTGGAGCTTTTGCATCAACAGATCATGGGACACACAGTCAAAAGCCTTGGTAACGTCGAAAAAGGAGGCTTGCATGAACTTCTTTTCCTCAAAACATTCTCGAACATAGCTAGTAAGTTTGTTTATAGCAGCTGTAGTAGAAACATTGCTACGAAATCCAAATTGACATTTATTAAACCAATTATTTGCCTCAAAATAGTATGTTATTTGCCGTTTCAGCACAGTCTCAAAAATTTTGCCAAAGATGGGTGTAATTGATATTGGCCTATAGTTATCAACATCATCGCATAAGCCTTTTTTGTAAATCGGAACTACTTTAGATATTTTGAGGGAATCTGGAAAAATGTTAGAGGTGATACGTTGGTTTATAATTTTACATAGAGGAAAAACGATAAAATTTAGAATAGTTTTAAGTATTTTAACATTTATATTATAAGTGTCCTTGCTGGGACTATTATTTAAATTTGAAATTATATCTCTCATTTCATTGAAAGTAACTTCTATGAATTTAAATTCTGAATGGAAGACTGAATTAATTTTTTTTGTATAATCAATAGGATTATTTTGTAAAGGTGGAAGATTCTTGACAAGGGATTCTGCTATATTTGT
This sequence comes from Endomychus coccineus, assembly GCA_958510875.1. Taxonomy (NCBI): domain Eukaryota; kingdom Metazoa; phylum Arthropoda; class Insecta; order Coleoptera; family Endomychidae; genus Endomychus; species Endomychus coccineus. The sequence continues at coordinate 97,073,202 of OY294070.1, forward strand.
AAAAAAAATATTTAAATCAGTGGCACAATGCCTTTTGCATATTTTTTGAATTGTTAATGTATTTATCGTTAGCTTCTTTTTTACTTTTATTAATGTCCTCACGATACCTTTTTTAAATTTATTAAGTGATTCATTGGAAACAATTTGTGGATTAGTTTTATTTAAACTGTTTGATAACTGCAATTTTTCTCTACTTTGTTTTAAGTTGTCATTGAACCAATGTATTTTAGGTATGTTAGGTTCGTTTTGTTTTATAAATTTTGTTTTCATTGGGAAGCTAGAATCACAGACATCTATTATCAGATTTAAAAAATGATCAAATTTGTTATTTACATTTATTTGAGAATTGTTTACAAATGACCAATGTACTTTATCTACATAATTATAAAGTTTAAAGAAGCCTTGTTCTGTTATTGGTCTGTAGGTTATTCTGATTTTATTATTTAATGATGTTTTGTTTTCCACTTCAAAATTAAATGATATAGCAAGATGATCAGATAAATTGAGATCTGTTACTGTTGCAACATAACAATTGCTGTTAAAATTGGTAAATATGTTATCAAGAGTTGCTCCGTTTCTAGTATAGTTATGAACAGTTTTATGTAGTCTGTAGGATTCAAACATATTACATAGTAACTGAGATTCTTTACTATCTGAATGGAAATGTACGTTAAAGTTCCCAGTTATTATAGTACCTTTGTGTAATGATAGCTTATTAAATGTTGCATCTAATCTATTTAAAAATATGTCAAAATCCCCAAGAGGTGAGCGATAGATTGTCAGTACCTGTATATTGTTGTACATTATACCTGCTATTTCAAAATGTATTTCATCAGATATTTCTTGAGTATCAAAGGCTAACGGAATTGCTTCTATGATATTACTTATAAAAATACCCACTCCCCCATGTTTATGCGTTGTTCTGCAAAAAGCTGAGAGATTTACAAAACCACTTATGTTCAGAGTGTTTATAATTCGTCAGATCCCAACCAATGTTCATTTATACAAAGTATATCATAACTTTTACCTATTAGAAAAGCTTCTAGTTCTGAAGTTTTGTCTCTTAGACATTGAATGTTATAACGTAAAATTTTAGAGAAGTTTGACATTTTAGAGGTATCGAGTTTGTTATTAGGTAATTGCTATTGATTTGTTTCCATTTCTAATTTTCGTTAATTATTTGAACTAACACTGGACAGTTATAATCGAATGGGGAATGATTCGAATTCAATTTTAAAGAGAATTTGTCATTTGCTTCTACACGGTTGGGACATCTGTTTGATTCACTATCACAATTAATACCAGATTGATCATGATTGCCACATTTCAAACAAACATTTTCTATTTTACAGTCTTTAGCACTATGACCAAAACCTGAGCAGTTATAGCACCTATAGATACCAAAATATTCATAGACAGAACATGCTCCAAACCGAATATATAAAGCTCCATTTTCAATGTGGAAACTGATATCATTAGGATATTATGTACTTATATGTTTGAAAAGTATTCATTTTAGATTTATTTAGTTTGTAATCGTTTTACATATAACATCAGAAGTAGGTAGATATATTAAATAAATTCAATTAATCCTTTGAATGGAGGGTAGCTCTATTTCTTCAAAAGTACCTACCTATATAATAGTTAAATCAATAATTTTCTTACTTCTTGTGGAGTAACATACCTACATTACTATTTAAGTAATCGAAGATGACCCAACCCCCTTTTGGTTGTGATTTATTATTTGGAAAAGTTTCCCAGTAAAGAGAGTACCTAAATAGAACCAGTATGTAGGAGGGTATTCCTCTTTATAATGCAATTCGATAGCTACTCTGTACTTTGATAGTATTTTTAGTAGATGATGGTGATTATTCTTTATTTAGTGATATAGTTTATCCACAATGGGAACTCTTTTGATATGTTTATTAAATTTTCAAATGTAAAAGAAAAAACCTAAATAAAACCACCTATTTGTGAATGAACAAATACTTGAAATCAGACAATGATATATTATGCAAGTCTGTAACTATACCATTCTCTTTTCTGAAGTAAGATACAGTTACCACTTAAGTAATCGAAGGACAATACCTAAAACCCCAACACCCCTTAGGGTCTGATATATTATTTGGAAATCTTTCCTCAGTTGAAGTTAAAATGTTATTCGATAACTTTCAAATATAAATAAAAAAAAAATCAACCTTATCCAGTAAAAGAACTGCTCAATTACAGAGAATCTGTCAACTCTGATGCCTTTTGCTTGTCGAAAGGTCCTTTGTACTTTAATAGTATTTTTAGTGGATAATGGTGATTATTTCTTATTTAGTGATATAGTTTATCCACAATGTGAACTCTTTTATTATTTATTAAATTCTCAAATGTAAAAGAAAAAACCTAAATAAAACCAACTATTTGTGAATCAACAAATACTTGAAATCAGACAATGATATATTATGCAAGTCTGTAACTATACCATTCTCTTTTCTGAAGTAAGATACAGTTACTACTTAAGTAATCGAAGGAGAATACCTCCCACCTCTACCCCGTTAGGTCTGACATATTATTTGGAAATCTTTCCTCAGTTGAAGTTGAAATGTTATTCGATAACTTTCAATCAGATAATGTTGTTTGCAACTACTTTTGTATGTAAATCTCTCAAGCTGCTTTTTCAATTATTTTTAATGCTATTTGCATTATCTGTGAAGTTACTTTATGCTAGCTAGTTACAGTACAGAGAAATCAGAGGAAGGTATGTTATAATAAAAAAATTATTACCCGTTTTTCTCTTTTCAGCCCGAATCTATCTGATATATGTCAGGAATAACTGAATGAATGGAAGTATGTCATCATTAAACTTTACTCTAACCTGGGTTCTTTTCAAATATATATTTACAAAGCTCAATTTGAAGTATTGAAACTGTACAATCTATCATTTGTAAACTTTCCCGTCATCTCTCTTAATGTTGTATAACATCCATATAGTGATGTATACTTTGTCGAAAGTATACCTTGTGGCAGCAACTTCATTGTTGAAGACTTTTATAATCATTTTCATGCATGTACGTTTCCATACAATTTTGATAACGATTTGGTGAAATTTTTCCACCAACTGACATATGTATGAAATGATAGGTACATGTAAATTGAACATTGAATGCTTTCCTTTCCAAGAACATATGAAATACTCTTGTATACATCTTTCCTTATTCCATATAATTTATCCATATTTGGCATTGAATTCTTGAAAGATGTTATTATATGTATGTATCATAACGTTGTATCTACGTTCGAAATGTGAAATGACAATTTAGATCCTAATACATAATACACCATACACATGTATATGAAAATATCTTTATTGTATCTATAGTGACATTACTCGAGTACTTTGAAAGGCTTGTACTGTGAATTTGAAGTAATTCTGAGTGAATCCAATGATCGTGCTGCTACTGGAAGATGCTACGCTTACTGTAGAATATGACACATATCTTGTTATGTACCTTAGTAAATCAGTTGTACTAATATCGTAGATGATGTACATACCTTTCTTAATCGTTTTGTTATTCTTTCATCCCTATGTACTTTAGTTTGTTGCAAGAATATGTATGTAGGCACCATAATTGATATTCTCAATTTATCTATTTCTAAAATAAAATATGGAAAGTCTTATTGTTACACATTGTTCAGACATACCTCTAGAACGTTTTTTAATAGATGGGGCCCCACGTTCATATCTTATTTATGTAGTTTTATTGACTTTTAGTTAGAGACATGTTGTTTACTACATATAACTCCCAGACTATGAATAAGGTTAGATTTTGGTGAAATAAGACCATAGATTTGTTGCATAGCTTATTGAAAAGATTCTACAGTCGATATATATGCTATTTCGTGCCCCAAAGCTTCCAAGGATGTAGAAATGTACTTGTACCCCTAGGAAGTATACCTTCGTCCATGGACCATTTAGGAAGTTTCTGAGCAGTATATAGCTATTTAAGATCTCTTGGTATTATTTCTACATCGTTCCATTATACATACACCTCCAAAATCGGTTCTCTTCGTGAGTTATCACTTAATCCTTACATAGGTTACCGTCAAAACACGTCAAATCTTTATGATTTATTTTAAGCTACTTAGCGGCATTTTTGGGTTACGTCTTGGAATTAGTTTGGTGTCATATTAACATTATCGATGACGATCTTTCGAATGGTGAATTTTAATTGAACGTAGAGGCCCTAGTTTTTGATTTTGGAAAATTCCCGAGAAAATCTTGCAATATGGATGACAAAAATTGGTATTATATCGATTTGAATAAAAATATCCCCAACTCTTGTGTCAGATTAATTAATTTGACGTTTCTAAGAATGCCAAATTTCGCAATTTTATACGAAAGTTTAAACACTCAGATATCTTTAGCGCTTGAGGCTCCGGGATTTTCACTTGGCCTATCGAAATTAGAAGGTTCAAATTGTATAAAAACACAATTGCATGAAGGCCAAACCTCCTATGTAATAAGCTACGAACGAAATCATTTTGAAGTTTCCCTCGAGGAGCCCGCTCCGCGTAAGTTAGAGTTTATACATTTTACCTCGATCTTGTTAATTTGGGGCCGTTTCGTGGCCCGTGCGGCCGGCGCCAGCTGTAATAAAGTCTTTTTTGCTATGGGCCGCTAGCATTTATCCGCTTCGGGTATATTTTAGTAGCTGGAAAATTCCCTTTGGTACGTTGCACGTTAGACGTGCATAGGTGAGACCTGAGAGTACCTGTTTCTATTTTAATTAAATTTTCGTATTTAAAAGACATTTTGGGGCTCAAAAATGTGCCTATCCTATGACCCCGCTCATAATCTAACGACATGGAGCGAAAACGGCACGCCAAAAGTCCTCGTAAAGACGTTCTATGTACCGTAAATTTGCACTTTTCTAACTCGCGAGCTACGGGCTTCTAACGTGAACGTCATTCGATTTACGGAAAATTAACTATTTCAAAACAGTTTTCGACCCGGTTTGGGGCTATCACCACCTTTTAAAAGGTTCAAAGTTAACGTTTCAATCATTTTTCGAGCTCGCTGCGCTCGCTTCGTTTAGCTTGTCGTGTCCAAAGTTGACCGTCGATATGGTCGAAAATCGCATATTCCTAGTTTGATTTTTAGTAACTTGACTACCAACTTAAACTGCCGCTTATTCTAATACCGACTAGTTGATTTTACGGGCTACGCCCCGCTAAGATGCAGTTTTTTATACGCAACGCCTTTGTGAGGGTTTAGTCGGATGGTGCGTGGTAACTTTCATGTGAGGCGTATGGGCACCTTTAGGTTGTCACTGTGACAGACGTCGCTCTGGCAGTTGTAGGTTATATAGAGATGGGTACGCGTTTATAGAAACTTTTACTATTAGCACGTGTCACAAGTTATTCTATGGTTTGGATCGTATGTCACTTTGACATTTATTGGTTAGATAGATTGAGAGTGGTAGATATTCATAGAAGAGTATAAAATTGGAATGGAGTCAAATCTTAGTCGAAGGTATAGTTCAAGAGTACTTTCTTGAATTTGTGACGTACGTCACTTGGCCAATTCTAGGTTATATAATTCAATCATTGAAACTTCAAGTATTGCAAAAGAAAATGCTCATAAAATATAGTCGCTCTACAACTACATGGCTCCTCAAATACTATACAACAAATTAAAATATTGCAACTGTACTTTTCAAAATTAAAATGTCTTTGAATCATCGATATTGTAGAATACAAATTTAAGGCAACTCTATTTCTTCAAAAGTAGCCACCTATTTACAGTAAACAGAGGAAGATACACTATTGAAAACCGTTTATTTTCTCTGTACGCAGAAAAATTACATTCCATTTGGAACAACTTGGCTCCTAGAATACTTTGCAACAAATTAAAATATTTGCAACTTTACTTTGAAATTAAATGTCTTTGAATCATTCATCTTCCTTTAGAGAATGCAACTTTTCAAATGTAAGGAGTCTTGTACCTGAAGTGTTCTTACCACTACAGTAATAACAATACCTTAGTTTTTATTTTGTTGAATGATTCCTTGTTCTCTTAATTATTAACTATTGTTCCCTGTTATTTACTCATTTTTGTTCTTGGAATGTTGTTGATATAATAATTAAATCAATAATTTTCTATGTACCTAAAGCGATAGTACAGTGGCTCACTAAATTAATAAACATAAAACACGGTCGTACATACAGGTCCGGAAACTCTATGGTTGACATGAGTCGCTTACGCGTCGTCAAACTCGTAGTCCCTCGCTCAGTCACCAGCTGGCGCTTGGATCACGAAGTGGTAAAACGATTTTGAAAACGCAGATATGCCTTGTGTTTACAAGTTAACTTACAGTTTTCAGAAAATACTCCTATGTGGCGTCTTTTGGTACCACGCGAAAGTCATAAAACAATAGATCAGATGTGAAGAATATTAAATTAAAAGTCACAGATAAAATAGCAACATATGTGAAACATTACATAACTGAAATGGACAATGATATACGCAACTATACTACTAATATTGTTATTAATTTATATAAATTCGATAGGGAGCCTCCCGTTTGATGCAAAACTGATAAACTCTGCTGACGATACAGTTATTATATTCAGTGATAGATATTCACATTCACTCATGAATGAAGCTACAAGTAGTCTTAGTACTGTGAATTGCTGGTTACAATCAAACAAACTCACCCTTAATTCAAATAAAACTAAATTCATAAGTTTCTCAATCACGAACGTTAGTGAATGCAATAACGTAAACAAACTATACATCCATACGAACTGTGAACGTGAAAATTACATACAAGCTGCAGACCACATTAAATATCTTGGTATAATCATTGACAAAAATCTTAGGTGGAATATTCAAGTAGAACATTTAGCAAGCAAAGTAAGAAAAGTAATTTATAAATTTTACCAAATAAGAGAATACATGTGTATGCTTGAAAATATATACAAAGCTCTGGTGGAATCTTTATTGAAATATGGCATCGAAGCGTGGGGGATCTATATAAAAATGCAATGGAACATCTTAATGTTGTACAAAATTACGTCTTAAAAATAATATTAAACAAATGTAAAAGATTTTCTACGAATATTTTATACAAACAAATGAATGTGCTAAAAGTAACAACCCTTTACATATATCAATGTCTAATCTACATGCATCTAAAAGTGGAAACTAAGTGCATAGATCATGCCTATCACACAAGAGCAGCTTACAATGAAGAAATCAAAATTAATAAATTCGCCAAAAGAAAATGTCAAAATAGTACCTATTTCCTTCAAAGGATCAAAAGTCTATAAAAAACTTCCGTTAGCATTGAGATCAATTAATAATGATGTTAAAAGATTCAAATATGAAGTCTATACTTATCTCATTGATAACGCCCACATATTTGTGAGTTGTCTCAGCGTTTCTTAATTATTGTTATATTGCTCACTCGAAATATCAATTATATTTATTATCTGACTAATAAATCGTAATATATAATATTCAATTATCTACTGTACTGTTGTGATAAATTATACGGCACAATACAAACCTCTTGGCGTTTAAGTGTCTATTTTCCTGTATTCACGTGATACCAGTTTTAGTTTCAATAAACATATTCTTATATTCTTAGGTATTCTTATTCTTATACTCTTCTCTTTTCTGAAGTTACATATAGCCTACTATTTAAGTAATCGATGGAGAATACCTCACCCTCTCCTGGTTGTGATATATTATTTGGAAACGTTTGCAACTCTATCAACTTTTTCAAAAGTGAAAGGTGTCTTTGAATCATTCAACTTCATACAAAGAAAATAGAAATTTAATTAATCATTTGAATGAAGGGTAACTCTATTTCTTTAAAAAGTACCTACCTATATAATACTTAAATCAATGATTTTCTCATCTCATATGGAGTAACATACATTACTATTTAAGTAATCGAAGAAAATTACCCCACCCCCTTTTGGTTGTGACTTATTATTTGGAAAAGTTTCCCAGTAAAGAAAGTACAGGCACCTTTGGGTTGTCACTCTGACATACGTTAACTTGACAGTTGTAGGTTACATAGAAATAATGCAAGGAACAACTGAGTAAATGGATGTATTTCATTATTAAACTTTAATCCTACCTTTATTCTTGTTATATATATATATATTCTGCAAAGCCCAATTGTTAGTATTGAAACTGTACAATCTATACTTTGAATGCCATTTCGTTATTTGTGCTAACGTTATATAACATCCTTCAAATGATACACTTTGTGATGTCAAATTCATTTTTGACCACTTTCATAATCATTTCGATACAGATTAACATCCATATAATTAGTCTTGATTGATTGATGAAATACTCTTGTATACATCTTCTTCATAGTTTATGTGTTACTATATAAATATGCTTTCGGCTACCTACATTGAAAATGTCAAATGACATTTTATATTTCTGAAACACAATACACCATGCACATGTATATAAAGAAAGATATCTTTATTGTAAATACAATGAAATTATCCTAATACTACTTTAAAAGGCTTATACTATGAATCTGATGTGATTCTGAGTGAATCCATTGTACGTAGTGCTAAGTATCTCTGGAAGATGCTACGTATACTGTAGAATATGACAGATATCTTGATATCTTCCTTTAATATCTATAGTACCCTTCTCGTAAATGATGTACCTACATACCTTTCCAAATCGTTTTTGTGTTTCTTTCATCCCTATGAACTTTAATTTGTTCAAGAATATGTGTGTAGGTTAAACGTTGATAAATGATTTGTATCTTCATATCTAAAATCAAATATGTTAGCGCTATTGTTAAACATTGGTTAGACTTACTTTTAGAGAGTTTTTTGATAGATGAGGACCCCGATTTATATCATATTCAAGTACTTTTGGACGGAAACATGATGTTTACGATATACATCTGACAGATAGTTAATACGGGTAGTCACCAACGTGTGAGACCATAGAGGTCTGTTCGTGCTCATTTTAATGGAATTCACGTCCGTAGATCTGATTTCAGTGGGCCCCAATAGTCTATAGATGTAGAAATGTACTTGTACCGCTAGGAAGGATATCTTCGTCCATGGACCATTTTGGACACTTATACGCCGTATACAGCTTTTATTATTGCTTATACTTCATTTCATCATACAAACACCCCCGAAATTGATCATTTTCGTAAATTATCATCTAGATTGTCGTCAAACGACGTCGAATCTTTACGATTTATTTTAAGGTACTTAGCGGCATTTTTAGGGGTGCCAAAAACAACCATCAAAGTTCACCCGGAGTAAATCGATGACGATCTTTCCGATGGTGAATTTTAATTGAACGTAGAGCCTTTACTTTTCGATAAAAAAATTCCTCCAAGATAATTTTAAATATGGCCGACAAAAATTGGTACCGAATGGATTTGAATAAAAATATCCCCAAATTTTGCGTCAAATTAATTAATTTGAAGTTTTTGAAATTGCGAAATTTCGCAATTTTATACGAACGTTGAAACACACACAACTCTTTAGCGCCTGAGGCTCCGGGATTTTCACTTGGCCTATCGAAATTAGAAGGTTCGAATTGTATAAAAACACAATTGCATGAAGGCCAGATGTCCTACGTAATTAGTTACGAACGGAAACATTTTGACAAATGCCTCGAGGAGATCGCTACGCTTCAGTTAGAGTTTATACATTTTACCTTGGTCTTGTTAATTTGGGGCCGTTTAGTGGCCCGTGCGAGCGGCGCCAGTTGTAATAAAGTCTTTTTTGCTATGGGCCGCTAGCTTTTACCCGCTTCGCGTATATTTTAGTAGCTAGAAAATACCCTCTGGTGCTTCGCACGTCAGACGTGCATAGCTGAGACTTGACACTACCCGTTTCTATTTTAATTAAATTTTCCTATTCAAACGACATTTTGGGGCCCGAAAATGTGCCTAAGCAACGGCCCCGATGGAAATCTAACGACATGGAGCGAAAACGGCACGCGAAAAGTGGTCGTACAGCCGTATTAGGTACAGAAAGTTTTCACATTTCCAACTCGCCAGCTACGCGCTCCTCACGTGAACGTCATTCGATTTACGGAAAATTAACTATTTCAAAAGAGTTTTCGACCCGGTTCGGGGCTATCGCGACCTTTTAAAAGGTTCAAAGTTTACATTTCGACCATTTTCCGGGCTCGAACCCGTCGCCAATTTTAGCTTGTCGGGTTCAAAAATGTACGTCGATTAGGTCGAAAATCGCATATTTTTAGTGAGTTTTCTAGGAACTTGCGTACCAACTCAATAAGGCCAGTATTATTGTTGACTAGTTGATTTTACGGGCTACGCCCCGCTGACGTACAGTTGTTTTTATGTGCTACACCTTTGTAAGGGTTTAGTCGGATGGTGCGTGGTAACCTTTATGTGAGGCGTATGGGCACCTTTAGGTTGTCACGATGACAGAAGTCAACTTGACAGTTGTAGGTTATATAGAGATGGGTACGCGTTTATAGAAACTTTTACTATTAGCACGTGTCACAAGTTATTCTATGGTTTGGATCGTATGTCACTTTGACATTCATAGGTTAGATAGATTGAGAGTGGTAGATATTCATAGAAGAGTATAAAATTGGAATGGAGTCAAATCTTAGTCGAAGGTATAGTTCTAGAGTACTCTGGCCAATTCTAGGTTATATAATTCAATCATTGAAACTTCAAGTATTGCAAAAGAAAATGCTCATAAAATATAGTCGCTCTACAACTACATGGCCCCTCAAATACTATACAACAAATTAAAATATTGCAACTCTACTTTTTCAAAATTAAAATGTCTTTGAATCATTGATATTGTAAAATACAAATTTAATTGATTCATTGCCGGAAGTACATTCTGATATTAACTTGTTCAAAAATCTTTGGCACTTTAGAAAGAATTACATATAGTTACTATAACAGTTACTTGCTTATATGGATGTTAATCGAGTATCATTTTCATTACTTATTTGAATGAAAAGCAATTCTATTTATCCAAAAGTACCTACCTATTGTAAGCATATATTTGACAGAAAAAATTCCCATCCACGTACATTTTAAGTAATCTTCGAAATTCGTAAAAAGGGTTGTGGAGGGTGAATTATTGCCCGACAAAATCAGTTGGTATATAAGTGTTATAGAGCTTCCTTTGGAGCATATATTCGACAGAAAAGATCCCATCCACGTACATTTTAAGGATCTTGTGATACATTCTTCGAAATTTATATAAGGGGTTGTGTAGGGTGAATCATTGCCCGACAAAATCAGGTGATATATAGGTCTTCTAGAGCTTCCTTTGGAGCATATATTTGACAGAAAAAAATTCCATCCACTTACAATTCAAGGAGCTTGTGGTACATTCTTCCAAATTTATATAAGGGGTTGTGTAGGGTGAATTATTGCCTGACAAAATCAGGTAATATATAAGTCTTATAGAGCTTCGTTTGGAGCATATATTCGTTAGAAAAAAATCCCATTCACGTACAATTTAAGGAACTTATGATTTATTCTTTGAAATTTATAAAAGGGGTTGTGTAGGGTGAATTATTGCCCGACAAAATCAGGTGATATATAGGTCTTATAGAGCTTCTTTCGGAGCATATATTTGACAGAAAAAAATCCAATCCACTTACAATTTAAGGAACTTGTGGTACACTCTTCGAAATTCATAAAAGGGTTGTGGAGGGTGAATTATTGCCCGACAAAATCAGGTAATATATAAGTCTTATAGAGCTTCTTTTGGAGCATATATTCGTTAGAAAAAAATCCCATTCACGTACAATTTAAGGAACTTATGATTTATTCTTTGAAATTTATAAAAGGGGTTGTGTAGGGTGAATTATTGCCCGACAAAATCAGGTGATATATAGGTCTTATGGAGCTTCTTTTGGAGCATATATTCGTTAGAAAAAAATTCCATTCACGTACAATTTAAGGAACTTATGATTTATTCTTTGAAATTTATAAAAGGGGTTGTGTAGGGTGAATTATTGCCCGACAAAATCAGGTGATATATAGGTCTTATAGAGCTTCTTTCGGAGCATATATTTGACAGAAAAAAATCCAATCCACTTACAATGTAAGGAACTTGTGGTACACTCTTCGAAATTCATAAAAGGGTTGTGGAGGGTGAATTATTGCCCGACAAAATCAGGTAATATATAAGTCTTATAGAGCTTCTTTTGGAGCATATATTCGTTAGAAAAAAATTCCATTCACGTACAATTTAAGGAACTTATGATTTATTCTTTGAAATTTATAAAAGGGGTTGTGTAGGGTGAATTATTGCCCGACAAAATCAGGTGATATATAGGTCTTATAGAGCTTCTTTCGGAGCATATATTTGACAGAAAAAAATCCAATCCACTTACAATTTAAGGAACTTGTGGTACACTCTTCGAAATTCATAAAAGGGTTGTGGAGGGTGAATTATTGCCCGACAAAATCAGGTAATATATAAGTCTTATAGAGCTTCTTTTGGAGCATATATTCGTTAGAAAAAAATCCCATTCACGTACAATTTAAGGAACTTATGATTTATTCTTTAAAATTTTTTAAAAGGGGTTGTGAAGGGTGAATTATTGCCCGACAAAATCAGGTAATGTATAAGTCTTATAGAGCTTCTTTTGGAGCATATATTCGTTAGAAAAAAATCCCATTCACGTACAATTTAAGGAACTTATGATTTATTCTTTGAAATTTGTAAAAGGGGTTGTGTAGGGTGAATTATTGCCCGACAAAATCAGGTAATACATAAGTCTTATAGAGCTTCGTTTGGAGCATATATTCGTTAGAAAAAAATCCCATTCACGTACAATTTAAGGAACTTATGATTTATTCTTTGAAATTTATAAAAGGGGTTGTGTAGGGTGAATTATTGCCCGACAAAATCAGGTGATATATGGGTCTTATAGAGCTTCTTTTGGAGCATATATTTGACAGAAAAAAATCCCATCCACTTACAATTTAAGGAACTTGTGGTACACTCTTCGAAATTCATAAAAGGGTTGTGGAGAGTGAATTATTGCCCGACAAAATCAGGTAATATATAAGTCTTATAGAGCTTCTTTTGGAGCATATATTCGTTAGAAAAAAATCCCATTCACGTACAATTTAAGGAACTTGAAATTTATAAGAGGGGTTGTGTAGGGTGAATTATTGACCGACAAAATCAGGTGGTATCTAGCAAATAGCTACACTTCAAATAATCGAGGGAGAACCTCCACCCCTTCTTGGTTGAATATAAGAATAGAATAAGAATAAGAATAATTTTTATTTTACCTTATTGTAAGATTTAATGAAGTCTATACTTATCTCATTGATAACGCCCACATATTTGTGAGTTGTCTCAGCGTTTCTTAATTATTGTTATATTGCTCACTCGAAATATCAATTATATTTATTATCTGACTATTAAATCGTAATATATAATATTCAATTATCTACTGTACTGTTGTAATAAATTACAACTATATATACTTCTCTCTTTTCTGAAGTTACATATAGCCTACTATTTAAGTAATCGATGGAGAATACCTCACCCCCTCCTGGTTGTGGTATATTATTTGGAAACGTTTTCCAATTGAAGAAAGTACCTACCAGTATGCAGGAAGGTTTTTACTTTTCATAATGTAATTCGACATGACTTTCAAAATTAAATAAGAAAGTAAAATACAGAGTACATCCAACTCTGATGGTGCATGCTGTTAATCGAAAGGTCCTCAGTATTTTAATAGTATTTTTAGTGGATACGGAAGATTATTTCTTATTCTCAGTGAAGTCTCTTATAGTTTATTGATTTTATGTTCTTAAATATTGAAAGTTGATAGCTTCAAACACCAGATCAAGTTGCAAGTGCCAATTGTAGATCATATAATACAATGACCTTCAATTTATGTAATACGAAGTTGTGAACAAAATGTTTAAAAAAAATACTCGCTCTACTACTTCACTGAATTTGAAAACAACTTGGATTTACTTTGCTCCTAGAATACTATAGACAACAAATATGAAATGTTGCAACTCTATTAACTTTTTCAAAAGTGAAAGGTGTCTTTGAATCATTCAACTTCATACAAAGAAAATAGAAATTTAATTAATCACATTTGAATGAAGGGTAACTCTATTTCTTCAAAAGTAGTTACCTACCTACATAATACTTAAATCAATAATTTTCTTACCTCTTATGGAGTAACATACAATACTATTTAAGTAATCGAAGAAAATTACCCCACCCCCTTTTGGTTGTGACTTATTGTTTGGAAAAGTTTCCCAGTAAAGAAAGAACCTAAATAGAACCAGTATGTAGGAAGGTTTTTACTTCTCATAACGTAATTCGATATAACATTCAAATATAAATAAGAAATAATCAACCTTATCCCGTAAAAGAACTGTTAAAAGTACAGAGGAGCTCCCAACTCGGATGGTGCATGCTGCTAGTCGAAAGGTCCTCAGTATTTTAATAGTATTCTTAGTGGATAAGGGTGATTATTCACAGTGTTATAGTTTATACACAATGTGAACTATTTTATGGGTTATTGGATTTTCATATGTCTTGAACCCACCTTGAAATCAAACAATGTTATTTGCAAATTTGTAACTATACCCCCTATTTTCTGTGGTATCTAGCAAATAGCTACACTTCAAATAATCGAGGGAGAACCTCCACCCCTTCTTGGTTGAATATAAGAATAGAATAAGAATAAGAATAATTTTTATTTTACCTTATTGTAAGATACAATAAATTTACAATAAGAGAAATAATTGCATTAAGTATAGTAGTTTATGTGACATTTGTAAAATAAAAGAAAAATTGGAATCCCATGTAAATTCTCATTGGAATTTGTTTTATGGGAATAGAGTTGCAAAAAGTTAGGATAAGTACCATTAATTAGTATTTAGCAATATAACAACCAGATATAAATACATAGATAATTAAATAAGTAGGTAAATAAATAGACCAATTATTGAGGATCAGAACAAAAATTCAAAAAGCGTATGAGAAATTTTTTTAAAGAATTAAGTGAGGGAATGAGTGGTTTATTAGTGATTTGAAGTAAAAATTTAGGGAACTTATAAACAGAGTTTAACATATATGTTATGATTAAGTAAAAGAGTCTAGCACCAATAACAATAATAATTGGATTCTAGCAAAACTGTTAAGCAGAATTAATATAATGTAAAACGGTATTTATCTAAATGAAATTCTTGAAGTACTCTCTTCCTTTCTGTAAGATGTTTTTTTATTTTATTTTTAAAGGCCTTAGTAGGTCCGTTGACATTTTTTAACTCTGCTGGTGGTTGATTCCAAAGTCTTGGCCCTAAATATGTAAATGTACTTTGCATTATCGTTTTATGACATCTTGGGGTTTGTATGTTAATAGATGTGGTAGATCTAGTATTTTAATTGACGTTCAATGGTATTTTCAATGCTTCATTATTTTTAAGATGTAATAAAATTTGTTTAGCGTACAGTTGCTTAATGTCGAGCACATAAATTATGCCCTAGCTAAGAATGTTCTCGACAAAAGAGTGATACAGAATTTTTAGTTGCTGCACACTAAGTATGTTCTTTAAATGACACATTCTGTAAACAATGCCTCTTAATTTTTTTATCATTTCTTGGGCATGGATTTCTCAAACATATCGGTAGTAGAACCATTGTAAAAACCAATTCCCAGTATTAAAACTGTACGATCTACCCTTTTTGTTATAAATACAAAGATACAGAATTTATTCCTATTAATAACTTGCAAAATGCAATTGTGTTTTGTTTGTACATCTCTCAATCAAGTTTGAACATCTCTATTTTGTGTGCTACATAGTCTCAGAGGGAGTTATGTTATACAAAATTTACTACCCGTTGATATATGCCAGGAATAATGAAGTGAAAGGAAGCATTTCATTATAAAGTTTTCCCCTTACTTTGATTCTTGTTACATATGCATAAGCAAAGTTCAATTTGAAGTATTGAAACTGTACGATTCATCCTTTGGATGCCTTCATCTCTTAACGTATCAAAATATCCATAAAATGATGTATACTTTGTTGAAAGTATACCTTGTGGTAGCAGATTAATTGTTTAACACTTTTATAATCATTTTCATGCATGTAACATCTGTTTTGGTGAAATTTTTCCACCAACTGACATATGTATAAAATGATACATCATGTAAATTGAACATTAAGAATGCTTTCCTTTCCAACAACATATGAAATACTCTTGAATACATCTTTTTCTTGCTTTATTCAATATCATTTACCCATATTTAGCATCGCATACTTGGTAAAATGTAAGACATAACCTTGTGTCTACGTTGAACATGTGAAATCACTATTTGTATTCCTAAAAACATAATACACGATACAAATGTCTATAGAAATATCTTTATTGTATATACAGTAACATTATTCGAGTACATTGAAAGTCCTGTACCATCAATTTGAACTAATTCTGAGTGAACCCAATGTTCGTGCTGCTACGTTACTTGAAAATTGCTACTTTTACTGTAGAATATGACAGATATCTTGATATATTCATTGAAAATGTATTGAACTCTGCTCGAATATGATGTACATACCTTTCTATATCGTGTTGTCACGATATTTCTGCAAGAATATATCTGTAGGTTCCAAACGTTAATAAAATTCATATATGCAAATCTGAAATAAAGTATGATGAATATCATTGTTAGACATTGTTTAAACTTACCTTTAGAACTTTTTTTAATAGATGGGGCCCCTTTGTTGTATCATATTCAAGTACTTTTGAATGGAAACATGATGTTCACAACTTACGCTTGCCAGAGGTTAAATACATGAGAGGAGGTTATCTGTGAGACCATAGAGGTTCGCTAGAACATTTTGCGACGATAGAAATAGTTTCAGTAGCCCCACATAAACTATAGATGTGGAAATGTACATATTTCCCTCGGAAGTATACCTTCGTCCATGGACCATTTTGGAAATTTCTGAGCAGTATATAGCTATTTAAGATCTCTTGACATTATTTCTACATCGTTTTATTATACATACACCTCCGAAATCAGTCGCTTTCGTAAATTATCAGGTAATTCTTACATAGGTTACCTTCAAACGACGTCGAATCTTTATCAATTTATTTGACCTATTTAGAGGCATTTTTGGGTTAAAAGTTTGACTATAATAATTTTTTTGCATTATCGATGACGATCTTTCGAATGGTGAATTTTAATTGAAGGTACAGGCTCTAGTTTTCGATTTGAGAATATTTTATTATTATTATTACAATATGGCCGACAAAAAGTGGTATTACATCGATTTGAATAAAAATATCCCCAACTCTTGTGTCAGATTAATTAATTTGACGTTTCTAAGAATGCGAAATTTCGCAATTTTATACGAAAGTTTAAACATTCAGATCTCGATAGCGCTTCTGGCTCCGGGATTTTCACGTGGCCTATCGAAATTAGAAGGTTCGAATTGTATAAAAACACAATTGCATGAGGGCCAAACGTCCTATGTAATAAGCTACGAACGAAATGATTTCGACATATCCCTCGAGGAGCTCGCTACGCGTCAGTTAGAGTTTATACATTTTACTTCGATCTTGTTAATTTGGGGCCGTTTCGTGGCCCGTGCGGCCGGCGCCAGCTGTAATAAAGTCTTATTTGCTATGGGCCGCTAGCATTTATACGCTTCGCGTATATTTTAGTAGCTAGAAAATTCCCTTTGGTGCTTCGCACGTCAGACGTGCATAGCTGAGACTTGACACTACCCGTTTCTATTTTAATTAAATTTTCCTATTCAAACGACATTTTGGGGCCCGAAAATGTGCCTAAGCAACGGCCCCGATGGAAATCTAACGACATGGAGCGAAAACGGCACGCGAAAAGTGGTCGTACAGCCGTATTAGGTACAGAAAGTTTTCACATTTCCAACTCGCCAGCTACGCGCTCCTCACGTGAACGTCATTCGATTTACGGAAAATTAACTATTTCAAAAGAGTTTTCGACCCGGTTCGGGGCTATCGCGACCTTTTAAAAGGTTCAAAGTTTACATTTCGACCATTTTCCGGGCTCGAACCCGTCGCCAATTTTAGCTTGTCGGGTTCAAAAATGTACGTCGATTAGGTCGAAAATCGCATATTTTTAGTGAGTTTTCTAGGAACTTGCGTACCAACTCAATAAGGCCAGTATTATTGTTGACTAGTTGATTTTACGGGCTACGCCCCGCTGTTAACAGTTTTTTATGTGCAACGCCTTTTCGAGGGTTTAGTCGGATAGTGCGTGGTAACCTTTTGGTGAGGCGTATGGGCACCTTTAGGTTGTCACTGTGACAGACGTCGCTCTGGCAGTTGTAGGTTATATAGAGATGGGTACGCGTTTATAGAAAATTTTACTATTAGCACGTGTCACAAGTTATTCTATGGTTTGGATCGTATGTCACTTTGACATTCATAGGTTAGATAGATTGAGAGTGGTAGATATTCATAGAAGAGTATAAAATTGGAATGGAGTCAAATGTTAGTCGAAGGTATAGTTCTAGAGTACTCTTTGGAATTTGTGACGTACGTCACTTGGCCAATTCTAGGTTATATAATTCAATCATTGAAACTTCAAGTATTGCAAAAGAAAATGCTCATAAAATATAGTCGCTCTACAACTACATGGCTCCTCAAATACTATACAACAAATTAAAATATTGCAACTGTACTTTTCAAAATTAAAATGTCTTTGAATCATCGATATTGTAGAATACAAATTTAAAGCAACTCTATTTCTTCAAAAGTAGCCACCTATTTACAGTAAACAGAGGAAGATACACTATTGAAAACCGTTTATTTTCTCTGTACGCAGAAAAATTACATTCCATTTGGAACAACTTGGCTCCTAGAATACTTTGCAACAAATTAAAATATTTGCAACTTTACTTTGAAATTAAATGTCTTTGAATCATTCATCTTCCTTTAGAGAATGCAACTTTTCAAATGTAAGGAGTCTTGTACCTGAAGTGTTCTTACCACTACAGTAATAACAATACCTTAGTTTTTATTTTGTTGAATGATTCCTTGTTCTCTTAATTATTAACTATTGTTCCCTGTTATTTACTCATTTTTGTTCTTGGAATGTTGTTGATATAATAATTAAATCAATAATTTTCTATGTACCTAAAGCGATAGTACAGTGGCTCACTAAATTAATAAACATAAAACACGGTCGTACATACAGGTCCGGAAACTCTATGGTTGACATGAGTCGCTTACGCGTCGTCAAACTCGTAGTCCCTCGCTCAGTCACCAGCTGGCGCTTGGATCACGAAGTGGTAAAACGATTTTGAAAACGCAGATATGCCTTGTGTTTACAAGTTAACTTACAGTTTTCAGAAAATACTCCTATGTGGCGTCTTTTGGTACCACGCGAAAGTCATAAAACAATAGATCAGATGTGAAGAATATTAAATTAAAAGTCACAGATAAAATAGCAACATATGTGAAACATTACATAACTGAAATGGACAATGATATACGCAACTATACTACTAATATTGTTATTAATTTATATAAATTCGATAGGGAGCCTCCCGTTTGATGCAAAACTGATAAACTCTGCTGACGATACAGTTATTATATTCAGTGATAGATATTCACATTCACTCATGAATGAAGCTACAAGTAGTCTTAGTACTGTGAATTGCTGGTTACAATCAAACAAACTCACCCTTAATTCAAATAAAACTAAATTCATAAGTTTCTCAATCACGAACGTTAGTGAATGCAATAACGTAAACAAACTATACATCCATACGAACTGTGAACGTGAAAATTACATACAAGCTGCAGACCACATTAAATATCTTGGTATAATCATTGACAAAAATCTTAGGTGGAATATTCAAGTAGAACATTTAGCAAGCAAAGTAAGAAAAGTAATTTATAAATTTTACCAAATAAGAGAATACATGTGTATGCTTAAAAATATATACAAAGCTCTGGTGGAATCTTTATTGAAATATGGCATCGAAGCGTGGGGGATCTATATAAAAATGCAATGGAACATCTTAATGTTGTACAAAATTACGTCTTAAAAATAATATTAAACAAATGTAAAAGATTTTCTACTAATATTTTATACAAACAAATGAATGTGCTAAAAGTAACAACCCTTTACATATATCAATGTCTAATCTACATGCATCTAAAAGTGGAAACTAAGTGCATAGATCATGCCTATCACACAAGAGCAGCTTACAATGAAGAAATCAAAATTAATAAATTCGCCAAAAGAAAATGTCAAAATAGTACCTATTTCCTTCAAAGGATCAAAAGTCTATAAAAAACTTCCGTTAGCATTGAGATCAATTAATAATGATGTTAAAAGATTCAAATATGAAGTCTATACTTATCTCATTGATAACGCCCACATATTTGTGAGTTGTCTCAGCGTTTCTTAATTATTGTTATATTGCTCACTCGAAATATCAATTATATTTATTATCTGACTAATAAATCGTAATATATAATATTCAATTATCTACTGTACTGTTGTGATAAATTATACGGCACAATACAAACCTCTTGGCGTTTAAGTGTCTATTTTCCTGTATTCACGTGATACCAGTTTTAGTTTCAATAAACATATTCTTATATTCTTAGGTATTCTTATTCTTATACTCTTCTCTTTTCTGAAGTTACATATAGCCTACTATTTAAGTAATCGATGGAGAATACCTCACCCTCTCCTGGTTGTGATATATTATTTGGAAACGTTTGCAACTCTATCAACTTTTTCAAAAGTGAAAGGTGTCTTTGAATCATTCAACTTCATACAAAGAAAATAGAAATTTAATTAATCATTTGAATGAAGGGTAACTCTATTTCTTTAAAAAGTACCTACCTATATAATACTTAAATCAATGATTTTCTCATCTCATATGGAGTAACATACATTACTATTTAAGTAATCGAAGAAAATTACCCCACCCCCTTTTGGTTGTGACTTATTATTTGGAAAAGTTTCCCAGTAAAGAAAGTACAGGCACCTTTGGGTTGTCACTCTGACATACGTTAACTTGACAGTTGTAGGTTACATAGAAATAATGCAAGGAACAACTGAGTAAATGGATGTATTTCATTATTAAACTTTAATCCTACCTTTATTCTTGTTATATATATATTCTGCAAAGCCCAATTGTTAGTATTGAAACTGTACAATCTATACTTTGAATGCCATTTCGTTATTTGTGCTAACGTTATATAACATCCTTGAAATGATATACTTTGTGATATCAAATTCATTTTTGACCACTTTCATAATCATTTCGATACAGATTAACATCCATATAATTAGTCTTGATTGATTGATGAAATACTCTTGTATACATCTTCTTCATAGTTTATGTGTTACTATATAAATATGCTTTCGGCTACCTACATTGAAAATGTCAAATGACATTTTATATTTCTGAAACACAATACACCATGCACATGTATATAAAGAAAGATATCTTTATTGTAAATACAATGAAATTATCCTAATACTACTTTAAAAGGCTTATACTATGAATCTGATGTGATTCTGAGTGAATCCATTGTACGTAGTGCTAAGTATCTCTGGAAGATGCTACGTATACTGTAGAATATGACAGATATCTTGATATCTTCCTTTAATATCTATAGTACCCTTCTCGTAAATGATGTACCTACATACCTTTCCAAATCGTTTTTGTGTTTCTTTCATCCCTATGAACTTTAATTTGTTCAAGAATATGTGTGTAGGTTAAACGTTGATAAATGATTTGTATCTTCATATCTAAAATCAAATATGTTAGCGCTATTGTTAAACATTGGTTAGACTTACTTTTAGAGAGTTTTTTGATAGATGAGGACCCCGATTTATATCATATTCAAGTACTTTTGGACGGAAACATGATGTTTACGATATACATCTGACAGATAGTTAATACGGGTAGTCACCAACGTGTGAGACCATAGAGGTCTGTTCGTGCTCATTTTAATGGAATTCACGTCCGTAGATCTGATTCCAGTGGGCCCCAATAGTCTATAGATGTAGAAATGTACTTGTACCGCTAGGAAGGATATCTTCGTCCATGGACCATTTTGGACACTTATACGCCGTATACAGCTTTTATTATTGCTTATACTTCATTTCATCATACAAACACCCCCGAAATTGATCATTTTCGTAAATTATCATCTAGATTGTCGTCAAACGACGTCGAATCTTTACGATTTATTTTAAGGTACTTAGCGGCATTTTTAGGGGTGCCAAAAACAACCATCAAAGTTCACCCGGAGTAAATCGATGACGATCTTTCCGATGGTGAATTTTAATTGAACGTAGAGCCTTTACTTTTCGATAAAAAAATTCCTCCAAGATAATTTTAAATATGGCCGACAAAAATTGGTACCGAATGGATTTGAATAAAAATATCCCCAAATTTTGCGTCAAATTAATTAATTTGAAGTTTTTGAAATTGCGAAATTTCGCAATTTTATACGAACGTTGAAACACACACAACTCTTTAGCGCCTGAGGGTCCGGGATTTTCACTTGGCCTATCGAAATTAGAAGGTTCGAATTGTATAAAAACACAATTGCATGAAGGCCAGATGTCCTACGTAATTAGTTACGAACGGAAACATTTTGACAAATGCCTCGAGGAGATCGCTACGCTTCAGTTAGAGTTTATACATTTTACCTTGGTCTTGTTAATTTGGGGCCGTTTAGTGGCCCGTGCGAGCGGCGCCAGTTGTAATAAAGTCTTTTTTGCTATGGGCCGCTAGCTTTTACCCGCTTCGCGTATATTTTAGTAGCTAGAAAATTCCCTTTGGTTCTTCGCACGTCAGACGTGCATAGCTGAGACTTGACACTACCCGTTTCTATTTTAATTAAATTTTCCTATTCAAACGACATTTTGGGGCCCGAAAATGTGCCTAAGCAACGGCCCCGATGGAAATCTAACGACATGGAGCGAAAACGGCACGCGAAAAGTGGTCGTACAGCCGTATTAGGTACAGAAAGTTTTCACATTTCCAACTCGCCAGCTACGCGCTCCTCACGTGAACGTCATTCGATTTACGGAAAATTAACTATTTCAAAAGAGTTTTCGACCCGGTTCGGGGCTATCGCGACCTTTTAAAAGGTTCAAAGTTTACATTTCGACCATTTTCCGGGCTCGAACCCGTCGCCAATTTTAGCTTGTCGGGTTCAAAAATGTACGTCGATTAGGTCGAAAATCGCATATTTTTAGTGAGTTTTCTAGGAACTTGCGTACCAACTCAATAAGGCCAGTATTATTGTTGATAAAAACCGGGCGGGAGTAGCAGGTAGGTATTTTTCTTAAACTATGGAGTCTACACTATACTATAACACAGCATCTATCATATAATAAGATCTCTGTGGCATCCACCGCTTCATAGAGCAGCTGTTTATCTAAACCGGTCCTCCCTCCCATCCCCCCAAAATAAAGACGCGGCAACGTATACGTGGACCACGCTGCTATTGT
Source organism: Endomychus coccineus (assembly GCA_958510875.1). Classification (NCBI taxonomy): domain Eukaryota; kingdom Metazoa; phylum Arthropoda; class Insecta; order Coleoptera; family Endomychidae; genus Endomychus; species Endomychus coccineus. The sequence goes on from OY294070.1 coordinate 97,096,726, forward strand.
AATGTAGATACATAATAAATGATCACCACGTGTCACTTACTGTTGGATGCTGCTGTTGTTCAGATTAGTGAAATTTCTCATACGTTTTATGTGAAAATTATTTTGTTCGATGGTCCAGTGAATATTATCAGAAACATTTTTTTAATAATTCAAATACATATTGTTCAATAAATAAAACATTGCTTTAATAAAGCATTCATGCTGCAAATTAATAAAAGTGTTTTTCGGTTGAAAACATAATAACAAATTTGCACAAAAAACTAACCGGTAAGCTTTTTCTAGACGTCATCCCGAATCGAATGCACTTTGTTTCATCAAAATCGGTCCATATCGTTCGATTTTCGTAAGTCGGCCTGTTTTAATACCTATTTGACTCGACTATAAACTCAGAAAGCAATTCCCATATAATTCAGTGCATTATTTTATTCCGAACGTCACGCCCATTCAATGCTAACGTTCAAAACTATTTTCCGGGGAACGTTCTGAAGTGTACCTATTTCAAGTATGACTCGGCTGACTACGATTATCTTCGCCATACGCGCTTATACCGTTGGTTTGGGGCACAAAACGCCGTATCTCCAGTAAACGTCTTGGCTTCATAGTGTACAGTGCGGACTCTTTCAATTGGCGTTACGAGGCCACGAAGAGACATTGAGGTCGGAAAATCCAGGTATTTATGTAGGGCTTAATCAACTTTGCAGCTGAATTAGACGCTGTGCTTGCAATATTTATGAAGGTTCAGATTCACAAGTATGTAAGGGTGTCTCAAAAACTCAGAACGAATTGATAGATACAATGTTACAAATTTACAAGCAGGAAATAATGAAAGAAATTAAACCTGCAAATTTCATTGGTTTGGAGGCCGATGAAACTACAGACACCTCTAATCATCAGCAAATGGTTGTTATTATTTGATACGTGTTTAATGGACAAATTTTTGAACGCTTTTAGTCTTTTTTTAAGCCGGGTGGACATAATGCTGATGTATTAGCAAACTATTTTAAATTCTCCTTCTGGGTTCGATAACAATAAACTAATCCCTCAAAGTTACGATGAGGCGTCCGTGATGAGTGGCAAGACAAATGGTGTACAAGCGATTATCAAAAGAACATTTCCACATGCACATTATATTCATTGTTACGCGCATCAATTTAACTTAATTATTGAACGAGCTGTACAGTACAATAGCAAAGTGAAAATTTTCTTTTCAAATTTGCAATCATTTTCAAGCTTTTTTTCTCGATCGCCAAAACGGACGGTAATTGTTGATGAAATAGTCAAACGTAGATTACCACGCGCTGTTCCTACACGCTGGATTTTCAAAATTCGAACACATTATTTGAACACCAGGATTCTTTCAAAGAATGTTTAGACGCAATTATTGACGATGGAATGGATTCAGTTACTATTAGTGAAGCAAGTGGTTTATTGAAATATTTGAATTGCCCGGAATTTCTCTAGTGGTTGAAAATATTCCATTTCATCATGTCATATGTTGAAATATTATTTAATCAGACTCAAATGCGCGGGATTGACAGCAAATTATTTGAATTAGAAATTATACTGACAATGACAATAAAGAACGCAATAATGAAATGACCTGCTAGGAAAAGACAAAAAACGACAGCTGGAGATAACAGAGCTGTTATTGCAAAGGAAGTATGTGACACTATTTCACGCCAAATTAGTAACTGATTTTATTTTAGGGATCAATTAAGTGCAGCAAAATTATTTGATTCTCAAAATTTTAAAACTTATAGACATGCATTTCCATAAAAACATTTTGATGAAACTGTGAAATCTTAACCTATGTTGGACAGTGTAAAATTAAAAAGTGAACTTTCAGAAATTTATGAGCGCGATGAAATGTGTGACGGAGGTGTAATTTGCCACTTTCACTGTTCGTAAGAGACAACAACCTAAAAAAGGTTTTGACGGAAACATACAAACTGTTGAATATTATTTGTACAACGCCCATGTCGACAACAGAATGTTAACAATGTTTTTCCATCCTCAAACGCATTAAAACTTTTCTGAGAAGCACAATATCAGAAGATCGACTGAACGTATTGGCGGTCCTATCAATAGAAAAGAAGTTCGTACAGTCTATCCCGGATTTTGACAACAAAGTCATAGAATGGATTTTCAGTAAGAAAAATAGCAAAGTTTCTTCTTGTTCATACCCTCTTCCATAACTCACGAGCCGCCACTGATAATTGGTTGCACAGTTAACCAGGGATCAAATAATATCGATTTTGAAACGTTCCAAGGAACCACAGTGGATTTGAGGCTGAAACTGGAAGGTGCAATTTTACAAAAAATCCTTCCATCAATAATGCAAATGATTTTGAGTGCTATAGTTTACTAAAAAATTTGAGGAGATCAGAAAAGATAACCAGCAACTTCATGATAACAATGAGATATTAGGAAAAGTAACGAAATTGGAATTATTGTGAGAGAAACATCAGTAAGATCGAAGTTGGGACTAAAAACTATCGCCTACTTATTCAAGACCCGAATATTCATTTCAATTTTTGATAGATACAGGTGCAGAGGAAATTAAAGCCAAATTTGCTAGTGAATCTAGTTCTGCCGTTAATGGTTCGAAAATTAAGTTGTAGTCGCCGAGTTTGAGAATTCGTTGTTGCTGATTGTGAGAATACAATTCTTGGTGTCGATTTCATAGGAAATTTTGATATCTTGGTGGATTTGCAGAAATGAAGAACAACAGATAAAAAACAATATTTCGTCTCGTGAACAATTGTGCTAATTACATTTGTCTGGTATAAAAATAACTGATAGCATTCTGAGTACCATAATATAATGCCATCATTTCTAAATTTGAGTAGATCAAGTATCAATGGATCAACAGAGCCTACAAATATTTCTCATTAAATTATAACCAAAGTTCAACCCATCGATTAGGCTAGTCTTGGTGAGAACGGAGTAATTATTGATCTGGGTGAACTTAAATGAAGCCGAAATTTTCATTTACTGCTTTATGGGATCACCGAGTAAATCATCTAATATTGCTTGAACAGATTATTCATTTAGAATCTGAGATCACAATTTCAGTCTACTATACTCCGTAAACTATTATCTTATTGTTCTCTCACAGATTTCTAAATTAGCTCACTCATTTTCTTCAAGACTACCATTTTTTAAAAATATAATTTGTAGTATAAATTCTTCAAACTTCAATAAGTAACTTATTATCCAAATATTCACAAAGACAATACTCCCATAAGACCCGTTTGTTCATATATCAATGCACCCTGTCAAAAAATAGCGAAAAAATTAGTCAACATATACAAACCTTAAACGTAAATGCAGTATAAAAAACTCTTTTCAGTGAATAGAAAAAATAAAAGACGTAGAACTAAAAACAAATATCAAACTTGTATCATTTGATGTCAAGAACCTTTTTCCAAGTATTCCCACACAATTGACCATTTGTCTAATTGAAGATCATTTAATCCGCAATAATACTTTACCGGCAGTAACACAGGAAATATTAAGTTTAATCTCAGTTTGCATAGACCAAAATTATTTTACAATTAACGATAAATATTACAAACAGAACACCGGACTCCCCATGGGTTCGCCATTATCTACGTTGCTGGCAGAAATATTTATGAATTACTTGGAAACTAAGATTTTGAATTCCAATTTTCAGCACATGTATATTGGTATCGCTATGTTGACGACGTAGTCGCTTGCTTTACAAGCAGTAACCGTCAGATAAATTCTTTTCTTACCTATATTAACAACTTACACCCAAATATAGAATTCACATTAGAGATGGAAAACAACAAGTCCTTGTACTTTTTAGATCTGACCATTTCACATACAAATAACTATTTTTCTTTCGCTATTTATCACAAACCCACCCACACAGATATCACAATACACAACACTTCTTTACATCCACAATCACACAAGCTAGCAGCGTATAATTGTATGATACATAGATTTGTTAGAATTCTCAATTCTGTTATGTATTTTATGAGATGTATTTTATACTTCGAATGTTGTTGCATAGTTACGAATGATACGTAGGTTAGGTGATCTAAAAACGTATACGATTGAGATTTGACTGAACAATAATGTCATTAGTTTGAATAAACATGTATTGGAAATAATCTCGTTCAATACCATTGTTTTGCGTACTTCGCTTGAACTGCTTTGCTGATATCTTTAACAGGTTATGGGCCCAGCAACGGATTCAAAGAAGGTACATATTATTTTTCTTTGAGTGAATTTAAATTTCGCATTGGATAATCGTTGTTGAATATTTAGAATATTTAGAAACACGATAAGACAAAATCACAAAGAAACGAAAATGGCGCAATTGACGAGATTCGATAGTTTAAACAAGAATAATTATGACACTTGGAAAATGTTCATGGAAGCACTATTAGTGAAGAACGAGTTGTGGCATTTTGTGAATGGTACCAGCACAAAGCCTGAAGTTGTGACGAATGATATAAATTCGGCAAACGCAGCAAAGCTTTGGGAACAAAACGACGCCAAAGCTCGTTCGGACATCGTGTTATCGATTAGCGCGAATGAATTGAAACAGATCAAAGGATGTGTTACGTCTCGTGAGGTATGGCTGAAGCTTGAAGGTACCTATCAATCCAAAGGACCAGCTAGGAAAGCGGCACTTTTGAGACAGTTAACGACCTTGAAGATGCAGAATGAAAGTGACGTACATGAACATTTAAATAAATTTTTCGATACTGTGGATAAAATTAATGAAATTGGGGTCGAAATTGATCAAGACTTACTTACAACGTTGTTATTGATCAGTCTTTCGAGAGAATTTGACAACTTCAGATGTGCTATCGAGTCTCGTGACACGCTACCTCCCCCGGACGTATTGCGCATAAAAATAACTGAAGAATCAGACTCCAGAAAGGACATTGCAGGTGGATCCACGTCTAATGCAATGTACGCAAGAAAATTTTATAGAAAACCGCTGAAGAAATCGAAGGATGTATCTGAAAAACGTGGAGATAATATGTTTAGGTTTAAATGTCACAAATGCAAGATGGTTGGACACAAAGCTGCTAACTGTAAGAATAAAGAAATGAATCAACAGAATTCATCGAGTGCCACTATGTTTACTTCAGAGGCGTATTTAGCTGGAACTGGTGAAGCAAGTAAATGGTGTTTAGATAGTGGAGCTACATCACATTTTTGCAATGACATATATAATTTTGGTGCTGACATAACTATTAAGGATGAAAAATTGAATCTTGCAAACCAAACCTCCATTCAAATTCAAGGAGAAGGAAAAGTTTCTCTGAAGACGAAAGTTAGCGGAAAAGAGAGGTTAATTTGTTTAGAAAATACGCAGTTAGTCCCTGATTTGCGTATGAATTTATTATCAGTATCCAAAATAACGGAACATGGTTTTGAAGTATTTTTCAATGAAAGTAAAGCTACTGTTCTAGATCAAGATGGAAACGTAAAGCTAATCGCGAATAAAAATAGCGGATTGTATATTGTTGAAGAAATGCCAAATGAAGTTGCGATTACTGAAGAGAATAAGACCGAAATAGCATATTTACCGGAAGAGGATTGGCATAGAAGATTTGGACATCTGAATACTAAAGATCTGGTGGCAGCAATTAATCAAGGTAGAATAAAAGGTGCGACTTCGAGAATGTCTTCAAGCGACAATTGCACGGTTTGTTTAGAAGGAAAGATGACTAGAAATCCATTTCCAATGAAGTCTAACCGATCTTCGGGATTACTGGATCTTGTGCATACCGATTTATGTGGTCCCATGAGAGTAGAATCTATTGGAGGAGCTAAGTACGTTCTACAATTCATAGATGACAACTCTAGATGGGGACAGGTTTATTTCTTGAAGTGCAAGTCTGAGGTGGTTCGAGTGCTGAAAGATTTCGTCGTGATGATCGAGAATCAAACCGGTAAAACGATAAAAGTTATCCAATCAGATAACGGAAAGGAATTTGTTAACACCGCTATTGACGATTTTTTGAAAAATCGTGAAATCGTTAGAAGATTAACTGTTCCATATTGTCCTCAACAAAATGGTATAGCAGAAAGAAGAAACCGCACAATTATCGAAATGGCGAGATGTATGCTGTTGCAGTCTGGTCTACCTTCTCACTTCTGGGCAGAAGCAGTGAGCACAGCAAATCACATTCGGAATCGATGTCCATCTATATCGTTGAATAACAAAACTCCGTTTGAAATTTTTTCAGGGAAAATTCCTGATGTTCGTTATTTCAGAGAATTTGGTGATCAAGTTTATTTTCTGAACAATAAACCGGGTGCCGGAAAATTTGATTCTCGAGGCTTATCTGGAACCTTCGTTGGATACTCGGAAGAATCAAAGGCGTACAGAATTTGGATTCCAAATGAAAGAGAAATCATCGTATCAAGAGATGTGAAATTCATGAAAAGGAAATTATCTACAAAGGAAAGGTATGAAGATTTCTATCAAAATATACAAAAGGAAGACAACTCAAGAAGTGAAAACGAAGATTATAACTGCGATTTTGTTTACGTGGAAATGAATCATTCTGACGATTCTGTGAAATTACACAATGTAGACACAGTAGAAGATATCGTGAACGTGATTCCAGAAGTTGTTGGAGAAGACTTGGTAGACATTGAACAAGAACACGATACTCAAGTAAGATTGACGAATGTACAAGAACAAGAGAATCAACGTCGAACTCCAGGAAGACCCAAAATCTTAAGAACTGGAGAAAGGGGGAGACCCCGGAAAATTTTTCACCAACGATCAGAAAAAGCTGATTCATTTGATGAACAAGTGCATCTGTCTGAAATTCCCATGAAGAAAGCGATGTCAAGTCCAGAAGTCAATGAATGGCGAGGAGCTATGGTTGAGGAATTGAAATCCATCATTAGAAGCGACACGTGGTATTTGGTAGACCGACCTGACGATCAAACAATCATAGGTAGTCGTATGATACTCCGAAACAAGGTTAACCCAGATGGAACAATTAAACGTCGTAAAGCAAGATTGATAGCTCAGGGATTTACTCAAAAACCAGGGGTACATTTCAACGAAACGTTCGCTCCTGTTGCAAGAATGGGATCAATTCGACTAATGATTAGTCTCGCAGTGCGTTATAATATGAAAATTCATCAGTTAGATGTCACTACGGCTTATCTGAATGGATACCTGGAAGAAGACATTCTAATGGAGCCACCGAAGGAAATCAACATGCTTCTAGAAATCATAGTTGATACGGAACAAGATGATGTTATTCGCGAGAAGGCACGACGGATGATCCAAGAATTAAACACTGGAAACAAAGTGTGCAAGTTGAAGAAAGCTTTATATGGACTTAGACAAGCTGGACGAAGCTGGCACCGAAGATTCGATGAAGTATTAGAAAGATATGGTGCAATTGCTACAAATGCTGATACTTGCGTATATCGCATTGGTAAGGGGGAGAATATGACCATTATAATTGTCTATGTAGATGATGTACTCATAGCATCGAAAGACCTAAGAAAAATTGAAGATGTTTCTAATTTCATTTCTCAAAATTTTATGATAAAGAATCTTGGAGAGGTGCATCTATGTCTTGGAATCGAGTTCAAGCGAAAAGAAGATGTGTTTACTCTAAATCAAAAAGGTTACATCAACGAGACACTGAAACGGTTTGAAATGTGTAACTGCAATGCAGTTAGAACGCCGATTAATTCAAGTGTGAAATTAGAAAAAGGAGTCAAGAAACCGTCGGAGGATCTACCATACAGAGAACTGGTGGGATGTTTGACATATTTGGCATCAACCACTAGACCAGATATAGCTTTTGCTGCTAGTTATCTTGGACAATTCAACAACTGTTTTGACGAATCGCATTGGAAAGCCGCTAAACGGGTATTGAGATATCTAAAAGGAACTATGGACATGGGTTTAGTATATCGTCCTGATACGAAACCTCTATTATGTTATACGGACTCCGATTGGGGCAATTGTACAATGGATCGTCGTTCATACTCGGGTTTTGTGACAATGCTAAGTGGATGTGTCATCACTTGGGACTCGAAGAAACAAAAAACCGTTGCTCTTTCTTCTTGTGAGGCCGAATACATGGCATTAACAGAAGGGACCAAAGAAGCAATATTTTTACAACGTTTTCTCATTGAACTAGGTTTCGAAAAGTTGAGTAATGTTACTATTTTTGGAGACAACCTAGGATGTATTAAGTTAGCAGAGAATCCTGTTTTTCATCAGCGGAGTAAACATATTGATATTAAATATCACTATGTTAGAGACGTCCTTCATGATGGAAAAATCAAGATTGAACACGTTTCCACGACAGATATGGTTGCAGATTTCTTAACTAAAGGACTTCAGAAAAAGAAACACGCCGACTGTATTGAAAAGTGTGGAATTAGTAGCATTCATAATGTATAATACAACACCGTTCGAGGGGGAGTGTTAGAATTCTCAATTCTGTTATGTATTTTATGAGATGTATTTTATACTTCGAATGTTGTTGCATAGTTACGAATGATACGTAGGTTAGGTGATCTAAAAACGTATACGATTGAGATTTGACTGAACAATAATGTCATTAGTTTGAATAAACATGTATTGGAAATAATCTCGTTCAATACCATTGTTTTGCGTACTTCGCTTGAACTGCTTTGCTGATATCTTTAACAAGATTAATTAATGTTCCATTAAACCAAAGATAATTTCCATTTGGAATTAAACAGAATCATAGATATTGCCAAGAATAACGGTTATAATGTCAAGATAATTAATAAAATACTCCAAAATAAACTCAATAAAAAAGCCTTAAACGTAATTTATCCGCAGATTAATAAAAATACCAAATCAAATTTCACATGTCTAACATATTTAGGTAAACATTCACTAAAAATATCTCAATTCCTTGAAAAACAGAATATAAACGTCGCCTTTAAAACAACAAAAAATCTATGCTCGTATATTAATAACTCGAAATCTGAAAAACATAAATTAAAGAAATCTGGAGTTTACAGACTGAGATGTGATGACTGTAGTGCTTTGTACATAGGACAAACTGGACGCAGTTTCAGCGTAAGGTTCAACGAACATTTGAGAAGTTACAGGCTCAAAAAAGAGGATTCTAATTACGCGAATCACCTGTTAGAACATAACCACAATTTCACTCTTAATCCCGATATTCTACATATTCAGGAAAAAGAACATAAACTTAATATACTAGAATCCATAGAAATATTGAAACACTCAAAAAACAATAACAATGTAATATTAAATGATCAAATTGATACATATAATTCACCACTTGTTAACAATTTTGTAAATACACTCCCACCATTATCCACCCCATCCCTCAATTTGTACCACATTCTGATCCCTGATATATAAGGACATACTTTTAGATTTAGCTTTAGTTGATAACTCCTTGCTTTGAAAATGCCACAATGTGGTGAAACAATTTGTCAGCATTTTTAAAAATAAGTGTTAAATGTTTTGTGTAAAATTTGAGTTTCATTCTCCAACTTCCGAAGCAAATATTCTCTTTCAAATTTTAATATGGTACTTCTCTTCAAGATTTAAGTCTTTTCAATAATTTTGAATTTACAATTTGGGAACATAGCATAATCAGTTGTGGGATTATATTGATTATTCCTGCTGATTTAGTTATTTGTTCCTCGAACTTGTGGTCAAGGTATATGTTTCATATCAGTGCAGGTACAATTAATACAACGTGCTGATACTTTACGTATTTATTGAAAACTAAAGAATTTAGTTCGACATCAGTTACAAAAACGCGTATCGCTTCTTACGCTATACACACAAAAACAATATAATAAACATAGCATTCTACATATATAACAATTCTCCCCCTCAAATATTGGAGTTACCAAATCTCTCAGGGTGTTTTAATTGACTGCGACGTCTAAGAACTCGCGGGCTAGACCTTGGAGATTTGGCAGCTTCAGTATGAGCATATTGATTATCATCATTGGCATAATCAGATGGCACCGGAATTTTAGAAATGATTTTGGGTTGCAAACTATCATTTTTTAAGATTTGATTAAGATGTCTTTTCGCCACAAGTCCATCCAATGTTTTTATTTCAAAATTTCGGTTTCCCAAAAATTTAGTAATATGTGCAACAGACCATTTCGGTTTTCTCTGTCTAAAATCTCTAACTTTAATCGATTCGCCTATCTCAAAAGTTTCACGATTTCTACCACCTTCATTAACAATTGATTTGTCCTGTTTCTCCTCTACAACCTCACATGTAGGTTTCCTCAATAAATCTAAGCGACATCTCAAATTTCTACCTAGTAACAATTTTGCCGGTGATTCATTAGTTGTTGTATGAGGGGAATTGCGATAGTGAAATAAGAATTTTATTAATTCAGTATCAATTTCATCATTAGTGTCGGCCCTGCTCTTTTTTAAAAAATTCTTTACAATTTTCATCGCACTTTCTCCTTCCCCATTACTGGAGGGATGGTACGGTGGAGTGCTTATATGTTTTATCCCGTTTTGTTTCAAGAACCATTCAAAATGATCAGACACAAAGTGTGTTCCGTTATCTGAAACTACAACCTGAGGTAACCCCCATGTAGCGAAAATTTGCCTCAATACCTTCACTGTTGATGCTGTATCAATTTTTCTCATGCGAAAAGCTTCAATCCATTTAGATGTGGAATCAACTACTACAAAAAAATATTTATCTTTGAATGGACCTAAATAGTCAATATGAATACGCGTCCAAACGTTTTGATTCCATCTCCAAGGACTAAAGTAAGATTTTGGTGGTAAATTTTTGTATTCTGCACAAACCTCACATTGGTTGCATAGTGTTTCGATATCGCTATCAAGACCAGGCCACCAAACGTATGATCTGGCAAACGATTTTGATTTTACAATGCCCATATGATTTTTGTGAATTTCACACAAGACGTATCTCTTATATTTTTGCGGAATAACTATACGATATTCCCACATTAAACAACCCTGTTCCACACTTAATTCATTACGTCTGGCAAAGAAAGGTTTTAAATCATCCTGTGTTATACTTTTGGGCCAGCCTGTTAGTACAAATGGTATAACTTTACTTAAAACACTGTATCTACTGGAAGCGTGTTTAATTTGTGCAGAATTAACAGGTAATTCATTTTGTGTTTCAATCACATTTAAATGAGTAATTTCTAAATCTTCATTACAAAAATTGCCACCCAAATTTAAATTATGATTTCCAAGTAGTGGCAACCTAGAAAGACAATCAGCAGAATTCTTATTTGACATTACATATTCTATATCGAAGTCGAAACGTGTTAAAAATTGCGCCCAGCGCTGCAAACGGCTGGTTGCCATAATGGGAATGCCATTTTTGGGACCAAAAATTGACACCAGCGGCTTGTGGTCGGTACCTAAAATAAACCTCTTACCGAAAAGGTATTTGTAAAATTTCTTGACCCCGTATATAATAGCTAACGCTTCCTTATCTAGTTGAGAATAGTTACGTTCGCTTTTTAAAAGCACACGAGACGCGTAAGCTATTGGCTTTTCTCCTTTATTTTCATAAATATGCGAGAGTATAGCTCCAAGCCCTGTCGGTGACGCGTCTACTGTCAATTTTATTGGCAAATTGCAATTAAAGTGTACTAGCACTTTTGGAGATGTTATCATCTCTTTAACTTCATTAAATGTACTCTGGCATTCAGAGTCCCATTTAAAAGAAGAATTTTTGCGCAAAAGTTGATAGAGTGAATGCAAAACTGTTGCTCCATTTTCTAAAAACTTACCATAAAAATTGATCATACCTAAGAACGATTTCAATTCTGTATAATTAGTTGGAACTGGACAATTATTTATTGCGTCAATTCTTTCTGTAGTTTTGTGTAACCCCGTCCTATCAATTATGTGTCCCAAATACTTTATTGTCGGTTGCATGAAAATACATATGTCTGCTTTTAATCGCAATCCTGAATCAGGTAAACGTCGAAAAACTGACTCTAAACGCTCTAAATGCTCCTTATCATTACTGCCTGTAATTAGTATATCGTCGATGAAACATACGACGCCTGGTAAATCCATTAATAATTTTTCAATAATTTGTTGAAATGATGCTGGCGCGGTATTGATACCGTAAGGAAGTCGCGTATATCTAAATAACCCCTTATGGGCCGAGATAGTTAGAATATCTTTACAATCATCTGTTAAAAGTAATTGTTGCTAGGCTTCGGACAGATCTAATTTTGAAAATTTTGTGCCGCCTTGAAGTTTTTCAAAAAGGTACTCAATTCCAGGTAAAGGGAATTCACAAACTTCTAATGTTACGCGAGAACGAAGGGATTGTTTGATCTTTTATTGATATTTCGAATGCTTGCGAATTGTAAATATCAATCTTCTGAGGGTACAATGCATTAGTATGAACCCAGACAGATCCGGGATATTCAATTGTTTTAAGGCCGAGATTGAGACCGAATATTTTACAATGGATGAACCAAGACTACTAGCTGTATTTTGACAAGTTTTCAAGTTGAAAATATTATTTACATAATGTGTAACCAAAGAGCGGACATCCTGTTACTTTTTAAACAAACTATCCCAAAGTAGTCGATTTATCACCGGTAGGTACAATACCTGCTAAAACCTTCTGAGCATTATGTGTCATTTTGCCAACAAGGTACTGAACCCGTTGCGAGTAAGAGATATTTGGTTTTTGGTGAACAAGAAGGACTTAAAGGATTCGTAAAATTTAGGCCAATCCGGTTTTTCCGTCGGAACTCGGAATTTCGATCAACTGAAGATTTATTTTCTTTTAGGTTCTGGAACTGCCCATGCCTGCCTCGCCAAACTCTTCAGAAGCTGATATGTTTTTATGCACTCTTTTGATTCTACAGTGTAAGTCTATTATATTTCTCACTATAATTCGGTATTGAAGATGCATTTAAAGTTAAGTTAATCTCATTAATCTCATCTATGATGTTCATATTCCTTCCGAGATTCATCGATTGTTTCCGATACAGACAAGAAGAAGAACTGTTCATTTGACCTCGACTCAGAGGTAAAAATCTTTTTACTTAAATCGTAAGTGGTATTTAACCTAGCAAACACAGATCCATTTTTGCAAGTATGTATTTTATATTTAGACTCTAATGTTTGTGACTTCGGATGTTCTACAAGACTTTTTTTCGATGCCTTTTCCAATTATAAGCGTTCCGAAATACTAAAATTGGACAACCTGATTGTATTCTTTTCCAACGAATACACCATATAGATAACCCGTAGGTAATAGGTACCTATATGGTACGTTGAACTGATAATAGTAAGCACCCAATGAATGTAATGTAGGTAAAATACACTATCCAAAAAACAACCAAATGTATTCGAAATGTACAATACCTATCTATTACACTTCTACTAACAATTATGCAGAATTTTATGTAATTTGTGGGTACTTTCTATTGCAAAGGCAAATAAACAAACAAAGAAGAGTACCTATGTATCATGTTAAACTACCTATCCACCTACTAATAACAATGCAGGAAACTAAGAATAGTTCTAACCATTGTACCCTTCACAAAGAGAAGGGACATTGGAGATATACAAGACTTAGTTTTGTATGGAAAAAATATACAGATGACGGACACAGTCAAGTACCTTGGGGTAAGTCTAGATAAAAGGCTGACCTTTGGGAAGCATCTGGAGAAAACCTCTAACAAAACGATAAGGGCCCTGTGAACCTGTCGTCGTACAGTCGAGAGAACCTGGGGACTCACTCCACGGATGGTACACTGGGTGTACACAACCATAGTGAGACCCATTGTAACATACGCCGCAATCGTGTGGTGGCCAAAAACAAAAACCAAAGCATCCCAGCATTCACTGAACAGAATTCAGAGGCTGGCGTGCTTAGGAGTAACAGGTGCAATGTCGACCACCCCAACGGCTGCTATGGAGAAGCTGTTGGGGTTGGAACCACTGCACCTCGCTGTTCAGGCAGAAACCATAAGAGGAGCATATCGCTTCGCTCTTATCGGTCAAGGAAAGGCTGAACAAAAAGGTCGAAGCATCCTCGGATTGCTTGGATCACCTGGGCCATTGAGGATGAGATCCGACAGGATCAAAGTTCACAGCACTTTCGTGCCTTTCATGATTCAAACCGTGAATGGGCGAGAGAATGCTGGGGGCAGTCCGCATATGATCCCAGGGGATTCCATATGGCTTACGAAGGCACCAAGACAGAAAAAAGTACGGGTGCTGGAATAGTCGAGAAAACGGACCAAGGGGAAAGAATTGCTTTGAACCTAGAAACTTTTGCGACAGAATTCCAAGCAAAAATGTGTTCAAATTATGAGGGAGAGAGCCTATGAGAATAGACAAATCACAATCATAGTGAGCAACCTGACAGTGCTTAAGGCACTGGAGTCATACACAATCACCTCCCAATGTGTACTTGATTGCGTTAAAGAATTAACGGCACTAGTAAGGAACCCCAATAGAGTAACACTAGTGTGAGAGTCTGAGGAAACCAAACGAGAAGGGACAGAAACTGCCGTCGCACTCGCTAAAGCGGGGACGGAAAAACCATTGATTGAACCAGAGCCAACCTGTGGTATTTCTCATGCCACAGGAAATCTGTAATCCAAAAATGTCTCGAGATGGAGCACCGCGCCTAAGGGAGAGATCTGCCCCGTATGTCACACTCCAAGCGACTGATGGGAGATCTCCAGCAGCAACGAGTGAAAAATCTGCTGACGTTAAGCAGACAAGAAATACGGAATCTTGTTGCATTCCTGACCGGACACGCTCCATGCAACAAACACTTCTACACGATGGGACTGGTAGATCAGCCCACTTGCAGGGGTTGCGGCTTGGAAGATGAGACACCTATGCATGTGCTGTGTCAGTGCACGGCAAACACCGTTGGTCATCGGACATACCTCGGAGACGATAAAACTACACCCGAGGAAATCAGAAGTATCCCCTATATCAGGCTACTGAAATCCATAGAATACACCGGACTGATGAGGAGGTAGAAACATGTGAGGGCACAATAGGACTATAATGACCACAGTGCAGTGGGGCTCCCGTTAGGATGGAGAACCAACCTCACGGAGGAGGGGTTTTATTGGGTAGGTATCCGGCACACCCGTCTATGCAAGATTTCCCCTCCTCTACGCAAAAAAAGAAAAAAAATAGTTATGTGTTTATTTGCGTAACAATTTAGCACTTCGTTGATTTTCGGTACTCAACACTGTATTTATTTACTGGAATATCAGGCTCAAAAAGGCCCAATGTCTGAATGGGACGTGTAAATGACCCCTACAAGAAAATGAGTAAAACTTTTAAGGTAAAGAAACCTGGCCTGGAAGTAGATGTCACTAAATGGATAGTGAGGAGTTCCTGATTCTAGAAATAAAGCCAAAGTAATCAATTGACACCATCTACCTGAAGCCAGGCCTGGATCCTCTGCACTCAGGTTTCCTGGATTTGGCGTCTTCCTTAAGCTCGAATCCCGATCGCCAGAAGCGGCTGGTCCTGTCACAATTCAATCGTACACAAAACAACAGCTGCCCGTAAGCGTAGCACAATTATTGAAAGTTTTTTACAAGAAGTTTAAAATGGAAGAGAGCAATAGAGTTGATCCACTTTCTTTGAACCACAACGCCAAGCTTATAAAAATCTATCGAAAAAAAATGGTGGCAGTACCAAAAAACCGATTAGAATGCAGATTTAAATTCGACTTCTGGATAGTAGCGACATCTCCTGATGCTTTGACGGAAATTCGTCCCGATCGATAGTTGAGTGGCGCCAACAATACCACCAAAACCAGAAATCACTTCAATAATCACGGACTACCTACTAAGGTTCATTTAAACTTAGAAAATAACCCATAGATGGAGCTTTAAGCGCCAACAGTAACTTTTTCATGTTATTATTAAAAGTGATATAAAAACAAAGTAATTCATTTAATCGTAATGCTATTTACTTGGTCACAACGTGGCAAAAATTGTATGAAGTAACCCTAGTAGACTAGTGCGAATCTGGAGAAGGCATCAGTGTCTGAATACAGCTCTAGATCTGTTAACACAGGTTTATTAATCAAAACAATCACAAGCTGAATCAATCAAATTTCAAACATTTTGCCAAGAAGGTACTGAACCCGTTGCGAGTCAGAGATATCTGGATTTTGGTGAACAAAAAGGACTTAAGGGATTCGTACAATTTAGGCCATTCCTGTTTTTCCGTCGGAACTCGGAATTTCGATCGGCTGAAGATTTATTTTCTCAAATCAAATTTCAAACATTCAATATCAAACGAACAATTAGTTTCAAAATTTAAAGAAAAATACAGTCCACTCAAGTTTCAACAATTTGTTTCAGCAATTTTTTTATTTGTTCTATTTGTGATATCCCCAAGAGATTCAACCTAATTTAGATAACTCACAATATTCTATTTTCTTATGTATAACGTGACCTTGTCGCTTTTCGGTAAATTGCTCACTGCGGTAAGCTCCGAATCTTCGGGCGCCAGATTTTCTAAAGGTTAACTCCTTTTGAGGACTTCTGCTAGGGTCCTCTCCACAAGGCTTGTCACTATGCTATCTAAAGATAGCCTTGTCCCTAGGGTAGCTACAGTGAAGTATAACCAGAGTCCAATGGGCAGAAAACAGTATCGAAATTGTAGGCTTTAATTACAATTGATACCTGGTTATAACTTAGCTCGTTAAAGTTGGAGCAGAAATAATTTAATAAAACAGGGAATTCCAAATATTAAAATATATAATGATTTTAACAAGTACACTTTCAGAATAATCAATTTAAATGCAATTGAACGGTATTATTTCACAAAATTACACCCAGACGGAAAATGTAATGAAGCTCAAACGGTAAATGAAAACTCTTTCAAGATATCAACTCTACGATAAGTTCGGTCACTAAATTCCATTCAGCGGTACGGGATCGGTTGATGAATGATTCAGAATGATCAATTTGCGGAAAAGTACGAATCAAACAGGTCTCAGCGTAATGAGCGGTATTCGGTAAATTTTAGATAGCAGCACTAATAAATGAAATGTTCAAATCACACTACGATATATTCGGTTATTAATTCGGTTTGTTCGGAAAATATTGTTTGCACTAGTTTTCCGATTGTACGATATCAGATTTTACTATGTTTCGGTTAATTACTCTAATTGAGTTTATTCTGTCATCTCACCCACCCTTGTACTAACTTTCACGGAGTACCCGGTAATTGTGTGACAGTGTTAGATTTTATACACTTTATAGATTCAGAATCTAGACAATTAGTGTTTATACTTCCGGGGTGACAGTGTGCACAAACCCTAACTATCATATCTGCAATAACCCCTATATCCACGGCCGAGGACTTCTCATAGTATTAAGGGAATTATTACGATTCTCAATCACACAACCACCCTAGCTTATACTTCTGGAGTGACACAGTGTGCACAAGCCGTTGGTGGTTTGGTCGTCTTAGGATATACTTATACTTCTGGAGTGACACAGTGTGCACAAATATACCAAAGACGCCCCTGTCGTTCAAACATACACACTCTGTACGCACCACACAATTACTTGAATATTTCAATTCACCCGCGAATTCAAATCGTGCGCGATTCGACCTATTATAAACTAGGATAAACTCAAATTCACCAATTCAAATTACTGAATACTACGGAACTCATGTATCGTACAAACGTTTACCAATTACAATAACAATCATAAATTACGGAAATCAATATATCGTAATGCTCAAAAATATAAACTATTTGCTATCATTTACCTTTTTGTAAAATTCACAAACACAAACGGAACACTATCGTTACTTCACAGCTTTTAAATCTGACTCAAACTCGAATAAATTCAGAAACACTAGAGAGCTACTACACTCATTGAAAATCAAAGAGATATTGTACGGCTTGAAAAATCACAATAACCAAAAAGAGCACAAAAGAGTAACTGTACTTATTGAAATGCAAAATCACAAAAGAGAACGATCTGTTGTCTGTCACGGCTTTTATATGTTTTCCGAGGTTCTGGACAGGTCTGCTCCACCAAATCCTTATTTTTGTGCCAATGGGTTTTACTTATGTCCCGAACAATGATTAAAAGTGACGCTACATTTTAGATCTAAAATTCGCGCTCATGATATCACACCCGTTCTTCCCGGCGGACTAAACAAGTGTTATCGGAGTTTTTTGGTTGTTCGCCCTTTTTATACATAAGGTTGCACAAAGTTTGGTGTCTTAACTGGCCAGACCCCTGTTTTTGCGACATATTTTATCGGAATGAAATGCAATTTTTGAACGGGCATGAATTAGATTCATCTATTTGAATAATTATACTTATTTGAATTTACGGAGATTTAGAAAAGTGACAATCACGGAATACACATTCGGAATTCATTCATATCTATTGAAATAATGAACTGTTCAAACTGAAATTACATGTAACATCCGTATTTATTGCCTGATCTAAATTAAATAATCTTTCAAAATTTAAGCTTCGTTACATAAGCCATAATAATGTTTATTGAAAAAACAAACAAAATATTTGTTATTTGTATTATATAGCATAACAAATGATGAGTCGACAAGGTTCCGACCGTGAGTGCATGACATGAGTGTCAATGCCGCATAGAGATCAAGAATTGAGTACTCGAGCAGCCCATTTCGTGACCGGCTGTAAGCAATAGCATTACGCTTACGGGACTCGTGTACTCTATTCTTGATCTCTATGCAATGCCGTCACGTAGGTCAACTTTCGCCGAGCTATAGCATGAACTATTATTAGAGGAGCAAGGGTTCTCTCTTGAATAGCTATTTGAGTAAGTACAGTAAGTTTAGCTAGTCAGTTAGTTCTTAGTCAGTCTAAGTTAGGATTAGAAAGTACCATGCAGTGAACATCAAAACCATACATCACATTTCGTACCCAGTGTTGTGATTTCAACCATCTGCTCCTATGTCCAAGTTCCATACCGAACTTCTACCATAACCCAGCACCAAACTTGTTCACTGATAAAACATGGCGTTCCTTGCAAGCCAAAGAAGGAACCCTTGTTAAGACATGAAGGACACTGCGAGTGCTTCCATCAGTTATTACATATTGCCAAAAATAAGCTACGTGTGCGCTTCTCGCGATTTCGGATTTTTTAGAACACTGCATTCCCTCACAACATACAGTATAGAATAAAAATCGAAATAAGTCTAGACGAGATTAGACAAGACCCTTTATCTTGTCTTGTGGCATCACTAATATTAATGAATATATATATTTTTAAATTGCTAATGTGTTCGCCAAAATTCTTTTGCAGACTGCTATTATATGGAATTTCAAAATACCTTCATATTCGTGCAGCTATTCCTTTGATAAGCAGATGATGTGTAATTATCTCCTACCACCCTCTTCTTTTGGTAATCACAAATAAGTTGAAATTCGATTGATAATATTTTTGATGTATTTTATAACCTAATATATTATAATTCTGTAACCAAAAAAGGAAATCAAACATTGTTCTACGCACATACCTTGTTTCGTACGTAGATTCGATTTTCATAAAAACACTACACCATCCCTTTTAAAAATTTAAAATTAACCCCAAAAAGGGAGGGAGGTAGGGTAAACGTCAAAAACATGTTCAAATATATTCCCCGTCTCCCAATCATTTCACCGAAAGTGCTTGTTAAAGAAGCAACTCAGTTGTTGGGTAGCGCCTAGTTTAAATAAAAGCGTTTACAGTAAAAATGTACTTTTAAATCAATTAAGAAGAGATGATTACGGTTACGTGCGTGGAGAATCTACTATAAGAAGCTCCTTTAATATTTTGTTCTTATCAAATAATCCTTAATGCCTTAATCTGACTTTTTTACATTCATTTTCTTTATTTTTATATAGAAATGACTCCCTTCAACTTCAATGCTTATAAATTCATTAGAATTAGCATAATGGCCGCTGTATCACTTGTTGTAATTAACCCTTTCTAAATATTTGACTACAAAGCTTTTCGCTTCTTTCATAATCTTAGTTTAGATTAAGTTTTCATACAGCTTTGATAATAGATACATCGCTGTTTAAAAGTGCTTTAGATAAGTTATAATTTTACGTGCTAAAATGCTGATTGTGTAACCTGAATTATTAGTGATAATTTAAATAGAAAAAAGGTTATAATTAATTATATCAAAGTCAATACTAATTGGATTAAGTTTCAATCTCAATGTCACTCAATTGACTTCAACAAAATGACAAACCAGTGCTTTAAGAACCATTAGCTTTATATAATTTCATTCATAAGCAATCTGTGAATCAAGTAATTGTTCTACCGGGATATCAAAAATTATCTTGGTCAAGGGTGGTTGTGGAATCTAAAACGTGTGTCTTACCTTACGCAAGAAACGGCCCCAAATTAACAAGACCGAGGTAAAATGTATCAACTCTAACTTACGCGCAGCGAGCTCCTCGAGGCATATGTCAAAATAATTTCGTTCGTAGCTAATTACATAGGACGTCTGGCGTTCATGCAATTATGTTTTTAGATAATTCGAACCTTCTAATTTCGATAGGCCACGTGAAAATCTCGGAGTCCAAAGCGCTAAAGACTTCTGAGTGTTACAATACAAGCGAAATTCCGCACTTTTGGAAACTTCAAATTAATTATGACATAATTATTTCGAACGTAAACTAAGACACACGTTTTAGATTCCACAACCACCCTTGACCAAGATAATTTTTGATATCCTGGTATATACATACAAAATGTTCTCCAATATTGTATAGATTATGAAGATAAAATCACCATTACGTTTTTTAATGGTAATTAAGTTTCATTACAATGATTATCTTTAAATATAAAGTTGGCCTTCCTTTGAGATTAAAATTGGAGTCGTTATACAATAATGACAGCGTGGCATTATTTAATGATTTATACGGTGCAATAAATATTCATTTATATGCGGCAAAGGCCAAACGCGAAATCTGTAATATGAAGTGTGTTTCAGAAATATTTTTTATAAGAAACTATGAATTATCAAGTAGGTTGAACGTATCATTAATATGTATTATTCATAACCTGCGTACTAGTAGTGTGATCTATAGGGTAATTACAAAATCAAGTCAGGTGGCATAGAGAAAACTGATAATTTGAAACAGCTTTCAAGACAATATAATGTATTCTATGAATAATAAGTAATATTCAGTTACATAAATAGTTAGCTTATAGTATTAGGAATTTAGTTGGGGTTTAAATTTAGATTTAAAATTCAGTTGGGTAAAGTTGGAATATGAGGCAGATCGCTTTTATGAATATAAAATTCTCGTAGTGTAAATGCACAGGGAGAATCGAGTGGTATAATAAATTAGCTTAATGATAATATTTATGAATTATCAAAAAATTGTTTTCACCCAAGTGTGAGTTCATAACTGATATTAATATTAACGTTTAATGCTCACAATCCATTTTTTTGAAGATTCGTACTACCAGATTTCGAGGCAAATTATTACACCTCATCCTCAGAAAACCATGGATTCAATAGTCGTGGCCAGGTTTTTTATATACGGACTTTGAAACGATGCAAATCTAGGGCTCGAGATACTCGAAACAGCATAATGACTGAATGAACGCAATCCACAAGAGGCTGGTCATTTGTAATATCTCAAAAAGAGATTTATCTTCTCTAAATTAGATAAACTCAATATATTTTATTTTCTTATTTCATAATAATGTTTATTAAACGTAAACATATCATATACTATTAAATACATCTAGTCAAGGATAGGAACACACATATACCTTTCCTGCAAGAATCAAAAGAACTGGTACAGACAAAATCAGAAGTTATCTTTATTGAAGATTCTCTTCGTTTTTCTCTTAATGTAAGTGCAACAAATGTCCGGAAGTAATATTAACGAGCTTTTCTCAAATTTAAAAATAAAATTACATGAAACCCCTTTTTGACTTAAGTAATTTTTTAGATTGGCTGGTAAGTAATTCTTCACCAATTCTAATATACAAAATACGGTAGAAGAATTCAAAGCCATTATCTTAGACGTGTGCTAGAATTTGATGGCAACCCTCGAGACTTGCATAGATATATTTCAGTTTGCTTAGCAAATTCTCTAACGCTGGCAGAATTGTTTTGAGAATGCTTATTTGTTGAACTCTTTAATATTGTAGTTAACAGGCAACGCGAAATTAGTAGTAATCCATAACGCAAGCAAGTGGGACGATTTGGAAAATATTCTGATAAAAAGTTTGTTGACCAACACGATGAAGCCTGTCTGAATAGAGATCTTGTTATTATGAGACAACCATCAAATGAAAAAGCTCAAGAGTTTTATGACAGAATTTTAAGCATTTTGAATATAATCTGTAATTACATAGATTTAAACGAAATTGTACCGGAAAATCGATAACTAAAACGTAAATTATATACTGACTCGGCGTTAAAATCATTTTTGTCGATGCTTAAAGATCCCTTAGTTACCAATATAAGATGCAGAAGCTCGATACTCTTGCAGAGACAATGCAATTTGTTATTCAAGATGACAACTAAAATTGTCTATATCCTTATGATTTCGGGATGCAACAATTGTATCATCCACATAAATAGCAATTAAGGTCAGTTCGATTCCATTTTTAATTTGGTATAGGATCAGCACTTGTTGCTGTTGCTCCAAAAGCATTTAATAAGCTATCTAGTTTTGCATACCAAGTTCTACCGGCTTGACGTAAGCCATACAATGACTTATTGAGCAGACACACTTTATCTCCTTCACGTAACTGTTTCAGCATTTCCTTGGCATTCGTACCAATCTCGTTATTTTCTTGCGATCTAATGATTTCAAGCAATTGAGACAGATATTTCGGATGTTCATGAATATTTCTTTCTCAAGTTCGCCATTTAAATAAGCACAAGTCACTTGAAATTGTCTTATTTTCATCCCATATTGAACGGCTAACGAAGTCAACAGTCGAATAGTACTAAGTCTAGCAACCGGAACGAATGTTTCTTTAAAATGAATTCCTGGGCGTTGGCTAAAACCTTGAGCCACAAGCCTAGCTTTTCTTCTTTTCAATGCCCCATCGGCTGTATACTTATTCCTCAATACTATACGACAACCTATGATTTCACAATTGCTAGGACGATCGACGAGTTTCCAGGTATTATGTTTTAAATGTACTCAATTTCAATAGCCATAGCTTCATACCACTCGTTCGCCTCAGCAGAATTTATAGCTTGTCTCATAGGTACTTCTGCCAAGCAGGCATCTTCTACACTTTCTGTGACTCTTGCTTCTGCGTCAGTATATCTATACTCTTTTCGAGGTCTTCCCCTTGCTCCAGTCCTGATAATTGTAGGAACGACCTCTTCTTCAATAATTTTGCGATATTCTTCGTTGTCCTCTTCAATTATAACACGATTCGATTCAATTTCAACAAAGTGTTTTGACCGTAAATTATTTTCCTCTTCGATGCAATCGTCTGGGAGAAATTCAGTAAATTCTTCTACTTTCGTCTCCAGGCCTTCAAGGAATTTTACGTCTCGTGAAATTTCGACTCTCCTTTCATTAGTTATCCACATTCGATATTCCTTACATTCTTCAGAATAACCCAAAAAAATTCCTTCTTTTGTTCTTGCTTCAAATTTTCCTCTGTTGGGTTGTCTGTTGAGATAGAAAACACGACATCCGAATTCCCTGTAATAGTTCACGTTGGGTTTTTTCCCGGTCCATAATTCGTATGGGATTTTTCCGTTGAGACTCTTTGAATCAACGATTTCGGATATAGTTCGCTGTATTAATCGCTTCGGCCCAAAACATCGGCGGAAGTCCGGATTACATTAATAAACAACGAGCCATGTCCAAAAGAGTTAGATTATTCATCGCCACAATCCCGTTTTGCTCAGGGTTATACGGAATCGTCGGTCGACGAGATATACCTAGTGCTATGTATGTACACTTGTACATGAAAGGATTACCATTAAAACTCAGAAGAAACGTAACTATTTATTAACACATTACTAATGATACACATTGCTTAGATTTCCCATAGGTTAATGCCGTTATTTTTAGCGGGAACTGGCGTCATCGAAGAAGTGTTCACAGAAGAACACCGAATACACCACAGCCCTCCGCGACAAGATTCTAGGCCACTTATAAGTTTAATCTATTTGGCACTTTAACTTGTCGTCTGGGTCTTTCCACACTAACTGTAGCACCATTTACATTTTGCATCTGAACCTGACTAATATCTACTCTGTCCCGAACAGTGGGAGTCATCTTGGAAATAGGATCATTTACATCAATTTTTATCTTATTATCTAACACCTTATCTCTAACCATATTAGTATTAGGTACTACTTCAGGCCTAACATCATTCTCAATTCTAGATGTTTTAATCATCTGATCTAAATGCCTTTTCCAAATTTGTTCCTCTTTAGTTTTAACTAAATATATTCTTGGTCCCAAAACTTTATATACCTGTCCTGCAATCCAAATTGTCTTATTCTTGTTCCTATAATCCTTTACATGAACCTCCTCCCCAACAGAAAATGTTACTTCTCTGCCCGAAGTGACACGTTTATTTTCTCGCGTTTCATTATTTGGTATAATCTTATCTAACCTAACCGGAATCGGTCTACCAAACATCAACTCCGCTGGTTTCTTTTTCGTCGTGCCATGCTCTGTGGTTCTATATGTTAATAGATATCGTGCAATAATCGTGCTAATTAGAACATTGCTATTGATTGGGTCGTTAAATGCCTTATACAATGCACTTTTTACCGACTTTACCGTGTTTTCCGCCGCGCCATTAGTAGCCGGATGATACGGAGGTGAAGTGACATGCCTAATACCATTTCTGACACAAAAAGTTAAAAACTCCGCAGATGAAAATTGCGGTCCGTTATCGCTAACTATGCTATCCGGAATACCGAAACAAGCGAATATCTTTCGCAATTCCGTTATAGTACCAACTGTACTCATCGAACTCATCTCTACCACCTCAGGCCACTTACTATACGCGTCTATAAGTATCAGAAACATTTTATTTTTCACTGGACCAAAAAAATCTATGTGCACTCGCTCAAAAACTTTTCTTGATTCCGAATAAGAAATTACTGCCGCTTTTGGTGGGCTAGGTCTTGCCTTGATGCAACTATCACAACTCTTAACTAAATCCTCAATATCTCTATCGATACCAGGCCACCAAAAGTAAGATGTCGCTTTACATTTCATCCGTACAATACCCGGATGCGAAACGTGTATCTCCTTTAACAATTCCTTCCTCAACTTACTCGGTACCACTACTCTGTGCCCTAGCATGATTATTTCTCTCTCTATTGTAAACTCGCTACGTCTAACAAAATACGATTTTAACCCTATATCTTCTTGGCTTAAATAGTTTGACCACCCTTCTCTTATAAAATTTAAAATCTTAGCAAGTACCGGATCGTTCTTTGTCTCGATTTTAATTATCGTCGCGTTTATAGGTAACTCGGAATTTTCTTGTATAAAATGAAGGTATGTATAATCGTCCGTATCTGCTGACGAAAAATTTATAGGAATAGGCAAACGCGACAGACAATCCGCGTTGGAATTTAACTCGCCTTTAATGTGCTGAATCTTAAATTTAAATGAACTTAAATATACCGCCCATCTTTGCAACCGTCCTGCTGCCATTGCTGGAATTCCTTTCCTTTCACCAAAAATAAACGTTAACGGTTTGTGGTCAGTGACCAACACGAACTCTTGTCCTATTAAATACTGTGCTAAACGTTTAACCGAAAAATATATAGCTAATGCCTCCTTATCAATCATAGAGTAATTTTTTTCGGCTGTTGATAAACTACGCGAAACGAAATTTATCGGTCTCTCCTCACCATTTGGAAAAACATGCGACAACACTCCTCCCACTCCATAAGGACTTGCGTCACACGCTAGTTTTATTGGTAAACTAGGATCATAGTGAACCAGTACCCTTTCTGACGCAATAATTTCTTTAACTTTTCTGAAAGCTTTATCACAATCCTGATTCCACATAAAATCCGTACCCTTATTTAAAAGACTATACATCGGGCTCAGTAACGTCGCTACATTACCTATAAATTTTGAATAATAATTGATCATTCCGATCACTGATCTAAGTTGCGTTAAATTTTCTGGCTTTGGCGCACTTAAAATCGCTTTTACCTTTTCTGGATCCTTTCGCAAACCCTCCTTATCTATAATATGTCCCAAATAAAAAATTCTGTCTTGGAAAAAACTACATTTATTACTTTTTAATTTAAAACCTGCATTATTTAATCTTGCAAAAACTTCTCTTAAATTCTGTAAGTGTTCTTTGTCATTTGCACCGGTTACTACAATGTCGTCTATAAAGTTTATTACCCCTTTAACACCTTGCAGGGTCTGCTCTATAGTTTTTTGAAAAACCGCGCAAGCTGGTTTGATACCAAATGGTAACCTCTCCACCTTAAATACACCCCGATGTGTACTCCAAGCGAGTAAATGTTTGGTAGTCTCCTCCAGTTCCAACTGATTATATGCATGCGAAAGATCCAACTTACTGAATTTCTCCCCCCCTCGTAAAGCTGCAAACAAATTATCAATATGAGGTAGGGGATGTTTAATATCCTCTAGCACATCATTTACTGTGACTTTATAATCTGCACAGAGACGTAGAGTACCATCTTTCTTGAAAATTGGCACTAGAGGCGTACCCCACTGAGAATTTGGTATCTGCGAAATAACTCCTTCCTTTTCCAACCTTAACAGCTCTTCATCAACTTTAGCTCTATATGTGAATGGTAAATTCCGAGGTTTACAAAATTTAGGTTGTGCACCCTCTTTTAAATCTAATCTTATTTTCTTATACTTGTAACAGCCTAATTCTTCAGAAAATAAATTCGAAAACTCCTCTAATAAATTTTGTAAATTATTAGTCTCTACAAAATTGTGTCTAACCCTATTGTTCAAAATATTAACCTGAAAAATATCTATTAAATCTCTACCTAATAGTGGAGGACCACCTCCTTTAATAACTAATAACTCGACTCTGTGTGTTATTTTATCCACACACATAGGCACTATGATCTTTCCTGCTGGAAATATCTCTCTACCATCATAGCTCTTGAGAATGATATTAGTTCTGAGCAAGGGAAATTTGAAAAAAAACTTATTATATGTTCCTAATGAAATTGCTGAGATACCGGCCCCTGTATCCAATTCCATCTTAATAAAAACATCTCCAATTACAGCATTGATTAAAATGGGCTTATAACTACTGCTGTGTAAATGAAAAATTGTTAAATCTGTACTTTCAGAAATATTCCCTTGTGTATTAACACCTGACGAACTATTTCCCTCTTCTAAAAAATTCTGCCTACTAAAATTGTTGTTACTACTCTTATTACTTCTACAAACCTTTGCAATATGCCCTACTTTTGAACATATTTTACATTTATAATTTCTAGCAACACACATGTTGAAATCATGATTATCCTTGCCACAAGCATAACAATTTATTTTCTTTACCTGTCCATTCTTCGGAGCTACTCTAACCTGCTTGTTCGACGACCAACTCTTCCTCTCTGACACTCTGTACACACTTTCACTCATAACACTTCCACTTGTTTCTAACGATGCTTCCTTCTTTACAGCTATGTCAACCAATTCCTCTAGTGATTTCGTAGATGGGTCCTCTTCACAGAGCCTGTCTAATACCTTTCCTTTTGACATGCCTACTACAAATCTGTCTTTTAAGACTGAATTTAACACCGGCCCAAATCTACAGTTTACTGCAAGCTTCTTGATACGAGCATACCATCCATTGATACTCTCATTAGTCAATTGTTTTGCTTCATAGAAGTTGATTCTTTCTTTAAATGCTGCAACCTTCTTAGTATACTGCCTCGTTAAAATTTCACATAATTGTACATAAGTCTTTGTGCTCGGTAGATCCGGGTCACAAAGATCCCTCAAGGTTGTATAAACGGGAGCATCAACTGAAGTTAGTAATACACCAACGCGTTTCTCTTCTACGATTGAGTTTACATGTAAAAATTGTTCCAAACGTTCCTTGTAAACAATAAAATCGTCCGTCGATTTAAAAATTGGCATACTGCCTAACATTGCCATCTTGACAATTTAAAACACTGTTTTGATCCTCGTCGCCACTTTGTGCTATGTATGTACACTTGTACATGAAAGGATTACCATTAAAACTCAGAAGAAACGTAACTATTTATTAACACATTACTAATGATACACATTGCTTAGATTTCCCATAGGTTAATGCCGTTATTTTTAGCGGGAACTGGCGTCATCGAAGAAGTGTTCACAGAAGAACACCGAATACACCACACCTAGCTTTGTAATAAATCAGAATTAGGGAAATCGTAGCTTCTCATTATTTAGGTGGCCTGTGGTATGTGCGATAATCTTATCGAGTTAACGCGGTAATGTTAGTCTGGATTGAAACAATGAAAGTTCTTTGTCGCCCAAGATATGAACCGATACTCTGTACTCACAGGAAGGTGTTATCAATAAAAACTATGACATCAGCGAAAACAGGGAGCTGAGAATAAATGTAAAATCGGGTTGGGAAGTAAGGGGGTATAGAGGCTGTGCTGTTTTGATAAAACTCTTTCTTCAAGAGGGAAGAAGGCAGTTCGGGCCGGTCCATACTCAAGACGCATATCATTAAAGCCGAAGTAAATTCATTCCTTTCTCAAAAAGATAAAATTTGGTGATTAAAGTGTAATGTGGTAATTAAATTAAATTGTTAAGTAGTTCAGTTCAGAGGACAGCCGGGGACTCCGATGTGTTATCATCGTTAAAATAAATAAATTCGTTCTATATCATTGGCACCGACTTGACCGGTGAATTAAAAGTAGTGAGTGTTAGGGGAAGGTTAAACAACAAGGGGGGTAAGTCTTAGATCTGGATAATTACAAATTACAACTGTTTGGGTTGGACTGATACTGCATGATTTCCGCTGAGTAGAGTATTATTGTGGTAAAGGGTTGTAAGGGACTTTTGTTTGAGATTCAATCCAGAAACCACTATTCCTTTTGTTTATTTTTTCACAACGGTAAAGGTTAGTAGCCATTTAGTTTAGTTGTAATATTCTCTAAATATCCATATAATTATATTTCGTCATACTAAAATTATTGACAATAAATCCAGGTCATAAGTCGATTGGTTTGATTTAATAAATGAAACAACCCAAAGTTCACCTATAAAGTGATAAGCATTGATAGTACCTGAGGGTTCCTGCTTAACCTCTTAAATAAGTAGGTGGTGGCAGCATATCATGATAATGAGTAAAGTAGTTGAAAGTTAAGATTAATTGCCTGAATGCAAATTCCGATTATTTGCTGGAAGCCGTGAGGACACGCACTACCAGAGGAGCACTGTGAGGTTGACAGTGGAGAGGGTCAGTAGTAGAAAGTTAATAAATTACAAGAATTAAAACAAAGTAATGGGTGTATATTACAGCTTCTTTAAGTATTCATCAAATTCTTTGCCATTATCAGACTGGAAAAACTTAACTTTCTTGTCTTGTCGTTTCTCAGCCTTACTTATAAATTCTTTCGTGACTTCTAACATATCGCTTTTCGATTTCAGAAAACGAACGACGCACCATTTTGAATTGTTATCAATAAATTCGACAAAGTAACGTGCTTTACTCATTGATTCAACGCGCATAGGTCCGCAAACATCAGAGTGTATTGATTCTAATAGCTCAGTTACTCTATTAGATTGTTTTGGAGAAGGAGTACGCACCATCTTCTCCTGACGACATACCTCACATTTAATAATGTTATTTTCAATTTTTATCGGTTTTAAATTTTCTAGTCCACGTGCTGACCCTGTATTTATAGCTTTGAATAAATCTCTAGCATTCAAATGACCAAAACGCCTATGTCACATTTCAAATGTTCCTTTAGAAATAGACTTCGCCGCAAAAACTGAAACAGTTTTTGAATTCCCTGAAACATTTTCGCGCACATAATAAAGTTCACCAATTCTATCAGCTACAAGCCTAACGTTACCATCGATATCTATTACGAACGCATTATCTTTTTCAAATACTACTTTAAACCCAGTTTTGGTATTTTTTCCCACTGACAGTAAGTTCGTACGCAAGTCTGGAACATACGAAGTGTTATTCAAATAAATCTTCGCTGGCTCACCAAAAACATCAGCTATGAACGCAGTCTTACCCTGAGCAGTGATGTTCGTAGCAGCATTGTTAGCAAGATTCAACTCACCACTTTTAGCGTTTATTTCCGAAAAATCATTAATATCGTTGCACAAGTGTGAAGTAGCGCCACCGTCCAGACACCACTTCGATTTCATACTTTTGTAATACGACGACTCCGATGCACATATACTCAAATCTTCGGCATTTGTTGCTGAATTATTTCGAAAATCTCTATTTTTACAATCGGCAGCCTTGCCTATTTTTTTACACTTGTGACAACGGTATGTGAATGGTAAAGAATTATTTTTCGTACCCGAATTCGAATTATTACCTGGCTTCTTCGGATATTTAGAACGCCATTTTCCGGTATTGTTAATGTACAATGCATTTAGTGGGTTTCTGTTTATTCAGGCTTTTCTAGCATCACTTTCTTCGATAATTTTTACTCGAAGAACATCAGGTGACGGTAACTCGTCTCGTGATTCTATTGCGCACCTGAAATTTTCAAAACTACTCGGCAGACTGTATAACAACATGATCGCCAACAAATCTGGATTAATTTCTATATCCATTTCGTTCAGTTTGTCAACCGCGTCAAAAAACTTATTGATACGTTCACGTACTTCAGCAGTTTCTTCCATTCGCTGCAATGTCAGTTGTTTTAGTAACGTAGCTTTTCTGGCAGGCCCTTTTGATTGGTATATGCTTTCCAGCTTTAACCAAACATCTCTTGATGAAATGCAACCTTCGATCTGTTTCAATTCAGATGGGCTAATGGCTAATATAATATCACATTTGGCTTTATTGTCGTTCTTTTCGCATGCTAGCAAAACAGCCGAATTAGCTTCATCAGAGCTGGTTGGTTTTTTACACTCACCATTCACGTACATCCAATAGTCATTTTTTACTAGTAGGGCTTCCATCTACATCTTCCAAGTATCATAATTTTCCTTCTTCAGAGTTTCAATCCTGGCCAAATTCATTCCACTCATTTTCAAGCTTTATATTTCAAACATACATCCGACGAATAATGCACTGTTCAGATATTCAAACAATTCTATTTAAATCACAAGCTTTCACTACACGTTCTGGGCCCATAACCTGCTAGAACGGGAAATTAAACAGCTTTACAATTGAATCAATCGATGTATTATTGAAAAACAAGTAGAACACAATATAATATGAATGAATTGAATTAATACGTCAATCTGTCAAATTAAACATTTTCATATCAGTGTAAGAGAGAGCCCACAGATACTCCTTACTCTGTGACACACGAAAAATACGACCGAGAGCGCGACACATATTTCAACGTAGTATTTAATTTGTAGTAAATTCATTTGGAAACCATAAGCCTGCGCTGTTATTTAGCATCAAAACAGTGTTCCATAGAAAATGATAAAACGATAGAAGGATACACTTTCTTGTGTATAGTGATTTTGATTGTGACCTATGGAATTATTGATAACATACTATATCATTTTACTCTCAGGATCGACAAGTCGAAATTACATTGTAAATATGATTTCGTGACATTTTGTTGTAACTTACTTTCCTTAATCATACAGCTGCAAACCTTTGAGTGAATAATACGTTGTATAAATCCAGATCAACTAAATAAATTCAATCCTTCTAGCAAAATGTTCCCTTCATTGTTAAATGTATGTATCCAGCAATTAATTTTGATGAATTTACATGATAACCCTCAAATTTTGACTGTGGATTTCAACGAACATATCGGTATACCAGCTATACGATTGACCACAAACTGTTCACATACATTCCCCAAAATTTGGTATTCTGATTTTTATATAATAAACTCGAGAACGCTTGAGTTGGAAGAGGTGTTGGAAAACTTGAAACTAAAAATTGTCTTCAATCCAAGAGCCAAATTTTTAATTATCACCGATCATGTGAATGCTGATATATTCCACATTTTGTACAAGTTTTTCATCACAAGAGTGGTAGTGTTAGATACAACACATGAAGCTGTGAAGAATTTTTTCTCATACAAACCATTTCTTCATGAAGATTTAGACAATATATCGGAAGATCCAATACTAGTTGCCAGATGCTCTGCTGTTGAGAATGATTCCAGGTTATTTGAACTGAACAGCTTGCCTTTGTTATTCAATAGAACTATGGAAAATACCATGGGAAATGAAATTGAAGTTGAACTTGACATTGTCGGAAGTCACGAGAATATTTCCTCATTATTTGAGGTGAACGTGCCAAGCACATGGAAAAACTCTACCATACGGAAGTATATAAATGGTAATACAGGATTTAATTCGATCACTGTGCGCGGACTTGACAGGGGTGTCTTAAATATCGTTGCTAACAAACTAGGCGTAAATATGGAATCCCTTGGTTTAGATGATGATGTGAGGGCGAGTGTCGCTACATCCAGAGGAACTGTTGAGATGTCACATATGAAAGAAGGTGATATGTATTCTGGTCCGATTCTTGACAATACTGAAGCTGGATTGGTTTTTGATGTGAGTGTTGCTCTAGATGTGACTCCTTTGATTTGGTTGGTGCAAAAATCGAAATTACTACCACCCATTAAACGAATCGTGACCATATTTTCACCCATAATTTGGAACTTGTTACTCGCAAGTCTCATTATTTTCATTTGTATCAGTTGCGTGTTGATCAAATTATATGTAACGAATACACCAAACAGAAATCTTGAATTGGGCACTGCTATACAAATAACGATCAGTATTTTTGCACCAGTTTCAAACTTCCAAAGCTTCCACCTGAAAGGTGTCTACTTAATTTGGATGATGGCAATGTTGATCATTACATCTCTTTTCTCGTCGAAACTGTTAGATGTCTATATGAGTCACATTTACAAACACCAAATAAGTACAGTAGAAGAAATAAAATTTTCCAAATTACCTATTTGTACATACAATGGAATGAAGACTATTATAGACTTAGAAGACCTCAAAAACAAAATAATATACTCATACGATAGTGGCATTTGTGCGGAAGAAATGGCAGAAAAAGGAAACATGGCGGTTATCAGACCCTCGAAAAATTTCTTTTATAATTATACTTTTTATGGCCCGGATGAAAACGGCGTAGCGAGGATATATATCTTGGATGAAATCTTCTTCAACATTTACGATACTGTAGTTTTTGTGAAAGGCCATCCCATTTTTGAGCGATACAATACCATGTTGCACAAATTAAACGATGCCGGACTCACACAATATAGCTCGAAACAACAACTGATAGAACTGCCACATGTGACGCTTGATATTGGAACTAGAAGTTTGACGCTGTACGATCTACAATTTGGTTTTCTTGTTTGGGGTTGTGGCACTATTATTAGCATTATCGTCTTTTGTTTGGAGTTTTTCAATGGGATTTATCAATCTGATCAAGTAAAATAGGTTCATTCTATTACTTTCTCGCAAACGAATGGACTGATAAACGAAATAAATAACATTGATTTTACTATGTATTCTAACACTTATTTAAAGTCACAAATCGTAACTGCAGTCTTGACAGTTAAACTGTCAGTATCAAACGATAACATTACGTTCACTATTTGATTTATCATTATTAAGTCGCGGATTTTATGCACCATGCATATATAAGCAAACTTTGCATATATTGGCAGAATTGTACTTTTTTTGCATATTTTACCCGAAATTGCATATTAAAGCATATAATTCATTTATTCTTGCATTTCTCTAATTTCATATGTATATGATGAACTTGTTACTCTATTTACAAACAAACATCTGACCAAGCATTTTCGATTACACTATTCACAAATTCTCAGAAAGGTCTAAGAATGGGTCGGGCAAGTACCGATTTACGAATAGCATATTCTTGGAAGGGAAGATTGAGAAAATCCCAGGGTAGGTTACAATCGTGTTGACAACTTTTTATCAGTACATATTATTGTTTGATACTATAAAGAGTGTACTGAAAGTTATTCTAGAATTGTCGTTTTGTGCACGGTTTGAGTGACTTTTGAAACGCCGAAGTATATTTCATTATAGATTAAGGCCTACCCTGAAATCATTATGGATGGCGATCGTATATTCTGCAAGACCTGTTCCAAAATCGAAAAAATTAAAGGTGATTACTTTTATTTATTTTATTAATAGAAATTTTTAAATTTGTGAAATATAAAAAAAATATTTTTTTTCGCTAAAATGATACCTAATGAAAAAGTTCAAATCCGATACATCGATACTCATTTCAGTCTGACCTTAATATGAGCAATATATTTTTATTGCAGATCAGAGTCGAAAAGAAATTTCAAGTCGATTAACCGGCCAGAACTTCTTCATACGTCGTAAAAGTGCGGAACATGAAATCAGTTCCTGTTCAGATGTCACTAAGGGAGTCTATTGGAAAGGGCATTGAAGAGAGCTGGCAGAGTCTGTTTAATGAACATTTATAGTAAACTTTAGTTTCTGCTAATATACCACTAAGAAATTAAATAACGTACAGCTTAAATCATTTTTGCAAAACTATTGCAATTTTAATATACTCGATGAATCAAAAATCAGGAAAAGTGCAGTTGAATCAGTTTACAAGACTACCGACGCCTGTTGCCGATATATGGCGAATTTGATGATAGGAATATTTCAGCAGGAAGCTCCAGGAAAATCATTTTAATAGCTTCAAAGCAACTCCACAAAACAAATAATTTAACTGTTATACGTTTCG
This sequence comes from Endomychus coccineus, assembly GCA_958510875.1. Lineage (NCBI taxonomy): Eukaryota > Metazoa > Arthropoda > Insecta > Coleoptera > Endomychidae > Endomychus > Endomychus coccineus. The sequence goes on from OY294070.1 coordinate 97,131,653, forward strand.
TTCAAGATTCATTAACTAATTTTTTTTTGTCGAATGCAGTACCAGCCGGAAACATCACACTTTTTTTATCAGATGCAGCACCTTATCTTGAAAGTGGAACAAAATTTGAAAATTTTTTATCAAAATTTAATACATGTAATGTGGTTAGCACATGGTCTTAACAGAGTAGCGGAATCTATGAGAAACAAATTTACTTCAGTTAATGAATTGATTTCAAATGTTAAAAAAGTATTCATCAAAGCACCTTTGAGGGTGCAACTTTCTAAAGAAAAGTTACCAGGAATTCCTTCACCACCACAACCAATTATCACCAGGTGGGGAACTTGGTTGAATGCTATTTTTTATGGGGAATATTTTGACAATTTAGAAGGAATTATTTTAGACATTGTTGAAAGTTCCCAATGTGTTTCAAGATCTCAGGAATTATTCTGAAATAATGCAGTGGCTCAACAATTAGTTTTTATAAGATCTAATTATAGTTTTATTACAAAATCAAAAAAAAATGTAGATCACTTGTCGAATTCGTAGAAATTATAAGAGGCTTTTCAGAGAAATGTGAAAACGTGCAAGGAACTATAGGAAGTAGAGTTTTCGGAAAACTATAGAACGTGATACAAAAAAATGCAGGCTATAAATATTTAACAAATATATCTAAAATATTTCTAGGTGACATAATATCAGACGATTTTGATCAGCATTTGGAGTACAATATATTGCACACATTAAAATATTGTCCCACAACATGTTATGGGACGTTGATGTAGAACGCAGTTTTTCACTGTATAAAAATATTTTAACTGATAAAAGACATTCCTTTTTAACTGAAAATTTTGTAAAATCTATGTTAAATTGGAGATTGTATGTCATTGTATGCAATTTGATGTAATATAAAAATGGCGTTTTTTTTAATATTTAATACGTTCTGTTCTTCAGAGAAATTAGTATTCACTTTTCTGTATTCGATAATTTTTTTAGTGTGAAACGATTTTGCATAATTCAACAAGAAAAATGGGGCATATTTATTCACACATTTTTCTATAATGTTTGTATATGTTCAAAGAATATGTGCACATTCTGAGCATTTGTATATGTGCATATTTTCAATAAAGGCTAGCATAAATATGTGCATATATTAAATTTTTTTTCCTGCATATATTCCGCGCCTTTATCATTATCAATATGATACATTAATAAGTACGAAAAAATGGAGGATAATATAACTAGACCTTGATAAATAGTCGACTATCTTGTTTACATCTAAATTTCGACTGCATTTTATAAGAACTTAACAAGACATAATTTTGGCATTAAATCATCAATACATGCGAAATTTACCAGCAAGCAAAATAGTAGCTAATTAATCAAGGTGGTGTTATATTGATTTTTTGATACATATTAATGTATCATATCGATAATGATGAATCGAATAGTGAACTTATGGTATTTATGACGATTATCTCTTAAATCCAATTATTTCAATTCATTAACTCATTATTAATCCAAGCAATAGACGACGGCCTAATGTCAAATTTGCGCGTAAAAATATGAGCGTATAGGAAATTAAATTTAAAGGTGAGTTTCTGTTTCATTCAACTCGATCCAAAATGACGAACATAACCTAAAAACTGGCAAGGCTGCAAAAATCGGCAGCTCTGATCGAAAAAAATTACATAGAAATGTTTTAGGTATCAAATAGATCAATCGTTTTGCTCCTCTGATAATTATCGATATCTTTCATACTTTTCGAATTATATTGAAAAAACCGTTAAAAATCGGGATATCGAGAAGTCGATAACTATTACGTTTCCATACTTGTCATTTGCTGTACGTATAACCCATGGCATGTTTAACGAGCAATTTTTTTTTATAATTCAAAATATTGATAATTTTGCGGAATATATCGATTTTTCTAAAAAAAAGGCGCTCTCATAAATTGGCTATATCTTCTCAGCGGATCGTCCTACAGCAACGATTCCGGGCTTATTTTCTTCTTGAAGAGTTGTGTTATAATGTTGTCAATGAAATGTAGCGATTTTATGAATTTTAATTATCAAAAAATGACTGAAAACATTGCACCTTTTTTAAACATGTATTTTTCAGATAACTCTTACAATTTTCACTTTAGGGAAATGTCTCCAACGGAGATCGATTCCTGATATTTTTTCACGAATTAAAAAAAAATGTTTCATCTATGACCTTCTGAACCAGAGATAATTGCTTATTTCAAAAAAATTTGTAAGACGCAATAAACATTTTACAGAAGTGTACGTTATGGATGTTAATGTTAAATATTTACATTTTCAATAAAAAAAATACGAGGATATGTTTTATTGATTTATATATAGTATTAGAAATTGAGTAACAAAGTGAAGCGTATGCGGCTACCGGAGCGTGTGGCGGAGTGGGGGAAACTGATTTCGTGCGTTCAAAGTGGTTTGTGCTTGCAGAATCTTCAATATCTCGGCTTCTGGATCACTTACAATCCTTTTGTACTTCATCTGGGGTAGCTCGACGAATATCGTTTATATTTTCGCCTTAGAAGCAAAATAGACACGAAACTATTTTTTTTACATTTCTAATTTGTTTTACTTTTACGTCATTTAAATTATCATTTATCATCAAAACAGTATTTTCCTTGTAATACCTCAAATGTTTTGCTTACTGAATCATACTGATATTATGCTTGCGGATCTCTTTGAACGCACGAAATCAGTTTCCCTCACTCCGCCGCACGCTCCGGCAGCCGCGTACGCTTCACTTCGTTATTCAATTTCTAATAATATAAATCAATAAAACATATCCTAGTATTTTTTTATCGAAAATTTAGGTATTTAACATCAACATCCATAACGTACACTTCAGTAAAATGTTTATTGCGTCTTACAGATTTTTTTGAAATAAAAAAATTATCTCTGGTCCAGAAGATCGTAGATGAAACATTTATTCTTCAAATCGTGAAAAAATATCAGGAATCGATTTCCGTCAAAGACATTTTCCTAAAATAAAAGGTGCAATTTTTTCAAAGTCGTGTTTTCATCCTTAAAATTAAAAAAATCGCCGTATTTCTTTCATAACATTATAGCACAACTCTTCAAAAAGGAAATAAGCTCAGAATCGTTACTCTACGACGATCCGCTGAGAAGATCTAGCCAATTTATGAAAGCGCCTTTTTCTAAAAAAATCGATGTAGTTCGAAAAGTTATTAATATTTCAAATTGAAAAAAAATACTTTTTAAGTTTGCCATGGACTATACGTGCAGCAAATAACAAATATGGCAACGTTATAGTTAACGACTTCTAAATACCCCGATTTTTAACGAAAATTATGCAAGATATCGATGATTGTTATGGAATTAAATCGATAGATCTATTTGATACCTACAACTTCCTCACTCAACTTTTTTCGATCCGAGCTATAGTTTTTCACTTACTCAAGAAACACAGCTTTTTGCAAATTTGCCAATTTTTTAGGTTATGTTCACCTTTTCGAGTTGCATGAAACAGAAATTGACCTTCAAATTCAATTTCTTATACGCTCATATTTTTTTTTTTCCAGGTAATAATTTCTGCACCCACTTCTGTCTATTGCTTGGCTTATATATCAGAGAGAAATATTCACAAACTAGCTGAATAGTTAGTGACTATTGAGCACCATGCAAATAGTGGGACGTAATATCTCAAGACTGACAAATAGCAGACTATTATTTTCGTCATAATTCTATCGAGAGTAATCTGTATTTCTCGAGATAATTTGATGAGAGTTCTCTGATTATTAATGTTCATATGGTCAAATTGAATTGTCTCAAAATACAAGTTGCTCGAGATAGATTAAAGGAAATAATAGTCTCTTTTTGTCATTCGGTAAGATTCCGATCATATTTGTCACTTTCGCTAAGGTAAAAGCAAGCCAACCATTCATATACGTTTATCGACATTTGATTCATTACGCGTATGCCTGGCACTTTGTAATTCGATGTCTTCAAATGGATTTACCGTTCGTTTATGTTTAATGAAGTATAATTCCTGGAGAATTTTCGCTGGTGAATTCCACATCAATTTAATTGTATACTCTTTATATTCCACGCCATATGTTTTACGCATATTCCATGCCCAATCTTTCAGTATTTCGGCTATCACGAGGGTTGGGGTAGTTGCACAAAATTCATAATTCTTCTGCCGACAAAAAAAGATTAATTGTCTCCAGACAGACTCTTTACTCTTTTTGGTATTTTCTGGGATGGATTTGCTCATTATATTATATTCACTAAGTTCCGTAGTGGAACCTAAACCAAAACGAGACATTTACAATTTTGAGTGAATGTTACGTCTAATTTTAACACTTATCATAGCACTCTTATACACTCAAACAAAATAGCCGCTCATATTTCCTTAAGTCCGGGAGCTAGCGACCTTTCTCAATGACCAAAACCACAAAAGCTGAAAATTTCTTCTAGGCTTTATTTGATATCACTAGCATGGAATGAACCTCCAGCTCTTTCAATTCCGAGGGGTATAGCTGCGGCAGCCACACACACACACACGTAGAATAATAAATTAAAAAACTAATACAACTGAAGCTGAAACTGTTTTAACATGTTGATTATGTTAAGAAAATGAAAAGCCGTATCCAGCCGAATGTAGAGTGGGGGATTATGCCCAAACTTTTCACGTAAAGAAATGAAAAATATTGTTAAGTTAATGATTTAAACGGAAAATACATCCAGCTTTATATTTATTTCCCTCACTAAACATAAAGCTGGATATTTTTTTCTATTAACTTATTTACTATTATATTACCGAATTTCAGCTGTTGTTGTATCAGATATCTACACTTTTGTCATGAAACACAGCGCCTCCATGTAGCTATTGGATGATCTATACGTATAACTTTTCTGCTCTGAAGAAAAATAATAAAAATAAGTTATTAATTATAAAAAAAAATATTTTGTATTCATTCACAAAAAACGTATAAAATGAAAATAAATATACATAGTGTACTAATAAGTGTAAAGTAATAAAATAACATATCAACAAATTTTTTAGATTTCGCCATCTTTGGATTCATCGCCATCGAACTCATTATCGCTTTCGTTATCGCTGCAATTAATATTAATCTGTGAAATATCTTCGTCAACATCTAAAAATATAAATAATAATGATATATTAAAAGACATAGATGATAATTATATAAAAACGTACAACACGCGAGAGAAAAATTTCACCGCAAATCGAATTATTAATTATAAAAAAGATTACATGCTATACAAAATTGTTATAAATATCATTTAGTTTTATTTTAAAATTAAAATTATATGGATATAATAAAAAAAATGTTCATTGAACTAATGAAATGAGATAGAAATATATCAGTATTATTCTAACCTGCAGTATTTTTTTGGTCATCATCGATAGTTATATCTTCAAGGGTAGCTGCTCACCCTCGAACCATTTGGAATAAAATTTTCTCTCCTCTTCCCAGCCAAAATCATTCGGATATAATGTCGTTGGAACCCGAAGATGAGCGTGTGTCCAAATATCTGTTATATACGTTACCGCAGCAAATGTTGGTGCAACTCAATTTTGCAGGGAGTTAGAGCTGATCCGTCGATATCATTCTTCGGTAAACGGAATATGTCATCGTTTCGTGAAATATTGTACGTGTTCAAAAATGTTGTAACTTGTGCTTCGTTGATTTTTTTGAATTCATACTTACGACATATATATTCTTTTACAAGTTGTGTAAAATTTCATACGACCGGCTTTTTCCTTTCTTGAAAAATGACGGGATATAGTCGCAACTTGAAAAGTTGGGAGCGCTGCCCCTAATTTAAGGCCTGGTAATAATACTGCTGATAAGAATAAAGCACCGATTATTACCGAAAACCCTTCAAATTCAGAAACTTGTGAGATAGTATAATAGCTGCATGGGGGCGCGTGTTTAATGAGAAATGTATAAAAATCTGATACCGCAAGAGCTGAAACTTCGTTATACGTTAATAGAAGAAATATCCAGCTTTATATTTAGTGAGAGAAAAGTGTCCAGCTGATGAAGTCAATAATAAAACGCGCCCGAGCGCATACTGATGCGCAGCGTCTTTCACTAAAATCAGCTGGGCACTTTTCCCCCACTAAATTCAAAGCTGAATGTTTCTTTCGTTCAAGTTATTAACTAAACTATCAGTTCACCAAATTTCAGCTTTTGCGGTATCAGTTACTCAGCGCATATTTTTCACTTCTTTTTGTGAAAAGCTGGGGCATTATCCCCCACTCTACATTCGGCTGGGTACAATTTTTCATTTTTTATGACATAATCAACATGTCAACGAAGTTTTAGCTTTTGTGGTATTACTGTTTTTTTATTACTAATTTACGTGTGTGGGAGGCTGCCGCAGCTAAACCCCCAGAACTGCGCAAGCTGGAGGTCCATTCACTTACTAGTGATACCAAATAAAGCATAAGGCAAATTTTGCAGCTTCTGTGAAATGACTATATTTATTTACCTGAATAGTCGATCATATTGCATATCATGTGACCAAATTCGATGACTTTTTATAGATGGAGTCATTTGTGAATGAAATAATCTCAAATATTGCGTCTTGATGTGTCTTATCAAGCAGTAACAAAATGTGTGATTGGTTGAAGACTGATATTTGACAGGTGGAAGTAATAATCACCCTTATGCACTGAAAATACTATTACTACTAGGACTACGTGGTAGCTGAAAGACACTTGGTACTTTGATAGTCTTTTCAGTGGACAAGGGTGATTATTTCGTACTTATTAGTCCAGAAATGAAACGCTGAATAAAAAGCACAGCAACAAGGATACATGTGAAACAAGTTCACTCAACTCATCAATTACAACTGGCCTTGGCTGAGAATTATTCCATGGAAATAATGTAGCCACATACAGTATTATTCACCACAACCTACAGTCCATTGGCAACTTTCTAGATGAAGTACAAGAAACACTTGATAAGCAGGCAGACTGCATTGCTTTATGTGTAAGTGAACATTGGAAATCAAAAAGTCAACTCAATAACTACAACCTAACAGGTTTTGAACTAACATCTGCTTACTGCAGGAGTGAAGGTGCCCATGGTGGAACAGCAATCTTTATCAAAACAGGAATCAATTGGAAGGTACGAAGTGATATAGTTAGCACATCAGAAGAAGCAGTATTCGAGTGTGCAGCAGTTGAAATTGAATTGAATAATTTCAAACAATTATTTTATGTATCTACCGTACTGCCTCAGAGCAGACATTTTTTAAAAAACTTGAATCAATTTTTATCTGTAGTTGTACGTGAAAACTGTTTAATTTTTATAGCAGGCGATTTCAACATCGATATCAAATCAAAATCGAAATGCTCTACTGAACTATTGGAACTAATGAAATCTGGTAATATTATGCCATCAATTTTAGAATATACACGAATAGGTAGAAAATCAAAAAGCAGTTGTATAGATAATATCTTCACAAACTGTGAAAATTATAATTCAGATATACTGAACACTCATATATCAGATCACACTGGCCAAAAAATCACATTTAACTATGAGATGCGCACGCATAAATCAGGTAAGATTGAAAAGAGATTATTTAATATGCATAACAAGGAATCTTTCAAAGAAATATTAGCTGATCAAGATTGGGAGGATGTATTTCTCACCTCAAATTCGAATGTTAATGAACAATGGGCACATTTTATGCGAGTAATAATGCCAATTTTTAACCACTGTTTTCCGATCAAATATTTAAGCTCAAAACATAGAAAAATATCCTACTACTCAAATCCTGAACTACTACAGTGTAAAAACCAACTCGATACCTTACTAGTGTTGCGCAGAACAGCAGAAGGATATGATGAAGCATATAGGAAAACCAAAGTTAGGTACAACCAGTTATTGATAAATGCTAAGAAAATTGAATATAGAGATCGTATAAACAATAGCGATAACAAATCAAAATGCCTTTGGCAGATAGTTGGAGAAATAAAAGGAAAAGCTTCAAGACATGCAGAATTGAAAATACCCGGTGATCCTATTACAATAAGTAACAATTTTAATAATTTGATACTGAATAATGTACCTAACTTTCGGGATAATGCAGAAGTAGATATGATTTATAACATACCTCTTTCAAAAAATTCAATGTTTCTTACACCCATGACTATTGATGAAACTATTAAGATAATCAAAAAGTTGAAAAATACTATGAGTGCAGGATACGACGAAATACCGAGCAGTATCATAAAAAGTTGTGTAGATGAACTAGCAATCCCTTTGTGCCACATAATAAATAATTCTTTTCAATATGGACTTTTTCCAGATAGATTGAAACTTGCTATTGTCAAACCATTATATAAAAAAGGTGATCCCACACTATTAGAAAACCATCGTTCTATAAGTTTAATACCATCCTTCTCAAAAATATTTGAAATATCTATGTGTACTAGACTCCTGAGCTTTTTTTATGCTAAAAGATTGCTAAGTCACTCACAGCATGGATATCTAAAGGGCAAATCAATAGACACTGCTGTTTATGATTTCATAGAAAAAATTGTTTTGGGATATGAAAACAAACATCTGTCAATGGGTATATTTTTGGACTTGTCAAAAGCGTTTGATAGCATTAACCATGTTATTTTATTGGAAAAATTGGAGCGTTATGGTATTAGAGGCCCAGCACTTAGCTGGATAAGATCATACCTGACAGAACGCTCTCAAAAAGTATTAGTAGATAGAAATGGAAAGAAGTACTTTTCTGACGAGGGTCATCTGTCGGTTGGAGTACCCCAGGGAAGTGTAATGGGTCCTCTATTATTCGTATTCTATATCAATGACTTAGCATCTGATATTTCAAACGAAAAAACACATCTCGTGAATTATGCCGATGACATCAACCTACTAGCGGTAGGATCTTCATTCCAAGAAATGTTAGGTATAGCTAACAACAGCCTAAAAAAAGCTCAAGACTGGCTCACGAAAAATCAATTGATTTTAAACAAAGAAAAGACAACTTATATCTGTTTCACAACAAAAAACGCAAGGAACAAAATACCACAGGACATACAGCTTCAGACACAAAATGTGACCCTAGATAATGACACAAAGTTCTTAGGTATTCATATAGACCAAAATCTAGATTGGGAGATTCATATAAATGAACTCTGCAATAAATTAAACTCGGTGTGTTACTCTTTCAGGATCACAGCTAAATATTTAGACACAAATGCTTTAAGGACTGTGTATTTTTCGAACTTTTATTCTCTATTGCGCTTTGGTGTCATTTTCTGGGGAGAATGCGGAGAAGCGCAACGTGTTTTTAGAGTGCAGAAGAGAGCTCTACGAATTTTGTTGGGAAACGGTTATAGGCAATCATGCAGAGGAAAATTTAGAGAAATGAATATTTTAACTGTGCCAAGTATCTATATTGGTGAGTGTTTGGTATTTCTGATGAAAAATAGTGAAAAATTCAATATATATAAATCACAGCATAGTTATGGTACTAGAACTGTGGATTTAAATACTCCTGCCCACAGATTAACTCAAACAGAAAGAACCCCTATGTATTCGTGTATTAAATTTTTTAATAGGCTTCCAACGGAAGTGAAAATCGAACCCTGTCTTAAAAAGTTCAAACAGTTGGTACAGGAGTTATTAATTAAGGTTGAACCATACAGTGTAAATGAATTTTTAGATTCCGATTTATTCTGATTCAGCGTCAACTGGTTTTTTTATATATTGACTATTTTACTCTACAATGTCAGCATGCCTGTTTTTTTGTTTGTTTTGTTTTTGTTTTCTTGTGTATTTTTTTAGCATTTTTATCATTCTCAGATGTTCGTTTTTTAATAACTAAACATCACTACTACTACTCTGACGCCGGTTCACCTAATTGTATTTGTGTATTGTATGATGTATAAGTACAACTCTTTGAATAAAGCTATCTATCTATCTATCTATTAGTGTTATAGTGTATCCTCAGTTGTGAACTAATTCAGTGTATTGATATGATACAGTAACAAAAAGTAACGCCTCAAACAATAAATTATTTGAATTGTGTGAATTCAGTTTTTTTCGTCGTTATCCCTCAACAAACTGTATGTAGGCATATGAGATTACAAATTGAAGGCCGACTTTATATGATATTATGAGCAATGGGAACGTTTTCCTTTCCTGCTTATTAGCACCCTTAGAGCTACTGCAGGCACAAATTCATGCCCGCTCACGTACCGGGAAAACTCATAATCGTGCTGATGCCTTGTTTTTCTTCCACAATCTGAACTACCGCTACGGTTATTAAACAGAAGGTTACGACATGCCGTCCCTGTTCGAATTCCATACACTGGTAATGGTATAGTAAGTATAAGGGCTCCTGTTATAAATTTAGAATTTTCGAAAATTTTTCTCATGGAAAAACTGTTTGGGAGCTTTGAAATTTCATAGGTTAATATTGAATACATGTTTTTGGTTGAAAATTTTGAGATTAACTTTGTAAATTGAATAAATTATCAACTAATACTTAGTTACTGCTACATACATTTTGTTATATTCCTTTCTCTATAAACTTCTTACATTTTCATATATTCGTAACGTAATTTGAATGTTGTTCAAAAAAATTATGGAAAGGAGCTATCAATTGATCAACAAATATTTGTGCAGGTGAAGTTGGTAATTGTGCCATCATAGTTTGAATACGAATAATCACTAACTTCACAACATTTTTAATATACTGTTATGATTTCATTTCATAAACAATAAAAATTTAAAAATAATAACTTACCGAACTTTGAAAATCAGAAAAGATAAATAAAAAGATATTTATATGGAATTAAAAACAATAGTAAAAGCTAAATAATAGTTAGGATATTAAAATTAACAATGTTAAACATAATAAACAACAATGTAATAGAATAAGAAGTGTTAAACAAGAACTTCAGTGAAAGTGAAGAAACGTACTGTGTAACGAAGGCAGAAATCATAATTAAAATGATTACAAAACTATCATGAGATAGTACAAAACATTGAATAATGTTATAGATATAAGTTAGAATTAGTAAATTTGAGTTATGTAATGTTAAAAGAATGTTATTGATATAATATAGTATGTATTAGATTTAAGAATAAGTAACTGTCAAGAAAATCATAATTATGGGAATAATCATATTAATAATAACCTAATCATAGGTTATCTTATACCAAAGTGTGTGGAAAAATGTAGGCAATATTAATTTAAAAAGAAGGAATCACTATCAATTAAAATAAGTTGAAAATCTCCAATAATTCAAAAATTATAGAATACTAAATTCTGATTGGTCGAGACGAATTTCTAGTGTCAGGCTGGTAACAATCAGAAACTTCTGTCAGTTCACAACAATTAACTTGGCATTCTTGATATGAAAAGAAAGCACCTAATAGGTGGAAAATGACATCAAGTAGCGTCGGTTTTGGAGGCCTATAAAAGGATCTGAAAGACAAGCCAAGTCAGTTTGCAAATAATATCTGAAGGGTCAAGAACTCTAGCAACTCAACAAATTTCTAACCTAAGTTTATCAAAATAAACATCGGTGAACTCAAGTGTTCCAAACTTCGATAAGTTCCAAGTAACCGAAGTTAGTAAATAATTATTAAAAGTCAAGAAATGTTCCAAGTCTCCAAACAAAGTAAAAGGTTGTAATAGCCTCCAATTTATAAGAAGTATCCAACGATTGCCATTCTTCGATATAATTCCAATAAAGCATCGAAAAGTCTTATATCTTCTCTAAAAGAATAAAACTAAGTATTATCAACAGTTCCTGATTCTCAAGAAGAAGAAACCAAAATTAGTTACCTGTGATTATCGTGAAATAGCAGAGTATTGTGTTAAAGTGAATCAACGAAATTAAATAGAAGTAAATTGAACATTGCCAACATTATTAAACACGCTTTTGGATATTAATTAAACGTAAGTTTGTTTATAATTTCTACATCATAGTATTATCTGTAAAGCAAAAGGAAGATTGTTGATTATAACAGTATAAACAAATATTAGTTGTAAAAGTGATTTTTAGGTTATATCATAGATCTTGTGAAACATAAAATTTATTTACCCGAGATAAGAAAAGAGTCATAGAAATTAAATATTGTGAAATTCAAAGAGCATTGTGTTTAATTCCATATAAATAATTCCATAGATAAACTTCAAGTTCAAAAGTTCATAAACTAAATCGAAACAAACATTAATCCAAATAAAATCAATCAAATTAAAAATAAAAGCTAGCCGGTAGAATTCAAAACAATGAAATATTCAAATCAATATTCAAATCAATTCAAATCATGATTAAACAATATAAACTCATAAAAGAGTTTATTTAATAAAAATTAATAAACTCATAAAAGTATTTTTATAATAATACATAGAACTATAAAATGATTACAGAAAATTGTAGGTAGACAGTTTTCTCAAATATAATTATTATTAGATGAGTTCTCTCAGAAATGGAAGTGTTACTGAATAATTTGCTAAATATTCTATTTTCATTGAATTGAAATTTTCAACCTAAGACATTTTTTAAAAATATTTTCCGATGGTGTTTTTGAGCTCCTCAAACACCTTTCACATATTCAGACGAAACTAAATACGTTACAAAATTAAATTTTCGAAAGTCATCAAAGTTTAATAGAATCTGGTATACTATTATTATAATCCGAGGAATTATTACTTTTTGGGTTCCTTGAAATGATTCAATTTAAATCGGAACGGTTTTATAAATTATTATATCTTTATAGAACATACTAGATGTTAGGCAGGCTTAGCGACAATATGTCGCGTAATTCGATATCTCCCATCCGGTGCACTGAAAGCCCAGCACGAGGCCAGTGAAACTTTTCCCTGAGTTAGGGAAAATCCAGGTGGAGTTGCAAAGAGCCTTGAGGAACTGTTATTGCGCCTAGTCATGTTTCTATAGGTCGCTCTAATAATAACATATAGGATATGCCCACCGGTTCCGAATCAAACACATTTTCTAAGCTTTGCGCCTGGGGTGGCCTACGCTTCAATGGTTTAATAAAAACTAATTAGCTTCAGAAAAAAGAGAGCCTTACACCTCCTACTCGCTGGGTAAGCTAATCTTCTTGTCCAGTCTGTTTTTACTCCCTGTTACGGAATAATCCATTGTTTGCAATAATTCAAGTCATATATATTTTACCTACATTCCACACTCGAAGTAATTACAATATTTTTAATTTCTGTTTTCATTGTTGTTGAGATAATATCTCTATAAAATTGTAAGTAATTTCCTAGTCAAGGCAAGTAGAATTTTAACCCATGTTAATTTTGGTTCCTAATATCATATTTTTTTGGAATCAATTAATATCCTGTTTGTCATAATGCTAACAAATTAAATTCAAATAATAAGATACAGATTAAATTAATTAATTAAGTTTTGTTGATATAAGTGTACAGTCAACGGTTAAATTCTACAAATCAATTGGACTCCTGAAGAGTACAAGCTACGTTAAATTTTGCTTGTAGTACTGTGAAAGAAAGAAACCCAGAGCTGTAGGTAGCTTGCGTAAGGGAAGTTTGGAGCATTGAACTGGCTTATAGTTAGAACCCAGTTGTGAAGCAATATTAAACGTAGTACCTGTGCAACAGGAGATATATTTATTCCAAGGGGTAAAACAGCGCTGGACTTGTGCGCGTCATTCGCGTCTCGCGGAAACTGTTAGCTCCTCTTACATCATTTTGTGACAGTTAAGCCTATAGTTCAATCCGACGTAGAACTAGAGTGTACAAATAATCTGTGCCTCGTTTCTACAAGAGATTCGGAAGGAAATTGTGATATTAGACTAACAGGTTAAGTGCATTTTGATTGCCAAAGATCGCTGAATCGGTGATATAATATGGAGTGAATATTTAACCTTCAGATCACGCTCAGCCGGCCAATTTTATTTTGTTGATATATATTCTTCCGAGCCATTCAGGCTACTTTGACTGTTCAACCGTAATTCCGCTGATTGGAATTCACTTAGGGCATAGGATGAAGTATCATGTCGTCAGGATTGCTGCAGGTTACCAGAGAGAGAGAGAGAGAGAGAGAGAGAGAGAGAGAGAGAGAGAGAGAGAGAGAGAGAGAGAGAGAGAGAGAGAGAGAGAGAGAGAGAGAGAGAGAGAGAGAGAGAGAGAGAGAGAGAGAGAGAGGAATCCTTTTTCAATTCAAAATATTATCTATCAATCATCGGTGTGGCGGGGCTCGAAATCGATCACTGTTCGGAGCTTGTTCTAATTAGCTCTCACTGATTCCAACTCTTTCAAGAGAACTTGAGCAGGTACTCGCTCGCTGGCGGAAGAGGTGGATCTAGCGACCTTGATAACCTTCTCCCATGTTCCCATTTGGGGTGAACCTGAATTTGACCAGCATTTAAATTCATATGCTATCTTTCCCATAACCAGATTTTGGTCTAACTTTATAATTATGTTGTGTTGTTATATACCAAATTTTATTAACTTTCATTCAATATGTATTCATCATTTAATTTTATTAACGAGTTTAACTGGTCATTCCCAATTACCTGCCAGCGAATACGACCTTCAGAATGTACGCTTGAATGAATATGAATATATAATTGTACCTAATTCGACGCGGTCCCTGGGAAGGGACCAAGGTAACGTATTCAGAAACAGCTTCTAGGTGAGCTGAATCATACAGCTAGTGGTGGCAGCTTATAAGAACCTTCATGATATGCAGATCAATTAAGATCTTTGATACCCGAGCAGGTTCCAACAAACAATTCTCAATTCATATCGTCGATGAGGTATTACCGCCACCTGAAATAATAATACCCAGTTACAAGTTACAACTGGTGGATCAGCGATGACATAGGCTTTAATACAGGGTTGCACAGACTTACAGGGAACAGAGGCCACTCGGGAAAATTATAAGCCAAGGACGGGCCACTAGAAACAATACAAAAATTTTCTTTTTCAAATAGTATGAATTACAATGATAAAAATAGAAGAACATTCAACAATGTTTGTTGTGATTATGTAATCGTAATGTAATCTAATCATTACAATGTTTTATTATTTTGATGCATGACATTGCATTGAACTAATAAGTTTTTTTATATTTGGCTCCACATTACTTGTCGCCACACGTAAAATTGCTTCCATATTTTCATTCGCCAGACGGTTTCGTTTCTTTGTTTTGTTAAGTTTCATCACTGAAAACCTCTGTTCACAAATATACGTTCATCCAAATAAGCTTGAGCATTTCAATGCATTTATTCGCAATTCTTTATATTCAAGTGATTTGTGATGTCTACAAGAAACGCTAAGTCACACAGTCAATCAGAATTGTCAAGTTCGGAGACGTCCTTTTCCTTTCCGCCAGAAATATTTTGATTTCTTCATGCAAGTTAAGAAACCGCTCTAGTGTCAACTCACGACTTCGCCACCTTATTGGGTAAAACAGGAGATCACCATATTCGCTTTCAATATCCTCTAGAAATTGTTTGAATTGTCGGTGATTGAGACCTCGTGATCTTATAAAGTTTACAGTAGGTACTACAACTTTCATCACATTTCCAAATCCCAATAATTTCGAACAGAGAGCCTCTTGATGCATAATGCAATGAAACTGCATTAATTCCTTGGTATCTATGTTTTAGTTTGTAATACTCTTTTAACATAGTTGCTATCCCAGATTCACTCCCAACCATTGAAGGTGCTCCGTCAGTCGTGATTCCAGATATTTCCGTCAAATCCAAATCCATTATAGAACATTTTTCCAGAAGAGCTTTGAGCATGTCACTCTCTTTGGTTTGACTTGTCAAAGAACTCATACCAATCAGTTCTTCACTCACTTCAAAATGTTGCGATACACCTCGTAAAAATATTAAGAATTGAACAGTGGAACTTATATCTGTAGATTCGTCGAGTGCTATAGGAAAATACTCAAAACTTTTCGATTTCGTAGCTAATTGCTCTTCTATATTAGCTGCTAATGCAATAATTCTTCTTTGAACAGTCATCCGATTTAACTGAATTTTCTCAAACTTCTTTGCATTTTCCGGACAAATTTTTTTTTGCGGCGATATCTAAGCATTGCTTAACAAATCTTTAAAAGGGCAACAAGTTTTCGCTATTAATCGAAATATTTCAAAGCTAACGTCAGTAGCTGTTTCAGCATCTTGAATTGGTTTTGTAAACTTAGCTTGCTGGCCTATTAGTTCCCGTTGTGAAGTGAACATTTTTTATGTTCGATTTTCGCCATTCAATTTGGTAAAAGTAGGATGCTGGGTTTCATAGTGCCTTTCCACATTATATTCCTTCGGAATAGAAACACTACTCTTGCATATTAAACAGACAATTTTGTTATGCGAGGAAATAAAAAAGTATTTTTCCGTCCGAATATCTTGAAATTGTTGATTTTCATCTTCAACATTACGACTACGTTTACTGGGCTCTGGTTTATCCATATCAAAATTGATATTATATTGTTACGTAGGTAGATGCAAAGGTCGAACGACGAAATATTCATTCGTCATAGATTACAGTTCAATCAGTATAACGTTCGCTTGTCTGTAGTTAAAACTTAACCGCCCCGGTAGCGGGCGATGCGTCGTATTTATACGAGCTATCAAACATTGAGAACCTCCACATTGTTCGGGGATAATACCGGCGTGTTTCGCGAACCTCCGAGTAATCTAGTTGATTCGACAGATTTCTAGTCTCGTAACAATATGCTTGGACCGGCGAGTAGAAACCTGTCCTACGTAGTAAACATGAACATCCCTATGATCTTCTGTGTTGAAACGGATAGAACTTTGTTCTTTTTCCGTTGCGTTGGGTCTGAAGTTTCGTTGATTGGTTGTGTTTTATGCGTTGTTTAGTTTATGTTATGTGGTTGGGTGTTTTTGTGCTTATTGGTGAGTGTTTATTTTGTGTCGGTGTGTTTGACTGTGTGTTCAGTTGGCAATTTCGTGTAGCGCCATTCTAGGTTTTTTAAACCTTGGTCTGTGTGAGGGGTCGTAGTTTGCTGTATCTCGTATCGTTTTGTTGGTGTGTTGGAGCATTTTGTTGTACGTATTGGTGGCAAGTTTTTGAAGAAACTCTGTCAGGGATGATGTGTTCGTGTCTTGTCTTAATAGGTTGTTTATAACGTAATAAGGTGCGTTTAGGCACATCCTTATTGTCTTGTTCTGTTCGCGTTCTAAACGTTGTATTTGTGTAGGGGCTACGTGCAGCCAGTAAGTTAAACTGGCCGGATAATTGATTTGTATAGTAAAATTTTGTTTCTATTGTTTAATTTACTGTGTTTGTTTAGTAGCGGATATAGAAATCCTCGTATTTGTTTGGCTTTTGTGATGCTGTTGCTCATGTGTTTAGTCATTGTGAGTTTGCTATCAAGTGTCAGCCCGAGGTATTTCACCTCTTTCGTCCATTTAATTTTTTCGTTGTACATTATAATGTCTTTGTTTGGGTTGTGCTTCAGTCCTCTGTGAGTGATTATGATTGCGTGTGTTTTTGAGGGGTTGACTTTGATTCTAGACCGATCTAGCCATATTTCTAGTTTTTTCAAGTATTTTTGTAATTTGTTAACAATTACTAGGGGTCCGTGAGAGCTGCAAGATGCGGCGGTGTCATCTGCATACTGAGCTAAGTCTATCCCGTCCATATTTGGTATGTCAGCTGTGTATAAGTTGTACAGTAGTGGGCCTAGGATCGACCCTTGTGGCACTCCAGCTTTCATGAGTTTAAAGTCACCGGTAGCGTCGTCAATTTTCGTACGAAATGTCCGGTCTGTCAGGTATGAGTCTATCAGTTTGAGATAAGCTATTGAAATTGTGTGTGTGTGTAGTTTTAGTATGAGTCCCGCGTGCCAGACTTTAACGAAAGCCTTCGAAATGTCTAGGAATATAGCCCCGGTAGCTTTTTTCTTGTTTTTTGCGTCTATGATTTTGCCCGCAATTCTAGCTAGTTGGTGTATCGTACTATGTCCTTCTCTGAAACCGTGTTGTTCATCAGATAGTATGTTTAGGTTGTTTATAACCTCATTCAGTCGTGTTAAAATTGTCCGTTCAATGATTTTACTTATGTTGGATAGCAAGCTTATTGGTCTGTAACTTGTGTGTTGTCTAGGTTTGTTTGGTCTGAGTATAATAATTGTTTCGGCTCTTTTCCATGTGTTTGGAAAGTGTCTAAGTCTCAGTACCGCATTAGCAATTTCTGTCATGTATTCAAAGTCTGATTCTGATAGATTTTCCAATGACCGGTTTGAAATCTTATCTATCCCGGGTGCTTTTTTCGTGCATGAATTTTTAATTATACGTTTGATTTCGTCTGTAGTTATTACGTCAAATTTCTAGTTTTCGGGGGTATTTATCAAGTCGTTTCGTTCTGTGTCTATAGTATGTTCGTGTCCTGGCAATTTGGGAGAGTTTGGGGAGAACTGGTGTCCTAGCATTTCTAAGAAGGCTATCGCTTCCTCTTTGTCAGTAATGGCGTATCCGTTTTGTAATTTGAGTGGAGCTGCTGGAGGCTTTTTGGATCTCAGGGCTTTTGCCATCTGCCAGGGTGGGGTCCGTTCGTTATTGTGTTTTTCAAGTTTAATTTCAAATTTTTCGTTTCTGTATTTGTCTAGCGCTTGTTTAACTTCCAAGTTTAGTCTATTTAAAGTGGTTTTGTCGTCTGGAGATAAAGTGATGCTATATTTCTTCCTTGTTCTATTCTTTTCCTTGATAAGGTCAAGAATGTATCCGGGTAATTTCTCATGATTGGGTGCTATAGTCTTTTTGATTCAGCATTGTGTTAGTCTATTGATCAGATTTGCTTCTAGTGTTTTAGTGGCGTCTACAAGTTGTTGTATCGTGTTTATGTAGATTTTAGGTAGTGTATAATCTGTTTTGAATTTTGTCCAGTCAGGGACGTAAATTTCGGTCTTTTTTACTTCGATCTCGCCCCCCAACATGAAGTAAATGGGGTTGTGATCGGATGATAAGTCCTCGACTGTGTATATTTCGTAGTTAGGCGCGATGTTTTTAATGACTGGGATATCCAGGATTTCGGGTCTGTATCGTCCTTGATGTGGGATGTGTGTGGGACTATCTGGAGCAACTACTGAAACATTTCTGTTTTCAGAGTAGCGTTGTAGGGTGCGTCCGCGGTTGTTAGTAGTGTTGCAGTTCCAGTCGGTGTGTTTGGCGTTTAGGTCTCCCATGAGAATGGTGGGTACGTTAGTGTTGAATAGTGTGTCTAGTTCGGTTTCTTCGAGAGATTTGGTTGGAGTATATTGCTGTTTTCGTGTTTAGTTCGTGTCCTAGGATACCAATGACTTCCAAGGTAGTGCGGTTGTCGTTGTCTGGTAGGAGCGAGTGAGGCAGTTTGTTTTTTACGAGGATCTCATGAACATGAACAAGAAAGTGATAGGTACTTAAAGATACTTTTGTAGATTTTAAAATTCGTTGACGGGCCGCATAAATATTGACAGTGGGCAGCATGCGGCCCGCGGGACGCGGTATATGCATCACTGCATTAATACTTATTCTCTTGTCTGAAAAACTAAATTTGGAGTTGAAAGAAACATAGGTTTAGAAATCAGAAGTTTGGGAAGTGGGGTTATAGCTTGAAACGGATGTGAAACGGCAGCCCATCTATGTTGGGCGCCAGTGAAACGGACCCGCTTTGGGTCGGTTTTAATTGGCCCAGCTAGCTCAATTTAAATTAATTAATCTCAGGGCTCGTAGTGAAACGTGCCTTGTGATTCAAGACTGGTGAATTGCCCGAGCGCCAACTGCTTGAAAGAAAACTATAAAACTAAATGAATTCACAGTCAAGAATACAAGCACTACGAGATGGTTTAACAGTCGATGGAAATTCAGAAAAACAATACAAGTTCAACTTAACAATTCGTATATTCCATCAGAATTTGAATTATAAATAAAATTTAAATTACAAATTTTTAGAATATCAATTGGAAATATAAATAATATTGAATTCGTAGAAAAACAATTATTAAATTAAATCAAATTGTAACATAAATGAAATTTTAAGAAAACAATTATAAATTTAAATTGGTTTGTAACATAAATTGAATTTTAAGAAAACAATTATAAAATTAAATCAATTATTAAATTGAAAAGAACGAAATATCTAATAAGAGGACTTACAGTAGACCTCGAATGATTCTATAAAAATTAGTGGAATACAACTTCGGATAAACAAAAAAATCAGAGGATGAAATTATGGTCATTCAAACAAGAAAATGTTACCCTCCTTGGAACTCGTAGGAACTGGAAGTCGGTCCTGTCAGGAAAGTCACTAAACCGCCTTGGAGTGAAGGGGTGAGGAACCTCAGACGTTCAAGCCCTGTAATTTCAAAGAACGAACAGTACCTGACTTGAGATCTAAAGGACAAGCAACACCGTCGGTTGGAATAACCAGGTGATTCCACAACCGATAATGTTATCTTTCCCAAATTGCGAAAACACTAATACAAAATGAATATCTTGACGAGATATCAATTTAGGCAAAAATTTAATTTAATCTGAAAGAATAAACGATTACAATTGATTTTTAAAATTAGCAAAAAGTTAACATGTGACTGAAAGAATAATAATTAAAATTATATCTGAAAGAATATTATTTGAAAGATTGAAATTTGCTAGTTAGCATAAAATTCTGGTTTGCTTGAAATGAATTGTACACGTGGATTGATAATGTAAACTGTATTAACTCCCAAACGGCGTGACAGTGTCATAAATATATGTATACCTAATAAGCAGTAATTAGGTTATTTGTTTCGTATTCACCAGTGGCAGCTCCTCGAAGGAGGCTAAGGAGGCTCAGCCTCCTCACCAATTTATCTTAATGATCATTCTCCATTTTATTTCCTGTTTCTCTGATAATTTTTAAAATTTTACAATTAATTCCCCGTTCTCAGTAGTTATTTTTAATCTGGAAACAGTGCCCTGAGGCTAGACTCTCTATATATCTCAAACGCTGAGCATGTGTTGTTCAACGCAGTTGCCGTTTTTCCGATCAGTCCGATCGCCAACTGGGTAAATCAGCGAAAACGGCAACAACCTCTGGAGGCTAGCCTGCGGCAGCCGCTAGCAATCTATGACATACGAGACGTGCGTTCTGCTGACTGCTGAGTAGGTCAGTCAGTGCTTGTTTGTTTATGTGTTGTCACGCCAAGTAAGGTTAGATTGTTGTCTGTTGTAAATTTAAAATGAGTGTTAGTGAGTTAGTTGCTGCCTTTTAGAAAATCCATTTAGTGAATTAACATACGATAAAAGTGTTTCTTTTAAATAAACGGCCTTTACCGGATTTGAAAGGATTAGTAATGTCAGGTAACTATCAAAATCGATCATTGTTAATACTAATAGCAGTATTGACAAGGCGAAGTTTAAAAAAAAATCATTGATTTCCCTGTAATGCTCCAACTCGATGGAATTTTACATCACGTGCAGTATTTACCATCCATAAAAATAAAGACAAATTAATTGAAACATTTGATTTTGTATTAAACAGTGATGACTTTTCAACAGATCAGATTTCATTAAATGCTGCTGTTGGTTTAAAATCCTATTTAGAAAATGAAGAATTTTTATTTTTTCTTGATAATTTTAAATTAATATTTGAACAAACTGATCTTATTTTTCAAATTTTACAACATAAATTCAAGAGATCGTTTGAAACATCTCATTGGAAAAATTTCAAGTTTCCGTAATACAGAATTTCATTTTAATATTTTATTTGAAAATTGTTCAACTGATGAGGCTCCTCCCGCGAAAAGGAGGAAAACATATAATTTGGTAGACAAGAAACTACATTAAGTATAAACAACTTTTTTATGAAATTTTAGATACTATTAAAGGTCAAATTGAGATTCGATTTTCCGATTTACATGAATTGAAGTTTTTTGACTTGACGAATAGAAGATTTTTCGAATCTTTTTCAAAAGAGTTCCCCAATACACTTTAAGATAACTTAGTTCTAAAATATAAATTTTTTGATAAAATAGCACGGCACAATGAATTATGCGTTATACACTCGGATAAAGATATTTTAGGCCAGTATGACAGTCACGCCGATATGATAAAATATATGATAGACAATGATTTGCAACAAGTTTTACCTCAGTTTTATAAACTACTTTGTTTGACAGTCACCATTTCTGTCACGTCGGCATCGGTGGAGAGATCATTTTCTACTCTCAAACGAATTAAAACTTACATGCCAAATACAATGGGCCAAAATCGTTTATACAATGTTAGTTTAATATCTATTGAAAAAGATTTAGTAAAGCACTTAAAACAAAATGATACATTTTTTGATAATATTATTGATCATTTTGTTGTTTCCTGCTAGTTTGAGCACAGTTCAAGTTGATATGAAAAGTCACGAGATCATGTTATGAGGGTTATCAATTAGAATAGTTTGTTATATAGATATAATAAATCCAATTATTTATTTTCTATATTTGGTGATCCCGAAACAACAAGGACAACTACTTGCACAATTTAACACCTAATAGTTTTAAATCTGTAACTGGCTCAATACTTTTACCATGAAATTTTACAAGTGGACTAGAAACAAACGAAGTTGAAATAGTGTGAAACATCATGGAAAATATTTTCTCCTTATTTGATTCGAAATAGCTAAATATCTTATTCAAGTGACTTTCTATATTTTTGCAAAGCTGTCGATCATTTATATGCAATAGGAATAAGAGAGGGCCCGAAAAATCATCTTGTGAAACACAGGAAGTTCTAGAGAATTTATACCTCCGTAACTGACAAACTGCCTCCTGTTTTTCAAATAAGATTTGAGCAAATCGTTGCACCTACCCCGTAAGCCTAAATATTCAATTTTAGTCAAAAGAATATCGTGATTTACACAATCAAAAGCTTTGGACAAGTCAATGAAAATTGCCATAACTTTTTGTTCATCATCTATACTTTTATATATAACATCTAATAGACTTACTAGCGCAGTCATCGTTAACCTATTTTCTCTAAAACCATGCTGTTTGATAATATATTATTTAAATTCGAAAATTTAACAAAGAGAATTGCTGATATATATTCTGGGCAATTGCATTTTCAAGGGGCCCAGGTGAGGGGGGTGTGTCAGCTCATGACCCGGCTCCTGGTTTTCTCGATTCTACTACCAAAATGATGGCTTCCTGCCGAATTTCAGCTCAAATGGTGAGAACAAAAAAAAATGGCGCCTATATTTCGTTTTTCTGTCATTTTTTGGTATTAATTTTTGAAACATCGTCTTGAGAGCCGTTCGCGCCAGTTTGAGTCTAGAAAATTTTTTGAAAACCCACAGGATATCGGAAATTTTCCGTAGAATTCGAATTTTTTATTAGTTTGGGCCCAGCGGCCATATTTTTTTTGTAAAATGAAAAAAACTGATTTTTCGTCTTTTTTTTTCGGAGCCGCACTTCTCAAAACGATCTCGTTAAGAAATATCAAGAAAAATTCAATCAGTACCATTTTTTCTTCAAATGCTCTTTGTATATTGGCTGTTTTTTTTCTAAAAACCTCTCAAAAACCCAAAAAATAGAGTTTGCATATCAAAAAATTGTTACGAACAGAAACGATTGCTATTGTGTACATTAAAAGCATAGTACGCTCTTTTCAAGGAACAAAATTCTAATGACTGAATAGGATTCACAAAATTCTGTCAATTGAGACCAAAATACTGTGTGCTACCCGGTGCGAGTGGAACGCACTCTGTGTGTGTCTGCGCTACACATCAAAATTTCAAGTTATTACTATCAGCCGTAGGCACGTCATTGGATTATAAAGAGGTCATATCGAGAATTGTTTATGATGTTCAGAACCTGCTCAAATTGTCCTGAGAGAGAAGAAGTGGTAAAAATAACTGCTTTTTAGAAAACCTGATATTGAAAAACAAGGTGAGGTTGACGTTGACGACGACGATGAAAGCGAAGATGAAAGTGTTGCCGGAGACGAAGAACAATATACATATAAAGAATGGACGTCTGCTGATAGGGCTGAATTATTAACAAAAAAATGTTCGAAAAGTGAACTGCTTGAGATACTGACAGATAAGGCAACTTTATTGTTGACTCACATGTATATACAGACATTGATCTAAAAATGGGAAACATCAATCTTTGTATATTTTCTGAGGACTTGAAACACGATGTTCCAATGGTCAAAGTTTTTGTTGACAAAATAATAAGCTATATCCAGGAACAATTTCCAAACATAAATCGTTGCCAATTTTCACGGATGGGTGTGGAGGTCAATATAAAAAAGCAGTTCATCTATTATTTTTACCACTTCTTCTCTCTCAGGAAATTTGAGCTGTGTGTAGCGCAGACACACACAGAGTGCGTTCCACTCGCACCGGGTAACACACAGTATTTTGGTCTCAATTGACAGAATTTTGTGAACCCTATTTTGTCATTAGGATTTTGCTCCTTGAAAAGAGCGTACTTTTCTTTTAATGTAGCCAATAGCAATCCTTTCTGTTCGTAACAATTTTTTGATATACAAAGAGCATTTGAAGAAAAAATGGTACTGATTGAATTTTTCTTGATATTTCTTAACGAGAACGTTTCGAGAAGTGCGGCTCCGGAAAAAAAAAAGACGAAAAATCAGTTCTTTTCATTTTACAAAAAAAATATGGCCGCTGGGCCCAAACTAATAAAAAATTCGAATTCTACGAAAAATTTCCGATTTCCGATGGGTTTTCAAAAAATTTTCTAGGCTCAAACTGGCGCGAACGGCTCTCAAGACGATGTTTCAAAAATTAATACCAAAAAATGACAGAAAAACGAAATATGGGCGCCATTTTTTTTTGTTCTCACCATTTCAGCTAAAATTTGGCAGGAAGCCATCATTTTAGTAGTAGAATCGAAAAAACAAGAAGCCGGGCCATGAGCCGACACACCCCCCCTGAGCTGGGCTCCTTGAAAATGGAATTGCCCTTCTATCATCTTGGAAAATATGGATAATAGCATAAGAGGTGGGTTGTTGTTTATCATTTGATCAAATTTTTTAAATAATACAATAACTATTGGAATTTTGAGTAAGTCAGGAAAAACTCCTTGATAAAGGCATTCGTTTATAATATGACATGATGGTGATAAAATACATAAAACACTTTGTTTAATAGCACTTGTTGCAAAAACCGTCGGCTCCACAGAAATGTATGATTTTTAAATTAATTATGACACCTTTCAATTCTCTGAAAGTGGTTCCAGGAATATTGACTGTTCGATGAAAATGTTGTGTGTATATTCTGAATTTTCTTCAACAGGTAGAGAAGAATTTGACATATTTATATCTTTTAGAAGATTATTAAAATATTCATTGAATGTATTTTCATCGTTATTCACAATTATTGTAGGTTCAATCTCCGAGTCATAGTTCCTGTTTAAATTTTTGTAGATAATATTCCAAACAGTTTTACATTTGTTACTGGATTTTTCAATAATATTGTCAAAATGATTTCTTTTGGCTAGCTGTAAAAATTTTCTATAAATCGATTTATCTTTTTTGTAGTAGCAATCATCAATGTCTTACACATAAATAAATCTCTTTGAAACCGACAATTACGGTCATGTGTGCCTTCACTATTTCTTGCGGGAAACTCTTCCTTCCAAATACACAAGACCTATATTTGAATATAGCATGACCAGATCAACACGATCCAAGGGTGGATTGTTCATTATTTTTTTCACCCGTGAGGTTTTCTCTGAACCACATTACGCATGAATTGATTCGATGACATAGAATGCACCATTAATCAAATTGTAAATATGTCTATCAGATGCACAGTATTTCATAGTAGACATTTATTTCACTTTTGAATAATTCTAAGAAATGGCAATCCATGAATCAATGTCGTACAATAATCAATAGCGTAAATTTTATGTGAATATAATGTCAAATTTTCAAATGAGATGTTAACATACAATTCTGGTATGAGTATAAACTAGGAATTATTCCCGAAAGTGATTATATTTCATTTATTTATTTATTTCACAAGAACGAACAGGTTACAATCACTTATAACCTAATTACATGTTCTAAAACTATATAAGAGCCGTTTAATAATTAATGAAAACAAACCTTAAAGAAAAAACAAAAAAAAGTAAGAAATATTAAATACTCAATTAATACAATAAAACTAAAACTAATCTACAATCCTACTGTTGCCCCCAATTACCCCACCACTTCCTCGGCCATCGTTACCCACAAGTCCACCCAGATCTATCTGTCACTATCTAGAGCACTCGCCAACACATATATCACATCTATCAGAAATCACTACTACCAACCCGAACCGTCTCCCGTTGAACTGCATTACACAACTCAAACAAACCTTGTCGAAACTGTCGCACGCTCACATTGAACACTCCAGATATGTGCAGTGCTTATTATAAATCTTACCTATTCTAGTGATAGGAGAATTGCTACGCATAGGAGTCAAGAAAAGTAGCTGTCTGTGACGTATTCTGCTGTTGAAAGTATAAAATTTCAGCGCTGAAAGTAGCTGCGGAGAATCTATTAAGAAACCACACGCTTGTACAGAAAATATATACTAGCAGTTTCTCGTCTATAGCATAGCTTGATAAGGTCGAACTCCTGACGAATCGCTGAATAGGAACCAAATGGAGGCATCTTCGGCACTTTTTGAAGTAGATATATTCAATAGCCAAATTCTGAATCGTCTCAATCGCCTGTAAAGCAATGGATGCCGAAGGATTCCAAACATTAGAGGCATACTCCAGAATGGGTCGCTCCAATGAAAAATAGAGATGCCTGAAAGTCACATATGTTCTGAACTCCCTGCCTACAGGCTTAATGAAACGAAGTGATCTATAAGCTTTTGATGTAATGTACTGAATGTGATCACCAAATCTCAACTGTGTGTCAAAAACCACACCTAGATCCTTCATTGATGTAAGTCTCTTCAAATTCGAATTACCAATATGATACGTAAAGAAGATGTTATTCTTACTTCTGGTATATGTCATTACGTTACATTTATCCAAGTTGAGAGGTAATTTGTTATCTATCGTCCAGTTGTAGATACTATTTAGGTCCTCCTGTAGGATGCATTCCGACAGAGTCGATACGGATTTGAATACCTTGAAATCGTCTGCATATGTCAGACTACTGGATTCAATCCTTTGGAACAAATTGTTGATGAATAATATGAAGAAGAGGGGCCGAACGTTTGAGCCTTGGGGTATACCCGGAACTGTCTCGAAGGCAAACGAATCCACGTCAAGATAGTTCACTGTCTGTAATCTTCCTTGTAAATATGATGAAAAGAAATGTAGAGCAATTCTATCAAATCCTAATTTGATCAGCAGCAGATCATGATTCACCCTGTCGAATGCCTTCGTAGAATCCATGTATATCACATCAAACGAGTGCCCCTGCATCAATTGTCTAAGAAATCAACCAGTGTTAATAAGTTAGTTTCTACTGATCGCTTTCTGAATAAGTCATGTTGTTGTGAGCAAATTTTAAAATAAACCTTGTCATGAATGATGTGCTCAAAAATTTCTGGCAGTGCGCTCAGTATTGGTATTTGTCTGTAGTTGATAAATAATTTTCTGCCATTGGATTTATGTAAGCCATACCCTTTGGTATGGTTTTCGATCTCTTGAACTCCGCAGGAAATACCCCAGTTCTGATTAAGAGATTGAATAATACGAGCAAAGGGTATATTAAGTGTTCAGAATATGCTTTGTGAATATATGGGGGAATATTATCTGGACCAGAAGATTTTTTTGGTTCGAGCTTTTTTATAGCGTTCTCCACATCCGCTATTGTAATTTGTTCAATAATGATACCTGAAAAGTTTCTCTGAGCAGATTGCTCGAAGCCATCCACATCATATGAATATACACTGCCATCAATTGCCGACATGAAGTACCTTGCAAATCCGTCAGCTATCTCTTTTTTGTTTTTGTTCCTAGTTAATCAACCCTGAATGTCGTTTCTGATGAGGAAGTACCCTTCTTGCCGATGGTATATCATTTTCCATTTGAGTGATCAAATCGAGTGTTCTACCATGCTCATTCACGCAGCAGTGCTGAGAGCTCTGAGAAAAAAGCTCCAAAATCCTTCACACACCTGGAATTCCAAGTATGCTTGGAATATTGAAGTCAAAGGCAGACGCTAACTCACGGTATATTTGTGAATTTGAGTTGAGCGCGATATATATCGTGCCAAACACAAGAGATACATCAGCAATCTTAGACTTTACCAAAATCATCTCTGATTCTGTATGAACAAAAATCAATTTAGAAACATATTTTTTCAGCATCGCTATCAGAACGCCACCACCCCTTTCTAGTCCTGTTAAACGTTGATTTTTGTCCTTCCTGGATACCACATACCTATCATCAAACAACTCAGAGTCATATATATCTTCGTGCAGCCAAGTCTCCGTGACATGATGACGTCAAAATTTTCTGACAAAACACTAGTGCCAAGAGTGGCTGGCGGTTTTGGTTCTTAAACCTTTAACATTCTGATAATAAATACTCTTCTTACGTTCAGACTCATGTACAACACGGATAACAAATTACACAAACTATAAAAGCCAGAAACATATCCACCATTAAACCCACGATCTGACTGCTTATCTACAATGACCAAAGTAACGTTCCAGGAGAATATTCACTACTCTATTAACTACCTTTTTAAACTCTTACTCATTTTGAAAAGTATAAACAGCCTTCGATTGTGTAAACGCATACAATTTACTGACACTTCAACATATATATCTTCATATTGAAATGGATTTGAACGCTTAGAAGAAATGTTATAATGTATTTCTGTTTTACTAAACTCTGTTTCGATAAGATTGGTCTGGTTCATTTATCAATCAATTTATTGATTATAATATGTATATATAAATAAATAACTACATTCTACAAGAAGTATTTTGAATTTTATGATAATAGAAAATAGACATTGTTTCAAAGACTGAACCTTCTGTGCAATTTACTAAGCGTACCGCTCAAAATTTCCAGGGGCAATTTTGTCAATACACTGCTTAAGATAAACTTCGTTTACTTTTGTGTCTGGACCTATCTCCTCTGATAAATTCGTTGCTTTCCTCATCATGTTGTGGTTTAATAGTTCGAAATTTCATCTAAAACAGAGTTAGTTCATATTCGCTCTTCATACATTCCTGTCAAGTGCACACGCTTACACAATAATAACATTGATTGCCACTACTCAAAAATGGGACATTCCGTGCCAAGTGAGCCACCTTTTGGCCTTCATATTTTTATATTCGGGCATATTTATTTTCATGAATTCTACCAACGACGTTAGTAATGACTTTCCAAAGCTTGAGCCAAATCCTGCAAGTTTTTTTTTGTATAGGGTGTTTAAATTTTTTGAATGATTTCAAGCTTATTCCTTTTGAAAATTTTATAGTGCCAACTGTCAAAATAGTTGGTGACCTTGAAAATTACCTTCAAATCACAAAAACCGTCATAGTGAAAATGTGCCACAATCGATTTTCCTGTTTTTGGTTGGGTTCTTACTTTTTAAAGTGTCCAGTATAATCTGTGAAAAAATGAAAATGGGCCACTAACAGGTTTTACAGTGGCAATTTTTTTTGTTTCACATTATACCCACCATTTCGAACACCTATGCAATTATTACAATGTGATGTTATGCATTTAAGTTATTATGTAACTACGAATTACGTTAAAAACTATAATATGTTTCCAGAAAAGAACATTTATCTTGCCTCTGATATCAATATCTGAAAAATTTTGTGATCCTGGGTTTGTTTAGGTATTTACAGGCAGTTGGAAATGAAGTAGCTCTTGCTGCGAATTATTCAATGTTGTTACCAATTTCGTCACATGGACCTTCGCCATGAGCAATAGCATAGAAATTCCATTGCATTGGGAGGTGATTTTGAAATCTTCATGGTGCTGTTTTTGAATATTATTTTTCAGGACAGCCTCCGCAAACGTTAAAATAACAATTTTTAGAAGAATTTGACAAATAACTTGTTCAATAAAGTCATAATAAAATTCCAATTTTCTTCCTGGTTTCGATAAATCCGGGAGTTTAGCCTTCATCGAACACTAATTTAAAATGTTAGTGGATTACACAAACGAAAAGAACTATATTCCTAATTGGATATTAACTAGCCAAATTTAGAAAACCCAATTCATGCATTGGAATTTCATAATTTAATTCTTTTAGATTGCACATGTACACAAGACAAGTACGTTCTGACAAATTAACCAACTTTTTGCTTCATCTACTAGGTAGTCTCATCACATCACTTTCATAAAAATCTTTGATCAAATTTCCAGTTGTTACATTTACACATTTTAATGATTTGCCAATATTAACAGATTTGCAACAAGAGCTACTTAGTTTCCAACTGCCTACAAATAGATAAAGATAAAGAAGAATTTTATTGCACGTATTATACAATGTTTCCTTGTTTACAGTATTTTAGAGTACATATAAGTAGTTTAATGTTTCAGGATATCATGCAATAAAATTTCTGCCTACACAGTAAGTACAAAGTACTTGAGCGTGTTTTAGGCAACAACAATTTTAATATACAATAAAAATAACAATTTAACAGAATTAACAAGATAGCGAAGTAATATGGTATACAGTAAAAATAACAATTTAATTTATCTATTTTCGACATGATAAAGTGGAGAAGAAATTAACGAATACGCATATCCCATCCAGTAGTCTCCTTTGTTAATTTCATATTTGCAAGTACACAATATACATCTACACTAAATACAATTTGCTACGTGCGTTTATCATCCATATATAGATATACATATACACACATACATATATATGGACATATACACACATACACGTATACACACATATACACATATATACATATATACGTACTTACCAACATCAGTGGCGGCTCGTGAATTTTTGAGAGAGGAAGCTGGACATAAAACATTCTTGTAAAAATATACTCTATTCACAGCCTTTTAACCTTTGCACAGCGACTGTACCAGCTACTTCAGTGACAAAATTAATTGTTACCCAGCAAGAACCAACGTGGAGGTATAGAGTTTCTATTGGCAAAACATTTTTTTGTTCGTTTTTTGTCTTTTATTTTTTGGATTTTAAATAAATAAATCTTATCAGCAACTAAATCACTACTCAGTTTAACGTTTAATAACCAAAGAACTCTTTGTTAATAACTCACCGAACGACCGAACAGATAAATTATAACTTAACCTTACATCGCTTCACGAAACAAAAACAACAACTGCCAGAGCACGTGTCGAAGTTTGCAGCCGCGGCAAGTAATCGTATTTTATTCGACCGCCGGGCAACGAGGTCTATACCTCGTTGCGCCGGGAGCGTACGAGAAGCTAGCCTCCGTAGGCTGTTGCCATATTCGCTGTTTTACCCTATTTGTGAATTGAACTGGTTGGAAAAACGGCAACTGTGTTGACCACACGTATTTAGCGTTTGAGATATATAGAGAATCTAGCCTCTGGCCACTGTTGCCAGATAAAAAATAACTACTGAGAACGGGGAATTAATTGTAAAATTTAAAAAATTATCAGAGAAACAGGAAATGAAATGGAGAATGATCATTGAGATAAATTGGTGAGGAGTCTGAGCCTCCTTAGCCTCCTTCGGGGAGCCGCCACTGACCAACATAGACACATACACGCATGTACACATACACGCATGTTCTCATACATGCACCCATACGTATACATACACGTATTATATGCCCGTACACACACATATGCATATCGAAACACATATGTATATTTTTCAGAATATATTCTTAGCATCAATTATTTTGTTTATTTCATCACGGTTACAATTTAATATAACTTTTTTACATCTTTTTTTAAACATTTTGATAATTTTTATGTTTTTTATTTCATCGGGAATAAAGTTATACACTTTTGGGGCAAGATATGTGTGACATCGTTGCCCTATTGTTTTTTGTACCGTTTCACTTATAAGTTTATTTTTATTCCTCGTTTCATAATCGTGGTTTATACTAATTTTAGTTGCATCGTACATTTGCTGAGCTAAATTCTCAAAATATAGTTCGCGAATGTCCATTACGCAAGCATCTTTATATAGTGCAAGGGTGCTGTAAGTTTTCTGTTTTTTCAACATTATTTTCAGTATTCTTTTTTGTAGTATTATGAGATTTTTTAGAAGTGTTGTTGATATTCCTCCCCACCCAATTATTCCGTACCTTAATTGTGATTCTACTAAAGCAAGGTAAGTTATTTTAAGTTGCTTAATATCTAGAATATTTTTAAGGCAATTAGAAGGATAGATCATTTCGCTTAGCTTTTTTAGCAA
Organism: Endomychus coccineus; assembly: GCA_958510875.1. Lineage (NCBI taxonomy): Eukaryota > Metazoa > Arthropoda > Insecta > Coleoptera > Endomychidae > Endomychus > Endomychus coccineus. The sequence continues at coordinate 97,164,009 of OY294070.1, forward strand.
ATTATTTATATGGATGTCCCAACGAAGATGGGAATCTATGTGAATACCTAGATATTCAGTTGTATACGAAGAAGCTATTGAAAAGGTGAGTGTATCATTAACTACTACATTTAATTCTTTATATTTGGGTAATAATGGCTTTTTACATGTAAAGGGCACGAAAAGAGTTTTTTCAAAGTTTGTTGTTAGCAATTTTGAATCAAACCAAGTCTTTATTTAAACAAATTCCTTTTCTATTACTTTTTTAAGACTTGTCCAGTTAACCCTTTCATAGAAGATCACAGTGTCGTCTGCAAAACTGAGAATTAGTCCAGTGATGTCAACTTCAAATAAACTATTCATGTATAAGGTAAATAAAAGTGGGTCAAGTACGGTACCTGTGGAACTCCGTATCGTATGCATTGGAATTCACTTCTACTGGAGCCAATTTCAACACATTGTTTCCTGTCTGATAGATAATTGGTTATCAGCTTTAAGGGTAAGTCTCTCATACCATTTTTTTCTAATGTGTCTAATAGATGAGGGTGGTTTACGGTGTCGAAAGCCTTCGCTAGATCTATAAAAATTTCTATTGAAGGCTTTCCTTTATCCAAAGCACTATATATATTTTTTGTAAGTATAACAATTGCATCTTCTGTGGATTTTCCAGTCCTGAATCCGAATTGGTGTGCAGAAATAAGGTTATATTTTTCAATATAATTATTTAACCTTTTTTTAATTATTTTTTCAAAAATTTTTGTGAAGTTTGTGAGCAAAGAGATGAGCCTATAATTAGTGATATTCATCTTGTCCCCTTTTTTAAATATAGGTTTTACAATTGATGTTTTGAAAGCTGTTGGACATTCACCTGATTCTAAGATTCTATTTATTATATTTGTTAGCAGCTATAATTTTTAATGTTTCATACTTTATATCATCAATTCCAGGGGATTTATCATTTTCTAAAGAATTTATACATTCTAATACCTCATATTGTTCTGGGCTAAAAACATAGAATTGGCCATATTAGGATTATATTCTGCTATGTTTCACTTAAGATAATACAATGGAAATTTTCATCAAATTGTTCTAGAAATATATCCAAATTATCTCTATTTTTGCTTAAACTCCTTACATTTATATGAACTATTTCAAAGTTTTGTGCATTGGAATTTATATTTAATATTGAGTTGGCTTCATTGCCATTCTCTAGATTAATGGTTTCTATATTGGAATTTTCATATTCACGTATAAATTGATCCATATTATTAATAGGCTATAGTTATTTGTTAAATTTCTTATAGCATTTTAGTTTTTTATTTATAATTAACTTTGAATGACAATGATGATATAAGTTTTTGTTTTCTAAAGAAAATATTTTATACGGTAATGAATAGTAGAAATTTCTATATTTGAAAAGACTTAGATAATTTCCGAGAATATTTAATTAAAGAAATAATTAAATTTATATTCTTGTAGGATATTGTTTGAAGCTTTAGTGTATATCTGCAAATTGGATCCTTAATACCATGTATAATCAATAGATAATAGAAATAATAAAAGTATCAATATATTTGTGGATACACTAAGTATACACAATAATAATAATAACCAGAAAAAAAACACTCAGAGACTAGAGAATAAGTTGCGGTCATTAATCTCTCTCCTTTCTAGTTCAAACTATGTACCTACGTCGATATTATTTTTACATATAACAACAAAGAGTTCTAAAGTAATATATTTACAAAATTCAATTTTTAACTAACTAGAAAATATATGGATTTATGTAAGCGATTTATTCTGCAATTTGGAATCGATAATATGAAAGAAAGCTAAAGACTATACTCTATATACAGATTAAGAGCGATATATTTTATTAGCTTTTATTGACACATTTTTATAGTTTATATTAACACACTCAAGTTTTTTAATAAAATAGTAACTCATCTCACCAAATTAACTTAATTCTTTACCTCCTCTTTTCAAGTGTAATCTTAATTTTTGTTTTTGGCTATCAGTAGACAGGTTCCTTGTTTTTTGTGAAATTGTGTGGTGTTTGTGAGAGTTGATATTATGTTCAATTAGTGATGTGTCCTCTATTATTTTCTGGTCGGAGTCTTGTTTGAATTCCTTATCAATTTGTTTAGTTCTTGTGAAATAGAATGAGGATGGAGGCACACTATTTGGTTTAGTTTCGTTGTTATCGTTGTCCGTATCAATTTCATCAAGTTGATTGGGAGAATAGGTTTCGTCATTAATTAATAGTTTGCCATTTTTCATTCTTGCATTTAATTGCAATGCTTTTGCTTTTTTCAAATGTGTTCTTTTTTTTTATTCCAGATCGAAGATCGTTTATATCTTTCTTTATGATACTCGTTTGTTTTTCTAACGCCTCCTCTAGTTATTTATACAGCAGTTCCGTTGAATTAGTTAATTTATCCTCCCGCATATTATGTATATAGATTTCGTTTACCAATCCAATATTACACTTTAATTACTTTTAATTGTGTTATTGTTTACAGTTCACTCGAATTTTTAATATTTATAACAGTGACATCCACTTACAATATCCAACTTCAATTTTCACTAATTTTATTCATTAATTTACCATTCATTTTCACAATTTTTACAGCGTTTCGATTCCACACATGTTTGATGGCAGATGACTCGTCAAATACCTAAGCAAACCATGGATCCCAAAATATTGCAGATTTTAATATTAGGGGCAAGACGTTTTTAACGTAATTCGATCTCACTGTAAAACCTGTTAATGGCCCATTTTCATTTCTTCACAGATTACACTAGACACTTTAAGAAACAGTTAGAACCCAAGCAAGAAAAGGAAAATCGATTGTGTCATATTTTCACTATGACGGTTTTGTGGTGAAGTTGTTGTGAAGGTCATTTTCAAGGTTACTAACTATTTTGACAGCTAGCACTATAAAATTCTCTTAAAACACGACAAAATATCTGTACAATTTACATGTTTTCGTATTTCTGTAGGTAAATGGATAAATAAATGAAAGAAATAAGCTTACCCACATCATTCAAAAAATTTCAACACCATGTACAAAAAAAAACGTGTGGCACTCAGGGACTGCTGCGATATTTCTATTGCATAGCATTTTTTATCAACTTATGCAATTATAATTATTTATTTATTTTTTATTTATGCAGTATTTTTTTTTCTTTGATATTAATTCAAGTTTTTTCTTTGATATTAATTCAAGTTACACTTTTTGAGCGTGGTGACCAATAAGAAAATAATTTTTTTTCTTTTATTGAATAAATGAGAAGTTAATATCGTTTAAAATATTTTTATTATCTTACAATACATGTAGGTTATTCAGGAATTTTTATCATTGAAACTATAGGTTTATGGTAACTGAAATAAGAAACATAAGTTTGAGAGTTGATATCCTCTAAACATCTGGAAAATACCGCGTCAATGGTGGTCCCATATTTTGTTGTGGATTCTTATGGATCATTATTAATTTTCAAATTCAATTTTTCCGGAAGAAAAGTTGTCAACCGCTCTGATTTTTTATCAGCGCAGTTGATGTTGAGATCGCTAGCCAAGATAAGTGGAAATTTATTACCATTTGTACCAAGTATTTTCGACCCTTCTTCAGTGTACTCCAGTAAAGTGCGATGAATAAAATGCTCTACCTTGTCCAATTTTGGATTCGGAGAAATGTAAATTGCTACCATGACTATGTGTAGGCCATTTCTAAGTTTGCATAAGCACGCACAAATATCTCCAACAAATGAGCGCCTAACATTAACATCGCTAACGTGTGCAATATTTATTTCAATATTCGGAGTCATAAATATTAGTAACATTATTATTATTTTGGTAAATAGCTACCCCACCTTTTGGAACAGTATCTACAACAGTATATATACCTACATGTATACTAACTATTAGTAGACAAGAGAGTTCTTAGGTGCTAACCCTCAAATATTAGTTTTGAACGCGGCTAAATGTAATGCATAGAAATGACGAAAACAAAATAGGAAATCTATTGAATGATGGAACAACCTACAAAAAATTAGGATCTGACCATACATTATCAGTACGACATGACATGAATAAATTAATAAATAAATGGTCCAAAAATAAGCTAATCTCTATTTGATTGAAAACTAAAATAATTTTCCATAATGGGCAAGCACCTTATATCTACAGGCTTAGTAAACACATAAAAGTGATATACCTTTAAGGCCCATTGTAAATATTAATAAAGCGTCTACCTACAATTTATCAAAATCTATCAACAATATAATAGGAAAAAATTAATTTTATATGAAAGAGTCATGACATTTCAATGAATAAAATCAATCCGTACCCATAGATCATCTATTAACTTCCTTGGACGTTGTTTCTTTATTGACAAATATACCAGTCGTTTTGGCATTGAGCAGCATCGAAGAACGTTGGGCAGAGATTGAAAACCACACACCTCTAGATCAATCTGAATTTATAAATGCAGTGAAGTTTTGTTTAGAACGCACTTATTTTCAATAGGGTGAGCAATATTTTGGGCAAATATTCGTCACGGAAATGGGATCTCCTATTCCAGCTACTATTGCTAACCTAGTTATGGAATGCCTAGAGGAATCTGTAATAAATTCATTATATTTTCAACCCGTATTCTTTAATCGGTATGTAGATAATTGCCTAATGTATGTTCCCAATGATGAGATTCAGTACGTGATTAATAAATTTAACACTGTAAACTTCAATTTACTCGAAATAGGAGTGAAGAAAAACAAACATTTCCTAGATAGGAACATTAGGCATGATGCAGATAGAAAAATAAAAACTTCGTGTTTTACTAAAGAAGTTCCGTCTCAACGTTATCTTCACTTCAATTCCGTTGCACCAACAAATTATAATTAATCAGAATCATAATTGGGGATAATAAGATTTATCGTTAAGTGCTATAAACAGCCTACAGATAGCGCAGTTGAATTTTCTCACCCAGAGAACAGTCCCAAAAATTTAAAATTGTTCGTAATAGTCTGGAAATGAATGGCTCCCCAAAAACATTTTTCAATCGCATCATCAAGAAAATAATGAACAAAATCTACGATGAAATGTCTAATATAAATGATATAAGCGGTAATTCAGAATTTTATAACATTATCATACATTCCGGAGACCTCAGAGATAATTAAGAAATGTTTAAAAGGGTATGATATAAATGTTGCGCATAAAACCTACCTTGGGAAATATTTTTCAAATTTAAAACCTTTAATAATAAACAAACCCACACAGTGTACAAATTAAATTGTTCCGATTGCGATGGGGCTTATAGAGAAATCTCTAAACAATATTTACAAAATAATGTATGCCCATAAGTATAGTACAAGAAACAAAAAGTTAGAAAATTTCACCGCCCTTGCTAAGCACTGTTTCTATTATAACCATCAATTCGATTACAAAAATGTAAATATTTTAACTAAGAGAACCAATTATTATAAAAGATCTATTCTGGAGGTAATTCACATAAAACGTGACTCCAATTGTGTAAGTCATAGAACACATTCAGTCATTAAGTCAGATTTATACCAATTTAATTAATTAAAACCCTTGCAAATTCCTACATGCGTCTTTATTCTGTTAAAAGTATATTTCAGGTAGAATGCTCAAATAGTAATATCTCTAATAACGTCTGACAACCTTTTTCTACTACCTCATAAATCTTTAACATCTGGCTGGAAAGTGAATACTTGAGCGTTATGTTTTTTTGGTTTCTGTCGTATACAGACTTTGTTTGATATAAGTTCGTATATTATAAGAAAATAAAATTGCTAAGCAGTGGATTCTTGATACATATTCATATACTTAAAACATTTCGATTATTCGATTTTCTGTTCGTTTCGGCGACGTGGGCATTTTTAATTGGAATTAGTGCGATAAGGACGCTTTGTGCTGATACAAGTAGCTTTAAGAAATCCCGTTTTAGACATAAACACGTCTTCTGATGACGTACGTAAGGACGAAAAAAATAATAAGCATATGTTAGTATGACCTATTTCCCGAGAATTTATATATAACTGTCAGTTGAAATGGGTCGAAAATGCCTCACTTTAATCTGATGACATCATATTCCGATACTAATTTCTCTACAAACAATGTTGAAGTAGTAATGAGCAAATGGAATATCTGCCTGTATGAGTAGAACTTGGATGGATATTGATACATGTCGGTTAACACTGATGATGGTAAAGTTGACAGTAAGTGGGCTTTTGTTTATTTAGCTAACATTATTAAACAAACTGATTATTTCTTTTGTTATCGATTTACATTAGTAAGAAATTGGTGATGGGTTGCCGATAACGACTTTTGTAATAAAATAATGAGATTTATGATATTTGGTAATGAATGACTGACTACATTATCCTTTCAATTGATATATTATCTAATTTTCAGAATCAAAAAAATCGTGCAATGAGACGCATCTCACAAAAACAAACGAAGATATGGGGCTAAAATTGAACACATAATACTGTATACGTAGGCAATAACTTCTGTTTGGAGAATTGAATACTTCCGGTTTCCAAATAGTAGTGATAGAAATTCTTTTTATGAGTTGTGTATATATATATATATATATATATATATATATATATATATATATATATATACAGGATGTCCTCGAACTGCGTGGCTAAAATAAAACCCAAGATTCTTTGATTCGAAAAAAATTTGATGAGCCTTTTTACTTTTGCCTCAAGTGTCTTGTTTAGCCGGTAGAGGGCTTCAAAGGTGCAAAAATAATTTTGTTTTTTCGGTATAACTTGAGAACGTGATGAAGGACTTTTACAATATTTGGCAGGTGAGTTACTGTTAATAATAGCCATTTTGAGAGCGGAGCATAGAGCCTTAGAGACCATAGAAATGGCTCAAACTTGAGTATGTAACGGGAAAAGTGTCCAGAACTTTTTTGTGGTCAATGTAATTCACTCTATATTTTTATGTAGATAGCTTATCTAATTTGAAAACTTTTCTTACTCTTAAAAAATTTTGATAAAATCAACGGATTATCTTGAAAAAAATTATTTTCGAGTCTCTGCAATTTTGGCTTACTAATTTTACTTGATTAAAATACCTTAGTTGCCTTTGCTTTTCTAATGTCATTTTGGCATTTGGAGAATTTATTCTCAAAACTGTCAGTTTTTACTTTGCTTTCCGTAAAAATTTTATAAAATTATGGCTCAAAATTTCACTAACACTGAAATGGTTAATATCTCGGTAAAACACGAATAATAAAAACAATAGAAATGGGGAAACGATGTGATTATTTAGGAAAAACAAAAGCTAAATTAAAAGAAACAACAAAACTTTTTGGGAAATCGCTAAGGCATCAATTGTTCGAAATGTTGCCCATTTTCCTGAATACACAAATTAATTAGTTTCAAGAAATTGGATTGAACTCTGGCTAGTACTTCAGGATCATTCTTCAATAAATCCGCTTCATGATTAATTCGTTGCAACGATTCCTCTCGTGTGTTTACTGTAGCTGCATAAACTTTCGACTTCAAAGCGCCCCATAGAAAGAAGTCGCAGGGCGTCAAATCAGGGGAGCGGGCCGGCCAGTTCACTGGTGCATCGTGTCCTCTACCTATCCAGCGATCTGGATATTCCGCATTCAAATGTCGCCTCACAGCTAATGTGAAATGAGGAGGTGCACCATCATGGATGAACCAGGCCACGACGAATGTGTAAGGGCAAGTCTTCCAACAGTTCAAGTAGCCTTTGTTCCAAAAAGTTCAAGTAGTTCTCCCCGTTCAATCGATCAGGTATAACGGTAGGGCCAATAATAAAGGTCTCCACAATTCCAACCCAAACATTGATTTTAGTTTGATTCTGAAAATATGTAACTTCCGTTTCTTGAGGATTTTCATCAACACAGAAATGTTCATTATGGAGGTTAAAAAGACCACATCTCGTGACAGTATCTTCGTCCGTGAACAGAATTCTTCTACAAAAATTGAGGTTTGCGTTTTGTCTTTGGACAATAAGCCGACAGAAATCTAGCCGATGACCTGGATCCATGGGCAATAAGTCTTGAACTGTTTTAATATGATAGGGATACAACAGTTCTTCTTTCAGTACATTATGAACTAATGATTTTGAGGCTCCAATACGAAGTCCCAAACGTAGTGTGCTTATCCCAGGTTCAGTTTCAACCGCTTCCAGTATCGCTTTTCCGAGCTCTACCGTCCTTCTTGTCCGTCTGCGTCCAGTTTCTCTGCGATTTGCTCCAAATTTGCCAGTTTCGCGAAGGTTTGCCGATTTGGAATTCTGCGATGCGGATATCTTTCCCTTCTCCGGCCATTGCAACGACAAAGTCCATAAATCAATAACATATCAACCATTTCAGTGTTAGTGAAATTTTTTATAAAATTTTTACGGAAAGCAAAGTAAAAACTGAATAAATTCTTCAAATGCCTAAATGACATTAGAAAAGCAAAGGCAACTAAGGTATTTTAATCAAGTAAAATTCGTAAGCCAAAATTGCAGAGACTCGAAAATTAATTTTTTCAAGCTAATCCGTTGATTTTATAAAAATTTTCTAAGAGTAAGAAAAGTTGTCAAATTAGATAAGCTATCTACATAAAAAATATCGAGTGAATTACATTGACCACAAAAAAGTTCTGGACACTTTTCCCGTTACATCCTCAAGTTTGAGCCATTTCTATAGTCTCTAAGGCTCTGTGCTCCACTCTCAAAAATGGTCATTATTGACAGTAACTCACCTGCTAGATATTGTAAAAGTTCTTCATCACGTTCTCAAGTTATACCGAAAAAACAAAATTATTTTTGCAATTTTGAAGCCCTCTACCGGGTAAACAAGACACTTGAGGCAAAAGTAAAAAGGCTCATCAACTTTTTTTCGAATCAAAGAATCTTCGGCTTTATTTTTGCCACGCAGTTCGAGAACATCCTGTATATATATATATATATATATATATATATATATATATATATATATATATATATATATATATATATATATATATATATATATAATCATAGTGTCACTTGAAACAATAACTATTTGGATTTAAGAATACTATTAACTGCAGTGGCTGGATACCATAAAAATTCAGATATCATAAGAATGACCTAAAATCCAAATAATTTGTAGACCCTGTATAGGAAGTCTGGACACGAGAATAAAGCGGTTGAAGTAACAGACAAGAGAGAGAAGGCCCTCGCCTCTTGGACTAATTAATGGCGGACGGCAGTTATGTGATGTTAGACGAGAATTTGCAGCTGCATGTGGATGTGAGCAAATCGGTCACTGATTGTTCAACTGTTCAATAACGTAACATAATGTTATGGACTTCAATAACCTATTTAACACTCGTGATTCGTTGATTTATAAATATTTCAAGTAAAATTACCTTCCATTCAATAATAAACAAAGATTAGTATCTTGAATAGTAGACTTCCGCGGATAGCTAATCTTGGAAATTATTTGAATTTCGCATCCAGTCGAGCTATTGTGACGCGGAATCTAGCAGGAAATTAAGAATTTTCAAAGATTAGTAAGCAAAATTTATTTGAATCAGCTGCTGTTTCCCCACGCTTTTAATGGTTCGATTATTGGCGTCACCATTTATCAGTCTCGCGAATCGTGCTCCAATTGCGTTAACGAGTCATGAGCTTCCCATATAGGGACTCGAAAACAATGTAAATCGAAGTGGTACTAGTAGCGTGTAGCCCAACTTTCTAGCTTTCGAAACACTCGAGACAGCATAATGACCCAATGTCCGCAATTCACTACAGGCTGGTCAATGTTCATTGACTTAAATAAAATAATTATTAACAGCTTGATATCCACTAATTCAATGAAATACTATAGTTTCTTCAAACAAATATTACAAAGTACATTGTTTACATTACATCATATTCATGATACACAGCTACCTGGTGTTAATTGAAATTAAGAGTTGAACATTTTCATGCTTACATTAAAAATTGAACATTACATTGAAACGAGTAAATCAAAATAATATATGGAAAGTTAATTCCAAGCCGGAGTTAATAACTTCAGTAAATTTATTAGTAAATGTACGCCTGCCCTGATATTGACCATCAAAACAGCTTTCCATAGTAAAGGGTAAAACAATAGAATACAGTTTGTTGTATATAAACGATTCTGATTGTGACCTAAGGGATTATTGATAACATATTACATCATTTTACTCTCAGGGAAGGCAAGTTGAAATTACATTGTAAATATGATTTTATGACATTTTGTTGTAACTTACTTCCACGTTAATAATGTAGCTGCAAACCTTTTAGTGCATAATACTTTGAGTAATACGTTGCATAAATCCAGATCAATTGAATGAATTCAATTCTCCTAGCAAAATGTTCCATTCATTGTTAAATGTATGTATCCAGCAATTAATTTTACTCACTTTACACGATAACCCTCAAATTTTGACTGTGGATTTCAACGAACATATCGGTATACCAGCTATACGATTGACCACAAACTATTCACAAACATTCCCCAAAATTTGGTATTCTGATTTTTATATAATAAAAACAAGAACGTTTGAGGTAGAAGAGGTTTTGGAAAACTTGAAACTAAAAATTGTCTTCAATCCAAGAGCCAAATTTTTAATTATCACCGATGATGTGAATGCTGATCTATTCTACATTTTGTACAAGTTTTTCATTACAAGAGTTATAGTGCTAGATACAACACATGAAGCTATGAAGAACTTCTTCTCATACAAACCATATGTTCATGAAGATTTAAACAAAATATCGACAGATCCAATACTAGTTGCCAGGTGCTCTCGTGTCGAGACAAATTTCAGGTTATTTGAATGGAACAGCTTTTCCTTGTTATTCAATAGAACTGTGGAAAATACTCTGAGAAGTCATATTGAAGTTGAACTTGACATTGTCGGAAGTCACGCGAATACTTTTTCATTATTTGAGGTAAACGTGCCAAAAAAATGGAAAAACTCCACCATAAGAAAGTATCAAAATGGTAATACAGGATTTAATTCCATGACTGTACGCGGACTTGACAGGGGCATCTTAAATATCGTCGCTAACCAACTAGGCGTAGTCATGGAAAATCTTGGTGTAGATCCCGATGTGAGGGCAAGTATCGCAACATCCAGAGGAACTGTTGAGATGTCACATATGAAAGGAGCTGACATGTATTCTGGTGGAATTCTCGACAATACTCAAGCACGCTTAGTTTTTGATGTAAGTGTTACTCTAGATGTGTATCCTTTGATTTGGATTGTACAAAAAGCAAAATTATTACCACCCATTAAACGGATCGTGACCATATTTTCATCGACAATCTGGAAGTGTTTACTCGCAAGTCTTATTATTATCATTATTATCAGTTGCTTTTTGATCAAATTATACACAACGAGTAAAAACAGAAATTATGAATTGAGCACTGCTGTGCAAATAACAATAAGTATTTTTGCACCAGTTTCTAATTTCGAAAACTATCACCTGAAAGGTGTCTACTTCATTTGGATGATGGCAATGTTGATAATCACATGTCTTTTCTCGTCAAAACTGTTAGATGTATATGTGAGTCATATTTACGAACACCAAATAAGTACAGTAGATGAAATATTGTTTTCCAAATTAGATATTTGCACCTATAGAGGAATGAAACATATTATGGACGTAGAACATTACAAAAACAAAATCATTTATACTGAAGAAAGTGGCATTTGCGCAGATGAAATGGCAGCAAATGGACAGATGGCGGTAATCAGACCTTCGAAAAATTTCTACTATAATTTTTCTTTTTATGATCCTGATGAAAACGGCGTAGCGAGGGTATATATCTTGGACGATGTCTTCTTCAATATTTACGACACTGTAGTCTTTGTGAAAGGCCATCCCCTTTTTCAGCGTTACAATGCCATGCTGCAAAAACTACGTGATTCCGGATTCATACAATATAGCACTAAACAACATTTGATGGAACTGCCACATGTGACGCTTGATATTGGAACTAGAAGTTTGACGCTGTACGATTTACAATTTGGTTTCCTTGTTTGGGGCTGTGGTACTATTATTAGCATTATCGTATTTTGTTTGGAGTTTTTAAATGGTATTTTTAAAACTCGGGATAAATCTGTTCAAGTAAGATAGGTTCATTCTATTACTTTCTCGTAAATGAATGGAGTGATGAACAACATTGATTTATTTAACTATATATTCTACCATCAATTTGAAGTTACAAATCGTGATTGCAGTTTCGACAGTTAAACTATTATAACAGTAAATTGAGTATTTCGTTTATCAATATAATACATTACCTAAAAATTACGGCTGAAACAATCAATTATTTGAGTTGGATCCAGTTGTTCGGCAGTGTCGTTAAATGTTTCTTACCCCTCTAACAACCTGTATCTCAATGTAGAGGTGAGTAATGAAATTTCTAATTAAAGGTCTGGGTTCTTTGGTTATATAACCAATAAAAACGTTCGCCTATCCCTCAGAGCAACTGCTTACCGGGCTTGTTGATGCCCATTTTCATTTTCAGAATCTAAACCCATCAAGAAACATCGCATGGTTATTGGACAGGAGGTATGACAGGCAAATTACATAACCTATCAATTCCACAATTAAATTATAAGCTAACCAAATTGACAGAGTCAGCTTATGTCTTTCTGTGTGTAAACTATTCTCAACTAAAATGGGGTATTTATACATTTACTCATTAACACACGACACACATGCGTTTCTAGTTTTTATGGGACCCATATTCACTCGATCTCTCGCAGATTTCACTAACTCCTTCTGCATTTTCACGGACACGACACGAATGAACCCATCACTACCAAGTTGGACCGGACAGATTCTTCTTTGTGGCCATTGTAGTGAAGGGTTGTCGTATTCCTTCAGAAGCAATATTGTGTTAACGGGCACTACACTCTCCCACTATTTTTGGCACTGTTGGTGTTGATATGGATACCCTAGAGATCATGTTTTCCTAAAATTCTGATGAGCCTCCTCAATCATTTGCCTCCTTGACACGGTTTATCGATGATTCAACACTCAAACTTCTGATGCTGGAGATAAATGGTTCCCTAATCAGGAAATGACCCAGAGTCAATGCTGGTAGATCAATATAGTCATTGAATAGAGGAATTGAATTTTGGAAATTAGGGCCTGTTTCGACTCGAGTCAATAGGGTATACAAGTCCACGTAAGCTACTAACCCGTTGCCATTGCCATCAACATAATTTGACGGGGCTCTTCCATCATAGCTTACCAAAATGGGGTGATCTATCTGGAATAAATTCCCAAGAGATTCATTTGGTTGCTAAAAAATAAATAATATCCGATTTAAAGACATCAATTTCGAATAAGCTGGTTAATTCGCGATTAGCCCCCACAACGTTGCCTTGTCTTGCAATAAATTCACGAAGGGCATTCGAAAAAGATTCAGCGGTCAGAATTCCTAGTAGTTCAAAATGAATTGCATTGGATCGATGTGGAATGAATTTCCAAGAGATTCATTGGTTTGCTAAAGGAGCGATAATATCCGATTTGAAGACATTAACTTCGAATAAGTTAATTAGCGATTAGTCTCTATAACGTTGTCTTGTCTTGCTATGAAGTGACGAAGGGCATTCAACGGTCAGAATTCCTAGTAGTTCAAGATGAATTGCATTGGTGGTAAAACAATTACGGAAATGTATGTCTTCACTTCTTTCCTTGCTGCGGGCAACTCTTCATTCCAAATACACAAGACTTGCATATTCAACACCTATATTTAGATATAGCATTGACAGATCAACACGATCGAAGGATGTATATCTCATTATTTTATGCCACACTTGCTGTTTTCTCTGGAGCACATTACGCATGAAACTTTGATTGATTGGATAACATGGAATGTGCCTAAATCAGATGTACAGTATTTCCTATTGGATATTTATTTGACTTTTGAATTAGTATAAGATATGACAATTATTAAATCAAAGAGTTGTAAATTCTGGTTCTGAAATTATTTATATTCAAATTGGAATACCAAGTAATAATAATAAGCCCTTACTTGAATCATCAATATGTAATAAAGATACTTTCAGGGTTGGAGTTCTTATTTGTTTTCAAATACCCGCCTCACTTTCAGTCCCGAGGATCGCTGTTGACTGTATGAGCTAGACGCTTGTAACCTGTAGCATTGATTAAGATTGGTACCGTGTATGGAAATATGTGACCTGACGTTAAGACAACTTACTTTGATGGTCTTTGAGACCTAGCGTCTTGGCACTATAAATTTATTAAGAGGTAATTTGAAATTCACTGTAAGAATTGGTTATTTGAAAATATGCAAAATACTCTAGAAAATTATTGAACAACAGCAACTAGAGCTTCTAAAATGAATATTACGCTATTACGTATGAATTTCGAAATAAGGCGTTTGGTTTAATGTTTTCAATAGATTCTATTCCGAGAATTAACCACTAATGCTCAGAACTTCGAGTTTGATTGACCGAGGGAACATAATATTAACGAAGTAGTCGTCTCTTGATTCAGTTGGTTTATTTGGCAAATGTATGTTTTCGTGCAGCGGCCAAACGGTAGATGCATTTTAATTGAAATTTCGACACTAGATATGATACTCAAAATTTACTACCTAAAAAGTCGTATTTCGAGGCGTTATCGAGTTATTGAGCAGAGCGGTCCGTCGAAATACTCGACGATGTTTGCTCTGTTTAACGCGTCGTCCGGTGCGCTAACTTTCTGCCTGATTGTAAAGAGAAATAGAACATGACGTTCGCTGCCCATCGCATCTGCTTGTGCGACACTCGACGAAGAGCTAGCGCGTACCGTTGACGGCATCCGACAAAAAGCGCTTTTCACTAATTTAGTTAAGACGGACTCATGAGAAAGACTGAGAGAGCGTAGCGAACAGTAACATGAACAATTAAAATAAAATAAGAGTTTATTATCACCAATTTAATTGAGACTTTGTGCTTAGGTGCGGCATACTGACCGACCTCAACATTGAATTAAACACAAACACAACATTTACCCTTAAAACAATAACCAACACACATAAATCCAAATTCAGATAAATAGAAACAGAAAGATAAGATTAAGAATAAACAGAATACTTCGGATGCTGAATGTTATTATTGTTCTTCCTTTTCTTTTTGGCCATTCACAAATATTGAATTCATTAGTAGATAGATATACTCAAATTATTAATGCAATTTAAATATTATACTATAGCGATATAAAATGTTCTTTCTACGTAATATTAATTTACTAGGAGGTTGGTTAGTACTATGCGCATATTCGGCTTAAGACGGAGTGTGCAAGTGAGCTGGAAAGAGGAAAGACGTTCCTCACTGTCACTCCGTGTTAATTGAATTATTGGAAATCAAACTCTTATATTCATTTCATTTGTTCATTTTACTGTTCGCTACGCTCACTCCATCTTGACTCTGAAAAACTAAAAAATCTCTTTTTATATTTGTATATTCTGTATTATTTCAAAGTATCAAAGGTTATAAAATACAGAGTAACCAGATTAACCTAGATCAGTTACACGGATTCACAATTATCAAGATTGAAAGTAATCTAGCGGCTTATGATTAACTAAAAATGGAGTGTTATGATTGTCAATTAAAAGCAAATTGCAAGGAACAACACAATGCAAGAACTGTGCAGGTCTTACTTCCTCAGAAGTAAAAGTATTGATATTAAAAGAAGGGAAAATTCTTTCGTAAAAATGTATCATTTTCAGTACGCATACATTGCTAAGAAACCATTATTTCAAGTCAAGACAAGATCATTGCAATATTGGAAGAATAACTAGCAGATGGAAAATCAAAGCACAATCAAGAACTAAAGCAACAAAATGAAATGAGCTATAGCGTAGTTAAGTAATGGCACAATCATTAATTAAGAAACAAAATATCCCATGCATAATAATACCAAAAAAGCGACAACAATATCCAGAAACTGAAAAAGAACTAGAAAATGAATTAGATCCCAGTAAAATTGGAGCAGGTATAGCTACATACAATTAAAAATAGTGAAATTGGATCCGTAATGGTAAGTGTGAGAGCTTAAAACAAAAGAAAAAATGAAGAAAGAAATATCAACCAATATTGGTGCCGAGTATATTATTAGTGGAACAGATCTACGAAAATCAAAAATAATAATTGGAAATATGGACAAACATATTGAGGGTATTAGAAATCAGAATGAATTTTTATTAATGAAAGATCAAATTGAACTAAAATTTTCATAAACAACAAAGGTGCGACATTATATGCAGTGATCGAATGCAATGGTTCTGCATACTCAAAATTAATTGAGTGCACTACAATAAATCTGGGCTATAATAAATGCCCAGTCTTCGCCCGCCATGACGTTCATACAAATAATCTGTAGCTCACACATGCAACATTCTTTAAAAACAACCTGTATATGCACGCCAGATGCATATCGATAGCCAGACCGGAAGTGGGGACCGGATATCCTGGTCCAGAATTAGCCCTGTTATAGTCCTTTTTTACTGCGACATATTGATTTGATTACAAATAGTGAAGATATAACAGATACCTTTGCCAATGGAAATTTATACCGGCATATACCCTTCAGTTTTGTGGCATCTGGAAGGCGGATTTTGAATCCAAGAAGCACCATTTGAAATGAATTAAACATTACCTTACAAATTTAGGATATTTTAAACTCATACCCGTTGCCAATTTGCCACTAGTTTCTGCTGACCTAAATAACAAGAATGCCTCAAGTTAATGACATTACGGGAAGTAGACAACAAGAGATTCCAGAAAGCGGACTGACCACTCTATTGGAGGAAGCAACACTTCTTATGGATGCGTTGGTCCCAAGAATATGTCAGTGACTCACAGTAGCCTCTCAACTGGAGAACCAGTAATAATGGAGTCATTCTACGGAAAAATGAGGCAAGGTTCGTAAAAATTTGATAGTGGTTGGGGGGGGGGGGGTGGAAAAAGTTGTTTCTTGTGATAAGAGTAATGATATTCCAGAATTCCTACAAGAAATATTTGCCGGAACCATCTCAAAAATCCCAAAAACTGGTTTCTGGGCCTTTTTTAGGTCAGTTTTGAAGTTTTAATTTTTTTCAACCCCTTAGACTTGTGACTAAGGTTTGGAAGTTGGACCCTTTCATGGTCCATGTTCAAGGAAGCTTTGGTTGAAATTTGGAGTGTTTGCGATCATTACTTCCCCTAGAATAGATATATATATATATATATATATATATATATATATACGTTTTTTGGGGAAAAATTAAAATTGGGCTATTTTGATCAAATCTTCACCAAATTGGATGAAATTTGGTGTCAAAGTAGATCATGGTCACCATAATGAGTGATCCAAAGATGAAGTTAAAATCTTCAATAGTTTTGATAAAAATCCAAATTTGGGAGATTTGGCCCAAGTTTTGAAGATGCCGCCAATTACGGCAAACAAATCGCACAGTACTCTTTGTGTGCTCAAATTGAAGCTTATGGTCATTTACGGCATATATATATGCGCGCGCAGATTTCCCACCTTTATTGTATTATAATACCATTTTATCACTATAATATTGTTCTTGGAGTATAGATATGGCTTTTTTTGCATATGTATGTGAGAAAACATATACATTATTTACTTGAGGTCCGCTTGTGATATTGTGACATTTTTTTTTATTACACGTATTAATTATTATAGAATATATAGGTATATACAACATTACCTGCGCTTTTTCTAATTCAAGACGCGACCAAAATTTACTTCTGATGATGTGGACCACGCCTACTAATATTATCAGATAAAAATTGTTTTTATAAAACAATGACAGGTAAAAATATTGTGTATTTTATGATGTTTTTTTTTCTGTATTTTTCTATGTTTCAAGAGGATGTCCGATTTTTCAATCTAATAATTTCTAATCTATAATTTTAATCGGCTGTTAAAAATTTTAACGTTATTAAAACTATCTAGCCGCAGTGATGGAATATTTGGCCGCCGAAGTTTTGGAATTACACAATAACGCAGCCCGGGACAATAAAAAACAAGAATCATCCCCCGTCATCTGCAATTATCCATCCGCAACGACGAAGAATTGAACAAGCTATTGTCAGGTGTGACAATCGCTTAAATCGGAGTCTTGCCTAACATTCAAGCAATTTTGCTGCCCAAGAAAACCGAAGTCAACTCGTACAACGAGAGTATCATCGGCCCTTCTCAGGGCCACAATAGAACGAAAATCCTAGAACCGACTGTCTATATACCCTACAACATCCAGTACAACAAGTAGAAAAAGAAAATACCAATAATGGAGTTAAAAAATCATACATATAATAATAAATATAATAACTAATCACATATTACAGATAAAGAATATAGTACTGTTTTTTTTTTAATAACTAATCTATTTATATTTATTCATCTACCTGATCTCCAATTGAACTTTTATTATTACCTCATAGTTAATTTTTTTTTAAATATTTATAAGTTAATTTGATGAGATTATTGAATTTAATAACGTTAAAATATTTAACAGCCCATTAAAATTATAGAGTAGACATTATTAGATCGGAAAATAGAAAAATACAGAAAAATAAACATCATAAGATACACAATATTTGTACCTGTCATTGTTTTATAAAAATAATTTTTATCTCATAATATTGGTAGGCGTGGCTCACATCATCAGAAGTAAATTTTTGTCGCGTCTTGAATTAGAAAAAGCGCAGGTGATGTTGTTTATACCTATATATTCTATAATAATTAATACGTGTAGTAAAAAAAATGTCACTATATCACAAGCGGACCTCAAATAAATAATGTATATGTTTTCTCACATACATATGCAAAAAAAGCCATATCTATACTCTAAGAACAATATTATAGTGATAAAATCCTATTATAATACAATAAAGGTGGGAAATCTGCGCGCGCATATATATATGCTGTAAATGGCCAAGAAATGGGCTAATCTTATGAAACAACTTATACCACGTCAAACTATATAAAATAACCTTCAATTTGAGCCCAAAAAGAGTACTCTGCGATTTGTTTGCCGTAATTGGCGGCATCTTCAAAATTTGGGCCATATCTCCCAAATTTGGATTATTATCAAACCTATCGAATATTTTAACTTCATCTTTGGATCACTTATTATGGTTACCATGATCTACTTTGACACCAAATTTCACCCAATTTGGTGAAGATTTGATCAAAATAGCCCAATTTTAATTTTTTACCCCGAAAAACGTAAGGTCAGCCGGGCTTACATCCGAGACTGAGGGATTTACCGCAGCTTGCCAAGATGGCGTAATTAACTCCTTGGTCTATCGCCGCAATGTGATGGGTGTGCAGGTCCCTGATGTCAGCTGCAGGGCCTGTCGAAAGGCGCCTGAGACGCTTTTCCACCTTCTGTCGGCATGTCCGGCAAAAGCGGCCTCGGCGTACACCCATCGCCATAATGCGGCCCTACGGGTGCTGTATTACCATCTGAGGCACTCGTACGGAATAGACCAAGAGCCGGTGCTGCCTTACATGACAGGAGATATTGAGTCCGTTGTCGGAAACGAAAAATGCCAGATCTTCTGGAATTATCCGTTTCCGACCGTCAGGTCCATACAAGCAAATAGGCCTGACGTTGTCCTCCTCGATAAACTAATCAAGACTATATATGTCATCGAATTCTCCGCTCCGGCAGAGAAGAACATAGTCTTGAAAGAGGAGGAAAAATGGACAAAATATCAAGATCTCCTGTTCGAGCTCCGCACGCTATACCCAGGCCACAAGGTCGTATTAGTGGTTCTGATCATCGGTGATTTGGGCGGAATTCGGTCTTCGCTGCGTTCAAACTTGAAGATCATTCCGGCCTGTAGGAACTCGGCGCAGATCTTGATAGACCTTAGTCACAAGTCTAAGTGGTTGAAAAAAATTAAAACTTCAAAACTGACCTAAAAAAAGGCCCAGAAATCAGTTTTTGGGATTTTTGGGATGGTTCCGCCCAATATTTCTTGTAGAAATTATGGAATACTTATCACAAGAAACAACTTTTTCCACCTCCCCAACCTCTATCAAATTTTTACGAACCTCGCCTCATTTTTCCGTAGAATGACTCCACTATAACGGGGAGTTAAATAAAGGAAGGTTCTTGAGAGCTTGTTGAATATGACACGGTGCCTCCGATGAAATGGCAACTAGGCCGTGTTTATCCTGGACAGGACAAACTTAACGGTGTCGCATTAGTGAATACTGTGAACGGGCCAATAAGACAAGCCTTTTCAAAATTATGTCCGCTACTAGTAAAACAACAATATAGTCCACCGTAATTAGCATTTGAGGTCGAAGTAAATAGTACAGCAATGTGACCTATACCAAATTAAGGTAATTACAAGCGAAATAGATCTGTGAAAATCGGAAGTAAAAAAGAAGGGCGATTTCCGAGAAATAGATGTATATACAGCGTGATCAGTTAAGGGCGGCTCTCGGTCATATCTCGGAACCTACTGGGAATAGAAATGTGGGAAAAAAATTCATTATTAAAGTACCCATGAGAAAATCCTGGAAATAATTCTTACGTTCCGCATTTTGACGCAAGGGGGTGTCAGATTTCTCCTGAAATTCTTACATTACGATATATCTTTGTTAACATCATTAGAAAGGTTAGACAATTTTACATCATTTTGGCTCGAGGCTCATTGACGTACCAACCTTGATAACAGTGGGGGCAGCTATTGAAATTGTGATCATTTCAAATTGATGTAGTTTCTAAACGACTCATTTGATTTGGGTAGAATTGAGCTTGTATGCAAGAAAAGGTACGTACTTTCAACTGTCGTATCTATTGGCACACGATAATTCCTAATAAAATTGCTAGAGGGCGTAATTTGCAACAACAGTTTATTTTTATTTTATCCCCAAAACTTAAATCATACGGTATAACTATAACACGATGATAAGAAATGAGATTACATTTGCAAAAACAATTGTGTATACTATAGGCATATTCTTCCTAATTGATGAGCTATTACTGAGTACAGACAATACATTCATTGATATTACTGTATCATAGCGGGTAAATTTTGTAGAGGTTGCCCTGCTGATGCCTATTTATATAGTTCACATGGCAAACCTATAAAACATTTAGATCATGCTGTGATTTAATTTTATAATCATTTTAATTAGTTGTTTGTTGTTTTTAACTAATTTTATATTATTCTTTTTTGTGTTATATTATTGCATCACGTACAAGTATATTACTATATACTTTTGTGATTTAATATGTTTATTCATTATACTTACTGTATTGTACTCGTATGAAAGTTGTATAACCTTTTAATCAATAAACATTATTATTATTATTATTATATTATTAAATAGAGACCTTAAAAGCGAAAAGATTCAAATAAATTGATGTATTATGCATTTAAAGCTTTCAGCCTTCAAGCCTTCAAAAATATTAACATTAGCAAACACACCTCATCTAATATGTTAGAAATGTTTCTCATCATTTTCGATACATTCATTCAGCCTTCTCCAAGTTGATGATATAGCTGCTTCCACTTCCAATCTTGGAATGCTGTTAATGGCATTCTGAATTCTTCTTATCATATCATCAGTAGTCGGTTGAGTTTTGTATAATGAGTCTTTTAAACGGTCCCACAAATGAAAATCTAGGGAAGTTAGATAGGGGGACCTACCTGGCCAGGGAAAAAGGGTATCTCTACCAATTCACCGATCTGGGAATTGTGCATTCAAAATGTACTGGACTATACGGGAATAATGGGCTTGCCATCCATCATGTTGATACCACATATTACGACGTGTTTCTAAAGAAACATTTTCCAACAGTTCGAGCAAATCATGCGTCAAGAAATGTAAATAGACTTCACCATTCATGGTACCATAAGAAATATGAGGTCCAATTATCCGACCTTCAACAATACCGCACCAGACATTCACACTCCAACGATGCTGATGGTTCACCTCTCAAATCCAATACTGATTACTCTCAATCCAGTAGTGCACATTTACTCTCCCATCGCTCACAAAAGTTGTATCATCGGTCCACAAAATTTGTCTCATCGGTCCACAAAATTTGTGATAAAAGTTGTTCATTTTGGGCCACCATGTTTTTGAGCCAATTACAAAAATTCAATCGGTTGTCGAAATCTTCATCGGTTAAGGCTTGATGAAGTTAAATATGGTAGGAATGCATTCGGTGGTCCATGAGGATTTTCTGTACTGACCCAAAAGAAATCCCCAAATCCCTCGAAATTTGTCTAATACTCAGGTACTCATTCTGTACATAAGCCAAAACATTTATAATATTTTCCTCAATTCTTACCCTTCGTTTTCTCTGCAAAGTTAGAGGTGGTTGAACGCAACCGTGCTGTCTGAGATGTCGAGCGAGACGCAAGAAAACTCTTTTCGAATGCTGCCTCCTATTATGATACTGTAGCGCATGTTGCCGAGATGCTGATGTTGCATTTTCAAAGCACTGGAAAAATACTGCCAACATATCGTAACCTTCTTCATTTGTGAAAGGCATTTTCACAGAGCTAGGTACAATGAATTATGATAAATAATATTTTGATTTTGATTATCAAAAGTTATCTGTCAACAGAGTAAACATAAGAGTTTACTTGACAAATTCTTTTGATTCAATTCATGGCAATGGCAATTCATGGCATGCTGTGCAATAATGGAGTATGGCTAATTCAACAGACTCCAATTTCACAAGTAGGTACCTTACTAACCCAACGAATAATCCACTCGGGATTTGAAATTATGGATATTTGCCTACATCTTATGGAAAATGCAATAGAGAACATTTTTTTCCATAAAAATTAAATTAGAGGTAAAAGTTTCATGTATCACGCAGGTACATTTTTTACTATAACTTTGAAATGAAAAAAGATATCGATGTTCGGTTTTCAGGTTTTTTTGCAAATTTAATCTAATTTCCGATTATCATGTCATAGTTATACTGTATGATTCAAGTTTGTGGGATGAAATCAAAAAAAAATTTATTATTTCAAATTACGCCCTCTAGCAATTAAAAATACATACTTTCCCTTCCATACAAGGTCAAGTTAATAAAATCGAATGAGAGAATTTCCGGGGCTATTTAAAATTTATTCAATTTTCGTTTGGCCCCTTGCGTCAAAATGCGGAACGTGAAAATAATTTCCAGGATTTTCTCATGCCCACTTTAATAATGAAATTTTTTCCCCACATTTCTAATCCCAGTAGTTTTCGAGATATGGCCGAGAACCGCCCTTAACTGACCACGCTGTATATCAAAATTCTCGTGCTTTTTTTTTTCCGCATTTTTCTCTGAAAATATGCATTTTAGGGAAAGAATATAGGAGTGAAAAATTGTATTTTCCGATCCATATGAATCATTAAAATTTTCATTTAGTTTACAAGAGCGCCCTAAAGTAAATATATATATATGTTTATTGCATTTTTTCATGTTATGAAAATTAATCATTCTCCTCGTTGATAGAAAAATTCTATAAGTCATATCAAATTGAAGGTTTCGAAAAAAGAGATAAGTCTATGGCAATCCAAAGTTCAAAGAAAGGGTAATTTCCGAGAAATAAATATACAATATATATTCGTTTTTCGCGTGTTTTCGTCTTTTTTTGCAGTTAACTCGGAAAATACGCATTTTTTGTAAAAACGACAAGAGTAAAAAATTTTAGAGCGGAAAATTTCCAATCAATACGGTACTCTCAAATTTTTCCTCAGTACGAAATTTTCCCGCTACATTGCGCCTAATCGTATATATATAGATTTTTTTCGACAATTTTCCGACATTTTATTGGGAAAGTTTGTAATTTCATCGGAAGAAGTCTTGTGAGTCGTACCAAATTGTAGGTTATTACATAAGAGATAAATTTGTCATAACTCGTACCCTTAAAAAAGGGTTATTCCTGAACTATAGATGTATATATTGTTATGATTTCATTTCCTAAACAATAAAAATGATAAAAATTAGAACTTACCGAACATTGAAAATCAGAAAAGATTAATAAGAAGATATTATATGGAATTAAAAAACAATATTGAAAGTTAAATAATAGTTAGTATAATATAATAAACAATGTAAAACATAATAAACAACAATGTGATTAGAATAGAAGTGTAAAACAAAAACTTCAGTGAAAGGGAATAAACGTACAGTGTTACGAAGGCAGAAATCATAATTAAAATGATTACAAAAACTATCATGAGATAGCACAAACTATTGAAAAATGTTATAGATATAAGTTAGGATTAGTAAATTTGAGTTATATAATATTAAAGAAATGTTATTGATATATTATATATATCAGTATAGATATCAGATATTATGTATTAGTTTTTAAGAATGAAAACTGTCAAATTTATAATAATTATTGGAATAATCATAGGTTATCTTATACCAAAGTGTGTGGAAAAATGTAGGCAATATTAATTTATAAAGAAGGAATCATCATCATTTAAAATAAGTTGAAAATCTCCAATAATTCAAAATCTATAAAAGGCATCTGGAGAGTAAAAGTACTCAAGCAACTCATAAAGTTTCCATAACCCTAGGTTATTGGATAAACATCGGTGAACCCAAGTGTTCCAGTAGCTTCGTAAGGTTGAAAGTAACCGAAGCAAATAAATAATTTCTACAACTCAAGTAGTGTTCCAAGTCTCCGAACAAAGTTTAAAGGTTACAATAACCTACAATTCATAAGTAACATCGAACGATAGCCAGCCTTCGATAAAGTTCCAAACATCATTAAAGAGTTTTGTATCTTTAATAAAAAGAATAAAACTAAGTTAACAATTTTCAACAGTTCCTGATTTCAAAAGAAGTAACCATAGTTTACCTGTGTTTATTGTGAATTTTCCACTTCGTTATTTTTTCTGTAAAACGCATATTTTCCGAGGAATATATATGCTTTTCTATATTTATTGAAAGCCTAGGTCTTTCAAGGTCCCCGGCATATGTACATATCATAACTGTTTATTTGATCACACAACATTATATGATGTAACAGCCTCACCCCTCGCATGATGTGTTAACACGTTTTTATTTCTCTCAACAATCACAACTTAAATCAATCAAATTTAATATATTCAACAGTATTTGAAATCATTGCAATGGCATATGACTTCCAATTTGAATTGACTGGGTAATTTTTCACATCAATTGTATTCCTTCAAATTTAATTTAATAGAAAAACCTGTTGGCATTAGAATTTTTATGATACATTGTGATTTTGTGAGAACAGTTACCCGTTGAAACAGCAAATAACAGTGATTATGAAAATAATATTGGATAACTTATTTCATCTGAATCGAAATATGGTAGAAGAATTTACTTTGGAATTAGAAAAGTACATATTCCTATTCATTTGCTATTCGCAATTCAACAAGTTTTCTATAATTATATTCAAAACTCATGATTTTGACTCCAATTTTCTTTTTTAATATTTTTAATGCAACCACGATATTCATACCCACTAATTTCAACAGAACCAACTTTATTATTTCACATATCATTTAGAGTGAATTATCTGATATTCTTATTTCAACGTTCTCTAAATTTCATCGTTTTAATTATTCATATTATGTTGAAATTATTTCGGTTTGCAATAATATATACTATCATATTGTTGCTTGAAACAATAACTATTTCTATTTAAGAATACTATTGACTGAAGTGGTTGAATAACATGAAAATTCGGATATCATAAGAATGATCTAAAACCTAAACAATGTATAGTCCCTACATAGAAAGGTCTGTACACGAGCATTAAGCACTTCAAGTAACAGGCAAGAGAGAGAAGGCCCTTTCCTCTTAGACCAATTAATGTCGGACGGTGGTTGTGTGACGGTAGACGAGACTTTTGCAGCTGCTTGTGGATGTAAACAATAAACAAACCGGTCAGTGATTGATTTCAAGTAAAATTACCTAGCATTCAATAATAAACACAGATTATAACGCAAAACTTATTTGAATGAACTGCTGTTTCCCGCACTTCTAAACGTTTGATAATTGGCGTCACCATTTATTGGTCTCGCGAAACTTGCTCCAATTGCGTTAACGACCAGTCATGGACTTTTAAACAATGCAAATCGAAGTGGTCCTAGTGGCGAATAGCCCAACTCTCTAGGTCTCGAAACACTCGAAACAGCATCATGACCCAATGTCTGCAATCCACTAGAGGCGGGTCAATTGTCATTTACTTAAATAAAATAACTATTAACAGCTTGATATTTACTAATTCAATAAGAAAATGTAACTATAGTTTCGCTAACACTGTAGCTTATTCGAAAAATATTACAAAGTACAAAGTTTACATCACATCATATTTATGATACACAGGTAGCTGGTTTTAATTGAAATTAACAGTTGAACATGTTCATCTTTGCATCACAAATGGAACATTACATTGAAACATCTGAATCAAAATAATAATTTTCAACGCCGGATTTAATAACTTGAGTAAATTTATTTTGGATATATAAGCTGAACAGATATTGAACATCAAAACGGCGTTCCATAGTGAAGGGTGAAATAATAGGATACACTTTGTTGTGTATACGTGATTTTCATTGACCTAAGGGATTATTAATAACATATTACATCATTTTACTCTCAGGGAAGGCATGTTGAAATTACATTGTAAATATGACTTCATGACATTTTATTCAACTTACTTTTACGTTATTAATCATGTACCTGCAAACCTTTCGGTGAGAAATATTTTCAGTAATACGTAGTATAAATCCAGATCAATTGAATAAATTCAATCCTCCTAGCAAAATGTTCCCTTTATTGTTAAATGTATGTATACAGCAATTGATTTTAATGAATTTATACGATAACCCTCAAATTTTGACTGTGAATTTCGACGAACACATCAGTGTACCAGCTGTACGATTGACCAAAAACTATTCACAAACATTCCCCAGAATTTGGTATTCTGATTTTTATATAATAAAATCGAGAACGCTTGAGTTAGAAGAGGTTTTGTAAAACTTGAAACTAAAAATTGTCTTCAATCCAAGAGCCAAATTTTTAATTATCACCGATTATGTGAATGCTGATCTATTCTACACTTTGTACAAGTTTTTCATCACAAGAGTGGTAGTGATAGATACAACACATGAAGCTGTGAAGAACTTCTTCTCATACAAACCATATGTTTACGAAGATTTAAACAAAATATCGACAGATCCAATACAAGTTGCCAGGTGTTCTGCTGTAGAGAAAAGTTCCAGATTATTTGAATGCGACAGCTGTCCCTTGTTATTCAATAGAACTATAGAAAATACTCTGAGAAATCATATTAAAGTTGAACTTGACATTGTCGGAAGTCACGCGAATATTTCCTCATTATTTGAGGTAAACGTGCCAAAAATATGGAAAAACTCCACCATACGAAAGTATGTTAATGGTAATACAGGATTCAATTCCATGACTACACCTGGACTTGACCAGGGTATCCTAAATATCGTTGCTAACAAACTAGGCGTACATATGGAAAATCTTGGTTTAGATCCCGATGTGAGGGCGAGTATCGCAACATCCAGAGGAACTGTTGAGATGTCACATATGAAAGGAGGTGATATGTATGCTGGTGGAATTCTTGACAATACTCAAGCATGGTTAGTTTTTGATGTAAGTGTTACTCTAGATGTGTATCCTTTGATTTGGATGGTGCAAAAAGCAAAATTATTACCACCCATTAAACGGATCGTGACCATATTTTCATCGACAATCTGGAAGTTGTTACTCGCAAGTCTCATTATTATCATTAGTATCAGCTGCTTTTTGATCAAATTATACGCAACGAATACACCAAACAGAAATTTTGAATTGAGCACTGCTGTACAATTAACAATGAGTATTTTGGCACCAGTTTCAAACTTCGAAAGGTTTCACCTGAAAGGTGTTTACTTCATTTGGATAATGGCAATGTTGATAATTACATCTCTTTTCTCGTCAAAACTGTTAGATGTCTATGTAAGTCATATTTACGAACACCAAATAAGTACAGTAGATGAAATAATATTTTCCAAATTAGCTATTTGTACCTATAGTGGAATGAAGAATATTATAGAGGTAGAAGATTACAAAAACAAAATAATATACACTCAAGAGAGTGGCATTTGTGCAGATGAAATGGCAGCAAATGGACAGATGGCGGTAATCAGACCCTCGAAAAATTTCTTCTATAATTTTTCTTTTTATGATCCTGATGAAAACGGCGTAGCGAGGGTATATATCTTGGACGACGTCTTCTCCAATATTTACGATGCTATAGTCTTTGTAAAAGGTCATCCCCTCTTCGAGCGTTACAATGCCATGCTGCTCAAACTACACGATGCCGGATTCATACAATATAGCACTAAACAACAATTGATGGAACTGCCACATGTGACGCTTGATATTGGAACTAGAAGTTTGACGCTGTACGATTTACAATTTGGTTTACTTATTTGGGGCTGTGGCACTATTATTAGCATTATCGTGTTTTGTTTGGAGTTTTCAAATTGTAAAGCTGGGGATCAATTTGATTAAGTAAAATAAGTTAACAGGGTCAGCTTATGTCTTTCTGGGTGTAAACTATTTTCAACTAAAATGGGGTATCTACATTTCCTCATTAACACACGGCACACATACGTTTCTAGTTTTCATATGACGCACGTTCACTCGAAAGCTTCCTTTAGAAGCAGTATTGTGTTAACGGGCACTACACTCTCCCGCTATTTGAGTTTATATGGATAGTCGAGAGATCATGTTTTCCCAAAGTTCTGATGTGCCTCCTCAATCCGTTGCCACCTCGAACTCTCGCACGTTTCACTTCCCCCTTTTGCATCTTCACGGACATGACACGAATGACGCCATCACTATCAAGTTTCTTTTTAGTGGTCATTGTAGTGGTGGGTTGCCGTATTCCATCAGAAGCAGTATTGTGTTTACGGGCATTACACTCTCCCGCCATTATGGGCGCTGTTCGAGTTGATATGGATAATTCAGGGATCATTTTTCCCCAAAGTTCTGATGAACCTCCTCAATTCATTGCCACCTTCACACGGTTTATCGATGATTCATCACTCAAGCTTCTGATGCTGGCGATTATTGGTTCCCTAATCAGGAAATGGCCCGGACTCAATGCTGATAGATCAGTATAGTCATTAAATAAGGGAATTGAATTTCGGAAATCAGAACTTGTCCCGACTCGAGTTAATAAGGATATACATCTCATCGTAAGCTACTAACGCATTGACGAGAACTCGACATAATTTGACGGGGCTTTCCCATCATAGCTACCCAAAATGAGCTGATCGATCTGGAATCAATTTTCAAAAGATTTATTGATTTGCTAAAGGAGCATTAATATCCAATTTGAGGACATTAACTTCGAATGAGCTAATTAATTCGCCATTATCCCCTACAACGTTGCCTTGTCTTGCAATGAATTGACGAAGGGCATTTGAAAAAGATTCAGACTTCCTAGTAGTTAAAAATGAATTGCATTGGATCGATCTGGAATAAATGTCCAAGAGATTCATTGATTTGCTAAAGGAGCAATATTATCCGATTTGAAGACATTAACTTCGAACTAATTAATTCGCCATTAGACTCTATAACGTTGTCTTGTCTTACATGACTAGATCAACATGATCCAAGGGTGGATTACTCATTATTTGGTGCCTAACGTGCGGTTTTCTCAGGAGCACATTACGCATGAAACTTTGATTGATTGGATGACATAGAATGTACAGTATTTCCTATAGATATTTATTTGACTTTTGAATAAGTATGAAAAATGAAAATTGTTAAATCAAAGAGTTGTAATTTCTACTTCTAAAATTATTTATATTTCAATTGGATTACCAAGATATGATAATAAACCCTTGCTTGTATCATTAATATGTAATAAAGTTACTATCAGGGTTAGAGTTTTTATGTGTTTTGAAATACCCTCCTGACTTTCAGTTCCATGGATCGCTTTTACCTGTATCGGCTAGACGCTTGTAACCTGTAGCATTGATTAAGATTTCTACCGAGTGTGGAAATAAGACAACTCACATTGCGCATGGTTCTTGAGGCCTAGAGTTTTGAGAAACACTACAGCGTTATCAGTTAAGGGCGGCTCTCGGCCATATTTCAGAAACTACTAGGAATAGAAATGTGGGAAAAAATGTATCATTAAAGTGACCATGTGAAAATTCTGGAAATCATTTTTATGTTCTGAATTTTGCCGCTAGGGGGGCGCAATTGAAAATTTAATATTAAAATTCCAAATTTCTTCGGAAATTTCCACATTAAGGTATATCTTTGTTAACATCATTAGAAAGGTTAGACATATTTGCATCATTTTGATTCGAAGCTCATTGACGTACCGACCTTGATAAGAGTGGGGGGAACTATTGAATGTATAATCAATTAAATCGATGTAGTTTCTAAACGACTTTTTCGACTTTAGTAAACTTCAGCTTGTATAGGAGAGAAGATACGTACTTTCAATTGTCGTATCTATTGGTACACGATAGTTACTAATAAAGTTGCTACAGGGCGTCGTCTGTAATAATAACATTTTATTTGATTTTATCCCAAATACTTAAATCGTACGGTATAACTATGACATGATAATCGGAAATAAGATTAAATTTGCAAAAAAAAAGTGAAAACCGCGCATCGATATCTTCTTTAGTTTCAAAGTTATAGTAAAAAATGTACGTTCGTGACATATGAACCTATTACCTCTAATTTAATTTCATCAGAAGGTGAAACTGTTTCCGCTATTTCATTTTTCATACGATATCGGCAAATATCTACACTATTAACACACTAGTGGATTCTTCGTTGCGTTTGTTACATCGCCTAAAAGTGATGATTCTCCGTAATACGATAGATTGCTGACATTACTTTTATATGCCAACACATAATGTACTTTAATATAATAATTCATTCTATTTCTCTACTTCGCCTTGTGTAGATGTTTTAGTTTCACACATTAATAATTTTGTATTAATTCAAATAAAGTTTTTTAAAAGATTTTCGTTATACCACGACATATAACTGGCGCAGTCGGTAGGATTGTAAGACGGTTTTTCTGTGCATTTCTGGAACTTTTGCGAAAACGACAGTGAAATCGGTTTATTTCAATAATTTGCTTACAAGTTCGGAAACAAAGAGACTAGTACGTGCGATCATCCATACATCTTTTAGTGAACACGTAGTAGCATCAGGACAAACGAAAATTATCACCAGGGCCTAGGACCACATCGCCGAAGCCGTAGAAGTGAGAACCACATCGTCGAAGCTTCTGTAGTTAAGAAAGAAAGCAAAAACAAGATGAAAACAACTCTACTAATGTGAGTAAATTTCTCATTGAATCCTATTCATTCAAATTCATCCTATAATTTATAAATCCCATGAATTTATCAGATTCTGAATCTGAAGAGTTTAATTGTGACGTAAATAATTCACAAACAATTCGTGACAGGAGTCCTATCAGAACTAACAGAATAAATAGAAATTTTCATATTATCAATCAATCACTAATAATGGCTGATTTACAAAATTATCATCTAAATGCTATCCCTAGTTACGATGGTGATAGAACCACTCTTACAATATTTATATCTGCATGCGAAAATTTATTAACAACCTTTATAGATCGCAATAATGCTGCGAATCCACGTAATGAATGGTTACTTAGGGTAATCATAGGTAAACTTGAAGGAAGAGCTAAAATATTAGTTGGCAGTCGTGAAGACGCAACAAACTGGCCAAATATAGAAAAAATACTTTTGCAATACTTTGCGGACCAGCGTAATGAGGACTGTTTAGTCCGCGACTTAATGTGTTTAAAACCAGAGCCTCGTGAACAACCCAATCAATTTGGAATGCGAGTGCAAGATGTTCGAAGCTTGCTGCAAACTAAATTGCGTTTGACTATCCCTCAAGAAAATATCAGAAATGTAAAAAATGAAATTTATGATAATCTAGCCTTACAAACTTTCCTACATGGATTATCAGGACAATTAGGTCTCGCAGTGCGGTTACAAAAACCCATAAACCTAGAACACGCTATGAGCATGGTCATTGAAGAAGAGAACTTCTCTTATGCAGACAAACATTATAAACCTTCAACTAATGTTCCATTTACTAAAAACTGCAATAACTTTGATAGAGCGAAACAACCACTTGCACCACCTAGACAATTCAATAATTTTGTACCCCATTTTGCTAATAACCAAGCAAGCAATAT
This sequence comes from Endomychus coccineus, assembly GCA_958510875.1. NCBI lineage: Eukaryota > Metazoa > Arthropoda > Insecta > Coleoptera > Endomychidae > Endomychus > Endomychus coccineus. Next base: position 97,196,298 of record OY294070.1, read on the forward strand.
GCCACAATCCCGATCGTTAAATTACGTACCTACTATCGATTTAACTCAAATAATCAACAACAAAATTTCAACAGAGTAGCCCCTCAAACCCCTACAGGCAAAATGTACGCAGGACAAAATAATTTCAATAATGGACCAAATAGAACAGTTCGAAACTTTCACCAATCGAATAATAATTTAAGACCAAATTATAAACCAACTCCTATGCAAACGTCAACCCGTAATATGACACTTATAACAAATACCGTACGTCCACAAACAAAATGGATTTCGGAAGAACTTTATCATCAGGAAGTTGAAGACGAAAACGAGACATACATAACACCATATTGCGAAGAATATTCGCAAGAAACTCAAATACAATCAGAAGACTCTCAATTTTATGACACTGACGAACATAATTTCGAAGTCGAATCAGAAAATTTTCAATTAGACCTCAACCTACCCGATCAACCTTGATACATTTAAATAACGATAATAATCCCCGCTTACAGTTCATAATTATTCCAAATGTTAATCTTAAACTTATGATAGACACCGGATCTATGAAGTCTCTAATAAATAATAACGTTGTAGAAAAATTTTATAGTAATTATAAAAGACAAGAACTCTTTAAAATACAGTCGGTACATCAAGTTAGTAATCATGATACAACAGTAAATATTCCTTTACCGAAAATATTTAATACTGGCGATTTAAAACACAAGTTTTACGTATTTGATGTAAACTCGCAATATCATGGACTCATTGGATTAGATCTACTAAAAAAATTAAAAGCAACACTCGATTTCGACAATAATTTGTTGATAAAAGAAAGAACAAAAATTCCAATTCACATTATAAAAGAATCAGAATCCGAAAATAACACCAAATCTTTGAAACATGCTCCTGTTCAACATTTTAAAATAACTATCGAACCTCGTACAGATAGAGTCATGAAAATTCCAGTCAATACAAACAACAAATACGGAGTATTGAATAAAATTACATTTCGACCAGGAGTAGAAGTACCTACCTCTTTAGTTAAAATAGATAATAAATTTGCGACAACTACGGTAACAAATTCTAATAGTAATCCTGTTGAAATAATAATACCCGAACCTTTAGAAATTGACGAATACAATGAAATTTCTTGGAATCATACGGAATATGCTGACAATTTTGAAGAACCAATGGATATTGAATATCCATCGGAAATCGAGAATATTCAAACCTAAAATCTTAACTCTTTACGTTTAGATCATATGAATGCCGAGGAAAAACAAGCAATACAAGAACTTTGCGAAGAACATAAAGATATATTCTATTGTAAAAAATACCTTCATCTTTTACCAACAAAGTAAAGCACAAATTACGCTTAACTGACGAAAACCCCATATTTGTAAAATCATACAGGCTACCTCACGTCCATCAAACAGAAGTACGTAATCAAATCGATACGTTACTTAAACAAGACATCATACAACCTTAATGTTCGCCATGGAGTTGCCCTGTATTGATAGTGCCAAAGAAGACAGACTCCAGCGGTAAAAAGAAATGGCGCATGGCCATTGACTATCGGAGAATTAATGAAAAACTCGTGGAAGATAAATATCCACTTCCAAATATCACAGATATACTGGACAAACTTGGCAAAAGTCAGTATTTCACTACTTTGGATCTTGCCTCTGGCTACCACCAGGTAGAAATGGCACCGGAAGACATCGAAAAAACAGCGGTTAGCACGGAAAATGGCCATTACGAGTTCAAACGTATGCCATTTGGATTACGTAATGCACCCGCGACGTTTCAACGCATTATGGATAACATCCTCAGAGGAATCCAAAATGAGAAGTGTTTTGTCTATTTAGATGACATAATAATATTCTCAACTTCGTCACACGAGATAACATTGAAAAATTAGAAGCACCCAATTTTTCCACTTAAGATGGGAGGTGTTACATCGCCTACAAGTGATGATTCTCCGTAATACGATAGACTTTATCATTGCTGACATTACTTTTATATGCCAACACATAATGTACTTTAATATAATAATTCATTCTATTTCTCTACTTCGCCTTGTGTAGATGTTTTAGTTTCACACATTAATAATTTTGTATTAATTCAAATAAAGTTTTTTAAAAAGCTTTTCGTTATACCACGACATATAACTCGTTGGTAACGTTTTGTGAAATTGGAGTCATGTTAGCCATATTTCATTATTTGACAAGAAGTCATGAAATAAATCAAAAGAACTTGTCAAGGAAGCTCTTGTGTTTGTTCTGTTGACAGATAAGTCACAGAAGGTGCCACATCGGTCCACAGAATTTGTGATAAGATTTGTTCATTTCGGGCAGCCATATTTTTACATTCTTACAAAAATTCAATCGTTTGCCGAAATCTTCAGTATTTAGGGGGCTTGATGAACTTCAATATGGTAGGGATGCACTCGAATTTGGTCTGATAATCAGGTACGAAGCTCATTATGTACATAAGCTTAGACATTTAAACATTTTCCTCAACTCTTACCCTTCGATTTCTTTGCAATGTTGGAAGTGGTTGAACGCAACTGTGCTGCTGCAGACGTCGAGCTAGACGCAGGAAAACTCTTTTGGAATAATGCCTCCTATTGGGATACTGTATTACCGAGATGCTAATGTTGCATTTTCGAAACACTGAAAAAATACTGCTAACATATCGTAAGCTTCTTCATTTGTGAAAGGCATTTTTAAATAGTTAGGTATAATAAATCATGATAAACAATATCAGATTTCGCTTATCTGAATGTATCTGTAAGCAGAACAAACCCAAGAGCTTACTTGATTCTTCACATTTAATCAAGCGCTTTAAGGGGAAGCGCTTATAATCTAATGAAGTCATATATTACAAACCGCGCTCAACAAGTTCGAATAAAAGAAACCTATAGTGAGGAGACATTAGTGGAATGTGGTGTGCCACAGGGAACAGTCCTCGGGCCAATATTATTTATAATATATATTAATGATATTTTTAAAATTAACACAACATCAAAAATAATCTGCTATGCTGATGACACAGTACTACTAATAGAAGGAGAAACATGGAATACAGTATATAGTACCGCTGAATAAGACATAACTAGAGTAAAAAATTGGCTCGATGAAAACCTACTTACATTAAATCACTCTAAATCACTATTTATTACATTTGCAATTAATAGTATAAACTCACCACAAATCGATTATCTCACAATTCACGATAGTCAATGCCTCAATCCGAATAATTGTAAATGCAATTTAAAAATAAATAGATCAAACGGGGTTAAATATTTAGGATTATTTATCGATAAACACCTAAAATGGGACACATATAAAATATATTGTTAATAAAATCAGAAAATGTATATATAAATTCAAACAATTACGAAACATACTTAAGCTCAAAGATTTAAAAATAATATACACATCATTAATTGAATCAATAATAAGTTATGGTATTTCTTTCTACGGTGTAGCATATGGAACAACTTTAAACCCTCTACGCATAATACAAAAATACATAATAAAACTAATTATGGGCAAGCCAAGAATCTATCCCACCGAACTCCTCTTTTCAGAGAGTAAATTATTCGAAATAAATTTATTATTTGTAAAATCGCTAATTAAATTTGTCCATAAAAATAATTACTATAAAATTCATACAACACATGGCATAAATACAAGATTTAATGTTAATAATCAACTAATAACAACAATGAAACACAGTACTTTCAGTCAAAGACACATTAGCTATCTAGGTCCAAAACTCTATAATTTATTACCACAAAAACATAAAAATAAACCATTTAAAATATTTAGTAAAAATTTAAACTCATGGATCAGACAAAACAAAGAAATTGTTGAAAAATGTATTCAAAACAAAGTACAATAAAAATCGATTAATGTAGCAATCTCATAATGAGAAAAAAATTGTTTTCAATGTATTTTCTCGCTTGTTCTTTTTTTATAAATATATTTAGATATAATTGTTGTTGAACTTTTTTTTTAGTTTTGTATATAATAATTGTTGATTTAAGTATTCTGGCAAGTGAGTAAGCAGATTACAAACACAAACCCAAAATAAGGGATTAGATGTAATCTGCATACTTAAATTATGAAAAGAATATATGTATTTATATATTGTATGTGCACACATATATAACTATATATTAATATTGGCTTTACATAATGTAATTACCTTGTGAAAAACTTAATCAACAATAAATATTATTATTATTATATTATTATTATCAATGGCCTCCTGTGCAATAATGCCTCCAATTTCACAAGTGACTTACTACCTCAATGGAGAATCCACTCGAGAGTTGAAATTGTGGATATTTGCCTATATCATATGGAAAATGCACTAGCGAAAACAATTTCCCCATAATTCTTCTGGTATAATTAAATTAGAGGTTACAGGTCCCTGTGTCACGAACGTAAACTTTTTACTATAACTTTGAAACGAAAAAAGTTATCGATGTGCGGTTTTCAGGTTTTTGTTGCAAATTTAATTTCATTTTCGATTATTTTGTCATAGTTATACCGTATGATTTGAGTTTTTGAGATAAAATCAAAAAAACTGTTCTCATTACAAATTATGCCCTCTAGCAATTTTATTAGGAACTATCGTGTACCAATAAATACGTCAATTGGAAGTATGTAACTTCTTCTTCCATACAAACTCAAGTTTCCTAAAATCGAATGAGTCGTTCAGAAACTACATCGATTTAATTGATTGTACTTTCAATAGCTTCCCCCACTCTTATCAAGGTCGGTACGCCAATGAACTTCAGATCAAAATGTTGTGAAATTGTCTAACCTTTCTAATGATGTCAATAGAGATATACCTTATTGGGAGAATTTCCGGAGAAATTTGAAATTTTAATATTTAATTTTCAATTGCGCCCCCTTGCGGCAAAATTCAGAACATAAAAATGTTTTCCAGGATTTTCTCATGGTCACTTTAACGATACATTTTTTTCCCACGTTTCTATTCCCAGTAGTTTCTGAAATATGGCCGAGAGCCGCCCTTAACTGATCACGCTGTATATTCATTAAGAGGTAATGTACAATTCACTGTCAGAACTAGTAATTTTAAAATATGAAAAAAAACTCTCGAAAGTTATTGAGCAAAAGTAACTAGAGCTTCTGAAATGAATATTATGTTATTACGTATGGATTTTGAAATAAGGTGTTTTGTTTCATGTTTTCGATAGATTCTACTTTGTGAAGTAACCACTAATGCTCAGAACATCGAGTTTGATTGACCGAGGGAACATCATATTATGTATTGTTAGACGGAGTGAGCGTTAGCGAACGAAATACTGGTCGGTTGATTCAGTAGGTTTATTTGGCAAATATGAGTTTTCGTGCAACGGCCAAACGGTAGATGCAATCTAATTGAAATTTTGACACAAACTAGATATGATGCTCGAAATTTACTACCAACAAAAGGAGTACTTCGAGGCGTTTTCGAGCTATTGAGCAGAGTGGTCCGTCGAAATATTCGACGCTATCTGTTCTGTTTAACGCGACGTCCGGTGCGCTAACTTTCTGCCTGATTGTAGGGAGAAATAGAACATAGCGTTCTTTGCCCGTCGCATCTGCTTGTGCGACACTCGACGAAGAGCTAGCCCGTGGCGTCGACGACATCCGACAAAGAGCGCTCTTCATTAATTCAATTAAGAGGGACTCATGAGAAAGACTGAGAGAGCGTAGCGAACAGTAACATGAAGAATTAAAATAAAATACGAGTTTATTGTCACTAATCTATCGAGTGTGGGTACCGAATGAAGTATTTCCTCTTTTCAGTTTACTCATTAACTCCATATTTGTGCTTTGTGCATATGCGCAGCATACTGACCGACCTCACAGTGAATATTGAATTAAACAGATAGAAGTACAACATTTATCCTAAATACAATAACCAACATACAAAAAACCAAAAAAACCAAATACAAATAAACAGAAACGAAAAGATAAGATTAAGAATAAACAGAATACATTGGATGCTGAATTTCAATCAGTTTTCAGTTGTCACTTGTAATTTTTAGATGCAAGATCAAAACCAGAGAAACAAACTATTCTCGACCATAAGATTTGTTCAAGACAAAAGCGCAGGCTAAACGCATTATCTATTTTTCAATCAATTTTATGAAAGAAGTTTGTGGCCTATTGGTCAGTGTCCATACCCTACCTTTACACATTATTGTTCTTTCTTTACTTTCTGGGCATTTACAAATATTGAATTCATCAATAGATAGATATATACTCAAAATATTGATGCAATTTGATTGTTATACTATAGCGATATGGAACGTTCTTTCTACTCAATATTAATTCAATAAGAGGTCGGTTAGGACGCTGCGCATATTCGCAAAAGGTTTAGACGGAGTGTGCGAGTGAGCCAGAAAGAGGTAATACTTCGTTCATTAAGCTCACTACGTCTTAATTGAATTGTTAAAAAACAAACTCTTATGGTTATTTTATTTGTTCATTTCACTGTTCGCTACGTTCACACCGTCTTCACTCTAAAAAACTAAAAAATCTGTTCTTATATTTGTATGTTATGTATTATTTCAAAGTATCAAAGGGTATAAAATACAGATTTACCGGATTAACCTACATCAGCTATAGGTAATCACAATTATCAGGATTGAAAGTAGGTGCTAGAGCTAGCCCTTTGCCGGATGCCGCATCAGCAGATGCTATGATGGAATAAAAATGAAGTGTAATGATTGTCAAGTAAAAGCAAACTGCAAGGAACAAAACATATTTGGTTGTGATGGATGCAAAACAACACAATACAGAAGCTGTGCAGCTCTTACTTCCTCAGAAATGAAAGTATTGGTATTAAAAAGAAGGATAATGAAATTCTTTTGTAAAAATATATCATTTTCAGTACACATACATTGCTAAGAGACCAGTATTTCAAGTAAAGACAAGATCATTGCATTATTGGAAGAAGAACTAGCAGAAGAAAAATCAAAGCACAATCAAGAACTAAAGCAACAAAATGAAATGAGCTATAGCAGTGAAGTAATGGCACAATCATTAATTGAAAAACAAAGTATCCCATGTATAATAATTGTATCAAAAAGCGACAACAATATTCAGTAAAATTGGAGCAGGTATAGCTACAATTAAAAATAGTGAACAAGGATCCATAATGGTCAGTTTGACAGCTGAAAACAGAAGAAAAAATTAAGGAAGAAATATCAACCAATATTGGTGCCGAGTATATTATTACTGGAACTAAACTACGAAAACCATAAATAATATTGGAAATATTGTCAAACATATTGAGGGTATTAGGAATCAGAATGAATTTTCATTAATGGAAGATCAAATTGAACCAAAATTTTCAAAAAGAACAAACAAAGGTGACAGATTATATGCAGTATTCGAATGCAATGGTTCTGCATATTCAAAATCAATTGAGGAGTGCACTAAAATAAATCTAGGCTATGATAAATGGCTAGTCTTCGTTCGCCATGACGGTTGAAATAAATAACCTGTATCTTACACATGCAACACTCTTTGTAAACAACCTGTATATGCACGCCGGAAGCATATGGACAGCCAGACCGGAAGTGAGGACCGCATATCCTGGTCCAAGACTAGCCCTGTTATAGTACTTCTTTACTGCGACATATTCAGAATTGATTGAATTTCTTGATTACAAATAGTGAAGATATAACAGATATCTTTGCCAATGGAGGTGTACAATGGAAGTTCATACCAGCATATACCCTTCAGTTTTGTAGCCTCTGGAAGGCGGAAATTGTATAGAAGAAGCACCATTTGAAACGAATTGCAGTTTACCTTACAAATTCAGAATATTTTTAACTCATGCCCATGGCCACTAGTTTCTGCTGACCCAAATAACAAGAATGCCTTAACTTAATGACATTACCGGAAGTAGACAACGAGAGATTCCAGAAAACGAACTTACTACTCCAGCAGAGGAAGCAACACTTCTGAACGCGTTGGTCCAAGAATATGTCTCTTAAATTGAGAACCAGTAACGGGTAGTTAAATAAAGGAAGGTTCTTTAGGGCTTGTTGAATATGACAAGGTGTCTTTGATCAAGTGTAAGCTAGGTCGTATTATAAGTGTTTATCCTGGACACGACAAACTTAACGTTGTCGCGTTAGTGAAAATTGAGAATGGGCCAATAAAACAAGCATTTTCAAAACTATGTCCGCTACTTATAAAACAACAATACTTTGATCGCGAGAGCGTCAATCCCTAACAGAAGGAATTACCGGGAGACGATAACTTGCAGTAACTGTTTGTTCAAAAATATATGCTTTTTTATATTTGTTGAAAGCCTAAGCCTTCCAAGGCCCCCGGCATATGTACATATCAATAAGGTTTATTTGATCACACAACATTGTATGATGTAACAGCTTCACCCCTCTCATGATGTGTTATCACGTTTTTATTTCTCTCAACAATCACAACTTAAATCAATCAAATTTTATACATTCAACAGTATTTTGAAATCATTGTGATTCCATATGACTTCCAATTTGAATTGACTTACCAATTTTTCACATTAGTTGTATTCCTTCAAATTTAATTTAATAGAAAAAACTGTTAACATTAGAATTTTTATGATACATTGTGATTTTGTGAAAACAGTTTTTCCTGTTGAAACAGCAAATAACAGTGATAATGAAAAGAATATTGGATTACTTATTTCATCTGGATCAATATATGGTAGACGAATTCACTTTGGAATTAGAAAAGTACATATTTCTATTCATTTGCTATTTGCAATTCACAAGTTTTCTATAATTATATTCAGAACCCATGATTTTGACTCAAATTTTCCTTGTTTCAATATTTTTAATTGCAACCATGGTATTGATACCCACCAATTTCAAAAGAACCAAATTGATTATTCAACATATCATTTAAAGTGAATTATTTGATATTCCTATTTTCTCTGAATTTCATCGTTATTATTATTCATATTATGTTGAAATTATTTCGGTTTGCAATAATATATACTATCATATTGTTGCTTGAATCAATAACTATTTGGATTTAAGAATACTATTAACTGCAGTTGCTGAATACCATAAAAATTCGCACATCATAAGAATGATTTAAAACCTAAACATTAATTAGTCGAAGAGGAGAGTTCCTCTTCTCGCTTGCCTGTTACTTGAAGCGCTTGATGCGCGTGTACTGACATTCTATGTATAATATAGTATATATAAACAATAGGATACAGTCTGTTGTATATAAGCGATTTTGATTGTGACCTAAGGGATTGTTAATAACACATTACATCATTTTACTCTCAGGGAAGGCCAGTTGAAATTACATTGTAAATATGATTTCCTGACATTTTGTTGTAACTTACTTTCAAGTTATCAATCATGTAGCTTCAAACCTTTCAGAGACGAATACTATCAGTAATACGTTGTATAAATCCAGATCAATTGAATGAATTCAGTCCTCCTAGCAAAATGTTCCCTTCATTGTTAAATGTGTGTATCCAGCAATTAGTTTTAATGAATTTATATGATAACCCTCAAATTTTGACTGTGGATTTCAACGAACATATCGGTATACCAGCTATACGATTGACCACAAACTATTCACATACATTCCCCTTGAGTTAGAAGAGGTTTTGGAAAACTTGAAACTAAAAATTGTCTTCAATCCAAGAGCCAAATTTTTAATTATCACCGATTACGTGAATGCTGATATATTCTACATTTTGTACAAGTTTTTCATCACAAGAGTGGTAGTGCTAGATACAACACATGAAGCTGTGAAGAACTTCTTCTCATATAAACCACACGTTTATGAAGATTTAAACAAAATATCGACAGATCCAATACTAGTTGCCAGGTGCTCTGCTGTAGAGAAATATTCCAGGTTATTTGAATGGAACAGCTTTTCCTTACTATTCAATAGAACTATAGAAAATACTCTGAGAAATCATATTAAAGTTGAACTTGACATTGTCGGAAGTCACGCGAATATTTCCTCATTATTTGAGGTAAACGTGCCAAAAATATGGAAAAACTCGACCATACGAAAATATGTGAGTGGTAATACAGGATTCAATTCCATGACTACACCTGGACTTGACCAGGGTATCCTAAATATCGTTGCTAACAAACTAGGCGTACATACAGAAAATCTTGGTTTAGATCCCGATGTGAGGGCGAGTGTCGCTACATCCAGAGGAACTGTTGAGATGTCACATATGAAAGACGGTGATATGTATGCTGGTGGAATTCTTGACAATACTCAAGCATGGTTAGTTTTTGATGTAAGTGTTACTCTAGATGTGTATCCTTCAATTTGGATGGTACAAAAAGCAAAAATATTACCACCCATTAAACGGATCGTGACCATATTTTCGTCGACAATCTGGAAGTTGTTACTCGCAAGTCTCATTATTATCATTAGTATCAGCTGCTTTTTGATCAAATTATACGCAACGAATACACCAAACAGAAATTTTGAATTGAGCACTGTTGTAGAAATAACTATGAGTCTTTTCGCACCAGTTTCAAACTTCGGAAGCTTTCACCTGAAAGGTGTCTACTTCATTTGGATAATGGCAATGTTGATAATTACAACTCTTTTCTCGTCAAAACTGTTAGATGTCTATGTGAGTCATATTTACGAACATCAAATAAGTACAGTAGATGAAATAATGTTTTCCAAATTGACTATTTGTACCTATATCGGAATGAAAAATATTATGGAGGTAGAAGATTTCAAAAACAAAATAATATACACTCAAGAGAGTGGCATTTGTGCAGATAAAATGGCAGCAAATGGACAGATGGCGGTAATCAGACCCTTGAAAAATTTCTTTTATAATTTTTCTTTTTATGAGCCGGATGAAAACGGCGTAGCGAGGGTATATATCTTGGACGACATCTTCTTCAACATTTTGGAGTTTGTAGTCTTTGTGAAAGGTCATCCCCTTTTTGAGCGTTACAATGCCATGCTGCTCAAACTACACGATGCCGGATTCATACAATATAGCACTAAACAACAATTGATGGAACTGCCATATGTGACGCTTGATGTTGGAACTAGAAGTTTGACGCTGTACGATCTTCAATTTGGTTTCCTTGTTTGGGGCTGTGGCAATATTATAAGCATTATCGTCTTTTGTTTGGAGATTTTAAATGGTAATTGTATAACTCGGATCAATCTGATCAAGATGAGTTAACAGGGTCAGCTTATGTTTTTCTGGGTCTAAAATAGTTTCAACTAAAATGGGGTATTTATACATTTACTCATTAACACACGGCGCACATGCGTTTCTAGTTTTTAGGGACGCACGTTCACTCGAACGCTTCCTTCAGAAGCGCTGTTTGAGTTTATATGGATAGTCGAGAGATCATGTTTTCTCACAGTTCTGATGAGCCTCCTCAATCCGTTGCCACCTTCACACGGTTTATAGGCAGATTCATCACGCAAGCTTCTTATCGGGACGGTTAATGATTTCCCAATAAGGAAATGGCCCGGAATCAATGCTGGTAGATCAGTATAGTCATTAAATAAGGGAATTGAATTTCGGAAATTAGAGCTTGGTTCGACTCGAGATAATAGGGTATACGTCTCATCGCAAGCTACTAACGCATTGATAAGGACTCGACATAATTTGACGGGGCTTTCCCATCACAGCTCACAAAAACGAGGTGATCGATTCTGGAATATATTTTCAAGAGATTCATTGGTTTGCTAAAAGCGATGATATCCGATTTGAAGACATTAATTTAGAATCAGCTGGTTAATTCGCGATTAGCCCCTACAACGTTGCCTTGTCTTGCAATACATTGACAAATGGCATTTGAAAAAGATTCAGCGGTTAATATTCCTAGTAGTTCAAAATGAATTGCATTGGTGGTGAATCAATTACGGCAGTGTATGCCTTCACTCTTTCCCTGCTACTATTCATTCCAAATACACAAGACTTGCATATTCAACACCTATATTCAGATATAGCATGATACCTACACGATCCAAGGGTGGATAACTCATTATTTTCGTGAGATTTTCCTAGAGCACATTACTCATGAAACTTTGATTAATGGGATGACATGCAACGCGCATAAATCAGATGTACAATATTTCCTAGTAGATATTCATTTCACTTTTGAATTATCTGAAGGAATGACAATCATTGAATCAATGCGTAGTTAATGTTAGTGTCCATTTCATATGAATGCAATGTCAAATCCTCAAATGAAGTGTTAAAATTCATGTATAAATATGTATGTATTCTATTCATGTTAATTAAATTTTATGAAAATTAGTTGTTATTTCTAGTTCGAAAGTTATTTATATTTTAATTAGAATGCCAAGATATAATAATAAACCCTTGCTTGTATCATCAAAATTTAATGAAGTTTCTATTACGGTTAGAGTTTTTATGTGTTCTGAAATACCCGCCTCATTTTCAGTCCCGATGTTCCCTGTATCGGCTAGACCATAGACCTATCATCCTGAGGAGACGAAACATCTCATCCATAAAACTCCATTTGACTTGTCGCAATGATTACATGAAGTATGACAAAGAAAATCAACGGACCTCTTTGTCGTCGAGTCTTAATTACTCCTTATTGGCAACGCGGTAACTATGATTGAAAACTTGGTACCACTTGTAAGGCAACACCGCTTCGAAATAGCTACGAGAAATACAGAAGCTGTCAAATTGCGTAGTAGAGAACAAAGTCCCCTTTCATAAAAGGTGCGCGGCGTTGTCGCCTTCTGAACAAATGATGCAATGGAATGTAATATAATAGTTCTATATTTTAAAATTTAATTATTCTATAATTCGATTGTATATTCCAGGTTACCATAAATTATGGAATATTTTTCAGATAAAAAGACATTTCAACAGGATTGCTTTTAATATAACCAATAAATAATGCTATGGATGTTTTTATAATAATTACAAATCTCAATCCGGCACACAGAACAACTAATCCGGCAACATCACATTCCATACGGCCATACTTGTAATATACAGCGGTCTGAGTGGCCCGAAATTTTGGCAATGTCTGATCGTGTTTAAATGTAAGCAATTCTGTCTCCTTTGGATAATATGTCTATGGGCTAGACGCTTGTAACCTGTAGCATTGATTAAGATTGGTACCGAGAGTGGGAATCTGTGAACTGACGTTAAGACAACTTATATATAAATTATCTGGAAATAGATCACATTAAAACTTATGCTTTATATTCTCGTCTTTACGTACGTTTCGGTCTCACGACCATCATCAGAAGACTTATTATGTCCAAAACGGGATTTCTTAAAACCAATTTCAATTAAAAATGCTCACGTCTCCGAAACAAACAGAACCACGAATAATTGAATTTATATCATATCAATGTTTCAAGCACATAAATGCAAATTTTGTTTTCTAACAATTTACGTAGGAAATGAAAGTCGATAGTTTTTACCAATAGTTTTTATTCAACAACAGAGTTAGAACAGAAATATATAAAATATACATATAACTACAATTAAATATCAAAAACAATAGAAATGACTATATATAATATAATAATATGATTAAATATCGAGACTAATTACAATGGGTTGAATCAAAAATACAAATCTATACATATAAATACAATTAAATACTTACCATCAGTTGCCATAAGGTTAATAGTCGATGCAACAATTCTACTCAAAACTTGAGCACATATTGACACCTTCATTTTCTTAGGAGTTCTATGAAACTCAGTCAATTTTGGCATTGCTCTCAAGTATCCACCAACATTATCCAGTTGCCATGCCTTTTGTATATCTTCCCATTTTGCTTTTTTTTTGGAGTTCCGTTTAACGTGTAATAAACGGTTTTTGTTAGGAGGGTGTTTCTCACACCTTTCAGTAAATGTGGTGAATCATACAATGGAATAATTTGTTGTCTATCGACTTCAAATATGAAGTCATAAATTCTTTCCCTCCTCTTGCGTACTCCTCTTTCGTTTCCTTCACCAATTCGTTTATCGTACTGGCATTTGATCGCAAATTGTGGCCACCACGTTGAAACCAATTTCCCTGCAAGATCGTACAATGTTTTGAATTGAACATTCAATGGTCTCAGCTTTTGCTGCTCCTTTAATAAATTGATACATAATTGGTTGTTTCCATCTTCCCTCAATACCTTGCAGCATGAAAACCTGAAAGAGTGTCAATGAGAGAAGTTCAACTATTTTCATTCACCTATAGTTTACCTGTACATGATTAGCTATGTTAGATGTTTTGTAACTTCCAAAATCTTCGAAACCATCGGCTTCGTCCGTATTTTCATTATACTGCAGGTATGGTGTAAGACTCATTTCATCAAAAATAAGAACACAATGTTTCTCATTAGGTTTCATATTCTTCGCGAATTTTGGATTCGGAAATCTGTAGCGTTTATGGTTCTGAAGTGACTGACAATTGCGTATAGCACAACCGTGTTTTCCCATGATAAATATTATCCAAAAATAATATTGTAGAAATAGCGTGTATGATAGCAAGCAACAAGTCGTATGGAAACAAAATCCACAAATGAATTAAACATGGCTACTATTGAACAACAATAAAAATCGCATGCTCATTATAATTTCTATTAATTTCGGACGCTGGACGCGCCTTCCCGTGTTTTGGAAGCGAAATACTTTCGCCGGCCATGACAGTTTTGGTCCCTTCCATAAGACATTTCATTCTACGGTAGTAGAGTTATCTCTACTAAACAGACTCATGCGAAAGACTGAGTGCGTATTGAACAGTAATGTGAACGATCAAAATGAAATAAGAGTTTATTCTCACTAATTTAATTGAGACGGTGTGGGTGGCGAACAAAGTTTTTCCTCTTTTCGGTTCACTCACCAACTCCATCTTTGTGCTTTGTGCATATGCGCAGCATACTGACCGCACTCCCAGCAAATATTGAATTGAACAGATAGAAACAATAACCAACACACATAAATCCAAATCCAAATAAATAAAAACGAAAAGATAACATTAAAAATAAACAGAATACATTGGACGTTGAATGTCAATCAGTTTTCAGTTGTCACTTGTAATTTTTAGATGCAAGATCAAAATGCTCATGACCACCAAAGTAACAAACTATTCTAGACCATATTGATTTGTTCAAGACAAGCGCAGGCTAAAAGCATTATCTATTTTTCTATCAATTTTATAATAGAAGTTTGTGATCTATGGGTCAGTGTTCATACCCTACCTTTACACATTATTGTTCTTTCTTTTTTTTATGATTTTAAAACATTGAATTCATTAATAGATAGATATACTCAAAATATCAATGCAATTTAAATATTATACTATAGCGATATAAAATGTTCTTTCTACATAATAATTTACTAGGAGGTCGGTTAGTACGCTGCTCAAAGTGTTAAGACGGAGTGGGCAAGTGAGCTGTGGAGAAGAAAGACTTCGTTCCTTACGGTCACTCTGTGTTAATTGAATTATTGGAAATCAGACTTTTATATTTATTTTATTTGTTCATTTTACTGTTCGCTATGCTCACTCCGTTTTGACTCTGAAAACCTAAAAAATCTGTTGTTATATTTGTATGTTCTGTATTATTCCAAAGTATCAAAGGATATAAAATGCAGATTAACCGGAATAACCTAGATACGGATTCACAATTATCAGGATTGAAAGTAGGTGCTAGCGCTAGCCCTTTGTCGAATGCCGCATCAGCAGATGCTATGATTAAATAAAAATGGAGTGTAATGATTTTCAATTAAAAGCAAATTGCGAGGAGCAAAACATATTTGGTTGTGATGGATGCAAAAACTGTGCAGGTCTAACTTCCTCAGAAGTAAAAGTATTGATATTAAAAGAAAGGATAATGAAGTTCTTTTGTAGAAATTTATCATATTCACTACGCACAAATTGCTAAGAGACCATTATTTCGAGTAAAGACAAGATCATTGCATTATTGAAACAACAACTAGCAAATGAAAAATCTAAGCAGAATCAAGAACTAAAGCAACAGAATAGAATGAGCTATAGCAGTAAAGTAATGGCACAATCATTGATTAGGAAACAAAATATCCCATGTATAATAACAATTGAACCAAAAAAGCGACAACAATATTCAGAAACTGAAAAAGTTCTAGAAAATAAAATCAATCCCAATAATATTGCAGGTATAGCTACAATTGAAAATAGTAAAAATGGATCCATAATGGTCAGTGTGACCGCTTAAAACAAAAGAAAAATTAAAATTTCGAAAACAAACAAAGGTGACAGATTATATGCAGTGATCGAATGCAATGGTTCTGCATATTCAAAATTAATTGATTGCACTAAAATAAATCTAGGCTATAATTAATGTCTAGTTTTCGTCCGCCTTGACGGTTCATAAAAATAACCTGTATTTCACACATGGAACACTCTTCACAAACAACCTGTATGCTACCTCGTTCGGTCGACGGCATATGACAAAGAGCGATTTTCATTAATTTAATCAAGACGGACTCATGCGAAAGACTGAGAGCGTGTCGAACAGTAACATGAACAATTAAAATAAAATAAGAGTTTATTCACATTAATTTAATTGAGACGGAATGTGGGTGCGAACGAAATATTTCCTCTTTTTGGTGTACCCACTCACTCCATCTTTGGGCTTTGTGCATATGCGCAGCATACTGATCTGAACGACTTCACAGTTAATATTGAATTAAACAGATAGAAACACAATATTTACCATAAATCAGTGGCGGCTCCTCGAAGGAGGCTAAGGAGGCTCAGCCTCCTCACCAATTTATCTTAATGATCATTCTCCATTTTATTTCCTGTTTCTCTGATAATTCTTTAAATTTTACAATTAATTCCCCGTTCTCAGTAGTTATTTTTAATCTGGCAACAGTGGCCAGAGGCTAGATTCTCTATATATCTCAAACGCTAAATACGTGTGGTCAACACAGTTGCCGTTTTCCAAGCAGTTCACTTGCTAGATAGGGTATAAGAACGAATATGGCAACATCCTATGGAAGCTAGCTTCTCGTATGGAATCGTCGGTCGAATGAAATACGATTACTTGCTACCGCCCTTCCGCTAGAAGAATGCCACACGTGTCGTGTTCCATTAGTTCTTGGTTTTGTAATTTGTACCGCGAGGCGAAGTAAGGTTAAGTAGTTAAGTTATAATTTATCTAATCGGTGAACGTTAAAATGATGAGTGACTTAGTTGCTGGGTTGTTAGAAAATCCATTTAGTGGATAAACATATGATAGAAAAGTGTTTTGTTAAAAATAAACGGCCTTTACCGGATTTGAAAGGATTAGTGGTGACGATGACAGGTATGTTTCAAAATCGAAATACACAATAAATTATATTGCTTGCTGTTTACATCTGATACAACTTCATGTTGGGGACACTCGGGTTATGATGATTTGAAAAATTTAGCTCGTGGTATAGATAGACATGAAAAATCGCAGGAACATATTACATCGAGTATTAAGTTTAAATTAACCGGTAAACAGAATATTGTTAAAGGAGGAAAACATATAATTTGGTAGACAAGAAACTACATTATAAACAACTTTTTTTATCAAATTTTAGATACTATTAAAGGTCAAATTGAGATTCTATTTTCCGATTTACATGAATTGAAATTTTTCGACTTGACGAATAGAAGATTTTTCGAATCTTTTTCAAAAGAGTTTCCCAATACACTTTTAGATAACTTAGTTCTAAAATATAAATTTTTTGATAAAATAGCACTGCACAATGAATAATGGGTTATATACCTACTCGGATAAAGATATTTTAGGCCAGTACGACAGTCACGCCGATATGATAAAATATATGATAGACAATGATTTGCAACAAGTTTTACCTCAGTTTTATAAACTACTTTGTTTAACAGTCACCTCGGCTTCGGTGGAGATCATTTTCTACTCTCAAACGAATTAAAACTTACATGCGAAATACAATGAGCCAAAATCGTTTATACAGTGTTAGTTTGATATCTATTGAAAAAGATTCAGTAAAACACTTAAAACAAAATGATACATTTTATGATAATATTATTGATCATTTTTCGCAAACTAAAGACCGTAGAATTCCGTTAATATATAAAAAAAGTTTATAAAAATAATAAAAAAAACAGAATATGAAAAATTTCAAAAAAAAAATAAAAAATATCAAAAATCCAAAGAAAAAAAAACGAACAAAAAAATTTTTTGCCAAGAGAAACTACACCTCCACGTTGGTTCTTGCTTGGCAACAATTAATTTTGGCACTGAAGTAGCTGGTACGGTCGCTGTGCAAAGGTTAAATTTATTGGCTGAATAGAGTATATTTTTACAAGAACGTTTTATGTCCAGCCTCCTCTCTTAAAAAGTCCACGAGCCGCCACTGCCATAAATACAATAACCAACACACTTAAATTCAAATCGAAATAAAGAGAAACGAAAAGATTATATTAAGAATTAACAGAATTCATTGGCTGCTGTATGTCAATCAGTTTTCAGTTGTCACTTGTAATTTTTAGATCAAAATGTTCATGAGCGCCAAAGGAAATAACTATTCTCGACCATATTGATTTGTTCAAGACAAATTCAAGCGTAGGCTAAACGCATTAACTATTTTGCTATTCATTTTATGATAGAAGTTTGTGGCCTGTGGGTCAGTGTTCATACCCTGCCTTTACACATTATTGTTTTTTCTTCTCCTTTTGGGCATTTACAAATATTGAATTCATCAATAGATATACTCAAAATATCAATGCAGCTTAAGTATTATACTGTAGCGATTTAGAATGTTCTTTCTAGGTAATATTGATTTACTAGGAGGTCGGTCAGTACGCTGCGTATATTCGCTAATGGTTAGGACGGTGCAAATTCGCATTCTCATCCATCAGTCTGTGTCGAAGCATACCTAGGAGGAGGTGTTGTCAATATGCTTATAAACAAGTTCCTGTTTGAACTTCATATTCCCGGGTATCAATACTGTGGTCTCGGTACAAAATTAGAAAAACGCTGTTGAAAAGAGGAGATCCTGCTATCAATTCACTCGATAAAGCTTGTCGCCAACTCGATATTCCATATTTGCGAAACGCTAGTTTAGAAGGAAGTCACGAGGTGAATACATAAATAGATTGCGCTGCTTGGCAACGGGTTAAATCTATAGACGCAAAATTTGGAGAGACGGTATCCGCTTTGGTCTTGAATAAAATTATGAAGGCAACAAGGAAACTGGAGATGGGGATTAGAAAGAAGGTGGGGTTCGGTAGTGCAATTGTCGATAAGGTATGAAAAATTATGAAAAATAAAACTGACACATCCAATCTAATGAAAACATCTCAAGCAGCTTTGGAAGATGCACGAAAACAATTCAAAAATGCAGGTGGTCGGAAAAGTGTTCGATTACCAAGAGTAATTCCTATACCTAAGACGAGAGAATTTTTACCATATTTAATACAATTGCCGGCTTATGAGCTGATGGAGCATAAGCGGAAGATGGTGCAAGCATCACTAAGGCTGTCAACGATAGCAAAGCAGCTCGAAAACCCTACGGGAAACGGAAAGGCATAATAAAACAATGGAATAGTACAGCTCTGGGAAAACGGAGATCCGGTTATATTTGAAGAAATACCACAAAGGTTCTTTTCTATATTTGAAATAAAGATTCTTGACCCAGGTATGAATTACATATAAATTCTCGGGAAATAGGTCACATTACCACTTATGCTTTAATTTTCTTGTCTTTACGTACGTTTTGGTCTCACGACTATCATCAGAAGATGCATAAGTGTTAATGTGACCTATTTCCCGAGAATCTGTATTTGAATAAACTTCCAAAAAATTGTCAGTTAACCTACCCAGAAGAACTCTTACTGATCTCGATGTACGAAAACTCGCAAAAAATCCATTTCGTATGAGTATTTATTCTGGAATAACTGCCATCTACCGGATCATAGAAAGACGAGTGTGGAAATGACTACAATTTTCAGCCTTATAATACTAATTATTGTGGTCAGTTAACTCTTCAGTTATAGTCGACTAGAAGAAGGAATTTATATTGGTTGTATTAGTATATAAGCAGATTGCCAGTAAAGTTTTATCAACCATGTCTCAGACATTCACTATCATGGGTAAGAGCTCCCGCTTGTCTGTAGTTCATCCACCAATAGAAGTAGATCCTCATTGATATTATTTTATTGCACTTGACGGTTTGCATACGTACAATAGTATCCCGAACATTGGAGGTTTTAATAAATTGTATTATAAAAATTGGATCGATGAGCAGAAGGTAGTAACTATACCTACGGGTTCTACGAGATTTCATACAAATAGCAGTTTGTGGGCTGAAGAGGTGATTTTGACGTAAATTTTTTCCGAATGATAGTATAAGCGAACTATTAGGATTCAGCGAAAAGAAATTGACACCTCGTGAACTATTGGCATATAAACATAATCAAAGTTCAAACTATTAGAGCGGAGTGTAACTTAACCGCAGGAGCATATTAGAATAAGTTAGCTCATACAATATACGAGTTTCTGCCTCTTGTAGCACCTGGTTTTTCCGTTGATATAGAGCCTAAAAATCTTTTATACCTACCGGTCATCAGAAAGACGTATTTCGATAACATCATCCAATATTTTAGATCAAAATTGGAAACATATTGGCTAATATGTTTTCCCATATTATATGCACAGCGTTTATATTTAATTTATATAAAGGGAGTACGTTGAAACTCACAGATCAGTATCACTATATCTTCCTCAACGAAACAACCACAAAATGATTAAATTGGTGAGTAATTAACTATTTTATTTGGACATACAATGATTAATATATTAGTTGATAGTGCCTGAAAAATTCATAATAATTTTTCAACCTATATGAATGATCATTGGACCATACATTTTCACTTTTAAAACTCGATCATTTAATTGTAGTGGAAGTGTTTCTTCGGATACTTAGCATGTGATCACTTCTATGTTAATAATTCAATTCAATTGCATTCTACTAATAGTCAACCATTATCAAAATGTAGATACCACCTTTACCTCCCAATTTTTTTAAAACCAGCCGCTCAATTTTGAAATAGTTCCAACAAAATCAAAGCCATTCAATCAAAAAAGATAAATATTTCAATGGAGTGCGTAACTAATGAAAAGCAAGGAATCAATAAACAATGGTTAAAAAACAGACATAAAAATTCTGGATGAGGTGCAGCATACGTTAAGCTTAGGTTTGAAATTTGCATTGCCTGCTAAGAAAAAATTGCTAATTCAGAATGCGAAATTAGAACTAAAAATTTAGAAGAAAAAAATTAAATCAGAAGTAACATTTGTAACATCTTGACAAATAAAAAGAATAAACAGGAAGCAGAAATAGACATAGCAAAAACTCGTTTTAACTACAAATAACCTGTATCTCACACATGGAACACTCTTTACAGACAACCCCTATATGCACGCCGGATGCATATCGACAGCCAGACCGAAAGTGAGAACCGGATATCCTGCTCCAGGACTAGCCCTATTATAGTAGTTCTTTACTGCGACATATTCAGAATTGATTGAATTTCTAGATTACAAATAGTGAACATATAACAGATACCTTTGCCAATGAGGTAGACAACAAGAGATTCCAGAAAACGGACTTACTATTCCAGCAGAGGAAGCAACACTTCTAGTCGCGTTGTATAATGTAACAGCTTCACCCCTCGCATGATGTTTTAACACTTTCTTATTTCTCTCAACAATCACAACCTAAAGCAATCAAATTTCATACATTCAACAGTATTTTGAAATCATTGTAATTGGATATGACTTCCAATTTGAATTGACTTATTGATTTTTCACATGAGTTGTATTACTTCAAATTTAATTTAATAGAAAAAACTGTTAGCATTAGAATTTTTTATGATACATTGTGAAAACAGTATTTCATGTTGAAACAGCAAATAATAGTGATTATGAAAAGAATATTGGATTACTTATTTCATCTGGATCAATATATGGTAGACGAATTTACTTGGGAATTAGAAAAATACACATTTCTATTCATTTCCTATTTGCAATGCAACAAGTTCTCTATAATTATATTCAAATCTCATGATTTTGACTCCAATTTTCTTTTTCAATATTTTTAATTGCAACCATGATATTCATTACCCACCTATTTCAAAAGAAGCAAATTTATTATTTCACATATCATTTAGAGTGAATTATTTGATATTTCTATTTCCATGTTCTCTGAATATCATCGTTATAATTATTCATATTATGTTTGCAATAATATATACTATCATATTGTTGCTTGAAACAATAAACTATTTGGATTTAAGAATACTATTAACTGCAGTGGCTGAATACCATAAAAATTCGCACATCATAAGAATGATTTAAAATCTAAACATTAACTAGTCCAAGAGGAGAGTTCTTCTTCTCTCTTGCCTGTTACTTGAAGTGCTTAATGCGCGTGTAGACTTTCTATGTAGGGACTATACATTCCTTACATAGAAAGTCAGTACACGCGCATCAAGCGCTTCAAGAAAAGCGAGGCGCAAACTGGAGTGGGGGGGGGCGGTAGCGGTGGCGATCGAACGCTTTTCATTAAATTAAATGAAAGAGTATTAACTAGACACGAGCGGACAGACAAACGCGTCCACTGCCCAGTGTAGCGAACTACCGCTACCCACTTGCGGACAGCGGTCGAATGCTGCATGCATCATTTGCCCGTCAATTCCCGCGATCTTTTGCAAGAAGAAACATATGTGACACAGATGAACTAATTGAAAAAGTGCGCGAGAATCCAATTCTGTTTGATTTATCTCATGCGGAATATAAAAACATAAAGAAGAAAGGAAAAATATGGGACGGAATAGCTGCTTCAGTGGATGGTACAAGTGGCACTGGCGTAGATAACGCCCCCGCGGTGCGGGAGGGGGGTGCACGCCTGTAGGGGTGTACGAGAAAATTAAAATGGTAATTTCGAGTGTTGCAAAAATACTTGGTATTGGTATATAATATATTCTAAGGTATACTATTAATTACGTGTAAATAACAAATTATTTTTAATAATCAAAATATGTTTTTAATAATATCAAAATATATATATGATTATTTTTAGTTAAAATTCAAAGTATATTTGTTATTTTCCTTTTACTTTTTTTTAGAAAAAGGAAGGGGCGCAAAAAGTGTATATGCGGGGGCGGAGTGGGAATTAGCTACGCTACTGACAAGTGGTAATTGAAAATTCATGTTTTTATACAGTCTTATTCTTTTTAAAATTTGCAGCGGAACAATACTGATAATAAAGTCTCTAATTATTATTGAAAAACGAAACAATTTGTTCACTTATTTTGAACGCTGAACTGAATTTTAGCGAACAAACGCTTTGGTGTGCGGATGTTTTGTCCGCTATGAAATCGCCACCGCTACCGCGCCCGCCACCGCACCCGCCACCGTTCTAGTTTGCGCCTCGCTTTACAGGCAAGACAGGCAACAACTAGTGAGCAAAGAGTTTATATAGAACTCTTTGCTCTCATTTTGGACTAATTAATGGGCGACGGCGGTGCTGTGACGTTAGACGATACTTTTGCAACTGCATGTGGATGTAAACAAATCGGTCAGTGTTGTTTAACTGATGTTTGAGGACGTAACATAACGTAATGTCCAGTAAAATTACTTTGCATTCAATAATAAAGGAAGATTATAATGCAAAACTTATTTCCATAAACTACTGTTTCCCGCACTTATAACCGTTTGATAATTGGCGTCACCATTTATCGGTCTCGCGAATCGTGTTCCAATCGCGTTAACGACCAGTCATGGACTTTTAAACAATGCAAATCAAAGTGGTCCTATTGGCGGATAGCGCAACTCTCTGGGTCTTGAAACACTAGAAACAACATCATGACCCAATGTCCGCAATCCACTAGAGGCTGGTCAATTTTCATTAACTTAAATAAAATAACTATCAACAGCTTGATATTTACTAATTCAATAAAAAATGTGAATATAGTTTCGCTAACTCCTTAGCTTCTTCGAACAAACATTAGAAAGTACATAGTTTACATTATATCGTATTTATGATATACAGGTAGCTGGTTTTAATTGAAATTAACAGTTGAACATGTTTATGTTTGCATTGAAAATTGAACATTACATCGAAATGTTTAAATCAAAATACTACGTGCAAAGTTTATTCAACACCGGATTTATTAACTTTAGTAAATTTTTTTTGATTATGTAAGCCTGCGCTCATATTGAACATCAAAACGGCGTTCCATAGTAAAAGGTGAAACAATAGGATACAGTATATAAGCGATTTTGATTGTGACCTAAGGGATTATTAATAACGTATTACATCATTTTACTCTCAGGGAAGGCTAGTTGAAATTGCATTGTAAATATGATTTCATGACATTTGTTGTAACTTACTTCCACGTTAATAATGTAGCTCCGAACCTTTTAGTGCATAATACTTTGAGTAATATGTTGTATAAATCCAGATCAATCGA
The DNA here is from genome assembly GCA_958510875.1 of Endomychus coccineus. Classification (NCBI taxonomy): domain Eukaryota; kingdom Metazoa; phylum Arthropoda; class Insecta; order Coleoptera; family Endomychidae; genus Endomychus; species Endomychus coccineus. The sequence goes on from OY294070.1 coordinate 97,220,802, forward strand.
ATAAATTCAATTCTCTTGGCAAAATGTTCCCTTCATTGTTAAATGTGTGTATCCAGCAATTAATTTTAATGAATTTATATGATAACCCTCAAATTTTGACTGTGGATTTCGACGAACACATCAGTGTACCAGCTTTACGATTGACCACAAACTATTCACATACATTCTGCAAAATTGGGTATTCTGATTTTTATATAATAAAATCGAAAACGCATGAGTTAGAAGAGGTTTTGGAGAACTTGAAACTGAAAATTGTCTTCAATCCAAGAGCCAAATTTTTAATTATCACAGATTACGTGAATGCTGATATATTCTACATTTTGTACAAGTTTTTCATCACAAGAGTGGTAGTGCTAGATACAACACATGAAGCTGTGAAAAACTTCTTCTCATACAAGCCATATGTTTATGAAGATTTAAACAACATATCGACAGATCCAATACTAGTTGCCAGGTGCTCTGCTGTAGAGAAACATTTCAGGTTATTTGAATGGAACAGCTTTTCCTTACTATTCAATAGAACTATAGAAAATACTCTAAGAAATCATATTAAAGTTGAACTTGACATTGTCGGAAGTCACGCGAATATTTCCTCATTATTTGAGGTAAACGTGCCAAAAATATGGAAAAACTCAACCATACAAAAGTATGTAAGTGGTAATACAGGATTCAATTCCATGACTACACCTGGACTTGACCAGGGTATCCTAAATATCGTTGCTAACAGACTATGCGTACATATAGAAAATCTTGGTTTAGATCCCGATGTGAGGGCGAGTGTCGCTACATCCAGAGGAACTGTTGAGATGTCACATATGAAAGACGGTGATATGTATGCTGGTGGAATTCTAGACAATACTCAAGCATGGTTAGTTTTTGATGTAAGTGTTCCTCTAGATGTGTATCCTTTGATTTGGATGGTACAAAAAGCAAAAATATTACCCCCCATTAAACGGATCGTGACCATATTTTCGTCGACAATCTGGAAGTTGTTACTCGCAAGTCTCATTGTTATCATTAGTATCAGTGGCTTCTTGATCAAATTATACGCAACGAATACACCAAACAAAAATTTTGAATTGAGCACTGCTGTAGAAATAACATTGAGTATTTTTGCACCAGTTTCAAACTTCGAAAGCTTTCACCTGAAAGGTGTCTACCTCATCTGGACAATGGCAATGTTGATAATTACAACTCTTTTCTCGTCAAAACTGTTAGATGTCTATGTGACTCATATTTACGAACATCAAATAAGTACAGTGGATGAAATAATATTTTCCAAATTAGCTATTTGTACCTACAGAGGAATGAAAAATATTATGGAGGTAGAAGTTTACGAAAACAAAATAATATACACTCAAGAGAGTGGCATTTGTGCAGATAGAATGGCAGCAAATGGACAGATGGCGGTAATCAGACCATTGAAAAATTTCTTTTATAATTTTTCTTTTTATGAGCCTGATGAAAACGGCGTAGCGAGGGTATATATCTTGGAAGAAATCTTCTTCAACATTTTGGAGTATGTAGTCTTTGTGAAAGGTCATCCCCTTTTTGAGCGTTTCAATGCTATGCTGCTCAAACTACACGATGCCGGATTCATACAATATAGCACTAAACAACAATTGATGGAACTGCCACATGTGACGCTTGATGTTGGAACTAGAAGTTTGACGCTGTACGATCTTCAATTTGGTTTCCTTGTTTGGGGCTGTGGAATTATTATTAGCATTATCGTCTTTTGTTTGGAGATTTTAAATGGTATTTGTTTAACTCGGATGAATCTGATCAAGACAGGTTAACATGGTCGGCTTATGTCTTTCTGGGTCTAAAATATTTTCAACTAAAATGGGGTATTTATATTTACTCATCAACACACGGCACACATGCGTTTTTAGTTTTTATGGGACGCACGTTCACTCGAACGCTTCCTTCAGAAGCAGTAATCTGTTAACGGGCACTACACTCTCCGGTTTATTGGTAGATTCATCACGCAAGCTTCTTATGGGGGTGGTTAATGATTCCCTAATCAGTAATTGGCACGGAGTCAATGCCGGTAGTTCAGTATAGTCATTAAATAAGGGGATTGAATTTCGGAAATTAGAGCTTGTTTCGACTCAAGATAATAGGGTATACGTCTCATCGCAAGCTACTAACGCATTGATAAGGACTCAACATAATTTGACGGGGCTTTCCCATCATAGCTCACCAAAATGAGGTGATCGATCTGGAATAAATTTTCAAGAGATTCAATGGTTTGCTAAAGGAGCGATAATTTCCGATATAAAGACATTAACTTAGAATGAGCTGATTAATTCGCGATTAGCCCCTACAACGTTGCAATATATTGACCGAGGACATTTGAAAAAGATTCAGCGGTCAGAATTCCTAGTAGTTCAAAATTAATTGCATTGGTGGTGAATCAATGTATGCCTCCACTCTTTCCTTGCTACTATTCATTCCAAATACACAAGACTTGCATATTCGACACCTATATTTAGATATCGCATGATTAGACCTACACGATCCAAGGGTGGATTACTCATTAATTTTTGCCATTTTTCTGTAGTATCCTTTGATTGATGAGATAACATTCAATGCGCCTAAATCAGATGTACAGTATTCCCTAGTAGATATTCGTTTCACTTTTGAATTATCTGAGAAATGACAATTATTGAATCAAAGCGTAATAAATGTTAGTGTAAATTTCATATAAATGCAATGTCAAATCCTCAAATGAAGTATTCAAGTACATAAAATTCATGTATAAATATGTATGTATTCATGTGAATTAGATTCTATGAAAATTGAATGAAAATGAGTTATAATTTCTAGTTCGAAAATTATTCATATTTTAATTAGAATGCCAAGATATAATAATGAACCCTTGCTTGTATCATTAAAATGTGATAAAGTTTCTATTAGGGTTGGAGTTTTTATGTGTTTTGAAATACCCGCCTCATTCCAGTCCCGATGTTGCCTGTATCGGCTAGACGCTTGTAACCTGTGACATTGATTAAGATTGGTACCGCGTGTGGAGATCTGTGAACTGACGTTAAGACAACTTATATATAAATTCTCTAGAAATAGGTCACATTAACACTTATTCTTTATATACTTGTCTTTACGTACGGTTCGGTCTCACGACTATCATCAGAAGACTTATTATGTCCAAAACGGGATTTCTCAAAACTAATTTTATTAGCACAAAGCGTCCTTTTACCACCAATTTCAATTAAAAATGGCCACGTCTCCGAAAAGAACAGAACCACGAATAATCGAAATTGTACCACATCAATGTTTCAAGTATTAAATATATCAAGAATCCACTATTTAATAATATTCTCATATTATACAATCGCATGTTAGTAAAGTCTCTTTACGACTGAGGAGCAAAGCTGCCACGTTAAGTATCTACTTCCGAACCAGATGTTAAGATTTATGAGGTAATATAAAAAGATTGTGATCGACTTTGAGAATTCCACCGCCCTTGCTAAACACTGCTTTGATTATAACCATGAATTTGATTACAAAAATGTTAATATTTCAACTAAGGAAAATGAATTATTATAAAAGATCTATTCTGGAGATGATTCACATAAAACGTGACTCCTAATTTGTAAATCATAGGACAGATATTCAGACATTAAGTCAGATTTATACGAATGATAGTATAAGCGAACTATTGGAATTCAGCGAAAAGAAATTGGCACCTCGTGAACTACTGGCATATAAACATAATGAAAGTTCAAAGTATTAGAGCGGAGTGTAACTTAACCGCAGGAGCATATTAGAATAAGTTAGCTCATACGATATACGAGTTTCCGCCTCTTGTAGCACCTGGTTTTTCCATTGATATAGAGCCTAAAAACCTTGTATACCTACCGGTCATCAGAAATACGTATTTCGATAACATCACAAAATATTTTACATCAAAATTGGAAATATATTGGCTAATATGTTTTCCCATATTATATGCACAGCGTTGATATTTAATTTATATAAAGGGAATACATTGAAATCAGTATCAGTATCAATATATCTTCCTCAACGAAACAACTACAAAATCATTAAATTGGTGAGTAATTAACTATTTTATTAGAACTGTATGATTAAAATATTAGTTGTACTTCTATGGTAATAATCTAATTCAATTGCATTCTACTAATAGTCAACTATTATCAGAATGTTGATACCACCTTTATCACCCAATTTTTTTCAAAACCAGCCGCACAATTTCGAAATAATTTCAACAAAACGAAAGCCATTCAATCAAAAAAGATAAATAGTTCAATAAAGTGTGTAACTCATTGAAAGCAAAAATCAATAAACAATGGTTAAAAAACAGACACAAAAATTCTGGATGAGGCGCAACATACGTTAGGCTTAGGTTCGAAATTTGCATTGCCTGATAAGAAATAATTACTAATTCAGAATGCGGAATAAGAACTAAAAATTTAGAAGAAAAAAATTGAATCAGAAGTAAAATGTGTAACATCTTGACAAATATAAAGAATAAGCAGAAAGCAGAAAAAGGCATAGTAAAAAAATCGTTTTAACTATCACACAAACCCTCAAATATCAGTTTTGAACGCGGATAAATGTAACAAAAATCGTCATAATACAAAGAGATGACTACGAAAACAAAATGGTAAATCTATTAAATGATAAAACAACTTTTACAAAATTAAAATCAGACCCTACATTATTAGTACAAAATGAATAAATTAATAAATAAATATTATAAAAAAAGGATAATCCCTATTGATTTGAAAAATAAATTAATTTGCCATAATGGGCAATATCTACTATTCAATTCCAACTGACAGTAGGTGTGAACAATGATCGGTGCGTGGTCGAAGGGTGTTTGTATGGTAATTGCTGCAGCATTGGCTTATCAGCCGTAAAACTTCCGATGGACATTTCGCAATATTGCTTCTGAGGAAGATTTTAGTTGCTAATGTGATTTTAATCGGTGGAGGTTTGTATTAACCTGATAGTAAGTGCCTTGATGAATATTTCCGTGCACTTTTTATTTTAATTTCATAAGACTTACAAGTTAGCGAATTATTCTATCAGATTTTCAAAATTCAACTCTCGTAGTAGGTGCGATCGGTGCGCGGTTGAAGACTCATGGTATTTACACCACCATTGGGTTATCAGTCGTAAAACGCCGGATGACAGTTTCGATATAGTGCTTCTGAAAAATATTTTAGTTGCCAGTGCAATTTTTCTTGCTCAACGTTTGTTGTATTCATCTAAATTTTGAAAAATATGGTGATTTTATTGAATCGTGTTTTGTTCAAATACTTTTCTAGTATTATAAATATGAATCCCCTTCCCTCAAATGATGATGATTATAAATATAAGTTACAATACCGTGGTTGTGAGTTGAAATTTTTATTAAATAGTAAGTGCCACCTTCATGAATAATTTCGTTCACGTGCCTTTATTTACATTTACTGCCAGTTGGCTCAGAGATTTATATCAAAACTTTAGAAAACTTCTATTTTTATTTTACAAGACTTACAAGTTTGAAAGAAACTTCTCAACATTTTAATTCAGGAAATGAATCTATCAGATTTCCAAAATTATATTCTCGTAGTGAGTATTTCATTTTCCAAACTGAGAAGAGTTAAATTCACGTTTAGATTTTCCTCCAGCTTCATGCTTGTACGGAGTCTGTTTTTGTGGATTCTTAACTAATGCGTTCTCAAGTGCAGCTAGATGATACCTTGAAGTAAAATATGTATGGATTATAAATTTATTTTGTGTGTTTCAGATCTGTTGTAATGCTATGTAGTATAATACCTGATGGTTTATCTTTCCAAATCTTCCTGACTTTAAGCTTTGGAGTGATGGTATTTTCGATGCCTCACGATGACAACAAATACAAACATATGGAACCAGTGAATCAGCGAGTACATGATAGAAAACAATTCTTCCTTCCAGAATCCTTATTTCCTAAGCCTGTGTTACCAAAACCTTCTCTACCGAAGTTCTCTATTAAAGACCTTCTGGGTTTAATTTCTGTTTTAACCAGAAGAACCAGAATCTGGTTATGAAAAAGTATTACCTCATTATCATTATCAACGTGAAGATGCATCTTACGAAGTCCAAGAACATTAAGTATAATTTTGGTTCTAGTGAAAGTTATTATGTGATTCATCCGCTGCAATCAACATTGTTATTTCTTCATAAAATCTTCAATAAAAACTATAGAATCTTGGCGTTTCTTGTAATTGTAATAAATCACCAGCGTTATTTTTTACTGCCAAATTGTATGAGCAACAATACCATATGTTTTGATTAGTGTTGTTCAAAAAACTCTAGAAATCATGGGATTTGATTTTCAGCAATAAAAGATATCCTCATATTTACCATCAGCTATTACCTACAACGAGTTCAAAGGAGAAGGTCGCTGCAGCAGCATTATCATTGGAGAATATACATTCTTTGAAGTCTCTTGGTTACCATATCGGGAAAATTTCAAATATCTAACAAGCCAAACTTCAATGAAGAAATCACCTGAGAAGAAACTGACAACTACCATTCGCCCACAACATCTCTCGGCAACAGCGATGAAATTGAGACAATAATCAATCGACAAGATGTGTTGGTAGATTTAGCCTCGTCTGCTTTATTCATCGAGGTAGAACTCGAACAAGAAGCAGGTGGTGATGGTGAATGTACGCTAACCAATAATTTTGTAGCGTTTTTTTTTTAAAATATATCAGCCTATATTAATTCCTTTAGTTGACATCTGCATGAAAATCCGTTGATAAAGGAGAGCATTCGGGACATTTGGGCAGTTAAAACATCAATGAATTTGTAGTGTCCCAAATATATGTGATTCTAGCTTTCCAAACTGGTCGAAAAAATAATGCTGTTAAGCAAAATACATATTTCGATAATATAAACTTTGGTAAATGAAATTATACTTGAATTCAGAGTGCTATCCATATGAAGCTATGAAATTGAATTTCAACGATGAACAATAAGTTATGTTATCCTTGAACGATGGTCGCCAGCTGCCACAAGCGGAAATCATTGTAATGGTTTGTGACGTCATTGTCTGGCGATCATAGTTCACGAACTATGGTCGCCAGACTACGAGATGAATGTTTATAATTTTTGTTTCAATAAAACACCTCTCTCTGATGTGGATGATGGTGCTGTCTGTGGTGGCGTTGGTTTAATTTGTTGTAGTAGACATGAAAGATTCTTCGAAATGATCGTTTGCCATTCAGCCATGTCTCCTCTCTGCTCATGGAATAAAAGTGTAAGTTCATAACGTACGTGTTGTGATATTCATTATGAGGTTGTTTATATATTATTCTCTTGTTTGTTAATTTATATCATTATGCTAGAAGTCTTGTCAATGTCAGTTTATTTATTGTCAAAACTGTTTGCAAGATGTTGTTGAATAAAGCTTTATCTTCTCAAGTCATTAGTTTTCTACAACAATTTATTCAACAAAATCTATATGAATAGATTCCTGAAGTCGGAGAGATTGGATTCTGACCCAAGCAAGCCTCAAGCTGATCAAGAATGGGAACATCGGTTTAAAACTTTTGAAAATTTCACTTCCTCGCTGAAAGACATTCAAGATAATGATAAACTCAACCTACTTGTCGCACATGTGAGTCCTACCATCTATGGATATATTTCTCAATGTACTGGTATGTAAATGCTGTTAAATTATTACGGGATATTTACATTAAACCTAAAAATGGATATTTGCTCGATACAGTTTATCTATCCGCAAACAACAGAGGGAGGAGACAATAGGACAGTATCTTCAAGCTCTGAAACTTTTAGGGAAGAATTGTAATTTCAAACCAATTACAGCTGATCAAAGTCGAGATGAATTTATTCGTGATTCTTTTATCAATGGATTATTATCTCATCAAATTCGACAAAGACTTTTGAAAAATCATACATTGTCACTTGAACAAGCAGAAGCTCAATCAATTTCTTTGGAATCAGCTCAAAAACAAACGTGGTATGTGCAGCTCCTAAAGAATCCCAATCTGAACTTGACGATCCTGATGAAATTACCCCTCATTCATCATCGGCTATAATTAGAAAATGTTATTTTTGTGGCAACAAAAGACACCAACGTATATTGTGTCCAGCAAGAGAGAGCATCTGTAGAAATTGTAAAAAAAGGACATTTTTCAAAAGTCTGTATGGGTACGAGTTCCAGAAATGCATCGGCTTCAATTATTCATAAAAAACTTTTGGCTGCTGCACCAAACTGTCTTGGTAAATCAATAATCAAGGTGAAGATTAATAACATTTCTGCTGATGCCCTTATTGATACAGGAAGTTCTCTGACATTCATAAACAAAAAAAATTTTGCACAAAATAATGACATCATTATTTACCCTAGTGAAGGTAGAATCTAAAATTTATATCAGAAGAAACAAAGAAATTATTAACCAAAGGTATCATTGAAAAAAGCAACTCTCCATGGCGAGCTCAAGCTTTAGTTGCCAAATCTGAAAATCACAAAGAAAGAATGGTTATTGACTATTCCCAAACTATAAACCGATATACTTATCTAGACGCATAACCACTTCCAAATATGGAAGATGTTGTTGCAGCCGTATCTAATTTTCAAGTTTTCAGTACTATAGATCTTCGTAGTGCTTATCATCAGATACCAATTCATAAATCAGACAGACTATATACAGCTTTTGAAGCTGATGGACAATTATACCAATTCACAAGAGTACCTTTTGTAGTCACCAATGGAGTGGCCTGTTTCCAAAGAGCTATCGATTCTGTGATTTCAAAGGAAAATTTAACTGGAGTTTATGTATATTTAGACGATGTAACCGTATGCGGTAAGACTTAACAAGATCATAATCAAAATCTTAAGAAATTCTTGGAAGCAGTAAGAAAATACAATCTAACTATCAACAAAGAGAAAAGTTCGTTTTCACAACAATCAATACGACTCCTTGGCTATTTAATAAAATATCGAACAATTAGACCAAATCCGTCTCGACTGGAATCTCTGCTGAATTTTCCTGTGCCAGATAATACTCAATCCCTACAAAGAGTTCTAGGAATGTTTTCTCACTATTCTAGATGGATACCACGCTTTTCTGAGAAAATTCATATTCTTGTAAATTAAAAAGCATTTCCTTCGAGCTCTGAAGCTGTTTCTCAGTTTGAAACAATTAAGAAAGATATCTCCAATTCTATTGTAACATCTATTGATCCACATGTTCCATTTGTTGTTGAAACAGATGCTTCAGATCATGCAATTGCAGCTTGCCTTACTCAAGCAGAGAGACCAGTGGCATTCTTCTCTCGAATGTTATCATCTTGTGAGCAAAAACACTCTCTGCTGTTGAGAAAGAAGCATACGTAATAGTAGAATCACTAAAAAAATGGCGACATTTTCTCGTTGGTAAAAAGTTCACTCATATAACGGATCAGAAATCGGTGTCTTTTATGTTCGATATGAAGCATACAAGTAAAATCAAAAACGAAAAAATTGAACGGTGGCGTTTAGATCTATCCTGTTATTCTTACGATATATTATATAGATCAGGGAGTAAAAACACTGTAGCTGATACCTTCTCTAGAATTTGTGGTTCTGTCAGTGAGAAAACGCTATTTGATCTTCATCAAGCTCTTTGTCATCCTGGTATAACCCGTATGGTGCACTGGATAAAGTCAAAAAATTTACCATACTCAATAGAAGAAATCCGTAAAATGACAGATGCATGCCCTATATGTGCTGAGATCAAACCCAAATTTATAAAGAAACAAGGAAAGTTAATTTAAGCTACACATCCATTTGAGAGACTCAATGTTGATTTTAAGGGACCTTCGCCCCTGTCGAACGGAAACAAGTACCTGTTGGCAATAGTTGATGAATTTTCCAGATTTCCTTTTGTTTTTGCCTGCGCTGATATGACATCAAATACTGTAATAAAATGTTTTGACCAACTCTTTGCACTTTTCGGCATGCCTTACTATATCCATTCAGATCAAGGAACAAGTTTCATGTCTAAAGATTTAAAGGACACCTACAATCAAGAGGAATTGCTACTAGTAGGAGTTCTCCATATAACCCAGAAGGAAATGGTCAGATCGAGCGTTATAATGGTATAATTTGGAAAACCATCACATTAGCTTTAAAAACGCGACAGTTAAACATTAATAAATGGGGGGAAGTGTTAGGTGAGTCTTTGCATTCTATCCGTTCACTGCTCTGCACAGCAATCAATTGCACTCACTCTTCATGAAAGAATGTTCAATCACATTAGAAAATCTACGTTTGGTAGAGCAATACCAACGTGGTTATCCAATCCTGGGCCAGTGTTGATTAAAAAGCATGTCAGGAATAATAAGTATGAACCGCTTGTCAAAGAGGCTGATTTGATTGAAGCTAATCCTGAGTATGCTTTAGTCAAACTGGCAGATGGTCAAGAAAGAAATATCTCTTTGAAATATATTGCACCTAGAGGAGAAATTCACCTTTTAGATAAATCAGTAAACCCTAGTTTGGATAAAGCAGCAAACCCCACTATGTCTGAAGATGATGACCAATCTCAACAATCGACTGATATTGAAGATGATGACAGAACTAATAAATTACCAAATTCAATACCCGAAATAAAAAGCTGTGAGAATAAAATAGTTGAACTATCCCAGCTTTTAAGACCAAAACGAAATCAGAAAATACCTAAATATTTAGAGGACTATGTAAGAAAATAATAGATGGGGAAAATGTTGTGATATTCATTATGAGGCTGTTTATTATTCACCTGTTTGTTAATTTATATCGTTATGCTAGAAGTCTTGTCAATGTCAGTTTATTTATTGTCAAAACTGTTTGCAAGATTTTGTTGAATAAAACTTTATCTTCTCAAGTCATCAGTTTTCTACAACAGTATGTCTGAATGATTCTCCTGTGATGGAACGCTATATGTGAATGCCTCCAATTAACTATCGTCGATTTTCTTTCAATTCATCGGTCACTTCCAGCATCATACTTTAGACATATATAAATATGTTCCACTTCATGTGGAGCGTTTGAATACAGGATCCCGTTCAAAATTGAGATTAGGATTATAAAATTTGTTCTCATTATATATATATATATATATATATATATATATATATATATATATATATATATATATATATATATATATATATATATATATATATATATATATATATATATATATATATATCCTCCACCTCCTTTTCTCCAATACATAAACTGTTCAACTGTATTAAAGCCATCATTTTGTCTTTGTAAAATTTTATGTCTCTACTCAGTACTTATACTTTTACACAGATTTCGTTCAGTTTCATCATCGTCTATTCACACAAAATAATACAAGCGTAATAAGATTGTACATCCTGTAAATAAACATTGGAAAACCCACAGAAGCTACAGGTGTTGCTTGTACGTGGTGGGAGACATGTAAGTGAATTTGATAGACTCCAATATTCAAAAATACTGACAATTAATAATAGTGGAATATAAATTTATGTAACAAAAAAAAACATATAAAAGTGAATAATTCAAAAGTATAAAATAAATATATACAGTATAATCAAAACCATTGGAGACGTGTGAATAGATATAAAATTGATCACAATTAGTGTAAATGAAAGAAATTGAGATTACAGTTAGACAATCTCAAGAACTTTGGAGACTTATCTATAAATATAAAATAAAATGAATCACATGGGGTATAATAAAATCACTCGGAAGTTGAAACAATCACAAAACCATTGGAGACGTGTAAGGATAGAAAAAAAATCACATGGGAGGTATAAATTACATTACTTACATGTTATAAATTGTCTTACGATCTATTAAAATTTGGCATATGAAATAATATTAAGACTAATGACAAAGTGCAAATATATTGTATACTCAGAATTGTATTAGGAGGGTGAAGGTGAGTACATATACTTTGTTTTTAATGTTTCTTTTAAGCTATTGCATATAGCTTTTATCGCGGGCTTTGAGTGCGGCGACCGAATCAAGAAAAAAAAACAAAAGATTTAGATTTCCGTAGTGGAAATTTAAAAAAGATTCAGATTTCCGTAACGGAAATCTAAAAAAAAACAAAAAACAAATACTGTAACGAAATATCCTGACACCCATGTAGCTCGGCCGAGCTTAAAATTGTCGAAATGTTTCGAAATGTTAACTTTGAACCTTTTAAAAGGTCGTGATGGCCCCAAACTGGGTCGAAAACTGTTTGGAATTTTTTAATTTTCGATAAATCGAATGACATTCACGTGAGAAGCGCGTAGCTCGCGAGTGCAAATTTACGGTACATAGAACGTCTTAACGAAGACTTTTCGCTCCATGTCGTTAGTTTATGAACGGGGCCAACTAAATAGCATAGTCTCGGGCCTCAAAATGTCGATTAAATAGGCAAATTTAATTAAAACAGTTTTAGGTATTCTCAGCTGTCACCTACTAGCAACTGACGTGCCACGTACGAAAGGGAATTTTCTAGCTACTTAAATATACCAAAAGCGGGTAAAAGCTAGCGGCCCATAGCCCAAAATACTTTATTACAACTGGCGCCGGCCGCACGGGGTTCGAAACGGCCCCAAATTAACAAAAGAGAGGTAAAATGTATAAACTCTAACTTACGTGCAGCGAGCTCCTGGAGGCATATGTCAAAATGTTTGCGTTCGTAGCTAATTACATAAGACGTCTGGCGTTCATGCAATTGTGTTTTTATACAATTCGAACCTTCTAATTTCGATAGGCCACGTGAAAATCCCGGAAGCGTTATCGAGATCTGAACGTTAAAACTTTCGTATAAAATTGTGTTTGCAAGTAACTGTCACCTTAGATAACTCTACTACCGGTAGTAGAGTTATCTATGCTTGTCACAGAATACTCTTCATAGAGATCAAGATGATACTCTTACGTGACGCCTTTTATGTTTCCCCTACGTGGTGTCTTTTGGTACTACACTATATGTTCAACAGTCGATGGAAAATTTGATTTTGAGGAAAAAAGTTCCTATTAACATATATGCAGGCGCTTAGTTTTTGAGATACAGGGTGTTGAAATTGAAACAAAAATTTCGTTTTTTGCAAATATCTCCGGAACTGTTTATCGTACAGAAAACATCTTTTGCGAACATTTTCTACTCATAGCAAGCTATGTTCTATGCGATCAAAAATTTTTTCTACTCATAATTCGTGAAGATTTTGAAGGGGTAGTGGATGTTTTTCTGCCCAACTTTTTCCAGTGGCGTAGTGCTATGCAATAGCATTACCGCGGCAGTCCCCGGGTGCCACACGTTTCATTTTTTTTTTTAATGTCATTTCGCAATAGAAGCTTTTAAATGGCATTATCAAATATTTGACCAATTCTTTCAAGTGGTTGACTTCTTATTAAATAATCGACGACTTTTTTAAATTGTGAAAGTGATTTTAGGGAATGTATGCTATCCGGTAGGGAGTTGAGTACAGTTGGTCCCAGAAAATTATAGGACCTCTGACCTACATTCTTGGATTCATGTGGTATGATATATTTATTTTTATGGCGTGTGATAGGCTCATGGTTTGGCCGACTGAGTTTTCCCTTAATCAATTTTAATGGATTCAGCACAAGTATCTTATGAAATAATTGTCTCAGATCGAGCATCCCAGATTCTGCATATAACTTGTCACTACTATAGCGGAGAGATTTGAGCAACATTAGTTTTAAGAATTTTCTCTGTTCACGTTCAATCGACGCAGGTAAGTTTTGGATACCCCTCCCCATCCTATTAGGCAGAATGTTAAATGACTTTGTACGAGACTATAATAAACTATTTTTTGTTTGTTTCAGGTCCAATCTGTTCTTAAGTTGGCGGAACTTATTTAGAATGTGCCTTAATTTTTCCAATAAATAATTTATATGGAAGTCCCATCTCAAATGAGAATCTATTAAAACTCCTAAATAGTTTATACAGGGTGTCCTCGAACTGCGTGACTAAAATAAAACCGAAGATTCTTTGATTCGAAAAAAATTTGATGAGCCTTTTTACTTTTGCCTCAAGTGTCTTGTTTAGCCGGTAGAGGGCTTCAAAGTTGCAAAAATAATTTTGTTTTTTCGGTATAACTTGAGAACGTGATCGAGGACTTTTACAACATTTGGCAGGTGAGTTACTGTCAATAATAGCCGTTTTTGAGAGCGGTGCATAGAGCCTTAGAGACCATAGAAATGGCTCAAACTTGAGGATGTAACGGGAAAAGTGTCCAGAACTTTTTTGTGGTCGATGTAATTCACTCTTTATTTTTTATGTAGATAGCTTATCTAGTTTGAAAACTTTTTTTACTCTTAAAAAATTTTGATAAAATCAACGGATTATCTTGAAAAAAATTATTTTCGAGTCTCTGCAATTTTGGCTTACTAATTTTACTTGATTAAAATAGCTTAGTTGCCTTTGCTTTTCTAATGTCATTTTGGCATTTGGAGAATTTATTCTCAAAACTGTCAGTTTTTACTTTGCTTTCCGTAAAAATTTTATAAAATTATGGCTCAAAATTTCACTAACACTGAAATGGTTAATATCTCGGTAAAACACGAATAATAAAAACAATAGAAATGGGGAAACGATGTGATTATTTAGGAAAAACAAATGCTAAATTAAAAGAAACAACAAACATTTTTGGGAAATCGCTAAGGCATCTATTGTTCGAAATGTTGCCCATTTTCCTGAATACACAAATTAATTCGTTTCAAGAAATTGGATTGAACTCTGGCTAGTACTTCAGGATCATTCTTCAATAAATCCGCTTCATGATTAATTCGTTGCAACAATTCCTCTCGTGTGTTTACTGGAACTGCATAAACTTTCGACTTCAAAGCGCCCCATAGAAAGAAGTCGCAGGGCGTCAAATCAGGGGAGCAGGCCGGCCAGTTCACTGGTGCATCGTGTCCTCTACCTATCCAGCGATCTGGATATTCCGCATTCAAATGTCGCCTCACAGCCAATGTGAAATGAGGAGGTGCACCATCATGGATAAACCAGGCCACGACGAATGTGTAAGGGCAAGTCTTCCAACAGTTCAAGTAGCCTTTGTTCCAAAAAGTTCAAGTAGTTCTCGCCGTTCAATCGATCAGGTATAACGGTAGGGCCAATAATAAAGTTATCCACAATTCCAACCCAAACATTGATTTTAGTTTGATTCTGAAAATATGTAACTTCCGTTTCATGAGGATTTTCATCAGCATTGAAATGTTCATTATGGAGGTTAAGAAGACCACATCTCGTGAAAGTATCTTCGTCCGTGAACAGAATTCTTCTACAAAAATTGGGGTTTGCGTTTTGTCTTTGGACAATAAGCCGACAGAAATCTAGCCGATGACCTGGATCCATGGGCAATAAGTCTTGAACTGTTTTAATATGATAGGGATACAACAGTTCTTCTTTCAGTACATTATGAACTAATGATTTTGAGGCTCCAATACGAAGTCCCAAACGTAGTGTGCTTATCCCAGGTTTAGTTTCAACCGCTTCCAGTATCGCTTCTTCGAGCTCTAACGTCCTTCTTGTCCGTCTGCGTCCAGTTTCTCTGCGATTTGCTTCAAATTTGCCAGTTTCGCGAAGGTTTGCCGATTTGGAATTTTGCGATGCGGATATCTTTCCCTTCTGCGGCCATTGTAACGACAAAGTCCATAAATCAATAACATATCAACCATTTCAGTGTTAGTGAAATTTTGAGCCATAATTTTATAAAGTTTTTACGGAAAGCAAAGTAAAAACTGACAGTTTTGAGAATAAATTCTTCAAATGCCAAAATGACATTAGAAAAGCAAAGGCAACTAAGGTATTTTAATCAAGTAAAATTAGTAAGCCAAAATTGCAGAGACTCGAAAATTAATTTTTTCAAGCTAATCCGTTGATTTTATCAAAATTTTCTAAGAGTAAGAAAATTTTTCAAATTAGATAAGCTAACAGGATCAAACAAGGTTAGTCGTAGTTTTAAAAATAAAACAGAAAGAAGTGACAAAGTAAATAAAAATCACAAAGAGACTCGGGTCTGTTATTATTGCCAAAAACCAGGTCATTTAAAAGTAGATTGTTATCGATTCAAAAGAGTTCAAGATCAGCAAAAGTCAGTTGGTACAGAATCAGCTAAATCTTTGATCGAGGGTAAAAGTAGTAACAAAGAAAGCTACACGACATTTAAAGCACAGGATCAGTCAGGCAGTGCGATTATCCGGGGTTGGTGCATAGATTCCGGAGCGACGAGCCATATGACAAATGACCGAAATTTTTTCTCATCGATTCGTAAAACCACTGCTACAGTTTTTCTCGCTGATGGTTCATCGGTGTCAGCAGCTGGAGTTGGAGAAGGCCTACTTCATTGCAATTTGCCAAAGGGAGGCAAACAAGTACAACTGAAAAATGTGCTGTATATTCCACAGTTGGATGATGGCCTAATTTCAGTCAAGCGCGTAACAGAACAGGGTTACCGAGTAATCTTTGAGAGGGACAAGTGTGGCATATACAAGGATCAGGAGATTATCGCAGAAGCAAGGAGCAACGGAAATTTATTCAGACTCGAAACCGTAATACCGACGACAGTTAACTTAGCGAAATAAGCGGTTTGTTTGCATCAGTGGCACCGTCGATTGGGCCACAGAGATCCAGTTGCGATAAAAAGATTGATCAATGAAAACTTAGCCACAGGAATCCAAGTATCTGCATGTTCGCAAGAGGTAGTTTGCGAAAATTGCTTGAAAGGGAAATTAACTCAGACTAAGTTTCCTGATAGCAATCGAAGAGAAGAGGCACCATTGAGACTAATTCACTCTGATTTGTGCGGACCGATGCAGACTTCAACGCCAAGTGGAAACAGATATTTCTTGACACTCATCGACGATCATTCACGTTTTACTGTAGTGAGACTGATCAAGTCCAAGGATGAGGTGGCAGGGGTTGTTCGAGAATATATTGCGCAGATGTCAACGAGATTTGAAAGGAAACCCATTGCCATTCGGACAGATAATGGTAAAGAGTATGTTTCTCAGGAGCTGAGGGATTTTCTGAAGAAAGAGGGTATACAGCATCAGGTCACCGTTCCTTATACTCCGCAACAGAATGGAGTTGCAGAGAGGAAAAACAGATCATTGACAGAATCTGCTGAATGCATGCTGCTGGACGCAGGACTTCACAATCGTTTCTGGGGAGAAGCAGTTCTTATGGCAACATATTTGCAGAACCGCTTGACAAATAGAAGCATAGACAAACCTCCGGTTGAGCTATTTACAGGTATGAAACCAGATTTAAGCCATCTTTGAGTTTTTGGATCGAAAGTTTTCTCACTAGTTCCCAAACAAAAACGAAGGAAGTGGGATGACAAGGCGGAAGAAGGCGTCCAGGTAGGGTACGATGGTAATACCAAAGGATACAGGATTTTAGACCCGAAAACAAGCAAAGTTTGGATCAGCAGATCGGTGCGCATAATTGAAAAAGGTACCGAACATCCAGTTTTGGTAGGCAGTACATATACCGAAGGGGTAATTGACATCATTCCACATTCTGCAGCTACAAGGGAAGGTGTTCAAGTTGATATGAGTGAAGCCGACGAAGATACACAGAATTCCGGAGAAGAAGTAACAGGGCACAGTTCTGATAAGTATGACGATGCACCAGAGAGTTCAGAAGTACAGATACGAGTTTCGAAACGAAGTAACAAGAATGTACCTCCAGTGAGACTTACATACAAGGTGCATGCGGACCATGTCAGGGAGCCGAAGTCGTGGAACGAAATGTTGCAGATGACACAACGTGAACAAAGTTTATGGTTTGCTGCAGCAGAACAGGAAATATTATCTCTCAATCAGTATAGAGTATGGGAATTGGCGGAACTGCCACCAGGAAAGAAATCCATTTCTTGTAAGTGGGTGTTCAAAGCGAAGTTGGACGGCAATGGTCATATCCACACTTATAAGGCTCGCTTGGTAGCCAGAGGTTTTTCGCAGATTTTCGGAGAAGATAACGACGAAACGTTCGCCCCAGTTGTTAAACATGAGACTATTCGAGTATTGTTCGTCATAGCTGCACTGAGAAGTCTTTGTGTTCGACAACTGGATGTCAAAAGTGCATATCTCAACGGTGAGCTGATTGAAGATATATATATGGAGCAACCACAGGGTTTCGAGGAACCTGGTCAGGAAAATAAAGTGCTGAAATTGCGAAAAAGCTTGTATGGTTTGAAGCAATCTGCTCGCGTTTGGAATAAGAGAGCAAGAGAAGTTTTCTTAGAGCTTGGATTTCAACAGGGGAATGCAGACCAATGTCTCTATTCGAGGAAGGAAAACGATGGAAGCATTACTTACGTTCTCTTGTATGTAGATGATGTTCTGGTGGCTGGTAAATCTGAAGAATCAACCGAGAAAGTTAGCAGAAAATTGCAGGATTATTTCGACATTAAGGACTTAGGTTGTGTTAGTCATTATTTGGGAATTCAAGTCGAACGTCAAGCAGATGGTTCATTTCTGCTCAATCAAAGAACAAAAATTACAAAAATGTTGGAGAACTACGGTTTAACGGAACCGAGACCTGCAGCTACTCCGATGGAAACTAGTTTTATGTCTGCAGAAACGAGTACCAGTACAGAGTTAGGAAACAACACGTCGTATAGAAAAGCAATAGGATCATTGTTTTATATTGCTACAGTGTCTAGACCAGACATTGCGGTTGCAGTTAGTCTACTCAATCGTCGTGTAGAGAAACCTACCCAACAAGACTGGAACGCTGTAAAGCGAGTGATGCGGTATCTCGCATCCACAGTTGATAAGAAACTTCGTTTATCCTCGAATGGAAGTTTAGAATTGAAATGTTTCGCAGATGCAGATTGGGCTGGGGACAGGACTGATCGAAAGTCTACAAGTGGTTATGTCTTCTTGCTTGGAGAAGGAGCAGTAGCCTGGTCAAGTAGAAAACAAGCGTCAGTTGCCATGTCTTCCACCGAGGCGGAGTACGTTGCTGCGTCGTTTGCTAGTAGGGAGTTGTTGTGGATCAGACAGCTGCTCGTGGACATGTATATTTCAGTTGATGGTCCAACAACTATGTACGAAGACAATCAAGGGTGTATTCGATTGATTGAATCGAGTAATTCAGGAGCTCGAACCAAGCATATTGATGTATGTTATCATCAAATTCGAGATCTACGTGAGAAGGGGATTATCGATGTGCTGTACTGTCCATCTAGCGACATGTTAGCTGATCTATTCACGAAGCCGCTAGCCAGAGAACCATTCCGAAGGATGTTGATCCTATTGGGACTACAATGATTAGAACCTGCGACAGCGAGAAGGGGTGTTGGAAAGCGCTTGCCGCAGATTCAACATTCCGCGTATAAGTTCTGATGATTCTGTTTGAGAATATTATGATATCACTTCAGGTCATCGCTAATGAAATTTATTGAATATTGGTTACGTCATCACCTTTTCTACGACTAACATAGTTTACGATCTATGATCACTGGCCAATTACATCGATCAAAACAGAGAGTTACACCCTCCCCCCCACTATACACGTTTCAACTATAGAGAAGACATTTATGTGACAACATTTTCAGTGTGAAAATGTCTTATAACTTAGCAGCACGCATTCGCGATTCTAATGTGGCTACATGGTCCATGATAAAAGAAGCTATTCATTCTGGAATACAGCTACCAACGCGTTCTAACAAATGAAGAACTATTGGATTGTTAAGGTTAACGTGGCAAAAAATATTATGTTAAAAGGGGTGCTATAATAAGATTGTTGCGGAATCGCGTTATCGAGTTACGTGGACTTTTTTTTTGATGAAATTTATCATGATGAAATATTGTAAGTATGAGGAATTCTATGAACAACATTGTGTGGAATTGTTAAAAACAAAGAATAACCAATTGATACATCAACAGAAGATTTGAGATCTTGAAACAGACCGCTTTGGGTCGGTTTTTATTGGCCCAACTAGCTCAAATTAAAGTAATTAATCTCAGGGCTCGTAGTGAAACGTGCCCTGTGATTCTAGACTTGTGCATTGCCTGAGCGCCAACTGCTTAGAAATAACTACAAAAATAAATGAATTCACAGTCAAGAATACAGGCGCTATGAGATGGTTTCATAGTTGATGGAAATTCAGAAAAATAATACAAGTTCAACTTAACAATTTGGTTTATTCCAAACGGAATTTGGTAATAAATTAATGAAAGTACAATTTTGATATTACATAAATTAATTGAATTTAATTACACAAAAGAAATGAACATCAATTTCAGTTAAGAGATTGAGATTAAATATTTAATTGAAGAAAAAAATTATCTAATGTTGAGAATTAAAATGAACCTCAAAATAGGTTCTATAAAATTAGTGGAATACAACTTCAGTTGAATAACACAATCAGAGAAATGAAATTATGGTCATTCAAACTAAAAAATGTTACCCTCCTTGAAACTTGATGGATCCGGATGTCGGTCCGGCCAGGAGATTCACAAAACCGTCTCGAAAAGAAGAAGAGAGGCACCTCAGTTGTTCTTACCCTGTAATTTCAAAAAACGAACAGAACCTGGCCTAAGTTCAAAGGACGAGCAACACAGTCAATTGGAATAACCATGCGATTCCACAACTGACTATGTTATCTTCCCGAAATGTAATAACACTATTACAAAATTGAAATCTTGAAGAGATATCAATTTAGACAACAATCTAAATTAATCTGAAAGAATTAAATTATTACAATTGATACTTAAATTAGCAAATAATTAAATGTGACTGAAAGGATAATAATTAAAAATGAGACTGAAAGGATAATAATTAAAATGTTGGAATTTGTCAATTAGCACAAATCTGAATTAATTGAATTAAATTGCACATAAGAATTGACGTTTGTAATTTATACTAAACTCTAAATGAGCATAGCAGACATGATTATTACGTATTCAATAAGCAGTAATTGAATACCTACTTTATGATACCCGCACAATAATTATTGCACGTTTTAAGTCTGATAAGACATACCTTGCGTTCTCATGAACCAGGTCTACAAAATGGCGATTCAAAAGAATCACTCAAAACTACCACGTGCTAAATGTGGGGTTAAACGCAAAGGGGACAAGAAAATACTATCACTGTAATCTGCCTACGTCTCGTTAGAATGTTTGCGTATAAAAATTACAAATATTTATGCAGAGATGAAAAAGATTATGATTGAAATATGCTAAACGCAAATTGATTGCGTGCAGTGTCGTAAGGTACGATGTTAATTACCTCCACTGAAAAATAACCTAATCAGGGACTGAACAGTATTCTAATTACAGAAACAGATCAAATAAAAGGGATCCCTGAGGTTTGTTATATTTCAGTAGCAAAATTTACAAAATGATTAAAAAACAGAAAATTATTGAAAATCAACGTACCTAGATCAACACTGTCACGACAATGACCGATTGAGATTTCCGTTCTGATATCTTCCCCTCCACACGATAGTGGCGCTATCGAATCTGCGGAAACTAATTTCAATAATCAATGTTATTGAAGGCATAGATGTCACTGAGATATCATCGGAAAAGATTCCTAACCGAAAAGAGATCTTATCTGTTCATTACAGAGTTCTTTACAAAACACGTAACGGCGACCCGTTACAATCTCCAGTATTGGCGGTGAAAGAACAAGCCGAGGAAGAGTGTCGAAGAGCAGTAGATATACACCGCTAGTTCTACGATCAAGAACCAAGATGGCGGCCATAGGGGTGTCGGTGATAAGGAATGGATGTGTGTGATAAGGTGTGAGATAAGGATATGTTGTTTGTAAGAGTATACAGGGTGCGTACAAAAAGTGTGTCACATGTACAGGGTCACGTGACTATCACGAGGCAGCTGCCATCGAGTATACAGGGTGCGTACAAAAAGTGTGTCACATGTACAGGGGTCATGTGACTATCACATGACAGCTGTCATGGCGGACCTAAGGTACAGATTGCTTCGTGGAGATGTCACCACCACGTGACAGCTGTCATGGTGGACCTAAGGTACAGATTGCGTTGTGGAGGTGTCACCACCACGTGACAGCTGTCATGGCGGGCCTAAGGTACAGATTGCTTTGTGAAGATGTCGCCACCAAGTGACAGCTGTCATGGCGGACCTAAGGTACAGACTGCTTCCTGGAGGGGGCTCCGCCACCTCTAGGAAGCAATCTGTACCTTCGGTCCAAAAGGTACAGGCTGCTTCATGAAGGTGTCCTCACCACTGTCAACACAACCACATGACAGCTGTCATGGTGGACCCAAGGTACAGACTGCTTCGTGGAGGGGGCTCCGCCACCTCTAGGAAACAATCTCTACCTTTGGTCCAAAGGTACAGGCTGCTTCATGAAAATGTCATCACCACGTGACAGCTGTCATCGAAGGTACAGACTGCTTCGTGGAGATGGCGCCACCAAGTGACAGCTGTCATGGCGGACCTAAGGTACAGATTGCTTCGTGAAGATGTTACCACCACGTGACAGCTGTCATGGCGACCCTAAGGTACAGGCTGCTTCGTAGAGGTGTCACCACCACGTGACAGCTGTCATGGCGGACCAAAGGTACAGGTTGCTTCGTGTAGGTGTCACCACCACGTGACAGCTGTCATGGTGGGCTAAAGGTACAGGCTGCTTCGTGTAGGTGTCACCACCACATGACAGCTGTCATGGTGAGCTAATGGTACAGGCTGCTTCGTGTAGGTGTCACGTGACAGATGTCATGGTGGTCCGAAGGTACAGGCTGCTTCGTATAGGTGTCACCACCACGTGACAGCAGTCATCGAAGGTACAGGCTGCTTCGTGTAGGTGGCGCCACCAGTTCGGCTCGTCCGACTCGTGCGAATCCAAGATGACAGGCTGCTATCACAGGGCAGAGTCACAGCATAAAGGTACAGACTGCTTCGTGGAGGTGTCGCCACCAGTTCGACTCGTCCGACTCATGCGACTCGTACGGTTTTGGAATCACATGATCTGTCACGCGGTGAGATATGGTGTCTGTCACTTCGACGGAGTGTCTGTCACAAGTTGTCATGGTGGCTATCACGTACCATAGAGCTGAAGGTTATAGAGCTAACCTAACTCAAAACCATAGAGCATCATGGTGGTGGAAGGAGTTGTCATGGTGTCTGTCACGTGAGGTCTTCATCGAGGTGTCATGTCGCGTCTTGGAGGTCGTGACGTGGTGGATCCATGAAGCATCTGTCACGCGAACTGTCATGACGGATCTATGAATGTCAACCATAGCTTTAAAGGTATCAAATGAAAAGTCTTGATATGCAGAATGTTAATTTTATTGAATTGAAGATCCTGCGATCATAGTTTACGAACGATGATGACGGAACGGGAGGCATTTATTGTTTCAATCCGGCGACCATAGTTTACGAACGATGATGACGTCACTGCTTCGAACCGATGACAGTAACTGATTCAATCCGGCGACCATAGTTCACGAACGATGATGACGTCATCATCGTTCACGAACTATGATGGTCAGATGAGGAATGAAATGCGAGTAATAATAATGATACTCTATGAGTAAATGTGAAAAGTTGGAGGTTATGATAAAGATATCCAGTAAGTTTGTAAATGTGTCATTATGCATATATCTTTTGAAGAATACACACGTATACTTCGAAAATTTGTGGAGAAAGTTCATGAACTAAGAAGAGACTTGAATTTTTACGAAGATAAAATGAAAGTTATAAGACTGTTGAATACATTTACAAGTGCAAAAAGTGAAGATAATGATGGGAGTGGGGATGTTAAAAACAAATTTCGTGATTCTAACCACAATTCTGAATGGTATCCTATACGCGAACGTTCCCCAACACGTTGAGCGCATTTATATTTGTCTGAAGGATGTTGCAACCGATGGTGGTGGGGGGGTGTAACCGTACCGAATGGATTCCGATGAATTTTAGAAAAATCAACGATAATCAATTAGAGGTATTCGCATTCAACATTCCTCAAGATAATCGTACCACCATACATTATAAACTTAAACTTTTATTCTTTGACCGGAGTGAGGGAGATATGGCTGAATGGCAATTGCTCCAACAATCATCATGTTTACCACATGTCATACAAAAGACAATATCAACACCATCCACACGTACATCATCCTCACTAGACGAAGAAATTTCTAAAATTTTCGCAATTTTGTATGCAATTTTATCTTCTTTATCAGTACTAATGTTGAAAATGTTTGTTAAATATGTAAAGAAGGCTATTTACCATGTAAATAAATGATTGTATGAAGATATAAGTGTTTTAATAAAACAAAAGGAATGATAATTATAATAATATATTGACATTATCATTTGCTAGTTCATAAGCTTTATTTTTGTGATTGATAACACATTCTATCAATGACTCGATGTTGATATCACTAATCAATTGTTCACCCCCCTCTTCTTCTGCGGCATGAATAATATTTCCTCTTGCATACCATTTCAAATCGCGGCGGAAATTCTGTTTCACTTCGTTACCAATATCGATAGCATGAGATATGTTAGACCATTTACGTATTAATCGCATTCCTCGATTTTGTAATTTTCTGTCGGCATCACGCCAACCATCCTCCTGTCGACGCATTAGGTACCATTCTGGTGTCATATCATTCGATGTTCGATATAATCCTAAATAATATATATTATATAAATTTTATTATAAAAAACAAAGTAATTACCTAAATTTCGTCTCTTTCCGAAATTTATAGGAGGTGGAACAATATTTGGTGCAATGTTATTCCGTAAGGTGATAACATTCATTTGAATTTGTTGAGATAAGCGTTGAGATCGTTCTTTCGCAAGACATTCACGCTCCTCAGCTCTTTGACGTTCTTGTTGTTCATAGAATTTCTCGTACTCACAATATTTCATCATAATAAATTTCATTAACGAAAACAGTTCACGTAACTCGATGACTTTAGGAGTTCGCATTTGCATCAATAATGATTCGAAATCAATAGCACCTAGAACATAATATTTCTTTCGTGCATCAGTCTTATCACAAATTTCTAAATGGTGTATATGAGGGTTTTTCCTCAACAATCTTGTTATAACACCCTTTTTAGCATGATATTTTTTGCCGCGATAACCTAACCAATCCAATAGATCTTCATTCATCAGAACGCGTTGGTTTAGTTGAATATTCCAAAATAAATAGTTTCTTTTATCGTTTCTTATATCGATCCCAAATTTTAGACACACTTCATTAACTGTTAACTTGATAAAATTGTTGGTGGACCATGTAGCCACATTTGAATCACGAACGCAGGCTGCTAAGTTCATTTTTATAACTGAACATTTTCTGAAATGATTCTCTCTTACATACGTGAGAACGTGAACGTGAATAGTGAGGGTGGGGGGTAACTCTCCGTTTCGTTGTCATTGCAAACGTTGATAACTGACTAATAACGTCACTAGTTGTTTCAATTTGTTTCATTTCCAGCAACCGACTACCATAGTTTACAAACTATGATCGTCGGATGTTTACATCACCACTTACCGTTTGAGAAATAAAATATCAAATATAATAATAATAATAACATTTATTGGGAAAGATACATTTTGATAGTACATCATCTAGAACTAAAATTATAACATTATGATTCATCACCTGGTTCTTCACACTAAATTCCGAACTGATCCTGTAATCGGAGAATACTCCATTATACGATCGTTAATGATGATGCAATAAGCCCTGGTGTTTTTGGGGAAATTCAGGAAACTTTCCATCTCTAGTTTGATGTCAACTGTTGATGACTTTATAGCATCGTTTTGTTTTGAACAGTCAATCACAAAAATTGCTCTATTCTTGAATGCTATATAATCTAACATGGGTTCCCTTATTATTTTATTTGAAAATGATTTCTGGAAATCATAGTACATCTGGTATGCTTCCACGTATTGCTGGTCGGTGAAATTCAATTTCATTGCTTCATATGGATAACACTCTGAATTCAAGTATAATTTTACATTTAGCAAGTTTATATTATCGAAATATGCACTGTGCTTAACAGGATTATTTTTTCGATCAGTTTGGAAAGCTAGAATCACATATCTAGGACGTTCCAAATTCATTGATGTTTTAACAGCCCAAATGTCACGAGTGCTCTCCTTCATCAACGGATTTTCATGTAGATCCCAACTACGGAATGGAATCAAAATAGGCTTCTCAGCACTCAAATTCCCCAACATTTGAAATTTAACTTGATCACTTGGAAACACATGTCGCACTTTTAATGCTATCGTCTTCACATTTATTTTAGCCGTTTTCGTGCCTGTGCTATTAGTATAGCAATCGTTATCGGTTCGAGACCTTATCAAGCGCAGCTTATGTTTTCCACTCAAAACTTTGTTATAGTCAATGAATAGGCCTAGTAGAAAATTCAACGGTATCCATAAATTGATTTTATTATTGTAGACTGAACTCAATACATCCTTAAATGACCATCCAGAAATAGCTAGAGGTATAGATTCATGTTTGGCATATGTTAGATAAGCTCTGATGGTGCTGACAATACCAGGATCACGTACTTTGTCTATCTCTTTTCCATTCAATTCATAACTGATATATTCGAAGAGAAACGCTCCGAAATTATTCGTTAGTTTACATTCACCATCACCACTTGCTTCTGGCTGGAATTCTGCCTCGATGAATAAAGCAGACGAGGCCAAATCTACCAACACATCTTGTTGATTGATTAATATCTCAATTTCATCGCTGTTGCCAAAAGATGTTGTGTGAGGATAGTAGGTATGAGTTTCTTCTCGGATGATGTCTTCATTGAAGTTTGGCTCGTTGAATATTCGAAGTTTTTCCGACATTGTAACCAAGGGACTTCAAAAAATTTATATTTTCCAATGATAGTGATGCAGAAGCAACCTTCTCCCTTGAACTCGTTGTAGATAATGACTGATGACCACTATGGGTATGTCTTTTATTGCTGAAATCCAAACCCATGTTCTCAAGTGATGGCTACTGCAACAACAACCTTCTCAGATGAATTCTTTTCATATAATGAGTGGTGGTGAGTATTGGATTATTATTTATTGTTGGAAGCCATAATCCCTAGCGGTCTTTTTCAACTCCAACCGTATAATAATTTCTTCTCCACGAAAATTTACCCGTTTCCAATTCTGATCTAAAATATTCAGTGTGATGTTATCGAAGGACGTCTTGCTGATGACCGGTAGATAAATAAGATTCTTCGGCTCTATATCAATGGAAAACCCAGGTGGTACAAGAGGTGAGAACTCATATATCGTATGAGCTATCTTATTGTTATAATATGCTCCTGCGCTTAAGTTACACTCGACACGTATAGTTTGAACTTTGATTATGTTTATAGGTCGATCAGATACGTGTAGTTCACGAGATGTCAATTTCTTTTTGCTGAATCCCAACAGTTCGCTTATACTATCTTTAGGAATAAAATTCACATCAAAATCACTCTTCAGCTCTGTGTGTAGAGTGTTGTTGTTAGATTTTATTGATAATTTCCGGTCACGTTCTTTTTGCTTCACTCCTATCCCGCAAACTGCACTTTGTATGAAATCCTCGATGTCTGTCAACTCGTAGGACCCCGTAGGTATAGTTACTACTTCTTCCTCACCCTTCACATTTTTATAATAAAATTTATTAAAACCTTCTTCAATGTTCGGAATGCTATTGTACGTATGCAAGCCAACAAGTGCGATAGAATAATATGAATGAGGATCTAGTTCTATAGGTGGGTGGAAATCTACAGATAAGCGGGAGCTCTTACCCGTGATAGTGAACGTCTGAGACATGATTGATGAAAACTTTACCAACAATCTGTTTATATACTAATAAATGCAGGGTTAGTCGAGCACAACTGAAGAGTTAGAGAGGAAATCTAAACATAACTGACCACAATTATAAGTGTTATATTGTTGAAAATTATCGTGATTGAATAATATCTTACACTTTTTGAAATAATCCACTAGTTCGCGAGGGGGGCGTAAATTGCCAAAACTATCATAATATAAAACTGTATCACCGACTTTATTAAACCCAACCCAGTGAGTGCCTCCATTGTCCGAGCTATCTAAATTAACTATTCCACGCTCGTTTTTCCATGGTCCGTTGGATGGCAGTTCATCACGCATAAATACTCCTCTAAAATGGGGAATTTTCAGAGCTTTTGCTAGTTTTCGTAGATCGAGATCGGTCAGAGGTCTTCTGGGTAGGTTTACTGACAGTTTTTTGGATGTTTATTTAAATATAGACCAAGACCTTTGCGATACTTTTTCAAATATAGACCAGATCCTTGTTTTCCCAAAGCTATAGCTTCCATTGTTTTATTATGTCTTTCCGTTTCCTCCAAGATTTTCCGAGCTGCTTTGCTGTCGTTGACGGCCTTAGCGATGCCTGCACAACCTCCCGCCAATGCTCCAGCAGCTGATAAGCCGGCAAACAGAGGTATTAAAAATGGTAGAAATCCTCCAGTCTTTGGAATAGGAATTACTCTTGGTAACCGAACATTTTTCCGACCACCTGCTTTTTTGAATTGTTTTCGTGCAACTTTCAACGCTGTTTGGGATGTTTTCTTCAGATTGGATGAGTCAAACTTATTCTTCATAACTTTTCTCACCCCATCGACAATTGCACTTCCGAACCCAACCTTCTTTCTCATACCCATCCCCAATTTCCTCTTTGCCTTCATAATTTTATTTACACCGAAAGCGGCAACCCTTTCTCCAAATTTTGTGTCTTTAGATTTGACACGTTGCCAAGCAGCGTTCTCTAATATTTTATCCGCCTCGTGACGTCCTTCCAAACTAGCGTTTCGCAGATATGAAATATCGTGTTGGCGGCAAGCTTTATCGAGTGGATTGATACCTGAATCTCCTCTTCTCAACCGTTCTTCTAATTTTGTACCGGGACCACAGAATTGATAACCAGGAATATGAAGTTCAAACGGGAGCTTGTTTATAAGCGTATTGAGAACACCTTCTCCTACGTACGCTTCCATACAGACTGATGAAAATTCAAGATTGCACCGTTATTTAACGAGGGGAGGGAGAAAGACCAAAGATCTCAAAATTATATTTTTTATTAATTTCAAAATTTTCTCAATACAAAAGACTTAAGTATAATCTTAACAATATATGTTTCAAATATTATAATCTTCACTCTTGATTCACCCTCATATTCACGGAATTTTGTTCTATTATAATAACCATACCCTCGAGTCAATAATATTCCAGCTATTTGCTTGTTCCTAATAATCTCCAAATGGTTAATGATGGGTTCATTGAACGAGATCCGAATTATTGATCCAACTGTTGTGATTATTATCTAGACCCAACCATTTCACATACTGTTGACCCCTCCTCTTTCGTAATATTTTTTCGACTAAATACACATCGGGTTGTTTTGTTTTCTGTAATTCTTCCTCGTAGAAACAGCCGCTGATTGGTGCGTTGGTCATATCTTCTAGTAGATATGTGACCGGGTTGGTAATTTTTACTTTGATGATTTTAAATAATTCCGTACTCCAATTGGGCGTAAATCCCTTCTCAAATATATGTTTAGCCTTACTTATTCGTACCACATCTCCAACGTTGTATTTGTGAGGCAGAGCTAACTTGATGTGTGAGTAGGATCGTTTCAATATCTCGCTCTCAGTCTGTTTCGTCACTTTTATTGGAGCCATATTTATAGTACTATGTTTACGTTTATTATATTTTTCTGTGGTTTCTTCAAGTATATCAAGCCATTTGTATTTCCCGCTAAGACTGAAATGTTTGTAGAGCGCTTCTTTTAATGTTCGAATGACACGTTCAGCAATGGCTGCTTTTTTCACACTATACGTATTATAATGATTGATATTATGTTTCTTCATTAGATCGTTAAAGTGTTTATTGAAGAATTCTTTTCCCTGATCGCTTTGCAGATTCCTAGGCTTACGATGTCCTTCTAACAATATAGAACTGACCGCTTTCCGAACCTTTTCGGCTGATTTCGTTTTCAGCGGGCGTGTCCATAGAAATTTCGAGAAACAATCGATCATAACCAAAATTTATTTGAATCCTCTATTTTCACGAGCGTAATTACCCATTTCAGCCAGATCCATTTGCCACAAATCATCCAAACCTTTTATGATCGTTCTGCGTCGTTTGAAATTCTTCCTACTCGGCTTATGAAGCTCATGCACAACTTGTTCTCTACTCATCTTATCAATGTGGAAATCTAGTGTAGAATTAATTTTTTGGGTATATTCACAGGATTTGGAGATATACGTTTCACAGAGCCCTGCTTTGTTGTTGTTGTGGATGATGAGGGTCTCTTCTTAGAAGGTTCCACAGATGTCATCCGTCGTTCTAACGCCTCCACTTTACTAGTAATGTCATTTAGACGCATGTTCACACTGTTAAATGTGTTATTGATCTCTTTCAATTCATTTCTGTTTTCCCTCACACTATCACTGATTGTTTTATACTCTGATTTTAAATAGATCCCCATTCCATTATATTTATTCTGAATGTCCATCAGATGTTTATCAATGTTGAGAATAACCTTCTCATTCGTTAATTTATGTTCATCCAGATCCTTGTTGATATCTTTGATTAAATTATCAACCCTAACATTGAAGGTATCTTTAAGACTGGTTTCCGTTTTCAGATTCAGTTTGTGTGTTAATTTATCAACATATACTTTATTTGCAACATCTCCATCATCATTCGGTGATTTTACGTTGCACAATCTACGATTTTCCATATCATAACTTCCATCGCTCGTTAGGAATAATCCTTGTCCGTGAACTTGTTTGAAATTATTAGTAAATACATTTGTATCATATATCCACATGGAAGAGGAGGCTCTGCCAAACTTATCCATTGAAACCATCTTTATAACTGTGATGAATTTGTCTTACACCTGGTTTTTGTTCAATTACCCCTGCCTCTATCAATTCTTCTATTATAGAGATTATCTCGTTGTGATGATTATGGTTACCTGCATGCGAGGATGCAACAAGAAGTCTCAGTCTATCCACAATTTCGTTAACGTCATCCCAATAAACATATTCGATAGGTTTCTCGTTATATTCAAGCATATCATTTTTGATATATGCACTTCCAGTGTATGTTTTGGCTCTGGGTTTTTTCATGGAATTAATCAAAGGTTTCAGTACATTTTTGTATTTTACAATGTTTCTTATTCGATCAGCTGGATCGTTATTACGTCTATGGGCACTAGTCATTTCCATCATTTGACTGTAATTTTTCCCATCTTCCACAGTGTAAGTATCAGGTAGAACATCTCTGTAAAATATCAAATTATACAGTCCTGTGGTACCCTTGAACGGAGTACCCTTGATAATTATATTACTCTCACTATCAATTTCTATAGGTTGATTACCCATGAACCATTTGTCTAAAGTTGAATTATATTGCAATCCCATTCTATCATCGTATTTCTTGACATCATCATCCAATAGGAATCCTTCCAAGTAATAACGTGCTAATGTGGGGTATTGTTGCAGAAACTCCTCTGTAGCCTCTGCATTATCTTTCTTATGTTTTCTGAATTCTTCACGAATCTGATCGATAGTAGGTTCGAGGGTAAACACATCCTCCTCAGTATTTTGGGGGTTATATACGAACTCTTCCCCTTCAGTTACAATATTTGGAATTGGTATGTTCTCCATTTGTGTTGCTATAGAAACAATACTTTTAGGTTTAACCAACGAATTTTGTTTGATTATTTCAGCATTTTTCGCAATTTCCTCCAGAGGTTTAGATACATTCCTGAACATATTATCTAGAATCTCATCATTTTCAGCTTTACCCAATTTCACAGCCATATATTTTTTCCTCACAACGTTTGCTAACTCCCAAATTTTTTTCTTCAATTGTTGTTTTTCTTTAAGCATGTTACTCACACCCACGTCCATGCTGAGCGGGTTGTCTATTTCAAATGAAAGTATATATACATGTTAGATGTATATATAACTATCAAAACCTTTGCGATAACGTCCTTTGTTCATATCACAGTCTTTGTTTATCATAAGGAATCCATATTTATCTTTCCAACATACGCTACATATCTCTTTGAATTTTTCGAGTGACATGTCGGTATTTACATGATCGGTGAATATATGTTTCAAATTGAGCTCATCCTGTTTGAAAATAATCAAGCAATTGGCATTATCGCGCAATCCATGTTTTGGACATTTAGCAAAAGACTGGCAAAGATAGAAACTATCAATTGAGTTGTGTCTCCCTCTTGAAAAATAAGCACGAATTTTCTCCTGTTTCTCAAACATCACGTCATCGAATATTATGATTGAATTAGGCCTCGCTTCTGTGGGGTCTATGACCTCATCATTTTCGGTACAAGGAAAATATCCAAGCCCCTCAATTTTCTTCAATGTCTCCTTTAGTAACTGGTATTTTGGTTGGTGTAAAGACTTTGAATATATGTACACGTTTTCAAATTTCAGACCGTTTGCATCTAACAATAGAGATAACATCACATTTGTTTTCCCACAATTACTTGGACCACAGATTATTGTTCGTAGAGTATTAGGCAGAAAAGAGCTGTGACGTTGTGGTTGTTCAACATTCTCATTGCTTGACCCTAAGTTCATAATACTCAACGAGTCTTTTTGCTTAACAATCTTCATCATGCCTGAAGGCGAATCGAAATCATAATGAAACATATGTTAATAAGCATTTGTTTATATACTAGTTGATGATGTTATATTGTGTATGTCTGATCACGCGGTTAGGTACTTCTACGCTTCTCTCAAAATCAGGTATCAAATACGTGTTAAATAGGTATGAATGATGGAGCACGTGCTAAACACGTGTCTGAGTATTGAAGCATGTGTCTGAATACATGTCTGAGTAGAGCATGTCTCTGAATGTTGAAGCACGTGCTTAACACGTGTCTGATTATTGAAACACGTGTCTGAACATGTGACTGAACACGTGTCTTAATGTTGAAGCACGTGTCGGAGTGTTGAATCACGAGATAAAACATGTGCATGAATGTACTACCTATTCACTTTTTACACCTTATGTATTCAACAGTCTTATAACTTCAATTTTACAGTGTGATGAATAATGAGTAGATATCATTATTATTACTCGCATTTCATTCCTCATCTGACCATCATAGTTCGTGAACGATGATGACGTCATCATCGTTCGTGAACTATGGTCGCCGGATTGAATCAGTTACTGTCATCGGTTCGAAGCAGTGACGTCATCATCGTTCGTAAACTATGGTCGCCGGATTGAAACAATAAATGCCTCCCGTGACGTCATCATCGTTCGTAAACTATGATCGCAGGATCTTCAATTCAATAAAATCAACATTCTGCATATCAAGACTTTTCATTTGATACCTTTAAAGCTATGGTTGACATTCATAGATCCGTCATGACAGTTCGCGTGACAGATGCTTCATGGATCCACCACGTCACGACCTCCAAGACGCGACATGACACCTCGATGAAGACCTCACGTGACAGACACCATGACAACTCCTTCCACCACCATGATGCTCTATGGTTTTGAGTTAGGTTAGCTCTATAACCTTCAGCTCTATGGTACGTGATAGCCACCATGACTACTTGTGACAGACACTCCGTCGAAGTGACAGACACCATATCTCACCGCGTGACAGATCATGTGATTTCAAAACCGTACGAGTCGCATGAGTCGGACGAGTCGAACTGGTGGCGACACCTCCACGAAGCAGTCTGTACCTTTATGCTGTGACGTCACACGTCTGCCCTGTGATAGCAGCCTGTCATCTTGGATTCGCACGAGTCGGACGAGCCGAACTGGTGGCGCCACCTACACGAAGCAGCCTGTACCTTCGATGACCGCTGTCACGTGGTGGTGACACCTATACGAAGCAGCCTGTACCTTCGGACCACCATGACATCTGTCACGTGACACCTACACGAAGCAGCCTGTACCATTAGCTCACCATGACAGCTGTCATGTGGTGGTGACACCTACACGAAGCAGCCTGTACCTTTAGCCCACCATGACAGCTGTCACGTGGTGGTGACACCTACACGAAGCAACCTGTACCTTTGGTCCGCCATGACAGCTGTCACGTGGTGGTGACACCTCTACGAAGCAGCCTGTACCTTAGGGTCGCCATGACAGCTGTCACGTGGTGGTAACATCTTCACGAAGCAATCTGTACCTTAGGTCCGCCATGACAGCTGTCACTTGGTGGCGCCATCTCCACGAAGCAGTCTGTACCTTCGATGACAGCTGTCACGTGGTGATGACATCTTCATGAAGCAGCCTGTACCTTTGGACCAAAGGTAGAGATTGTTTCCTAGAGGTGGCGGAGCCCCCTCCACGAAGCAGTCTGTACCTTGGGTCCACCATGACAGCTGTCACTTGGTGGCGACATCTTCACAAAGCAATCTGTACCTTAGGCCCGCCATGACAGCTGTCACGTGGTGGTGACACCTCCACAACGCAATCTGTACCTTAGGTACACCATGACAGCTGTCACGTGGTGGTGACATCTCCACGAAGCAATCTGTACCTTAGGTCCGCCATGACAGCTGTCATGTGATAGTCACATGACCCCTGTACATGTGACACACTTTTTGTACGCACCCTGTATACTCGATGGCAGCTGCCTCGTGATAGTCACGTGACCCTGTACATGTGACACACTTTTTGTACGCACCCTGTATACTCTTTACAAACAACATATCCTTATCTCACACCTTATCACACACATCCATTCCTTATCACCGACACCCCTATGGCCGCCATCTTGGTTCTTGATCGTAGAACTAGCGGTGTATATCTACTAAGAGCTGAGGAACGTGAACGTCGAGCATAACATGATCGTCTAAAAGATGAAACTGAACGTAAACTAGCTGAGGAACGTGAATGTTGTGCGAGAAAACGGTCTCAAAGTTTGTTTCAACCAATTCAAATGAATGTCGTCGCCTTACTGAAAAACATAGTGCCAAATATTTTTCCACCTTCGGTACATTTAGGAAAAAGACAAAATTCAGGTGACTACTGTGTTTTTGTAATATAATTTTTTTCATCAATTGCAAGGTGTTATCAAACATTGAATAAAATGAGACCTAATACGTCGACAGGAGGATGGTTGACAGAAAATTGCAAAATAGAGGAATGCGATTGATACTCAAATGATCGAACATATCTCATGCTGTTGACATTAGTAACAAAGTGAAACAGAATTTCCATAAAGATTTAGAAAGGTATGCTAAAGGAAATCTTATACGTGCCAAAGAAGACGAGGGAGATGAACAATTGATTACTGACGTCAACATCGAGTCATTCATAGAACATGTCAAAGTCAAAGTTAACTATGAAATACACTTGAGTCAATTATATATATTTCGTTATTAGGAAAGAGCAAGTGATTGGATGTTAAAGCACTTCATTGAAACGGGTAGTAATCATCGACCGCCGATCACAGTTCGTAAGCTATGATCGCCGGCCAATATAGTGAGAGCATTGATGAGTGTAAAGGAGTATTCAAATTTTGTTATTTAATGTACAAAATGAGGCCAACAATTATCATGTTTATGAACAGTATGTTAAATATTTTGATGTTTTCTTTCAGCTCAAACTGTGGGCAAATGTCAGGACATTGTAAGTAATAGAACATTTATACATTTGTTGAATATGTATAGATGGACTGTTAGTCTAGGAGCCAGAGCGATATTGATGGTCTGAACATTAACCCGATGGCACTATGGTTTATCGTCAGAGGACGTTTTAATGACCAATTCATCTCACAGACCAAATTTTAGCCGGCTGCCAGATCTAGAGATACAGTCCTTGCAATTTTTTTAATTTTTGACTGGAGGTTAACCCTTTTCAAGTTGCGGTTACTTAAAAAGCTTGCCATTCTTATACGCTTCCACCATATGCCATCATTTTTTATCGTGGCCATTTATCAGGCTGACCAGTTAAAATTGAACCGAAAATGGACTGCCAAACCTGGTAGAAAATGTTCATTGGTGTTGGCAATTGTTAAGATACTCTATCGCTATGCCATCAAAAGTTATCGGTTCATTTCAGAGCAATTGGCCATTATTTGGACCAACAATGGTTTTTTTCTCATTTTGTGGCTGAACCTTGCGGATTACAAAGCAGCATGATGGCACCATGTTGAATATTGGAGGTCAAATAAAGATTTAAAATTATTGCCATCACTCCTTGCATATTTCGAACCCCCGAATCCCCCTAAAACCACCCCTCAAAAAAAATATGAATAATATGGATAATGATAATATGACCAATTTTTTGATAAATCAGTCAATTATTGAGATTCTGGCTGGGTTTAAAATCGAAACGGCCATTTTTTTGTTTTTTTTTGTCTTGGGGTATAGGGTATCTGAACAATTGCCAACACCAATGAACATTTTCCACCAGGTTTGTAAGTGTTAACTTGCAGTCCATTTTCGGTCCAATTTTAACTGGTCAGCCTGATAAACGTACACAATAAATAATGATGGTACATGGTGGAAGTGTATAAGGATGGCATGCTTTTCAAGAAACTGCAACTTGGAAAGGGTTTACCTCCAGTCAAAAAATAAGCAATTTGCGGAAACTGTATCTCGAGATCTAGCAGCCGGTGAAAATTCGGTGTGTGAGATGAATTGGTCATTGAGCCGTCCTCTAACGATAAACCATAGTGCTATCGGGTTAATGTTCAGACCATCAATATCGCTCTGGCTCCTAAACTATGTAGCTTAATCTGTTTTTATTGAATATTACAATTCGGTAATGATAATAATACGTGAACTTCGAATACAGTTCTTAACTTATTGACAGTTATTATGATAGTAGTTCTCAAAAACAAAAAACCAACTCTCGCTTGATGCAAGTGATGCTATTTTTACCGCCTCCCGTTTCGTCGCGTGATGGAACGTTCTATATTTTAATGCTGTCCTCAACGTGCCCCCGGCCTTGGAAGCTTTGACTTTCAACATCATTCTTTGGTAGTGGGCATATTTTTGAAAACACTCTCTTGATTGAACTCTTTGATGTGATAACTCTACCAATTCCGTCGGGACCCACTATAATTTCGTGAATTCGTTCAAGGTGCCAGTTCAATGGAGGTAGTTGTCTTCTTTCAACAGTTCTAAGTTTCCTGTCGGTTGTAACCATTTCTTTCTCAGTTGAAGTTCTGAAAGATGGTCACGACTCCAGCTTTTCCAGAAATTTTGTCGTAATTTTTCAAAATACTGATAATACGACAATCTCGAATCGGGTAAGTATGTCACGTCAGGCTCTGGTAATGCAGTTAACGGCTTTCCGATGATAGAGTGAGCTGGGGTAATTGGTAAGATCTTGAAGATCGGACAATAACGGAAATAAGAGACGCGAATTAAGAATTGCCTCTATCTCAACAAGAACAGTGTTAAACTGTTAAAGGACTGATATGTCAAATGAGCGTTCTCTAATGTTCATTTTAAATGAAATTTAACCTTCACTTCACCACTGCTTCCCACTAACCCCCAAAATGAAGAGTGTATGCCGGAATGAATTGCCAAGTAATTCCTTCAGTATTTGAAAAATTGTTAATAGTTTTATTTTCATTAGAAAAAATAGTTTGATTTTTTTTTCAATTCCGCGTCAGCGCCTTTAACATTTTTTCCATTATCTGAGTGAATATGGCTAGTTTTTTCTCTCCTACCAATAAATCTTTTCAGCGCAGATAAAGACGTCTCGGTAGACAGATCACACACTTAAGCTTTAAGTGTAAAGCTTTACTGGCGAAACAAACAAAAACACAAATGTAGCTTTCAGTCAGTTTCCCTCCTCGACCCTTTTTATCTCTTATCATTACTGGGCCAGCGTAGTCTAAGCCTGTTATTTGGAATATTGAACCGAATTGAGACCGATGCTTAGATTAATCTCCCATAGTCGGAACAACTCCCTTTGTTTTAAATCGATAGCATTTCACACACTGTAGTCCAGGCTGTGAACCGGAAAAAAAAACATGTAAGTTCGAATCGAAAATTTTTTGTTGCATTAGCTTCAGGAGGCTCTCAGGATCATTCATACACCTTAAAACCTCTTGGGAACCCCAACCCCACCCATTGGGGGCGACATTTGCAACATGCCAAGTCTTGAATTGTATTTTCTACAAGAAAAGGTATTTTGGCATTTCGAGTGCACCTAAGGGATTTTTTGGGTCGATGAACACGAATCCGTAGCCAGATTTACTTGCAATCCATCGTAGGGGTGGTCAAATCGACATGATTGGCCAATTTCGCACCCCTTATATGTTGTTCTGCAATTTACGTGTTTTGGTCAATTCGAGTGCAC
The DNA here is from genome assembly GCA_958510875.1 of Endomychus coccineus. Classification (NCBI taxonomy): domain Eukaryota; kingdom Metazoa; phylum Arthropoda; class Insecta; order Coleoptera; family Endomychidae; genus Endomychus; species Endomychus coccineus. The sequence goes on from OY294070.1 coordinate 97,259,158, forward strand.
CAAGGAGGTTTTTTGGGTCGCTGAACACGAATCCGAAGCCAGATTTACTTGCAATCCATCGTTGAGGTGGTAAAATTGACAAAATTGGCCAATTTTGCACCCCTCATATGTTATTCTGCAATTTACGTGTTTTTGTCAATTCGAGTGCACCAAGGGGGTTTTTTGGGTCGCTGAACATGAATCCGAAGCCAGATTTACTTGCAATCCATCGTTGAGGTGGTAAAATTGACAAAATTGGCCAATTTTGTCTATTTTACCACCCCAACGATGAATTTTGAGTAAATCTGGCTTCGGAATAGTATTCAGCGACCCAAAAAAAAACCTTGATGCATTCAAAATGCCTAAAACACGTAAATTGCAAAATAACATATTAGGGGTGCAAAATTAGCCAATTTTTTCGATTTTACCACCGCTACAATGGATTGCAAATAAATCTGTCACCGGATTCGTGTTCAGCGACCCAAAAAAAACCCTTGGTGTAATCTAAATCCCTAAAACACGTAAATTGCAAAATAACATATTAGGGGTGCAAAAATGACCAATTTTGTCTATTTCACCACCATAACGATGAATTTTAAGTAAATCTGGCTTCGGAATCGTATTCAGCGACCCAAAAAACCTCCTTGGTGCAATCTAAATGCCTAAAACACGTAAATTGCAAAATAACATATTAGGGGTGCAAAATTGGCCAATTTTTTCGATTTTACCACCCCTACAATGGATTGCAAGTAAATCTGTCACCGGATTCGTGTTCAGCGACCCAAAAAACCTCCTTGATGCATTCAAAATGCCAAAAACACGTAAATTGCAAAATAACGTATTAGGAGTGCGAAATTGGCCAATTTTGTCGATTTGACCACCCCTACGATGTATTGCAAGAAAATCTGGCTACGGATTCGTGTTCAGCGACCCAAAAAACCTACTGGGTGTACTCGAAATGCCAAAATACCTTTTTTTGTAGAAAATACAATTCAAGACTTGGCATGTTGCAAATTTGAGGGAGATTTCGGACTATTTTCGCCCCCAATGGGTGGGGTTGGGGTTCCCAAGAGGTTTTAAGGTGTATGAATGATCCTGAGAACCTCCTGAAGCAAATGCAAAAAAAATAATTCGATTCGAACCTACATGTTTTTTTTTTTATTATAGCTAAAATCCCGGTTCACAGCCTGGACTATTGTGAACAGTAGATTTTGCGACATTTCTTCTTTTTTCGAATAGTATTCAGTAATAATTGAGGACCCCCATGCTCAACTCTAAGGTGTTCATGTTCGAATATCAGTTTCGATAAATGGTGACTTGACGAAATAAGATATGGATGTTTCTTATTATAATCGAATTGTGAATTTGACAATCGTCCCCCTACTCTGAGTAACCTTTCCGTATCCATAGAAGGATTCAAGCTTAGAATCCTTCTCTTGTTTTTAATAGGTTTCCCATTAAGTAATATCAAATATTCAGTTGGGAATGATTCGATTTGAGCCAATTTTATTAGTAATTTTGGAGCATTATCCATTTCGCTTAAAGTAACTTCACCAACAATTTTCTTGTGGTTCATATTAGAGATGCTATTGAATTTGAAACTTAGAATATATGCCATGACTCGATCAAGACTTGTTAGTTTCGAAAACCGTGTGAAGGAAAAACTTACTGATAATAGAGTCGATAGTAACGAATTAACGTTAATCTTAATGTCGAGCAAATTTTCTGAATTGTATTTTGACATAGGCCAAGAAGTGTCATCAAAAGATAACCATTTTGGTCCATGAAACCATAATTTCGATGTCATCAATAAACCTGGACATACGCCTCGAGTAAGCTGGATTTGAGTTTGTTTCAACATGAAAGAATGAGTGCTTCAAGGTCTTAGGAAACGAGTTGTTTATACTATTTTTTGTAATTTTCCCTTTTTATGCCGTTTTTAAACAAAAATGTTTAATTTAGTCCATTTAAGGATTTTTATGGTGGTTGGTAACATCTTAATTTTGAAAGTGAAAATTTGATTTAGTGGTTCTGTGATCGCTTTTCGTTTTTCAAAATTCTGTCACAAACCATGAATATGGAAGAATAACACCAGAAAACGACTATTAGTTCAAATATCTAAACCATATTGTGTATTAGCTGAAATCAATTTTTCCAGTGGACACGTCGGCGACTTTCTCTTCTTGAGTTGTTGACGCTCGACACTGTCATTTAAACTGACATAATGATGACAAAATAATTCCGCATCAAGCTCGCCAACCTAAAAATTTTCGTAAAAAGTTCCGTGCTTTTTTGGATATTAAGACACGGCGAGTGATGACGTTGCGTTCGTTAATGGGTCAATTAGAAAATCAAAATGGAGGCAAATTACAAGAATGTTTTAAGAGTACTAGGATGTCTTTTGAGCCACCCCAAATCAATAGTTGAATCAGTCCACAAAATAATTCTGTCAAATTTTAACAGTGATGAATTAATTGTTTTGTGACTAATCGTGAAAGAACAAGCGCTCCACACAGTTCTAACCTAGGAATTGTTTGAACTTTCAATAACGCAACTTTTGCCTTTGACCACAATAAGTAAATATTGTCACATTGTCACAAAACCCATGTAATTCTAAGGATTAAAAATTATCGCATATGACACGTCTATTTATATTTAATTCATTTAATTTCGGCAATTCAGTAATAAATTTCACCCATTCTAATTTTATATGAGATGGTAAAGTATCATCCCAGTTCAATTTTTCAATCCATATTATTTGCATTATCATTTTGCAATAATTGTGCTCCCACTCAACAGACCTAACGGATCGAATAATTTTGCTATTGTCGATAAAACTTGTCTTTTTGACATTACCTTGGGTTTTGAATATTTATGTTAAACAATAAAGAATCTGAAAGTGAACACCACGTTAAACCCAATGTTTTATCTGTTTGACTTTCTGAAAATTCTAGTTTACCAGCATCACTTTCAAAATCTGCTAATAGATTAGCAAGAGTATTTTTAGTGTTCGACTTCCATTTTCTTAATTCGGAAACCCCTGATTTCAGACTTGCTGTTACTTCTAAGCAAATAAATTGAACATCTTGTAAGGAATCTGCTCCTGTCAAAAGATCATCAACGTAGAAATCCTTTTGAATGATTTCGGATATATTTTGAATTTTGCATTCTATTCCCAATTGAACTATACATCGAGTTGCCAAATAAGGAGCAGAAGCAGTCCCATATGTTACCGTATTTAATTTGTAAGCTTTAATCAACTCATCTGGATGTTTCCTCCATAAGTAGATGTGCTACACCGGTTCTGCGCCAAAATCGACCTTTTTTGCATGTAAATCTCCATAAGGAAATCTAAGGTTCATTTTAGCGAAAACTGTCCATTCCAAGGTCATCCACAATCGCGCATGCGCAGTCATAGAAGTATATGGTTCACCAATCGATGGTCTATGGTTTGGTAATCTATGGTGCACCCGACTATGCTCTATGGTTCATCAATCGATGGACAGGTAGGCTATGGTTTGGTGATCTATGATTCCTCCAAATATGGTCTGGTAAATCTATGTTTTTTCCAATCTGCAGTCTGTGAACTAGTCATCTGTGTACTCGCATTCTACTGAAATGAATATTTTGTTATCCTACACCGGATTCGAACCAGAGAAATTAATTCCAAAGTTAGGTGGCTTAACCGCCCAGCTATGGAGGACTTGAATTAATCAATTTAAATGTAGTATATAACCTGAGTCACTTCTACTGGAATGAATTTTGTACTTCACCAGATTCGAACCCGAGAAATAAATTCTAAAGTCAACGGCTTAACCGCTCAGCTATGGAGGACTTGAGAATGAGTGATTTTAATGTAGTATATACGAATAATCTGAGTCAACTCTACTGAAAAATGAATTTTGTCCTACACCAGATTCGAACCCGGGAAACAAATTCCAAAATCGGCTCCTTAACCGCTGAGCTATGGAGGACATGATAACAATCGTCTTTAATGTAGTTGATATAGCTCCGGTGCACCCTAGGTTTGTCACGTGGGTCTAGCCTAATGTCACCGGTTTCATCTTGATTATAGGTAAAGGTGAGCCTAACCTCATCCATAATAAGTTTAAATCGAAAGAATGTGATTTTTGTGTCACACAATTAGTTTGAAAGTTGAAAATAGTGATTTGCACATGTTTTAACGCGTGATTCATCATTCCAACACGTGCTTCAATATTCAGACACGTGTTCAGACACGTGCTTCAATATTCAGACACGTGTTCAGACACGTGCTTCAACATTCAGACACGTGTTCAGACACATGCTTCAACATTCAGACATGTGCTTCAAGTGAAACAAATATGTTGTTGTTATGATTATCTCTGACGAGGTCACAAAGATCAAGCAAATATGATATGAGATGTTATAATTATACACTAACCTCAATAGTAGGGGACCAAGATTGATTTGATAAGTTTATTCTCTCTCTTCGATATTCGACATTCACCAATATGAGGTTCATTGTGATAGATGTACAAGGCTTCAAAGTGCCTGAATTTAGAATAAAAGAAATGTGTATTACGAATGGGAAACAATCAAGTCACTACCTATTCAATTATCCCAAACCATATAGCGAGTTAGATGAAAACCGTAAGAGACAAATTCGATATCTCGAGAGGAATCATCATTGTATTCCATATGTTAGTGAGTTTATCAAGAATAGGGAACTGATGAATATTTTGAAAAAACATACAGTTGAGATGAATATCGATCGTATATATGTTAGAGGAAAAGAAAAATCGAAAGCTATAAGTCAACTTTTGGAAGAAATTAATGGAGGATCGATAGTTGTTATAGATTTAGAAAATGATGTCAACTGTCCAAAACTGATAATGGGTGAACCTCTTTGTTTGAACAATCATACTTCAAATAATTGTTACTGTGCTGTGAATAATAGCTTACATATTCATAATTATCTTATAAATTTACTACCATTCTAAACCGATGATAATAAATGATATAAATAATAGGTTGATTTTTTATTTCCCTCAGTCTATATCCTGAACTCATATGAAAAACAAAATGATGAAGCTTTGTGGAATTTGTAATAAAAAAGAGATTAATACAAGTTTTATCCCTTGTAAACATAGATTGTATTGTTCAGAGTGTATATTCAATTTAAATATTATATACTGCTTTGAGTGTGCTGATAAGAGAAAAATAATATCGAAAATATCTATAGATAACTATCGTGGTATTGTGTTCCATCCCTACTCTTCTCCAGGATAATTAAATAGATGTAATGTTAGAAATATATCATTATGAAAAATGTATTCATATAGTATGTTACTTGTACAGTTTGTGTTAACTCTAACCTTACTTCTTGGAACTTTCTCATCGAATATAATATTATATAAGTCTACATTTAATTCTGATAATGGAAGTGCATCATTCAATCATAATTTAAATCGAAGTGATTCCATTCATTTAGAATATGAAAATTTGAATCAACAAAGACCTACCTTTACTATTTTCGCATCGAGGAAAAATCATTCTCCACATCATAGAGTTTCTACCCACCCTGAACCTCTATCCAGAGAAGAAGAAGTGAGAAATGATTATGAACATCGTATATCTTTTATAAATGTTCAACTCACAACTTGTAAAAGTAGATTGAAAAATTTAACCTTGGAATTATTGGATGTGAATAGTAAATATATATTAGAACGTATATATATCGAGAAATATTGTGAAAGTTCTCCTACCGCCACTACCATTTCTACAAACATAGATGCCCCCGCTAATAATCTTCTGCAAGAGTGTAGATCAGATTTATCTACATGTGTTGCAAACAATCTCGGATTGAAATTTGAATCAGATACTTGGGCATCTAAATATTATGAATGTAATAAAACGAAATCATCCAGTTTGAATATAGTTGACAAAGATAGAAGTGATGTTCTACCTGAACCTGTCCTATCTGAACCGTTAAATATTTCAATAAAAAATTTAGAGTGGAATTATATGAGCTGTTACCAAGAGCTGCATCGAACAAAAACTAAATTATCAAATTGCATGTTGGAAGCAAAATTAATTCAACCCGCATCATGAAGAATGATATTCAAGAAGAAATTGGATGATCATATAAATAATTTGAATTTTCTTAAAAACGTACCCAATTATACATATATTACAATCATATAACATACGTCTAATTATCTGAAAATAAGTAACTAAGAAAACCAAATATTATATGTTATATAAAATAATTATTATAATAAAAATATAGATAAGGCATATTTATAAGTAATATACAATATTTAATATAAAACTAATCGTTTTCTTCCTCCTCCACCTCTGGAATAGAATGATATCCCTAAGGTAACGTTTTATAATTTTCAATAATATAGCGTTTATTATCACAAGCGCTTAAAACAATTTCATTTTGCTCAATAGTGTAAATATTATGATTATGAGATCTAATTAATTTTTGGGTTTTATTATCGAATTATCAGAATAGACTGATTCGTTAATTTTCAAAATATATAATTTTCCAGTATATTTACAAGATTGAATAAAGTAGGTTCATATATATCGAATTAACCAAGAATTAAACAGTTTCAAACAGTTATTAAACAGCTTAAGAACAGCTTTTGAACAGCTTAAAACAGCTATTAAACAGCTTCTAACAGGTATTGAACAGCTTCAAACATCTATTAGATGGTTTCTCATTAGTTTTTTCTTTTATAAAATAGTTTATAGATGTATGAAATTATCAAAACACTTTCTATATCTTCCTTTATCAATAGCATCATCTTTAACAATACATAAAAATTCATATGGTTCCTTCCAAACAGTATGAACATATATTTTTGAATTCTCCAAACGTCATATCAGTCCCCACGTGATCATTATATATATGCTTTAAATTTAGATCGTCTTGTGCAATAGAATAATATGAATGAGCATCTAGTTCTATTGAGTGACACGTGCTCCAAAATTCAGACACGTGTTTAACACATGCTTTAATATTCAGACACGTGCTTCAACATTCAGACGTGTGCTTCAATATTTATACACGTCTTTCAACATTCGGACAAATTTAACACGTCTTTGATACTTGCTTTTGACAGTTACATGGTAGAAGTGCTCGGACATACACAATATAACATCATCAACTAGTATATAAACAAATGCTTATTAACATATGTTTCAGTATGATTTCGATTCGCCTTCAGGCATGATGAAGATTGTTAAGCAAAAAGACTCGTTGAATATTATGAACTTAGGGTCAAGCATTGAGAATGTTGAACAACCACAACGTCACAGCTCTTTGCTGCCAAATACTCTACGAACAATAATCTGTGGTCCAAGTAATTGTGGGAAAACAGATGTAATGTTATCTCTATTGTTAGATGCAAACGGCTTGAAATTTCAAAGTCTTTACACCAACCAAAATACCAGTTACTGGAGGAAACATTGAAGAAAATTGCTGGGCTTGGATATTTTCCATACACTGAAAGTGATAACGTCATAGACCCCACAGAAGCGAAACCTAATTCGGTAATAATATTCGATGATGTAATGGATGAGAAACAGGACAAAATTCGTTCTTATTTTTCAAGAGGGAGACACAACTCAATTGATAGTTTCTATCTTTGTCAGTCTTTTGCAAAATGTCCAAAACATGGATTGCGCGACAATGCCAATTGCTTGATTATTTTCAAACAGGATGAACTCAATTTGAAACATATATTTACCGATCATGTAAGTACCGACATGTCACTCGAGAAATTGAAAGAGATATGTAGCGCATGTTGGAAAGATAAATATGGATTCCTTATGATAAACAAAGACTGTGCTATGAACAAAGGACGTTATCGCAAAAGTTTTGATAGCTATATATACATCTAACATGTATATATACTATCATTTGAAATAGACAAACCGCTCAGCATGGACGTGCGTGTGAGTAACATGTTAAAAGAAAAACAACAATTGAAGAGAAAAATTTGGGAGTTAGCAAACGTTGTGAGGAAAAAAAATATGGCTGTGAAATTGGGTAAAGCTGAAAATGATACAATTCTAGATAATATGTTCAAGAATGTATCTAAGCCTCTGGAGGAAATTGCGAAAAATGCTGAAATAATCAAACAAAATTCGTTGATTAAGCCTAAAAGTATTGTTTCTACAGCAACACAAATGGAGAACATACCAATCCCAAATATTGTAACTGAAGGGGAAGAATTCGTATATAACCCCCCAGATACTGAAGAGGATGTGTTTACCCCCGAACCTACTATCGATCAGATTCGTGAAGAATTCAGAAAACTTAAGAAAGATAATGCAGCGGCTACAGAGGAGTTTCTGCAACAATACCCCACATTAGCACGTTATTACTTGGAAGGATTTCTATTGGATGATGATGTCAAGAGATACGATGATAAAATGGGTTTGCAATATAGTAGATGAACTGGGCTAGTTCTGCCTCAGGATATCCGGTCTCCACTTCCGGTCTAGCTGTCGATGTGCATCCGGTGCATGAGCTCGTCCTTATCAGTTTGAAAGGATGTAGGTGATAAGGATTTTATTTTATTTGTAAAGAGTATACAGGGTGTGTTCAAAAAGTGTGTCACATGTACAGAGTCACGTGACTAACACATGGCAGCATGGCGGCCCTAAGGTCCAATTGTCATGGCGACCATAAGGTCCAGCTGTCATGGCGGCCATAAGGACCAGCTGTCATGGTGACCATAAGGACCAGCTGTCATGGCGGCCATAAGGACCAGCTGTCATGGCGACCATAAGGACCAGCTGTCATGGTGGGCATAAGGACCAGCTGTCATGGCGGCCATAAGGACCAGCTGTCATGGCGACCATAAGGTCCAGCTGTCATGGCGGCCATAAGGACCAGCTGTCATGGTGACCATAAGGACCAGCTGTCATGGCGGCCATAAGGACCAGCTGTCATGGCGACCATAAGGACCAGCTGTCATGGTGGGCATAAGGACCAGCTGTCATGGCGGCCATAAGGACCAGCTGTCATGGCGACCATAAGGACCAGCTGTCATGGAGGGCATAAGGACCAGCTGTCATGGCGGCCATAAGGACCAGCTGTCATGGCGACCATAAGGTCCAGCTGTCATGGCGATCATAAGAACCAGCTGTCATGGCGACCATAAGAACCAGCTGTAATGGCGACCATAAGAACCAGCTGTCATGGCGACCATAAGGTCCAGCTGTCATGGTGAGCATAAGGTCCAGCTGTCATGGTGGGCATAAGGACCAGCTGTCATGGCGACCATAAGGTCCAGCTGTCATGGCGACCATAAGGACCAGCTGTCATGGCGACCATAAGGACCAACTGTCATGGCGGCCATAAAGACCAGCTGTCATGGCGGACCTAAGGTACAGACTGCTTCGTGGAGGGGGCTCCGCCACCTCTAGGAAGCAATAAGGACCAGCTGTCATGGCGGGCATAAGGACCAGCTGTCATGGCGACCATAAGGACCAGCTGTCATGGCAATCATAAGGTACAGGTTGCTTCGTGTAGGTGTCACCACCAAGTGACAGCTGTCATGGCGACCATAAGGACCAGCTGTCATGGCGACCATAAGGTCCAGCTGTCATGGTGAGCATGAGGTACAGCTGTCATGGCTACCATAAGGTCCAGCTGTCATGGCGACCATAAGGTACAGCTGTCATGGCGAACCCAAGGTATAGACTGCTTCGTGGAGGGGGCTCCGCCACCTCTAGGAAGCAATCTGTACCTTTGGTCCAAAGGTACAGGCTGCTTCATGGAGATGTCACCACCACGTGACAGCTGTCATCGAAGGTACAGAATGCTTCGTGGAGATGTCGCCACCACGTGACAGCTGTCATGGTGAGCTAAAGGTACAGGCTGCTTCATGGAGATGTCGGCACCACATGGCAGCTGTCATGGCGGACCAACGGTACAGGTTGCTTCATGTAGGTGTCACCACCACGTGACAGCTGTCATGGTGAACCAAAGGTACAGGTTGCTTCGTGTAGGTGTCATCAACACGTGACAGCTGTCATGGTGAGCTAAAGGTACAGGCTGCTTCGTGTAGGTGTCACGTGACAGATGTCATGGCGGACCGAAGGTACAGGCTGCTTCGTGTAGGTGTCACCACCACGTGACAAAGACTGCTTTGTCATTGTTTCAATCCGGCGACCATAGTTTACGAACGATGATGACGTCACTGCTTCGAACCGATGACAGTAACTGATTCAATCCGGCGACCATAGTTCACGAACGATGATGACGTCACTGCTTCAAGCCAATGACAGTAACTGATTCAACCCGGCGACCATAGTTTACGAACGATGATGACGTCATCATCGTTCACGAACTATGATGGGATAATGAGGAATAAAATGTGAATAATCATAATGATTGTATTACATTCATACACATGTTTTTTCGCATGATTCAACACATGCTTTAACATTCAGACAAGTGTTTCAACATTCAGACACGTGTTTCAACATTCAGACACGTGTTTCAACATTCAGACACGTGTTTCAGACACGTGTTTCAACATTCAGACACGTGTTTCAGCATTCAGACACGTGTTTCAGACACGTGTTTCAACATTCAGACACGTGTTTCAGCATTCAGACACGTGTTTCAACATTCAGACACGTGTTTCAACATTCAGACACGTGTTCCAGCATTCATACCTATTTAACATGTATTTGATACCTGATTTTGACAGAACCGTAGAAGCACCTAACCGCGTGATCAGACATACACAATATAACATCATCATCTAGTATATAAACAAATGCTTATTAACATATGTTCCAGTATGATTTCGATTCGCCTTCAGGCATGATGAAGATTGTTAAGCAAAAAGACTCGTTGAGTATTATGAACTTAGGGTCAAGCAATGAGTATGTTGAACAACCACAACGTCACAGCTCTTTGCTGCCTAATACTCTACGAACAATAATCTGTGGTCCAAGTAATTGTGGGAAAACAAATGTGATGTTATCTCTATTGTTAGATGCAAACGGTCTGAAATTTGAAAACGTGTACATATATTCAAAGTCTTTACACCAACCAAAATACCAGTTACTAAAGGAGACATTGAAGAAAATTGAGGGGCTTGGATATTTTCCTTGTACCGAAAGTGATGAGGTCATAGACCCCACAGAAGCGAGGCCTAATTCAATCATAATATTCGATGACGTGATGTTTGAGAAACAGGAGAAAATTCGTGCTTATTTTTCAAGAGGGAGACACAACTCAATTGATAGTTTCTATCTTTGCCAGTCTTTTGCTAAATGTCCAAAACATGGATTGCGCGACAATGCCAATTGCTTGATTATTTTCAAACAGGATGAGCTCAATTTGAAACATATATTCACCGATCATGTAAGTACCGACATGTCACTCGAAAAATTCAAAGAGATATGTAGCGTATGTTGGAAAGATAAATATGGATTCCTTATGATAAACAAAGACTGTGATATGAACAAAGGACGTTATCGCAAAGGTTTTGATAGTTATATATACATCTAACATGTATATATACTTTCATTTGAAATAGACAACCCGCTCAGCATGGACGTGGGTGTGAGTAACACGCTTAAAGAAGAACAACAATTGAAGAAAAAAAATTTGGGAGTTAGCAAACGTTGTGAGGAAAAAATATATGGCTGTGAAATTGGGTAAAGCTGAAAATGATGAGATTCTAGATAATATGTTCAGGAATGTATCTAAACCTCTGGAGGAAATTGCGAAAAATGCTGAAATAATCAAACAAAATTCATTGGTTAAACCTAAAAGTATTGTTTCTACAGCAACACAAATGGAGAACATACCAATCCCAAATATTGTAACTGAAGGGGAAGAGTTCGTATATAACCCCCAAAATACTGAGGAGGATGTGTTTACCCTCGAACCTACTATCGATCAGATTCGTGAAGAATTCAGAAAACATAAGAAAGATAATGCAGAGGCTACAGAGGAGTTTCTCCAACAATACCCCACATTAGCACGTTATTACTTGGAAGGATTCCTATTGGATGATGATGTCAAGAAATACGATGATAGAATGGGATTGCAATATAATTCAACTTTAGACAAATGGTTCATGGGTAATCAACCTATAGAAATTGATAGTGAGAGTAATATAATTATCAAGGGTACTCCGTTCAAGGGTACCACAGGACTGTATAATTTGATATTTTACAGAGATGTTCTACCTGATACTTACACTGTGGAAGATGGGAAAAATTACAGTCAAATGATGGAAATGACTAGTGCCCATAGGCGTAATAACGATCCAGCTGATCGAATAAGAAACATTGTAAAATACAAAAATGTACTGAAACCTTTGATTAATTCCATGAAAAGACCCAGAGCCAAAACATACACTGGAAGCGCATATATCAAAAATGATATGCTTGAATATAACGAGAAACCTATCGAATATGTTTATTGGGATGACGTTAACGAAATTGTGGATAGACTGAGACTTCTTGTTGCATCCTCGCATGCAGGTAACCATAATCATAACAATGAGATAATCTCTATAATAGAAGAATTGATAGAGGCAGGGGTAATTGAACAAAAACCAGGTGTAAGACAAATTCATCTCAGTTATAAAGATGGTTTCAATGGATAAGTTTGGCAGAGCCTCCTCTTCCATGTGGATATATGATACAAATGTATTTAATAATAATTTCAAACAAGTTCACGGACAAGGATTATTCCTAACCAGCGATGGAAGTTATGATATGGAAAATCGTAGATTGTGCAACGTAAAATCACCGAATGATGATGGAGATGTTGCAAATAAAGTATATGTTGATAAATTAACACACAAACTGAATCTGAAAACGGAAACCAGTCTTAAAGATACCTTCAATGTTAGGGTTGATAATTTGATCAAAGATATCAACAAGGATCTGGATGAACATAACTTAACGAATGACAAGGTTATTCTCAACATTGATAAACATCTGATGGACATTCAGAATAAATATAATGGAATGGGGATCTATATAAAATCAGAGTATAAAACAATCAGTGATAGTGTGAGGGAAAACAGAAATGAATTGAAAGAGATCAATAACACATTTAACAGTGTGAACATGCGTCTAAATGACATTACTAGTAAAGTGGAGGCGTTAGAACGACGGATGACATCTGTGGAACCTTCTAAGAAGAGACCCTCATCATCCACAACAACAAAGCAGGGCTCTGTGAAACGTATATCTCCAAATCCTGTGAATATACCCAAAAAATTAATTCTACACTAGATTTCCACATTGATAAGATGAGTAGAGAACAAGTTGTGCATGAGCTTCATAAGCCGAGTAGGAAGAATTTCAAACGACGCAGAACGATCATAAAAGGTTTGGATGATTTGTGGCAAATGGATCTGGCAGAAATGGGTAATTACGCTCGTGAAAATAGAGGATTCAAATACATTTTGATTATGATCGATTGTTTCTCGAAATTTCTATGGACACGCCCGCTGAAAACGAAATCAGCCGAAGAAGTTCGGAAAGCGGTCAGTTCTATATTGCTAGAAGGACATCGTAAGCCTAGGAATCTGCAAAGCGATCAGGGAAAAGAATTCTTCAATAAACACTTTAACGATCTAATGAAGAAACATAATATCAATCATTATAATACGTATAGTGTGAAAAAAGCAGCCATTGCTGAACGTGTCATTCGAACGTTAAAGGAATCGCTCTACAAACATTTCAGTCTCAGCGGGAAATACAAATGGCTTGATATACTTGAAGAAACTACAGAAAATTATAATAAACGTAAACATAGTACTATAAATATGGCTCCAATAAAAGTGACGAAACAGATTGAGAGCGAGATATTGAAGCGATCCTACTCACACATCAAGTTAGCTCTGCCTCACAAATACAACGTTGGAGATGTGGTACGAATAAGTAAGGCTAAACATATTTTTGAGAAGGGATTTACGCCCAATTGGAGTACGGAATTATTTAAAATTATCAAAGTAAAAATTACCAACCCGGTCACATATCTACTAGAAGATATGACCAACGCACCAATCAGCGGCTGTTTCTATGAGGAAGAATTACAGAAAACAAAACAACCCGATGTGTATTTAGTCGAAAAAATATTACGAAAGAGGAGGGGTCAACAGTATGTGAAATGGTTGGGTCTAGATAATAATCACAACAGTTGGATCAATAATTCGGATCTCGTTCAATGAATCCATCATTGACCATTTGGAGATTATTAGGAACAAACAAATAGCTGGAATATTATTGACTCGAGGGTATGGTTATTATAATAGAACAAAAATTCCGTGAATATGAGGGTGAATCAAGAGTGAAGATTATAATATTTGAAACATATATTGTTAAGATTATACTTAAGTCTTTTGTATTGAGAAAATTTTGAAATTAATAAAAAATATTATTTTGAGATCTTTGGTCTTTCTCCCTCCCCTCGTTAAATAACGGTGCAATCTTGAATTTTCATCAGTCTGTATGGAAGCGTACGTAGGAGAAGGTGTTCTCAATACGCTTATAAACAAGCTCCCGTTTGAACTTCATATTCCTGGTTATCAATTCTGTGGTCCCGGTACAAAATTAGAAGAACGGTTGAGAAGAGGAGATTCAGGTATCAATCCACTCGATAAAGCTTGCCGCCAACACGATATTTCATATCTGCGAAACGCTAGTTTGGAAGGACGTCACGAGGCGGATAAAATATTAGAGAACGCTGCTTGGCAACGTGTCAAATCTAAAGACACAAAATTTGGAGAAAGGATTGCCGCTTTCGGTGTAAATAAAATTATGAAGGCAAAGAGGAAATTGGGGATGGGTATGAGAAAGAAGGTTGGGTTCGGAAGTGCAATTATCGATGGGGTGAGAAAAGTTATGAAGAATAAGTTTGACTCATCCAATCTGAAGAAAACATCCCAAACAGCGTTGAAAGTTGCACGAAAACAATTCAAAAAAGCGGGTGGTCGGAAAAATGTTCGGTTACCAAGAGTAATTCCTATTCCAAAGACTGGAGGATTTCTACCATTTTTAATACCTCTGTTTGCCGGCTTATCAGCTGCTGGAGCATTGGCGGGGGGTGGTGCAGGCATCGCTAAGGCCGTCAACGACAGCAAAGCAGCTCGGAAAACCTTGGAGGAAACGGAAAGACATAATAAAACAATGGAAGCTATAGCTTTGGGGAAACAAGGATCTGGTCTATATTTGAAAAAGTATCGCAAAGGTCTTGGTCTATATTTAAATAAACATCCAAAAAACTGTCAGTAAACCTACCCAGAAGACCTCTGACCGATCTCGATCTACGAAAACTAGCAAAAGCTCTGAAAATTCCCCATTTTAGAGGAGTATTCATGCGTGATGAACTGCCATCCAACGGACCATGGAAAAACGAGCGTGGAATAGTTAATTTAGATAGCTCGGACAATGGAGGCACTCACTGGGTTGGGTTTAATAAAGTCGGTGATACAGTTTTATATTATGATAGTTTTGGCAATTTACGCCCCCCTCGCGAACTAGTGGATTATTTCAAAAAGTGTAAGATATTATTCAATCACGATAATTTTCAACAATATAACACTTATAATTGTGGTCAGTTATGTTTAGATTTCCTCTCTAACTCTTCAGTTGTGCTCGACTAACCCTGCATTTATTAGTATATAAACAGATTGTTGGTAAAGTTTTCATCAATCATGTCTCAGACGTTCACTATCACGGGTAAGAGCTCCCGCTTATCTGTAGATTTCCACCCACCTATAGAACTAGATCCTCATTCATATTATTCTATCGCACTTGTTGGCTTGCATACGTACAATAGCATTCCGAACATTGAAGAAGGTTTTAATAAATTTTATTATAAAAATGTGAAGGGTGAGGAAGAAGTAGTAACTATACCTACGGGGTCCTACGAGTTGACAGACATCGAGGATTTCATACAAAGTGCAGTTTGCGGGATAGGAGTGAAGCAAGAAGAACGTGACCGGAAATTATCAATAAAATCTAACAACAACACTCTACACACAGAGCTGAAGAGTGATTTTGATGTGAATTTTATTCCTAAAGATAGTATAAGCGAACTGTTGGGATTCAGCAAAAAGAAATTGACATCTCGTGAACTACACGTATCTGATCGACCTATAAACATAATCAAAGTTCAAACTATACGTGTCGAGTGTAACTTAACCGCAGGAGCATATTATAACAATAAGATAGCTCATACGATATATGAGTTCTCACCTCTTGTACCACCTGGGTTTTCCATTGATATAGAGCCGAAGAATCTTATTTATCTACCGGTCATCAGCAAGACGTCCTTCGATAACATCACACTGAATATTTTAGATCAGAATTGGAAACGGGTAAATTTTCGTGGAGAAGAAATTATTATACGGTTGGAGTTGAAAAAGACCGCTAGGGATTATGGCTTCCAACAATAAATAATAATCCAATACTCACCACCACTCATTATATGAAAAGAATTCATCTGAGAAGGTTGTTGTTGCAGTAGCCATCACTTGAGAACATGGGTTTGGATTTCAGCAATAAAAGACATACCCATAGTGGTCATCAGTCATTATCTACAACGAGTTCAAGGGAGAAGGTTGCTTCTGCATCACTATCATTGGAAAATATCAATTTTTTGAAGTCCCTTGGTTACAATGTCGGAAAAACTTCAAATATTCAACGAGCCAAACTTCAATGAAGACATCATCCGAGAAGAAACTCATACCTACTATCCCCACACAACATCTTTTGGCAACAGCGATGAAATTGAGATATTAATCAATCAACAAGATGTGTTGGTAGATTTGGCCTCGTCTGCTTTATTCATCGAGGCAGAATTCCAGCCAGAAGCAAGTGGTGATGGTGAATGTAAACTAACGAATAATTTCGGAGCGTTTCTCTTCGAATATATCAGTTATGAATTGAATGGAAAAGAGATAGACAAAGTACGTGATCCTGGTATTGTCAGCACCATCAGAGCTTATCTAACATATGCCAAACATGAATCTATACCTCTAGCTATTTCTGGATGGTCATTTAAGGATGTATTGAGTTCAGTCTACAATAATAAAATCAATTTATGGATACCGTTGAATTTTCTACTAGGCCTATTCATTGACTATAACAAAGTTTAGAGTGGAAAACATAAGCTGCGCTTGATAAGGTCTCGAACCGATAACGATTGCTATACTAATAGCACAGGCACGAAAACGGCTAAAATAAATGTGAAGACGATAGCATTAAAAGTGCGACATGTGTTTCCAAGTGATCAAGTTAAATTTCAAATGTTGGGGAATTTGAGTGCTGAGAAGCCTATTTTGATTCCATTCCGTAGTTGGGATCTGCATGAAAATCCGTTGATGAAGGAGAGCACTCGCGACATTTGGGCTGTTAAAACTTCAATGAATTTGGAACGACCCAGATATGTGATTCTAGCTTTCCAAACTGATCGAAAAAATAATCCTGTTAAGCACAGTGCATATTTCGATAATATAAACTTGCTAAATGTTAAATTATACTTGAATTCAGAGTGTTATCCATATGAAGCAATGAAATTGAATTTCACCGACCAGCAATACGTGGAAGCATACCAGATGTACTATGATTTCCAGAAATCATTTTCAAATAAAATAATAAGCGAACCCATGTTAGATTATATAGCATTCAAGAATAGAGCAATTTTTGTGATTGACTGTTCAAAACAAAACGATGCTATAAAGTCATCAACAGTTGACGTCAAACTAGAGATGGAAAGTTTCCTGAATTTCCCCAAAAACACCAGGGCTTATTGCATCATCATTAACGATCGTATAATGGAGTATTCTCCGATTACAGGATCAGTTCGGAATTTGGTGTGAAGAACCAGGTGATGAATCATAATGTTATAATTTATGTTCTAAATGATGTACTATCAAAATGTATCTTTCCCAATAAATGTTATTATTATTATTATATTTGATATTTTATTTCTCAAACGGTAGGTGGTGATGTAAACATCCGACGATCATAGTTTGTAAACTATGGTAGTCGGTTGCTGGAAATGAAACAAATTGAAACAACTAGTGACGTTATCAGTCAGTTATCAACGTTTGCAATGACATCGAAACGGAGAGTTACCCCCCACCCTCACTATTCACGTTCACGTTCTCACGTATGTAAGAGAGAATCATTTCAGAAAATGTTCAGTTATAAAAATGAACTTAGCAGCGTGCGTTCGTGATTTAAATGTGGCTACATGGTCCACCAACAATTTTATTAAGTTAACAGTTAATGAAGTGTGTCTAAAATTTGGGATCGATATAAGAAACGATAAAAGAAACTATTTATTTTGGAATATTCAACTAAACCAACGCGTTCTGATGAATGAAGATCTATTGGATTGGTTAGGTTATCGCGGCAAAAAATATCATGCTAAAAAGGGTGTTATAACAAGATTGTTGAGGAAAAACCCTCATATACACCATTTAGAAATTTGTGATAAGACTGATGCACGAAAGAAATATTATGTTCTAGATGCTATTGATTTCGAATCATTATTGATGCAAATGCGAACTCCTAAAGTCATCGAGTTACGTGAACTGTTTTCGTTAATGAAATTTATTATGATGAAATATTGTGAGTACGAGAAATTCTATGAACAACAAGAACGTCAAAGAGCTGAGGAACGTGAATGTCTTGCGAAAGAACGATCTCAACGCTTATCTCAACAAATTCAAATGAATGTTATCACCTTACGGAATAACATTGCACCAAATATTGTTCCACCTCCTATAAATTTCGGAAAGAGACGAAATTTAGGTAATTACTTTGTTTTTTATAATAAAATTTATATAATATATATTATTTAGGATTATATCGAACATCGAATGATATGAGACCAGAATGGTACCTAATGCGTCGACAGGAGGATGGTTGGCGTGATGCCGACAGAAAATTACAAAATCGGGGAATGCGATTAATACGTAAATGGTCTAACATATCTCATGCTATCGATATTGGTAACGAAGTGAAACAGAATTTCCGCCGCGATTTGAAATGGTATGCAAGAGGAAATATTATTCATGCCGCAGAAGAAGAAGAGGGGGGTGAACAATTGATTGGTGATATCAACATCGAGTCATTGATAGAATGTGTTATCAATCACAAAAATAAAGCTTATGAACTAGCAAATGATAATGTCAATATATTATTATAATTATCATTCCTTTTGTTTTATTAAAACACTTATATCTTCATACAATCATTTATTTACATGGTAAATAGCCTTCTTTACATATTTAACAAACATTTTCAACATTAGTACTGATAAAGAAGATAAAATTGCATACAAAATTGCGAAAATTTTAGAAATTTCTTCGTCTAGTGAGGATGATGTACGTGTGGATGATGTTGATATTGTCTTTTGTATGACATGTGGTAAACATGATGATTGTTGGAGCAATTGCCATTCAGCCATATCTCCCTCACTCCGATCAAAGAATAAAAGTTTAAGTTTATAATGTATGGTGGTACGATTATCTTGAGGAATGTTGAATGCGAATACCTCTAATTGATTATCGTTGATTTTTCTAAAATTCATCGGAATCCATTCGGTACGGTTACACCCCCCACCACCATCGGTTGCAACATCCTTCAGACAAATATAAATGCGCTCAACGTGTTGGGGAACGTTCGCGTATAGAATACCATTCAGAATTGTGGTTAGAATCACGAAATTTGTTTTTAACATCCCCACTCCCATCATTATCTTCACTTTTTGCACTTGTAAATGTATTCAACAGTCTTATAACTTTTATTTTATCTTCGTAAAAATTCGAGTCTCTTCTTAGTTCATGAACTTTCTCCACAAATTTTCTAAGTATACGTGTGTATTCTTCAAAAGATATATGCATAATGACACATTTACAAACTTACTGGATATCTTTATCATAACCTCCAACTATTCACATTTACACATAGAGTATCATTATTATTACTCGCATTTCATTCCTCATCTGACCATCATAGTTCGTGAACGATGATGACGTCATCATCGTTCGTAAACTATGGTCGCCGGGTTGAATCAGTTACTGTCATTGGCTTGAAGCAGTGACGTCATCATCGTTCGTGAACTATGGTCGCCGGATTGAATCAGTTACTGTCATCGGTTCGAAGCAGTGACGTCATCATCGTTCGTAAACTATGGTCGCCGGATTGAAACAATGACAAAGCAGTCTTTGTCACGTGGTGGTGACACCTACACGAAGCAGCCTGTACCTTCGGTCCGCCATGACATCTGTCACGTGACACCTACACGAAGCAGCCTGTACCTTTAGCTCACCATGACAGCTGTCACGTGTTGGTGACACCTACACGAAGCAACCTGTACCTTTGGTTCACCATGACAGCTGTCACGTGGTGGTGACACCTACACGAAGCAACCTGTACCGTTGGTCCGCCATGACAGCTGCCATGTGGTGCCGACATCTCCATGAAGCAGCCTGTACCTTTAGCTCACCATGACAGCTGTCACGTGGTGGCGACATCTCCACGAAGCATTCTGTACCTTCGATGACAGCTGTCACGTGGTGGTGACATCTCCATGAAGCAGCCTGTACCTTTGGACCAATGGTACAGATTGCTTCCTAGAGGTGGCGGAGCCCCCTCCACGAAGCAGTCTGTACCTTTGGTTCGCCATGACAGCTGTACCTTATGGTCGCCATGACAGCTGGACCTTATGGTAGCCATGACAGCTGTACCTCATGCTCACCATGACAGCTGGACCTTATGGTCGCCATGACAGCTGGTCCTTATGGTCGCCATGACAGCTGTCACTTGGTGGTGACACCTACACGAAGCAACCTGTACCTTATGATTGCCATGACAGCTGGTCCTTATGGTCGTCATGACAGCTGGTCCTTATGCCCGCCATGACAGCTGGTCCTTATTGCTTCCTAGAGGTGGCGGAGCCCCCTCCACGAAGCAGTCTGTACCTTAGGTCCGCCATGACAGCTGGTCTTTATGGCCGCCATGACAGTTGGTCCTTATGGTCGCCATGACAGCTGGTCCTTATGGTCGCCATGACAGCTGGACCTTATGGTCGCCATGACAGCTGGTCCTTATGCCCACCATGACAGCTGGACCTTATGCTCACCATGACAGCTGGACCTTATGGTCGCCATGACAGCTGGTTCTTATGGTCGCCATGACAGCTGGTTCTTATGGTCGCCATGACAGCTGGTTCTTATGATCGCCATGACAGCTGGACCTTATGGTCGCCATGACAGCTGGTCCTTATGGCCGCCATGACAGCTGGTCCTTATGCCCACCATGACAGCTGGTCCTTATGGTCGCCATGACAGCTGGTCCTTATGGCCGCCATGACAGCTGGTCCTTATGCCCACCATGACAGCTGGTCCTTATGGTCGCCATGACAGCTGGTCCTTATGGCCGCCATGACAGCTGGTCCTTATGGTCACCATGACAGCTGGTCCTTATGGCCGCCATGACAGCTGGACCTTATGGTCGCCATGACAGCTGGTCCTTATGGCCGCCATGACAGCTGGTCCTTATGCCCACCATGACAGCTGGTCCTTATGGTCGCCATGACAGCTGGTCCTTATGGCCGCCATGACAGCTGGTCCTTTTGGTCACCATGACAGCTGGTCCTTATGGCCGCCATGACAGCTGGACCTTAGGGCCGCCATGCTGCCATGTGTTAGTCACGTGACTCTGTACATGTGACACACTTTTTGAACACACCCTGTATACTCTTTACAAATAAAATAAAATCCTTATCACCTACATCCTTTCAAACTGATAAGGACGAGCTCATGCACCGGATGCACATCGACAGCTAGACCGGAAGTGGAGACCGGATATGCTGAGGCAGAACTAGCCCAGTTCATCTACTCAATATAATTCGACTTTAGATAAATGGTTCATGGGTAATCAACCTATTGAAATTGATAGTGAGAGTAATATAATTATTAAGGGAACTCCGTTCAAGGGTACCACAGGACTGTATAATTTGATATTCTACAGAGATGTTCTACCTGACACCTACACCGTGGAAGATGGAAAAAATTACAGTCAAATGATGGAAATGACTAGTGCCCATAGACGTAATAACGATCCCGCTGATCGGATAAGAAACACTGTAAAATACAAACATGTACTGAAACCTTTGATTAATTCCATTAAAAGACCAAGGTCCAAAACATACACTGGAAATGCATATATCAAAAATGATATGCTTGAATATAACGAGAAACCAATCGAATATGTTTATTGGGATGACGTTAACGAAATTGTGGATAGACTGAGACTTCTTGTTGCATCCTCGCTCGCTGGTAACAATAACCATCACAACGAGATAGTCTCTATAATAGAAGAATTGATAGAGGCTGGTGTAATCGAACAAAAACCGAGTGTAAGACAAATTCATCACAGTTATAAAGATGGTTTCAATGGATAAGTTTGGCAGAGCCTCCTCTTCCATGTGAATATATGATACAAATGTATTTAATAATAATTTCAAACAAGTTCACGGACAAGGATTATTCCTAACGAGTGATGGAAGTTATGATATGGAAAATCGTAGATTGTGCAACGTAAAATCACCGAATGATGATGGAGATGTTGCAAATAAAGTATATGTTGATAAATTAACATACAAACTGAATCTGAAAACGGAAACCAGTCTTAAAGATACCTTCAATGTTAGGGTTGATAATTTGATCAAAGATATCAACAAGGATCTGGATGAACATAAATTAACGAATGAGAAGGTTATTCTCAACATTGATAAACATCTGATGGACATTCAGAATAAACATAATGGAATGGGGATCTATATAAAATCAGAGTATAAAACAATCAGTGATAGTGTGAGGGAAAACAGAAATGAATTGAAAGAGATCAATAACACATTTAACATTGTGAACATGCGTCTAAATGACATTACTAGTAAAGTGGAGGCGTTAGAACGACGGATGACCTCTGTGGAACCTTCTAAGAAGAGACCATTATCAACAACAAAGCAGGGCTCTGTGAAACGTATTACTCCAAATCCTGTGAATATACCCAAAAAATTAATTCTAAACTAGATTTCCGCATTGATAAGATGAGTAGAGAACAAGTTGTGCATGAGCTTCATAAGCCTAGTAGGAAGAATTTCAAACGGCGCAGAACGATCATAAAAGGTTTGGATGATTTGTGGCAAATGGATCTGGCTGAAATGGGTAATTACGCTCGTGAAAATAGAGGATTCAAATACATTTTGGTTATGATCGATTGTTTCTCGAAATTTCTATGGACACGCCCGCTGAAAACGAAATCAGCCGAAGAGGTTCGGAAAGCGGTCAGTTCTATATTGCTAGAAGGACATCGTAAGCCCAGGAATCTGCAAAGCGATCAGGGAAAAGAATTCTTCAATAAACACTTTAACGATCTAATGAAGAAACATAATATCAATCATTATAATACGTATAGTGTGAAAAAAGCAGCCATTGCTGAACGTGTCATTCGAACATTAAAGGAATCGCTCTACAAACATTTCAGTCTTAGCGGGAAATACAAATGGCTTGATATACTTGAAGAAACCACAGAAAAATATAATAAACGTAAACATAGTACTATAAATATGGCTCCAATAAAAGTGACGAAACAGATTGAGAGCGAGATATTGAAGCGATCCTACTCACACATCAAGTTAGCTCTGCCTCACAAATACAACGTTGGAGATGTGGTACGAATAAGTAAGGCTAAACATATTTTTGAGAAGGGATTTACGCCCAATTGGAGTACGGAATTATTTAAAATCATCAAAGTAAAAATTACCAGCCCGGTCACATATCTACTAGAAGATATGACCAACGCACCAATCAGCGGCTGTTTCTATGAGGAAGAATCACAGAAAACAAAACAACCCGATGTGTATTTAGTCGAAAAAATATTACGAAAGAGGAGGGGTCAACAGTATGTGAAATGGTTGGGTCTAGATAATAATCACAACAGTTGGATCAATAATTCGGATCTCGTTCAATGAACCCATCATTAAACATTTGGAGATTAATAGGAACAAACAAATAGCTGGAATATTATTGACTCGAGGGTATGGATATTATAATAGAACAAAATTCCGTGAATATGAGGGTGAATCAAGAGTGAAGATTATAATATTTGAAACATATATTGTTAAGATTATACTTAAGTCTTTTGTATTGAGAAAATTTTGAAATTAATAAAAAATATTACTTTGAGATCTTTAGTTTTTCTCCCTCCCCTCGTTAAATAACGGTGCAATCTTGAATTCTCATCAGTCTGTATGGAAGCTTACGTAGGAGAAGGTGTTCTCAATACGCTTATAAACAAGCTCCCGTTTGAACTTCATATTCCTGGTTATCAATTCTGTGGTCCCGGTACAAAATTAGAAGAACGGTTGAGAAGAGGAGATTCAGGTATCAATCCACTCGATAAAGCTTGCCGCCAACACGATATTTCATATCTGCGAAACGCTAGTTTGGAAGGACGTCACGAGGCGGATAAAATATTAGAGAACGCTGCTTGGCAACGTGTCAAATCTAAAGACACAAAATTTGGAGAGAGGATTGCCGCTTTCGGTGTGAATAAAATTATGAAGGCAAAGAGGAAATTGGGGATGGGCATGAGAAAGAAGGTTGGGTTCGGAAGTGCAATTGTCGATGGGGTAAGAAAAGTTATGAAGAAAAAGTTTGACCCCACCAATCTGAAGAGAACATCTCAAACAGCGTTGAAAGTTGCACGAAAACAATTCAAAAAAGCAGGTGGTCGGAAAAATGTTCGATTACCAAGAGTAATTCCTATTCCAAAGACTGGAGGATTTTTACCATTTTTAATACCTCTATTTGCCGGCTTATCAGCTGCTGGAGCATTGGCGGGAGGTGGTGCTGGCATCGCTAAGGCCGTCAACGACAGCAAAGCAGCTCGGAAAACCTTGGAGGAAACGGAAAGACATAATAAAACAATGGAAGCTATAGCTTTGGGAAAACAAGGATCTGGTCTATATTTGAAAAAGTATCGCAAAGGTCTTGGTCTATATTTAAATAAACATCCAAAAAACTGCCAGTAAACCTACCCAGAAGACCTCTGACCGATCTCGATCTACGAAAACTAGCAAAAGCTCTGAAAATTCCCCATTTTAGAGGAGTATTTATGCGTGATGAACTGCCATCCAACGGACCATGGAAAAACGAGCGTGGAATAGTTAATTTAGATAGCTCGGACAATGAAGGCACTCACTGGGTTGGGTTTAAGAAAGTCGGTGATACAGTCTTTTATTATGATAGTTTTGGCAATTTACGCTCCCCTCACGAACTGGTGGATTATTTCAAAAAATGTAAGATATTATTCAATCACGACAATTTTCAGCAATATAACACTTATAATTGTGGCCAGTTATGTTTGAAATTCCTCTCTAATTCTTCAGTTGTGGTCGACTAAAATTGTATTTATTAGTACATAAATACATTGTTGATGAAGTTTTCATCAATCATGTCTCAGACGTTCACTATCACGGGTAAGAGCTCCCGCTTGTCTGTAGATTTCCACCCACCAATAGAACTAGATCCTTATTCATATTATTCTATCGCACTTGTTGGCTTGCATACGTACAATAGCATTCCGAACATTGAAGAAGGTTTTAATAAATTTTATTATAAAAATGTGAAGAGTGAGGAAGAAGTAGTAACTATACCTACAGGGTCCTAGGAGTTGACAGACATCGAGGATTTCATACAAAGTGCAGTTTGTGGGATAGGAGTGAAGCAAGAAGAACGTGACCGGAAATTATCAATAAAATCTAACAACAACACTCTACACACAGAACTAAAGAGTGATTTTGAAGTAAATTTTATTCCTAAAGATAGTATAAGCGAACTGCTGGGATTCAGCAAAAAGAAATTGACATCTCGTGAAGTACATGTATCTGACCGACCTATAAACATAATCAAAGTTCAAACTATTAGAGTGGAGTGTAACTTAACCGCAGGAGCACATTATAACAATAAGTTAGCTCATACGATATATGAGTTTTCACCTCTTGTACCACCTGGGTTTTCCATTGATATAGAGCCGAAGAATCTTATTTATCTACCGATAATCAACAAGACGTCCTTCGATAACATCACACTGAATATTTTAGATCAGAATTGGAAACGGGTAAATTTTCGTGGAGAAGAAATCATTATACGGTTGGAGTTGAAAAAGATCGCAAGAGATTATGGCTTCCAACAATAAATAATAATCCAATACTCACCAGCATTCATTATATGAAAAGAATTCATCTGAGAAGGTTGTTACAGTCGACGTCACTAGAGGACATGGGTTTGGATTTCAGCAATAAAAGACATCTTCATATTGACCATCAGTCATTATCTACAACGAGTTCAAGGGAGAAGGTTGCTGCAGCACTATCATTGGAAAATATAAATTTTTTGAAGTCCCTTGGTTACCATGTCCGAAAAACTTCAAATATTCAACGAACCAAACTTTAATGAAGACATCATTCGAGAAGAAATTCACACCTACTATCCACATACAACATCTTTCGGCTACAGCGATGAAATTGAGATATTAATCAATCAACAAGATGTGTTGGTAGATTTAGCCTCGTCTGCTTTATTCATCGAGGCAGAATTCCAGCCAGAAGCAAGTGGTGATGGTGAATGTACCCTAACTAATAATTTTGGAGCGTTTCTCTTTGAATATATCAGTTATGAATTGAATGGGAAAGAGATAGACAAAGTACGCGATCCTGGTATTGTCAGCACCATCAGAGCTTATCTAACATATGCCGAACACGAATCTGTACCTCTAGCTATTTCTGGATGGTCATATAAGGATGCAATGAGTTCAGTCTACAATAATAAAATCAATTTATGGATACCTCTGAATTTTCTACTAGGCCTATTCATTGACTATAACAAAGTCTTGAGTGGTAAACATAAGCTGCGCTTGATAAGGTCTCGAACCGATAACGATTGCTATACTAATAGCACAGGCACGAAAACGGCTAAAATAAATGTGAAGACGATAGCATTAAAAGTGCGACATGTGTTTCCAAGTGATCAAGTTAAATTTCAAATGTTGGGAAATTTGTGTGCTGAGAAGCCTATTTTGATTCCATTCCGTAGTTGGGATCTGCATGAAAATCCGTTGATGAAGGAGAGCACTCGAGACATTTGGGCTGTTAAAACATCAATGAATTTGGAACGCCCCAGATATGTGATTCTAGCTTTCCAAACTGATCGAAAAAATAATCCTGTTAAGCAAAGTACATATTTCGATAATATAACTTGCTAAATGTAAAATTATTCTTGAATTCAGAATGTTATCCATATGAAGCAATGAAAATGAATTTCAACGATCAACAATACGTGGAAGCGTACCAGATGTACTATGATTTCCAGAAATCATTTTCGAATAAAATTCTGAGCGAACCGATGCTAGATTATGTAGCATTCAAGAACAAAGCAATTTTCGTGATTGATTGCTCGAAACAGAACGATGCTATAAAGTCATCAACAGTTGACGTTAAAGTAGAGATGGAAAGTATCCTGAATTTTCCTAAAAACACCCGCGCTTATTGTATCATCATAAACGATCGTATCATGGAATATTCCCCGATTAACGGATTAGTTCGGAGTTTAGTGTGAAGAACCAAGTGATGAAGTTTTTTATATTGATTGTTTATATGGTTTTATGTATTTTACAAATGATATTTTGAGGATTAATATTTTTGTATTGAATCTTTTTCCCTCTTATAATAATAATAATAACAATAAATAATTTCTCAAGAAGTCTATATTTTTGATTTTCCCTATGAATATGCTTTCGATAAAGGAAGATATAGAAAGTGTTTTGATAATTTCATACATCTATAAACTATTTCATGAATTATTGAATGATAAAATATCACTTGAAAATACAGGGGGGGGGGATATATCCTCTAAATGCTTACTTACGTAAAAATTGTTAAATAGAGGGGTTTGTTTATAAAAACTCTCGAACGATATGTAACGGTGGATCATAAGGAAATTATACTGAATCTAATAAATGTTCTCTGTTGATATGGATACAAGAAACGTAAATAGATAAAAAATAAATTGGATGTGTTAAAACATGGGTGAAATTCTCAAGGGAAAAATATTTTCAGCGATAACTAAACTAAACTTGATGCATTGACGCATTTGCTAGAAGGAATTATAAATATCAATAAATGAGAAATTAGGAGGGGAATATATCCTCTAAATACTTACTTACGTAAAAATTGTTATATAGAGGGGCTTGTTTTACTCTTGTCAAAATGTATTACTCACCTCAAAAATAACTTCTCTTTTTTCGTTATACATGCTCGCACACATAAAAGGCCTCGTTAACACGATTTCTATCCGGAATCGCAAGCATCCACTTTTTTCGTAGACAAACATATCGAAGACCACGAGAAGGTGAATAGCAGCACAAACACACACACACACACACACACACACACACACACACACACACACACACAGATTAAACAAATATGGATATGAGATGTTAGAATTATTTTCTATTAATAATTTGAATTTATCATATTCATATCGCTTCTTGACCTTTACTGAACTCTCTATAGAAAGAGAGATTATTCTGAATCGTAAATAAAATATGTGTGATATCATAACTATTTTTTCATTTTATAGAATTAGATTATTAATTTTATACGATGTGTATTCAATTCGACCCATCAATGCAATTACTGATATTTTGAATGACATACTTTTTGAATATTGAAGCACGTGTTCAGAATTACTATTTTCAACTTTCAAACTAATTGTGTGACACAAAAATCACATTCTTTCGATTTAAACTTATTATGGATGAGGTTAGGCTCACCTTTACCTATAATCAAGATGAAACAGGTGACATTAGGCTAGACCCACGTGACAAACCTAGGGTGCACCGGAGCTATATCTACTACATTAAAGACGATTGTTATCATGTCCTCCATAGCTCAGCGGTTAAGGAGCCGATTTTGGAATTTGTTTCCCGGGTTCGAATCTGGTGTAGGACAAAATTCATTTTTCAGTAGAGTTGACTCAGATTATATATATACTACATTAAAATCACTCATTCTCAAGTCCTCCATAGCTGAACGGTTAAGCCGTTGACTTTAGAATTTATTTCTCGGGTTCGAATCTGGTGAAGTACAAAATTCATTCCAGTAGAAGTGACTCAGGTTATATACTACATTTAAATTGATTAATTCAAGTCCTCCATAGCTGGGCGGTTAAGCCACCTATCTTTGGAATTAATTTCTCGGGTTCGAATCCGGTGTAGGATAACAAAATATTCATTTCAGTAGAATGCGAGTACACAGATGACTAGTTCACAGACTGCAGATTGGAAAAAACATAGATTTACCAGACCATATTTGGAGGAATCATAGATCACCAAACCATAGCCTACCTGTCCATCGATTGATGAACCATAGAGCATAGTCGGGTGCACCATAGATTACCAAACCATAGACCATCGATTGGTGAACCATATACTTCTATGACTGCGCATGCGCGATTGTGGATGACCTTGGAATGGACAGTTTTCGCTAAAATGAACCTTAGATTTCCTTATGGAGATGTACATGCAAAAAAGGTTGATTTTGGCGCAGAACCGGTGTAGCACATCTACTTCCATACAATCTTTTGCAAATTACGTTATTCTGGATCAACAATTATTTGCCTATACATCTTGGCTACATCGACACACACTACAAAATTATGTTGTCGAAACCGCAGTATTATAGCTAAAATATCATCTTTTACAACTGGTCCGACCATTTGAATATCATTGAATGAAATTTCGGTTGTTGTGCAGATGCATTAAAAACAACTCTTAATTTAGTTGTGTGTCTCGTAAGACACTATGATGAGGCATGAAATATGAAATTTTGATTATATGAAATAATAACTACTTTGCTTTTATACCACTTTTATTAATAATAAAATAATAACGTGAAAACGTAACTATAGTTTCAAACAATTAGAAAACAGTTCAAGTATAAATAGAGTAGAGTAAAGTAGGGTTGAGATTAAGGGATCAACGGAAATTCCAAAAACAGGTAGATCCTAGGAAAGTACAGTATTACATAGTAAACATAGCCACAATTTGTGAATTAGTGTGATTATAATTTAATATTCTAAGAACTATTTGAAGAGCGGTTTGAAAGACAGTACGGTATTACATAGTAAACAAGGTAACAATTTGTGAAATTAGTGTAATTATAATTTAATATTCTAAGAATTATTTTAAGAGCGGTTTGAAAGACACATGAAAAGATCACTTTGATATAGGTCTAACTGATCATTGAGGATATTTTTATTAGAGTTTTTTACAACTTTATAAATCTCTAATGATTCTAATGTATTCAATTTAAAACCTCTGGTTTGGTTATGTAGAATGCTTAGGCTATCTAAATTAGGGAAATTATGACCAGTTTGTAAAAAATCATTAGCAAAGGTTGAATCAGTTTTGTTGAGTCTAAACGAGCGAAAATGTTCTTCGTATCTTAATTTGAAATTACGACAAGTTCTACCTATATAAAAGTCATCACAGTCTGGGCAAATCATCTTATAAACTCCAGGTTTTTTATATTTATTGGTCTTGTCTTTGGCGTTGTATATAAGATGGCAAAGTTTATTTTGAAGTTTGAAACTGATTTTAAAATTATGGCGTGATAAAATGTTAGCAATATGTTCGCTTAATGTACCAAAATATGTCAAAGAGATAGATGAATTTAGTGGTTACATCAATGTGTTTTATACGCGAATAAATTTTATAGAAAATTAATTGTTGTTGTTTGCGATTTATTAGTTTAATTATTTGATCTACCGGAAAACCATTATTGATGGCTATTCGTTTTATCGTGTTCAACTCAATAGAGAGGTGTTCTATTGACAATGGTATCGAAAATGCTCTATGAATCATTGAGTGATATGCTGATAATTTATGGCTACGAGGGCTAAACGATGAGTTCGGAATAGTGATGTCTGTACAAGTGGGTTTCCTGTAGATATTGAAGTTTATTTTATTATGGTCACGTATTAGTGTTAAATCCAAAAAATTTATTGTTCTACCTATTCAATTTTTGGGTGGAGTTGGTTAATAAATGAAAGAAAGGAATTTAATTGTCTGGATGTGCCTTTGAAGAAGGCAAGTAAAGTACAACATCTACGTATCTATACCAAAATTGGATATGTTTTTTTGCTAATGTGCAGTTCATAATTTTGTCCTCCAGATCAGACATAAAAATGTCTGCTAATAGTGGACTCAATGGGTTACCCATAGCGAGACCTGAATTCTGTACATAAAATTTATTATTAAATTGACAATAGTTTTGACTCAAGCATAGGTCAAACGCGAGTTCTATTTCATTTTGAATTAAAGGGCTAATATGTGATCTATCTAAAATGCTTCTGATTAGAGACTTACATTCTGAAGTTGGAATATTTGAAAACATGTTTGAAACTTCAAAGGAAACTAAAAAACCATTGGTTGGTATATGGTGTGTTTTGACTAATTCGGACAATTCGAGAGAGTTTTTAATTTAGGTTCAAAATTAGTGAATTTCTTGAATTTTTGATTTAATTTGATTGCAAGGTCCCTTGTTGGACTATTGATGTAAGACACTACAGGTCGCATGGGGGCTTTTTCTTTATGATTTTTAATCCCATATAGTTTAGGAGAGCAAGGATTGCTATTAATGAGTTTATATTTTTCGAAACCAGTGTCAAATAAAATTTCACTATTTTGTAGGAATTGTTTTGTTTTTAATTGAAAAAGGTTAGTTGGGTCTTCACGTATTTCGTTTAATTCCGCTTGGATAAATACTGACATTTTATCCTCATAATCTTGTTTAGGGATGATTATTATTGCATTCGATTTATCTGCGTTTGTAAGGGTTAAATTGTTTTCTTTCAGTTTTTGATTAATTGATTTGATTTTAGATGTATCTGTATGATTGAATTGTTTTTTAGTTGATGAAAGTGATTTTCCTATTTCTAATTTTGTTAATTTAGAATTATTCGCGTTATGATATGATGATGATTTGCCCAGACTGTGATGACTTTTATATAGGTGGAACTTGTCGTAATTTCAAATTAAGATACGAAGAACATTTTCGCTCGTTTAGACTCAACAAAACCGACTCAACCTTTGCTAATCATTTTTTACAAACTGGTCATAATTTCCATGATTTAGATAGCCTAAGCATTTTACAAAACCAAACCAGAGGTTTTAAATTGAATACATTAGAATCAATAGAGATTTATAAAGGTGTCAAAAACTCTAATAAAAATATCCTCAATGATCAGTTAGACCTATATCAAAGTGATCTTTTCATGTGTCTTTCAAACCGCTCTTAAAATATTAAATTATAATTACACTAATTTCACAAATTGTTACCATGTTTACTATGTAATACCGTACTGTCTTTCAAACCGCTCTTTAAATAATTCTTAGAATATTAAATTATAATCACACTAATTCACAAATTGTTGCTATGTTTACTACGTAATACTGTACTTTCCTAGGATCTACCTGTTTTTGGAATTTCCATTGATACCTTAATCTCAACCCTACTTTACTCTACTCTATTTATACTTGAACTGTTTCATTGATTTCTTCATAATTTTCTAATTGTTTGATAATGGCACTTCGGTGTCGAAACTATAGTTACGTTTTCACGTTATTATTAATAAAAGTGGTATAAAAACAAAGTAGTTATTATTTCATATAATCAAAATGATAAATTACCATAAAGTAACGGCTTCCACCATCGATTTTTTGAAATATGAAATTGTATTATCAAGTTCCTTTGTGTCACATGAATGTTACATATAAATCTTTAAGAATAGGATTTCTTTGGTGCCTTCGTTCTAGAGATAGAAATTTTCTGTTCGCCATTTCAGACGAATCATCTTAAGTATCTGTAGACTCTTCAATAGGAATAGAAACTAAAAATTGACCATTTTCTAATCTTTTGGTTGTATTCATAAATGATTAACAGTTAAGTCAAATTCAAATAATTGTGACAATCTAATATTCTATACTTAGATTTATATTGCTTTATCGTAATGTGTATGTACAAAACAATGCAACTATATTATTGCATTCGATATGAAATATTCAACAACAAAATATTTGTTGTAAATCAATCAATGCCATTTTATTCATATAATAATACATTTACAAGATAATACAACTATAGTATAGTAAAAGTAACATATACAGTTGGACTGTGTAAATAAATTCAAACGACCCATTAAGCGAGTCCTGGTTATTTTCATTCTGTTACCAAGCCGATAAATATATGTATATATAAATTTTTAGAATTATGAAAATAACTTAGATAATTTACCATAGGATTATAAAGATGAATAAACGTAAAACATTGAATCATAGGCGGGATTCGAACCCACATCACTGGATGTCCAGTCCAGATTGTTTACCAATTACACCACTTTCGTTCCGCCAGATTTTTATATTTTTGTAAATATAAATCTCTGGAAGGATAGTAAGTAGATCATTGCTGAACACAATGCGATTCGATGCCCTACCATAAATCAACTATTCACGCACATTCATCTGAAGTTCAGTCGTTTTGAAGTGAGGATTGTAGGTTAGAGTATTACTATGGTTGGCGATTACTCTTGACACTACTCATTCAATGACATCATCCTGGTTCTTATATATTTTAATAGAACTGTCTGGAAAATGTTCTGGTTTAAGTATAAATAAGCAAGTTTAAAGAGTCTTTGCCTAATTGGTCACAATTTCATGTGGGTACATTGTGAGATACAGAATTAAATTTCCTGAATTATGAAGATAACTTAAGGATTATAAAGATGAATAAACGTAAAATATTGAATCATAGGCGTGATTCTTAATGTACCTACACGAAATTGTGGCCAATAATTAGGCAAAGAAACTTTCAACTTGTTTATACTTCAACCAGAACATTTCTCGGTTAGTTCTATTGAAATATATGAGGACCGGGGTGCTGTCACTGAATAAGTACTGTCAAGAGGGCCTAATTGTCGATCTGAATATGGAAGTTTTACACGTCTTTCTTTCATAGGTTACATAATTATTCAAAATGTATCACACGTAAATCAGGACGTAACGTTATACCTAATCATCAAAATTGTAATTAAATATAGTCTTGATTATAGTTGAAATAATATGTACATTCAAATCAGTTAGTAATATTGAGAAAAGAACAGATAAGTTTAGAAGTTCTCACCGTAAACATTCTGAATTAGAGGCCTCAAGAGAGATGAAAAGAATTATAAGCTCTCTTACTGCTTATTGGTTTAATCATTCTTCCCAATTTACTAGTAACATCATTGGTACAAAATTAAAATCAGGATCACTATAAGTAAAATAATTGGCTAAGCAATTCGGGGATCCTTCCCTAATTGCAGAAAAAGAACGCATTATAAATATCAACAAAATGTCTAAGACCTTCGATTATATTTTCTAACTTGAATTAGTCTTTCGGAAAATCACATGACACTTTGTCATTTTCAATTGAATTGAATTTTAATAGATTATTCAGTGTTTTTGGTAAAAGGGTGTTTCGCTGAAATCAGAGTTTCAGTTTTTATTTAAATCAGTTTTATTCAGGTTCAAGTTGATAACATATTTAATCAGTTATAATTATAGCTTTTGGATTCCCTAGGTTCATCCTGGTTGAGATATTATTTTGATAATTTTAGTTTCATTTCTTTAGTTTAATTGATTTAGATCCCGTAGGTAATTTTATTTAACTTTAGGTTTCATTATTAGATTACTCATATTAAAAATTTGCAATAAAGTTAATTATAATATTGTTTTTATTATCTTTAATTATCAAATATATTCTCTTTTTATTATCATCACTATCTTTTAATTGTTGTTTATTGAATATTTTATTGTTATTGAGTACTAGTTTCTCTGATAAAAACAAGCGTTCGTCCCTTCACTTACCTTCCAATGTTTAAATCCATAAGTGTCTAGTGAAATGAAAAGGGTAAGCGTGAAAGATACTTTTCACGTTTGTTCTGACTAATCTTTGATTGAATCCAACTCCAACGTGTCATGGTTTTCTAAATTAAATGGCCACACTGCAGATAAATAAATATTGGTGAATAGGAATAATGTAAATTCCCTAAGTGATGCTTTATCACGGTCGTATAGACTGATATGGCGACTAGTATGTTTGACATGAGTCTCTTACGCGTCGCCAAACTCGTAGTCCCTCGCTCAGCCACTAGCTAGCGCTTGGATCGGTAAAACGATTTCTTTCCGGAATCGCAAGCAGTGTTACTAAGTATTCTGATTTGAGTGAGGAATAGAACTGTTACTCTTGTCAAAATGTATTACTCACCTTAAAAATAACTTCCCTTTTTTCGCACACATAAAAGACCTCGTTAAAACTATACCTATCCGGAATCGCAAGCATCCACTTTTTTCGTATTTCCGCATCTTTCGGCACTTTTAAAACAGAAGTTTCTTGCTTTACACATTTGTACCCCGTTTTGCATTTCGGCACAATGCACGGTTTCGTAATTTGTTTCTAAAAAGGTAGGTATTCCTTGTGTTTACAAGTCAACTGACAGTTGTCAGAGAATATTCCTACGTGACGACTTCTGGTACTACGCGACAGTCGACGCTTAGCGGACTCACTTCTCACATAGGAAACAGCCCCGAGTTTCCAGACCTGTATGTACAACCGTGAGCTTTATAGAGTTTAATAGAGAGAGTACCATGTTACATTAACAATATTCTCATAAACTTAGATGTCATATCGAAGCACAATTTGTAATACGATTAAATGTTTTTTTTTTGGCATTAGGCCGAACTTCCAATCAGCTAGTCACAATAAATAATAGAGTTAAAAGAAATATTTCATAATAGCCTATGCCCTAGGGTACCTAATACAAGAATGAATATAACAATGGGATAGAATACTGGGTCACACGCTTCTCGCTCTTGGCCGGTAAGAGCATTAATAGAGCATAGACAGGCAGGTCAGGTAGGATAGGTCCTTTAACACTGGGATAGACAAAAGGAAACAAATATATCTAGCTAAGCTATAAACGAATATCACTGTCCGAAAGAAATTTCATGATTATACAGAAAACTTCAACATTATTCAATGCTAGCAAATGTAGTAGGTTAATATAGGAGACGGGATTTGGCATTCATTGATCAAAGATTCAATTAGAATTTCCGAAGAATGATGATATTTTTCACATTCGAAAAAAATGTGATCCAAATCGGCTCTAGTTTGACATAAGTCGCATAAATCGGAGGGTATTAATTTCAATCTATGCAGGTGTACGGGATAACTTTGCATAACCAAATTTCAAACGAATTATGGTAGTGATAAATCGTCGGCTTGAATTTATATTAGCATGCCAGTAGTCAACAGGTATGGATGGCTGTGAATATCTAGTTTTATTTTCATTGCAGAATTTATTCCACCTGGATTCCCATTTCTCGTGTATAAGATGTTTGATGAGCATAGTTGAGTCTCGTGCATTTAGAGAGCTAACTTATCTACGTACTCATTTTCTTTCAAACCGCAGTGCGCTTTAACCCAAATAAAGGTAATCAAAATCTAACTAGTGTCCATAGTGAGAGCATACTTTATTGCTTCTAATACTGCAATCGCTTCTGTTGTGAAGATTGAAAAATCCTTATGTATTTTAAATTTAGCTTCTACTTTGTATTTCGGTATGTAGAAGGCTGCCCCATTACCATTGACGGTTTTAGAACCATCTGTATAGATTACTGTTGGATCATTGCTCTGATCAATAATACTATTCAAGATTACTGAGCTAACCATGGATATGTCACTATACGTAGGAACTTCAATTGGAACTTTTCCAATAACAGTTGTAGTCGATTAAATGGTTGAAACCAAAAATATAACGCTCAGGTATCCACTTTCGAACCAGATGTTGAAGATTTATGAGGTAATAGAAAAAGGTTGTCAGAGCTTATTAGAAATATTGCTACTTGGGAATTCTACCTGAAATATACTTTTAACATTATAAAGACGCACGATGGAATTTGCAAGGGTTTTAATTAATTATATTCCAATAAATCTGACTTGAAGTCACGTTCCATGTGAATCATCTAAAGAATAGATCTTTTATAATAATTGGCTTCCTCAGTTGAAATGTTAACATTTTTATAATCGATTGATGGTTATAATCAAAGCAGTGTTTATCAAGGCGGTGGAATTTTCTAAGTTTTTGTTTCTTGTACTATACT
Source organism: Endomychus coccineus (assembly GCA_958510875.1). Lineage (NCBI taxonomy): Eukaryota > Metazoa > Arthropoda > Insecta > Coleoptera > Endomychidae > Endomychus > Endomychus coccineus. The sequence goes on from OY294070.1 coordinate 97,296,469, forward strand.
TATGGCCATACAGTCCCATCGCAATCTGATTTGTATACTGTGAATTTGTTTATCTTTAGGTGTTAAAAGTTTCAGATTTGGATAATGTTTCCCAACTTGTTGGTGCAATTGAAGTGATTGATTTGTGTAGAATGTGAAGCCTGTCTTCACAGATATTCATGTGCTCGCATTGATTCAAGTATTAGATTTAATAAAATATGTGCAAACATGTTCATTTAGTATGCAAGTATCAAAATCAAAAGGTGCAGACAACTATGTTGATGTGAAAGCAAAATCAGCAAAAACAGGTTTGTGAACATATTCAAATAAAATAGCACAAATTTTTGTTTAATTTTTTAATACGGAAATAACATACCTGCACATTATACCAGGTCCTGCGCATCAGCTCCCTTCTTCTGTAGCTTATATACTATTGACATTAGAGATCACATTCAAAAGGCTATACAAATTGTTGATTAGTGGCAATCAACAACAAAATATTTTTAAATATACAAGAGTGTCCCAAAAACGTGTATGTGTGAAACTAACAGTTTTTCAAATGGAACGGTATATTAGTGATTTTTTCAACTTGTTGGAAAATTCTAAGAATATTTCATGTATTCCTACATCGAATATTTTGGAAATATTAACATTTTGTACAATTTGAAAGGCTCCAGAATCTAAATGATACCTTAGAATAAAATGGTTTGCACTTACTTCGTTTTCAACTATCTATCCTCAAGTTCCGTTTTCACTGGAAGTATTTTCCCGGATTTCGGCTACCTCCGGCTAAACCGAAAGCTGATGTCAAAAGATACATAATTGAAAACTGAGAATATAGGAAAGTGTAAACCGTTTTGAACTAAATTATACCATTTAGATTCTGGAGCCTCTCAAAGTGTACAAAATGTCAATTTTGAAAAGTCAATATTTCGAAAATAATTGAATTTAGGTATGATTATTGGAATTGTGGGGATATTGGTTAAAGGTGTTACTGTATATGGCAAATTATTGAATATTATTTTATGTAAGAATATTAATTTGAATCCCTAGAGGAAATCTTGTGTCAGTGTTTTATATAAATGAAAATATTACTTATTTATTACCGTTCAATCATTTTCAGTTCAGTTTCATGTATATTGATGGACATATCGACATGAAGGAAGAAAAAGAAAGGTTATAAAAATGGTCGTATGCGAAAATAGAAACGATTTCTTCAATACAGGAACTAACAAGCTTAAGGTAAAATCCGATACAATTGAAGCCGAACTTAATGCATTAAAAAAAAACGAAATTTGACAACTGTAAAAGAATGGCAAACTCAAATACCACATAATGAAGGCATCTCAAAACAAAGGCGTTTATATTCTACCAAGAGAAATAATAAAGTGGGGGCTAATATAAGTGTGAAAAAACCGCCACAATAAATTATATACGGTTTGATCATATTCATTCTCTTTTCAATAATTCAAAGACCTTAATTTTGGATCTTATACATATTGAAACTTAATACAATACACAAATAAGAGATATACCCATTATCTTTAGCGAAAATAATCTAAGCCTGTGTAACTATACAGTTGAAGACTAGAGGGTGACAATTTGAAAACTAGCTATATGCGATAGGTAACTTTAGAGCGAGAAAAGGTTTCGACAACTTCAAGGGCGACGTTATTTTCAAAAGTTAGACTCAGACACCCTTATAAAAATCTGAAACGGAATGACGGGTCGAGTGATATACCTCATTTTAAAGGAGTACTTCATGGTCCTTGAATTTTGAATTTCCAAATTAGTTTTTCCCATTTTATAAGACTGTCGAAATGATGATTTAACCTATTTGAAAATTACATCAACCCTTGAAAGTTAATTCACAACCTTGAATTTGCATATTTTACGTACTCTCTACTCTATGATGCAAGATGTAGCAAACTAGTAGAGTATATTTCTCTAAAGGTACATACAACTTTCTCTTTTCTACACAAAATAGTGTTATATATCTGTCGCTGTTGTTTGTATATCAAAAGTTATTTCCTTATCAGATAAATTCTCAACGTTTCTAATTCTTCGTGGATAGGTACTTGCATATTGTATGTTGCATGTTAAGATGTATGATTTTTACAAGTTATTCATAACATAATACACGAACGGTATTTTTCTCCATCGGATACATACTCCGGCCGAATTTGTCACCCGGGGATAACTCGAATGTTTCATTGATTGAGAAGTAAAAACTGCCATATTCGTAGATGATGTTAAAAAACTCACTGCGCCAGTTGTTCCATAACAAGGGGTAAAACCTAGATATTTTAAAGCTAAAGGAATTTTTATCAAGGACATCGACTTTAAAGGACCATTTTCTTCAAAGTTAGCAAACGTATATATACTAAGCAACATTGACAAATTCTCTCATTTCCATTTGCCTATGCCTGCAGAGGTATTTCAGCAGCACCTGTGGATATACACTCCGATCAAGGCTCCTCTTTTATGTCCCAAGAACTTAAATTTTTTCATTACTTCACATTATGAAAACCATTACATTGGCACTGAAATACACAGAATCTCCGTAGTCAAGATTGGGAATCTCTCTAGGGTCTCTACTATGCAATCCGACGTACTGTGACGTACCTTGCTACTTTTGGCGATAATTACTTTCTACGGCTTCGATACTCCTCCAAGTCTACTAGATCTGAATTCGATTGACTTTTATGCTGTATTCTCGGGCGCCAGATTTTTGTCAAGGTATACTCCTCGTTAAGGGCTTCTGCTAGGGTTCTTATTACAAAGCGTAACACTGTGCTATCTACGGATAGCCTTGTCTCAGGGTAGTCTCAGTGAAGTAAGTATCCAGGGGTCAATAGGGCAGACTGAGTAGTATTAAAATTGCAGGCTTAATTGCAATTGATACTTGGTTACTTCTTGAATATTCAACTGCTGTTGCTGAAAGTCTTTTTAGATAAACACGGAACTTACCAATAATTTATTTATAGCTTGAACATACATTGATATTTCACTTTCTCTATATAATAATGATTTATCCCGACCCTGGGGAAAGCACAAGGAAGCTCAGAAACAATAATTTTTAAGCAAGCGGTCCAATCGGGTTATTTCCTCATTATAGCCTTGCAAACAAATAGTCATGTGACTATTATTAAAACGGCTATTCATGCACTAATTATTAGCAAAATTAATTATTGTGCATGGTATACTCGAGCAGAGCAAGTGAAAGCAGGTCTTGATTTGTTATGGAACCTCCGTAATACCCTCACTACGCCCGCCTAATATCAGTAATTTTTAGGGCACTTTTAATAATGGTGAATACTGAGATTCATTTTTCCTGCACTTCTTTCAGGTTAGTACGCGTAATTTCTCGGGAACGGTCTCACGGGTAATTGTACCACAGTGCCAGACACTTATATACTACCCACACATAAATTTGGCAATTATAACTCTTACTTCCGGGTAGTCACAGCGTGTTAGAATTATAATCACCAGTAACACCACTGAACTTCCTCCGGGTAGACACAGTGTGTACAGTGGAAATTACGACTCTCGAACATACATTCTCCTTCAGAGCCTACTTCCGGTTAGTCACAGCGTGTAGACCCTGGCTGTGGACTATCAACGACATACCCTTATTTCCGGGTAGACACAGTGTATATTGGTGCGTCGTGATTCACTTTCACTCTTTTCCCCCTTCAGAGCCTACTTCCGGGTAGTCACAGCGTGTAGACCCTGGCGGAGGACTATCTACGACACACCCTTATTTCCGGGTAGACACAGTGTATATTGGTGTGTCGTGATTTCCTTTCACTCTAATCATTCGTACCCTCTGACACAATACAATTATTTAACAAATTATATTTTCACGTTTATCAGAACACAATTAATTTTATCGGGACGTTATTACTAATTAAACAATATTTGATATTACAAGGGCGCACCGCGGGCAAAACAATGGAACTCAAATAGCAAAATCACTATTCATCTAATTATCCAAAGGTAACTGGCGGAGCACTTACTTTTTGATCTCGGCTATCTTTTCGTACTGTCTCACTGACAATAATTCAATTCAACGCTTGCGAGGCGTTCTTTTATACGAGGTACTGGTCAAGTTACCTACACCAGCTCCCGCCGAGCCCTTTTTTGCTCATTTCGCGCTCATGATGGTTCACCAGTTCCTCGATTTTGTGCCGTTTTTATGGTTACATCTGTTCCGATATCATTTGTTGACACGAAATATGCACGTTTTCTGAATGAAATACAAAATATACGCGACTTATGCATGGAATGCAAATATGACACTTAAACTACACGGATGTTAATGACCGGTACTATCTATCTTCCTATACAACAATATAATTATTCGGAATTATCAATTTGAAATACTAATATAGACGAAATCTAAAATTTACAATCAATCTACTTGTTTCCCATTAAATAATTATTCAATATTTTAGAGCTTCGTTACAGTACGTTTTTTCATGAATCCTAGACACGCACGAACGGAGTTGTCTTGCTTTCATGGATAACTCATGGACTAGTACTTGCTAAACGGAATGTAAGAGTCAGCAAATATGACGATCTCGTAAAAGAAGTGAAGTTGTTAGAAAGCAATCCTAAGTACGCTACTATTCGTAGAAAAGATGATCAAGAATCCACCGTATCCTTGAGACAACTGGCCCCATTAGGAAACATTCCAATGAACCAAGCGCAACATTATTCTGCCAATCAATACGGACACACCCCAAAGTCACCGATCAGCAACCTGAGAATGGAGTGACTGGGGCCCCAAATTCATATTCTGTAGCGGCAGGCCTTCCTCTTGACCCATCTAATGCCACGACCTACAGTATCCGACTTTAGGCTTTTATTCTCCATTCTTATACACACATACGTTACTTAATTGAATGTTTAGCCTGTGCTTACCATAAGTTACAACCCCACTTCCTCTAGAATTTTGATTTTTAGGATGTACGTCAATTTTGGTAAATTCATTCTTTTTATTATTATTATTATTATTATATGGTTCGCCGTTTCAACTTTGTCGCTTACTATCGAGTTTTCTCTCAGATACATCACTCCACGTGGTGGTTGAAGAAGTATCCTCCGATACAATGGCTATCAACGCTGGTGTTCCACAGGGATTTGTCTTGGCACCAACTTTGTTTCTGCTCCATATTAACGATCTGCTGGAAGTGATCAGCTGTCCCGTCCACAGCTTTGCAAATGATGGTACCCTTCATACCGTTTTCTCATCTAGAGCCCCTACATCATCCAAAGAAACCAGAAGAGCGAGACAGCGACAGGTTGACGCAATTAATGGAGATCTGGAAAATATTTTTGAATGGGGATCTGATAATCTAGTAGAGTTTAATGCAATCAAAACTCAAGCTTGCGTCTTCTCCAGGAAGGAGGATCCCACAATCCCTAATATGATAATGTCAAGTAGAACTATTCCTATGATGTCTTCTATAACAAAGCTCGGGATCACCACCAATAGCACCCTCTCATGGGACAATCATGCGAGGTCCATTGCGGAAACACCACTTTACAAAAACTTTGTTTTTTATTCCGTGCCAAGAGCTACTTCACATCCCAGCAGCTCCTTATAATATATTATGCAAAACACACAAATTCGACCTGTCCTGGAGTACTGTCCACATGTTTGGAGTTCGGCTCCCAAAGATACGTTGAAGCTCTTGGATTCTATCCAGAAGAGCTTTCGTTTGATTGATGATGTTACACTTACGAGTTCATTGACTTATCTAGAACCCCGTAGAAAGGTGAGAGATGTCTCCCCTTTCTATAGATATTTCCATGGTCGGTGTTCATCAGAAATCTCGTCTGTTGTTCCACCACGATAGATTCCAGATAGGCGGACTAGACGAGCTCAAACTAGTCACCCCTTCATTGTCAAGCTCGAAATCTGCCGAACTTCTTCCTACCAGATTCAATTTTTTTATCGAACAGCGAAGTTGTGGAACTCTTTACCTAGTTAGGTCTTTCCCTATGCCTATAACCTCCAAACCTTCAAGAAAAATACGAATGCCAATCTCCTCTCCCAACATTCCACTGCTGGGTCACACGATGTTCTTCGAACATTATAGGTTTCCCTCTAGTGTAGTTAAAGTATTACAAAAATTTAACTGTATGTATGTACCTACCATTCAGAATCAAAAATAACAAAAACAAACTTCTTGTAAGCTTGGAACTTGTTAAATTGACATTTGACGTTTCCAAAAATAGAAATATCACTTTCCACCCAAGTGTAGAACTGTCATTTTCCAATCAATAGCAATATTTTTCAGCCAGAATTGACGACATCCAAAACTCAAGTAGATTAAAAATGGTCATATTACAATAATGATTCTGAATGAATGAACATGTTTTTTGAATAGTAGACTTCCGCGGATAGCTAATCTTGAAAAATCTTGGCTTCCGGATGGATTTCACGTAACAATCGCTCGACTTGATGCCGACGTTTCGCCAACCATTATAGGTGGCATCTTCAAGACTTGAACTGAAACAGTTCTTGTGACGCGGAATCCATCCGGAAGCCAAGATTTTTTTTAAACATGTTTTGATATTATACTCTGATGGAAGATTGTAACGAAGTTCTTAAAATTCTAAATGAATGTTATAGATTGTCAATTGAGGCATGTGCATATTAATTGTAATTCAGGGTAATTGAATATTCTAAATCATCATAAATGCGTATAAAGAAGTAGAATCCAAAAGTTCCGAATAGATAAATCGTCATAAGGGTATTATCCGGTGTAGCCATTTGCATTATAAAAGTCATATTTGTTTTCGTTTGAATCCATAAATCGTGTATAGTGAATTCCATTCAAATCGTAGAAAAACCGTGTCATTGTCAGATAACGAAACAAGCGTCATAAGTAAAAAACAGGTTTTCACCAATTCCGCGCCGGCGAGGATATACCGGAGCAGAATGTCCACTAGCAGGGAGCATATAAAAGCCAGTCGGTGGTTGAGGAAAGGCAGTCTAGTTTAGACCGTCTTACCGATCAAGAGAACATCTTGCAAGACAAAACAATTTGAGAAACCGAAGCTTAACCTTAAATTTAAAAAACCGAAATAATAGTCAGGTAATTATAAGTCCGCTTAAAACAGAGAATCTCACCGTTTCCTCAATTGAGTTTAGAGTATTGCATTCTTAGTGAATTAAAGAGAGATAAAACAAGGGTATTGTATCGTGGTGACCTATCGTGTTTCGGTTGAATGAATAAATTTAAAGGTGAAGTTAACACCAGTCCAGGTTTTCGGGAACCAACGTCTAATCGCTGGAGGTGGCTGTATTTCTAGCGCGACTACCCTGGAGTACAGTCATTAAAGGTGAAAGGGCGGGAAGTCCTGACAACTGATTAGGTGATAATTTCTATTATATTATTTATAGTGGTGCGAAGATCACTGTCTGACGAAACGGGCGGGCGGACATTCGGATCTGAAAAGGGCAGAATTTCTAGCGCGACTACCCTGGGGTTCTCTTTGAAGTAAGTGAAGGGTACGTCCCAGCAACGTCAACAGACGGTAGGTTGGTTACGGCATTCCCGCGAATTGAGAACCTGCAGTCTGACGAAACGAGCGGGCGGACATTCGGACCTGAAAATGGCAGAATTTCTAGCGCGACTACCCTGGGGTTCTGTCTGAAGTAAGTGAAGGGTACGTCCCGGCAACGTCGACAGGCTGTCGGGTTTTTCCGCCGGTATAGTAATTAATATTGTCTGAAGTCGAGGATTACGAGACAACACTCTTTGTTCTCTCTCTCCGCAGTAGATATTTTAGGACTGGCCTGTAACAAGGCGTATATTAGTTGAGAAAACTGAATGAGATTTATGCATTAGATTTGCTTGTTGCTTTACCAATCTTGCTAGTGTTTTCCCGACCGGAGATTATTACCCGCCGTACAGTTACCCGCTTTGCACGCTTTGGTGTCCGTAGTTTCTTTTTAAGACTTAGCTTAATTCCCCGGATAAATAGTTAAGAACGCTTCCGCTATTATTCCCCGCTTACGTCCCGTTGGTGTTGGTTATTGATAACTGTAACCCTACCTGAATAAATGTTTGAATAACCTTAGTTATATATTAGTGATATATTACATCTTCTCTGTACTATCCCAATTGAGAAATAACCCAGAACCCTACGAGTGGTAAGTAAAATCTACAACTCAGTAGCTACTTCGAGCCATCTCGAGAACTTTGACCCCTGGAATTTATTTCTTCACTGAAGTTGCCCTGGCACAGGCTGTATAACGCAGTCAGAAGAGACCGTCACCACAGAGAACTCTTTCGGGGAGTAAACCTCGCAAATAAAATCTGGCGCTCGAGACAAAATACCGAAGAGTGGGTTACAAGATATGTATGAGAGTATCACTTGTGCAAATCACACCGATAATTTACCATAGCTGATCAAATTACTAAGTGAAAATTTATGTCAATTTTTTTTTTAATTTGTTCAGTAATTCACTTTTCTTGTTAGTTCTATTATATTATGGTGTAAATAAAATAATCCAGATTAGTTTAAAATTTAATTTCCACTCGTGAGTCTCCATCAAAATATCACTCGTGCAACACAATTTCCTGAGAAAAATTTGTTTGCAACCAATTTTTAAAATAAAAGCATTCGTGCATATCACGAGAAGAATCACGAGCCCGTTAGGGTTAGTTGATATGAATTCATGCTTTCATAAAAAATTGGTTCTAGAGAAAAAATTTCACAAATTTTCGGAATTTTTTTAGCGCTTGTGATATTTCTACTGAAATTTTAAGGATTAAGTTCCTTATTCAAATGCAAAAGTATTGTTTGACATACATTCATTATGACAAGAAATAAAGTCTACAAGATATGACAGGTAATTATGAAAAAAACGAACATTTGCATTAACTATGAATATTTACTTAGCTCATATTGATACAAATAGAAATAAGTATTGAACAGAGTTGTGCACTACAAGTACATATATATCAAAACAGTATTTCTATTTTTGTGAAAAATAACTCTGCGATTGACCAAAAAAATAGAAACACAAAAATATCACCTTGGTATTGAAGATGGCTACGAGAAGCCAAAACGTCCAAGCTGATGCAGATTGGTCGCCTTTTAAGCGGGATACTTCAATATAGTGTGGCTCACCTGTTTGTTCCAACTGGAAAAATCCATACGTAGTGTAAGACGACTTGGTTAAACAGTTGCTAGTCAGTATTGAACTAACTAAAGAGATGTTCTCAAAAATTATCACAGCTACATTCGTTTACAATCAAAGTGATGACTTTCAATAAAAATTCGAACAAACGGTTCCAATTTCTGGTACTGCCTAAATTTATTCTTCGATCATTTTCTTTGCGAACTTATGATAACGAGCGTTCAGTTGCAATAAGTGTTGAAAATTATTGTGAGGTCAACAACAGCCGTAATTTTAATACAGCAATATAACATAGGTCCAGAATCATCTTAACAAAGATGTAGCAACAAAAATTTTAACTATAGATATCAGTTAGTGTTACTATTTAACAAACGTTGATGAAATGAATATCAAGAATTACATTATTTTTATACGTAGAAATAAGAATATTATGAACCTAATTTTATCATTCGACACCCACAATATATGTACGATGGTCGTGTATTCATTTTGATACTGTAGCAGTATCAAATTTGTTACTTTTAAGAGCAACTTCAAAGAGAGTGAACATTGAAAGTTACATTTTGAAGCTGGCTTCATAGGTGCAAAATGGCAGATTTATGTCCAGTGACTTTGCGCCTGGGTTAGAGTCAAAATAGTTACATACCAAGGATGGAACAACAGCTATTTCGATCTGATTGAATGAACTGAATGTGTTGAAATAAATGTTGTGAGTGTAATTTTCATTAGCTTAGTTCCGTTCTAACTCATGTTATAACAACGTTAATATCGCCAAACACATGTAAAAATTTCTTATTTTATATTGTTTCAAATTTCTATTAGTTTTATTTTATTAATTATCCCCTTCAAACAAACTATAAGGAAGTTTATTGTATTTACCATCGCTTATTTGAAAATTCTCCATTCAAATTAAATCTTTACTTTGAAATTTAAAAATACATTTGAAAAATACAATCTTTAATAATAGTTATGTAATATAGCATCATATTTCAATCATAAATGAAAAATTCATATTATGTAGAATAAAGTTCTTAATAATTGTGTGATACTGTAAAGAATTATAATTCAAATTTATAACTGTTAATAGTGGAGTCAATCTACGGAAAAATAGGAAGAGGTTCGTGTAAAAATATGATAGAGGTTAGCGACCTGGAAAAAAATGGCGTCTTATGATAAAAATAATAAGATCCTAAAATTTCAATTACCAATATTGGGTGGAACCATGTCTAACTGTCAAAAAACTGTTTTTTTGCCCTTTTTTAGGTCAGTTTTGGAGTTTTATTTTTTTTGGAAGCCTAGACTTATGGCTAAGATTTGAAATTGGTACCCTTTCATTGTTATTTGAGGAACCTTCAGTCCAAATTTTGTGACATTCCGTTTACCCCCCCTCAAATTGAATGAAATTTCGTGAAAAAGTAGGTCGTGGCGGTCACAATAAGTGGCCCAAATTTGGGCTAAAAATATATAACAGTTTCGCTTAAAACTCGAATTTGGCCCAAATTTTAAAATGGCTCTTCCTTTTGTCAAAAAAGTCGGAGCATACTCTACTTAGGATCAAATTTCATGTACTTAAATGTGATATATGTCCGTATCAACTTTTTTTACGATTCATCCATTTTTTGCCCATTTACAGTATATATATCATAAATCATTTATGTGATCCACATCCACGTTACATTCTTAGTACTATGAAATACGTTATTATTTTAATGTTACTATATGTATATATTATAGTAAATATACAAACATCATATACAAAATATTATTTTTGTAAAATATTAAAAAAAGTCATCTAATTATACAGGTATATACGCTTCCCCTTATTAACCCTTCGATAAAAACGATCAACCAAAGTTTAGGACCTCGCCTCTTATTAATATGATAGAAAAACTGTTGTTGAAGACAATGTCAGGTAAGAAAAAAATTAAAGCATATTATAATATACATTTTTTTTTTTGCAAGTTATGTCTAATTTCTTGTAAAGTATTTTATTTTAAATTTGCAAAATATTTTTAAAAAATGCATTAAAAACAAAAAAGGTATAATGAACTAAAATATACACGTAATCGCACATCAGGTAAATATTATTAAATAAATACAAATGCATTATTTAAATTTTAAAAAACAATTCTATACTGTTTACTTTTTGAACATATAATATGTAATTATTTATTTTTAGTGTCATTTTTTTTTCTTTAAATTTTTCAAAATTAAAATTTTGTATATGTTTGTATTATTGTTTCTATAATATATACATATAGTAACATTAAAATAATAACGTATTTCATAGTACAAAAACGGTAACGTTGATGTGGATCACATAAATGGCTTATGATATAACGTAAATGTTTACATTAAAGTACATAAAATAACCTTTAATTTGAGCCTATATATAAAAGGGGGAGCCATTTTAAAATTTTGGGCAAATTTGGATTTTAAGCAAAACTAGTCAATATTTTTAGCCCATATTTAGGCCACGTTCTACTTTTTTACCAAATTTCATCATAATTGGTTGCGATTTGGCCAAAATAGCCCAATCTGAATTTTTTCTCCGAAAAAAATATTTATATTAATATTCCAGGAGGGGGGGTTAACGGAATGTCACGAAATTTGGACAGGAGGTTCCTCAATACCAACAATAAAAGGGTACCAATTTCAAACCTTAGCCGGAAGTTTAAGGGGTACAAAAAAAATTAAGCTCCAAAACTGACCTAAAAAAAAGGGCAAAAAATAGTTTTTTGGAGTTTAGACATGGTTTCACTCAATATCAATAATAGACATTTTAGGATCTTATTATTTTTATGACACCATTTTTTCCAGGTCGCTAACCTCTATCAAATTTTTACGAACCTCGTCCTATTTTTCAGTAGATTGACTCCACTATAATTCGTCATTTGTGTATTATTAAAGTAGTTGTACATATTGAATTATTCGTAAATCAGTAAACAAATTCTTATTTATTCATAAGCGGTCCCTTGCTATAGTAACTGATGTCCTACATGAGACCTGGATTTTTGGTGGGATATTGCTAAATTAATGCTCCATAAATATACTGGGTGAGTTTTTTATCTTGAAGCATCAAAAATCAAAATACCTTACGTACAAAAAGAATTTATATCAGAGAAAATTCTCCCTCCTCACACTCTAGGAATAGAAGGGGGTTATTTTGAAATTGTGAATGGGGGGGCCTGTTTTATTCGAGTTCGTCATCAAAAAATACTTGAGTTTTATCAGAATTTTGTTTGTGTACAGGAAAATTTAGATTTTAGTCAAGTTTAACTCGGTAACTGTAAATACAAAAAATTCGAATACATATTCTCGAACTCTTCTGTTCAGACAAATCATCTTTTGTTTTCGAAACAAAAGTTCTATTTTTTGACTTTTAGACACATTTCAATATTTTGAATGTTTGTAAAGTTATGAGAAAAAAACGTTTACATTCTTAAGGCACTTTCTACTCCCTTCACTATAAGTAGTATGTATTGTAATCGGCCCAAATGTTTTACTCCGATTTTCATGGAAATATCTGTTTTGGGCATTTCTGAATCGATCGAGACTATTTTTGACATGATGTCTGTGTATGTGTGCGTACTTGTATGTACGTTCTGCGGAAATGTCCCTGCTAAGTTTACCGACATATTAAATTAAGCACAAACAAATAGTTGTGAAAAAATTATACACATGGTTTCATTATTATACAGTTGGAAGAATCAACGTTCCAATAACATAAAATTTGATTTTTTAGGATTAAAGCGATATATCTTATTATTCTTTTCAGATAAAACATTCTTCTTTTTAGAGAGGTGTACATAAAAGATATTTCTCTCTCCCCCTCTCTCATCCCCCCTTACTTTCTCCCCCACCTCTCTCTCTATATATGCAAGAAGTTATTCGTTCAACGCATATCTAATTCGATCTCTCGAGATAAAAAACTCACCCGTATATCATGTCACAAAAATTATGTTAACTATCAAATTATGACCAAAATTGAAATTACATTCACCATATTGAACTTTTGGTAATTTCGATGCTTGGGAATAATTTAAATCTTAGGAATTAAGAGTGTTTTTCAAAACTATTTTGAACTGTTTCATTTTATTCAATTAGAATTTCAACTTTCAACCTATCACTATTGGAAACATGCAACCAATAGAATTACTAGAAGTTATGTAACCAGGAAATTTTATGAACAACTAAATGGTGAGTGGAAATTTTTGAGAACATCATCTATATAATTCAACATAAATACCTCAATAAAACACGATGGCCGAGATCATAAACAGTTTCGAGAGCAAATAAAAATCATGTTACAGTGTGGTGTATAAATACCTCGTATCTACAAAAACAATCGAATGTGCGTGACCAACTGCAGTAACCATGTTGATCTGAACACAGCTGAAAACTTATAACAAAATGGTGTCAACCATCCCTCGGTTTTATCAATATCAAAGTTTATCCAAAATAAAAATACATAAAAACTAAAATACAACTGGCTGCATAGACAAAAGGGACTAACTAACTAGTATAGTATCAATTCTTCAATTACCTACTGTTTGAAATGCGAGAAATGAAGATTGTCGTGTGAACAAGGAGTCAACAGATTGTTGTACAATTTAGATGATTTGACATTTCACATAAACTGTGAATTATAAAATCAAGTAACTGTTGAACTTATTATGTCAAGTAATTTGGTTATTACGCAAATGTTAAGCTGATTAGACAAAAACAGAACTTCTTCGCCATTAGGATAGCAAGTCTCAGAAAAAAATAGAAAATCATATGACGCTCCAATCGACCATTGTATTTTGGAAAATGGTTACCACAAGCAACTAAATATAAATACGAGGGCAAGGTGAAAGGTCCCTGAAAAATAACACAGATGGCGCCACAATCGTTGAGGGCATCGCTGAAACAAACGCCTATTTTGAAGGATTGCCGAAATCGTATTATTTGGAAGGGATCGAAAAATTTTAAAAACGTTGAACGAAGTGTATTGGGCTACAAGGAGATTATGTTGAGATAAAAATAAGGTTTGACCAAATAAATCATTTCTAGTTTAAATTTTTCAGGGACTTTTCACCTTGCCCTCGTAGCTCACATTGATTAAACCATCGTTATATCTATGGTTTCTGCGTTTACATAGTTTAAAATCACTTTAAACTTTCTAAAGTTGGAGAATAAAACTCAAATTTAAAATAAAGATTCTTGACCCAGGTATGAATTATATATAAATTCTCGGGAAATTGGTCACATTAACACTTATGCTTTATATTTTCTTGTCTTTACGTACGTTTCGGTCTCACAACCATTATCAAAAGACTTATTATGTCTAAAACTGAATTACTTAAAACTAGTTGTATTAAACAAAGCGTCTTTATCGCACCAATTTCAATTAAAATGCCCACGTCGCCGAAACGTGTTACAGTTTCGATTATTCGTGTTTCTGTTCGTTTCGGCGACGTGGGCATTTTAATTGAAATTGGTGCGATAAGGACACTTTGTTTAATACAATTAGTTTTAAGTAATCCAGTTTTAGACATAATGATTTATATATAACTCAAATGTACACAATTTCTGTAACACTTAATTTTAAATAATTAATGCTGCCAAATTGTTTCACCCCGCAGTGGCATTCTTAAAGCTAAGGCTTATCAATTAAAGTCAAATGGCGTCATTAAATATTAGAAATCAATCTGAAGGTGGGACAAATTGAGGCATAGGGTAAACCATCGTTTGGGTGGGAGTATCGAATTGGTCATTTAATATTATGTTACTATTGTTTGAACGTTCTAATATTACTATTAATTCTAGAATACTAGAATATCGGTATTAATGGTGCAAAGATTCTCATAATTTTTCAAATGGTCATAGAAGCTTATACTGAAATTGCCTCCAGTTTGTCTTATGTACAAGACACTAGTCATCACACCTCAGCCTATAAACTCCGGATTTCTTAAATTTATTTAATTATTCATCTTTACTAACTAATCTATGTAACATAGTTATATGCTGCTAACTTATGTGAAATGATCAGATCTAGAAAGTGAATTCTATATTTGGGTGTGAGTTTCCTTTAAAACATTAAATAATCTATACTCATTAACAATTCAAAATCTAAAAAAGATAAATTAAGGAAATTTGGAGTGTATAGGCTAAGATGTGATGACTGTAATGCTTTCTACAATGGACAAACTGGACGCCGTTTCTGTAGCTTCCACGAACATTTAAGAAGTTATAAACCAAAAAAAGAGGACATTTAATTATGCGAATAACCTTTTGGAACGAACACAACACAATTTCACTCTCAATTCCGATATTTCACATATTCACGAAAAAGGACATAAACTTAATATTCTAGAATAAGTAGAAATTAACGTTAAAAAAACAATATTAACACAATAATAATTGATATAATAAAATAAAACACTTTTACTTTGTTTTCTATCACATATATTATAGAAACAAATCGTGAGTATAATTTCGACACTAACGTGTCATCTTCAACCGATACTAATGTATGAAAATATGGGTAATCTTGGCATTTATATACAATATAAGAAACAGGTAACAAGTGGGGTTTTGGTTGAGGAAATAGATTGCTAGAATAATATGATTGAAAATGTATAATGAGGTGGAGATAATATTGTGATAAGGAAATTTTAATGCGGAGGTATACAAGGAAAGCACAAGAAGATTATGGGAAATTTTACGTTATCAAGACACCAAACAGAATGCTGTAGTTGCACATCTAATTAATTAATTATATTCTCATTATTTTTAATACCTTGAAAATTTTTATTGAGTTTATTTAAAACCTCTATGGTTTGGTAAAATTTTAACTTCATCCAAATTTGGGAAAGTGTGCCCTGTTTCTAAAAAATTGTTAGGGAAAGATGAATCTGTTTTATAGTATGTTTAATTTAAAACCTCTACTCCGGTTATGTAAAATTTCAACTTCATCTGAATTTGGAGAAAAGTGTGCCCTGTTTCTAAAACATGGTTACAGAAAGATGAATCTGTTTTAATAAGTCTCAAAGATCGAAAATGTTCCTTCAGAAAAGGTAACAAATTCTGGCTCTCGGGGGTTTTCGAAGTCGCCGATCATGATTATGATACGCAGAAAGTTCATGCCTAGAAGATGGCGTAGATACACAGGGCTCCAGAGACCCGGAAACATCCCCAGGTAATTTACAGTACATTGTGAGTGTCATAGTCGTGATCGGGGTCTTTGAGAACCCCCGAGAGCCAGAATTTGTAACATTTTATGAAGAAAAATTAACAAATTTCTAGAAGATAACCTGGTTACCCGGTTTCAGGGTACCCCCAGGTATTGCGGAAGAGTTTTTTCACGTCGTAATCATCACTAGCAATCTTTATATGACCTCTCGAACCGTTAACAAACATTAAAAATGATTTTCTAATGAAATTCATCGATATCCAGGGCGTCAGGACCCCAGATACCCCGGGGATGGTCCAAGGGTACCTCAGGAAATTTTTTTGATAACATATTCGTGTTTAGAGACCCCAAAAACTCCCGAGAAACCAATTCGAATCCGCAAAAAACAAACCCGGCACAAAATTTCTAAATCGAATGCAGAAAACCGCATCTCAATCCATCCAACTGCGCCGACTTTGGAATGTGGAATGCTTCATTTCCTCAACTGAAGATGGATCTGTTTTATTAAGTCTAAAAGATCGAAAATGTTCCTTATACCTAAATTCTTTATTACGACTAGATGTATCGATGTAAAAGTTATCACACACTGAACAGGTTAATTTATATACTCCAGGTTTATTTTTATCATGGAACAGGATAGGACAATTTATTTTGAGGTTTGGAGAAAAGGTCATGTTTAGATAAAATGTCTGCAATTCTTTCACTTACGGTACTAAAATATGTGAGGGAAACATATTTTGATGAAGATTCGGAATTTTTTGTAAAAGGATTGATTAAGATAATTTGAGGTTGAAAACCATTGTAAATGGCTATAACCTTGATTATATTCAATTCTTCATTCAGGTTTTCAGGAGAAAGAGGAAGTGAAAAGACATATGACATGTATCATTGAGTTATATGCTGCTGATTTGGGACTACTAAAATATGAATTGGCAATTGTGTCTGTGAATGTAGGTTTTCTATAAATTGCGAAAGTAATGATATTATGGTGCGTGAGGATAATGTCTAGGTAATTTATTTTGTTACCTTTCTCAGTTTCTAAAGTGAACTTAATGTTAGGATGGATATTATTAATGAAGGATAAGAAAACATTCAATTGTGGAGGATGTACCTATGAAGTATAAAACATCATTTAATCCTTCTAACCGGCAATGAATATGTTTTTAGTTAGAGGGGAACTCATTATAGTTTCTTCAATATAAGACATGAAAATATCTGCCAAAAGAGGACTTAATGGGGATCCCATAGCTAATCCATTATTTTGTGTGCAAAACTCGTTATTAAATTGACATTGACAATTGATCGAAAGCTTGTTGTCTCGGATTTTAATACGGAATATGTATGTGATTTTTCCAGAAAAAAGCAGAAATTAACTTACTCGAGTACTCTGATTCATCAAAATATGTGTCCCTCTCATATTTTAGTACCGTGAGTGAAAGAATTGCAGACATTTTATCTAAACATAATCTAACAGATAGCTTCCAACCTCAAAATAAATTGTCCTATCGTTTGTTCAATGCTAAAGATAAAACAAATAAGTTTAATATACCTGGAGAATATAAATTTTCCTGTTCAGAGTGATAACTTTTGAACATTTTCGATCTTGGAGACTTAATAAAACAGATTCATCTTTCTGTAACCATATTTTAGAATAAGGGAACACTTTTACAAATTCAGATGAAGTTAAAATTTTACATAACCAGAGTAGAAGTTTTTTTATCATCAATAGAAATTTTCAAAGGTATTAAAAACGATGACAATAAAATTTTTAACGATCAAGTAGGTGTGTACTACATCATTCTGTTTGATGTCTTGACAACGTAAAATTTCCCATAATCCTCTTGTGTTTTCCTAGTATACCTCCGCATTAAAATTTCCTTATCACAATATTAAGTCTACCTCATTAACCAAATTTCAATTATAATATTCCAGCAATGTATTTCCCCAACCGGAACCCCTTGTTACCTGTTTCTTATATTGTACCATACATATTCAAGATTATTCATATTTTCATACATTAGTATCGTTTGAAGAAGGCACACTAGTGTCGAACTATAGTCACGATTTGTTTCTATAATATACGTGATAAAAAACAAAGTGAAAAAGTTTTATTTTATTATATCATGATAACTTGTTACAAAGTAATAGCTTCCACTATTGAATTTTTATAACCTTAAATGACCAAATCGATACTTATAAAGCACCATTCGTCAAAAATGTTGTAAATAAGTTTCCCTCAAACCATTGTCTACCCCTTCCCTGAATTTGTACCATATTCCGATTTATTTCTAATATTTAAGGGCATCTTTTAGCTTCAGTTGATAACTTCAAGCTTCGAGAATGCCACATTGTGATGAAACAATTTGTCAGCATTAATTGTTTAAAATTACAAATTCACAAGTTTTTGTGTATATTTGAGTTTTATCCCCAAACTTCAGAAAGTTTAAATCATCTTTCCTCAAAAGACATGTTGCTAACCAAGGGCCACCTGTGATTGTTTACGTCGCTGAAGGATTCTACATTTGGCGATGTTATAAGACCTTGATGTAACAATATTCTGAGGTTAAAATGTCCAATATTCGATGAATGTTCAGGCTGCCACACGAACAATTTCAATTCAGTCTCAGATCATACGATGTTTAAGTACTTTGATTTCCTACGAAGAGTTTTTGGCAAACACATACAAATAGAATCGTTCTGTAAAGCATAAACTCGTGCTTTCTTCAAACATCTGTATCGCTTGTCATAAAAACAATTGGGCATAAAGTTTCAAACAGCAGAATAACAGAAGCTACACCAATTAAGTTTTACTAATATAGTAAGTTTGGTTGTTTTGTCTTAGGTATATTGACTTGGATAGATATTTAATTTTTAAATCACATTAAAAACTTGAGTCATGCAGCGAATTGCCTATTTGAAAAAATAAACATAACTATTTGGCCGAGATCATAAACAGTTTAAAATATCATGTTACAGTGTGGTGTATAAATACCTCGTATAAAATGTCAGGTATCTACAAAAACAATCGAATGTGCGTGACCGCCTGCATTGACCAGGGTTGATCTCAACATAGCTGAAAACTTATAACAAAACGGTGTCAACCAAACCCTTACGATGCTTAGGAACATTGGAAAAATCTAACCAAAATTAAATATGAAATTAAAATGCAACTGGCTGCATCCAGAAATAAATTTGAATTTTGAAGCTATATATATATGATAAAAATTGGAACAGCATGCAGCGAATCGCTTGTTAAATTACCAATACTATTTGTTAAACCTTCAAATAATCCAAATCATAATTCATAGAGCATATCTTACATACAAATATAAAATAATCATTATTTATCCATAAACTGAAGCAAACACACGGTCGAACCATTCGGGATGTTAAGCGACTAGTGCAGCCATCTATGCGGTGCCGCCGCTAATTAACTCGTTCACCATTCAAAGTGACGCGCTAACGTATTCATTCTTTTTTGCATTTCCTACTTTAGCGTATCGTGTTTTATTTTGTTTTAATGGTGTTTATAATCATTTGTATAATTAATTGTAAATATAATTGTTAACTATGACTTCTACTGGTGGACAATTATCTGACCAGATTTTTAATTTTGTCGATTTTTATTCGCATTTTGGTGATGGTTTGCGCCAATATGTTGAAGCTGAACAAGTTTTAGACGCTCGGCAATTAGTTTATATTGGAGTGACAAAAAATAGTGACGTTGTTTTAGAAATTGCTGCCATGTGTTTGCAAACCAGCAATTTGTCCGGTCCACCCCATGAGTTGCACGCACGGTCGTACATACAGGTCTGGGAACTCGATGCTGTTTCCTATGTGAGAAGTGACTCCGCTAAGCGTCAACTGTCGCGTAGTACCAAAAAGGGTGACGCGGTAGTCGAAGAGTGCTCTCTGACAACTGTCATTCTTGACTTGTAAACACAAGGAATACCGCCGTTTTTAGAAAAAAAAATGACGTAACTGTGCATTGTGCCGAAATGCAAAACGGGGTACAAAAGTGTAAAGCAAAAAACTTGTTTTTGAACTGCCGAAAGATGCGGAAATGCGAAAAAAGGTGAGTAATACATTTTGACAAGAGTAACAGTTCTATTTATTCCTCTCTCAAATCAGAATACTTAGTAACACTGCTTGCGATTCCGGAAAGAAATCGTTTTACCGATCCAAGCGCTAGCTGGTGGCTGAGCGAGGGACTACGAGTTTGGCGACGCGTAAGAGACCCATGTCAAACATACGAGTTCCCAGACCTGTATGTACAACCGTGGTTGCACGTAACAATCCACAAAAAAGGTCCAAAAAAAGTAATTAAAGAAATAAGAATCTATGTTATTTGGACGAAAGTTTACGTAAACGATTTCAAGTATAGACAAAATATAATTCAAGCGGTGAACGTCGTCGTTGAATGTAAAAAATCCGCATAGCGGCGACACTAGGCTTAACTAGACGAATGGAATGTGGGCACATTTTGATTTTGATTGGTATTTACATGAAATGCACACTTGGTTCAACTTTATCAACTTGTAACTTGAAATAATTATTTGTTTAAAACTTACGAGTAGAGAATTAATTTAGCTCAATTAATTTATTGAGAGTTTTTATAATATACATAACACTAGAGCTTACATATACACAGCAAAAACACATATGTTTTTGTCCACATACACCACAATATGCTCTACGTCTTAATCGATCAACGATTTAGACAAATGCATCAATCAATCAATCAAAGCGGGGGCGGACAAGTTCGGAGCACTTGATCCGCTTGATTAGGTCCATTGTGCGCCCCTTGATACAAGAATCAGTCCAGCAAGCCTAAGGCTAAAATTTTTCATCAGCTGATATCTCTTATGGCTTCAAGCAGCATATGTGTGCTGCCGAGGTGTTGTAGTCTAATAGAATCCAATGCTGGACATTCTACTAGAATGCGAGAGGCAGTTTCATCCGCCGCTCAACATCTACTACAAGCTGGGTCTTCAACAATGCCCATTGTGGGTAGAAGTTTATTCAGATGACACAGTGTCCTGTGAGGAGTCCTGTCGCCAGTCTTAGAACTCTCCTGCTCATAGAATTTAGGCAAGAACTCCCTAATGTGGAGCCTCGTTTGCCTCATGCCGGGGGCACTACGCCGGACCGAGAGCCACTGTCTATCCAGTAGTTCCTTGAGGGCGTGGAGCCCGGTGACCGATGAAATTCCGATCGTTGAATCGGGGCCAGAGGCACTCAAAGAACCCCGTTTGGCCATTCATCGGCCACTTCGTTTCCCTTCACGCCAGAGTGGGCAGGTACCCACACTAGCTGGAGTTTGTTCCTTCTGGCTAATTCAGCCAGAGTTTCCCTGCACTCCAAGACACGCCTAGAAGTCACTCTGTAGGTGCGTAGTGCGCCCAGGGCCGCTTGGCACTCAGTGCAGATGTAAATCCGCCTAACTCGATAGTTTAATCTCAAGTTTTCCAGAGCACAGGTCCGTATTGCAGACCTCAGCCCGGAAAACGGTTGCGTGGGCACCTAGGGGAATTGAAATCGTGTAGACTCCGGCTCCGCTAGATTCGCCAATCCCAGACCCGTCCGTGAACCACACGAATCCCCTGGCGGAAGCGGTCCAAACTCTATGTTCTCCCACTCCGTCCTCTGTTATGAGGACGTCTGGTGTTTGAAACCTGACAGCAGGCGCTATGGAATCCTGCGTCAGTCGAAGGATCGGGCAGTTCTCGACTGCCCAATCCCAGATTTTGTCATGACCGCGAGGCACAGACACACCGAACCACTGGCCCAGACCAGCCAGTCGATCTGTACCTGCGGTCACGTATTCGATATGGAGCTGTAGAGAACCTCCAGAACCCTGATGGTGGCGTTCCTTATAGCCCGTTATCGCCAGACGGGACAGAGCTGTTTCTGTCGCCGACCACCACACGACGGCTGCGTAGGTTATGATTCAGTGTAGATCCAGTGCAGAACCTGCGGCCGTAGGCCCCATGTGTTAGCGAAGACTCTCCAGCACGCCCATAAGGATGAAACGGCCTTCTTCACCCGGGTTTCCAGGTGTATTTTCCAGCTCAGTTTAGCATCGAGGATAACTCCAAGGTACTTCACTGAGCCTTTTCTGTGCAGGGACCTTTCTAATAGACGAATGTCCCTCGGCCTGGCATCAGCGAGCCACGATGACAAGTGCAGTATTCTGAAGCTCGCGCAAGGTAGACGCGTGTCTTTCGAGGGTCACAGCTGCCATGTCGTCCGCGTAGACTTGGGCGAAAACCCAACCTCATTCAGCTCGACCAACAAACTGTCCACCACCAGGCACCACAGGAGCGGAGACAGCACTCCTCCCTGACGGCACTAAGATTATGAAAGAATGCGGAATACCTACATAATAGTCAAATTTGGGCAATGGTTAGTTACAACCAGTAATAAAGCGGCCATCTGCTAAATCTAATGAATGAAAATGTTACAGGTACTTCTTGGCTGAAAATAAACATCAAATATTCCAGGTATTCAATATCCAATTAGTGATTAACTATAAAAGAGTTCACACTGTGGATATATTATAACACTATTGATAAGAAATAATCACCCTTATTAACTAAAAATACTATTAAAGTACTGAGGACCTTTCGGCTACCAAGTAGCCATCATCAGAGTAAACTCCAATTAGTAAACAAATAATTAATTTAATACGTGTTCCTGAAGTTAACCTGAGACTTATCGAAGTACTTGCAATGGCTTGTTTTCGATAGAAGAAGAATCAAAATTAAATCTTTATGTTTATACATTTCTATACTCTTCAAAGTCCTAAGATTCGTCGCTGTTTTTTAGACGAGAAATACTTAAATTACAACAGCGACGAACCTTTCTTAGAGTCTTTGAAGGCTAGAGAAATGCATTAATATAAAGAATTGAATTCCGATTTATCCCCTATCGAAAACAATCCATTATTACAAGTACTTCGATAAACCTCAGGTTAACTCCAGAAACACATATTTAAGTAAGAATTTAATAGCTAATAGGATATTGACTACTTGGAATATTTGATTTTTATTTTCAGCCAAGAAGTACCATAAGTGAGTAGCATAATGTCCGCTTTATTACTGGTTGTAATTAACTCTTCTCCAAATTCAACCGTTAGTATTTCGCATTCTTTCATAATACATTGGAGTATTGTCGAACGTCCCTTCGATATCCAGGAAAACGGCTATGGCGCACTGTCCGAGACTAATAGCTCCTTCGATCTGGGAAACCGGGTGATGAAGGGTCGTCTCGGTTGACAAATGCATACTATTCTCATTCTATGAACTTCAGTAAATAAAGATAAGAAATAATGTGCATGTGTTATTCAAGCTGCAACATACATAGACTCGCTTCACGCCATTCTGTTCTGATGATTTCTCACAAGTATTTTAGAATATTACACATCTTCCTGAAAGAAAATAGTGTTACCCGCTCAAACAGAAATATAACGTTCTCAACGTATTTTTCTCATTTTAACATTCCACGCGTTATTTTCAATGAAGTCATATCGACCCAAAAAAAAACTAAACTTCCTCGAATTGGAGCAAAGTTATCTATTTTCCGGCAATTTTCTCATGATAACAGGGATTAAATTTTTTAGAAGTATGGAAAAATTGCAAAATATGTGCTCTTGATGTAACATTTTGTATATAGCTTGTGATATTTATCATGATTGCAAATGAATCAGTCAAACATTTTTGTGGCTTTTGGGTACTCTCAAGAATTGTAAGTCATCTAGTTATATTGAAATGATGATACTTGTATGTAAGATATTCAATTAATTAAAATTTAAAAGTCATTGTCATATTTTGATATGTATTAACCAACAATTTCACATAATGAAAGGTCACATATGGAAGTACTAACCTGTCTAGCTGAAATGAAAACAAGTAAAGGTAAATCAGAGAGGTACCAACCTGTTAGAAATTATCTTACTGGTCTTAACTAGGGAACCATTTAACGTCGATGATGAGAATGTCTACTTCTATCTCGTTCTGCAAATTGAAAAATTACCCTTAAGCGAAACTTGAGTAATACTAGATTCAATAGAAAATTAACTATATTTGTGACGAACCAATTATATAAAAAGCAGTAACCAAATCGAATGATTTGGAAGAATAACTTTGCCACACATACTATTTATCATTATCCAAGTGGCAACACATTTCTATAATGTTGAATAAAATTTACCCACATGAATATCAATAATACAAGTATGCAACAGAAAATGAAATACACATCTACGTGATCAAAGATAATTAATAAGAAACATGGGGAGGAACTACAATAGAACACTAAAATCGATAAATAATATACAAAAAAAGAATAATAAAGATAATACATAAAAAACCAAAGTACTACCATCTGATCAATTAATATCTCTGGTTGAATTGAAAATTAAGAAACCAAAGTAGAACCCTTTTATTGTCAATGTCCAAGGAACTTCCAGTACAAATTTCAAGTTGATCCGACCTCCCCACCTGGAATATATATATATATATATATATATATATATATATATATATATATATATATACGAAGATGAAGAAGACCGTTTAGTGGTTCTGGAACATTCGGCAAATCCCATGTCATGGTACTTGCAACTGTAGTGAGAAATATTCAAACATATCAAATATATCCGAAAATTAATCTATCGCCACTACCATTCGAAACCTCAAATAGATATAGTAATAGCATATCCTAGCAAAGTACGCAGCTTTAATGTCATGTGGCTATAGGTCAAAATGAGCCAATGGTGATGACGACTTGGACGTTCTGTTTTGTCACCATAACAGTTTGTCGGTTAATTTACAAAAAAGATAAATACGGTATTGAATTTTATTGAGTTTTTTCAGAAAAAGTCGGAAATTATTGATTTTTGAAAAAGTTATACAAACAAATAATGTGTATTTTTCGACAACAAATGATGTCAAAGCAAGTAACGGACAATTGTTTTCACTAATAAATAATTCAATGAATAAATTTGGAAAAATAGATAAATTTCAAAAATGGTATTCGAGATCTTGGCCGTAAGTATTAATTATTTTACAATTGATTTTTTGAATATAAGCTTATCTTGAGTTACACTTGAACTGATAACATTTGAAAAACCATTGAGAACATATTAATTATTTTACAATTTTTTTTTTATCAATATAAGCTTCTCTTCTCTATTTGAAAAAGCCTTGAGAACCTATTCCAATCTTAGCACTGTTGTGATACAGTATAACGTTTTCATCTGAAATACCTTCTAGCAATAAGGTTTCTTAATCAAAGCTAATATGAGCGGGTAAAAATTTAGACTGAAAGTATTATAAAACTTCTATCTGCATTTGAAAGTACTGAGCTGACTAATGTTTGCTATTGACATCCCTAGTGAACAGAAAATTATGGATAAAATACTAGCTAATTTTTGGTAGTTCTTTTGTACGATATTTGAAATCTATTGACTTTCCAAAAGGGTAGAATAAATAAAGGTTTTAAAAATTCAATAGTCATTACGTGATAAAAATCTATTTGTGACTGTTGAAAAATAGAATATGCAACGGTTTTTGCACGTAATATTAAACTATTAGCTTTACGAAAGCAATTAATGAGGTTTGTTATACTATTTTCAAGCATTTAACATCCGTTTCCATGTCAACGAAAAATGCTTCTCGTTGCCCTGTTTTTTACTCAATAAGATATTGGAGGCTTGGCCAACTGACCATCACCAAATTGGATGTACCCAAAGATAGAATAAAATATCAATACGTATTTACCATCTTCGGTTAGATCGGTAATAGACTTCGATAGTATGACGTTAAATCCTACATTTCATTGTTGTAGATTGAAATTTGTATTTTCAACCTTTATCAGTCTTAATTTCAATGTACATAAAAGAATCAAAATATAATACTGTTAAATACGAGGGCAAAGTGAATAGTCCCTGAAAAATAAAACAGATGGCGCCACAAACGAAAATCCCATGTGACATTTGTGATGTACTATTTTTATCTAGAACATATTAAAATATTCAGACTGATATGACATTCAATTTTGTTATGACACCCATCGAAAGCAAGCAACCTTGTAGATTTTTGTAAACATGGAAAAACGTTAATTTCGCGCATTATGTTTTGCGTGCGAAAAATTCTAAAAAATGCCATGCATAATTACCAAATTACCAATCAATAGACATGTATGTTTCGGATATTCTCTAGAAAGAACATACCTAGAGATCTTAGAATAGAGGTATTGAGCTCCATAAGGCCAACGTATTTTGTATGCAACCGTTTAAATCTCGGGATAAATAATCATAGTAATCGACCCCCTCTTTCTCGGACGCTCCGTCCACTCTATAGACTGCGCGTAAATATATACTGAGCAGAAATCATCGACGCAACGCGAACGTAATCCCGCGTTTTTTCTTAAACGGTTGCAAGAAAAAGGCCACTCAATACCCCTATTCTAAGATCTCTGAGAACATATCCATTGGAAGAATATCAAACATTGAATAACTTTTTAATTTTAAATAAGTATTTCGGCAACTGAGTTTCTATCTTCAAAGGATCTGAAGGAAATTACCAATCGAAGTTAACATCAAAACCATTAGGAGCCTTCCCAGAATGTTTTTCTGAAGAATAGACGAAGCCTATCAACCTTTTTTCGTAATAGAATTTAATTTCGGGGGATTTAAAAAAAAACTTTTTGATATACTATATCCTCATATATGCAAGGAATCTTGCGTAACGGCTAACTCGGTCATTTTTCAACCGATTTGGCTGAAATTTGGACTGAAGATAGGTGTTATGGTTTGAAAACTATCCTCCAAAATATCGAATAGTTTTCGAGAGATTCAACTTCAAGTCAATTTTCCAAATTAAGATATCTCATGTCATTTACATCCGATCTGGATCTGCTTTGCGGGAAAATGTAGGTATATTCGCATATAGTTTTATGTCATGGAACTCATTATTTTTTTATTCCGGCCTATATTGGCCATTTTCGGTATTAATATCCCCAAAACTTGTGTCAAATTAATTAATTTGAAGTTTCTAAAAGTGCGAAATTTCGCAAATTTATACGAATATTGTGAGGCTCATAAGTTGATAACGCTTTAGGCTCCGGGATTTTCACGTGGCCTATCGAAATTAGAAGGTTCAAATTGTATAAAAACACAATTGCATGAGCGCCAGACGTCCTATGTAATTAGCTACGAACGTAAACATTTTGACATTTTACCTCGGTCTTGTTATGTTGGGGCCGTTTCGTGCCCCGTTCGGGGGGCGCCAGTTGTAATAAAGTATTTTCGGCTGTGGGCCGCTAGCTTTCACCCGCTTCGGGTATATTTTAGTAGCTAGAAAATTCCCTTTGGTACGACGCACGTTAGACGCGCGTAGCTGAGACCTGAGAGTACCTGTTTCTATTTTAATTAAAGTTTCTTATTTAATTAAAGTTTCTTATTTAATGGACATTTATCGAAAAAAGAAGGGCCGTCGGGCACGGTCCGATACCTAATATACCTACATGGAGCGAAAACTTCACGCGAAAAGTCGTCGTAAAACCGTATTAGGTACAACCAGTTTGCACTTCTCTAACTCGCCAGCTACGCGCTCCTCACGTGAACGTCATTCGATATATCTCAAATTAACCAAAATGGCCAATATAGGCCGAAAAAAAATAATTAAAATTAGTTCCATGACATAAAACTATACTTATGCAAATACCTACATTTTCTCGCGAAGCAGATCCCGATCGGATGTAAATGACATGAGATATCTTAATTTGAAAAATAACTAAAAAATTGACTTAAAGTTGAATTTCTCGAAAACTATTCGATATTTTCACTTGAAATTTAGAGGGAAGTTTTGAGACCATAACACCTATCTTCAGTCCAAATCTATTACGGGGAGGGGGGAGGTCGGATCAACTTGAAATTTGGACTGGAAGTTCCTTGGACATTGACAATAAAAGGGTTCTACTTTGGTTTCTTAATTTTCGATACAACCAGAGATATTAATTTTTTTTTGCTGAGCTACCCTTAAAAATGGCAAAAAAAAACTTTTTTCCCCAAAAAAAAGGGTTGCACCCACTATGGGAAATAGAAATTTCAGGGGGTTGTTATTGGTACCGCAACAAACATTTTCCACCGGGTCGCTAAGCATCGTAAGATTTTCGCCAACCATTTGCCAGATTTACTCCACTATATTTCGAATAATTAAAAGCCACCTTAGAAGTTAAAAAGTTTGCTTTTGCGCTCAGGGCGAATTTTTTTCCAAAAGTAAAACTTCGCTGTGAATATCCTGGAATAACTTTTTATAAACTTAACTCAGCACCAGTCTGACATCAAATTATTCGCAATTGTGTGGAGAAGTGATATAAACAGTTGAAAGTTGCATATGTAAGACTGTTTGGCTGCTATTTGCAGAAAAGTAAAAAAAAACGCTAAATTTTCTTCAAATTTGACGTAAAAATCGCCAAATAAAAAATCGTAGAGCCAAACTCAGATCCAAATACCACTTTTTCGCGATTTGCATCTGTAGAGTGACTCATTACGAAGAAACTGATACCATTCCGAAGTACATATGGACTTTTATTAAAAAGTTATAGCACGTTAACCGATTAAGTTTCGTGAAAATTCTCACATATTCAACCCATCAAGAGCCAGGCAAAACGCAGTCTAATTACAGCCAAACTAACTACGCAGTTTATAGCATAAGTGGAAAAAAATTACCGGTGTTTTTTCTTAATGCCGAAATAATTCTTTAAACAATTGTAAAAAATCATCGGAATTCTTTCGATTTGAGGGTGCCGATCGATTTAGAAGACCAAATTACTACGAGATATGGACTTATCCTCGCATTTTGCACAATTATTTATTGATAAACGCTAATAAACAATTCAGCTGTTAGATCCATGCGCAGGAAAGTGCAAACAAATGAAACTAGCTACGCAGATCATAGAATCAATGAAAAAAAAAATTACAGTGTCTTTTTGTTTAGCCAAATTGATTGTTTAAACAATCATTGTTTAAACATTCAATTTGGTCAAACAACAAAAAAAAGGGGTAATTTTTTTCCACTTATGCTATGAAATGCGTAGTTAGTTTGCCTGGGCCTTGATGGGTTAAATACACACATCAAAAAAATGTAGGGCGATATTTTTAGGGTTTCGTCACTTGGTAATGGGAAATTCAATACAATGTTTGTTACCCACGTAGAACATAATCTTTTGCCACATAATTTATTTATAATTTCCATCGACATATGCATATGGACTGCGCGTGGCAATGATAAGCGCGGGTAGTGCCGGCGTGAGAGAGGGGAAAACGAAGAGGACTAATACTGTCTTTATCTACTTTATCTCTCGCGTTTCTATTGGCCGCTGCGTTGCCATGGAAATGCAACATGACTGTAGCTAGTATGTTTACGTCCCGAGCCGATAGATAAAGACAGTATTAGTCCTCTTCGTTTTCCCCTCTCTCATGCCGGCACTACCCGCGCTTATCATTGCCACGCGCAGTCCATATGTATATGTCGATGATAATTTCATACAAAGTTTGCAAATCAATTGAAAGCTTTAATCTAACTGAAAAGAGTGAAAAATTCGAATTCAATGCACTTAGGATTCTGAGCAAAAAAATTGTCACTGGTCAATGTCTAATACAGAGTGTGTCCACCGCGATTGTTCAAAACTGCCCTACATCGATTTGGTAAGCTGAGAATAAGGTTATCGATGCTTTCCTGATCAATCGCATTCCATTCTTCAACCAGAGTATGGAACAGTTGATTTCGTATCTGGAAGAGAATGTTACGCCTTAAAATTCTTCTGCCAAGCAAATCCCACACATGCTCAATCGGATTCAGATCTGGCGATTGAGCAGGTCAATCCAAAACACTTATACCACTCTCATCCAAGTAATCTCTTACGATCGCGGCGGTATGAGGGCGCGCATTCTCATGCATGAAGATGAAGTTTTCACCTACTGCAGCTGCATACAGAATGACAAATGGTTCTAATATCAGGTCCCTATACCTAAAAGCATTTACAAACCTCTCCAGCAATACGAGGTCGCTTCTTCCGCCAATGCTGATACCACTCCAAACCATCACCGTCCGCCTTGGTAGCTGTGAACTTCCTGTGCAGTCCTAAGTCTCCAAACATTTCCAGGTTGTCTCCATACACGAGTAATTCTAGTATCTGGACGTAAACCGAATCTCGATTCATCACTAAACAACACAGGAGTCCATTCTTGCACGCCCCATTCGATGTGATTTCTATTCGGGCCTCGCCATTTCCTCTGGATAATGGTGGAGCTCTCCATGGACGCCTGGCACGTAAATTGGACTCGTGTAGTCTATTTCTCACAGTTTGGTCACTTATCTGTATATGTGAGCATTTCTGAGTTCCAAACTTAGTTGACCTGCCGTGTGTTGGATTTCTCAGAACTTGAATTCTCAGAAATCTGTCCTGTGCCGCCGTTGTTATTCTGGTACGGCCAGTATGTTGCTCTCTATCATCACCAGTTTGATTATAACGAAACCATAAACGACTTATAGTGGACTGGTTAGTCCCTAATTCATTGGCAACAATCCTCTGCGACATTCCAGCTTGAAGCATTCCGATGGCCCTTAAGTGCACGTCTCTCTGAAGGTGATTACGTTCCATAATTTAGACAAACAACACTACTCAAAATTTTCAATAATTACCATTCGCTGGTCGGATAACATCTGATTTGATCTGATGAATGAAACAAGGAACGACATGAAGAAAATGAATAGTCGTTGGAAAAATGATGTTCAAAATGATAAAAAAGTATTGTGTAAATAACAAACAAAGATCTGCAACGCGATGATGCCACGTGAATCTCCGAGAATTAACAAACAATCCCAAAATATGCTTGACCCTTAGATTCTTTTGATGTGTGTATGTGAGAATTTTCACGAAACTTAATCAGTTAACGCGCTATAACTTTTCAATAAAAGTCCACATTTACTTCGGAATGGTATCAATCTCTTCGTAATGAGTCACTCTACAGATACAAATTGCGAAAAATGGTATTTGGATCTGAATTTGGCTCTACGATTTTTTATTTGGTGATTTTTACGTCGAATTTGATGAAAATTAAATGTTTTTTTTTCTTTTCTGCAAATAGCAGCCAAACAGTCTTACATATCCAACTTTTAACGGTTTACCTCACTTCTCCACACAATAGCGAATAATTTGATATATCATAGACTGGTGCTGAGTCAAGTTTATAAGAAGTTATTCCAGGATATTCACAGCGGTTTTACTTTAGAAAAAAAATTCGCCCTGAGCGCAAAAGCAAACTTTTTAACTTCTAAGGTGGCTTTTAATTATTCGAAATAGATGTAGAATCGAACGCACACATCGAAAAGGTTAGGCAGAACAAAAAGTTGAATTTTGTTACACATAGTGTTATTGAATCTTTGATGGAACCTCCATTCACAGAACTACACGAGATGAATCCGGACAAAATAGGAAATTTCAGGTGTACAAATTGAGAATGCTTTAATTAATGTAATTGCCGTATTATTCTTATTCTCTTTCTTACCGTGTTCTCGGTCAGAGCGATGCTTCCGTTCACGATCTCGTTCTCTCCCCTTTCCACGTTCTCGCTCCTTCTCTCTCAGGGTTTCACGTTCCTTCCTTTCGATTCGTTCATTTTCCCTCCTCTCTTTTTCACGCTCCTTCTCACGGATCTCCCGTTCTCTCTTTTCCTTTTCTTTATCAGTTCTGTAAAATACTTACACGTCAACTTTACGTTCTATATTACATAAAACAGTGAAAATAGCACTCAAATATAAAAAATTACTCGATGAAAGAAACTGTGCACCATCACATTACATTACCAAGGAACCAAAAAGACCAGAACCTATTCTGGGGAAACCTAAAGGGTAAGGTATACAGGGTGTTTCAGTTTTTCAGTTCATAATTGCGGTAAACGATAGAACTTCTAAAAATAATGGAGTCTTTCATATAAAAAAATTTTATAAATCACTTCGTTCCCGAGATACAGCATGTTGAAGTTTTGAAAAATTATTACATTTTCTTCATTATCTTTCAAACAAATGAAAATTTTTAGTTCAAACTTTGTAAACTTTAGTTTTACTGGATGAGAAATTCTTTTGGTGACAAAATGTTCTTGAGACAAATACAGTAGCGTAGTTATGGGGGTTTTGTACGCATTCAAACCCCTCAAACTTCTACGCCAATGGTCGGAAATTATTATTGTATACAAATTTTAAATCTTTGATTTATTTTCTAAAAAAAGTATTCTGGAGAAATTTCACTTAGAAGCTTCCTGTTCGAGCTATTTTGATTTTTCTAATCAGGGCTATGTTATGGAATTTCTTTTGAAAGTCTATTTAAAAAGTAAAAAAACATTTAAATACCGATTTATTGGTAACGATAAAAAATAATTCATAATGAATGCTCAGAATGATCCATTTACTTCAACGCAACGGCGACATAGATTTCTCAACGACCTTCTTGTTCGAATTAACATTTTATTATTTATTTCACCACAAGCTCTGCGAATACGATTCAGTAGATCTTCTCTATTATGAACCGGCGTGGCATAAACTTTATCTTTGATATAACCCCAAGCAAAAAATTGGATTAGGATTAGGGTCAGGTGATCGTGAAGGTTATGCAACTGGACCACCTCTATCAATTCATCTTTCACCGTACTTCCTATTTATCCATTCTCGTCAATGGGAACGGCAGCCTTCCAGTTGTATCCATATATTTGTTCTCTCATTGAGTGGTGTTTCCTCCCACAAATGTCTTCGTGATTAGTATCCAAAAATTCGAAAAATGCGGCGACCGTTAGTATGTCTGCTGAAACTAATGGGACAAAAATATTGTTTTCGTAAATGCCAAGCCAGACATTGACAGTGAATTTTTCTTGGAAATTTCTAGATCTCGTACCATGAGTTTTAATTTGCCCATAAACGTAAGTTGTGAAAATTAATGAGTCCACGTCTGTGTAAAATGTACTTCATCTGTCCACAATATTTGCTGGAGAAAGTTTTCATTCCTGTTCAGTTTCTTATGGGCAAATGAAAATCCATCATGGTACAATATTTATGAATTTTCAAGAAGAATTCAATGTCAATGTCTGACTTGGCATTTACAAAAACAACATTTTTGGCCCCTACGTTTTACCAGACAGACTAATGGCCGCTCCATTTTTCGAATTTTTGGAAACTAATCACGAAGATATGTGGGAGGAAACACCTATCAATAAGGGGACAAATACATGGATACAATTGGATGAATGTTCTGCCCACTTTGGAAGACAAGTACGAGAATGGTTAAATAGGAAGTACGGTGAAAGATGGATTGGTAGAGGTGGTCCAGTTGCATGGCCTCCTCTTTCACCTGATCTTGATCCTCTGAACTTTTTGGGGTTATTTGAGAGATAAAGTTTATGCCACGCCGGTTCATAATAGAGAAGATCTACTGAATCGTATTCGAAGAGCTTGTATAAATAATAAAATGTTAATTCGAACAAGAAGGCCGTTGAAAAATCTATGTCGCCGTTGCGTTGACGTAAACGAATCATTTTGAGCATTTATTATGAATTATTTTTTATCGTTACCAATAAATGGATGTTTGAATAGTTTTTTACTTTTTAAATTGCCTTTCTAAAAAATTCCATAAGATAACCCTGATTAGAAAAATCGAAATAGCTCGAACAGGAAGCCTTCAAGGAAAATTTATCTAGAATACTTTTTTATACAAAATAAATCAAAGTTTTCAAATTTGTATACAATAATAATTTCCGACCATTGGCGTAGAAGTTTAAGGGGTTTAAAAGCGTACAAAACCCCATAACTACGCTACTGTACTTCTCAAGAACATTTTGTCACCAAAGAAATTTCTCATTTTATATGAAAGACCCCTATTATTTTTAGTAGAAGTCCTATCGTTTGCCGAAGTTATGAACGAAAAAACTGAAACACTCTGTATAGATGAAACTGGAGATCTGAAAGAGTTCAAATAAGCATTATTTTGCCTGATGTTTTGGGGTAACCTAGAGGCCAAGGTCTATGTCCATGAAGCTAAAAATATGCAAGAGTTGATATAAGCTATCACAAGAGAGTGACGCAGAACTTTAATCTGTCTGATATCATTTTCAGAACATGATTTTCATTTTTATATCTAAGCTTTAATTTTTCGTAATAAAAATGTTTGAAAGTTAAAATAAAAAATAGTTATTCTCATTTCGAAAACGCCCTTCTATTCTTCCCCACCCTGTATAATTCCGTTTCTGAAAAGATAAATAAAACAAAATCAGAATAAAATTGAACTAACCACCTTTTAAAGGTAAAATTGAACTAACCACCTTTTAAAGGTAGTTAGGTTGAGTTATGTTTGAAATCATATGGCCGATTATTTTGCATTTTAGCGAATTTTGCGGTGAAATTCACTCAACACAAAGGAGTAGTATGAAACTGTTTCACTCGATTTTGGGCCATTTTGCACACTTTTCGCCAAACCACTCGCGACAATAATTTCTTTTAAAACAATTGCAAAATTAGCATTCTTAGTTAGAGATTAGTTTTTTTCTTAAAACAAAATTCAAATTTCTATACTAAAACAAACATTCACCCAGTGGCGGCTCCTCGAAGGAGGCTAAGGAGGCTCAGCCTCCTCACCAATTTATCTTAATGATCATTCTCCATTTTATTTCCTGTTTCTCTGATAATTCTTTAAATTTTACAATTAATTACCCGTTCTCAGTAGTTATTTTTGATCTGGCAACAGTGGCCAGAGGCTAGATTCTCTATATTATATCTCAAAAGCTAAATACGTGTGGTCAACACAGTTGCCGTTTTTCCAACCAGTTCAATTGCTAAGTAGGGTAAAACAGTGGATATGGCAACATCCTCTGTAGGCTAGCTTCTCGTTCGCACTCGGTCGAAATACGATTACTTCCTGGCCTGCGAGCTGCGAGGCGTCGACACGAGACCAAAGAGCACTCTTTGCACGAGACACGTGCTCCGTCAGTTGTTGTTTTTGTTTCGCGATGCGAAGTAAGGTTAAGTTATAATTTATCTGTTCCGTGAGTTATTTAACGTTAAAATGTGCAGTTGCTGACTTCTTAGAAAATCCATTTAGTGGTTTAACATATTACAGAAAAGTGTTTTTTTAAAATAAACGGCCTTTACCGGATTTGAAAGGATTAGTGATGACAGGTATCAAAATCGAAATACACAATAAACTATATTGCTTGCTATTTACATCTGATACAACTTCATGTTGGGGCACTCGGGTTATGATGATTTGAAAAATTTAGCTCGTGGTATAGACAGACATGAAAAATCGCAGGAACATATTACATCGAGTATTAAGTTTAAATTAACCGGTAAACAGAATATTGTTAAAGGAGGAAAACCTATAATTTGGTAGACAAGAAACTACATTATAAACAACTTTTTTTATGAAATTTTAGATACTATTAAAGGTCAAATTGAGATTCGATTTTCCGATTTACATGAATTGAAGTTTTTCGACTTGACGAATAGAAGATTTTTCGAATCTTTTTCAAAAGAGTTTCCCAATACACTTTTAGATAACTTAGTTCTAAAATATAAATTTTTTGATAAAA
The DNA here is from genome assembly GCA_958510875.1 of Endomychus coccineus. NCBI lineage: Eukaryota > Metazoa > Arthropoda > Insecta > Coleoptera > Endomychidae > Endomychus > Endomychus coccineus. The sequence goes on from OY294070.1 coordinate 97,332,430, forward strand.
TAGCACTGCACAATGAATTATGGGTTATATACCTACTCGGATAAAGATATTTTAGGCCAGTACGACATTCACGCCGATATGATAAAATATATGATGGACAATGATTTGCAACAAGTTTTACCTCAGTTTCATAAACTACTTTGTTTGACAGTCACCATTTCTGTCACGTCGGCATCGGTGGAGAGATCATTTTCTACTCTCAAACGAATTAAAGCTTACATGCGAAATACAATGGGCCAAAATCGTTTATACAATGTTAGTTTGATATCTATTGAAAAAGATTTAGTAAAACACTTAAAACAAAATGATACATTCTATGATAATATTATTGATCATTTTTCGCAAACTAAAGACCGTAGAATTCCGTTAATATATATAAAAAGTTAATAAAAATAATAAAAAAAAAAAATATGAAAAATTTCAAAAAAAAAGAAAAAATATCAAAAATCCAAAAAAAAAAAAAAAATTTTGTCAAGAGAAACTACACCTCCACGTTGGTTCTTGTTTGGCAACAATTAATTTTGTCACTGAAGTAGCTGGTACGGTCGCTGCGCAATGGTTAAATTTATTGGTTGAATAGAGTATATTTTACAAAAACGTTTTATGTCCAGCCTCCTCTCTTAAAAAGTTCACGAGCCGCCACTGCATTCACCATGTGTTTTTAATGTTAAGTATTAATGAAGCAGTTACCTGATCTCTGACCGACCTCTTTCACTCTCCCTTTCTTTTCGTCTTTCTCGTTCCCGTTCCCTCTCCTTCTCTCGTTCTCGCTCTCTTTCTCTTAATCTTTCATCGCCTGATCCAAGACCTCCCCCTCGACCCAATCTCTTTTCCTCTTTCGAAGATTGAACAATAGCAGCAATTTCATCAACGGCTGCTTTCAACTTAGCAAACCCCATGTGTTGTTTCCCACTCAAATGATCGTCTATTCTCTGCTGAGCATCACCTACTATCAAGAAGGCACCACATACTTCACAAACTTCCATTTGTTTTTCTTGAGCTGCTGCTAACTCTACACTCCAATGACTAAAAATAATTGGTTGTATAATATAACTCCTTTAACTTTAGGATATTATGGAGAATGTGATGAAGGCCAATAATATGAAATTTAAAATACCCAAAAACTAACAGAAGAGCGTGCAGAAATTAATATCTGGAAAAAATATGAGTGTATAGGAAATTAAATTTAAAGGTGAGTTTCTGTTTCATACAACTCGATTCGAAATAGCGAACATGACCTAAAAAATTGGCAAAGTTGCAAAAAGCGGTGTTTTTTAAATAAGTAAAAGCTATAGCTCGGATCGAAAAAAGTCGAATGAGAAAGTTGAAGGTATCAAATAGATCTATCGATTTGCTTTCATGATAAATATCGATATCTTTCATACTTTTCGAGTTATATTAAAGAAAACGTTATAAATCGGGGTATCGAGAAGTCGTTAACTATTACGTTTCCATACTTGTTATTTGCTCTACGTATGGCCCATGGCAAACTTTGAACGGGATTTTTTTAAATTTAAAATATTAACAATTTTTCAAAAAAAAAGGGTTCTCATAAATTGGCCAGATCTTCTCAGTGGATCGTTCTAGAGTAACGATTCCGGGCTTATTTTCTTCTTGAAGAGTTGTGCTATAATGTTTTCAAAGAAATATAGCGATTTTTCGAATTTTAAGGGTGAAAAAATGACTTTGAAAAAATTGCACCTTTTTTGAACATTTTTTTTCATATAAGTTTTACAATTTTTATTTCAGGGAAACGTCTTTGACGGAAATCGATTCCTGACATTTTTTCACGAATTACCAAAGAAAAAAGTTTCATCTACGACCTTCTGGACCAGAGAATTTGTTTATTTTAAAAAAATCTGTAGACGCTATAAACATTTTAGAGAAGTGTACGTTATGGATGTTAATGTTAAATACATTGAAATTCTAGGATATGTTTTATTGATTTATAGTATTAGAAATTGAGTAACAAAGTGAAGCGTACGCGGCTGTCGGAGCGTGCGGTGGAGTGGGTGAAATTGATTTCGTGCGTTCAAAGTGACTTGTGCTCGCAAAATCTTCAATATCTCGGCTTCTGGATCACGTACAAAAATCCTCTTGTACTTAATCTGGGGAATATCGTTTTTTGCTTAGCGAGTCATACTGACGTTCTGCTTGTTGTGGGACACTTGTGAAAACTAATATAAGACTGCTGTATACCGCTACTTTGATTGTAAAGATTTTATAATAATTTTGTAAATAAATGAAATTTCAAACTCATTCTAATATGTTGCATTTATTTGATTTTGTATCATAAAAAAAAGTTTACTGAAATAATTAAATAATTGTTAAAGAGATCCGCAAGCATAACGTCAGTATGATTCAGTAAGAAAAAATTTGAGGTATTACAAGGAAAATACGGTTTTGATGATAAATAATAATTTAAATGATTTAAAAGTAAAACAAGTTACAAATATAAAAAAAAATATTTCCGAGTCTATTTTGCTTCTAAGGCGAAAATACATACGATATTCTTGTTTATCTCGATTTTTGTTTGATCCAAAAGCCGAGATATTGAAGATTTTGCAAGCACAAGTCACTTTGAACGCACCAAATTAGTTTCCCCCACTCCGCCGAACCTTCCGGCAGCCGCGTATGCTTTACTTTGTTACTCAATTTTCTAGTACTATAAATCAATAAAACATATCCTAGTATTTTTTTATTGAAAATGTAGGTATTTGACATTAACATCCATAACGTACACTTCTCCAAAATGTTTATTGCGTCTTACAGATTTTTTTGAAAAAAAAATTATCTCTAGTCCAGAAGGTCGTAGATGAAAAATGTTTTTGGTAATTCGTGAAATAATTTCAGGAATCGATTTCCGTCAAAGATATTTCCCTAAAATAAAAATTGTAAGACTTATCTGAAAGAAACATGTTCAAAAAAGTGCAATTTTCCAAAGTAATTTTTTTACCCTTGAAATTTAAGAAAAACCGCTTTTTGCAACTTTGCCAATTTTTTAGGTTATGTTCGCCATTTCGGATCGAGTTGCATGAAACAGAAACTCACCTTTAAATTTAACTTCCTATATGCTCATATTCTTTTTTCAGGTATTAATTTCTGCAAATTCAACATTAGGCCGTCGTCTATTGCTTGGACTATTTATCACTAAATATTATAATGATGTGTGGGTAAATGTTTTAACAATGTACAATTTTAATATAGCTAAGAAAATAGCATAATATTTCATTCATTTATAAAACTACATCTTCTTAGAACATTATAGGTTCTCCTGTATTCAAAGAATAGAGAAAAAAATATGGTAATTTATTATTATGATTAAATAAAGAACAATTTCTTTATTTTTATACAACTTTCAATAATAACTTGAAAATGTTACTACAATTTCAACACCGGATTGGCAATATCAAACCAATTCAAAAGTAAACAATAAACAGTTGAAGTATAAATTGAAACTAATGTAAAATAGGGCATAACATAATGAGATTTGTACAATTAAAAGTATGGGATCATTTTAAATCCCAAAGCAGGTAGATCACGGGAAAATACAGTGTAAATAGGGAAATAATATGTGTGCTAGGATACTTATCATTTAATATTGGCATCTAAAATTAAAATTCTACCCATAGATGTTATATTTACATACGTGGATAGCGCATCGGGGATTTTCATTGACTCAAACATAATGTAGTATATTTTTTTTGTAGGAATCTTCCATCCCTATACGAGATTACCTAAAATCCCTCAACTAGCGAATACAACCTTATTTCTATTATTAAATACATATAATCCATGTTCGTAAATGCAAAAGGAATACACAAAAAATATATTTAGTGTTATGATTACCTTGTAATAATATGAACATATTGTCTAGTATAAGCTGTACAACAAGGGACCCTGACATCACGAGCGCGGGAACCTTGTATTGAGAAGTGATATATATATACTAAGATTACTACTACTACTACTACTAAGATTATTATGACTTTAGGATGATTAATATGATTGTTACTTGATGCTTATATTTATCATGATCAATTTTTATAAGTAGAGTAATTGTGTGGAGTACGACAGTAAGTAATTATGACGTCGAGCTCTAAGACCAGTAAATACAAACCCTTTTTGTAACGTGAATGTTTCAATTCCTGTGCCACAAAGGACCACCGATCAGCTTATTGCAAACTGTCCCCAGTCGTTAAGAGCTGATCCCCACAATATGAAACAGCTGATAAAGGGCAAAACATCATTTTAGCCTAAGACTACATACTACTGTAATCTATCATATTATGTTGTTTTCAAAAGAAAATAGCAATATTTTAATATAATAAACTTCTTTAAGTGCTTTGTTTTTTAGTTGTGATTAGTTGTTTGTCTTTTTACTTTCATTTTTTCAAATGATATTGTGTAATAAATCTTGATGACAATAAGGTTATAATAGTGAAGTGTGTGATTAATTAGTTTTATTGGATACTTTTAATAAATCTAAGATATAACAATAATGAAATCGGCATTTGGATGTACAAATCGGTATCAAAAAAGGAGGACTTAGTTTTCACTGGTATTTACAAGTTTAGTAGATACTGGATAGTGGTAGTAGATACTTATTCACAATAATGTAATTAAAACGTATACGTTAGAATTACAATTTTAATAGACTATTTACGATCGAAAATAGAAACTAATAGTGTAATAATTACTTTTCATTTCAGTTTTCCTTCGGATGAAAGTATGAAACAAAAATGTGTAATAGCAATAAAGAGAAAAAAACGTCAGTTTCCAACAAGAATTCTCATCTTTGTAGTGAACACTTTACAGAAAATGATTTCGTGTATTCATTTGGAAGGCAATCAGTAAAAGTAGTTCCTCCTAGTGTTTTTAATTTTCCAGGAGCTAGACCGATTTTGTGTGACTGAACATTAACCCGATGGCACTATGGTTTATCGTTAGAGGACGTTTCAATGACCAATTCATCTCACAGACCGAATTTTCCCCGGCTGCTAGATCTCGAGATACGGTATCCACATTTTTTTTTTTGACTGAAGGTTAACCCCTGCCATGTTGCGATTACTTGAAAAGCATGCCATTCAGCCATTCTTATACACTTCCACCATGTGCCATCATTTTTTATCGTGTCCGTTTATCAGGCGGACCAGTTAAAATTTAACCAAAAATGGACTGCAAGTTAACCCCCCCTAACCTGGTGGAAAATTTTCATTGGTGTTGGCAATTGTTAACATACCCTATGCCATCAAAAGTTGTCGGCCCATTTCCGAGTAATTGCCCATTATTTAGACCAAAAATGTTTCTTTTTTCATTTTGTGGATAAAAGTTGCGGGTTACAAGGTAACATGATGGCACCATGTTAAATAACTTTATTGGAGATCAAATAAAGATTTAAAACTATTGCCATCACTCCTTGCTTATTTGAACCCCCCAAAACTCCCTAAACTGAAATGAAAATAAATTAAAAAGAGTCGTTTCGATTTTAAACCCAGCCAGTGTCGCAATAATTTACTAATTTATCATAAAATTGGCCGTAATATCCATATTTTTCATATTTATGGTTTATGTTACCCCCTACGACAATTTATCATACCCTCCTCACGCTGAATTAACGCCAAACATACAACTGTAATTGAGCATAATTATTTTTACAAAATTATTACGATACATTAATGTACCCCTACATCCACGATTCATTAATTCACCTCCTCTCAAGTACATCATCATCCCCCTTTTAAACAACCCCTATGCAGAACAATATTAAAAAATCGGTATTCTTAAGCTTTTTCATTACAACATTATATAACTGTTTTATTCCTCATTACAGCACTAAGCATATTACTAAAAGTAGATTATTTTCTCCAAAAAAAAATTGAAAAATATATATATGGGTGATTCTTTCTGAAATCGGCCACCCTATCTTGCCCATTTTTTTTCCTACGTTTCAATAAATAAAAATGTACATCCGTGAAGCTTGAACGGTCTACTTTCGGATACTACTTGGCCTTTTTAAATACAGCGCGTTCCAGCGATGGGAGGCATGAAACAAGGGATGAACATCAATTAAAAAATTCATAAAAAACCCAATATAAATTGCAGACTAACGAATTGAAATTTGTCGACTCAGTTGTATTTTTAAAGAAAATACAACAATTTTCATTCGAAAATTTTTTGATATATTGCTTCCTTTTGATGTTATTTTCAATTGAAACAAAATCAATTTCTATACCTTCAGATATCGATTCTCAGCTTATATTGCAAGATTATAAAAAAATCATAAGAACAAAAAGTTCTTATTTCTTCATGTAGAAAACGATTATATAGTTCAAATTGTCACTTTGCAAACAATCAAAAGTCAATCAAGAGTTATTATTAAAATAAATGAGGAAGTAAGTAAAATTGCGTAAACAATTTCTTAATGTATTGAAAAAATTTTTTTTCAAAATAATTACATTGGAAACATGAAATTACTGCTATATTCTTCCAAATGTAAAGATTCATGAAAATATTTTTGTTTTACAGTTGTAGAGAACCCACCCATTTTTGAAATAATAGAACAGTATTTGAAAGAGTGGGAAAATTGTCAGAATGTAAAATAAATTTCGTTTTGTTAACAAATAGATTGTACACATTATGTACTTTCTTCGCATTGTAGTTATTTTAACTTCTTTATTCTATGAATAAAAAGCAGAATCACAGCTTCAGTTTCCCTCCACCTCCCATATATCTTACTGTATCATCACCACGACTTAAGACGAGAGCTTCAATTTTTTCATGAATTTAGATGCATATTCTAATCATTTTGATAGGCAAAATGAAAATGCAATTTTTTTTTTCAGATTCGACATTTTGAACTATATAATCGTTTTCTACATGAAAAAATAAGAACTTTTTGTTGTTATGATTTTTTTATAATCTTGCAATATAAGCTGAGAATTGATATCTGAAGATGTAGAAATTGATTTTGTTTCAATTGAAAATAACATCAAAAGGAAGCAATATATCAAAAATTTTTGAAAATGAAAATTGTATTTTCTTTAAAAATACAACTGAAGAGTCGACAAATTTCAATTCGTTAGTCTGCAATTTATATTGAGTTTTTTATAAATTTTTTAATTGATGTTCATCCCTTGTTTCATACCTCCCATCGCTGGAACGCGCTATATTCAAAAAGGCCAAGTAGTATCCGAAAGTAGACCGTTCAAGCTTCACGGATGTACATTTTTATTTATTGAAACGTAGAAAAAAATGGGCAAGACAGGGTGGCCGATTTCAGAAAGAATCACCCATATATATATTTTTTCAATTTTTTTGGAGAAAATAATCTACTTTTAGTGATATGCTTAGTGCTGTAATGAGGAATAAAACAGTTATATAATGTTGTAATGAAAAAGCTTAAGAATACCGATTTTTTAATATTGTTCTGCATAGGGGTTGTTTAAAAGGGGGATGATGATGTACTTGAGGGGGGTGAATTAATGAATCGTGGAGGTAGGGGTACATTAATGTATCGTAATAATTTTGTAAAAAAAACATGCTCGATTACAGTTGTATGTTTGGCGTTAATTCAGCGTGAGGGGGGTATGATAAATTGTCGTAGGGGGTAACATAAATCATAAATATGAAAAATATGGATATTATGACCAATTTTATGATAAATTAGTAAATTATTGCGACTCTGGCTGGGTTTAAAATCGAAACGGCTCTTTTTAATTTATTTTCATTTTCGTGGATGATTTTAGGGAGTTTTGGGGGGTTCAAATAAGCAAGGAGTGATGGCAATAGTTTTAAACCTTTATTTGATCTCCAATAAAGTTATTTAACATGGTGCCATCATGTTACCTTGTAACCCGCAACTTTTATCCACAAAATGAAAAGAAGAAACATTTTTGGTCTAAATAATGGGCAATTACTCGGAAATGGGCCGACAACTTTTGATGGCATAGGGTATGTTAACAATTGCCAACACCAATGAACATTTTCCACCAGGTTTGGGGGGGTTAACTTGCAGTCCATTTTTGGTTAAATTTTAACTGGTCCGCCTGATAAACGGACACGATAAAAAATTATGGCACATGGTGGAAGTGTATAAGAATGGCATGATTTTCAAGTAACCGCAACTTGGAAGGGGTTAACCTTCAGTCAAAAAAAAAATGCGGATGCCGTATCTCGAGATCTAGTAGCCGGGGAAAATTCGATCTGTGAGATGAATTGGTCATTGAAACGTCCTCTAACGATAAACCATAGTGCCATCGGGTTAATGTTCAGTCACACAAAATCGGTCTAGCTCCTAGACTATAAGATGAAACCCAGAAAAGACAGAAATCGGTGAACAATATGAATTTGTCATAATTTTTAGCTGGGTATACGTTATTAAGTTTTTACTAGTGATGATACAAACATTATTTGTTGTGTCGGCACCTCATTTAGGACCAATGAACAACAACCTGTAAAGGAACCAGAAAATTGGTGTTATAGAGGATGTTTCAAAAAAAAGGTGGCCCCGTTGCTAGGATAGTAGAACACTGAGAAAAATGGGGTTTGCTAGCTAAAACATTTTCGTAACGGCATCCGAATTCAAGATACGTTGTAAACAAAATTGTTAAATAAATTTTTTACGATTATTTCGAAACTACTGGCAACATTGTAATACAATTTTGTATGAACATGTTTTGGAAGCTGACAAATCTTATGGATTTATTTTTATATCTGACTCTCATAGAGAGCGCTAATTATATGGTTCGTAACAAGTAGTTTTGAACATAACTTTTTTGAGGTTAGATTTTCAAATTCAAATTTTAGGTGAAATTAAACATCATTCAATTTTACACCAAAAAGGTACTCTTGGTAAAACTCGATATTGTGTACCGTTTTCGGAATATTTTGATTTGAAAATGATGAAGTAATAACTGATGCTGGTATAAAGTAAAAACCAACTACCAATTTATAAAAAACCAAGAACAATAACATTATTCTAATGCTAAAGTTATCAATCAAACAAAGAATCACAAGAAGAAAATTAAAATAAACTTGAATAAAAACATGAAATATTCAATCATGCAATTTCAATCCTTTGAACTACACAATTTGGTCGTATGTTAAGGAAAAAGCTTATTTACATCAAGAGTTGCAAGACAGAATTAAACGCCACTTTAATGACCTCATAGTTGATCCTTAACCGTTTACTAAATTATTGCATTCTTTTGTGTATTCGTGAAAACGGACAACATTTTGAACACTTACTCAACTGATTAAATATTTCATGTTTATATTCAAATTTATTTTAATTCTCTCCTTGTAATTATTTATTTAATTAATAACTTTAGCCTTAGAATAATGTTATTGTTTTTGGTTTTTAATAAATTGGTAATTGTTTTTTACTTTGTACCAGCATCAGTTATTACTTCATTATTTTCAAATTAAAATATCCCGGAAACGGTACACAATATCGAGTTTTTACCAAGAGTACCTTTTTCATGTAAAATTGAATGTTTAATTTCACCTAAAATTTGAATAAGAATCTACTTGGTTCAAACCGTGTAATTAGCGCCCTCTATGAGTCAATGTGTCAGCTTCCAAAACATGTTTATACAAAATTTCATCACAATGTTGCCAGTAGTTTCGGAATAATCGTAAAAAATGGGTTTAAATTTTTTTTTTACAGCACCCTGTGTCTTGAATACAGATGCCGTTACGACTTTTTTTTTTAAGCAAACCCCACTTATTTTTCAGTGTTCTACCTATCCTAGCAACGGGGTCACCTTCTTTTGAAACACCCTGTATACTAAATAGATGTATAACATTTTAATACAATCTATTCAGTCCTATACCTTCATGTTCTAACATGAACATAATTTTTCAAATTGGGAAGGATATTGATAAACAAAGAAAAGTAATCAAATACTTGACTACAAGGAATCATAGAGCGAATGCCAAGTTTAAAAATCTAAAAAATGTATTAAAACATCAGGACAGGCAAGACATTTCAGAACAGTATTTGCTTCTATTTTTTTATAGTACCCAATATATAATAATTTTCCTCTGTTGGTAGAATTTAAGCTTAAAACTAAGTTGAGCAATAATCTAATTTGTAACTATAAACATGCTGTAATTTTGTTACTTTATATCAATGTATTTTACACCTGAATAAACATTATATTAAATTATATATATCACTTTTATTTTCTTTGGTAAATGTAATATTTTGTTAATGTTTATTAATATAACACAAAAGGTAAGCTAGTGATTTGGCATCTGCGACTAGCCACAATACCAGAAGTTCACCACTAAATAACAACTGTTCATTTATGTAATTTCCAGTTCTTATTTATATTTAGCATCTTTGGGCACAATCGGATTCAATCTCTGGCTTAGGAAAAATCCAGGTTTGGGTTATATGGTAACAGAATTAGATTAATAATTTTAATAAATGACATAGATACTTTTTTTGAACCACTCCAAGAAATAGATATATTATTTCTGTCTAATTGTTTGAACATTTTGATATTTATAGATATATTTCTTCTGTAGCTTATTTAATTTTGAATAGTGTGCATGTTATTTATTTTTCTTATTATAATTAAATCTTCACAGCTTCACAGTTAGATGTTGTTTTATTTATTAGGTGATGTATGGTAATGATTCTGTAGTTGAATTTATATATTATTTAATAATTGCAGCTGTTATAATAACTAAATATGTTATTTAACGTTGGGTACAGTAATTTCAGTTAATTACATACTAAAGTTTTCAATTGATGATATACAAAACAAGTTGCATATGGGTGCTTCATGGAAATATGATTTAATTTAAAATGAGCTATATTTAATTCTGTATCTTCAATGTAATTTTGTACATAATATCACTATGTATTATTGCTGAATCATAAAAACCGATCGAAGAGGATTATAGCTTAATATTTCATGAAATTCGTATTGTGCTCGCATTCAAAACAATGTAAATTATGCACGTTCTTGCCCCTTGTTACATGGTCAGAATGATCTCCATCTCTGTCCAATACCAGGCTGAAATAGGTCTTCTGTCTGTCGTAAGTGTTGGAGTCATCGACTGAACAGAGGTTGATATACCATGTGCTATCCATGTATGTATATATAATATCTATGGTTCTACCTATATAAAAAAAATTTTAATTATATCGGTAGAAGTTGCTATAACTTCTTTTAGACTTAACAAAATAGACTCTCAACGTTTGATAACCATTTTTTTACAAACCAGTCTAAGCATTTTACACATTCAAATCGAAAATGTTTTAAACTAAATACATTAAAATCAATAGATTTATAAAAGTGTCAAGATCTCCTATAACAATATCCTAAATGATCAGTTAGATCTATACCAAAGTGATCTTTTTCTTTTGTCTTTCAAATCCCTCAAATGATTTCAAAAACTCACCCTGTCTCCAATTGTTTTTTAAGAGCATCTCTTTCTTCCTTTAGTTGATCACATAGTTTCATTAAACCTTGAGCTTGTTCTACATTGCCATCAGTCCCAGCCTGTTCAGCCTCTAATTCTAAACCATTAATTCGTTCATTCAAAAGATCTATTTGCTCCTGATTTTTTTGTGTTTGAGCAGGTGATAATGAAGTAACATCAGTCTTACCACTAAGGGCTAATCGGTTTTTACCCTTTTGTATTTTTCTCTCCACTTCGTTTACCATGCCTGAACAAAATCTGACAAATTCTTCTTGAAAGTGAATTTTTCTATGTGATTTAGCTTGTTGAAATAATTTTCGAACTTCTTCATCATGCACTTTAGCACATGCTCCTAAATCGGCTCGAGTATTGACGAAAAGGTCATGAGGGCAAAATTTCACCATAAAATAAGAGCAGAACTAGAATTATCATACAATAGTTTAGTCATAACAACAACAAATTCACTCACCTCTGGATCTTCCCAATTTGGCTCTTTACGTTTCTCGTTAGGGGCTATGTTTCTATTTCTACCCATCAACTCATCCAAGAGCTGAGCTGCTGCTAATACAGCCATTTTGTAATGGAAGTATGGAAGCTATTTTTGTTTATGATGCTGTTGACATTCAACTTAGCTCGGCAGGCAAAATTTTTCCTCTCCTCTAACAATCAATCAATCTCAGAGTAGTTGTCCGAGCAACGAAGCAGTCATGTTCTATTATCTATGGAATATGGAAGCAACCATAAAATCATCCTTGGGTATATAGATACAAGAAGATGACCTCTATGTATAGATATTTTAGATATAAGGTTGGTTTCTTTTGGCGTCTAACGGTCGTATTCGGTGGTAGCGACTGAAGGCAGCGTTTGTATGTTTTCGTTTGAAGCGTCTGCCGTCAGCGTTTCAATAAGTGGGAAATAGTGTCTTAGTCGTCTACAGTGAAGAATAAAAAACACATCGCTACTATAATCATAACGGAGGATGAAGAAGAAGATGAGAGATTACTGTAGATTAAAAACAGTTAAACTATTATTTTTATTAAAACAAGACTAACAGAAGGCTATCATATTATTTTAATAAGCAATCATCTAAATTCGAACTTAACAAAAATTGAAAACTTGAAAGCCATGATGCAAAGATGCAAATACCACGGAAATGTCTACGACTTCTTGATAACACGTTTCCTGAACAACGGGCGTGGTTCTGGTTAGACTGGTTCAGTGTTCAGGCAACAGCAAATAGTTCTTAGATAGAACTCTTTGGCAAACAGTCGGGATGCAAATGCACGCGTTTGGTCGTATGGCCGCGCGGAAAGAAGAAGTAGAAACAGTACACAAAAGTGAAATAGTACCACGCAAATGCCTTAAAGTAGCGTGTTACTGCCAACGCTTGTTCGTAGGTATATCCATAGATAACTCTATTACCGGTTATCTATGGGTATATCTATTGATGCGCGTGTTACCGCCGAACGCGAAACACGACGGCCAGACGCGTGAAAGAAATCATACCTATACTTGGTTACTTAACTGAAAGTTCGCAGTTGGAGAAAAGCTAAACTGTTAAACACGAAGTCTATAGTCTTCTTGCTGCCAAAACAGAAAGCAATGGAAATATATTGCGATTTCCGAATACCTTCGGGCATAGAAGAAAGTATATTTTCCTCATTATCACCTCAGATTAATATTAGTTTCAGATTATCACCGCTTTTCATATTCAATAATACAGAGTTTAGTCACAGAGTAGTGCTACCAATGAACTTGTGAGTACCACTCTGTAATTTAGTATTAGAAGTATTAAATTCTGTAATACACGTAATTCATGTATTACGAGCGCCTATAAAGCAAAAGTCGTACCTACCACTTGAGTGTACATGCACATTAATATAATATTATGTTTCAGGGGATAGGAAAATCAGATTTTTGGTTTACAAAGGAACATCAATCAATTACATGCACTTTAATAATACAGGTGTTCCAAGGGCAAGGAAAAACCAAAAATAAATACAAATTTAAAATCTTGCCCCTTACAGTTTCGAAATCGGGAAACAAAATACAATGCCGGCATCTCAACCATCTATAAGCTATAATCGTCAAAGTTGATTCGACATTGAATTTCAACAGTTAATTCGCTCTCAGCTAGGAGGAGCATATATTAGCTATACGGGTGGGAGGTACGACTTTTGTATAATAGACACTCCTAAATTACTGACATGATTTGACGTGTGTTCTTGTTATAATCTAATCTAAGCTAAGCTAAATGTTGAGGTTAGAGTATTATCCCCGATTTGACGAGGCAAAGTATAAAATATGTTGAACTTAAAAACTTGATTGAAGCTACTATAATGCTGTTCATAATTCCGAGTACTTACAATATGTTACCACAATGTTGTGAATTTTAATTCAGCCTAGCTAAATAATGAAAATTTGTGATTTCAAAATTGAACAATTTAAAACAGACTGATGAAGACAGAAGAGGGTATGAGATCAACTAGAGACTGGAGGAAAGCGTTGGGAACCCCTCCAGCTTATAGAGTTATAAACAGGACTATCAGAACTAGAACTCATTTGCTTGCATTTCTTGGAATTATGGCAGCTACCATTGTATATATTTTATATTTATTTCCTATGATGGGTTCTCCCTTTCTTACTTCTATGAGTAGTGCTTACAATATCACTTATCCTTTAACACAACCAATCAAATCAAACAGCATGTATACATTCAGGATAGGTAAGTAAAGATAATTTTAAATACTTGACATTTTTATATTAACTGGTAAAATCAATTTCAGGCATTATTGCTGATTTAGATACTAATTCCAAAAGTAAATCGGAAAAAAATATATGGTTTTCATATTTCAAGAAAGGCTATTTGAATTACAATCCTACAAACAAAAAAATCTTTGTATCATGGGATAAAAATGGACCAGTTATACTTAAAAACAATTATGCTTCAAAAGATAGAGGTATGGAGTTATCAGAATTGGTTGTGTTTAATGGGAAATTATTGACATTTGATGATCGTACAGGTTTAGTTTTTGAAATTATTGATAATGAGGTAATTCCTTGGATTCTACTGATGGATGGTGATGGGAGGTGTGTTCAAGGAAATTCAACTTAATCTTTTTTTTGAGATCTTACCTCTTTATTTCCAGGAATAAAAAGGGGTTTAAGGCCGAATGGGCCACTGTTAAAAATGAACAACTGTATGTTGGATCTATAGGTAAAGAGTGGACCAAACCTACTGGAGAATTTATGAATCATAATCCACAGTATATCAAAATTATCAATACACATGGCCAAGTAAGTACTAGGCTCATCATAAGACCCTGAACTTAACTTCAGTAGCAAAGTAGTCTAATTGGTAGCAATTTAAACTACATTAGTTAAAGAAGACCTGGTATCGAAAATTTCTGCAAAATATAATTTTAGTTACTAGTTGTGCTTTGTCCCAGAGACATGGTAGTTACATAGAAAGCAGCCAGCTTTCAACCAACCTAATGAGTAGCACACTGACTAGCTTTGTTAAAGAAAGGAATGACAATAAATTTATTAAATTATCGACTCCAGAGACAAGCCAGATGTAGCATTGTATAATTTGAGTGGATGTCAAACCGCTTTGATTGTGGAACTTAACCATAATAGTATATTAAAGAACGAGTTTCCTAAGACTCGTCTTAAAGCACGAATTCAAGTTTAAAAAACGAGTGGCGAAGCCACGAGTTTTTTAAAGAATGAGTGCTTCAAGGTCTTAGGAAACGAGTTGTTTATACTATTTTTTGTAATTTGCCCTTTTTATGCCGTTTTTAAACAAAAATGTTTAATTTAGTCCATTTAGGGATTTTTATGGTGGTTGGTAACATCTTAATTTTGAAAGTGAAAATTTGATTTAGTGGTTCTGTGATCGCTTTTTGTTTTATCAAAACGCTGTCACAAACCATGAATATGGAAAAGAGCCTTACATGTACGCCCCCTGAAATACGTGAAATTGCCCAAAATACCGTGGGTAATTTGCTACCGGATAAATCCCGAATAGAATATAAGAAGCAATACGATAAGTTTGAAACACACTGTCATTTAAACTGACATAATGATGACAAGATAATTCCGCATCAAGCTGGCCAATCTAAAAATTTTCGTAAAAAGTTCCGTGCTTTTTTGGATATTAAGACACGGCGAGTGATGACGTTGCGTTCGTTAATGGGTCAATTAGAAAATCAAAATGGAGGCAAATTACAAAAAATATATTAAGCTTAAGTCTTAAATGAACATAGTACGCAGATAATCAAACTATGGAACAATACACAATATGCAATCCACTATCCATATGTGGCGCCAAATCAAAAATTGTATCCTATTGACATAACAATGTTACCTTTCCCACCTGACATATCGGGCAAAAATTTGAATTTCAAAATTCAAACTATGTCACGACCTGTTTTAGGTTGAGTTCCAATTATGTATAGAAGTTTATCAGTTCAAAGACGGCCGACAAAAGCCGGATGCAGCATTGTCCAATTTGAGTTTGCCATAGGCTGACACTCGTTTCCTAAAGAGAGCTGTAACACGATTTGATAACCTCTCAAAATAATGATAAAGAGATGATTATGATATCTGTGACCACAGATTTAATTTCAAAATTCCGGCTTCGTCACAGCTTTTATTAGAATTGGAAATGTTTATATAAAACGATAATGTATTTATAAAATATTGTAATTAACATACATTCCCACCTCGTCAAAAATCATTATTTTTAAACTAATACATAATTAATGAACTAATCGCGTTTTATATCCTTAAGAACTCGCCCAGACGTCTGATCACTTGCTATTGCTTCACTGCCTTAATGTACGCCTGCCTATCCAGACATCGGTATAGATAGCCAATACGTCTTGCATAAATTTCGTAACGGCTTGTATTTGGTCAAGTTCTGTACAAAATTTCAAGTCGATCAAAGGAAAGCCGGCTGTCATTTTCGAGTACCACTTCGCTCGTGCGCTTCAATAAAATTACTCGTTGAATGTGAATCTTATTACATAAATTTATTGTGCCTCAAATATTTATATGCATTTTCATTCGGTGTTGGTAAGTCTGGCTTGTAGTATCTCCATTTGATCCGGGCCATAATGAATATAAGAAATGGGTAATCAGAAATTAGTAAGAATTTCCGAGTTTTGGATATAAAAACTATTGTTCTACGTCTTTGCTAATGTTTCGCGAATTTACTTATCCGATAAACATCCCGCCGAGACAGTGAGGAAGACTAGTTTCAACAATTTCTATACTAGAATTCAATTCACATTAGAGAAAGAAAAGGGCAATAGCATCCCATTTCTAGACACTGATAATAAGAAACGAGGACGGGAGCTTGTCCAGCAATTGGTATATGAAAGTATGAAAGTCATTAATCAGGGCAGATTTCTTAATTTTTTACCACATCATCCATTTTCCCAGAACGCGGAAGGTTGATTTTGAAAATGATCCATATCAATCGTTACAAAAAATGAAGTTAACAGACATACAAATACCGGAAAATAAAAAAAAAACATGTAAGTTCGAATCAAAAAGTTTTTTTGCATTAGCTTCAGGAGGTTCTCAGGATCATTCATACAACTTAAAATCTCTTGGGAACCCCAACCCCACCCATTGGGGGCGAAATAGGCCCGAAATCTCCAAGTCTTGAATTGTATTTTCTACAAAAAAAGGTATTTTGGCATTTCGAGTGCACCTAGGGGGTTTTTTGGTTCGCTGAACACGAATCCGTAGCCAGATTTACTTGCAATCCATCGTAGAGGTGGTCAAATCGACAAAATTGGCCAATTTCGCACCCCTAATATGTTATTTTGCAATTTACGTGTTTTTGGTATTTCGAATGCATCAAAGAGGTTTTTTGGGTCGCTGAACACGAATCCGTGGCCAGATTTACTTGCAATCCATCGTAGGGGTGGTAAAATCGGCGAAATTGGCCAATTTTGCACCCCTATATGATATTTTGCAATTTACGTGTTTTTGACATTTCGAATGCACCAAGGGGATTTTTTGGGTCGCTGAATAAGATTCCGAAGCCATATTTACTCCGAAGTAATTTTAAGATGCAAAAATAATGAAAATTTAGAAGCGTGTCAAATTAGCAATTTTTGTAAATTTCTCACCCCTACGATGATATTCGAGTGAAACTGGATTCGGAATCGTATTCAGCGACCCAAAAAACCTCCTTGGTGCTTTCGAAATGCCTAAAACACGTAAATTGCAAAATAACATATATGGGTGCGAAATTGGCCAATTTTGTCGATTTGACCACCCCTACGATGGATTGCAAGTAAATCTAGCTACGGATTCGTGTTCAGCGACCCAAAAAACCCCTAGGTGCACTCGAAATGCCAAAATATCTTTTTTTGTAGAAAATACAATTCAAGACTTGGAGATTTCGGGCCATTTTCGCCCCCAATGCGTATGGTTGGGGTTCTCAAGAGGTTTTAAGGTGTATGAATGATCCTGAGAACCTCCTGAAGCTAATACAACAAAAATTTTTTGATTCGAACTTACATGTTTGTTTTTTTATTATAGATAAAATCCCGGTTCACAGCCTGGATTATTAGTAGAATAAGCAAGAATATAATTGCTTCATCAATTACTTAACGTCGCATATGGGCATGTGCACATATGTGTGTATGGGCATATATGTTTGTGATGTAGATATGTATGAGTAACATTTTTTTGAGTGGTTACATATTCAAGTGTACAGATAAAACTTAAAACTGTAATTAGAGAAAAGGAAATGAATACCTTAATTTCTGAGTGTGGTGGGCATAAACTTTGTTTCGTTTGAGGGGTTTATATACAAAAGTCATTTACTTGAAACTATTTCATTATACAGGATGTTCCATCTCAGACGAGCCACCCCGTATATTTCTTATCCCATAGTGAGTGGAAAAATCTCCCGAAACACGTCGAATGATTTTGTTTGGACGACATCTTTTGACGTATATTTGAGGCTTGAACGAGCAACCCCCTAATAGGGGGCGCTTCAACCCCTCAAATTTGAATAGGAGAGAGAGGGATTGAGTGAAACGTCATTTGAAAGGTCTTGGAAGCTTCTTTTCAATGGTGTATGAAAAACGTAAATTTGATAAACCGTTTTCGTCTAAAATTAATTTTGTTGCTCGAATGCGCCACCTTCAATATTTTGATCATTTGTACAATGTACAAGCTCATTATATAAAATTAAATCTGCGTGTTTAAATCAAATGTTCAAATTGTCCTCCATTGACTTCCATACAATATTCTCTCAAAGTAATAAATAAAAAAACAGCAAAATATTTCCTTATGTTGCCTTCATTTTTTGTTCTTAGAAGGTGTTTATCTGGTTTTAACGTTTCTTCGATCATTTCATGATTTTAATCAATCCGTTGAGTTACTACTTTGCTGATTTGTTTAAAATTTCCAAAAATATGATGTACACATTGCAAGAACTTGTTGAGTTGGTTAGCCTTTATTACCAAAATCAAAATTATGCCCGAGCGGCTGCAAGGATATTTAACGACAACCATCCTGAAGGTAGCGTTCGCCATAAGTAGGTTGGTAATGGAATTGATTTCAAAATTTGTGCAGACAGGTTCAGTAATGGATAATTCAGGAATTAAATGATGATGATTGGGATCGAAGGCAAGAGTTTTGCGAAATTATGGTCGAGCGTATCAACAATAACCCAAATTTCTTGTACAACGTTTGCTTTTCTGACGAATGCACTTTTTTACTTAATGGAGAGGTTAACCGGCATAACTGTAGAATTTGGAGCGATACAAATCCTCATGTATTTCGAGAAGCTCACACTCAACATCGGGAAAAGCTAAACGTTTGGGTAGGAATTTTGGGAGACCACCTAATTGTTTATTCCTGGTAATTTAAATGGCGAAATTTATCTTGAAATGTTGGAAAATGCGATTGATCCGTTAATAACTGAACAATTAGAAAACGATCCTCTACTACTTGAACAACAATTGCATTTCCAACAAGACGGAGCTCCTCCTCACTACGCCGCACCAGTTCGCCAATACCTCAACTTGCAATACCCCGGTCGTTGGATTGGAAGAAGAGGTCCTATGGAGTGGCCTGCCCGATCTCCTGACCTGAACCCTCTGAACTTCTTCTTGTGGGGACATCTTAAGTCCAAGATTTTTGTGACTCAGCCTGAAAATTTGGACGAACTACGCCAACGAATTGTAAATGAGTGTCGTCAAATAACTCCAATTATGCTGAACCATGTTAGAGACGGTTTTCAGTCAAGATTGTATTATTGTATGGAAGTCAATGGAGGACAATTTGAACATTTGATTTAAACACGCAGATTTAATTTTTTTCATTGTAAGCATGACAACACAATTCAATTTTTTTACGAATGTGATTTTTCGAAGATTGTTTAAGTTTGTAAAAAAGGCTTAATAAAAATGAGCTTGTACATTGTACAAATAACCAAAATATTCAAGGTGGCGCATTCGAGCAACAAAATTAATTTTTGGCGAAAGCTGTTCATCAAATTTACGTTTTTCATACACCGTTGTAAAGAGGCTTCCAAGACCTTTCAAATGACGTATCACTCAACCCCTCTCCCCTTTTCAATTTTGAGGGGTTGAAGCGCCCCCTATTAGGGGGTTGCTCGTTCAAGCCTCAAACATACGTCAAAAGATGTCCCCCAAACAAAATCATTCGACGTGTTTCGGGAGATTTTTCCACTCACTATGGGATAAGAAATATACGGGGTGGCTCGTCTGAGATGGAACACCCTGTATATAGTTTTTGCTTGTAAGGTTTTTATCCTAACTGTTGTTAAACTTATCATTACGGACAAACTCTATTCATACTTTAAAACGAGCCAAAGAGCTCGTGATTTCTCAACGGTCATCGGTGATCGTGACTAGTTTCCACACCCGATGGGCCTACAGGCCTGACGATGAAAGTAACAGTTTTGTGGACTGCCGACGATGAATAGGACACAACTTTTGGCAGTGGCAGCGGCAGTTGCGGTATTAATTATTCATCCACTTGCGTCTTGAATCTGCAATAGAAAAATATGCTTTGTCAAATATAATACTTCTCCGACAACAAAACCTCATACAGGCATGTATGATAAAATTGTCTTGTGTATAATTATCTTAATAAGGGTCAAATAATTTGTTACTTACCTCATTCTCCTGATCTAGTAATATAAGATGGTCATAATACCACAAGTTTGGCTTGTAAATCACGTCCTCCTCAGCACCTAATCGTTGAGATTCCACAATTTTCTTTATTTCTTTTCTAACGGAATGCCGTAAGGAATCGATTTTGATCTTAACCGTCTTAATGGTAGCAGTGATATCTTGTTGTTTGTATACTTTGTTTAGTAATTCTTCATAAGCTGTATTTTTTATGCGCCACAGGCAAGGAACATTTCTGTAGGGCTCAATTTTTCAATGTTTAGAAGAAACTGTGTTTGACTGTTTACATGTAACAATTGAAACGGACGTTGGTACCATATATAAACATACTTTTTTTACATTAATACCTTGTCGGGGCTGCTGCGCGCTCCGACGACATCGCAGCAATCTGACCAGCAAAACCAAATCAGTTAACAGAAGCTACTCCTCCCCATCGGTCGGTAAGTAGCTTCAGGTTCCCAAATCGTGTGCCCTAAGTAGTCTTATTGAATCCAGAAAAGATCTGCGCCGAGCTCTTACAGGCTGGAAAAATCTTCGAACGCAGTGAAGACTGATGATCAGCACCACTAATACGACTTTGTGGCCTGGGTAGAGCGTGCGGAGCTCTAACAGGAGATCTTGTTACTTTGTTCATTTTTCCTCCTCTTTCAAGACTATGTTCTTCTCTGCCGGACAAGAGAGTTTGATGACATACATAGTCTTGGTTTGTTTATCGAGGAGGACAACGTCAGGCCTATTTGCTGGTATGGGCCTGAAATCGGAAACGAGTAATTCCAGTAGATCTGGCATTTTTCGTTTCCGACAACCTACTCAATACCTCCTGGCATGGAAGGTAGCACCGGCTCTTTGTCTATTCCATACGAATGCCTTAGATGTTAATACAGCACCCGTAGGGCCGCATTATGACGATGCCAAGGCTGCTTCTGACGGGCATGCCGACAACATGTGGAAAAGCGTCTCAGACGCCTTTCGACAGGTCCTGCAGTTGACAACAGGAACCTGCACACCCAAAACATTGTGTCGATAGACTAAGGTGTGGATTATGACATCTTGGCAAGCTGAGGTAAATCCCTCGGTCTCTGATGTAAGCCCGGCTGACCTTACGTAGCTGAAGGTTAGCCTGGTTGACAAAGCGAGTGTTTCGATGTTTCTGTAGAAAACACCGTGTTTCGGCTTGTCAACATGCCGCCTAAGCATAAGATCTAGCTCCGCGGCACTTATCTGGGCTTTCAGGCGAGAAGGTTGACACTCGAGGTCGCCCTCAAGTTGGCCTTCTCGACTTATGTGACATTCGGGACCAAGTTCTTCCGCAGCTTTTTGTGCTGTCTTAACGATAAATGCCCCCCACTCCGGCCAATTCGTGACTTTTAACAAGGCACAGGAGGGGGTCCGAATACACGCTATACTTAGAACCACACTTCGATTCAGACCTTCCAGACTAAGAAGTGAAGTCCCCTACCTCCTCGGTGACATGGGATATCAATGCGGGAAACGGACGACCTAGATTGCAACATTTTCCTGGTGTCTTTGTCGAGTCTATGCAGCTCATCGACCGTCCATTTCACCACTTCAAAAGAGTGAAGCAGGACTGGAACGGCAAGCATATTTGTTGCAGACGCCTTGTTGCTCGGAACGGATATATCCGCGAAAATCCAGACTTTTTTGGCCCGATCACAATACTTCACTATATACTATGTGTAGTGAGGCAAGTAAAAATGTATGTTATATTTTGTTATCTATATATTTTTTGATTTTATTCCAATTTCAAACATATTTTTTCATAAACATTTTTCAAATACGTGGCTTTGTTAAATTGCAATAGGTAAATATGTTAAGGATTCGGAATATACCAGGGCGCATACATACTAAATTCTGATAAATTTTTAACAAGAAAATGCGTAACTACGCGATAGGTGGGGAGTATATCATAGAAAAATATGTAATTTAAATCAGTTCTTTCTACATATTAATATGTTGTCAAAAATAAATGAGCACGAAGTAATTTCGATATCGATGGTTTCATAGAATCTAACAAACTCATCATGTGACAACACAATGCCTTCTTCGTTAGGACAGAATCTTTGTAGCTAGCTAAATATTTTTCATTCTTTGTCTTGTAGCCATAACGTGATCTTCGTCGTTTTTCCAAAATATGTAAACTTTTTTTTTTTCAATTGAATAAGCTTCTGTTAAGCTTGCAATTGACTTTTCTGTTAGAACTGGATCTACAGTCGATTCTTCATAAACTTTTTGCTTCATGCATCTCCATGAGCCCTAGAATTGGGTGGAACGAGGTTGGAGGGGAAAATCTGGAACCGCATAACTCCGAGGTTGCGTAAGTCGGGGTATTACGTATTCTCCTTTTATTTCAGCTACTCTCAAAAATTATTGAGAGACATAACTTATTTAATATATAGAGATAATTTTTGACAATTCTTTTCAAATGTTACTTATGTGTATATATTCGTAATTTGTAGCCGCATGGTAAATTAAATAAATAATAGCAAATTTTAATATAGATTCAACATATCAGTTGGTTGAAAGAATATGAGCGGATCCGAGAAGTTCTTAATATATATTGGCCAGGCTATATGATTCATGAAAGTGGTGTTTGGTCAGATATACATCAAAGATGGTTCTTTCTACCTCGGCGCTGCAGTAAAGAAAAATACAATGAAGTATTAGATGAACATAGAGGCTGTTCTGTATTGATAAGTGCTGATTCTCATTTAAATAGGATAACAGTGGTACAAGTAAGTTCGATTTCCACACATACTATTTAAGTTGTTATTCAAAGAAAAGAAGTTGTGTAAACACTGATTTCAAGATCTCAATGAGTGAAAGAACATGTTTGCTTACACTGTCATTATAATCCAAGCAATAGACAGAAGTCCGTGCAAAAATTAAGTAATACCTGGAAAAAAAAATTTGAGCGTATAGGAAATTAAATTTAAAGGTGAGTTTCTGTTTCATGCAACTCGATCCGAAATGGCGAACATAAACTAAACAATTGGCAAAGTTGCAAAAGGCGATTTTTCTTAAATAAGTAAAAAACTACAACTCGGATCGGAAAATGTTAGATGAGGAAGTTGTAGGAATCAAAAAGATCTATCGATTTGTTCTCGTAATAATTATCGATATCTTTCATACTTTTCTTCGAGTTATATTGAAAAAACCGTTAAGTCGTTAACTATTATGTTTCCATACTTGTTATTTACTGTACGTATGGCCCATGGCAAGCTTAAAAAGTGATTTTCTTTTTAATTCGAAATATTCATAATTTTTTGAAATATACCGATTTTTCGAAAAAAAGGCGCTCTCATAAATTGGCTAAATCTTCTCAGCGGATCGTCCTAGAGTAATGATTCCGGGCTCATTTTCTTGAAGAGTTGTGCTTTAATGTTATTGAAGAAATGTAGCAATTTCCCGATAAAAAAATGACTGAAAAAATTGCACTTTTTTTGAACATATTTTTGAAATAAGTTTCATAATTTTTATTTTAGGGAAATTGCTTTGACGGAAATCGATTCCTCACATTTTTTCACGAACTACCAAAAAAAAAATGTTTCATCAACGATTTTCTGAACCAGAGATAATTTATTTATTTCAAAAAAATCTGTAAGACGCAATAAACATTTTACAGAAGTGTTAATAATAAATATCTACATTTTCAATAAAAAAAATACTAGGATATGTTTTATTGATTTATAGTATTAGAAATTGAGTAACAAAGTGAAACGGACGAGGTTGCCGGAGCGTGCGGCGGAGGGGGGGAAACTGATTTCGTGCGTTCAAAGTGGCTTGTGCTTGCAAAATCTTCAATATCTCGGCTTTTGGATCACGTACAAAAATCCTTTTGTACTTAATCATGGGAATATCGTTTTTTGCTTAATGAATCATACTGACACTTGTTAAAACTAATATAAGACTGCTGTATACCGCTACTTTGATTGTAAGGATTTTATAAATATTTTATAATAATTTTGTAAATAAATGAAAGGACCCCGCAAATTCCTTCCGTGAATTGGGTCTCGGTGGATGTTTCTGAATTTTTGATATGATGTAGTCCATGTAATTCTGAACAAATGTTATCATTGCGCCAACCCCCAAAAATTAACGTCTGAAGACGGGAACAATATTTTGACATGCTTCATTCTAATTTATGTTGCATAATATGGTTCTTCTCCCATAAAAAAATTTTGAAGCCCCCCTTAACCCCTAAATCCCCATTAAATAAAAAAAATATACCTTTTTCTGGATCACTTCAAAAATCATTGTAAAATGTTTTAATAAGCTTAAATACGGAATCCGCACTTGTATTTCAAAAATCAACCCCCCCCTCACCAAATGGGGGTGCACAAAAAATTTAGGTGGATTTTTCTGAATTTTTGATATGATGTACTCCATGTAATTCTGAACAAATTTTATTTATGCGCAAACCTCGAGAAAAGAACAGTTATTCCGCTAGGGTGGGTTATATTTACATTTTACTCATAACAGACGTATTCATTTCTGAAGACGAGTACAAAATCCTTACATGCTTTACTCCAGCTTATGTTGCATAATATTGTTCTTCTTCCATGAAGAAATGTTGAAACCTCCCCTATCCCCCAACCCCCCCTTTTTTTTGAAAATAAAAAATACTAATTCCTGGATCACTTCGAGAACCATTGGAATATGTTTAAATAAGCTCAGATATGGAAACCGCAATTCTGTATCATAATTGCGTCCGTTATCCACATTTAGAGGAGGTCTGTTTCCACATTTCACCGGATAACTGCTATTTCACATTTATTTGTGTTTACTACTCCATCAATTCTTGATAGTTGCGCTGGGCGAAAAGATCTCTCGCATACGTAACAATCCCCACGATTTAGGTACGTCATTAATTTTAGTAACCACAACCAGTAAATAAAACTACAATAATGCAGAAAAGCACAACGATAATTACTACTAATAAACAAGATGACAAGACGTAGTGCATAAGTTCTTAGGGCAAGATAAAAGATTGCTCATAGCCGCCTCTAAATTAATTGCAATTGATAAACGTTCATTAGAATGAAGAAGCGAATGTAATTCAAGCAAGCGTAGAAATTGAAGGACTCATAAGAAGTGCCGTATGCGTTCATTTCAATCGAGATCATTTGAAGACATCTTCCCGCCTTACAAAAATGCAAATAAACGTCAAATAGCTATATAAATAGTTATCCGGCAAAATGTGGATAACAGACGCAATTATGATACAGAAGTGCGGTTTTCGTATCTGAGCTTATTTAAACATTTGCCAATGGTTTTCGAAGTGACCCAGGAATTAGTATTTTTTATTTTCAAAAAAGGGGGGTTGGGGGGATAGGGGAGGCTTCAACATTTCTTCATGGAAGAAGAACAATATTATGCAACATGAGCTGGAGTAAAGCATGTAAGGATTTTGTACTCGCCTTCAGAAATGAATACGTCTGTTATGAGTAAAATGTAAATAGATAAAATTTGTTCAGAATTACATGGACTACATCATATCAAAAATTCAGAAAAATCCACCGAAATTTTTTGTGCATCCCCCCATTTGGGGGGAGGGGAGTTGATTTTTGAAACACAAGTGCGGATTCCGTATTTAAGCTTATTAAAACATTTTACAATGATTTTTGAAGTGATCCAGAAAAAGGTATATTTTTTTTATTTAAGGGGGATTTAGGGGTTAAGGGGGGCTTGAAATTTTTTTAATGGGAGAAGAACCATATTATGCAACATAAACTAGGATGAAGCATGTTAAAATATTGTTTCCGTCTTCAGAAATAAATAGTTTATTAAGAGTAACATGTAAATATAACCCCCCCCCCTAGCAGAGAATCTGTTCATTTTTGGAGGTTGGCGCAATGATAACATTTGATCAGAATTACATGGACTACATCATATCAAAAATTCAGAAATATCCACCGAGACCCAATTCCCGTAAGGAATTTGCGGGGTCCTTTCAAACTTACCTTAATATGTTGCAATTATTTAATTTTGTCTCATAAAAAGTTATTTACTGAAATAATTAAATAATTGTTAAAGAGATCCTCAAGCATAACGTCCGTATGATTCACTAAGCAAAACATTTGAGGTATTACAAGGAAAATACTGTTTTGATGATAGATAATAATTTGAATGACGTGAAAGTGAAACAAATTGGGAATGTAAAAAAAATAATTTCAAGTCTATTTTGCTTCTAAGGTGAAAATATATAAGATATTCGTGTTTATCTCGATTTTGGTACGTGATCCAATCCAAAAGCCGAGATATTAAAGGTTTTGCAAGCACAAGCCACTTTGAACGCACGAAATCAGTTTCACCCACTCCGCCTCACGCTCCGGCTGCCTCGTACGCTTCACTTTGTTACTCAATTTCTAATACTATGAATCAATGGAACATGTCCTAATATTTTTTTATTGAAAATGTAGGTATTTAACATTAACATCCATAACGTACACTTCTGTAAAATGTTTATTGCGTCTTACAGATTTTTTTGAAACAAAAAAATTATGTCTGGTCCAGAAGGTCGTAGATGAAAAATGTTTTTGGTAATTCGTGAAAAAATGTCAGGAATCGATTTCCGGTAAAGACATTCCTCTAAAATGAAAATTGTAAAACTGAAAAAAACATGTTCAAAAAGGTGCAATTTAATTTTTTAATCTTAAAATTCAAAAAATCGCTATATTTCTTCAATAACATTATAGCACAACTCTTCAAGAAGAAAATTCTGGAATCGTTACTCTAGGACCATCCGCTGAGAAGATCTAGCCAATTTATGAGAGCGCCTTTTTTCGGAAAATTGATATATCTCGAAAAATTATCAATATTTTCAATTAAAAAAGAATCACTTTTTAAACTTGCCATGGGCCATACGTACAGTAAATAACAAGTATGGAAACATAATAGTTAACGACTTAACGGTTTTTTCAATATAACTCGAAGAAAAGTATGAAAGATATCGATAATTATTACGAGAACAAATCGATAGATCTATTTGATTCCTACAACTTCCTCATCTAACTTTTTCCGATCCGAGTTGTAGTTTTTTACTTATTTTAGAAAAACCGCTTATTGCAACTTTACCAATTTTTTAGGTTATGTTCGCCATTTCGGATTGAATTGCATGAAACAGAAGCTCACCTTTAAATTCAATTTCCTATACGCTCATATTTTTTTTCCAGGTATTAATTTCTGCAAATTTAACATTAGGTCGTCGTCTATTGCTTGGACTATTATGGAACTCACAATAACCACAATATCAAACAGACTGACAATTTGCGAATTCAAATGTATATATAAATAACAAATTCTCATTTGTGCCCCAAATCAACATGATTGAGAAACTAATAAACTATGAAGGAGTTCACACTGTGGATGTATTATAACACTATTGATAAGAAGTAATCACCCTTATCCACTAAAAATACTTTATATATAAATTCTCGGGAAACAGGTCACATTAACACTTATGCTTTATATTTGAGTCTTTACGTACGTTTCGGTCTCACGACCATCATCAGAAGACTTATTACTTCAATAACCTGATTACTTAGAACTAATTGTATTAACACAAAGCGTCCTTATCGCTCCAATTTCGTTTAAATGCCAACGTCGCCGAAACGAACAAAAACATGAAATCGGAATTATAACACAGCATTTCATGGTTTTGTTCGTTTCGGCGACGTTGGCATTTAAACGAAATTGGAGCGATAAGGACGCTTTGTGTTAATACAATTAGTTCTAAGTAATCAGGTTATTGAAGTAATAAGTCTTCTGATGATGGTCGTGAGACCGAAACGTACATAAAGACTAAAATATAAAGCATAAGTGTTAATGTGACCTATTTCCTTAGAATTTATATATAATTCATAACTGGGTCAAGAATCTTTATTACTAAAAATACTACTAAAGTACTAAGGATCTTTCGGATAATAATGTAAACAATGAGCTACCCTCAGCTGGAGATAAATAGGAATTTAATAAATTGCATTTTCGCTTATACATTTCCATCCCTTCTAAATTACCTAGATATTTGTCTGTAATGTGTTTTAAAAGTGTGAGCAATGGTGTGACCGGTATTCAAAATATGTTTGGCTGATTTTTCACCATTATTTTCCTTTACATGAGCAAAATGTTCCTTACAACGAGTTAAAATGTCCCTTCTAGTTTGACCCACATAGCATTTTGAACACGACTCACAAATGATTTTGTAAATTCCAGATTTATCGAAATCGGAAACTTTATCAAAGGTGTTGCCTAAACGGTGTTTTAACTTGTTCGTACATCTATAAACTGGTTGTATTGCAAATTTAGAAAATAAACTATGGAATTTATTAATTATTGAAAAATGATACGTGAAACTTTTGACTTTTATTGAATAAGTATTTGAATTTTGTTTAGAAATTAAATTATTGACCAAAGATTCGTTGGAACCATTGTTCAACGCAATTTGCTGAAGTTTCTCAACTTCGTTGTTATAATTTTGCTGTCTCAAAGGGACGTTCAATAATCTATAAAGTAGACTATTAAATGGAGTTATTTTATATCTAAATGGTATAGATGAATCCGCCGGGGTATACCTTGTTGTTTGAGTGGGTTTTCTGTATATGTCGAAATCCAAGTGATTACCGTTTTTTATAATGTTAATATCAAGGAAAGGAGGCTGATTATCTTTCTATTTCGACAGTGAATTTCAGTAAATCAAATAGACTACTAAGCGTGTTCAAAATGCCATGTAAATCAAAATCTTTAAATGTAATCGCCAAAATGTCATCAACATATCTAAAACAAACTTTTGGGAACTGATTCAATTTTGATTTTAAGGAGGTTTCAAGTTCGCTTAGAAAAATATTGGCCAAAATAGGAGAAAGTGGATTGCCCATTGTACCGGGATATCAAAAATTATCTTGGTCAAGGGTGGTTGTGGAATCTAAAACGTGTGTCTTACTTTACGTTTGAAATAATTATGTCAATGTCACACTGACATCATCAATAACCTACAAATTTCATACCTATTTATTTCAGTTGTAAAACAATAATGAACTACAAATTATGTAATAACGGTTTTAGTAACAAGAGAAACTAAATTACAGTAATTGTTGGAAATGTCCCCCGTTTTGTTCGATGCACAAGTTGACGCGCATCCTCATGCTGTGAAAACCGTTTTGCAGCATTTCTGGCGTTATGGTTACACATTGCTGAACTATTCTTTGTTGAAGTTCTTGCAAATTATTTACCGGAGTTGCCAATTTCCATTAACTAGCGCACCCGTTCGAAAATAGGGTTCAATCATGAAAATTTTGTGCTGTGTGGTAAGAGGCATGATTCAAAAACTGGATTAGAAAATTTCAGCACCATGACTTAACAGATTCTGACATAACAAAACATATTCAAAAATTTAAAGTAAGACACACGCACGGTCAATCTTTTGTCCAGGAGGGAATCATATCTCTCTGCGATTGTTGAGGATGTCAATTCCCGAGAAACTAAAGGTATTCTCCTACTGGATGTTGCATTTGCCAAGTTGGCTTTCGAGTTCTCAACATGCTGCTCTTGAATTCGCTCAGTCCCCAGCCTAATGTTGGTTGATTCTGTCATAAAAATACTATGTTTGTACGATATATTTATGTTTTCCAAAATAGCTTACCATATCAGTAGTTTTGATTTCATCGTTAGAATTACCAGGTTCGTCACATTTATCAGGTTCCATTGGCACATTGATTGAATCTTGTGAATAGATTTTTAATGAAGAGAATAAATTGAGCTACAACTTTCCGCACATCCATGTTTCTGTTGCTGTAAAAATTTTCAAGTGAATGCACCTCTCTATACCTCGATTCTGAACATGAAGAATTGAATTCATTGGCTACAGCTTTCCAGGCCTTGTTCTTCTCATCAACACTGACACCGTCAGTTTTCTTGCATTCAATAATGTGCTTATATTTATGCACAAGGCTTAAAAGTAGTTGCTTCTCAATTTCAAAAAAATTAGGGATACGGGTCTTCTTTACAATAGTTCTCTACGAAAATAACAGTTTTCAGTAGAATTCACTACGATAATTGTATATTATAATACCTTATTACTTTCCATTTCAACGGTGCAAATTGGCATTCCGCATTAGTAAGACTGCCTGTGATTCCGGGAAGAAATCGTTTTACCCATAGATAACTCTACTACCGTACTACCTAGTAGAGTTATCTATGGTTTTACATCCCTCGTGATCCAAGCGCTAGCTAGTGGCTGAGCGAGGGACTACGACCGTGGGGACCAGTAAGCGACTCAACTGAACCATAGAGTTTCCGGACCTGTGTATACGACCGTGGACACACGTTTTACATTCCACAACCACCCTTGACCAAGATAATTTTTGATATCGCGGTACATCCGCTTGTTTGTATATAGTAGTTTTTGTTAAAAGTGAAATAATTGTGCTCCATACATAAATGTGTAAGGATCACGTATTCTGTGCAGTTTCTATCGGGGATATTAATATTTGAAAGCCATCTCTTCATAATGTTTATCGAATCAGGGATTGGAGTATTTGTAAATAGTGAAATGTATAAACGAAAAAGCAATTTATTAAATTCCGATTTATTTCCAGCTGAGGGTAACTCATTGTTTATATTATTATCTCCAACTAGTATATTTAGTTTACTCTGATGATGGCTACTTGGTAGCCGAAAGGTCCTTAGTACTTCAGTAGAATTTTTAGTGGATAAGGGTGATTATTTCTTATCAATAATGATTGAGAAACTTGCTTCCAAAGACACTTTTTTTTATTTGATGCTAAAATTACACGCCTTACAAAACACTTTATTGAACAGTATGAAATGTACTTGTTCAAATTGTTAGTTGTTTATGTATAATGGAGTATTTTTTTTTTTGCAGATTCCGAATTCAGCACCAACAAGAGGCTTTTCAAGTTTCAAATTTGTGCCGATGTCACAAGATGAAGTAATAGTTGCTTTGAGGACCGAAGAATTGGAAGGAAACACTTCGACTTATATAACAGCCTTCACAATAGATGGTGCAGTTTTAATAGGGGATCTTCACATAGCAGACTTGAAATATGAAGGAATAGAATTCATATAGCATTCCATATGTCAAATTGTACATACTTTTAAACGAATTGTATTATTTAAGATTGTATTATATTGGGTGAAGTATTTATTTATGTGTAAAGTATTAAGTAATGTAAATATATCAATATCTTTGCCAACATTATTTCAGAATAATCTCCTGGAAACGAGAACAGTCGAGTCGAGAGAAAAGATAACAATGCTTAATCATGGTCTCGAAGTATTTTTGATTTTAATCATCGAATTATTGAGGTTTCGCGTAAATGCAAATGAGTAGTTGTTCTGTAAAGTGTTAGTGCCGGTCAGTGCAATTTACAAAACCCCCTCTTTACTGGTAATATAATTATCAATTAATAAATTATTCTAGTATTGAAATTATAGTCCAGGCAACGAACCGGAAAAAAAAATATAGTGAGCTAGAATTTCAACATTTTTTTTGCATTTTGTTCCTAATACCCCATAGATCATGATTACCAAGGCCGCGGGGGTCGACCTTTCTACACCCCCAAACGGGGTTTCAACCCCTTTGAGGAGCAATCTTATAAAAACAATCCAAAAGTTTAGAAAATTAATGAATTAAGACCCCAAAATGACCCCTAGTATGTTTTTTGGGTCGCTGATCACGATTCCGCAGTTAGTTTTCTCGGAAAACTCTCTCCAGATGGGAAGTTTGGAAAATGTATATATAATATATGATTTATAATTTTGTTATAAAAATGACCTCTTAGTAGGTTTTTTGGGTCGCTAATCACGATTCCGCTGTTATTTTTCCCAAATAACCCTCCAGATGGAAAATTCGGGAAATTTGAGATTTTCCTGAGACGGTTATGAATAATGAAGTGTGATTTTGTTACAAAAATGTCCCCTAGTAGTTTTTTTGGGTCGCTGATCACGATTCCGCTGTTATTTTCCCCAAAAAACTCTCCAGATGGAAAATCCCAAATTTCCCATCTGGAGGGAGTTTTCCGAAAAATCTAACAGCGGAATCGTGAACAGCGACCCAAAAAACATACTGTGAGTCATTTTTGTAACAAAATTATACTTTATGATTCATAACTATCTCAGGAAAATTTCAAAGTTTCCATCTGGAGAGTTTTTTGGGAAAAATAACAGCGGAATCGTGATCAGAAATCCAAAAAACCTACTAGAGGTAATTTCTGCAACAAAATTATACTTTATTATTCATAACCGTCTCAGGAAAATATAAATTTTCCGAATTTTTTATCTGGAGAGATTTTTTTGGGAAAAATAACAGCGGAATCGTGATCAACGTATCAAAAAACCTGCTAGAGGTCATTTTTGTAACAAAATTTTACTTTATTATTCATAACCGTCTCAAGAAAATCTTAAATTTCCCGAATTTTCCATCTGGAGAGTTTTTTGGGAAAAATAACAGCGGAATCGTGATCAACGTATCAAAAAACCTACTAGAGGTCATTTTTGTAACAAAATTTTTCTTTATTATTCATAACCGTCTCAAGAAAATCTTAAATTTCCCGAATTTTCCATCTGGAGAGTTTTTTGGGAAAAATAACAGCGGAATCGTGATCAACGTATCAAAAAACCTACTAGACGTCATTTTTGTAACAAAATTAAAAATTATATATTATATATAAATTTTCCAAATTTCCCATCTGGAGGGAGTTTTCCGAGAAAACTAACTGCGGAATCGTGATCAGCGACCCATAAAACATGCTGTGGGTCATTTTCGGCTCTTAATTCATCAATTTTCGAAACTTTTGGATTGTTTTTATAAGAATGCTCCTCTGAGGGATTGAAACCCTGTTTTGGGGGGGTAGAAAGGTCGACCCCCGCGGTCTTGATAGTCATGAATGATCTATGGGGTATTAGGAGCAAAATACAAAAAAAAAATTGAAATTCTAGCTTACTATATATTTTTTTTGTATTACGGCCTTTTACCCGGGTTATTGCCTGGACTATTATTCGAACAGCTGATTATCGTATACAGGGTGTATCTAAATAACACCGAAAAAATTAAAGGGGTGATTCTGTGATGAAAATTAATGTGAGTGTTTGGTATAAATTTTTTTGAAAAAACCCTCCCCGGAAAAGTTACACCCCTTCGAAAATTAAAAAAAAAATGGTTTTTCTTTTTCATTTTCCCTGTATATCAAGCTAAAGACACGAAACTTGGTAAACATTATCTGTCAATAAGAGTACACTTTTTGAAATTTTTTCAACCCTGAAGTATGCTTAGAAGGGGTTGATTATTTCAACCCCTAAGATATTTTTTCTTACAACTTTTTTTTAGATGAAAATTTTTTCTTTAA
The DNA here is from genome assembly GCA_958510875.1 of Endomychus coccineus. Lineage (NCBI taxonomy): Eukaryota > Metazoa > Arthropoda > Insecta > Coleoptera > Endomychidae > Endomychus > Endomychus coccineus. Next base: position 97,366,442 of record OY294070.1, read on the forward strand.
AAAAGTATGACTGAAAAGCCCAATTCATTGACTAACTTTTTTAACTCTACAAGTTTTTTCTAAAACTTGAGCATTTACGAGAAAAAAAATCTAATGCAATGCATTTTCAAAAAGATGAGCTAACGCGAGTGTATTTTGCGTCAAGTCTAGTGGCCTGTGCTTTGCATAAAAACATTAATACTGACACTAGGATTGTGTAGTGTCATTTTCTGTCACCCATCTTATTGTTTCACAAGTTTTATGATTGTGTATTGTAGGAAATATTAGTTGATTGAAAATATGAATGCATATTCGAATTTGGAAATGGCAGATATGCATTTTACATACGGTCGTGCTAACGGTAATTCATTGGAAGCGCAAAGACTTTATGCTGAACAGTACCCACAGCGTAGACTACCCCATCATACTACGTTCACAACTATTCACCGACGCTTGCGGGAACGTGGTAATTTTGAAAAAAGAAGTTATGATTCTGGTCGTACTAGAGAAGTTAGAACTGCAGCTGTAGAAGAAGCCGTACTTAATTCAATTGAAGAATTCCCAGAAACTAGTACCAGGAAAATAGCTCGTGTCCTACATGTAAGCCATTCCGTTGTTTTTAGAATTTTAAAAGAACAAATGTTGTATCCCTATCATCTTCAACGGGTGCAGGCGTTAATGATTCGAGATTTTTAACCCCGTGTGATTTTTTGTCAGTGGTTTATTAATATGATTGGCCAAGCACCACAGTTCTTAGATAATATTTTATTTACTGACGAGGCGAATTTCTCAAGAGACTGTATTAGAAATTTTCACAACAATCACCTTTGGGCTGACGAAAATCCTCATGGCTTTTTTGAAGGAAATCATCAGTATAAATTTTCATTAAACGTGTGGCTCGGAATTATTGATAATCATTTAATTGGTCCCCATTTTCTTCCGCTACGATTAAATGGTGAAGCATATTGTCATCTCCTTGAAGAATTACCTGTTCTTCTTGAAGAGGTTCCCATTCAAATTAGGCAACATTCATGGTTTATGCACGATGGTGCACCAGCTCATTTTAGTATACTTGCAAGAACTCACCTGGATGAGGTGTATGCCAATCAATGGATAGGTCGAGGAGGACCTGTAAACTGGCCAGCCCGCTCCCCTGACCTTAATCCTTTGGATTTTTGCATATGGGGATATCTGAAATCTTTGATATACACAAACCCAGTTGAAAATATCGATGATCTGCGAAACCGCATTGTGGCAGGGTGTGAAACTATAAGAAATTCTCCAGGAATATTTCATCGTATACGCAATTCTATGAGGAAAAGGCTAGATGCTTGTATTGACGCTGAAGGCGGTCATTTTCAACATTTATTATAATTGTATTGTCGATATTCGACAGGTTTTTGTTCATTGTTTGTTCACTTTTGTTTTTAGTTGTAGAAGTCTCATAATCATAATTTGGTTGGCTGTTGTTTAATAAAATGCTATTTTACATGAGCTTATTTATTTTTTTCTCATAAATGCTCAAGTTTTAGAAAAAACTTGTAGAGTTAAAAAAGTTAGTCAATGAATTGGGCTTTTCAGTCATACTTTTTAAAGAAAAAATTTTCATCTAAAAAAAAGTTGTAAGAAAAAATATCTTAGGGGTTGAAATAATCAACCCCTTCTAAGCATACTTCAGGGTTGAAAAAATTTCAAAAAGTGTACGCTTATTGACAGATAATGTTTATCAAGTTTCGTGTCTTTAGCTTGATATACAGGGAAAATGAAAAAGAAAAACCATTTTTTTTTTAATTTTCGAAGGGGTGTAACTTTTCCGGGGAGGGTTTTTTCAAAAAATTTTATACCAAACACTCACATTAATTTTCATCACAGAATCACCCCTTTAATTTTTTCGGTGTTATTTAGATACACCCTGTATAACCCAACTGATACCGCTAGCATTCTGGCTACGACCAGTGCCGTACTGCGATTTATTTTAATCGCACCAACTACAATTAAAATGGATAACAACAATATTCCACAGCCTTATCCGCATCAGTTTTACAATCTAGTAGCTCAAAATCTTACTCCTCCGCAGCATATAAACCACAATTCCCATCCAAAGAGCAAGCAATCGTCTTCAATGCGATAGAAAATTCCAAATTAGAAGATTATTTAATTCCTCTTGGTACGATAATAGAGCCAAAGAACATAATTTTCTTCTCACGTTTATCACATAATCGCATCTGTATGTATCTATCAAGAAAACTAATAGTCGACCAATTCTTAAATAATCACGAAAGCATAAAAATTCATAATGAAGTAGTTAAAGCCAAAAACTTATCACGCCTACTGAAAGACTAGTTTTTTCAAATGTCTGTCCGACTATACCTCATGATGTGTTACTAGATGAACTGAGGCAAATTGCCTTGAATTTCGTCTTTTCATTAACATTCCTGAAAATAAGCTCTACTCAACCAGAATATAAACATACTGAGCTTCAGAAGGCAAATTTATGTAAGTCCGCACAACCTAACTACCCGAATCCTTTACGCTTGACTTTGAAGATACTACCTACAGAATATTCATCTCGCCTGATAATATGGCTTGCTATAATTGTAAAAAGCTTGGTCATATCGCTTCTCAATGTCACGTAGCCGAAATCAACAATTATCAGCACAACAACCAGCAAAGACCATGCAGACAGAAGTTACCCAACAATCCACAAATTCTGAAAGCACGCCTATAAAGCCAATAATAACACATAAGCTGGCAAGAAACAGGAACACTGAAGAAGAACATTGGTGTAGAACCTAAACCACAGTATAAGCGAGATTCTTTCTCCAGACGCAGAATTAATTCAATAAGAAAATGACATCTTCACCACACCAAAATCAAAGCAAAAACCAAAAAAGACAATCCCTTATCAGACCCTAGTGATACCAGTAGGCTGCACATGCTAGAAAAAGTTTGAGATTATATCGCAAGTCATTCTCCACCTTTTATTCTAAGTTTTGATCAACTCAACTTACTCCTTACAAATGTCAGCGGCTCTCCGGATCCTATTAGCGTAGTTCTTGAATACTCACCTGATTTATTAACTGTAACCCATATGTTGACACAAACTTATCCACTTGTCAAATACAGATTTTTGAAGAGTAGTATAACCTCTTTGGAAAAAAAAATATCTGCGCATCTAGGAAATGATGTCCTTGAATCCGAAAGTGATTCACTCCAATCAAGCCAGTAAATTTTATTTCCCCCCATTATTATAAATAACATTCACTCCAATAATTCAGTGGAATATCGATGGATTTTTCCATCGACTCGCAATGCTACAAATATTAATTGGGGAGCATTCACCTAGCATAATATGTTTACAAGAAACCAATTTGAACCCGACAAAAATATATAATCCAAAACACTACAACTGCTTTCGCAAAGATAGAGTGACCAATAACAACTTCTCATCAGGAGGTGTTGCCACATTCGTCAAAAAGGCCTTAGATCCAAAAATATTTGCTGCTACTAGTAATCTAGGGGTCATTATTGTCGAAATAAACTTCCCCAAGAAACTACATCTGTAATATCTATCTGCCTCGGATCACCTAGGTAAATTACAATGATCTGCGAGATCTAATTAAGCGAATTCCATCGCCTCGCTTAATTGTTTGAAATTTCAATACTCATAACATCATGTGGGGTTCATCATACACAGATACAAGAAGTAAAATAAAAGGGAAAAGCAACCACTAGATTCAATATAAATACCGGACAGTCATCAGCAATTGATCTAGCTCTATGTGACCCTCTCCTGTCTTTTCATAAGACCTGAGAAACCTCGAAATACACAAATGGTAGCGACCACCATCCTATCATTATTAACAACACCGCAATTCATCCTGTAGACACTTTCTTGCCTAAATGGAAAACGGATACTGCCAACTGGCTCGGGTACCAAAACTACATTGATAATGGAATGCCAAACTGCATAATAACAAATCATATTGACGAAACAATGTTGCGCTTCAGCATATAATAATCCTGGAGAGTGGAGATCTATTTGTCGGCAAATCAAAACAAATCAAGAATCATCACATACCAGCTCCTTGGTGGAATACTGCATGTGAACAGGCAATCCGTTTGAGTAAGTCATCATTCAATAAATACAAACGCCATAATACGCGGAAAATAAAATTGAGCTGAAAATACTCAGAGCAAAGGCACAATTATTGATGAATCAAGCCAAAAAATCTTCGTGGAAAAGATAGATTTCTGGTATAAATAGCTCGACCCCCATAACTGCAGTCTGGACATATGTGGTTTGGAAGTTAATGGCACTACAATAACCCTAGCGAAATGGCTAATATCTTAGCCGAGCTATATGCAAAACATTGTTGAAAAAGAATGGGCATATACCTAGCGCCAACAATGTCAGCATAGATCATCCCAACAACCCGCAAGATAACACCACCTTGAATTTCCCTATACTATGGTCGAATTGGAGAGCTCGCTTGAATGCATGAAAAACACCAACACAGGCCCAGATGCTTATCATATATCCACAATTTTCTGATGAAAAGATCATTCCAACTTAGAATCAGCAACACCTTCTCTGAACATAAGGCTGAAGAAAATGGCATACCTCAAGGGTCGGTACTCACTCCCACATTATCTCCAATCGCGATCAACGATATTATCAAATATTTACCGAAGCCATTGAAAGCACGTCTATATGCTGATGACCTAGTCGTCTATATCAAAGGCAATAATATTGACATAATTTCATCATTACAGAAATACCTTTCTGAACTAGAACAATGGTCTTCAGAAACTGGATTTGAATTGTCAGTAACAAAAACTACTGGCATTTTATTCTCCAAAAAATTACCAAATGTCTAGCCTAAACTGAAGCTGAGTGTGGTGTATTCGGTGTTCTTCTGTGAACACTTCTTCGATGACGCCAGTTCCCGCTAAAAATAACGGCATTAACCTATGGGAAATCTAAGCAATGTGTATCATTAGTAATGTGTTAATAAATAGTTACGTTTCTTCTGAGTTTTAATGGTAATCCTTTCATGTACAAGTGTACATACATAGCACAAAGTGGCGACGAGGATCAAAACAGTGTTTTAAATTGTCAAGATGGCAATGTTAGGCAGTATGCCAATTTTTAAATCGACGGACGATTTTATTGTTTACAAGGAACGTTTGGAACAATTTTTACATGTAAACTCAATCGTAGAAGAGAAACGCGTGGGTGTATTACTAACTTCAGTTGATGCTCCCGTTTATACAACCTTGAGGGATCTTTGTGACCCGGATCTACCGAGTACGAAGACGTATGTACAATTATGTGAAATTTTAACGAGGCAGTATACTAAGAAGGTTGCAGCATTTAAAGAAAGAATCAACTTCTATGAAGCAAAACAATTGACTAATGAGAGTATCAATGGATGGTATGCTCGTATCAAGAAGCTTGCAGTAAACTGTAGATTTGGGCCGGTGTTAAATTCCGTCTTAAAAGACAGATTTGTAGTAGGCATGTCAAAAGGAAAGGTATTAGACAGGCTCTGTGAAGAGGACCCATCTACGAAATCACTAGAGGAATTGGTTGACATAGCTGTAAAGAAGGAAGCATCGTTAGAAACAAGTGGAAGTGTTATGAGTGAAAGTGTGTACAGAGTGTCAGAGAGGAAGAGTTGGTCGTCGAACAAGCAGGTTAGAGTAGCTCCGAAGAATGGACAGGTAAAGAAAATAAATTGTTATGCTTGTGGCAAGGATAATCATGATTTCAACATGTGTGTTGCTAGAAATTATAAATGTAAAATATGTTCAAAAGTAGGGCATATTGCAAAGGTTTGTAGAAGTAATAAGGGTAGTAACAACAATTTTAGTAGGCAGAATTTTTTAGAAGAGGGAAATAGTTCGTCAGGCGTTAATACACAAGGGAATATTTCTGAAAGTACAGATTTAACAATTTTTCATTTACACAGCAGTAGCTATAAGCCCATTTTAATCAATGCTGTAATTGGAGATGTTTTTATTAAGATGGAATTGGATACAGGGGCCGGTATCTCAGCAATTTCATTAGGAACATATAATAAGTTTTTTTTCAAATTTCCCTTGCTCAGAACTAATATCATTCTCAAGAGCTATGATGGTAGAGAGATATTTCCAGCAGGAAAGATCATAGTGCCTATGTGTGTGGATAAAATAACACACAGAGTCGAGTTATTAGTTATTAAAGGAGGTGGTCCTCCACTATTAGGTAGAGATTTAATAGATATTTTTCAGGTTAATATTTTGAACAATAGGGTTAGACACAATTTTGTAGAGACTAATAATTTACAAAATTTATTAGAGGAGTTTTCGAATTTATTTTCTGAAGAATTAGGCTGTTACAAGTATAAGAAAATAAGATTAGATTTAAAAGAAGGTGCACAACCTAAATTTTGTAAACCTCGGAATTTACCATTCGCATATAGAGCTAAAGTTGATGAAGAGCTGTTAAGGTTGGAAAAGGAAGGAGTTATTTCGCAGATACCAAATTCTCAGTGGGGTACGCCTCTAGTGCTAATTTTCAAGAAAGATGGTACTCTACGTCTCTGTGCAGATTATAAAGTCACAGTAAATGATGTGCTAGAGGATATTAAACATCCCCTACCTCATATTGATAATTTGTTTGCAGCTTTACGAGGGGGGGAGAAATTCAGTAAGTTGGATCTTTCGCATGCATATAATCAGTTGGAACTGGAGGAGACTACCAAACATTTACTCGCTTGGAGTACACATCGGGGTGTATTTAAGGTGGAGAGGTTACCATTTGGTATCAAACCAGCTTGCGCGGTTTTTCAAAAAACTATAGAGCAGACCCTGCAAGGTGTTAAAGGGGTAATAAACTTTATAGACGACATTGTAGTAACCGGTGCAAATGACAAAGAACACTTACAGAATTTAAGAGAAGTTTTTGCAAGATTAAATAATGCAGGTTTTAAATTAAAAAGTAATAAATGTAGTTTTTTCCAAGACAGAATTTTTTATTTGGGACATATTATAGATAAGGAGGGTTTGCGAAAGGATCCAGAAAAGGTAAAAGCGATTTTAAGTGCGCCAAAGCCAGAAAATTTAACGCAACTTAGATCAGTGATCGGAATGATCAATTATTATTCAAAATTTATAGGTAATGTAGCGACGTTACTGAGCCCGATGTATAGTCTTTTAAATAAGGGTACGGATTTTATGTGGAATCAGGATTGTGATAAAGCTTTCAGAAAAGTTAAAGAAATTATTGCGTCAGAAAGGGTACTGGTTCACTATGATCCTAGTTTACCAATAAAACTAGCGTGTGACGCAAGTCCTTATGGAGTGGGAGGAGTGTTGTCGCATGTTTTTCCAAATGGTGAGGAGAGACCGATAAATTTCGTTTCGCGTAGTTTATCAACAGCCGAAAAAAATTACTCTATGATTGATAAGGAGGCATTAGCTATATATTTTTCGGTTAAACGTTTAGCACAGTATTTAATAGGACAAGAGTTCGTGTTGGTCACTGACCACAAACCGTTAACGTTTATTTTTGGTGAAAGGAAAGGAATTCCAGCAATGGCAGATTGCAAAGATGGGCGGTATATTTAAGTTCATTTAAATTTAAGATTCAGCACATTAAAGGCGAGTTAAATTCCAACGCGGATTGTCTGTCGCGTTTGCCTATTCCTATAAATTTTTCGTCAGCAGATACGGACGATTATACATACCTTCATTTTATACAAGAAAATTCCGAGTTACCTATAAACGCAACGATAATTAAAATCGAGACAAAGAACGATCCGGTACTTGCTAAGATTTTAAATTTTATAAGAGAAGGGTGGTCAAACTATTTAAGCCAAGAAGATATAGGGTTAAAATCGTATTTTGTTAGACGTAGCGAGTTTACAATAGAGAGAGAAATAATCATGCTAGGGCACAGAGTAGTGGTACCGAGTAAGTTCAGGAAGGAATTGTTAAAGGAGATACACGTTTCGCATCCGGGTATTGTACGGATGAAATGTAAAGCGAGATCTTACTTTTGGTGGCCTGGTATCGATAGAGATATTGAGGATTTAGTTAAGAGTTGTGATAGTTGCATCAAGGCAAGACCTAGCCCACCAAAAGCGGCAGTAATTTCTTATTCGGAATCAAGAAAAGTTTTTGAGCGAGTGCACATAGATTTTTTTGGTCCAGTGAAAAATAAAATGTTTCTGATACTTATAGACGCGTATAGTAAGTGGCCTGAGGTGGTAGAGATGAGTTCGATGAGTACAGTTGGTACTATAACGGAATTGCGAAAGATATTCGCTTGTTTCGGTATTCCGGATAGCATAGTTAGCGATAACGGACCGCAATTTTCATCTGCGGAGTTTTTAACTTTTTGTGTCAGAAATGGTATTAGGCATGTGACTTCACCTCCGTATCATCCGGCTACTAATGGCGCGGCGGAAAACACGGTAAAGTCGGTAAAAAGTGCATTGTATAAGGCATTTAACGACCCAATCAATAGCAATGTTCTAATTAGCACGATTATTGCACGATATCTATTAACATATAGAACCACAGAGCATGGCACGACGAAAAAGAAACCAGCGGAGTTGATGTTTGGTAGACCGATTCCGGTTAGGTTAGATAAGATTAGACCAAATAATGAAACGCGAGAAAATAAACGTATCACTTCGGGCAGAGAAGTAACATTTTCTGTTGGGGAGGAGGTTCATGTAAAGGATTATAGGAACAAGAATAAGACAATTTGGATTGCAGGACAGGTATATAAAGTTTTGGGACCAAGAATATATTTAGTTAAAACTAAAGAGGAACAAATTTGGAAAAGGCATTTAGATCAGATGATTAAAACATCTAGAATTGAGAATAATATTAGGCCTGAAGTAGTACCTAATACTAATATGGTTATAGATAAGGTGTTAGATAATAAGATAAAAATTGATGTAAATGATCCTATTTCCAAGATGACTCCCACTGTTCGGGACAGAGTAGATATTAGTCAGGTTCAGATGCAAAATGTAAATGGTGCTACAGTTAGTGTGGAAAGACCCAGACGACAAGTTAAAGTGCCAAATAGATTAAACTTATAAGTGGCCTAGAATCTTGTCGCGGAGGGCTGTGGTGTATTCGGTGTTCTTCTGTGAACACTTCTTCGATGACGCCAGTTCCCGCTAAAAATAACGGCATTAACCTATGGGAAATCTAAGCAATGTGTATCATTAGTAATGTGTTAATAAATAGTTACGTTTCTTCTGAGTTTTAATGGTAATCCTTTCATGTACAAGTGTACATACATAGCACTGAGCACCAAAAATTTAATCTTCAAATCATCAATAAAGTTTCTTGGCATGTGGTTTGATCAAAATCTTACTTGGAAAGAGCATATTAAGCAACTAGTTCCTTCATGCAATAAAAGGCTGAATCTAATGAGCCAATATGAACTGGGGCTCCGATTATACAGCTTTACTATCTATTTACAAGGCCTTAATCAGATCAAAAATAGACTACGGCTCTATTGCCTATGCATCCGCATCCAAAATCACGTTGAAGATGTTGGACAAAATACATAATAGTTCACTTCGCATTGCCCTCGGAGCCTTCCCAACATCACCTATCGAAAGCTTATACACTGAAACAGGCGAACCATCCCTTCACAATCGGCGAATGTATCTCACTTTATCTCATGCAACTTCAATAGCCGGAGACAAAACTAAACCTCTCTTCCACAACACGTTCACAGATAGATATCGCAATTTCTACAACCATAAACCACGTATCTCAAAACTTTATTACGAGAGAATACGCTCTTATCTTTCTCATCTTGATATTGTTTTTCCGCAGATCCTTCACCTTGGATTATTAACAAACCTCACGTCAATCTATACCTAACTCGCTTCAAAAAAAATTAAACACCAAACTATCTCATAAAGCACTCCATACTTTTAACATTATAAAGACGCATGTAGGAATTTGCAAAGGTTTTAATTAATTAAATTAATATAAATCTGACTCAATGACTGAATATTTGTTCTATGATTTACAGACTTGGAGTTACGTTTTATGGGAATCATCTCCAGAATAGATCTTTTATAATAATTGGTGGTATTGAAGGTTTTGGATTTTAAAAATATTTTCCAACACAGCTAGTAGGCTTATGCGCAACATTTCTTAATTTTCTCTGAGGTCTCCGAAATGTATGATAATGCTATAAAATTATCTGTATTACCGTTTATGTTATTTATAGATGACGTTCCATTATAGATTTTGTGTATTCTTTCTTTAACGATGGGATTGAAAAATGTTTTTGGGTAGTCATTGATTGCCAGTGGTTTGGGACGGTCGTCTGGGTGGGACAATCTACCCACGCAATATGAAGGCTTTAAACACTTTTTTTATATCTTGTTGGTGCAACGGAATTGAAGTGAAGATAACGTTGAGATCAATTTCCTTTAGTAAACCACGTAGTTTTTATTTTTCCATTTCCATCATGCCTAATGTTCACATCTAGGAAATTTAAGGTTTTGTTCACTTCGATTTCACAAGTAAATTGAAGTCAACAGTGGAAATTGTTAACAATTATCTATAATGGAACGTCATATACATGAATAACATAAACGGTAAAACAGATAATTTCATAACATTACCATACATTCCGGAGACCTTAGAGAAGATTAAGAAATGTTTAAAATAGTATGATATAAATGTTGTACATGAACCTACTAACTGTGTTGGGAAATATTCTTCAAATCTAAAACCTTTAATACCTAAAGATAAACAAACCCACACAGTATACAAATTAAATTGTTTAGATTGCGATGGAATCTCTAAACAATATTCACAAAAAATAATGTATGGCCATAAGTATAGTAGAAGAAACAAAAACTTCCACAGCCCTTGCTAAACACTGCTTTGATTAAAACCATCACGTTCCTCCATAAAGCGATGGGTGTAGGTATATTAATCGGTATCGTGATATTTGATGCCGGCAGCCACCCTCAAACCAGGGGATGCAGGATGGTAACAGGTATCGAAATGTCCATTTCATTCTTCCCTATCGATTCAAACAAAAAAAGCGAAGAGTGAGGTACCACCCAAAATTTGTTTGTTGACCATTTGTTATAACACATGAAGCAGAGGGGTTACAGTTTTAGCTGAAAGGCGATTACTATTGTGCGATACATTACCCAACATTTTGAGTACAAATCGGTCATAAGCTCAAAATTTTGCAGTGGGCTTTCGCACTAATAGAACGTAACTTCATATATATTTGGAAAAATGCATGTTTGCTCATTTAGTTTCCCTATCTAGAAAACTAGCATTTGACAAATGTTCAAAACTCATGATTTTGCGAAAAATACATCGTTTTTTTATTTCAGTACTGATGAAAAGTAATAGTCATCTTCGGAAAAACAAACATCACTTTGACGTGAAATAATTTGACACTGAATAAACCATGAGTTTGAATTTCGTAACTGATAGTGACTTATCAATTTTGGGTGAGTACTCATAAATAAAACATATTTTCAAAAGGATATTAAAATACAAGGAAGATGCCTTCCAATTTGCCTCAAAATTGGTGTGACCGTTAAAATATAGCGGTTTTCATTATTTCATTATTAGTTTGATTTCGTACCTGGTCCGTATTCCTTCCAATAGTTTAGATTACATTTGTCAAAAAGATAAATTTTAATGTGGCGATATTGTAGACCGTGGGTATAAAGACACAAAGTAACCAAGTTCGTTTCCACGCGGGACGAACGTTATGTTCCTTATTATTTCTCAGCCCAGCCCCAGCATAATATCGTTTATGACATTGCACAAAATGAAAATATTGAAATTTCAATCTCTGTTCCAGAGTGTTCTCACCCCTACTTCACAAGACTATCTGGTAAGTTTATCAAGCTGGTTACAATAAAATATCAATAAACATTTTAGCCAAATTTTAGTGAGAAAATCTTTGGTACTCTCCAAATTAAAGGACCTCAATAGGCCTAGAAATTCAAGTAGTGTTTCGAACAGATATTTTTCCGAGAATTACTTTCCTGATCTAAGCTGCAGTTGCACAGTTGAGACGGATTCCGGCAAAGAGCTAGTCGTGAAAAATAGGAGAAGCAGCCGGTTCCTTGAAGATAACGACCAATCGAATGAATTATCACTAAATAAGAAGAGAGTCCACTTTCATCCCATCAGAGAAATGGACACATGTACAACCGCCAGTCGAAATCAAAGATATCCCAAAAGCCTTCCCATATTTATTGCTTTGGGAGCTTTGATAATCATTGCTGTTCCAATAGCGAAACTATTAGGTTCTGTACGGAGAGATATGGCTGTTATCCATGATGAAATGTCTTGTTTAAAAGTGAGTATAACCATCAACTTACTCAAATTCCGATTTGCTGAGCTTGGAAAAGGGAAGTTTTCACTCCAGGATACCTAAATAGATACTATAAACCAAATGATTGAAAGGCACTTTTCTCCCCTGGTAAATAGGTACGCTTTTATGCATTCATGAGAAATTGAGTAAAATAATTCATCATTATCGATTTATATGAAATTTTGTGAAAAACATTATAACGGCCATATTCCTGCTCATGAAGGAAATGATTATATTCTTAGGGCTGCACAACTTTGTTGTTGTAATACTGTTGGTAAAATGATGTTCATAATATCACTGTACTCCACCCCTATCATTACAGTGGTCAAGGAATATGTTTCCACAACAAAACACCATAATATTTACTGGAAACTAAATAACGCAATTGCCAGCCTGTTATTGGTTGCGTGGTTACTTGACTAATTTGGTGTTTAAAGCACGACCGACAATGAAGAAAAATTGAAAGACAGTATTGGGGAACAAATTGGTACAATTTATCGCGAAATGTTCAATACGTTCACAATTTGGAAGAACAGGTTGGTGACTTTAGAACAACAAAATGGAAGTAATATTGAACATTTGCAATAACCAGTTGTTGGGTATAAGAAATCACATTATCAATACACTAAAAGTGTTCACAATTGTGGACACACTATAACACTAATAAGTATGAAATAACCAATAAAAATGCTATAAAAGGACCTTTCAGCTACCAAGTAGCCATGATCTAAATTAGAAAACAAAATGTACCTGTTTGAATACTATTTGGGATTAATAATGTAAACTAGGGGTTAGCTCTGGATGTAAATCTGAATTCAATAACTTTGCTTTTTCGCTTATAGGTTTCCATCCCTCCTATTTTGACATAATTTACCTAGATATTTGTCCGTACTGTGTTTTAAAAGAAGTAATATCTCAGTAGGTATAAGCGAAACCAATTTATTAGATTCAGATTTATCTCAAGCTGAGGGTAGCCCCTAGTTTACATTAATAACACCAACTAGTATCTAAACAGGTACATTTTGTTCTTGAGTCTAGTCCACGGTCATACATACAGGTCTGGGAACTCTATTATTTGACATGAGTCTCTTACATGTCGCCAAACTCGTAGTCCCTCGCTCAGCCACCAGCTAGCGCTTGAATCGAAGTATGGCAACAATCACATTATTAAGTAGAATAATTTTTCTCGTAACGCAATATTTACTATTCTGATTTGAGAGGGGAATATAACCGTTACTCTTGTCAAAATGTATTACTCACCTTAACAATAACTTCCCCTTTTTCGCACACATAAAAGACCTCGTTAAAACGATTTCTTTCCGGAATCGCAACATCCACTTTTTTCGCATTTCCACATTTTTCGGCACTTTAAAAACAGAAGTTTCTTGCTTTACACTTTTGTACCCCGTTTCGCATTCCGGCACAATGCACGGTTTCGTAATTTTTTTCTAAAAACGCCGGTATTCCTTGTGTTTACACGAGTCAACAATGACAGTTGCCAGAGAACATGGTCGTATACGTGCTAGAGATCATCCCTCGACTCATGCGCCACCCTTTTGTTACTATGCAACAGCTGACGCTTAGCGGACTCACTTTTCACATAGGAAACAGCCTGTATAATACGACCGTGGTCTAGTCCACGGTCGTATACACAGGTCTGGAAACTCTATGGTTGACTCGTCTCTTACGGGTCGCCTAGCTCGTAGTCCCTCGCTCAGCCACCAGCTAGCGCTTGGATCACGAAGTGGTAAAACGATTTCTATCCGGAATCGCAAGCATCCACTTTTTTCGCATTTCCGCATCTTTCGGCACTTTAAAAACAGAAGTTTCTTGCTTTACACTTTTGTACCCCGTTTTGCATTTCGGCACAATGCACGATTTTGTAATTTGTTTCTAAAAACGCAGGTATTCCTTGTGTTGACAAGTCAACTGACAGTTGTCAGAAAATACTGCTACGTGACGACTTTTGGTACTACCGGCCAGTCGACGCTTAGCGGACTCACTGCTCACATAGGAAACAACCTCGAGTTTCCAGACCTGTGTATACGACCGTGGTCTAGTCTAATCTGAATTTAAACCATTACTTTTTCATTACCTATACTTTTCCATCATTTCTAAATTACCCAGATAATTTTCCATATTTTGTTTTACATATAGATGTTCAAAAATATAGTACCCACAAATATCCAGGTAATTCAGAAGGTATGGAAATGAATACGCGAAAAAGCAGTTTATTGAATTCAGATGTATCTCCACCTGAGAGTAACACTTTGTTTGCATTATTAACTTCGAATTGTATCTAAGCAGGTACGTTTTGTTTTCTAATTTGATTTACTCTTATAATGGTTAATTGGTAGCTGAAAGGTCCTTAGTACTTTGATAATATTTTTACTAGATAATGATGTTTTTCTATACTTTGACTACACGAGAGGGAAACCTATAATGTTCGAAGAAGATCGTGTGAGCCAGCGGTGGAATGTTGATAGAGGAGATAAGCATTCGGATTTTCTGGAAGATTTAGAGGTTATAGGCATAGGGAAATACCTTACTAGGCAAAGAGTTCCACAACTTCGCCGTTCGATAAGAAATAGTCTGGTAGGAAGAAGTTCGGCAGGTATCGAGCTTGACAATGAAAGGGTGACTGGTTTGAGCTCGTCTAGCACGGCTGGGATCTGGAATCACTTGTGGTTGAACAACAGACGAGATTTCTGATGAACACCTATCAAAAAATATCAATAGAAAAGGTATCTATCTATGATGTTCTAGAGAGGTCAATGAACTTGTACTTGTGACATCATCAATCAAACGAAAAGCTTTCTTCTGGATAGAATATAAGAGCTTCAGCGTATCTTTGGAAGCCGAACTTCAACCTTGTGAACAGTATTCCAGGACAGGTCGAATCTGTGCCTTGTAGATTAGGAGGAGCAGCTGGGATGTGAAGGAGCTCTTGGCGCGGAATAGAAAACCAAGTTCTTCTGAAACGGTTCTCGCAATGAACCTCATATGATCGTTCCATGAGATCTCGCTCCCTTGGCTTAATTGGATGGTATAGTGGCTCTAAATGAGAAAGCGGCATCTCATCTGCAAAGCTGTGGACGAAACAGGTGGTCACTTCCAGCAGGTCGCTTATATGGAGGAAAATTAAACTGTATCCCTGTGGAACACCAGCGTTGATAGCCATTGTATCGAAGGATACTCCATCAACCACCACATGGAGTGATATATCTGAGAGAAAACTCGATAGTGAGCGACAAAATTGAGGCGGCAAACCATACGATGGAAGTTTCACGAGAACGCTCTGGTTCCAGACTCGGCCCAAATACTTTGGAGATATCAAATGATACAGCTAGCAACTTTTTTCACTTTATACTTAAGTTTTACATTTTCACATATTTTCTGACATAATAACTAACACTGTACTATAGAAATTAGAAAAGCAGGTTTTATTGATTTAATGATCACTAATGACCTAACACGTGTTTTCAACATATTTTGCAGAAACAAGTGAATTATGTTGAAGTCGAACCGACATCAAGCTGCCCAAAAGATGCTGCACGTAAGTTTCATTCATAGAGACTACTTAGAAATAAGTTTAGGATGTTCGACCTATGTCTGCTCTTTGAATTTGTATTGCTTCAGGTCATATATTTAATTTAGACATACATTTAGATATGATTCAGGTATATAAATAAAGCAACTATTTAGTTAGTTTTACGCCCAAGCCTACGCAGAAGACTTGTAATCTGTGGCTCTCGGCAGACATCCGGCTACCTTGTGTGAGCTGCAGTTGCGATCGTGGCTCGCTGGTGTCAGGTCTCAGGGTGAACCCTGAAAAGACCGAAGTGGTTCTTTTCACAAGGAAACGAAAAGTACGACCCCTTACAGAGACTCGTCTGTTAGGGAGGACCTTGCACCTAAAAGATCCAGTGAAGTACCTTAGAGTTATCGTCGATGCTAAGCTGCTGGAAGATGCACCTGGAAACCCGAACCCAGGTGAACAATGCCGTTTCATCCTTATGGGCATGCAGGAGAGCCTTCGCGAGAGCCTTCGCGAAGGCTATGTCCCATCTGACGCTGGACAAGGTTAATCGACTCGCCTGCGTGGAGAAGACGGGGGTTATGTGGATCGCAATAACTAGGGCTCTGGGGTTGTTGTTGGGGATCTTTTCCCTACTGCTCCACATTAAAACAGTGGCTGCAGGTACGGCGTATCGGGTTGCTGGTATGAGCCAGTGGATCGGTGCGACCTTGCCTCGCGGTAATGGCAAAATTTGGGATTGGGTTGCAGGTTGCTGCCCGATCCTCCGATAAAGCAGTATGCGATAGCACCTGTTGTGAGGTTCCAAACACCAGACGTCCTCATAACCCAGAGGACGGACTGGGAGGACAAGGACTCCGGATCTTTTCCGCCATGGGGACTCGTGTGGTTCACGGATGGGTCGAACACTGGCGAGTCCAGCGAAGCCGGAGTTTACTCGTGCACACCCAGAAGGGAGCTTTCAGTTCCCCTAGTATCCATTTTCCAGGCCGAGGTCTATGTAATCCGGACCTGTGCCCTAGAAGCCTGAGACTAAACTACGGAGGTAGGTGGCTATATATATACAGAGTGGCTTCTAGGCTTGTTTTGAACTTCAGGGAGACCCTGTCTGAATTATGCAGCATTCACAAACTTCAGCTAGTGTACCTGCCCACTCTGGCGTGAGAGGAAACAAAGTGGTCGATGAATTGGCCAAACGGGCGGGTTCCCTAGGCATCCCTGGTCCCGATCCAGCGATCACCATCTCTTCGATCACCGGTCTCCACGCACTAAGAGAGCTACTGGATAGACAATGTCTCTCGGCTTAGCGCAGTGCCTCCGGTATGAGGCAGACGAAGCTCATCACATAACAAACATCTACACTTAATGGACACTGTTGATGATCCAGGTTGTAGTAGATGCGGAGAAGCTGACGAAACCGTCTCTCATATCTTTGCAGAATGTCCAGCCTCCAAAACTTCGTTAGACCTTTTGGACTGAGCCTTATATCAAGGGGCGCACAATAGACCCAATCAAGCGATCTGAATACTACGGACGTGAACGGTCCCGTTTTGATTGATTGATTGATTGATATAAGTAGTGCCAATTTTAGGAAGCAGTTTATTCCATTGCCATAAATGACTGTGATGTACACGAAGATTCTCTGCATTGACAACTTTGTTCTCCTGCAAGGGAATTCGTTCCTAAAACTTACGAAGCGAAGTTCATTCGCTCACATTGTTTTCTATTGTGTAACGATCATTAAACTAAATGATTTACGGAGTATCTGCACCAGAATCTTTCTTTGTACGAGGACACGGTAAAAATACCCTGAATAATAAAACAGATGACGCCACAATTGGAAATCTCATGTGACCTTTGTGCCATCTACTAGAACGCATTAAAATTTTCAGACTGATATATCATTCAGTTCTGTTTTGACACCCATCGAAACCAGGCAGCCTTGAAAATTTTTGTAAACCTGGAAAAAGGGAATTTCTCGCCTTGATTAAACATTATTTTTTGGGTGGGAAAAAAATTACGCAAACCAAAGCATCGTTTGTTGAACATTATGGGGACTCTTCACCATCGATTGGAACGATTTACAAGTGGTTTACTGATTTTCCTTGGGGTAGTATGATCACAAAGGACGCCGAACTTTCTGGTCGTCCAATTGAGATTATAACGCCAGAAACCGTCGATAAAATCCATGGTATGATATTGGATGATCGGCGGGTTAAAGTGCACAAGATTCCTAAGGCTATGGGCATATCAACCGAACGGGTACGGAACATTATACATAAATTCTTGAATATGAGAAAGCTATCTGCTAGATGGGTGCCGTATTTGCTCTCTGTTGACAAAAAGCGCGACCGTGTAACAACTTCAAAAGAGTGCTCAAGCGCGATAAGAAGAACTTTTTTCGCCGTTCCGTAACCATTGACGAAACATGGATTCGTCACAACACACTAGAAACGAAAGAAACAATGGATTTGTCCTGGCGATTCGAAGCCGAAAAATGCCAAACTGGGCTTGTCGACCAACAAAATCATGTCAACTGATTTTTGGGATGCGCACGGTATCTTCCATATCGATTACCTTGAAAAGAGCAAAACGATCACCGGCGTATATTATGCAGAGCTACTGTTGAATCGATTCGACGGCAATTTGAAGCGAAAGCGGCCGCATTTGCCAAAGAAAAAAATCTCTTCCACCAGGACAACGCATCGACGCACAGGTCCGCAGGCGCAAAAGAAGCAAAAACTTGGAAAAATCCACCGTCCTTGCTAAACACTGTTTTGATTATAACCATTAGTTCATTTAAATAAATTTGGATATTTTAGCTAACGAAACCAATTATTATAATAAAACATCCATCCTGGAGATGATTAATATAAAACGTGACTCTAAGTATGCAACTCAAAGAACGGAAGTTCAATAATTGAGTCAAATTTATACAAATTTAAGTATTATTCCTTGGAAACTTCTAAGTACGTCTCTATAATGTTAAAAGTATATTTCAGGTAGAATGCAGAAAAAATCAATATTTCTATCTCGTGGTAAAGTCTGACAACTTTTCCATATTACCTCATAAACACCTGGTTTGAAAGTCTATACTTGAGCGTACTAGAGTTGTTTTGTCAGTCTTATTCTCACAATTCATGAGATGACTTCGATCATTATAGAAAGATTGCTTTGCAATGGTTTTTTGATACAATTCATATACTTAGAACATTAATGTGTTACAATTTCGATTACTCGTGTTTTTGTTCGTTCCGGCGACGTATGCATTTTTAATTGAAATTAATGAGATAAGGACGCTGTTAGCTTGATACGAGTAGTTTTAAGAAATCCCGGCTTAGACAGTGATTATTTTTGATACTTCTTCTGATGATGGTTGTGAGACGGAATAGTTCGTAAGATGAAAACAGTATACACATGTGTTAGTGGGACCTATTTCTCGAGAATAAATATATAATTTATATCTGGGTCAAGAATCATTATTAATTAAGCAGTCATGTAACTACACTCTGAAGTTTTCAGTTAAGTCTTGAAAACTATTAATATGCTTCTTAATTAGCAAGTTATATAGTATTGAATACTGGAGTCCCAATTTTGCTCCACATTCCCCTATTTCTTGAGTGAGAATAGACATCAAATATTCCAGGTAGTCAATATACTATTAGTGAACAAATAATGACTGATAATACGTGTTCCTGAGTTAACCTGAGCTCTATCGAAGTACTTGTAATAATGGAAATTTTTTTGATAGGAATGAGAATTCAATAAATGACCTCTGTATTGAGGGTTATGTACCCTCAATATTTAAAAACAAAATCAAAATATAAAGTAATAAGAACTCATTGGGGTTAGCCACATGTTTTCTGTTTCTCACCAATAACACATTTTATCGTGGGAAATATTGAATGAATTTCTTAAATAAACACAAAATCAGTTTCACACTCGTTTCAACGTGGGTGATATGTTACCATAGCCGAGAAGGTCTAAGGGCTTGCAGTAAATTCACAAAAGTTTATTTGTAAAGGAAGCCATAAACCTGCCAACATTGATAACCGATATAGGACTAGAAACTAATGGTTTGCTACACGATAAACCTTATGTGACCCTTCTGGAGATCATCGAAATTGTACTTAAATATAGTCTTGATCAGTTGAAATAATATGTATATTCTAAACAGTTAACAATATTCAGAAAAGGACAGATAAATTTAGAACTCCCCACCCTAAAAAACATTCTGAGTGAAAGATCTTAAGAAAGAGGAAAAAAATTATAAGTGATCTTACTGCTTATTGGTTTAACAATTCTTCCAAATTTACTAGCAATATTATTGGTACAAAAGTAAAACCAGGATCACTATAAGTAAAATCATTGGTTAAACAATTCGGGGATCCTTCCCTAATTGCAGAAAAAGGACGCATTATAAATATCAACAGAATGCGGAAAAAACCTTCAGTTATATTTTCTAACTTGAATTAGACTTTTGAGAAATCACGTGGCACTTTGTCATTTTCAATTAAATTAATTCTAATAGACTATTCAGAGTGTTTTTCTGGTAAGAGGGTATTTTCGCTAAAAATCTGAGTTCAGTTGTATTCAAGTTCGAGTTAATAATATATTTTAATCAGTTCATAACTTTTGACTGATTGGGAAATCATTTGTAATTATTTTAGTTTTATTTTTCTTTAGTTTAGTAGATTTAGATTATCTAGGTGATTTTATTTAACTTTAGGTTTCATTATTAGATTATTCTTATTAGTAATTTTATAATATTAACAATAAAATTAATTACAGTATTCTTTTTATTATCTGTAATTATCATTTATATTCTTTTTATTATTATTAACACTATCTTTTAATTGTTTATTAAATAGTTCAATGTTGTTGAGCTCGAGTTTCTCTGATTAAAACTAGCGTTTATCCCTTCACTTACCTTCCAGTGTTTTAATCCATAAGTGTCTAGTGAAATTGAAGGGTAAGTGTCAATGATATTTTTCACGTTTGTTCTGGCTAATTAATGATTGAATTAAACTCCAACGTGTCATGGTTCTCTAAATTAAATGGCCACACTGCAGATAGATAAATAAATGTTGATGAATAGGAATAATGTAATTATTACAAACCAGTTATACAATTGGAAAATCGGACATTCCTCTCTTCAAATACAGCTACGAACCTTTCTTAGGGAATATAGAGCCTAAAGAAATGTATAGACATAGAGATCATTTATTGAATTTTGACTTAGCTCTTATCGGAAAGGACCCATTATTATAAGTTCTTACATTAACCACAGGTTAACAAACTCCAATAACATTATTTGATTTATTTGTAAACTAAATTAATATTATATTACATTCCACAGTGGTGCCTCAGATATAGTATGATATAATGTATTTTTTAAGCGAAAAGCAAATTATCCAAAGCGTGTAGTGAAGCTGTAAAGAGTATAGTTAAAGAAGAACTAACTACTTTCGATGCCGATAAAACTGGACGAACCGACTTCGCTCTTGAATCGGCAGGTAAATTCATGATTCATTAAAAACATCTTACCGTGATTCCGTCATGAATTGAATTGTCGTTTTCAAGGCGGAGCTATAATGAAAACCATGAACACGGAAAGTTATGGAAATACAGGACATTCATTTTTTGGATTCACATTGTGCGAAGGAGTTAATGGACCAAGAGCAATGATCCGGGTAAGATATCAATAGCAAATAAATCGATAAATCAAACAAAAGAGGCACAAAAATGATTCGATCTTGTAAAACGTTATGTAGTTCTTGTCTTTTAATAAGTTGTTAGGACCTATGCCAATAGTAAGAAATTAAGTTTGCAGATTCGACCTACCTATGCGAAAATTTTAAACTTCTTTCGGTTTTTGTTCAATATTTCCTAAAGTATGTGTCCTACGGAAAAGTTACTCTATCTTTTTTTTTCGAAGTAGATGAAATTAGCTAACGTTTAAGCTCAAAGTCAGGTCTATATGTCCAGAGCTTTTCCAGAAACATTAAAACATTTTCATCAATGGTACAAGGATACTGTACCTATTATTTTGAATCAGATACTCCTTTAGGGTTCTACGGAACAGGTATTACTTTCAGCATATATCGGTATTATTTACAGCCAATTCTTAGAAGCTGGGCCTGCTCTGTGATCTACGAATACCGATATTGGGACACCAATTTTGCCAACCTATCGCGTAAAAATATCGTAAGGAGGGGTGTAAAATTATTGAACGTTTGATGAACTTTCGGAACTGAATCAAGTTTTGCACAACTCACATTGTGTCTCTATTGATTGTCCTTAACTAGGACAAGACAATACTTCCTAAACTTTCGGGCTCTATGTCTTGATGTAATCTTTCTTTTTTCGCTGGTGTGTTTGCATTAGCATTATTCTAGTCCTCTGAACTGTTTGAAATCATTTTATTATTCAGAATTACTAGACCTCGGCGAGATATTTATCGCACAATCGCACGACACAAACAGATAAAACGAGATGAATTGAAATTGAACAACAAAAATTTACAGGCAGACTAATAAAAGAAGAAAATGTTCCACCACAAAACATGAACAAGCACAGAGCACACTAGCACTGAAGAGCAGGACAGAACGGTAACAGGGATCACTTTGGTCAGCACCCGCTGAGAGCGCAGCTAAAAATTTAGGAATCATTTTTTTCTTGCCAATCTGCAGTGTCGATGTTAAGTTTTATTGGGGCATTCGATTGGAACGAAATTATCGTATTTTCGAGTACGATATCAAGGATATGGTATCGTACATCGTACAATAAGCAAAATTATCGTACACATACAAGTACAGAGCACACTAGCACAGATGTACAGATTACAGAACAGTAATAGGGATTACTTTGGTCAGCACCCTCTGAGAGCGCAGCTAAAAATTTAGGAATCTTTTTTTCTGGTCAATCTGCAGTGCCGATGTTAAGTTTTATTGGGGCATTCGATTGGAACGAAATTATCGTATTTTCGAGTACGATATCAAGGATGGTATTGGTATCGTACATCGTACAATAAGCAAAATTATCGTATGTGTATGATAATTATCGTACTGCTCGCAAGGTTGACTGGGACATGAAATTAACACGGGAACGCCCGAACGCTATTAGAATCGGATGTTGCCGAACAAGTTGAAGAACTCTTCCCACTTGCAATTGGAGTCTCAAAACCAAGGACATTATAATGCAGCAGATTAGTTTTTTAACATGGACATATTAATTATAGTGATTAAATATTTTTTCAATAAAAAAATGCTATGAACTTTTCTATCTTTTTGCCAATTTGGTTCTATCATTTTCTATGTAAGTATTGGGCCGTTGACTTTCCTCGTGGGAGGAGTAGGTACATTACTTTTCCAGATAGGTATGAAGATACAAGACTAAAACTACAATTTTTCGCTAGTTCAAAAAATGGCAATTTTTAACAGCCGTTTCTCGGAAAATCATTACCGTACGGAGCTTCCTTTGGGCATAAATTTTAGCAATTTTGATTTATTTGATAGTGGAGTAAGCCTAGCAAAAAAATATGAGTTAGACAATTTTTAGAAGGGCTTAGCGATGTGGAGTAAAAGGCTTGTTTTTCACCGAATTGAATGAAAGTAGTTCATGGTGACAAACCACATGCAAAATTTCATGTAAAAATATGGAATTGTTCCACCGAAATTCCACTTTTAGTCCAATTTTCAAAAATTTTCAAATGGGTGTTAGCCAGTCCACGCACACACAGACATGTCCAAAATAGTCTAGATCGATTCAGAAAGGCTCAAAATAGATATCTCAGCGAAAATCCTGTGAACATTTTGCATGTCAACTATAATATTTTCCTTTAACTATTGACTGAGCGAATTACACATCTTGCTATACAGAAATAGCCAGCGGAGTTTTTCATGCAAATTTTTGATAAGAAATCCACCAAACGTAATCTATAGTTATTTAAAAATCGTTTGCCAATAACATTACTGATTATTGTTACTTGTTCAGGCAGGAAATGCATTAGGAGAATGCTGGGCCTTCAAGGGTTCTCAAGGAACGGCTGTTGTGAAATTATTAGGTAAAGTGCTCATAGATTCTGTTAGCTTGGAACATGTCTCCAATACCTTGTCACCTACTGGAAATTCGGCAACCGCCCCTAGAGATTTTTCTGTATATGTAAGTATCTTTCCAAGATGAATGTAAATAAATACAACCACATCCGTGGAACTTGCAGCGAAGAAAAATGCTTTCTGTTGTAAATGTTATGTTAATGCGACAATAGCCAGCACACTGTCTGATTCACGAATTGTTCCTTCACCACTTCGCGTTTTAGTGGAGGATAGTTATCAAACTGTTCGAACTTTGGCCTACCGCTCCCAAGCTACGGGAGCGCTAGCAGCCAACTGTCTCTTTATCATACTTATTTTTATCTAACGATGACGTTTTGTAACTCTGTCTAGTGAGGTTTTTCCTGATGCCTGAAATTTGATCGAGGAAAAAATGATAGAAGCACATTCCATATAAATCTTTTGATCGCAAGTTTTTCTGATAGAAATACATTTGATCGAATATCTTATGGTAGGAAATACATTTAATATAATATATTCAAAGTTGACATTTCAGACTTTGCCATCTAAAAAATATGAAATGTATTTACAATTAAAAATAAAAAAATTTTGTTTCAAATGTATTTCTATTTATGTTTTCATTAAATGTATTTCCTACCATGAAATTAGTATTCCATCGAATGTGCCTTCTTTAAAAAGTTTATTCTATCTTCTGATTTTCGATCAAATGAGTTCTATAAAATGTGTTCCGATCATTTTTTTCTCGATCGAATTTCCGCCATTCCCTGATGCATATACCTTTGAACTTTTAGGAATAATTCTGATTCGTGAATACTTTCCAAACATTCCACCGCTGGTTGCTTACATGTTCCATGGACATTATGGATTTCCCTCAAGTATAGTCAAAATAAATAAATGAAATGAAGCAGTAGATGAAAAGCTTCTAAAGCCTTCAGAGAAGTCATAACAGACTTCAGAATATGGCATAGGGTCAACCTTTTGCACATTCGAAGCCAATCCTAAAATCTTAAAGATCTTTACGATCCATGTACGATTGTACATGTATGAGGAGTGACTCTAGTGGTATTAAGTACCTCTACAGACTCGTCTCAGCTCGGCTGAAAAAGACTCGAGGCTTTCCAAGTCTTGTCAAACATCACTCTTATGTGGATACGACTAAGGAAAGATTAGGCTGTTCGCTTCTTTTTATAAAACATGCATCTTCAGATGAAAGATTGAAAAGTTATCTGAGAATGGAAATTTGAAATGAGAAATAAAACAAAACTCACTCGATGTTTTGGAAACAGAAGCCAAAAAGATTCTCTTACTCAATAAACAGAAGTTTGGGCAGGTGACTAGTTTTCAAACTGGCCACTGCTCTTTGAGATATCATTTAAAAAAATTGCATTGCTGTGGCTTTTGTAGGGAGAAACAAGCAACAGCGAAAACACTATTTTATACTGCAAAACGATATTTTATTCAAATTTCGTTGAATTTTTAGTCTTCACTAGACTTCGTAAGAAGTTCCACCTACAAAAAGATCCCGGTACAAGATCCGACAGGGTAGCTGAGTCTGGCCGCTTTCGCACCATATGTAATGTTATGTAATTTAATATCCTCATAGATAATTTATCATGTGAGGCAATTTAATGTTGAATTAATTTCAAGGGCTTAGAAAAACCAGATAGTACCGATAGTAAAGAACGAAAATTACTGGGTAAATTTGTGTATAATGCGTCCTATGGTGAACGGATTCAAGTTTTCCCGATAAAGCAGTGTCCAAGTACAAAACAGTCATATGAATATGTGGAATTTCATGTAGATTCAAATCATGGTAGTGAAGAATTCACTTGCGTATACAGGTAAGATGCGCTCAACATCTATATTTTGCGATTCATACTTCAACTGTTTGCGGTTTCTTGGTAATGGTAAGGTTGCTCTAAATCGATTAGTTACGGTATCTAGCTTAGACATTCTGGCCTCTCTAACTCTCCACTCAATCTGTCATAGTGTTTATTTCTCATCCCGATAGAATTATCTTTCGGTATAATAGAATATTATGTGATATACTGATGTATTAAAAGTGTGACTTAGAGATAAAATTAAACCATTACCAATCATCCGAGTTATCCCTACATTACCCATACTAAGGACCCAAAGAACCTGAACACGCCATGTGGTGTTCACGTTAAAGAAAGGGGTTGGCATGCATCGCCATATGGTGTTCAGGTCCTTAGTATTGGTTGGCAGAGATCGCCATGTGGTGTTCAGGTTCTTTGGGTCCTTATTATGGATAATGTAGGCATAACTCGGATGACTGGTAATGGTTTAATTAACACTTACACATCTAGATAACTTGCATTTATTTACAATACTAGATTTACCCGGTATCTGGGCATGATCTTAGTCCATACTTTGAATACATCAGTATATCACATACTATTATACTAACTCATCCTAATAGTAGAGTAAATCTGGCAAATGGTTGGCGAAAATCTTACGATGCTTAGCGACCCAATGGAAAATGTTCGTTGTGGTACCAATAACAACTTCCAGAAATTTATATTTCCCAAAGTGGGTGCAACCCCTTTTTTTTCACCAAAATGAGTTTTTTTGACATTTTTAAGAGTAGTTTAGCAAAAAAAAATTAATATCTCTGGTTGTGTTGAAAATTAAGAAACCAAATTAGAATCCTTTCATAGTCAATGTCCAAGGAACTTCCAGCCCAAATTTCAAGTTGATCCGACCTCCCCCCTCCCCGTAATAGATATATATAGACTCATATATGCAAGGAATCTTTCGTAACGGTTAACTCGGTCATTTTTCAACCGATTTAGCTGAAATTCGGACTGACGATAGGTGTTATGGTTTCAAAACTATCCTCTAAATTTCAAGTGAAATTATTGGATAGTTTGTCAAAAATTCAACTTTAAGTCAATTTTTTAGTTATTTTTCAAATTAAGATATCTCATGTCATTTACATCCGATCGGGATCTGCTTTGCAAGAAAATGTAGGTTTCGCATATAGTTTTATGTCATGGAACTCATTTTTCAAGTATTCCTTTTTCCGGTCTATATTGGCCATTTTGGTTAATTTGAGATAAATCGAATGACGTTCACGTGAGGAGCGCGTAGCTGGCGAGTTAGAAAAGTGCAAACTGGTTGTACCTAATACGACTTTACGACGACTTTTCGCGTGCCGTTTTCGCTCCATGTAGTTAGATAAGGTATCGGACCGTACCCGACGGCCCTTCTTTTTTCGATAAATGTCCATTAAATAGGAAACTTCAATTAAAATAGAAACAGGTACTCTCAGGTATTAGCTAAGCGCGTCTAACGTGTATTGTCAAAACTATTGACATTTGGTCAATTACAAATAATATATATTTTTGTGCAATCCTGTATATTTCAAATTGTTCACCTTGCCTGTTTTTAGAACAATAACTATGTTGCTTGCTATGGGATATGGCGTCTCAAATTAGGATCGTTTACAAGCAGGTATAAATGATTTTTCGTAGAAAATAGTTATTTTTGTATTTAGTGCGTGCAGTCTCGGTCAAAAATTCACTCGAATGTGTCATTGAAATACGAATTTCACAAACGAAATACAAACGACATTTTTTGTACTTTGAATTAATCGGCTAAAGTAATATGATATAAATGAATACTCGCAAAACAATTTCATAGCATTAAAGTTAACTTGCTCTGTCGTTACTATAGTATACCGTCACTGGCGCGGTAACCCATTCCTGGATCAGAACAAGATATGTTGAAGTTAGCACTATGTGCAATGAAACAATAAACGCTTCCAGGCATATAATGCTAAAATGAGATCAAAGCTTATCGAAGGCCCGAATGGCTTCCGCTCGTTTTGGACTTTCACCCAATAGGGAATTCAATATAAGCGCGCCGCCCTCTTGCGGATATTCAATGTAACTACATGAAAATATATCAGATGTTTGTTTACATTTCTGTTTGCATATAGTTTACATGTGTTTGATTCAAAGTTTAGTGGTATTTGTGATTGTATCTGCATAAAAACCGTTTGAATATGGCGAATCATTATTGTTCAGTTCCTCAGTGTACTTCTTGGGCTAAAAGAAACCCTGCATTGAGTTTCCATTTTTTTCCTGAAGCAGGCAAAGAGAGGGTTTGGATGGAGACCAAATTGGGAAACAGAGTCATGATTGACAGACAAAAAGCTTGGGTTTTGAAACTGAAAATTGGCAAACCAGTGTCCAAATACATGAAAGTTTGTTCACTACATTTCACAGACAATGATTATTCCTATCGAGGTAAATTATATAACTTGAGAACCTGTTACTCGAAACTGCCTTTGTTGATGCCATTCTTTTGATTGCTGAATTATTGCAATCACTACATTGTCTGATGTAAGATCATAAGTCTCAGTGCAACAATCTTTATCATTCTCGACTCTGATGGAATATAATTCCATCATCAAAACTGACTGGCATGAATGGTCAAGAATTGCAGTGAATTGAAGTGAAGATTGTTCTACCCCACTGAGGTTCATCTCAACCTGTTCATTAATACTTCTTCTTTCTACACTGATGAACAAAAAATAATTCAATGAATGAATTTGTGGTATATAAGTTGTTTTATTGTATGACTAAAATTGTAAGGTTTCAATATACCTATGTTTCGATATTACTGAATTTGGCAGTTTAGCAATAAAAAAATTCAACATTTCTTTTTCATCAAATGATATGTTCACATGTTCCTCAACTTTCTTTGTGAAACATGGCATATCTTTGATAGGAACAGCTCGATATTTTTCCTTTGTGGTATGTTTTTGCCTATTCCAAACACATTTGAGGTCTGTCTGACAAATCAACTCCAATTCTTGGAGATCACTCCTGAAACAAAATAAACATTCATAAAAAACATGAAATCAGTGAGTTATATAAAAAATATCAGTCAGTATTAGCCTAGTATCACCATACTTTGGTACACAATATCATCACACACCTTGAACACTTGATCAGAACAGCCGAAATGTGTTTGCATCTGCCACTGTTACCAGCCTTACAGGAGCAGGACATTTCTTTAATTTGGACTTGGCCATTTTCATCCAAAGTTAGTATTCCTTTTATTTGATGAGGATCAGAAGTTAGTGCAGTAGTCTGGAGACATAGGGTGGGAGACCGAGGTGGAAGAGTTGAGTTTCCCACACAGGATTACGTGCCCAGCATTGAGGATTTCTTCTCCTTCATATACACACCTGGATGAATAAGTGCCCCCAATATATCTCATATATTCTAAGAGACTCAATCTTATATTGATAACACTGAAAGAAAAAACAGTTTTTCAACAATTATTCATTGACTACTTAATTTGTGAAAAAAATAACCTCAAAATATGGTTACTAAAATTACTAAATTATACCTATTACAAGCAATGAAACATACCTTATCGAACGAATATCGGCTGAGAAGGCACTTATAATTCACTGGAATACAAAAATAGAGCCAAAAATACAGTCTGCTTTGCTTGAATCACCACCAAAGAATGGATAATTTACACATAAACAATAGAACAATAACAAGACAATGTACTTTCATGTAGTTCCGCTCCCGGCCGTTTTGGCGTTGCGATCTATTGCTAGAAATTTCACTGCCAGTTCATTCCCTCCCCTTACCAAAAATTGTGGCACACTGGCTACTACACCACAAGAAAAAGCCAACCTATTTGCTGGAATGCTTGCAGCAAATGTCACTTTGGATCCACAAGGGGAGAACCCTCCTAATATTGCTGCCATTGATAGCCATATGCCTGAAATTGTCTTTTGTCAGCGCACAATTAGGCGCATTCTGCTTGATTTCAATACGAAAAAGTCTATGGGGCCAGACAGAATTCCACCTGTCGTTCTCAAGGAATGTGTGCCTAAATTAACACCAGTTTACCCTTTCATACAAACTTGGTATGTTTCCTTCCAGCTGGAAGACAGCTAGAGTCCAACCACTGATACCATACCAGAGTCTAGCTTTGATACTCTCGAAAAAAATTCTCCTACATCTTTAGAACCAGGACTTGTTTTATTAACTCTCCATTAGCCTCGTTATTGCCAATATTATGTAGCTGTTTTTATCTTATATCCAGTTTTGTACTGTTTTCTCCCTAATTTTAAAAGTTGATAGGAACACTCTGATTCTTTGTTCTTCTGTTTTAAGTGTTGCATAATCTCCTTGATTCGTTCTTTGTGGCGTTCGTTGTGTGTTAATGTGAGTCTGTATTCGGGCGTTACTGAAACCCTCGACTTGGTTTAAATTTCTTTCTTCTAGGTTTCTGCCGATGAGCATTGCAGTTTTGACCTATCTTTCGCTCTTCTTTTAGGCCGTTTTATTTGTGAATTTTATCGTCATTCTTTTCAAATCTGGTGAAGGTTTTACCATGAAGTTCTTAGTTGGCATGTTTGCTTCTTTTTCATGATTTGTGATTAGCTCCACTTTCCGATTCCTCGTCCACTAGTCTTTCGACCGTCGAGTTTTAATTCTTCTTAGTTATTGTCTTTTTATCTCTTTAGTTCAAAACCTTGGGAAAGTATGCAACAAATAAAAAATTTCATATTTTTCTTTATCATGAATCCAAAAAAACAAGACTGTGTTCTTGTTTAGTATTTGTCATTTTCTATTAATTTTCAGAACTTTGACAATGAAAGTTATGTTTTTGAATTTAACATTCCCCATGATGAATACATTTTTTTCCAATTGATTTGAGTTATCTGGAATTTTCTATTATATCACTTAATATATGATTTGAGGCAAAAGACCCATGTTATTGGAGTGTGATTTGTTAGCAATAATTAGCAACAAGATGCTAATATTTGTTTTGACTTTGAAAACAATTCTGAATTAAGATGAGGATGAAGGTAACATCATTCTGAAATCTAACCGAAATGATCTCTCGTTTTTTGCAGGTTTCGAGTACATGGAAAACTGGAGCCCCCCACTTGTAAATAAAATGAATTTTTGTATAATATATAGTTTATTTATGTATAACGATTTTACAATTGTTTTAAATTATACTTCATAATAAACGTACCCTTGGACGGATCTAATTTTTTTTGCAATAGTCTCGGCCAAGACATACATTAATCCGTAACGGTAGGATCGATTTTCGTAAAAGCTGACATTGTATTATTTACTGTACAGTTTTTCTTCGAGTTTTCGTACAATCGATTCCATTTATTATTTACTGTAGAGTTTTTCTTCGAGTTTTCGTAAAATCAATTTCATTTTAATAATGTTTCAAATCAATTTCAACGATAACCTTGAGAAAAACACACCATAACAAAAAGCAAGAAAACAAGATGAATATAACACTCCTTAAGATTTACTATAGACTAGATGTAATCATTATAATAGCTCTCTCCATAATAACTTCTGAATGTGCAATTTCGCAAAAGATGTTATATGATAAATTTTACAATATGTATAAACTATTGTCTGCTCTCATATAAATTAGCGAATTAATGTATTTTTCCCTTCGGGTGCAATCGTGAAGATAAAAGGAGTTGAAAATCTCGTTCGTGAGTAATTTATAACAACTTGGGTACTAGTGAAGCCAAAATAGGAGAATTTGCTAGTCGCAATTTTGGTTTAATTGACTTATGTGTGCTGTTGAATGGAACAACTTACAGCCCTCCTGTTCTTTTTTTATAAGCACCGTTTATAACAGGTAATAAATATTTAGAAAAACCTATTTTCTAGTCGTTCATCTTTCGCGATATTTTTAATTAACATGAAACTATGTCAAAAAGTACCGCTTACAGGTGCTATATATTCAAATTTACAAAAGTTTTTTTGTAAATTCACGGAAACGCAATTTTCAATTGTTTTCTCTAATAAAAGTCATAGGAAAACAACACTTTGCAAATTCAAGACTCTACCGACCTCTGAGCAGTTCTGTATATCACATAATAATTTTAAGTTGTTGAAGACAACTTTCCTCATTCCTGTGAGGAACAACACCTAGAATCGTAATTGCCAGAATAAAATTTCATATTATCAGATTTCGCATCCTGATCTTTTTTAATCTTCATTTTCCGCTCTCCGTTTAAATCAATGGAAAGCGTTCGATCGCCACCGCTACCGCGCCCGCCACGGCTCTAGTTTGCGCCTCGCTTTTAGTGAGGCGCAAACTGGAGCGGTGGCGGGTGCGGTGGCGAGTGTGGTAGCGGTGGCGAGTTTAAAGCGGGCAAAACATCCGCACACCAAAGCGTTCGTTCGCTAACATTCAGTTCAGCGTTCGAAATATGTGAATAAATTGTTTCGTTTTTAATAATAATTAGAGACTTTATTATTAGTATAGTTCCGCTGCAATTCTTAAAAAGAATAAGACTGCAAAAAACATGCATTTTCAATTACCACTTGTCAGTAGCGTAGCAAATTCCCGTTCTGCCCCCGCATATAAACTTTTTGCGCCCCTTCCTTTTTCTAAAAAAAAGGAAAAGGAAAATAACAAATATACTTTGAATTTTAGCTGAAAATAATCAACTTATTTTGATTATCAAAAATAATTTGTTATTTACACGTAATTAATAGTATATCTTATAATATATTATATACCAATAAGTATTTTTCCAACACTCGAAATTAACATTTTGATTTTTTCGTGCACACCATCGACATATACATATGGACTGCGCGTGGCAATGATAAGCGCGGGTAGTGCCGGCGTGAGAGAGGGGAAAACGATGAGGACTAATACTGTCTTTATCTACTTTAACTATCGCGTTTCTATTGGCCGCTGCGTTGCCATGGAAATGCAACATGACTGTAGCTAGTATGTTTACGTCCCGAGCCGATAGATAAAGACAGTATTAGTCCTCTTCGTTTTCCCCTCTCTCACGCCGGCACTACTCACGCTTATCATTGCCACGCGCAGTCCATATGTATTATGTCGATGGTGCACACCTACAGGCGTGCGCCCGCCGCCCCTGCCTTCACCGCGGGGGCGTTATCTACGCCACTGCCACTTGTAAATAAGTCCAAATAGTAAATGATTGCATAACATATCATGATGATGGTCTTTTTTTAGTCAAATCATTTGTTTATAATTATCTAAATAACACCTCAAAAAAACACAAAGTAAAAATGTTGCAAAAGAATCTATCAACCGTACCATATCTATGCTTATATTGAATACCAATGTATATTACGAGTTTGGTTCAAGTTAGAAAAAAAAATCAAAAAAGGCTAAGATCCCCTTTTTTGTATTATTAGATGAATTAAAAAAAAATTTATTTGCAAAAAACAGTGCATTTTAGTTTTGTTTTGATCACATAAAATAAGGTTACGGGTGCAGGTATACGGCAGGTAGCTCGCGCGCTGGTCGTATACCGACCCCCCGCGCTAGTGGTATAAGAAGGGGATTATTTTTAATGACCTGCGCGCTAGTCGTAGATGCCCCTTTTGACGTTGTGTGTATTCACACTTAGGCGATCCGGTAGTCCGATACTTTTGTATGATGAGATACATATTAATTTTTGGATTATAAAGCCGGAAATATTGTTGGTACCTCTTGCAATAATAGCATTTATGTTTATGATTGTTAGTTATAATTCAAAACTCAGATAGGTTGTCCGTATTTGTTCGGTATTAAAATGAATCATGAATTATTGTTTATGTTTATAACATCAATTATTTTGAAATTAGAACCAATTAGATACAAAATATTATGTACAACAACAAAGACATGAACAATTTTTCTAAACATAACAAGTTAACTCTCATGTATCCTCAACTAGTTGATAATTCATGACCATTATTTTATTTATTCGATTCGGTTCACAGTCTCAAATGTATAAGGAATGAATAATTGGCTAAATTCAAAACATAATCAAAGTATGCAGTATCCCTACTTATAAATTATCATAAATTGTTAAAAGGTTTTGCGTCAAGGGTAACTTAAGAGGATGATTCGAAAATCAAGTTTTTGAGTCGTGGCAATCTAGTCCGGCTTTAAATAAATTAAGAACACCGACACATATTGCTAGGAAAATTTCAAAGATATCCATTAGAAGGCAGGTTTTTTACATAAAAAAGCAAATGGTGTTCAACTGTGGACTCGGTTCATGCCTGGCAAACCCTGCCTCTACACATGTGCGGCATTCGCGCATACCAAATATTGCTGGTTGCAATAGATTTGTCGAAATAGTAGCACATTCAACCAGACATATTAGAGATATACATCAGAGTAAACAATGCGAATGCATGGTCTGGCAGGTCTTCTACACTAGAGACGAAAGAGGTCAAAGTCCCTGAAGAATAAAACAGATGGCGCCATTTTTAATTAGAACACATTAAAATTTTCAGATTGATATGTCATTCACTTCTGTTTTCACATTCATCGAGAGCAAGCAGGCCTTGAAGATTTTTGTAAACATGAAAAGAAGTAAATTTCGCGTCTTGATTGAACATTATTTCTTGGGGTGAAAAACATTTCGCAAACCAAAGCATCGCTTGTTAAACATTATGGGGACTCTCTTCACCGTCGATTGGAATGATTCACAAGTGGCTTACTGATTTTCGTTGTGGTAGTTTGACCACAAAAGACACCGAATGTTCTGGCCATCCAATTGAGGTTACTACGCCAGAAATCGTCGGTAAAATCCATGGTATGATGTAGGACGATCAGCGAGTTGAAGTGCACGAGATTGCTGAGGCTATGGGCATATCAACCGAACGTGTACATAACATTTTGCATAAATTTTTGAATATGAGAAAGCTATCTATCAGATGGGTGCCGCGTTTGCTCTCTGTTGAAAACAACGCGACCGTGTGACAACTTCAAAGGAGTGTTTGGCGATGTTCAAGCACGATAAGAACGACTTCTGCGCCGTTTCGTAATCGTGGACGAAACATGGACACATCACAACACACCAGAGAACAAAGAACAGTCGAAACAATGAACTTATCCTAGCGAATCGAAGCCGAAAAAGTGGATTTATCGGCCAACAAAGTCATGGCGACAGTTTTTTGGGATGCACACGGTATCGTCCATACCGATTACCATATTATCCATATTTGCCCCCCGCGATTTTTATCTATTTCTAAGCTTGAAGAAATGGCTCGGCGGAAAGAGATTTGGCTCCAACGATGAGGTCATCGCTGAAATAAACGCCTAATTTAAGGGATTGCCGAAAATATTTGGAAGGGTACGAAAAATTATAAAAACGTTGGACAACGTGTATCGGGCTACAAGGAGATTATGTTGAGAAACAAAATAAGTTTTGTCCAGATTAATCATTTTTCAGGAACTTTTCACCTTGCCCTTGTATACGTTGGCACCGAATGGTCGAGATTTCTCTCTCACGTTAGCAATTCAGGAAGTATTTCTATCGAACGGTGAAGTTGCGGAACTATTTTCCTAATGAGGTCCTACCTGATGTCTATAACCTCCAAACTTCCAAGACAAATTTCAATGCCTATCTCCTCTTCCAATTTCTCACCGCTAGCTCACACGATGTTCTACGAAGTAAGTTTTCCTCTCGTGAAAAATCTTGTCTTCCGGATGGATTCCGCGTCACAATAGCTCGACTTGATGCCGACGTTTCGCCAACCATTACAGGTGGCATCTTCAGGGCAGGCTTGAGGCTTGAACTGAAACTGGTTCTACTGGTTTCTGTAGCCGTATTTATTGTAGGAAAAATCCTTCACGCTACATAGTTCACTGCCTTTGTTCCGGTGGTTAACTTCATTAACATTTTCGAGGATGGGTTTCCAAATGTTGGGAAGGTAATATCCTGAGTCACGGTTCAGATTATTCGGATGTTTTAGGATTTCTATAGCTTCAAGGATTTTTCGCTGATAGAAGTTTGGGGCTCGGACTAGGATTTTAGTATCTTCAAAAAGGATTTGATGATTTGTATTAAACTTGTGTTCCGCAAGTGCAGATCTACTGGTGTCACGAAGTCTTGTACAGCGCTCATGTTCTTTCACACGAGTAGCTACTGTACGACCTGTTTCACCAATGTAGACTTTACCGAAAGAACAGGGAATACTATAAACACCTTCTGAGTGGAGAGGAGGAAAGGGATCTTTGATAGGTTTGTAAAACTGAGATAATTTTGGAAGTGTGGAAAAACGGGTAGAAATATTATGTTTTTTGAGGATTTTGGAAATTCGATCTGTTATATTTTGAATATATGGAAGATAGGCCGTGGATAAAGCAGGTGGGAGGGTTTCTGGCTCAGGTCGATTTTGAATTTTAGGTGAAGTGTATTTCTTTATGGCTTTTTGAATGTTGTAAGAAGCATCCCTACATGAAGTTCCCCATCTCGCAGCAGATGAAATTCGTTTCGAAACTGCTAAAATTCTTCGTCATTCCAAGATTCCTAAATCAAATTGCCCTAAACCTTTAATTCAAGCTCTCAATTCACTCAAATCAAATCCTGATTTGGTTATTTTGAGGGCTGATAAAGGAAACTCCACTGTTGTCATGAATCGTTCAGATTATGATAACAAAATCCTGCAACATCTGCAAACTAATTCCTATAAGCTTCTAGCAAAAGATCCCACCTCCTCTATAGAACGTTCAATTTCACAAATTATTCGTCATTCTTCCTTTCCTGATTCAGATAAGAAATTTCTTATCCCCCATTGTTCAAAATGTCCCCGTTTAGATGGTTTGCCTAAAATTCATAAGCCCTCAGTTCCCCTAAGACCAATTGTCAGCACTATCGGATCTCCTACTTATAAACTCTCTCGATACCTGTCATCTATTCTCAAACCCCTTGTAGGTGAATCCAATAGTTTTATCCTAAATTCCTTTCATTTCGTTGAAAAACTTCAAACGTTGAAAGTTGACTCATGCGATTTGCTCGTCAGCTTCGACGTCGAATCACTGTGTACCAATGTTCCCATTCCAGACACCCTTTCCATAATTTCTCAATTGTTACCTGCCAAAAACATTTCAACGGACTTGCTACCGTTAATTGATTTTTGTCTATCCTCCACATATTTTCTATACGATGGCAAGTTCTACGAGCAGTCCTCGGGAGCTGCCATGGGTTCCTCACTTTCCCCGATCATAGCTAATATCTTCATGGAAGCTTTTGAACAAGATGCCATTGACTCATCTGTTCTCAAGCCGAAATGTTGGTTCAGATATGTCGACGATACTTTCGTTATTTGGCAACATGGTAGAGAAAAGCTTGTTCCCTTCCTCAATCATTTAAATTCATTACATCCCAATATCCGTTTCACCATGGAAGTCGAATCGCAAGGTTCACTCCCGTTCCTGGATGTATTGGTTAGTCGACATACTGACGGTACTTTAGGACATTCTGTGTATCGGAAACCCAACCATACCGATAGATACCTCAATGGTCTTTCCCACCACCACCCTGCCCAAAAGCAATCTGTCATAAACTCCCTGGTCCACAGAGCTGTCAACCTATCTCAGCCTCAATCCTTAAAATCAGAATTAAAACATCTATCATCTGCCTTATTATCAAACAATTTTTCCCATTACAACATTCAAAAAGCCATAAATAAATACACTTCACCTAAAATTCAAAATCGACCTGAGCCAGAAACCCTCCCACCTGCTTTATCCACGGCCTATCTTCCATATATTCAAAATATAACAGATCGAATTTCCAAAATCCTCAAAAAACATAATATTTCTACCCGTTTTTCCACACTTCCAAAATTATCTCAGTTTTACAAACCTATCAAAGATCCCTTTCCTCCTCTCCACTCAGAAGGTGTTTATAG
Organism: Endomychus coccineus; assembly: GCA_958510875.1. Classification (NCBI taxonomy): domain Eukaryota; kingdom Metazoa; phylum Arthropoda; class Insecta; order Coleoptera; family Endomychidae; genus Endomychus; species Endomychus coccineus. Next base: position 97,404,140 of record OY294070.1, read on the forward strand.
TATTCCCTGTTCTTTCGGTAAAGTCTACATTGGTGAAACAGGTCGTACAGTAGCTACTCGTGTGAAAGAACATGAGCGCTGTACAAGACTTCGTGACACCAGTAGATCTGCACTTGCAGAACACAAGTTTAACACAAATCATCAAATCCTTTTTGAAGATACTAAAATCCTAGTCCGAGCCCCAAACTTCTATCAGCGAAAAATCCTTGAAGCTATAGAAATCCTAAAACATCCGAATAATCTGAACCGTGACTCAGGATATTACCTTCCCAACATTTGGAAACCCATCCTCGAAAATTCCACTTCGCACATGATCGCACAACGGCAGGGTCAGGTGCCGGAACGGAGTTAACCACCGGAACAAAGGCAGTGAACTATGTAGCGTGAAGGATTTTTCCTACAATAAATACGGCTACAGAAACCAGTAGAACCAGTTTCAGTTCAAGCCTCAAGCCTGCCCTGAAGATGCCACCTGTAATGGTTGGCGAAACGTCGGCATCAAGTCGAGCTATTGTGACGCGGAATCCATCCGGAAGACAAGATTTTTCAAGATTAGCTGTCCGCGGAAGTCTACTATCCAAGATTTCCTCTCGTGTTAGTCAAATATATTGGAAAGTTATTAACTACTATATAAATACATGATGGGAGAATTCAAAAGTACAACAATACTGTGATTCTAAACATCGAAAAACTAGTGATAAACATTAAGAAATATTCAAATAAAAAAGTTAAGTACTTCAGTGACGTTTAAGTTTTACTTCATATTTCTTTAATCTTTAGTAGACCATACAAGAAGACTGGAAAAATGGGAGGCGCTGTGTGCGATGAGTCAAAACTCAAAATATGTTTACAGTGCCACTACTAGGTATAGCCAATTTCGTGTTCTGTGAATGAATCACGTGGATGTCAGTTTACAATAGCGCCCTAGTCGTTGGTTTATGCAAGTAGGTACCGCATACCCTGCATTCATTATTTGGCTCACCCATCCATGGAAGTTTGGCCATCTGTTATTCTAGTCTTCTTGATAGTATATTTGGAAAGAGAGCAACAGAACAGAACAGGACATTACAAGCAGCTGAAAAGAATGTTCAACCTTCAAACGGTTGGGTCTATTAACATTGATAATAGTCATGAATTTAGAATTTACTGTTATTTGAATTAGGATATGAAGCTTATTCATTGTTTCTACTACTACATCGAAATATGTTCATTAAAAGATCGTAAATTGAATCATAAACAGCTAAATTTTGCACAAAACATCTTATAGCAATTAGCATACCGGACCTGACATAATATGATTCATATCATATTGCGAGATGACGTAAACGTTTACGTCTACTCTATGCCTAGCAAACGATGCAGTATGAACCATTGAGTATTATGGTGCGTTTTTGTGTGGCTAGAGGGCGGCGGATTTGAGAATATGACACTAGCGACGAGGTATTTTAATAAATGTCATCAGTATTTCTGCCAACATTTTTATAATTCATTAGAATATTAAACGTGAGTAGTAATTTCTTGAGCAAAAATTATACTAGGCAACTAGCCTAAAATGGCTATTTTACACTCGTATGAATTGCAGCCTTCGCTTTCGGATAGTGTTGCAAACTTTCAAACCAGTCGCGCCTCATGGGTTCAAGAACAGGTGAAGCAATCTCAGCGGAAGAAAATTAAATTTTTTTATATATTTTTGGGTTTTTCCTCAGTTTCTTTGCGGGGTTTTTCAACAGTAAAAAGTGTTTTAAAAAACAATAAGTAACTTAATACAATAATTAAAAAAAATTAATTTTCCGCATAAATGGACTTACAGAATTAAAGACATTGAAGGCAATATTGATTGTGATACATATCGGTAGCTACTTATTGTTTGTCAGGATGGATACAAAAATATCCAGAAGTTCTATAAGATTCCCGTGATATTGGAGAACAGATCTTCACGAAAGAATTATGCTTGTTTTCCTAAGTAAAGTGTCGCACGAATGGGCAATGCATAAAACGCCAGTTAAGCTACACTTTTTCATTAAATTTCTAAACAAACAGTCTACTATTTTCTCTTAAAGCAACCTGAATAGTACCAATATTTAACTTTAACCTCTTAAAACTTAAAGTACATCGTACAGACAAATACCGCGCGGTCTCATTCATCCTCGCCTCCCTCTTACTCTACCCACTTTTACTCGCATTGACTCATTCCATACCGCTGGTTCACCTCGATTGATTTACTCTGGCATAGATAACTCTACTACCGGTAGTAGAGTTATCTATGCACTCTGGCTTTCACCGTTCAAACGCAAAGACGGGAGATGACTAATCCGCCTTTTGATTTAGCTGACTAGTGTAGCATTCCTATATAAAAATAGTTGTAAAATGGGAAAATATATAATAATTGAATTTTACAAAGAACAAATTCGAAATTTTAAGTTCCAACTATTTGTGCTAGATAATATGAGAAGAGATACAGTAATTGAACAAACTAAAGGTTGAATCAGTGCTTCACTTGCTGCACCTGGTGAGCCGCCATTGTTTCACCCTCGTTCAAAATAATCCTAATTTTCTGCTTATTGCATAATATACTATTACAGCTATGATAACTAGCAGTGTGCATTATAATCACACTGTTTTTAGGCATATCTTTCTACCACTATCGGGTTTTATTACAACTGGTGCCGTATTGCAGTGAATAGGTCAACGGTAGATCTTGGAACGAACTTTACCAGCTTAAACCCTGTTTCTCAATTAGATCTATAATATTTTAATCTCAACTATTCTAACTAAGTATTAGTTCAGTCAATATAACTTCAAAAATCAATGTTTTGGAAAATTCATATGAGACTTTTGTTATGAAAATCAACGTTGTAAAATGATGGTGACACTATATTTTTTGGCTAAGCCTTTTACTTAATCCCGTAACCTCACTTTTTCTGGCCGAAAAATCGAAGTATGGGGTCTAAATACGATATTAAAGATAGCGATCTGAATTTTCAGGACGTGGTAAGTAATAGTGAAATAAAAGATCGTTCACCAATAAGATCTCCCACTACCTTGCGGCCACATGGTGTAAGCAAAAAAAAAATTATTTTTGGGAAAGCTGTACATGGAAATTAAATTTACAGTACTATAAAATTGCACAATTGGCTCAAAAAATAATTATATTGACTGGACTATATTGACTAAAAGAAATGCAGTTGTTCTGTCAAATTTTATTGGATAAAAAATAGCGATTCGACAATTCATTTTGAAAATGTTTGAAAAACTAATTTATGGAATACTAGTGCACATATGTTTGCAAGCTGGAGATATTAGTCAGTTAACAGTGTTCTTCCTTGTCCTTGTACCTTCAACTAGCTCCATGTGGCAATCCATAGTACTTCCGGTTCATTAAATGTGAGGTTCAATGATAATAAGACCAAAATATACCTCGTGTTAAGAACTCCCAAGCCTCTTTATATTCCTTTATTCAACTTGTTGGGCAAAGAAATTTTGACTGTGTCAGTGATTGATCGTTTTGTGGAATATGAGATTAATAACAATAATACTGTATAGGTAGAACTAGTAACTTAGAATTTGAGCTTATACAGCATGAGTCAGAAGTAGATGTATAAAAAAATTTACTCAATATTCTTCTCGCCAAAGCAAAGCGCTTAAGCAAATAAGGTTTTGTTTTAGCATGCCTCCTTACAAAGGTTTTGAAATTTAAGGAAGAAAAGTTTTTTTCATATGTCCCAAACGGATGAAATGATTGTTTTGGGATTTGGTGTAATAAAAGTCATTATTGATAGCTATTACCCAGTGTAGAATCAGCAAAATATGAAGAGCCATGGAGGCGTGGAATCATCATTATGGTGAACATTTTCAAAATTAATTATTTGTTAAGCCTACCAAAATTCATGTATGTCTTTTCAGTGCACAAGAAGTCGCTGCCATCGTTTACGTATATGGATGTTGGGATGGAAATGGCCTGCCAGCCGTAAGAGAATACTACCACAGATTTCCTAAAAGAACCCCAAATCATCAAGTATTTGCATCAACCTTCCGAAGATTGAGGGAGCTTGGAATTTCACATGCTGAAAGGCTGATTAATTTCAATTTTAGTCAGTAGCGTAACATATTTCTTTTTAAGAAAGTTCAACCATAGCGAGGATTCCACACCACTGGCTTCTCATATTTTGCTGGCTCTACTTTGGGTAATAGCTATTAATAGTGACCTTCATTACACATAATTCGAAACCAATTTTTCATCCGTTTGGGAGATATGAAAAAAATATATTTTTTTCTAAATTTCAACAACCTGTGCCTTTGTAAGGAGGCATGCTAGAACAAAATTGATTTGGATAAAACATTGGTTGGGCAAGACGAATCTTGAGTTGCATTTTTACATCTACTTCTGACTCTTCCTGTATATTATAGATACATTTTTAGCAAACTATTGGGAATATTCCCTATTTATAATGTGGTTAAAACAGCTTAATTATCTAAGAGCTGAACGGAATTTATAGTATATTGTCATGGCAAATATATATATAAAAGCGATTACAGATCACGTTAACCTTGACGTAATAGAGAGTTTATTCTTACATTTAACCTTTGTTCAAAATCATAATTTTTCAACTGTGCTGTTTGATGCAGTAACGTTCTTCCTTCTTCTTTCGTCTGAAAATAAAATAGCAAATTTCATTTGTCGACTCTTTGGATTGACATTAGAATCATAGCCAATGAATTTTCAATCATATACAACAAAATTTTATGTATTCTCTTATCGTTGCCCGAATACGAACAAAGACCTATAGTTTTGGCAATTTTGATTTAGCTCCTGCGAATTGTTTTCTAGAAGCTAAGTTAGGATATTTCCCGAGACCGATTTGTAGAATTGTGAATAAATTCACAGCAGGAACAGCCTGAAAAATCAATCCTGGTAGCTTGGACGTCTGCGATTCAGCTCCTGCGAATTGTTTTCTAGGGGCTAAGTTGAGATATTACCCGAAACCGATTTGTAGAATTGTGAATAAATTCACAGCAGAAACAGCCTGAAAAATCAATCCTGGTAGCTTATACGTTTGCGATTCAGCTCCTGCCAATTGTTTTCTAGAAGCGAAGTTAGGATATTGCCCGAGACCGATTGGTAGAAAGGTGAATAAATTCACAGTAGGAATAGCCTGAAAAACCAATCCTGGTAGCTTGGACGTTTGCGATTCAGCTCCTGCGAATTGTTTTCTAGGGGCTAAGTTGAGATATTTCCCGAGACCGATTTGTAGAATTGTGAATAAATTCACAGCAGAAACAGCCTGAAAAATCAATCCTGTTAGCTTGGACGTATGCGATTCAGCTCCTGCGAAATGATTTCAGGGGCTACGTTGTGATACTTCCCGAGACCGACGTGTAGAATTACTAATTCAGTCATAGCCGAAGATCACTGACAAATCAACCTGGTCCGAAATGCCCCGCTCGGTAAGAAATTACGTCTGAAATACAGGCCAGAGTAAACATACGATCCACGCTCCGTCGAAGTTGAAGGTGTACTAAACATTTAGATTGTCGCGTTTCATTCCCTAGACCTAGGGACAAAAACTTGTCTATCATCTCACGCAGATGTTGGAGATTCCCGGCGCTAATCGACAACAAAAACATCTAATTAACGAGTTATTTTATGCACGGAAAACGAACGCATGAAACGGCCTGTTTTGAGGATTGCAACATTCTGTAAATATATTGTACATACCTAGTGCAAATATATCAAATGTAAATAGGGACAATTAATAAACTTAGTTGAACAAGGAAACATCATTATCAACTTTTCCATATTGAATCCTCTTTTGAAATTGTTCTGCAAAATCATTTAATTTCATTTATTAACGGGAAACCTCCCAATTAACAAACGTGTTACAGCATCAGGTAGTTGCAAGTTCAAATATAAAGTCAAACAAGTAGGTATATATATGTAGGTTACCTCAGATATGACAAACATGATTGATTATACACAAGGAAATAAAAATAAAAATATATTATAGACCTAAACACCGTCTCTCCCAAAGTATTTAAAAAAATCGCAACCCTCTTATATGAAATTTTTCAAATTTTATTTGGAATGATGACGATTACTATTATAACTTTCGGTATAGCCGGGAGTGATTCCAAATTGAAAGACTATTGTTTGTAAAGCTCATGCTAGAACCTAGACTACGCGTATGCTAATGATGAAATAAGGATATTATCTTAAATAATTTACCTCTGGAGAATTGAACAAGATTGCTCCCAATTCAAATTGCGTGTATGCCAACACTTGGTAGTCTTGCGTTGCAGTATCCAAAACCACACCAGCTCTTCTAGCCTCTATGCCGAATTTGAAACTTTTTATTGCTTGAGTTTGATTGCCCTGAATGCAATAACCACAACCCTGTATTAGCTTAGCTAGCCCCAGCAGCGGTTCTTCATAGGGAGTCGTCATTTCCATTTCACAATCTGGAAGAGTATTAAATGAACATGTTACAAATTTTATTTTAGTATCGAAAGGAGCGTTTCGAGTCTATAATGATCAAATCTCATCCTCTCCGCTAACCCTGTTTTGTATATTCCAATACCTATTTTCTATGAACTTTTAAGAAAAATTCCAATGCCTATTTCCCCTCCTAACTCCCGGCCAATTTTGCAATCAACAATATTGAAGTATGTTAATTACCTATTGTGATATTTAAAAAATATCCACGTTCTTTAGTTGAAAGTTGTGGTCTAGCAGGTATTTGGAGTGGCCGATTACAAATCCGAAGTTGAAAGAACTGAAAACTGTCATCGCCAATGGAAAATCGTGGAAAATTTGTCAGTATTCACTAAGAAACGACAATTTTGAGCTTAATATACGAGTAGGAGTTCAATACTGTTTTATAGATTTTCAAGAGTAGGTAGTGATGATGATTTTTCACTTACGAGTGAGAACCTAAGGAATTTTTGTGAAAAATTGCCGGAAATTTTTTATAAGCTTTTTCAAGGTCAATTAACATATCGATGGTATGTCTTATAATGGATTATGATATACCTCAACTTTACTTCTTCTGTATTCATTCTATGTTTCCCTATTCATTCATCTATAATATATTATGTAATGTAACATAATAACAACCCTTAGAACCATCAACAGCATTGGAAACAAATTTCATATCTGTAGTTGTAATAATCATTAATAAATAACAACCCCTGCAGTTTAGAGATCGCTGATGACGAAACATCAATACAACTTCAAATTTTTTTAAGATTATCCCAAATCCAAAAATTAGCCTATTAAACGTTGTATGTGTTCATAATAATCTAAGTAGAGGATTTTTGAGCATACTGATATAGAAAAGCAAATGAAATTTATTTCAAAACTGGCAAAATTCTCAATCAAATTGCCCTAAACTTTAATCCAAGCTCTTAATTCCTTCATATCTAATCATGGCTTAGATGCTTAAATGCTCATGAAGGAAACTATAATGTTGTCATGAATCGTTCAGATTATCATAACATAATCCTGGCACATCTCCAATCTATAGATCGTTCAGTTTCAGAAAGCATCCGTCATTCTTCCCTCCCTGATCGAAATAAGAAAATGCTCATCCCTCATTGATCCTGAAGTCCCCGATTATATTCCTAAACTTTCAGTTCGCCTTAGACCAATTGTCAGCATTATCGGATTCCTTATTTTTAGAATCTTTTGATATCTCTCATATATCCTTAAACCTCTTGTAGGTAATCCCAACAGTTTTATTACAAATTCTTTCATTTCGTTGAAAAACTCCAAACCCCAAAAGTCGATCCAGGCGATTTGCACGTTAGCTTCGATGTTAATTCACTTTTTACCAGAGTTCTTATTCCAGGCAGCCTTTTCATAATTTCTCAATTGTTACACAAAACATTTCAATGCACCTACTCCCTATAATTAATTTTTGTTTTTCTTCCAAATACCTTCTGTACGATGGCAACTTTTATCAATAGTCCTCGAGATCTACCACGGGTCCGTACTTTCTCCGGTTGTAGCTAATATCTTCATGGACGCATGATGATCTTGTTTCCTTCCTCAGTCATTTGAGTTTATTAGATCCTATTATTCATTTCACCATTGAAGTTGAATCTCCCTCCCGTTCTTAGATCTAGTTAGTCGACACAGACTTACGGTACATTCTATGTATCGAAAACCCACTCACATCGATAAATACCACAATAGCCTTTCCCACAACAATCCTGTCCGAAAGCAATCTGTCATAAATTCCTTGATCCGCAGATCTGTTAACTTATCCCAACTCCAATCCTTAAAATCCGAAATAAAAAACCTTTCATCTTTTTCATTATCGAATAATATTTAAAAGGCCATAAAGAAATATACATCGCTGTAAATTCAAAATCAATCTGATTCACAAACCCCTTATTCTACTGCTAATCTTCCATGTATTGGAAATATAATCAATCGAATTTCCGAAATCTTTAAGAAATATAATAGTTCTACCTGTTTTTCACAAGTCCAAAACTCTCTGCTTTACAAACCTATTGAAGATCCCCCTCCTCCTCTTCATTTAGATGGTGTTTATAGCATTCCCTATTTTTTATGGTAAAGTCTATATTGGTGAAAGGAGTCGTACAGTAGCTACCCGAGTTAAAGAACATGAGCGATGTACAAGACTTCGTGACACCAGTAGATCTACACTTGCGGAGCATAAGAAAGCACCTAAATTAGTGATACACATAGCTGGGGAGGGGTATTTTTCCTGAGTGTTTTACTTCATCATTAGTGCTTTTATGAAAACTTTGAATGAATAAAATTTTGGTTCGGATAGGGAGACAGGACAAAGGGGTATGCAGGTGAGACCGGAAGTATCGACCAAACACTGAATTATGGGAGTTTCCCGTGTCACAGTTCAGAAGTGAATGCAAACTAAATGAACCACCTAACACCGAAGTCTGGTTATAAATGATTCCAAATCAAGCCAAAGTCTAACATCATCTCATAATAACATTATCTCACTCATTTCTTTTGCTGATCGATGATGGCAGGCTTTTTCTACCGGATACCAGAGGGTTTTGAACTTATGATCATTGCGCATATGTTTGTAGAGCAAGAAGGTAACATATACTAGGTGGTCGATAGGAACCAATCTTAAATTGGAATAATAACCACCCACCCATAATATTTTTCCGTGATACGAAGAACATCAGTTTTTACCTTCAACAATTGCGGCAATGCTCTCAGGACTGCAGCTGGGCATCGCATTCCATAAATATAACATTTCATAGACCAAAAGTCTCCAGAACTTCGAATCCAACATCAAGAACTTCTCTTCGGGCGGAAAACATGTAGATCTCCTAACAAGAAATCCGTCTATTTGGTTTCCTTTGTACAACTCTTTTATTAATGTGCACAATCCTACTACTTTGCTATAATCGATGGTTGAGTTACTGGCACCCTTACAGATGATAGTCACATAACTATAGAATGATCTCGACCATCTGCTCCAGAGGGAAAGATGCGAAAATGTAGAATGGCCGTTTTCGTAATCCAACTCGATTAAATGACACCAACCCATTTCGTGAGTGGCCAGCATTTTCATCTCCCGTTGAGTAGAATTGGTGATGCATTTTTCGAAAGCCTTCACTGCTTCTGGGATGTCGGACTAAGAAATAGAAAAGTAATGAATCAAGTATCGTTCTAAAGATAAACAAGCACTTTAATAAATGAACAACTATCTGACGAACGAAATTTTACATCCGTTATCAATGAATATTTACTTATATGAAATAGAACATGACAACCTGCCCAGTATACTGACGAAACAACCTGAGGCATATTGCTTATCTACTATTAACCTAAGAGCTTTGTAAGCTATCAAAGATTTCGAAATAATCGGAACTGCTCAAGGTGTGGTTTCTTCTTCTTACGATGATCAAATGTGTTGGGATAGTGTCATACTTTTGATATTCCACGTATTATATGATGAGTACGCAATTAAAAATCGAAAACCATGGGTTCATACAAAGAACGTCTGGAACAAGATCGTAAAATTATTCTATCTTTTCCTCACTATCATGATTCGCCGGAGTTGTGGTGATAAATGAAAAATACGCTAATGTGAAATATATTGGCCGGAAGGGCTGGGCGGGTGAGTAATTTTTGACTCTACATACGATTCGCAGATTTCACCCAAGCATTCTTGCCACAGAAACTATCAAGCCAACACAATTCACGCATGCTAAAAATTTTCAGTCAGGTACGTACACACATGCTTACTCACAAACACATTTTGAAATTTCAATTTACGCGCATAGAAATAAGCTAACCTGATCCTGTTCTGACCGAGCATTGTTTTCAATATTCTGTTAGTACATTAAGAATTGTAAATTCCATTCAAAAATGTAATTTGTTCAATATTATCGCCCAAGAGTCAGTTTTCTTTCTTTTCAAATTCACCCTGAAATATAAAACACTCTCACAAAGCTCATTGCCCAACTGGCTTTTTCTGCTGAGTATATCTGCAACAGTAGAGGAGCTAGGCCGCTTCTAGCGCAAGTATAGGGAGATGCGTGTGTATGAGAGAGAAAAACTGAGGACTTTGCATGTGTTAGAAAGACAGGGATATATTACAGTTTGCTGGGTACATTCTAAGCGTCATCTATCGGCAAGAAATTGTTGCTCAACTGTATGAAGTCTTCCATTACAGGAATCTGTAACTACACGTAGAAGCACAATCTATCGACACAAAGGTTTGTAGCTTTACCACAGGAAGTCGACCATTACATTAGAAATCTGTAGTAAATACAACTGCTATGAGCATAATCTATCGGTGAGAGCTTGTAACAATACTATAGCACACTCTTATAATCATAGCTAAATAAGGAAGAGCTATAACTAGTCGTGAGATTTGAACCGGCACACATCGGTATGCAAGCCAAACCCCTTACCGCTCTTCCACTTCCACGAGTAATTTTTCTAAGAAAAATTGTACTCTTCAAGCTGAGCCCTTTTATTTGATACCTTTGAAGCTATAGTTTCGATGAAATTGAAGTTTTTCCCATTAGCATTCTCTAAATTAGATTTATTTGCAGGAATTCGTACTCTACGTGTTGATACCCTTGAAGTTCCGATAAAAAGTTCTCCTCAGTTATATTTGTCGTATTGGTTTTCTCGTGAAAATCATTACTCTACAGATAGATCTACAAAGATACCCATGAAGCCATAGTTTCGATTAAGTTAAAGTTTTTACCATTTATATTCGCCCACCATATTGGATTATTCCTGAAAATTAGTACTATACGAGCCGAGCTCTTTGATTTGATACCCGCAAAGCTATAATTTCGATAAAAACTGAAGTTTTCCTCATTTACATTCGTCATATTAGATTTTTCGTGAAAATTTGTACCCATGGTACGAGCTTTTTTATTTGATATCCATAAAGCTATAGTTGCGATGAAAGTTTAGTTTTGTTGTGAAAATTCGTACTCTACGCGTTGAACTGTTTCATTTGAATTGATGTTTTCCTTATTTGCATTCGTCATTTTGGTTTTTTTCGTGGAAATTCGTACTGTACGAGTTGAGGTCTTCAATTTGCTACCAACTAAGCTATGCGCTGAAACAGTAAAATTTAAAACTTTGATCGCTTTCACTTTCGTAAGATGTCTATTGAATATCACTTCCTCTTTCCTTCCTTTTGTATATGTTTTGTTCATATAATGAAATACCGTATTCTGTTAGAATGACTCAATTTTATTAATTGCGTTATTGCAACATTTTTACATGTCTTCTATTGTTTTATTTCCAGAAGGTAAGTTCACGTAACCTTAACATTTGTCAGTTTTACTATTATTTTCGTAAGAACATGTTCAGTACTGGTCTCATACCTAACTTATATATTTAGGTTTCCGTTTTAAATACCAAACTTGTGTTAACTGTTTCTAGTGTAAATTCTATCGAATAATATTTTGAATTATACTTGTATTGGAACGCGTTCTAGGCTACCTCTACTATATAAAAAAGCGAACCGAGAGAAATACCTCACAGTGGTCATTCCTGTCCTTCTAGTGCATGCAAGCCTAGATCTTCAAAGAAACTTCTTCGATTCCTTAACCAGAATAATTGTCTATATGTAAAGGATAATAATTGTAATTATGAAATTAAAGAATTGTTGCGCAACAACATGTTTATGTTTATGGAACCCATATTCGGTAATTTCTCCATTTAGGTACCAAAAAGTTTTATGTCTTTATCTTATTTGACAATTTCAATCATCGTTATATGATTATTTTTCATCCACCATAAGGAATAAGAGTTTGTATATTTGACGGAGGAGCCGGGATATTTACCCATATTGAAAACAATGTGAAATCTCCATTATTCCAATGCAATTTTGTAATATATAATATAGATAATGAAAAGTGAATCGACCTTTGTTTATTAATTCGTTTGAAGCTCTCACAATGTTATTCGATAGTAACATTTTATCTAAGACACATCAAACTTTCTATGACGCGGAAATGCGAAGATAAGAACTGTTGTGACGAAAACATAGTGATCACGTGACATGATCAAAATCAGCTCACGAGTTATTTCGAGTTAGGCACACTAATACCCGAGATTATGGCTCTCGCTCACGGCTAGACGTACCATGACTCGGTGAAAATCACGTGACGCGCATATCCCTTGGCTAAACTGACTTGATGTGTTCATAAAAGTTTTCAACTAAAAAATTATATTTCTTTCACTAGAAGAATCATTTATAATAATTGTACAATGATCGTCTAGTTCCTTTTTAATTGAATGAAAAAATTATAGATTGTTCAGCTTATAAATAGAAATAAATCTTGATAGATGAAATGTTCAAGAAATGAATAACATCCCCTGCATTTGTTTAAATTTGCGATAGTAACGAAGTAGTTTTGACTGTTATTGGTGAATTTCCATGTTCCAAAAATGTTTTTCGTTGACTGAATTTGGAATATGACAATCTTCATGAGGAATATGTAAGTTACTGGAGGATTGTCATGATTTATTTCTTGAATAGAAACGATGGAGTTTACTCATGTTGTAAACAAATTAAATTAAATTTGGTAAATTTATGGGATGTTCCTTGATTCAACTCCAATCAGAGGAGGTTTTCTAGACATGAAGAGTGCAAATCTGGTTACTTGTAGTGAAATTAACTTACATTGAGGCGGCATAATCTTCCCCTGAAGAATAGGAATAGAGCTGAATCTGCAAATTCGTCATTCGATTCTTCAATTAATTGTGAAGCGGAGAACACTCCAGCTTGAACGTTTGTACCATCGATCGCATAGAAAGGTCTCACAATGGTGTGATACCAAAGCAGCGACAAACTGGAATAATGTAGAAAATTTTAATTGTGTGGATGGATTTTAACTCTGATGGATATGTTACGCAATAGCGACTTCATCGAATCGGCACTAAGGAAATGTTGAATGGTGTATTGTATCGCAGCTAACAAAATAAAACAATTAAGAAAATTTAAAGTGTGTGAACTGATTTCAATTTAGATGAATGGGTTATGTGTGTTATGTAATCCAATTAACAAAGGCTAGTATAAGATGGATCCAGGAAAAGTAGAATGAAACCATTTCAAAATGATTTTTTTTTCACAGAAATTGAAAATTACATACAGATACTATTTATTGCTTTGTTTCACTTGGTAAACAATTAAAACATCTGGGATCCCAAAAAATATATGCTATTAAGAGGAGTACTTTAATCGGCCCAAATGGTATCTTTAAAATTGTCAACCTGTCAACGTCATGTATGAATTGTCATGGCAGACCGATGAACTGTCTTATGGCTGCCTGTCAACGCCATATTCGAACTGCCTGTGCGCACCATGACAGTTGATACAGACGCCATGACACCTCCCCTGATAATGATCAGACTTCGACACATCTTAGAAATAACCTGTACATAATCTATTATATAATCTCCACACTCTATGATTTGGTAATCTGTGACCTCCTGTGACTTAGGTTAGCCGGCGTGGACCTCGTGGACTGTATCTGCTCACATCTAACCATATATTATCATATTTCTATGCCTAAAATGCACAAGTTCAAATTCTGCACACTTGGCCATCAAAATAAGAGTTCACTGTTTACATGAGATTTAGAATGAGCTACACCAAACCCTTTTCTCACCCCTCAAAACAGAAAAGTACCGATCTTGAAATTTTACACACTTGTCCTTGAAAACAAGAGAAAAGTCACTGTCTGAATGTCTTTTCCCCACCCCTTGAAGCATATAAGAAGCGATCTAATTAAGATTCTTCACACTTGACCTCTATTATTATTAAGGATAGAGGGGACCATTACGATTCCTTAATGCCTAGACCGAAGCCCTTAGGACCCCGTGCTACGTGTTGCTAGTGGAACGGTTCGCACTCACGAATGATCCTTCAATGAAAGGGCGGTTCCAACTCGAGTGTTCTCAATACTCACCCAGGTGAACGATGCCTGAAAAGGTTAACACCATCTTCGTGATATATATTATTTAACGTCGGCCTAATGAAACGGGTCCTACTCAAGAGTGTGCACCGAGCTCCAGAGGTAGACGGGATCGATCCCCCTCAAGAGTGTTCACCGGGTTCCCTAGGTGGGCAAACAGTCACACTTATTCAATACTCAGTCGGGGCCAGGTAGGTGGTTAATGCCCTGAGGAGGTTCAGCACCGTCTTCGTATCTAGTCTCTGAATCTCTTCAGTGTCGCATAGCTCTACCGAGAGTCTGCTTCTTGGGGGGGATCAGTGTTACGCAACTGCACAGAATGTGCATTTATGTTCCTTTTTTCAGTTGCTTACTAACTTAGCAGCTCCTTTATCCTTGAGAGCTTCGCAGATACATTCGGTGATGGTATTGTTGAAGACGCCCTCCTTATCTAAGAAGGTTCTACCGTATAACCTCCCTCATCTATCTGATCTTAAATGAGGGAGACTGCTAAATGTAGGGCAAATTCCGTCGATTTACTGTCTTTGTAGGCGTGTTGTTTAGCCCACAGTGGATTCGTGTTTAGTACTCCATCTTTGATGAGCCTATCGACTAGTCTATGTAGGATCTTTAGCATAAAGGACATCAGGCAGATGGTTGTAAAGTCCTTGGCTTTGATGTAGCTTTATTTACCCATGCTAGGATTGAAAACTACTTTAGACATGCGCCATGCACGCTGAGTGTGTGCTCTAACTAGTCTAGTCTAGTCCTCACGAAGGGGTCAACGATTTCCTCCAGCTATCGTGTGATTTTTTTGTTTTTCTTCACCAATTAAGGCTTGTCCAGTGTTATCAAGAGCATAGAACATTTTCTTTTTTCTCAATTGTAGTTATTTTTTCGGTGTGTCTATCACGATACTGGAATTGGTCAACCAGTGTCTATGTCAAGACCACAAACCTATCTGGGTATCGTGAATCTGGAATTGGTCAACCAGTCTCTATGACCATAATATTTTTTCCACTTCAAAAATTTGTTTGAAGCTTCACTTAAATTTTTTCTCGTTGTAGAGGGGGGATGTAAAGCTCTATACGTTACTGGGTTTCTAATTGCTTGTAAAATGTTAATAACGATTTTCGCTCGGAGTTATAGACAATTAAACTTGGAAAGAGACTGTGACTGACATCTGTGATTTAATGGAGCAAATCGATTATTTTACTGATGCGCGAAACTCGAGAGATGTCTCGTGACACGCGAGGAGAGGGGAGACTAGAAAACGAGAATTGACAGGGTTCATCTTGTGTTGGACCGTACATGCGGGGAGTCGAATTATTTTCATTTCTTCATCTTTTATTAATCAATATATTGAAGGTTTATTATCTACAGTGAACCTGATAATTTGATGTCTAATTATATATAAACCTAGTAGTAGTCGTGTATATTTCTCTGATCGATGATATTTTTCAATTTTTCAATAATTATAAGAATATCGACTTATCCCCGTGACCGCACAGGATCGCTTTTTCTTGTTCTGATCTCAATTAGATAATCATTTACTCATATTCTTTCTTTAAATAAAACAACTATTTCAAGTTCGATTTTCACATGTTTATTGAGAATGTGACTATAGTTTATCTACCACCGTAGCGTAGCTTCTTCAGTTGTTTTATTTAAAGTTGATAATGGATTTTCATCACGTAATGGCTGATTCTATTCAATTTTCCCATATTCTTTCTCTTGTCTTTAATCCATATTTAATTTGTTAAGTTATTTGTCAGAGTAGTTTATATCGTTCTTTAAGACTTGTTTAACGTAGCAATGATCCACGTGGTTACATAGTATTCCGTATCACCCTTCTTTGACATTCCTCATAATAAAATTTGTACTGGATATGTCTCTTGAGGCTAGTCTTGGTGAGATCCAATGTTTTATGCAGTTTTAATTGGATTTAAAAATACAAGTCGGCTGCGGACTCATTACATCGATTGAAGTCATCTATTCTTTCATAAATTACATGGAAACACTAATTACCATAACAATTTTCCATAAAGATATAAATAAAATATCGAAACATCAAAAAGAAAAAAATCTTATCTTATTTTTGAAAATATTAAAGAACCAAAATATCAAGAAAACGTATTTTCCTAAGTATCAAGCAAATTGACATGAAACACGACTGAGAAACTTACGTGGCAAGAGGTGATCTCATATCAACACCCAATCGAGCGTACATCAAGCAAGCAATCCCAATTTGCCTGTTTCCGCATATGCCTAGGAAACTGGATACTCTTAACAATGCAGGAGGAAGAAGAGATACTCCCAACTGGAAAAGACCGTATCCAAATGACACGGCTTGCATCAGACGAATTATTGTTTTTTTGTTCATTGGTTTCGTTTCCGATTTCCTGTAATGAAGTATAAAAGATTTCAGTTAGAGTTGAATGAATTGGTATTCTCCACATAGTACTAAGGCTAATTTCCAGTCTTGCATAGTAATCGATCAAACTGTAAATCGATTACAAATACAATATAGAATATATTCTGCGAAAACTTTATCAAACTATTTAACATGAGTCCTGATGCGAATAATTTCATATAAATGCAACCTTTTTGGAGCCATTAATAGATTTGCAATCCAAGAAGCTCAGTTACCAGTTCACTCGAAGGTTACAAGTTAACCTCCATTGTCATCTTTTCGAACAGTTTATAAAAACGTCTCGCCACATTATCAGTTAGAAAATAAATGTAACCACTGCTAATACTGCTAATGTCACAATGATTAGTCATTACCCTGGATACAAGGAATATACGAGCCTCCTACCCATATAATATAAAAATTAAACTTCAGAAGAAGAAGCGTATAGCTTTGAATCGGTATCATTTATTTGTATTAAATTTTCTGTTGTGAGTATTAAAATTGCTGTTTTAACTTGAGGTTATTCTACTAGTACATAAAAATAATGCATATTACTCCATTCTCTTAAACACTACAGCCCCATTAAACAATGCACATTGACAATAGCACATAATTATTCACTTTATCATTAAGTCGAATAGTCTTTCCCCATATTTCAGGTTCCGTTTTCCTAGCCTCTTTCCACATAGCCCCTGATTTTTCCACCGAACTACCATCTATGGCAACTTGATCCCTGTAGTAGCTAGTTATACCCAAATTGGGTAGAATGGGATTGAAATGTAATGGTAAGGGGATAGAAAAAAGTACTTCGTTGACCATATTTCCCAGGTAATATAATTAGCTGCTGCGTATTCTGAATTCACTAAAATTACCAATTTAGCATTTTCCCCATGATGGTCGATATTCTTTGTTTTTGAAGAAAATATTAGTTCTACACTCGAAATAAAACCTGCTGTACTACTAGCATGAAGTACGATACACATCGTTTCACCAACATTCATCGTTTTTAGTTTTAATGCTAGAATCTTGCTAGGAATGACCGACATTACCATCTGCGAAAATCCATGTCCCGTCAACACAACAAATACGAGGGCAAGGTGAAAAGTCCCTGAAAAATAAAACAGATGGTGCCACAGTCGAAAATCCCATATGATATTTGTGATGTACCATCTTTAACAAGAACGCATTCAAATTTTCAGACTGATATGTCATTCAGTTATGTTTGACACCCATCGAAAGAAAGCAAGCTTGAACATTTTTGTAAACATGGCAAAAAGTGAATTTCGCTTCTTGATTAAGCATCACGCAAACCAAAGCATCGCTTTGGGGACTCCTCACCATCGATTGGAACGATTCACAAGTGGTTTACAGATTTTCATCGTGGTAGTATGACCAGAAAGAACACCGAACGTTCTGGTCGTCCAATTGAAGTTACAACGCCAGAAATCCGCAGCGTGAGGCGGAGTGGAGGAAGCACTGCGCGCTCGCACTGAAAACTGATTTCGTGCGTTCAAAGTGGCTTGTGCTTGCAAAATCTTCGACATGTTGGCTTCTGGATAACGTACAAAGGCACAGGTACATGATATTTTTTTCATTATTTCCTCAGGTATCAACGGTTCCTCAGTATAAACTGGCATTGATACATTATCTGCAACTTTCCATCCCCAGTGAGTTATATCTTTATCGTTGCCAAACCATTTTTGCAATTGCATGTAGACTCTGAAGGCATGTTGTCTGGCGGCTCCTTCAGTAGGAGGAAGATTTTCTAATTCAAATGAAGCTCGAGCTGTTGATCGTTTAAAAGATTCAAAGCGATGTTCATTAAGCGTGCCATCTACCTTATTATAATATAGCAAAGAAATTATTTGGCACATATTCCTAGCAATTTCTTCACGAAGAGCATTATCTTTATAGGAAACATCTAGTAATTGAAGGTAATCTGGAATAGAATTCAATATTTACAATAATTTTTTCTTCCCTTGTTTGTGTATCGAAGAAACTGTATCACAGCTCGATACGGAGTGAAGAAATACTACATATTTGGATAATTCTGGATATGTTTGCTTTGAACGCACTAAATCAGTTTTCAGTGCGAACTCGCAACGCTTCCCTTACTCCGCAGCACGCTCCGGCAGTCGCGTACGCTTAGCTTTGTTATTCAATTTTTAATACTATGAATCAATTAAACATATATTTTATCCCCTCACTCTTATCAAGGTCGGTACGCTAATGAGCTTCAGAACAAAATGAAGTAAAATTGTCTAACCTTTCTAATGATGTTAACAAAGATATACTTTAGTGTGAGCATTTCCGGAGAAATTTGGAATTTTAAAATGCGGAACATAAAAATAATTTCCAGAATTTTCTCATGGCCACTTTAATAATGATTTTTTTTCCCACAATTCTATTCTCAGTAGTTTCCGAGATATGGCCGAGAGCCGCCCTTAACTGATCATGCTGTATATCACTGTAGTAATCATCGTAAAGACCAGTACATCTCCATGGAGGGGGCACAATGAACCTAATGAGGTTCCTCAACTCAATCCAAAATTCCGAGCCGTCAAGTCAAGGTACTTATGAATAGCTTGAGAAATAAAACTTCTTAGCAGCATAGCGTCAGCATAACAAAATCTACTCCAAAAATGCTAGATATAGAATAACTTATTTGAAATAAGTCATGAAGTGATCACAATATTTTAAATATGCCACCATAAACCTCAGATTCAAAAGCCGATTACTTTCTGGGTTAATTCCATTGAATTATGATTGTTTCAGATCCATGACTGTTTAACGTTGGCGTATTTGTATTCTTCAATTGTGTGTCAAATGAATAGGTAATTTAATGAAGAAGTTATTAACTTATTACTTACAATCTGTGCGAGGAGGCAAATAGGTGAAACGTTGAAGTTAGATACGAAAAACTCAACGAGTTCGTTAGCATACTCCAGGTCGAAGCAGATTCAGACTTTTTAGAGAGAGCACTATGTGCCGACTTGGATTTTTTTAGAGAAGAGGGATCGGATTCACCGGGTTCGACTTTGGGATTATTTCTACAGGGGGTACAAGTGCATTGAGAGTTGTGCGTATGAGAATTGGAATTGGGTAGAAACATGGATTCAGAGTGTGGGAAATCATGAGTAAAAGGATGATACCGCCTGTTGTGTTTAATGTTTTCCGACAGGTCTTCCTCGTTAGCTAGTATTTCCCTCTCGTAATTGTTGTTGTACTTGCCGAACATTTCGTCACTGGGAGTATTCGATAAGGTAAAATCTGAAAATAACAGGTACTATTAATAGCTATGGATTCGGTATTTACTTGATGTAAATTCATATAAAAAATATGGAGAACAGTGAAATAAAACACAAAGGATACCGCACACTTTAGTAGGGAAAGTGGCCCCCTGTCGAATTGGCTGAATTTTTGATATGTTATAGTCCAAGTCATTCCGAACAAAAAGTTCAATGGGCACAACTTTTTCTATAGGCTGGTTTTGGCGCTAGAGGCCAATGAAAACTTTCATTTGTTCTTCATTGTTAAACAACACGAAACGTTATCCTGGATAATAATCACTTTTCCGAATAATCAAGATCTAAACAGTCATTACTATGACATACTGTTAAAAGTATTTTTCTTTGGTATTGCTACATTTGGTCAATTATACAGTGTGTTCCAGCTACTTACAATTTTTAAAGTGCAATAATTCGAAAATGGTTACAAATCGTCTTAGGGATCTACAATGAAAAAATGTTTATGAATCCTATTCTACACCGTATTCTACATCATATAGTCGAAAAATATAAGGAGTGTTCCTTTTAGAAGAAATCGAAAGTTTTATTCGAAAAGTTCCGTACCTACTGAAAAATATTGTTCGACCATCCTGAATAATTTTAGGCCATGAAAAAGAATGAGAAATATTACAAGTCTGTCTATAAAATGGCCTTTTTTTTCTTTCTAAATCTATCATCTTAACGTCAGGGATTTTCAAGGTATGCATCTGCAAATGGACTACCCAATTTCGACCAAAAAGTCGTAACGTCCAAGTGATTCAGAGACAATCAATAATAGTAGGTGTAGTGGTGAATGGAGGTTATGTAGATGTTTGAAAAATTCACTAATATATATCATTATCATTATTTTTATTATTATTATTAATGATATTTCTTTTTAAAATAATGCACTTCACCTTCCAACCCGATTTTTTTCGTATCGCCCTGTAAATGCAAAACATTCTTGTGCTAGATTATGTTGTCTAGTTAACTTTCGTTTTCAAGTCGATATCACAAAAGAACAACTCTAGAAATCGAAAGACACACTATTGCCCCACCCTGTATAAAAATATAGTCCAGATTTCTTTTAAAAATTGTTTATTCATTCTCGAACTTGAAGGGTACCTACTGGATAATATGAAAACATTGCATCCCTTTACAGCAGAAAAACACATTTTTCTGTAGATGGCTTTGGAAATGATGTCAAAGTTTCTAGCAAGGTTTTGTTTGTTTGTTACTTCATGTCAATATAAAGTTGAATATGGCGTATAATTTCGCAGTGAGATTTGAATGTTTTGTTTGTGAGTACAATGGAACACCAAGGCAAACGGTACGTTTGGACGAAGAAAGCAGAGCCATTGCCGAACGTCGAAGGAATGAATTAGAATTGCCTCAAATACCTTTTATTGAACAGACAAGGATTTGCCGAAACTGTCATTTGAGTATTCTCTCAGAGATACAAGCTTATGAAGAAGATCCCGATCCAACTGTACTTAAAGTTTTGTTGCGAACCTCTCATACGTCATGTTTTGTATGTGGTAGATTTGAAAATCTTGGTAGAATGTCACCTTCTGGTAGGTTGGATGTATTTCTGAAGACCGGAATGTTTGCACCTGACGGCGTCAGAATCTGTGGTGGTCATTTGAATGAGGAGGAACATCTTCTGCCACCTTTTATGAATGGGCTTAGAGGAATAACAAGACCATACAATTTGAAAGGTAATGAACTCAAACATATGTTAGTATCGTTACGAGAAGCTGTGCTGAACTATAAATTAAAAAAATAAATACAATAACGAGGATAATTTTACTGATGAAGAGTTCCAGGCTTTAACTCCAATAAAAAAAGTGCAGTTTACAGACCTCTTTGAATTTTGCAATCGCGTCAATATTCATCAGAAAAATAGAGCAATAGCGAAGGAAGATTTGTTATGTTTCTTGTGCAAATTACGACAAGGACTTTCCGATCAATTCTTGATGGGCATGTTTTCCTATTCCAGTCGTCAAGCTGTGAGCTTGGAAATTCAAAAAGTGCGTGTATCATTATTACAACAATTCGTTCCACAAAATGTAGGGTATCAGCATATAGAGAGGGGCCAATATATTACTAGACATGTTACGGATTTTGCAAATACCCTTTAAAATCCTGAACCAAATTATCGAAGAGCAATAGCTTATATTGACGGGACGTACATAAAAATACCCAAAAGTCGGACATTTCAAGTATTACGTCAATCATACTGTGTACACAAGGGTTACCATCTTTTGAAACCTGCATTGATTGTTGCTCCCAATGGTTATATCCTAGATGTTCACGGTCCTTATTTCTCTGATTCAAGAAATAATGATGCGGCAATGTTGAGACATGAGTATGAACGAGATTTAATGGGTCTGAGGAACTGGTTCCAAGAAGGTGATATTTTCATGTTAGATAGGGGATACCGTGACGCACAGAATTTCTTGGGTGACTTAGGTATAGTAGTAAAAACCCGTAGCACTTGGTGGTGGACAGCATCAGCTTACAACCGAAGAGGCAAATTCATCTAGACTAGTTACGAAAACAAGATGGATTGTAGAAGCTAGAAACGGTCATATAAAGAATATGTTCAAATTCTTCAGAGATACTGTACCAATGCCACAAGTTCTGCATATAGGAGACTATATCAGAATAGCATGTGCGATAATCAATAAGTATCATGAACCAATTACCATGGAAGGAGCCAATGCTGAGCTAGCTCAGATAATGTTAAACCGTGTCAATGAAATAAATGAACTCCAGTTGAGAATAGGAGAAGAGGGTCTGCTACGAAGACATGGTAGATGGTTTCCAATGGAGGAAAACCAATTACTAAATTTTCCAGTACTCAGTTTGGAGTACCTACGAGAACTAACATTCGGAATTTTTCAGATAAAAATAGCTCCATCTTATGTACAAGATAATAGACAGGATTTGGGAAACGTTTTATTTGAATTCGACGACCGTATTGAAATTCCAGGTCTATTGAGGATGAGAATAAAATCTCGTCATCGAAATAGTATCAAATACCAACTGTCGATCAAGTACAATGTCAGTTTGGAAGGTGTGCCAATTCAGGGGTACTACTGTACGTGCAAATCAGGAAGTCGTACATTGGGTACGTGTTCGCATGTAGCTAGCGTACTTTGGTACCTTGGATATGCCCGTCATGCTGCCAATGTTAAGTATCCTTCGACCGAAATACTTCATACCGTATCTGATGCTGCAGAGAGACATAATAATGAAGAACCTATGATTGTTTAGACTGTTTATGGCATATTCTCCTTGTTTCTTTGTTCATATTGATATGTTCTCAGATGGAACACCCTGTAAATCATTAAATGAATTATTAGGGTTCAGTCGAGAGTTTTTCATTTGGGTCAACGATACCAGGTTCAATGGTTAAGTTAAATGTTACATATAATATATTTATTGAGTTATAGCCCATTATTTCCTTCCTATTATATTTATGCTGAATGTGCAAATGGAGGCTTTGTTGACCCGCTAAAAGGAGTTTCTCCGCCACACTCCTTGAGCATCAGTACAATTATCGGATGTATTTACGTACTCATTCGACACAACCCTATCAAAATGATAGACCAATTTTTGTTATATTCTTGAGTTTCATCATCAACTTGAAGTATTATTTTGACCGTGATAGCTGGAACACGCTGTATAATTGATCACCTATAGTGACATCAATGAACAATACTTCTAATAGTATCTCATATTAATGACTGTTTAGATCTTGATTATTCGGAAAAGTGATTATTATCCAGGATAACGTTTCGTGTTGTTTAACAATGAAGAACAAATGAAAGTTTTCAATGGCCTCTAGCGCCAAAAACAGCCTATAGAAAAAGTTGTGCCCATTGAACTTTTTGTTCGGAATGACTTGGACTATAACATATCAAAAATTCAGCCAATTCGACAGGGGGCCACTTTCCCTACTAAAGTGTGCGGTATCCTTTAAATTTAAATGAAATGCAAAGTCTACTAGCTAATTTGATAACTCGTTCCCAAGAAACAGTTGAAAATTTACATATAGCGATTGTTATGGTGAAATAGTGATTTTTTTGTGTGTGTAATGTTTCATGAGGGTGGCGGAACGAGAGAAAAATGATAGAAACAGGATATAGAACAAACTTCATGAAGAAAGTACAATTGATCGAATATTTTATGGTATGAAATACATTTGATAGAAACAAAAATGTCAGATAATACAATTGATAGAAGCAATTTTTGATTGTTAATACATTTTGATTCCTTCATAATATTGTATCTGTTTGATAATGGCACTTCGTTGTTGAAACTATAGTAACGTTTTCATGTTATTATTAAAAGTGGTATAAAAACAAAGTAATTGTTCTTTCATTCAACCTAACCTAACGGGATCGGATTTCTCCTTAATGTAAAAATGTTAGGTTAGGACGTGAGCAGGGAAACCAAGAAGTGACTCGAGTACCTAAGGTAAGCGTCGTAAAAAACCCTTCGGGGTTGGCATCTCGAGGACCTCAGGTGCGGGCGGAAGCTAGTCAACCGCTCGCTAATACCGGAAGGCCGGACCTCAGTTCGAACCGCTGGATAGTGAGCCAGAGAGGAGTATTCTAAGAATCTGGAGACGGGGAGCTAGTCTTAAATGGCCTGCTCGCGAGGCATAAACCTCTCTAAAAAACCGACAGCGAAGTCGTTAAAGCCTGCGGAAACCGGGTGAGATCCTCAGTATCCGGCCTTACCCCTGCAACCGGTAATCCGACTATGCAGGGGCGGACCATCCCTTCCCTAGCTCATCGTGGGAAGATTGGAAATTGGAACTAACAAAGCTAAAGCTAAATGCTAAAGCAAATATTGAACGGATTATGCCATCATCCGAAAAGGATAAGATAAACAACAAATTCGGAATAGGAGATCTGAGTGATCTGTGCATTTCGTTTTTCCGAAAAATTTTAAAAACGGAAAGGCAAATAAAAAAATTAAAAGACCAGATGAATCCCCTAGTTTTTGATTTTATATAATCCACTAGGAAAGTAGAATTCTCCAAAATAAAAGAGAATTTTAGTAAGCAAGAATGGCGGTCTCCGTCTCATCGTCGGGACCGGAGGTATTTTCTTTATCTCCAGTCAATAATAGACTTAAGCTCTACCAAAGTATTATAAAAGTGAATAGGAACATAGTACAGATGCAGTCCATATCCTGAAGTTATGGGAAAAGTGGTCCCGGGGTATGGATGAAGATTGGAGAGGTTTTAGCAGGTATGCTGTAAAATAGAGTGAGTCCTGTACTACCAGAAGTGATAGATTAAAGCTTCTGGTGTGCATAAAGCATTTCCTCTCTACAGAAAAAAAAATGGTTATGTTATGTATTAACAATCAAAAATTGTTTTTATCAAATGTATTTCCTATCAATTACTGCTCCTATCAATTGTATTTTCTATCATTTATGTTTCTATCAAATGTATTTCCTACCATAAGTTTCATAAGTTTGAGGATATTAGACCTGGGTACGCCATGAGGCAATTTCACAAAAATTAACCATTTTTATGATTTAATGCGCAATTATCAATATTTGAGAAGTTCGAATTAAAATATATTTCTCAGGGATGTTTGTTTCTCTATCATATGAATCAAGATTTACACCTACCTACCTATCTACTATATTGTTTTCCAATAATTCGTTGGATAAACTAGAAAATATATATGTAGGTACCGGAAAAAAACTTGGTTAGGTATTTATAAAAATTATTTGAATGTATCAAAAAAAAAAGAATCCCTTCCTGTTGGTTATTATGAAGAATATAAGAAATCAATATTCTACTGTTGCTGCCGAGAAACCAGCAAAACTAGTCCACATCTCATTAACCTTAAAATTATTGATACTCTCATTGAAATGATGTAAAAAGTGTTATAATGGCAAGGCCGTTTGGGATGGAGTTGCAACTTCAATGTGTTACCAGGTAGCATCGCCCATTAACCCCCAGATGGCGTTGAGAAAACTACTAAAATTTGAAAGGAACTTTTAAATATTCCAACAATAGTGAACAAATTACAAAATTTATGTATAAATATGTTTCTAAACAGGTTTTTTCAATACCAACCCTTTAGCTGCGAGCCACACCAACTTTTTTTTTCAAATGAAAACATGTCATGTGTGGGTTCGGTGAAAAGCTCGTGGAAAATGGAATATAACCATATCATTTTTTTTTCTTCTGGTTGTGTTGAATCTTCTATAAAAATAAAGTAACTGCAAATCTTACAACATTAGTGCCATCTACAAACAACGAAGCAAATGCTTAAAATAAAGCAAACGGCGTTAAAACTTAAATCAGGCATAAAAAAGTCACGTTTTCTTGTGAGAAGTCTGGACAAAAAAATAGGTTTTCGATTAGTTCAGTATTAAAACTGAATCATTTCGTTGTAAAATTGAATGTAAGCGTGTAAATATTTTATTAATTTGGGTGCTTTCACGAGTTCTCTTTACAGAACGGCAGCGTATCGAAGTCTTGATATTGACATTGCATTAATTCTGCAGGAAAATCCCCATGCTTCAACGGTTTCATTGGCCCAAAATCATGCTGTGTCTAGACGTACGATTGGAAGGTTTTTTAAAACAGAAAAATACCACCCGTATAAAGTTCATCTTGTCCAAGAGCTTTTAGAAAATGATTGTGAGAGGCGTTCGCAATTTTGTGAGGAAATGATGAGACGGTGTGACGAGAATAATCAGTTTGCACGGAACATAATCTCTTCGGATGAAGCTACTTTTTATTTAAATGACATGGTTAACAGAAACAATTATCGTTTCTGGAGTTGGAAAAATCCACATAGAAAATGTGAAGCTCATACGTAGTACCCAGAAAAGGTAAATATATGGGTAGGTATCATCAACAACCTAATATTAGGGCCATTCTTCTTTGAAGAAAACCTTACACATATAACCGCTACCTAGACTTTTTACGATACGATTTGATGCCTGCCCTGGCTGTTATTCTCCCAAATGAAACAGATTCAACAAGACGGCGCTCCTTGACATTCTGATGTTAATTTCAGAGAATATCTTGACGATATATTTGCAGGTCGTTGGATTGAACGGCGTGGTGCAATTGAATGGCCACCAAGATCCCCTGACTTAATGCGTTTAGATTACTTTCTTTGGGGCTATTTGAAAGACAGGGCACTCCTTCGAGAGATTTTACCTACCTGGGAGCATCCCAAGTAGAGTTCGGCGGACATTTTGCGCATTTCCTTTGTTAAATTGCATGTACACAGCAGTAATGTTATAAGATTTCTAATTGTGTTACTTTTAAAAGAATTAGTGTTTTTGATAATAAAAACATAATAAATAAATAAATAATAGTATCGTTAGATTCCATTTTCCACGAGCTTTACAACGAACCTCCCACATATGACATATGTTTCCATTAAAGAAAAAGTTGGGGTGGCTTGCAGCTAAAGGGTTGAAGAAAATATTTTATTTCATTACCCGAAAATGTATAATATTTAAAATCACTTTATGTGTTTTAGTGTTTTTTGAAGTCGCCTGTTTAAAACATATAAATTTTATTCCACACCTTTGCCCAACTCGGTATGTATCGACAACATTTGTCCAATTTGCTGCTTTAACACATGGAAGTAATGTTTTTGGGAACATGCGAAATATCGATGACAAGGTTTGATTATTAGCTTAAACTCAAATTGAATCATCAATCAAACATTTACAACTTCAAGTAGTTTTGTATAAATATTTCAAGAGTAATCCATTCTTGGAATTTCTAAATATAATCATATTCAAGCATAGCGTACTCACCGGGTATATTTAAATCACCAATTTCATTCCTGTACAAGCCTAATATTTCATTGTATGTGGACTGATACACTTTCCAGGCTTTCCGCAGTGCCCAGCTACCTTTTAGGTAACTAGCAAGATCTTGCTGGAGGAATATTAATATTGCTAAACAAACTTGTGAGTCCGCCAAAATAATCTGAGTTTCAAGAGTTTCAGCTAGTGGCTGTGCTTGTTCGCTGCTACTACCAAAAACCCTCGATTTAACTACTTTAAACCAACCACTTCCTGTACAACGTTTCTCGAGGTCTTTTAAAGCAGCTGTAGCTGTTGCCAATTTATCCTCTTCAAACGACATTAAGGCATCCTGTAAAGAAAAAATTACTTCCTAGTATAAATGTTACCCACCCATATTGATATCTATATGGTTTCGGCGTTTACGTAGTGTACTTGAAATAGTAGGTACTGAAAATAAAACTGATTCAGGGAATCTCAGTTAAATTTATCGATATGTGAGAAAAAAGATTGTGGGCAATGTCTCGCCCAGAAAAAAAAGGTATCGTGAAAAAAGTTATGATCAATCATTCACTGACTTCCCTCACTTTTTATAGCACAAGTTTGTAATGTATATAATGAAAGACGTTAAATTATACTCTCATATTGCATTGCAGTTTTATTCAAATAGTCTACATAATGCATTTCACAACTCTATGTGACTTTTATGTGACAGCTACTGTTAGGTTGACCACCTAACTCATTCATACTATACTATATAACCTTGTTTTATACTGTCACCTGTTAGTCGGACTATCAAAATTTCCCACAGAATAAACTTCTTGGTAAAAAAATGAAATAGACTGTGACATCAATAATAATCGATGACGTCACTTGAATATTGAAATGAGAATTTCGGACACTACTGCAAGTGAATTATATCCGTTTGATATATATTTACAACTAGAAAAATTCTGTTTGTCATTATGGTTCAATAAAATGATATAATTCCATTTCAAAAACTGAAGATGGTTGTCAAAATTACCACTTGAAAAGGGACCACCGCGCTCAAAAACAAACCAATTGGAAATATTACCAACTATTTCCCCTATTTCAATTCTTCGAATCGCGAGATCTGTTTTAGCAATACGTTGCATCGTGAATAACATTCTCAGTGGGACATCTGCTCCCCGGCAGATGGCATTGGAATATGGTTCGCCAAATTTTTTCTAATGTGGTACTTATACATTTGCCGGAGGTGGTTTATCAGTAACTTCATGTTCTAGTTTGTTCCACTGATGATCTCTTGAGAAAAGCGAAACCGCTGTCTGAAACTAATAGATGTGTTGTCACTGTTCAACCTGGAGAACCAAAACTACTAAGTTGGTAGATTATTGAAATATGTCGATTACTAATAATAATTGATTGCTGAAATATGTTGAAATTTTATTCATATCAACCTCCTTAGATGTTCCCTGGATATTAACATAGGTAATGTTCTAGGTCGGGTTTTATTTTACAATTACAGTACGGAATTGTGTTAAGAGTGGTTGACCATAAACAGTTTTTATTCTCATCAATTTATTATTTTAAGTAATTGTAAAATACATAAGCATAAGCAAAAAATATAATTTTTGTAAATTGTTAATTATTTTTCTTTTTCATTCAACACATGACCTTCAAAATGCCAGTTTAAACAGAAAATAGCATGTGATAAATACAAAAGAGAGTTTAGCACTTGTAGTCGAAGAAATAGAGCATTCCACACTCCAAACCCGGCGCAGTTGGATGGATTGAGATGCGGCTTCTGCATCCGATTCAGAAGGTGATTTAGAAAATTTGTCCGGTAAGTTACCGAAACATAGTTTAGTAAAACAGAAATACATTTCTAAACTTTCGAATCCATTTCAATATGTAGATGTTGAATATGTTGATGTCTATATATTGTATTCGTTTAAACAATCTAAGGCTATTAAATAATAAATTGTATACTTTTCAAAATGAGTGAGAATAGGTTAGAATAATGGTATAATAAAATACAATCATTCAAAACATCTTTCTGCACTTTTGAGCTAAGAAATCTTTTTACCAAATCATTCAAAATTGTTTGTCGCATGATATCTGACTGGATACAAAGTAGAGGTAACGAATCAAGAATATATTAGTATAGATGACTTGCTCACAGGGAGGTTTCTATTCAACAGAACAGAATAAGTTGAATTTACTTGATTTTTGAGGGCTCCAGTTGTTGCCGAACCTGATTGACTAATATTTCAGCCTGAGCGCCTCCAGTGGCAAATATACGAATCTAAAGTTTTACATATATTTCTCACAACTCCTATATATTTACATTATACCATCCATATAATATATAAAACATGATCAATATATATAGAAAGTTATTCATTATATATTGTGAAATTAAATATATATTCTGAGATGTTTGAAATATGAATAAGTAATAATTATGGCACAAACGACGCCTCATATTTGATGATTACCCGGAAATATGATATATCTTTACAAGCAAGTTAGGAAGTAGGAAATGGTTTTTTGACGAAGGTACACAGTTGTTTACTGCATACCAATGTAATTTTCAAACTTGGCCCCAACTACGTTATAAAAAGTGTGCCGATTTCACTAGTACACTAGTATACGTTTTTGAACTTCACAGGAAAATGATGAATGTTGGTATTAAGCACTCACCATAAAAAGAAGGAAAGAATAACCGGAATACATAGTTAAATTATCAGGGTACCGCAGAAACAGCGTTTCGGCCTCCTTCCATCTGTTATTAATTACTAGGTATATTCCTTGTTTGGCCAACATCCATGCTTCTCCCTCTAGGTCTTTTGAAGTTTCCATGACACTGCTCATTTTAAAATTCATGATATTATCGGTATGCACCGCTTCCTCCACAAGACATGTTATCACTATATAATGTATTGATATATTGTCAAATTTTACAATTTTCACTATCTAATAGATTAGATCCAATAATTATTAATTACCTTTGACTCACATTCAATTCTTCAATGAATAAGAGCTATAAATACGAAAATTTGTAATTTTCAAACTATGAGTTTGTAAGATTGAATTGTCAATGTCAAGAACGCGAGGGGTTGTTTATCCGTCAAAGTTGTGACTATTGATTTTACATTACTATGTACGCTACGTGCTTTTAGTTTTGAACTTGAAGGTTGTGGTATATCATTCAAAATAGTTTATTTCAACCATAAAATGATTCTGAATTTTGATAGAATATGTGGTCCAACATAATTAACTGACCTTCAGTTTCGAATATTCAAAGTAACTATGATATGTCTTATGCTGCAGCTAAAATCCCGAATATAAATATTTTTTAGGCCAAATTGTGAGTGATTTTTTCTGAGAGTGGATCCTTATGCGAATCAATATTCTAAAAACGTTGGAAACATTATTTTCAGGCTTAAGCTTGTGGGAAATTCTAAAATCAACGATATTTAAAGATATCGATTTGAAATTTCAGGAGGTGGCGGTAATAATAAAACAATATTTTTTTTGTAAAATGTATACATAGAAATTAACTTCATTTCATATTGCCGGAAACTTCAACTTTACATCATTAATTTGCGGCCGAAAAGTGAAACATTACATCACTGGGCCGGAGTGTAAGTATTGCCTACAATTTTTTTCATAGCTTCCATTAATGGGGTATCCATTTCTATTCTATGGATTGTGCTAATTGTCGCGTTATTTTGATCAGTTGGAATGATTTTAGGGGGTTCATGGCTCTCTAGATCAAAAAATTAAATGCATGTTCTGGCAATTGAAATATCAAGTACGGGATAACAATGGATTCAAAAACCTATGAAATATAATAATACTTCTACAGGCCATTCCATTTGGAACTCGAAAGTTGATGTCATTTCCGGAAAAACCGGAGGTGGAAAAAATATCCCAAAATGTGAAAAGCGACACTTAATAAGGGTCGTACCTATTGTTAAGAGTACAGTAAATATGGTACCATTTGAAAAAAAATAATTTTAGGTGAAAAACGTTATGGTGTACTGTTTTTGCATATATTTCAAAACACAAAACTTTTTCAATCGAAATTGCGCTAGTGTAGGATTATATTGACCATTTGGAATAATTTTGTGGGTTCATGGCCGTCTAGTGTAAGAAATAAAATGAGCATTTTGACAATTAGAAAATTAACTATGGTGTACCATTCGATTCAGGAAATCAGTTAGATCTCAAAAATGTACTTAATATACCATTTCCGGAAAAGCAGGGAGTGGAAAAATCTTCCAATAGGTATTTCAAAACGTGCTTCTGAGTAAGATTAGAAATCTGTGATAAGTTTATCACAGATTTTTATGTATTTCAATGCAATAAATGTAAGAAAATGAAACCACGAAAATACTGACGATAGAACAACTTTTGGAAATGAACGCAGGAAATTGAGCTCTCCAGTGTGAAATTGAAATGTTACATCCAATTGCATTCTCAGAACCTTTAAGTTTGCTAAATACGATCTCGAATAATGTGAGTATACACATGGAATGATAAAAGTGTATTTTATAATAAAGGGAATTCTTTAATTGAATTTGAACACATATAACATTTTGGACTGACAATTTTACTACATATATACGTAGATATGCATAAATCGACCAAGCGCCAAAATTTCAATTTTGGGAAATTACGATCAACTTTTGCGTACTCTTGAAAAACGCTTTTTTAAAATACATATTCAATTTCCGCAAGGCACTATTGCAAATTTATCTATGTAAGCCTTTAACAAAAAAAATAATATAGAAAGTTATGCTTTTTCTAAGATACATTTTCAATTTACAAAACCCAAATGTATGTCAAATTTGTTGTATAGAGCGTCTATGCGAAATTGTTTGTTTTATTTTTAGACTGTAACTCGACCAAGAGGCAAGTTTTCTATTACGAAGGTTTATCAACATCTAAGAATATCATTAGGAAAACTAACTAAAATATGAAGTCATTATTTAAAATCCTTACTACCTTTTCTGAAACAGCAAAATGAAAAAAAAAACTGTATTTAAATATATTTTGAGAAACTATAAACTATAAACAGTACTTAGATAGTGTGACGTACGTTGTCACTTTTGGCGTTGTGTACTTACTATGGTCTCAATGTTTCATCAAGTCAACCGGATCCGAATCTAATTGACTTCATGTTGATTTCTCTGGTGCCAGTTTTTCCTAAGGTTTACTCCTTATAGAGGACTTCTGCTCGGGTCTTCACCACAAAGCTTGTCACAGTACTATCTTATAGAAAGCCTTGCCACTAGAGTAATTTCTAATCACTTGAATAATGTTAATAACGGTTTCCGCTCCGAATTATAGATAATTAAACTTGGAAAGAGATTGTTACCGACATCTGTGATTCAATGGCGCAAATCGATTCTTACTTTTACGCGAACTCGAGAGGTCTCGCCACACGCGATAAAAGGCGAGATTAGAAAACGGAAATCGATAGGAATCATCTTGTGTGGGACCTTATCTGTGATGAGTCGAACTTTTCGCGTTCCTTTATCTTTTATTAATTTATTATTTATTAATTCAATATATTGAAGACTACTTTGCGACACTAAACAAAATGATAACACGAATTTGGAATGGTACTGCGTTTCCTTCTCGTTTCTAGGTCATTAGTTTAGAAGCCCGGGCGTATCATTTGCTCCCAATCCTTCTTATCAACTATTAGTCTAGGAGCCAGAGCGATATTGATGGTCTGAACATTAACCCGATGGCACTATGGTTTATCGTTAGAGAACGGTTATGTGATCTCACAGACCGAATTATCGCCGGCTGCTAGATCTCGAGATACAGCCTCCGCAAATTGTTTATTTTTTGACTGGAGGTTAACCCTTTTCAAGTTTCGGTTACTTGAAAAGCATACCATTCTTATACACTTCCACCATGTGCCATCATTTTTTATCGTGTCCGTTTATCAGGCTGACCAGTTAAAATTGAACCGTAAATGGACTGCAACTTAACCCCCCAAACCTGGTAGAAAATGTTCATTGGTGTTGGTAATTGTTAAGATACCCTATGCCATCAAAAGTTATCGGTACATTACCGAATAATTGGTCATTATTTGGAACAAGAATTGTTTTTTTTCTCATTTTGTGGCTAAACCTTGCGCATTACATTTATTGGAGGTCAAATAAAGATTTAAAATTATTGCCATCACTCCTTGCCTATTTCAACCTCCCAAAAACCCCTAAAATCACCCCTCAAAACAAAAACGGCCGTTTCGATTTTGAACCCAGCCAAAATCTTAATAATTGACTGATTTACCATAAAATTGGTCATATTATCCATATTATTCATATTTTTTGGGGGTTGAAATAGGCAAGGAGTGATGGGAATGATATTAAATCTTTATTTGACCTCCAATAAAGTTATTTAACATGGTACCATCATGGTGCTTTGTAATCCGCAAGGTTTGGTCACAAAATGAGAAAAAAAAACATTTTTGGTGCAAATAATGGCCAATTTATTCGGAAATGGACCGATAACTTTTGATGGCATAGGGTATCTTAACAATTGCCAACACCAATGAACATTTTCCACCAGGTTTGGGATGGTTAACTTGCAGTCGTTTTCGATCCAATTATGACTGGTCAGCCTGATAAACGAATACGATAAAAAATGATGGCACATGGTGGAAGTGTATGAGAATGGCATGCTTTTCAAGTAACCACAACGTGAAAAGGGTTAACCTCGTCAAAAAATAAAAAATTTGCAAGAGCTGTATTTCGAGACCCGGCAGCCGGCCAAAATTCGGTATGTGAGATGAATTGGTCATTGTACCGTCCGTACGATAAACCATAGTGCCGTTGGGTTAATGTTCAGACCATCAATATCGCTCTGGCTCCTAGACTATATCGAGCTATTATAAATAAATACACCGTTGTAATTAAATAATATCTTATATTTCGTGTTTGACACTCTACATTTTAAATATCTATTCAACAATAATTGAACATTTATAAAACAAAGATCACAGTTAAAATCTACAATGACTCATTCTTTCATCGAAAGGCACACATGTAACATTTCCCAGCCAATTTAAACTATTCTAGTTAATAGAATAACATAATAGAAGTACATTCAGTTCTCTAGCTAACCAATCACAACATATCTTTGGCTGCTGCTTCTTGAAAGGATCTACGTCCTGATATATTTCCGGTATAATTTTATACCATGTACGAATAAAATTTTGAAAGGATTCCAACCCTGACAATTATCCTGTGATTAAACTATTACTATTTTAAACCTATTGATTTAGATATTCGTTCGTAAACAGTCCATGCCATGGCCGCCATAAGGGTACGTCGTAGCATTCTAGGAACTATACCCTTGAAATATCCCCTTATTCCATATTTTTCGTGCACGTATATAGCCACAGATAACGTTCCTTTGAATTTGTTCGGGTATAGTTGCATTTTAGTTTTCATGACGTCGGCCGGTTGGGTCACTACTGATGCCAAGATCCCTGCCGTCACTCCACAAGTGAAATGAATGGGGGAAACATAAGGAGAATTTAGTAAATCTGCAAAGAAAACACACGTTAAAGATGATGAACATTGTAAAGGTTCCTATTAGTACTTCAATCATCACAAACACACAATCTTTTGAATCAACAAAAATAATTGCACCAAGTGGCAAACTGGAGTTCATCTTATTTGAAATACGAAAAGAAAAGCACATTTTAATTTGTGAATAAAACAACTGTATCCAGGAAAATACTGATATTCTACTAATTATTAGAAAGTACAATAGCGAACAACTTCCAATCGCGTTTTTGCTAGCACGCTGTTGTGCCTTTTAAGGAATTTTTGATATTTTCGCAAAATTGGGGTTGCATTTCATCAAGATCTTGGTGGTCAATTTTTGTAGCCATTCTCTCTTATAACAAATATTCAAGAGAACTTCCAATGCGAAAGTGGTATACTTGGAGCATATGGAAATGCGAATAGGTTTGCTCCATGATTTTTCAAAAATTTTAATTGCATATAAATCATGAGTACAGTACTAAATTAACAATTTTTATGTCAAAATGAGAACAAATTGTTGAGCTCTAAGATTAAAGTAATCTAAGGTCTTAAATGAATATCAGATTAAACCTATATTTTACATTATTATATTATGATACTTATTCCTTCTGTACAGTGTGATCCGAAGTAGGCGCCCAAGGCCTACTAAAGCAGAAGTAAAAAAGATTATTAAAATCTGAACCAAGGTTCGTAAATATAATGACGTCGTCGGATTTTTTCCCAGGAATATACTCATGTTTTTTCATAGCTCAAATATAACAGGGCTACAAAGTGAAAGGTCCTCGTTCAAGAAATCATTCTAACGGGTTTTAAATCAAGTTTTTCATGAAAAACAATTAACTATCAGTAGAACCGAAAGTAAAAGTTGAATGTAAGTTCAATTAATATATTCAATTGAAACATTTCAATAAAAAAATTGAGAACTGAGATTATTTTTAAATGCAGAACTGTTCCTATAAAAGATTATCGATATGACCTCCAAAGTTCCATACATTTTTCCAATCTTTTTCAAACCACCTTCTGATCTCCCATAAGTATAAATCTAAGAGTGTTAAGTCCGCTATTGTATCGGTCCATTATTTTCGACCCACCTATTATAAAAAGTAACCGTAAAAGTCGTGCTCTCAGCGAAGTGGAGGAGTCATGCTGAACCAAATGTTGGCATGAAGTTGTAGTGGAATGTTTTCAAGTAGGTGTGTGTTCACGCAGAAATTGCAAACAGTTTTCGCATTTAAAGACGAATTCACACCACACATTTATGCCAAGTGTCCTTGGTTTTCAATTTCGTTAACGTGGTGTCGGTTTAGTGTCGCCCAATAATGCTCATTTTTGCGATTTGGTTTACCATAGCACATGCAAAAGTTGTAAATTGTGCCATTTAAAAGCGTGATACCCATTTGTTGTTGAAGCTCACTGCACAAAAGTCTGTTTTAAATTTGATTCCCGACATGCTTGCCTTATAGTTTTTGGGATTATGATCGAAATATTGCAAAAGTCGGGCAATAGTTTCAACTTTTCTGGAAGAAAATGCATCTTGGTTTTGTCTCAATGTGCGTTCCAGTCTAACAAATACCTTTGCACCGGGAACATGAAGTCCAGTATATTTGTCGCGCAACTAGACAGCTCTTCTACTATTTTGTTGAACATGACCAAAAACCAACAGTATATCAACTTTTCCGTTATGTGTCATTTTAAAAGGTCCAAGAAGTTAACAATATTTATTGTAAGTAAGCATGGATGACAACTAACTTGACATATTCAAACGCGCGCCCTGTTTGTGTATTAAACAATTGTCAATTGTTTTTCATGGAAAACTTGATTCAATCCTATTTGACGTGATTTCTCAAATGAGAAATTTTTTTGCACTTTGTAGTCCTATAACTTTTGAGCATAAATAGATAGAGAAAAAATGTTCTGATAAAAGTTATTCACAATACTAAGGGCATCTCAACTGTAAAATATGTAAAAAATTCCGACGACATAATAACGGCCATTTTTGAACTTATGATGCTTTCTCATTTAGCTGAAAATGTACTTTAGGATAGCATATTTGCGATCCTAGATTCAGAATTAAATGGACCTCCACTGTATATAGGGATAAAAATTTAAAATACGAATTTAAATCTACGACAGAGTAAGGGGGGGTGGTGACGTCACACTATCGGAGTCAATTGTGGTCACAATAATTCCGCCAACATTGAGCGTTCGCCAATCACTTTTAGTGCTTAATGCAGTTCCAAGTCTTGTCCTCAAAGAAGTGAGACTATCGCCAGACCAAAATGTTACAATGGTTTATGGAGGATGCAGGAATGACCCGACAATTGCCTTTCGCTATGAAAATGTCACTATGTGATGAAACAATTGTCAGCAACTATGTAGTTCGTGTATTTGTTTTATTTCAGTATGCTGTATATGCATTATTTTACAAGTATAGAGCCAAAAATACCCGAAATGACGTAGGTCCAGGTGAGCAGAAGAGTTTTTCACGTCGTAATCATCACTAGCAACCTTTATATCACCTCTCGAACAGTTAACAAACATTAAAAATAATTTGCTAATGAAATTCATCGATATCCGGGGAGTCAGAATTTTTTTTGATAACATATTCGTGTTTAGCGACCCCAAAAGCCCCCGAGAAACCAATTCGAGTCCATTTTTTATTCAACTCAAAAAGTGCACTCAGGAAAATGCATTTTTTGGCTCTAGTAATGCATAAAAAATGTCTGCAAAAAACAAACCCGACACAAAATGTTCAAATCACTTTCTGAATCGAATGTAGAAAACCGCATCCCGATCCATCCAACTGCGCCGACTTTGGAAGGGTTGGCCTATTTTAGTGCTTTATTTCCTCAACTAATAGTCCAGATATTGCCCTTAGTGGAAATTACCTGTATGTGGATTTGAAAAAGGACGCCATTTCAGTGAAGACAAACCAAAAGAATACTTTATCAGGTATATTGAATTGGTTGGTGCTTAAATTATATTGAAAAATAATATTCTGTTATTAGGTTAAGCCGTTTCTTTCATAGTCAGACCCTGTGAGTTTTAGGAGCTACCTTCATATTGTGATAAGCACAGAAATTATTTATAGCTCTACAGAAAATTAATTATAAATTACGGCTTTGATTGCTACATAATCGTGGTTGTGACGAATATTCATTCATTTCAATCAATAGGACTCACCTTCAGGTACTAGAAGCTTCGATTGTGTGTAAAACATTAAATATAGACCGGAAAATGGTGCATCTCTGAACAAAGTTGGCAAGAGTCCACAAGTCAGTCCTCGTAGACCTTCAGTGTGGTAAATTTCTTTGAGAGCTAATCTCATACTTGCATATTTATAAACACCACTCTCATATCTGTAAAACAAAATAAATAATTTCATAAATAACAGCAATTACAAATGATGATTAACGAAGTAATCTTACACCAATCAAAAATTACTTAATTGTAATAATAATTACCTAGTCTTGATGACAGTTATTGGTATCAGAATAGCACCACTCCAACATCTTGAGAATGCTCCCAAAGCTACAGATTCAAGAGGTCCTGGAGCTACAGTGGAATAGTATTTAGTTTTCAAGTAATCCAACGTACAAAAATAGAGGCCGATACCAGGGACACATCTTGTGATCGACTAAAAAAAATTAAACCTTCAGAAAAAAATGGAAATTGAATCTTCAGAATATAAATAAAATTAATGGGGGTCTGGTAGCAAATAATTTTGAGCCAATAATAGATAACGATTCCAAAACTTAATTCCGTCCGGATGGATGATGCGGTTTTTTGGATTTGATTGATGACATTTAGAAAAAATGCCCACCTCGTTTTTATAGAAGAGGTGAATGATTGCATTGGTACATTGAAAAATGCATTTTTTTGAGTGCATTTCCTGAAACTTATGAAAAAAGAATTATTACTTTGTAAATAATCGACAAAATGATCAAAACTTCATCACTCGGTAGTTTTTGGGGTCGCTGATCACGACTATGATGGTCACAAAGTCCGTCAATGCACCTGGGGACCAGGGCGCCCAGGCGGAGAGCTCATCTTCGAGAATTACGTTTCAATTTCGTTCAAAGAGCATGAAAGATCATTACTCCGAGGGTTTTAGAGGTCGCTGATCACGAATATGATCACAAAGTCCACCGACGAGATGCTGCTTTAGATAGATCATCTCCAAGAATTCTTGTCTTGATTCTTTTTAAAATGCATGAAGCTGTGCAAAAGCCGACAGCGTCTGTTCTAGGACGCCGCAGAATCGTATCTGCCTCCACTCAACACGGACATTGTTATTATTATTATTATTAGACCCGAAAACATCTGCCCAAGGATACCTGTATATATGTGCCAACGTGTGCATGCGTATATACGAAATCCACAGAGATGAGCGCTTCCAGGCAAGTAGCCAGAACATTTTTTCGGGCGCTGGGCGAATTTTATATTTCTTTCAAAATTCTTGCTCTACATATAACAATTAAAATTCAAAAAGGTTTCGCCACCCCCTGGCTACGTGCCAGGGCGTCCTGGTTTCTAGGTGCATCGGCGGACTTTGTGACCATCAAAGTCGTGATCAGCGAACCCAAAAACCTCCGAAGTTTTGATCATTTTGTCGATTATTTACAAAGTAATAATTCTTTTTTTATAATAGTTTCAGCAAATGCACTCAAAAAGATGCATTTTTCAGTGCACCAACGCAATCACTCACCTCTTCTATAAAAACGAGGTGGACATTTTTTCTAAATGCCTTTATGAATCCAATGCAAAAAACCGCATCTCAATTCATCCATCCGGACGGAATTGAGAAGTTCAATTTTAATTTTCCTCGTCTATATTGGTCGTATGGATTTGAAATTTTGCAAACTGCTTCAAACAGGTGTAAGTAAAAACTGGATCGTTTCGAAGTGATATTTTTGACATCGATCTTCAGTTTTTCAAACGGAATTACGGTACTTTCTTGAGGCATAATGACAACAGTGTTTTTCTGGTTATAAATATGTATCACACGTATATATTTGACCTGTACTAGTGTCCGATATTCTCATTTTAAAATTTAAGTGACATCATCGATGTTAAGCCGCAGTCATTTAATTCCTTTAATTTACTT
Organism: Endomychus coccineus; assembly: GCA_958510875.1. Classification (NCBI taxonomy): domain Eukaryota; kingdom Metazoa; phylum Arthropoda; class Insecta; order Coleoptera; family Endomychidae; genus Endomychus; species Endomychus coccineus. The sequence continues at coordinate 97,444,724 of OY294070.1, forward strand.
TGTGGCAAATTTTGATAGTTCATGTCATAGCAGGTGTCAGTATAAAATAAGGTTATATTATAGTGTGAATAATTCGAGTCAACCTGGCGACGGGTGTCAGTATAAAACAGAGTCGTAAACTATATTATGTATATTTTAATAAAATTTCAATGTAACATAGTTATATCTCAGTCTTTCATTAGCGGTTTCTGAATCATTTCCAACATATTTTCTGTTTTTACAATCATACATCTAAAACGTGGCAAGGTTATACTGTAAAAGGGTTGGTACCAGAAGGGTGTTCATAGGAGGAGAGAACAAACTCTCCATTCAGCCAGAGAAAACTACTATCATCTCCTCTAGAAGGTACAAATTCCAGCCTCTGAAGATGGTAATTTGTGGCAAGTAGTTGTTTTTTCCTAGACGGTGGAGTATGTGAGAGTCACCCTTGACAAAAAAAACTAGATTCTTGTAGAAGCAACTGGAGATTAGCTGCCAAAATGCTATAGCTTTTTGACGGTGTAAGAGAGCAATTGGCATGAATTGGGGTTTGGGGCATAAGCAGCTGATGTGAATCTACTCAGCTATTACTAACCCAACTCATGCAATTCTTGTATGGTGGAATAGAACCGAACTGGTTATAGCCCAGAACTACCAGATTAGAAGGACTCTTCCTCAGAGGAATTACATCCACGACGGAGAGTACACCGATTGCACCATTGAGGGCCTTGCCACCCGTATCAATGACGATGAGGAATCTCGATATGATGAGGTCTACAGGCTTAGTTGCAATGGCTCCCTGAAGAGATGGAGTGCAGATCAATCCCGTATATTTAGGGGGCAGCCTGAAAGAGCCGGAGCAGGCTTTTGTGGTCCTAGATATATTGATGGGTACTCCAAGCCGAGATGCTTACCATCTACGGATGAGCGGAGAAGCTACTCTGCAATGGTAAGCTAAATGAGACCACCTGGATCTGTTCGGACAGTCAATCGGCACTCAACGCACTGAAAAGACCGACCGTGTCCTCGAGGCTTGTCAGGGATACCAAAGAGATTCTTAACAGACTAGCCGATAAAATCAAGCTCAAACCGACCTGGATCCCGGGTCAATCAAGTTGGAAACGGAATGAGCGAGAGGACAAACTGGTCAGAAACGGGACCAGATTGTCCGGTACTCAAGACCCCCTTACTGGTATCCCCTACAACGGAGATATGCAGATCTGGGAAACAAAGTAGAGTCGTCAACCCACTTTCTTTGTAAATGTCCTCAGCTCATCACGGAGATAATCACAGCCGATGATATAAAGGATCTAAGCGTAAAACAGATCCTAGGATTCTGTAGAACAGCGGGGTATCCAAATACCCCCTGAAGAACGTAGCAGGGGATAGTGTACAAGGGTCTTTGGCTAAGTGCACTGAACTTTTTATTAATCCCGCTACCATCTCAACCAATAACAATATCAATCATACATTTGACTAGCAGAAGTGTCCGAAACCTATTTTGGTTACAAAAGTAAAGGAATACAGTGATCGATTAATCACAGTTTATTTAAATTCTGTCCCGTTCATGAAAAAGTCACCACCAGTATTCACCACGGTTCATAAAATAAAACTTTCCATTTTAGGCTGAAATATTTGTGCGTTATCTTAATCTAAGGAAGAATGTTTATAATATGCCTAGTAGCATTTAATGATATTATGATTAAATATTTGTGTTATCTCGAGTATTTAAGGAACAAAGAAACTAAGTTGACCCCTGCCGAGACAACTAATCGATTATTTAATTAAATGATGAAATAACGACTAAAATAACAGTAGTACCATGTATTGACTGCATGTTGAAGTGAGGGCAGAAACAACATATTTTTAATTGATTTGAACCTCAACTCATAGCGATTACTTTGGAATTATTAATTAAACTAATTAACTCTCAATCAGTGTAATTCAACAAGACATAACTTCCAGAGAGATACACCGTTTCTAGAGCAATAATTCAAATGTTCAAATGTGATACCGAAGAATTAATCAACATTGATAAAAAAAATCATCAAAACCTGAGATACAGGAGACCCAAGACTCCATTTGCGATTCAAAATGTACATTTGAAGCCCTGAAATCTCAATGCTGACAATTGTTGCTTTTTGTTGAGAGCTTGCAAAATTGATTAATCGTATGGGAACAGTAAGATTAACAGCAGAAAAGGTGGTAGATTTCCTGACAACGATGCTCTTCTTTTCAGAGTTTTGAAACTCACAATTGTTCGATGCTTTTCGTTTTGAATTCACCATCAAAATCCTGACTCCCATCGAACATTTTTGGGATAAAATGAGACCAGAATTGCCACAAACAAGTTTCAAATGGAAAATAAGAATTAGTGTTCCAAAACTCGTAGTATTAAATATAATAACAGGCATGCGTGATGTTTAGGAAGAATGAGGAAGTTCTCAACTGCCAAATTTTTGTTTGGTAAATTCTCATTCATAAGATGGTTGAATTTTCATAAGCAATTGATTTTTTTCAATCGTATTTCTCATTATAAAATGCTAGTTTATTCACTTGATAGATCGATGTAAAGAATATGGAGACCAATATGGGTTGAGTTTATTATGCACTTGTAACACAATAGAAAACGTGTGGCACTCGGGGACTGCCGCGGTGAAGCTATTGCATAGCATTTTTTCTCAACTTATGCAATTATAATTATTTATTTATTTTTAATTTATGCAGTATTTTTTTTTCTTTGATATTAATTCAAGTTTTTTCTTTGATATTAATTCAAGTTACACTTTTTGAGCGTGGTGACCGATAAGAAAACATTTTTTTTTCTTTTATTGAATAAATGAGAAGTTAATATCGTTTAAAATATTTTAATTATCTTACAATACATGTAGGTTATTCAGGAATTTGTTATCATTGAAACTATAGGTTTATGGTAACTGAAATAAGAGACATAAGTTTGAGACTTGATATCCTCTAAATATCTGGAAAATACCGCGTCAATGGTGGCCCCATATTTTGTTGTGGATTCTGGTGGATCATTATTCATTTTCAAATTCAATTTTTCCGAAAGAAAAGTTGTCAACCGCTCTGGTTTTTTATCAGCGAAGTTGATGTTGAAATCGCCAGCCAAGATAAGTGGAAATTTATTACAATTTGTACCAAGTATTTTCGACCCTTCTTCAGTGTACTCCAGTAAAGTGCGATGAATAAAATGCTCTACCTCGTCCAATTTTTGATTCGGAGAAATGTAAATTGCTACCATGACTATGTGTAGGCCATTTCTAAGTTTGCATAAGCACGCACAAATATCTCCAAAAAATGAGCGCCTAACATTAACATCGCTAACGTGTGCAATATTTATTTCAATATTCGGAGTCATAATATTAGTTACATTATTATTATTTTGGTAAATAGCTACTCCACCTTTTGGAACAGTATCTCGTTTGAATTGAACAATACAATTGAAATTAGGTATTTCAATCGGATTATCATGCGCCATGCAAGATTCGGTAAGAAGTAACACATTTGTTTGTCTCGTAACTGAATCTTGTAAATCGTATTTGTGACTATTTAGACTTTGGCAATTGAAGGTCATTATTGAAATGCCATTTCTATTACTAAGGAAATCTAAGACATTTTGAGCTGTTGTCTGAACACTATTTAAAGGCAGTCTTTTGAATTCTTGAAACAAAGATGCAGTCGATGCAGCTTGCCTTCGATTATTATAAAACTTGAATGTAGAATTATCGTTTTGTGTCGTGATATACAATTTTTCAATATTAGTCACCCGAGAGAGCGCAACATAAACGAGTTCCTGTTATTTTTCGTTACGGAATTTCTTGGTTCGGTCGCCGCGCTCAAAGCCCGCGATAAAAGCTATATGCAATAGCTTAATAGAAACAGGTACTCTCAGGTCTCTGTTACGCGCGTCTAAGTATAAACTCTAACTGACGCGTAGCGAGCTCCTAGAGGCATATGTCAAAATGATTTCGTTCGTAGCTAATTACATAGGACGTCTGGAGTTCATGCAATTATGTTTTTAGATAATTCGAACCTTCTAATTTCGATAGGCCACATGAAAATCCCGGAGTCTAAAGAGCTGGAGTGTTATAACATTCGTATAAAATAGCGAAATTTCTCACTTTTAGAAACTTCAAATTAATTAATTAATTTGACACATGTTAGGTATTTAGGTCTTACATTATTTTTCGTTACGGAATTTCTTGATTCGGTCGCCGCACTCAAAGCCCGCGATAAAAGCTATATGCAATAGCTTAATAATTTAACTATCTCATGGGTTTTTACGAGGGCAAGGTGAAAAGACCCTGAAAAATAAAACAGATGGGGCCACAATCGAAAATCCCGTGTGACATTTGTGATGTACCATCTTTAGCTAGAAGGCATTAAACTTTTCAGGCTGATATGTCATTCAGTTCTGTTTTGACACCCATGCAACCTTGAAGATGTTTGTAAACCTGGAAAAAGAGAAATTCGCGCCTTGATTAAACATTATTTTTTGCGTGGGAAAAACATTACGCAAACCAAAGCTTCACTTGTTAAATATTATGGGGACTCCTCACCATCGATTGGAACGATGCACAAGTGGTAGTATGAAAACAAAGGACGGTGAACGTTCTGGTCGTCCAATTGAGGTCACAACGCCAGAAATCGTCGATAAAATTCATGGTATGATATTGGACGATCGGCGAGTTGAAGTGCTTGAGATTGCTGAGGCTAAGGGCATCTCAACCGAACGGACACGGAACATTTTGCATAAAATTTTGAATATGAGAAAGCTATCTGTCGGATAGGTGCCGCATTTGCTCTCTGTTGACAACAAGCGCGACCGTGTGACAACTTCAAAGAAGTGTTTGGCGATGCTCAAGCGCTATAAGAAGGACTTTTTGCGCAGTTTCGTAACCATGAATCCATCCACATCAGAGACCAAGGAACAGTTGAAACAGTGGACTTGATCTGGAGAACCGAAGCCGAAAGGCCAAAATTAGTTTATAGGCCAACAAAGTCATGGCAACACATTTTGGATGCACACTGTATCGTCCATATCGATTACCTTGAAAAGGGCAAAACGATCGCCGACCTATATTATGCAGAGTTGTTGGATCGATTCGACGCCGATTTGAAGCGGAAGCGGCCGCATTTGGCGAAGAAAAAAGTGCTCTTCCACCAGGACAACGCACCGGTGCACGGGTGCGCAGTCGCAATGGCAAAATTGCATGAATTGCGCTACGAATAGGTTCGTCATGCACCATATTCTCCAGATTTGTCCCCCTGCAATTTTTAACCATTTCCAAACTCGAAGAAATGGCTCGGTGGAAAGAGATTTGGCTCCAACGAAGTCATCGCTGAAATAAACGCCTATTTTGAAGGATTGCCGAAATCGTATTATTTGATAGGGATCGAAAAATTAGAAAAATGTTGGACGAAGTGCATCGGGCTACAAGGAGGTTATGTTGAAAAGTTTGATTTTGACCAAATAAATGATTTCGTGTTTCATTTTCCAGGGACTTTTCCCCTTGAATCGTAAATGAGAAGTTGAAAAGTATCGGAGATTTTCCCAGAATTACTTAGTATTGTCTCAATTATTTTGATTGCATTGTATTACTCAACAAGATTGTTGGGTATTGGACATAAAGAACAATGTTCTATGTCTTTGCTTACATTTCGCGACTTTATTGTTCGCTTCTTCAGAGCTCAGGCGTGATTAACCGTACATAGTACCGGGATATCAAAAATTATCTTGGTCAAGGGTGGTTTTGGAATCTAAAACGTGTGTCTTACTTTACGTTTGAAATAATTATGTCATAATTAATTCGAAGTTTCTAAAAGTGCGAAATTTCGCAATTTTATACGAATATTGTAACACTCAGAAGTCTTCAGCGCTTTGGACTCCGGGATTTTCACGTGGCCTATCGCAATTAGAAGGTTCGAATTATCTAAAAACATAATTGGATGAACGCCAGACGTCCTATGTAATTAGCTAAGAACGAAATCATTTTGACATATGCCTCGAGGAGCTCGCTGCGCGTAAGTTAGAGTTTATACATTTTACCTCGGTCTTGTTAATTTGGGGTCGTTTCTTGCCCCGTGCGACTGGCGCCAGTTGTAATAAAGTATTTTTGGCTATGGGCCGCTAGCTTTTACCCGCTTCGTGTATATTTTAGTCGCGAGAAAATTCCCTTTGGTACGTCGCACGCGAGACGCGCATAGTTGAGATCTGAGAATAGCTCAAACTGTTTTAATTATATTTTCCTATTTAATGGACATTTATCGAAAAAAGAAGGGATGTCGGGCACGGTCCGATACTAAATCTAACTACATGGAGCGAAAACGGCACGCGAAAAGGTGCAACCAGTTTGCACTTTTCTAACTCGCGTGCTACGGGCTTCTCACGTGAACGTCATTTGATTTACGGAAAATTAACTATTTCAAAACAGTTTTTGACCCGGATTGTGGCTATCACGACCTCTGAAAAGGTTCAAAGTTCACATAATTATTTCATAATTTGTAGTTCATTATTTGTTTTACAACTGAAATAAATAGGTATGAAATTTGTAGGTTATTGATGATGTCAGTGTGACAGTGACATAATTATTTCAAATGTAAAGTAAGACAAACGTTTTAGATTCCACAACCACCCTTGACCAAGATAATTTTTGATATCCCGGTACTTGGTCCGTTTTGATGTGCGCTGGTAATGCATTGTTGAAATGTTTAGATATGGATAGATGTAAATAAATATTTTTCAAAACTGGTCCTCTGACGGCTACTTCGAATGGTAGTCGTCAGAGCTGACTGCTTTCATAATGACTTATTCATTTAGGAAGCTGTACGAAACAATAGTTACGTAGATATCACCGGTGTTCACCCTCAAACAGACACTCCATACATTTAATATCTTGCACTTGTAGTTTCCCATGTGATCCTCAATTCAAAGTGAGCACACTTTTATTTTGAAAATGTGAATTCAGTATATATACTTACAGGTGTCATTCCTTTCCAAAGCCCTTTGAAATGCTCCTGCTGCAATATATTGGCAAATGTACCAACCATTGTGACTGTTCCATGGTGCCCCCTAGAAAATAAAAACGAGATTCTTCAAACATGAAATATTTCAATTTAAACTTGCATTGTTGGTATTACATCCAAAATGTAATAGCAACTTTTAGTATAATTGAGCAAATAAATATTCCGAAATGAATATTGACAAATAAGTTATCTTCAATTTCAATCAATTATATGAGTCAAGTAAACACAACACTAATTATAGTGTTTAGTTACTAGTGCTAATTTTCGAGCTTTAGAAAGATTACGTGAAGATGTTTTTCATATTAAAATATTACTTTTATTCTACCAAGTAACATGTCACCCACATCCGGAGTTTGCATATTGCAAAATTCATATTAGGGATTCTTCAAAAGATGTTCTAATTTTTAGTGACATTGACAAATAATATACAGAGTGTTTCGAAATATATGCGCAGGACATCAGGATGTGATAGCTCGTCCAAAAATTTGAAAAAAAAGTTTCTATTAACTTACCCTCTAAAATGCACAATTTTCGAGATACAAGATAATTTTGCAATTATGAAGTTAACATTTGGTGTTGTTACTTGTTTTAACGTTTAAATAAATTTTGTTTAATTAGTAAAAAAAAATGTTTTTCCATGTTTTTCAACATAAAAGTTGATTTTTCTCCAAAACGGTCAACTTTAGAGCTTATGACCAAGAGTACCTTTTACGTGTAGAAAACATTGGCGGTTTAAAACCATACTTTTTCCAGTGGCGTAGAAGTTGGGGAGAAAAACACCCACTAACCCTTTCAAAATCTTCATCAATTATGACTAAAGAAAAAAAAATTATCCCAGAAAACATAGCTTACGATGAGTAGAAAATGCTTACAAAAGCTGTTTTCTGTACGATGAACGGTTCCGGAGATATTCGCAAAGAACGAATTTTTTTTTCAATTTCAATTATCTCGAAAATTGTGCATTTTAGAGGGTAACTTCATAGAAACTTTTTTCCAAATTTTTGGACGAGCTATCGCATCCTGAAGTCCTGCGCATATATTGTGAAACACCCTGTAAATTGAATTTAAAGATAATATCAGGCTCGAATTTTTTCAAACAATGAGAAATGAAATAAGTACTACAATAATTGTGGAGTGACCATGAATGATGATAACCAACCAAACACTACTTGTAACAAGACGGAGCTGCCACACCATTTTATGCGAATTGTTTCTATTCTATTTAGGGATGTCATTTCTTCTTGTGATATGTGACAGTAATTTATATTTAATTTTTGTTAATTTATGTTTATTTTTATTGCTTAAGCTGCAATTTAGCTATAAATGACATTTAATTTTCCTTTCAATATAGTTTTTATCACATCGTCTCATTTTATCTCCACTTGTAATTAAATGTCGAATCACCCTACATGCTTCTTGCAAAATTTACATTCACAACATTGTAACGTTTGTTCAGGTTTAACTACACCGCATAAAGTAATGGCAAAAACGACTTTCCTGGGAGCGAACCTAATACTGCAGGATAACAGACCTATCAGAGAAGCCACAACGATGGTCAGACACATATGCAGCAGTAAGTAGGATAAGATTGGCGATCAACACCTTTCAACCATTCTAATCCGAGGTATGGGGGAGAGCCAAGGCACCTTCATTCATAAAAAAAGGGACACAACACACCCTAAATCCCTCATATTCAATCAGTCTCACATTGTTCGTCCTACAAACAGCGGAGAAAGCAACTGAAAATTATATCAGAAATCTTGAAACGGCTGCCACTGCGTTAGCATGCTTACCAAATGGGCAAATCTATAGAGACGAAACTATAATTTGTGTCTTTCTAGAGATAGAAGGAGCCTTTGACAATACATTACATGAATCAGTCAAAAGAGCACTACAGTCCCTGGCCAGATTATTAGACTCACTTATAAAATTTGAGTTCTTCTGGTTTTACATTGAAATATCACATGTTGGTTTATGCAACACAACACTTTTGTAGAGTAAGGATTGGCGAATAGCATATTAAAATTTTTTATGGCTGTACTCAGTCGGTAATACTGATATTTTATAAATCATCAAATATTAGTTGGGTTAGGATTCTTCAAGTGCACGGTGACGTTGAGTGAAAAGTACGATTTATCCAATTTTAGCAACAAATTTGTCAAAGTAAGTAATTAATGGCTTGAAGTATACAGCGTGTCCTCGAACTGCGTGGCCAAAATAAAGCCGAAGATTCTTTGATTCGAAAAAAAGTTGATGAGCCTTTTTACTTTTGCCTCAAGTGTCTTGTTTACCCGGTAGAGGGCTTCAAAATTGCAAAAATAATTTTGTTTTTTCGGTATAACTTGAGAACATGATGAAGAACTTTAACAATATTTAGCAGGTAAGTTACTGTCAATAATGGCCATTTTTGAGAGTGGAGCACAGAGCCTTAGAAACTTCAAAAAACACGTTTTTGGGCTTGATGCACCTCTAAATATCAGCCTAATACCCATTATATATCCCTAACTACACCATCCACATAACAAACAAACAGGCACATTACTGTACAATACACTTATATCACTGAACAAAAACAATGGACAGAGGCAGGCACTGATTTAAGGTCTGAAGCAGTAAAAATGGAAAGCCAGCTGCTATTTTGTGACTGTCATATATTTTAATGACTGAAAATCATTTTTTGGTCAGTCAGTCAGACAAATACATAAATTGCCAAAAAAAATTACGGGGATGTCATAAAAATAAATAACATGACCATCATTTTAATTTTGACTGTAAGATGAGACTCAGTTCTACATCAACAGCGTTAAAATACTTACGTAACAATTGTAGTTGGATTTTGTAGTCGGGTTTTAACAAGGTCCAGTGGTTGAAATAACACAGTTGAGAAAGTCCCAGAAAATGAGCCGGCTAGGAAAGACTTCACAAGTGGATACTGCAATAGATAGAAAAAACTATTAATTAAATATTAATGTTTTGATAAGCTGTTTCTTATTCTCTCAAAATGACTAACGCCCTACTACCTGCACAAAATAAGTTGGGTTAAGCTTACATTTGAATTGTCTTCCATGTCAGGTTGTTTTCAATTTGTCCCATGGAAGTGTGTAGAATTTTCTTCACAGAGCATTACCTTTTGATTGATTTATTCAAAGTTGTTGGCAAGTACAATTTTTAAATACATATAATCGTATCAGAATAGTCCGAATAATAGATGGGATAACCAATATCTACATTATAACATGTGATAATTATATCTCATAATTAATCTTGGTCAGCTGATCATTCAAAAAGGTGAAAGTCATGCTCAACATGTTTGTTATTGAAATTTACAGAAGATCGACATATAACTTCCATAAATCCCATTTGATCTTTAATGATAAATTGACATTACATTACATGTCAGTAACAGGTGTTCAGTAAGTTTTGGATTGGTTCTTGGTTTAGTTTAGTATTTCTTTCAATCTCAAATCGTGCTCACCGGCACGGTAGTGATCTCAGTCCAATTACTAATAGTGACACCTGACACAGTAATAGTAGTAACACAGAGTAGTGGCAGTGCTAGAGACGAGCGACTATAAAGCTATAGTCGTACCTCCCACCCGAGTGTACCCGCACTTAAATAATACATGTGTTCAATGGCAAGGGAAATCTAATGTGTGTACAAAGTACTTCAAGGGCAAGGAGAAACAAAACATATATAAAAAATTGAAAAGATAGTGGAAGTTGAAGAAAATATTTTTGACAAGATTCATCTCGGTAACATCCTGCATATATTTTACAAGAAGTAAGAAATAAAACTTCTGATAACTAGTAGTTTCAAATACAGGTGTCTCGTTTATTTCTAGGAGTCCTGGAAAGTTGATAATATCCTCCTAGAAGAGAGCAAATCAACTATTGATATAACAATGTCCAACCTGCATCGGCGGTGTTGGCCAAGGTGATAAAACTTCTGGTATTGCATTTCGCTTCTCGATTTCGAAATTCGCGGCAAGGTAATTTTTTTTTAATCCTTATATATTTTTGGTAATTCTAGGTTAGTAAGTTATTTGAAATGTGATGTATTGATTGATGTTCCGTCTTTGTGCACATTTGATTTGCCTTGCCCCTGAACTGAAGCGCATTGTGGGAGGTATGAATCTTACTATTATATATTTTCTCGCTTGTAAAGGTAGGTCGTATACTCATCGGCCATTCGGTTACCAAGGTCATCTGTCACCCTTTTTGACAACGTTATATTTACGTCGTTTTGTTATGGGATTTATGGGAATGAAAACTTAAAATAACGGAAAATTATTCGTGGTTACCTATACCATGGCAACTTGGCAACATTCTCAGAAAATGAACAAGAACGTAAATTAGTTCATAGAAGTGTATGAAAAAAACAAATTTTGATGGATTTTTGCACTCCAACAATTGTATTTAAATTAAAATATGCAACTGCAATATTGTGAAAGGTAAAGGTACCTATATGAATAAAATGGCATCTATTGATTCATAACACACAAAAATAAATGTTGATGACAGAAATTCAACCAATTAAAATAAATTTAGTTTTCTCGTTTAAGCCCTTCCGATTACTTGCGTATATGAGTTTACGAAACAAAGTATGTTATTCAAGCAGGTTTCATTTAGAAAATAATTCAAGACATGAATACATTTTCAAAAATTGGTCTTTGATATAAAGTAGGTATGTGAAGTGTATAAATTATGAAGTAGGTATATATAATGGCTCGATAATGGATCATCAAAAATTCAGTTCAAGCATTATTATGTCATCACTTCCTTTCAGTACAGGAGAAAGTAAAAATGAGATGTCGGTTTATTTGAAGTTACACATAGAATAACATTATTTTTATTATGGAATTTTGAAGTACGTCAACTAGGAAAGATGAGAATTACAAATATTGTGAAACATTATAAATATAATGATGTCACAATGCAAAACATGTTTATCTATGAGAAACTTAGATAAAATCGAATCTAGATGCTGCAAATAAATTTAAAAATTGACAAATACATTGAAAGCATTTTATTTTCGCAATAACGTAGATGTTCAATGTTTACATTCTGAAAATGATTATTTCGAAAATATTTACTGAAAGTGAATACATAGAGATCATATAGTATAGAGGAGTAAAGCCCCGTTTTAACGCCAGAAGGTTTCAAAAAGTTATCCGATCCCCACTCCGCGGACATAGCTATAGTAACACCAACGAGGTCTAGTATAGAGTAGACAAGTAGTGTGTTAAGCATAGGGAGTCGCTGGTAACCTTTCGAACATTCTGTCCTTCTCGCACATGTAGTACGCTCGTAGTGCGCTCTCACTCGTACGGTCTCCCCTTCTACACCGAATTTTTAACTTTCAGGAAGTTGTTAAAATCAAATAGGCGCGCTTTTTAAAGTTGTGGAGCAGAAGAAGTAATAATAGGGATCCGAAATGATAATTAGGTATCTGCTTTACCATTCCAGTATGGCGGACGAGTTGTCAGATTATTTGTTTACGTACATATAAAGCAATGTGGAATGCGTATATCTTGATTGTATTTCTAATTTAAGTGGTGATCTGTGAGGAGAGTAGATTTAATTTTGATTTCTGGAAAAGTCATAGGGAATATCGTATAACAAGTTTTAGAGTTTATGAAATATAAACTTATGCCTCTAATAAAAATGCCAGGTGGAATCGAAAAAGTAATACGTACTTCAATCCCCAAGAGTGATAATTATGTTAAGTTATAAAACATAATATAATTTTATTATGTTAAATAAATATATTGGAAATGTGTATAAGTGTGTAACACAATGAAAAAAGTTGTCAGGTTGTCGTAACAACATCAGTCATATTATCAATTGAAGTATCGGGCAAAGTATTATTTGTATTAAAATTAAGTCTAAAACAAGAAATATAATAATAAATAATAGTAACATTGCTTGCAAATTGATTGTGTATATATATCAGTACCTCTTTACAGCTTTATTAATAGTGGGCTTAGCATCTGACGATAATACATATCTATTACCAGTATTGGTTATATATTTATCTTCAAAATGATCACTACAAACTGTAGAAGACTTCGATATTTGACTTTCTTGCAAATCAAAAAATTCACACCACTCTTTTTTAAATCTACAAAAAAAAATAAACAAACACGTAGGTTATGTATAGATTCTATTATATTATACGTATTTTATTATAAAAAAAACTTACTTAAAAAAACTCCTATATGGACTTGGCGGGTTTTTATTTTTCTTACAAGATTTGCAAATGCCAACCATTTTTATTAGTATCACAAAGAGTATAAGAATATAACAGAAATTTGAAATATAATTTATAATTAAGGGGAAATCGTGCGAGTGAGAGCGCAGTACATGTGTGCGAGAAGGACAGAATGTCCGAGAAATTACCCGTGAAAGGCTTAGTTGTCTACTCTATGTATAGACCTCGTTGAGTAACACGCGGTCATCTAGTTAAAATACCGCAGAGTGGGGTACGTATAACTCATCGCGTATCGCGTAAGATCGAACATGGTACGCAACGAATACATAGGCTATATAGCGACTTTACTCCTCTATACTATATGATCTATATGAGTGAATACGCTCTTTTACTGACGTTTCATAGATTTTAAGCAATTTGCGATATTACCACTCAATGTTTAGGTAATTGTTTTAATGTCATTTCTGAAATGTATGATATCAACTTTGCTCCGCTATCTAAGGTTATATTGAAAAAGCCAAAATTTCTAGATAATTTAATTTAATAGTTGTATACATAGGGTACCCTGGTCCATAGTGGGGTAAGGCCATAATGGGAATTTCACACTGCCGACTACTGTATCGTTGTGGTTGAACTAGATTTTTTAGTAGATACTATATTGATAACAATGCTTCAGTATCATTCAGTATTTTATTTATTTCTTGGGAAAGGGTTAATTACAACCAGTAATTAAGCGGCCTTTACGCTAATTCTAATGTTTCTAAGAGTTACAGGTACTTCCAAGGCCGCCGAGAGGTCCCGTCTGCCAAGTCTGAAACTTTGCCTTTAAGGGGCCCGGAACGGGTCCTTGTTTTCTCTCATTTTCCCCCCGGCAGGTCAGGAACCTGTTAGGTAGACCTACACTTTGGGCTCAGGCTGGCTATCTAGGTCCCTGAGGTTTGTCGCTGTATTTGAAAAGAGAAAGACCCGATTTTGGAAATTGTACGACCGGTTTGTAGGATATTGTACGCTACGGCTTAGCAATATTATCACTACGAACATGATTAAAATGCTCTTTGAACTTGGTAGAAATATTCCTTAGTTCAGCCAACACCACGTTTACGTGTGTCTTTGTAATGGCTACATCGCAGTTGAAAAGTGCTTTAGATAAGTTACAATTTACTGGAAAAAGAGTTAACATTCCAAGGGGTACCTCATACTTATATAGTATTATAAATATTCAATTCAATTATAACGCCACATTCATCTCGATATTCAAGAGGATTATAATGATTGAAATATTCATTAAATAGGTCCAATATTGTGCTCTTATTGTAGGATGGAAAATAATATAGTCAACAATTTCAAAGACCCTGTTGATTTCTTCATATTTTCAATAATTATGTAACTGTCTACAAAACGGCACTGATCACTTAAGAGTTCAAATTTATCTTCTAAATTATCTAAATATTTGTCATTACTGTCTTTCAAGAGTGATAAACTTTTTTGAGGAATGGTGTGACTTGTATTTTAGTTTGTTGTTACATCTATAAACGAGTTGTATTGTAAATTTAGAAAACAAATTATGGAATTGATTAATTACTGAAGTGATGATGACTGAATTTTATTGAACTGTTTGAAGGTAGTGGCTCTAATTTAGTTAATTGGTTGCGTTCCATTTTTGTTTCTTTTTTTATTAGAAATTAAGTTATTGATCAAATTTTTGTCGTAACCATTCTCCAACGCTATTTGCTAAAGTTTGTCAACTTCTTTGTTATAATTTCGCTGGCTCAAAGGGACATTAAATAATCTATAAGCAAGACTATTAAATGGATCTATTCTATAATTACTCCTGTGGATTCAGTTAAGCCTATTAATTATAAAATAGCTCAATTTAATTATATATATTATTAAACGTCCCTTTGAGTAAGCGAAATTATCACAATGAAGTTGAGGAACTTCAACAAATAGCGTTGGACAATGATTATGACACCTTTGATCGATAACTTAATTTCTAAACAAAAATGGAAAATGGAACGCAACCAATTAACCTTCAAATAGTTCAATAAAATTCAAAAGTTTCACTAATCATCACTTCAGTAATTAATAAATTCCATAGTTTGTTTTCTAAATTTGCAATACAACTTGTTCATAGATGTAACAACAAGCTAAAAAATTGTTTAGGCAACATCTTTCATAAAGTGTCTGAGTTCGACAAATCCGTGATATATAAAATCGATTGTGAGTCGTGTTCGAAATCCTATGTGGACCAAACTAGAATGAACATTCTAACTTGGTATAAAGAACATTTTGCTCATATGAAGAAAAATAATGGTGAAACATCAGCGGCAGCCAAACATATTTTAAATACAGGTTACACCATTTGTGAAGTAAGTTTATCATTCTTCAAAGACAGTAATGACAAATATCTAGGTAATTTAGAAGGGATGGAAATGTATAAGTATAAACAATTTAATGAATTCAGATTTTTCTCCAGCTGAGTATTCACCCAGGCACATTTTGATTTTTAATTTAGTTTACTCTGATGATAGCTACTTGGTAGCAATAGTAATTTTAGTCGATAAGGGTGATTGTTTCTTATTTATTATTTTATATTGTTTGCCTTAACCTAAATGATAAAAATCATTCAAGTAACGCTTCTACGACTAGAGTTAATATATGTACGAACTTAATCAAATTGCGTTATCACAAATTTATTATAGAAACCAATAAATTATTATAATTTTATCGCCAAGTCAAATGTCAATAGCAACTCGTCAATATAAAGTCGTTACTGGGGGTCCTTCCTTATCTCTCGAAGGTACAAGTGGTGCAACGGAATGTTCCAAGCATATAATGATAAGAAACATAAATACAGTTCAAAGAGGAACTAAATATACAATCTAGATTCTAGAGCATGAGTCTAACGGCTGTACATTCCTAGTCAAAACAACTTTCCTCCAGATATAAGAACTTTAATACGTTTTGAACACAATGTAGTATTTATAGTATAAAGTTTATTATATAAATGAAGATAAGTATTCTAAATTAATAAATAACGTATGTTGCTTTGAAATCGCTGCACTATATAGTTTGAAAGATCAATGAATATATGTTAAAAAAAATCGTCCCCATCAAACGAGAACATTATTCATTATTTTCAATTCATAGAATAATGAAAATCCGTCCACATCTTAATTTTCTGTCCAGTGGGAGATACACTACTACTACTACTGTATTATAAGTACCAACATGACTAACCTACTACCATTCCTGGATTAGCATATATAGTATATGCCATCATTTAAAAAGGTGTCATATTGGATAGGTATTCATATTGTACTGTACTATATTGATATCACGTTTATTTGTAATTTCCGTTGCTCGAGTTTCAGCGTTATTACTCAACCTTCATTATTTAAATACACGCTGAAACTCCAATAACGGAAGTTACTAATAAAAGTAATAATAATAAAGACGATAATAATAAACATATATGTGTTAGTGTGACCTATTTCCCGAGAATTTATATCTAATTCATACCTGGGTCAAGAATCTTTATTAAAATAAAAGTAATATCAACATAGTAGTATTTAATTTTACAATATGAATAAAATTTTATTTTATATAGTAAAGGGTGAAACGATAAAAAATGTTTTTCATATTGTGTGTATTTAGTCTCAACCAATACCTGCAATATTGCGTATTATGAAGACGTCAACTAAAATTGTACTTATAATAGTAAAACAATCAAAATATTAACGGAAATTTGGGTTATTTCCCATAGGCAGATACAATCATTGGAAGTGTGTAAGTTACGCACTTTATGATAGGGACCGCGTTTATTATTATGTTAATTGTGCACCGGCTACTGAGGATCGAGGGATTAAGGTGGCATGTAATAAATATTAGGTAAGTCGCTAGCATCTTCACCGCCCACGCTCTGATAAATAACTCTATTACTTAGGGTCACTCTATTACTTAGGTTTTTTTCAATTATATTTTTAATTGTCGTTTAGTCTTGACTTCGTCAGCACGTCTGACGAAACCTTATTTTTTTGTGAAAAGTAAAGTGTTTTTTTTTCTGTTTGGTGAAAAATAAAGTGTATTTTTATATTCAAAATGGATGTTACTTTTACAAAATCTGCTAAAAGGAAACCTTTATTACCTACTAACGAACGGCTATTCTTCTCGTTTTGTTAAAATTCTGAAAGATGGTCACAAATTTTGGAGATGTACTACCAGCAACTGCCAGGCTAACGCACATACCTCTGCCATTGGTGATTCAATATTAAAAATGTGTAATGAACATACTCATGGTGTTATCACCAACAAAAAATTGTGCGAAATAGTTGTGAATAGTGCCGCTAAAAGAAAAGCTACAGATGATATATCTATAGAATGCTTACTTCATAGTGGATCTTCACTTGAAAGGTAATTTTTACCACAAATGTGGGCTGAAGCAGGATCATCGCTAGAGCACACCACCAATACTTGCCAAGCTTTCCACTCTTTATTTTCTAAACAATTTTAAGAGCCTCATCCAAATATATGGACATTTTTGGATGTGTTGAAGATGTTCCAAATACGAACATATATAAAAATAAATAGCATTTTTAAAAGAAACCTGTGGGAAGTTCATCAAGTCAGCGTTGTCAAAATATGTTTAAAAAAAAAACAATAAAGAAAGTACTCGGCTCGAGTTTGTAAGTTTTTGCAGTAGACTCACTAAAATGCAAAAAAAAGAATAATTTCAATATTCAAACTTGATATATTGAAGCAAAGAAAAAAACAAAATAAAAAAAGAAAAATTTTTTAATGCGGCGTCTAACTTGGATGACTGTCACAATGCACCAAAAAAAACACAGAGTGGAAACATTTTTCATTTAAGAAAAATTGCAGTCGGGAATGGGTATTTTTATTTGTGATAGTTACGCGTTGAGACACAAGTATTGTAAAAACGGCGGAGCAGGCCCGTAGCCAGAAATTTGGTTTGGGGGGGGGGGGGCCAAAACGTAGTAATAATGTTTTGGGGGGCAGGGGGGGCGGAAATGGTTTATGGGTGTCTTGCAAGGATATTTGTTATTAAAGTTGGACTCATTAGTGGAAAACTGCTTTATTGTTATTAATATCATCACTGTATTTTAATTGTCAGTCACGCACATACACATCAATTGTGTTTGCTGCCATAATCTCAAGAACCTCATTCGGATCGATACCTAAGTTTCCATGAATTGACAGTACGGCGAGTGCACTAAGTCTTTTTGCCCGTTGAGTTACGTAAGTAAGTCTTGATTCTTTTCATTGTCGAAAATGACCTTTCCACACTTGCCGTTGTGACCGGAAGAGTTGCCAAAACTGTTAATAGATATTTGATTGTTGGAAATCTGCTCTTGTCACAAAAATCCAATACTTTTAAAGCCTCGGCATCTTTCTCGAGTCCCGATAATTTCTCACACCACAACTTATACTCAGCTTTTACAGCGGATTCTGAGACTCGATCATCAAAGTATGGCGAAAGATGATGCAAGTCATCTACTTTTTCAATTACAGCAAATCCAGGGAGAGGTATCTGTTAGCTTGATAAGATTCCCTCGTTCTCATTAAGGAATTTGTTAGACAAATTCTGAATCACTTTTCCGAACTGCTGCAAGTAAGCAGGCCGCAGTTTTCGAAATAGCCCAAGATTTTTCTGAAATTTCTTCTAATCCCATGTGGATGATTTGGAACAGTTCTACTAAAGATAGTATGCTGTCATGTCGTTCGATGAATCTTGTTTCGCAAAGATGAATAAGCCTCTTCTTTTTACTCTCCGGAACATGTTCTTGGATGAGATCTTGGAGAATTTTCGTCGCATAAAGGTGGTTTCTGAATAAGTTCACGACATCGTTCACAATCCCAAGACAATTTCGAACTGACATGGCATTTGACAATGCGAGATTCAAACGATGGCTATAACAATGAACGTACATCATCAATGGGTACAGATTGTTCATTCTCGCCTGGACGCCATTGTCATGACCAGACATGTTGCGTGCTCCATCGTAACCTTGACCAATGCATTTTTTCATTTCGAGGCTCAACTCTTTAAAACGTTTCAGGAGAGCTTCAGTTCAGATGTAAATCGGTACAAATCCTACAAAATCTTCACGAATAATCAGTTTTTGCAAGTCATCATCGAAGTCGAGTTATCTGAGACATACTGACATTTGTTCAGTTCCTGATATATCCATGGTTTCATCCCCGAGCAAGGTGAAGCATGGTGCATTATCAACTTTCTAAATAATTTTCCTAATGATGATGTCAGAACATATTTGAATAATTTCATTCTGAATATCTGGACTCATGTATTGGGCATTTTTCGGATGATTGAGAACGTGTTTTTCTAAACTTACATCCCCGGAATCGATTTGAAATCGCAAAAGAGCTCGGAATTTTCCATCATTCAGTTGTGACCTTATCAATGACGAAGGTCCACTATCGTTATCGCCTCTCAAGGGCAATTCTTGCTCAGCACAAAAAATAATAGTTTTTATTATTGGTATGATAGCTGCTCTATTTTTTTTCCTTGGCTTGCTGCTTATCCATTAGAGACATAATATCTGATCGTTTTCCTGAAGATACCTCAAGAAAAGTTTTGGCAAACTCGGCACAAGTCTTGTGATATTCTTTGTTTGCATGCTTTCTAAAAAATATGGCTTGTTATCGATAGACATATTTTTAAAACATGATTCACATCTTTAGGAAAACTCACGGTTCACGGAATTTCGTGGGGGGGGGGGCCCGGGCCCGTCGGGCCCTACGGCTGGCTACGGGCCTGCGGCGGAGCGACAGGTATCGAGCTGGTACAGTGCGTAAGTCACATATACCTAAAGCAGCCTAATCCCCTGACTCTTTTTATAACCATCATAAAGTGTGCAAGTTACATAAGACTCAATCATTTTTCATTGCTTCATTAATCATGTTGAAATTTATGTTAATCCTACTTTTTCCGCAGATGAAATTCCGAGATGATAACAATTGCATTCACGACTTCAGGAGAACGTAATTTGACATTTCATAATATAAATGTGAGAATGTGAGTTGAAATGCCCTAGAAAGCTTTATTGCAATTTCAAAATAGTGAATCGAAAAGGTTCGTGGTTTTAATTTGAAGACTCGTTGTTCTGGAAAAAATGGTTGGCACATCGAGATAGTAGGTTTCCATTTTGAGGAAGTAAATTGGCATTTCGAGATAAGTTTCAACATCCAGGTATTACCATACCTATGTCTTGATACGTGCATTAACAGTATTATACAAGAAACAGAAATATTTTTTTTTAATGTGTCGCACTATGAACGAGTTTACCCTACATACCTATATGCATTATTTGTAATTTTCGTATGTTTTATTCATTACTCACATGTTAATTTTTCAAGTTTATTGCTTCATATATTCAATCTTCATTATATTATTCTGTTTACTCTATTCTCCCGTGATTGGATGTTTTTTTTTGGAATTAAAGATTATTATTATAAGTTGCTTATATATAGATATCTATATAGTTATATAATTTATTTAAAAACTTAACACCCTTTTCCTCTTAAACTCTAACTTATCTTGAGCACTTTTCAACTGCAATTATGCCAAATTCATATGTAAACTCTAAACTGATTGTAGAACTAAAGATTGTGAAAGGATGCGAAATACTTGACGACCGAATTTGGCATCCAGGTAACAAAGTAACATTTCCAAATAGTAATAAGTTCGCATTTCACAGTTTGTGAAACTAAAGTTGATGTTCTCCAATACATAATTTGATATCAAGAGATGGTATAAGCTGGAATACCGAGTTAGTTGGAAGGAATTGCAAGAAAGTAGAAGTCGAGATGAAGAGAAAATGAGATAGAATTTAAGAACAATAACTTGTAATTCCAGTAGACCACATATATTTACAGTTTAATAACAAAAGCTCGCAGTACTATCTTCAGAATAAGTTGCTCTTGTTTTTTTTGTTCACTGTAATTTATTAAATACAAAATTATAAAATTATGATAAAAAATAAAAACCCTTGAAATCAAAATCAATTTCAATATTTAAATTTTTGGGGCTCCTTTTTATATATTTTTTATTCTCTTCCCGATTCTAGACCAGAAAAATAAAATGAAACAAATGACCTATTCCAAGAAAGGATAATAACTCACGTTTTTAGTTTCCATGTTAGATGCGAAGACGTAAATCCAATAAAATATGAAAAGGTAGTAGATGTAATGCACTGTAAAACACAAAATTCGTACTAACTCTCGTTGAATTTATCAGTCAATTTATACAAATTGCGATGCCTTAACAAACAGAACGATAAAAATATACGTCATTATATTACAACAACTACGGTATCGGCGCTTTGCTGGGGGTACATGAAGTTCGAATGTCAAAAGTCATGAGGTTATAATAAAGTTATTGTCATGTAAATAAATCCTATTAAAGCGGTTGTTAATTCATAATAAACTTTCATATCTTCAAAAAAATGGGCGCAATATGTTCGTTTATTTTAGGAGCAATTGGAAATTTCTTGTTTGCTTGTTTGGGAATCAATAATATTATTTCAATTTGATGGTATGCTTAAAGATAGTAGAACAGACTCATGTAAGCTTGACTATGACGCTCATTATTCAGAACATGTGCGGCGAAAGATCTGTATCATGTGCTGAGTATTCCACACCCAAAATGGAAATTCCACAGCCTAATTAGCAATTAACATCACATGTTTCTGATGATCAAATACAAGATGCTGCACAAAATTATTGCGAAAAAATCAAGGAAACTGCATGTGTTTAGGCCGATAAACTATCAAAGGGTTCACACTGTGGGTCAGTGGCGGCTCCTCGAAGAAGGCTAAGGAGGCTCAGCATTCTCACCAATTTATCTTAATGATCATTCTCCATTTTATTTCCTGTTTCTCTGATAATTCTTTAAATTTTACAATTAATTCCCCGTTCTCAGTAGTTATTTTTAATCTGGCAACAGTGGCCAGAGGCTAGATTCTCTATATATCTCAAACGCTAAATACGTGTGGTCAACACAGTTGCCGTTTTCCAAGCAGTTCAATTGCCAGATAGGGTAAAAGAGCGAATATGGCCAACACCCTATGTAGGCTAGCTTCTCGTACGGAATCGTCGGTCGAATGAAATACGATTACTTGCTACCGCCCTTCCGCTAGAAGAATGCGACACGTGTCGTGTTCCGTTAGTTCTTGTTTTTGTACCGCGAGGCGAAGTAAGTTTGAGTAGTTAAGTTATAATTTATCTAATCGGTGAACGTTAAAATGATGAGTGACTTAGTTGCTGGGTTCTTAGAAAATCCATTTAGTGGATTAACATATGATAAACGGCCTTTACCGGATTTGAAAGGATAACGCCACGTTGATGTTGCTTCCAGCCCCAATTTTAATAAATAGCTCAAAATTTTACATAATGATTTTCGGATTCGAGTTTGTTTCGTTTCTTTGCATTTTTTGAGAACATTTACCATAGTAATGTATATTTTTTCCACACCATCAGAAAATAGAGATTTCAACGAACAAAAAGCTTACCGACTTTTTAAAAGATATTTTGACGTGAGAATTTTCGATTGAAAATTAGGGTGCTTTTCGATATTAAGTCAAAATAAGGTGAAAAAATAGATATGTTAAACCAAAAAAATTACTGTGTGCTTAGAACATAAAAAGGTTAAGCTTTCACCAAATTTCGGGGGAAATTTTTTTTTTGTTGTAAAAGATAAAAATAAAAAACCAAAAACTTGGTTATTTGAATTTTTCACATTAATTTTGAAGTTATCTGAAAAAAGTGTATTAGATCTTTTTATTACCTACAACTTTGCTATTTAACTTTTTTCCATAGGACTTGTAGTTTTGCCGGAAATCGAGATAAACCGTTTTTTACCCTTAAAAACTCGCCCCTTCCCACTTCCCGACCTCAGATCGCCCGTAAATTATTTTTTCTTTTATTTTTGTTATATTGTCTTCCTTTTCCAATGGGTTTCATCCTACTATTATTTTTTTCACTTTTTCCCATTCTCAAAGGCTTCAGCCCTGGTCTAAAAATACTGTTAAATTACAGAGGATATTTCAGCTACCATGTAGATATCATCGGAGTTTACTCTGATGGTGGCTTGGTAGTTGAAAGGTCCTGCAATGAAATAAGAGTAGGGGAGATGTGCTCGAGTAACTTTTTGAAATAAATTCATAATTTTTACATTTATGAGTTTTGTGAAAAATACCTATGCCATAGTTATGGCAATTTATCTAAGAAGTAGATTTCACTGTTACGAATTTTTAACTTTTATAATTACGTTATATTTAAGAAAAAAACACTAAATATCCCATCTCATCGGAACACTGCCTGAGATGGCATAGTATGCCATCTCACCCTCATCAATAGGAAGGTATATTAATAAAACTGTATTTTTATAAAAGAAATTCAAGTAAAGTTAAACAAGATTTTAATGAACGAAAATTAAAATATAGGAACGAAAAACAAGGATTATTTGCATAATTCCCGTATGTACTGTTTGATACCATCCCAACATCTGCGCATTCGCAAAGGGCCCAATTTTGACACGAAATACAAGGAATCCATTTCTCTCTAGATTGCGAGAACAGCTCATTGCATGATATGCAGGCTGTCTCATCTTCATCAGCTTCAGCCTTCAATTCGCCCTGCGCCATGCATGAACTTGTTTTTTTGCAAGAGACGCTACTGAACGGGGATTTTCTTTTAATCGTCTGAAGATGGAATTGCTCTTTACTAAAATGTTATATAATGCCAAATTTGACTTTACCTTTTTTGCATCTTTTTGTAGTTGAGATGTAGCATTTTCAGGGAATTTAAGCTTCAACAATTCAATTTCCGGCGTCGTATCTAATATTCCATACTTTTTCTTCTCTTTTTCTCATTCAGAGTTGCCTTTGGTATTGGTAAAATATCGAACGGAGTTATGATTAAAATCTGGATAATAGTTCGCCTAGTTTTTGTTGAACCGTTTTCCTCAACCCGATTTGTTTTGAAGAGATCGAATATTAGACGGTCCAGCTTCTTCATGATCGTTCTGTTTATGTGAATACTTTTCCTTGTCTTGTAGGATTTTCGATATTAGGCAAAACTTCGTGGTTGGTTGTATCCGCTGCAATATACATCCAGTCAGGAAAAATATTGGGTTTTCTGCAATTAAAATGGTTGCAGCCTTTTGATATGCAGCTTTGAAGATTTCGCTAACTTGATAATTCTTTTTTTTATACTTTGATTACACGAGAAAGAAACCTATAATGTTAGACGAACATCGTGTGAGCCAGAAGTGGAATATAGGGAGAGGAGATAGGCATTCACTATTTTCTTGAAGGTTTGGAAGTTATAGGTATAGGGAAAGACCTCACTAGAGTGAAAGTCTGGTAGAAAGAAGTTCGACAGGTCTCCAGTTTGACAGTGAAGTGGTGACTAGTGAGCTTGTCTAGTCCGCCTATCTGAAATCTCTCGTGGTGACACAACATACCAAATTTCCGATGAACACTGACCATGAAAATATGTATAAAAAATGGAGAGATCTCCCACCTTTCTACGATGTTCTAAGAGGTCAATGAACTGGTAAGTGTGACATCATCAAATAGCTCTCTTCTGGATAGAATCCAAGAGCTTTAGGTTACGTTTGGGAGCCGAAATCCAAAAATGTGAACAAGTACTCCAGGACAGGTCGAATCTGTGCTTTTGCTATGTAACTTATGAGGAGCTGTTGGGATGTAAAGTTGCTCTTGATACGGAATAGAAAACCTAGATTTTGTGAAGCGGTTTTCGCAATGAACTTCACATAATCGTCCCATGAGAGGGTGCTGTTGGTGGTGATCCCGACCATTGTTATAGAAGATTTCATAGGAATAGTTGTACCTAAAATCACCATATTAGGGATTCTGGGATACGCCTCCCTGGAGAAGACGCAAGCTTGACTTTTGGTTGCGGATTATGGTAATTGTTCTTTGAAAAGCTGATACTACATTTGTTACTCCTAAAGGAATGCGTTTGAATTGGTATCAAAAGCTTCAAAAGCAGTGTGCAACTCATCTTTGATTTTTTATAGTAAATTGATGATAAGCACTTTTTGAATCTACCGTACTTAATTAATAGTTCAAGAATAATCTATGATCATTATTTTCTTATGATTTTCAGATGAAGTTACTATAACTTGTGCATGCCATGGCGAAATACTAGATTCTTTATCGTCTGCTAATAATCTTTGAATTTCATCTTCTATAAACTTATGATCACTTTCCGTTTGCTTTCGAGCTATTGGATGACAATCTGGAGGTAAGTTTCCAATAAAGAAACTGGATCAACATCAGCAATTTCTAAAATACAAATATTTATCGGTGGTTTCGAGTCTCCGAGAGAAAAATCTATACTTGAATGTGTTTTGATTATATCATGTCCAACAAACACATCGGAACATATATTCTGAACAAGACACAAGCGAATATTGTATATGTATCTCCGCGAATAGAAAGATTTACATTACATGGCCCTAAAATATTCAAACTTTTGTAATAAAAGTAATTGATACTTTTTTCGTGATGGATAAATTTGCAAACTCAACTTTCTCGCAGACTTATCATTAATGAAAATGCAAGAACTTCCTGTATCAATTATTCCTTGGAAGTTTCACTTATTAACTATTATAGTCTGTAACGTTTTGGACGTTACTAAAGTTTTAATGAATGATCAGATATTATTGCGATATTTAATCACAGAAAGAGGCAAAATCCGACCTCTGTAATTTAATAGCGCTTTCTAAGTATGTCAATAGTCAATAATGACTATTGATAAGAATCAACATTAATTTAATTGGTTATTAGGTAGATAGAATTTTTGATGTTAGTTTATTGAATTAAGTTTCTTTGTAAATCAGGATAATTATTGTTGTCAATTCCCTAAGGGAATAAAATCATATTGTTAAGTTGAAACTTGTCTTTATTTTTTCTGATAGGATCATCAACATTCATCCACATCGTAAAAGGCGTTATTCAAACAAGGAACGAAGGATACGTTTCAGTATGAGCCCTGAGGTTGATTATTACCCTGAGCTAGTTGGGGTCATTAAAGACACAAAAGGTTTCTTCAAAATCTTACAAGTCAACGCCTTAGTAAGATTGGAGGTTGAAGAAGCCGCATAATTAGTTGCAATAACAATAGAAGCAGTTCTTTTCTCATAAGTTTTAGATCTAAGAACTGAAAGAGAGAATGTTGTTTTCTATTACATGAATTACAGTAAACATTTCCAGCTGGATATTTGGTACGAATATGATAATAAGAACCACAAAAATAGCATTTCTTTCTTGTTGCTGCTGAACATTGTCTTTCAACAAATCCCATAAGGTTATCAGAAACAGGATCCACAGAAGCGATATTAAGACTATGATGCTGAACGTAAGATTGAGCTTGTTGCTGAGCTATTTCTAGCGATCTAGTTTCCTCATATGCTTCAATCAAGGATTCAAGAAGTCCTTACCTGAAATGAGAAGCTGATACTCCACGTAAAAATGTATCTCTGACATAATCATCTCTATACCTATTTGTAGTCACAGCTTTAAAATTAAAATCATTTGTAAGTATTGATCAACAGATTCTTGTGGCTGTTGAGAACAAGTAACCAGTTTATGCTGACTATAAAATTTCATTTTTAGATTTCACATATAAATTTATCAAAATAGTAATAGCCTCTTCGAATGATGTCGAAGTACATATGTATTAATACACTTTAGCTGTTATATAATTGAAGACAATTTTCGACTTATCAAAATCACTTTTTTCCGTCACAAAATTTATGAATCTTCGATACCAATGTTCTCATTCCACAGTTGCTGCTGAAGAGTCAGGATCAGTATCAAATCTGTCTGGGGACAAGAAGGCGTCATTCTACGATTATATTGAGTTTAATAAATCGTGATGATATATAAATTCTCGGGAAATAGGTCACATTAACACTTATGCTTTATATTTTCTTGTCTTTACGTACGTTTCGGTCTCACGACCATCATCAGAAGACTTATTATGTCTAAAACTTGATTACTTAAAACTAATTGTATTACACAAAGCGTCCTTATCGCACCAATTTCAATTAAAATGCCCACGTCGCCGAAACGAACAGAAACACGAATAAACGGAATTGTAAACCGCAATGTATAATTATCAAAAATCCACTGCTAAGCAGAATTTTAATAAATGCGTGCTCATGTCAACACAGTAAGTGATTGACTAGAGACGAGAGGACGAGACAAATAAATTAAAGTATTCACTTTCAAACCAGATGTTAGATTTACGAGCTAATAGAAGAAGGTTTGTCAGTTATGGAATTATACTAGACATTCTACCTAATACACTTTTAACATTATAAAAAGGCATGTATCATCTAACATCTGGTTTGAAAGTGAATACTTAAATTTATTTGTCTCGTCCTCTCGTCTCTAGTCGATCACTAACTGTGTTGACATGAGCACGCATTTATTGAAAATTCTGCTTAGCATTGGATTTTTGATGATTATAGCATTAAGTTTTACAATTTCGTTCATTCGTGTTTCTGTTCGTTTCGGCGACGTGGGCATTTTAATTGAAATTGGTGCTATAAAGACGCTTTGTGTAATACAAATAGTTTTAAGTAATCAAGTTTTAGACATAATAAGTCTTCTGATAATGGTCGTGAGACCGGAACGTACGTAAAGGCAAGAAAATATAAAGCATAAGTGTTAATGTGACCTATTTCCCGAGAATTTATATATAATTCATACCTGGGTCAAGAATCTTAATTATAAATTGTAATGAAATAAGAGTACCACTAACAAGGTATTAATAAATTCAATTACACGTCAGTATTGAAGTATAATGACAATGACAAATATTCAAACTGAACAATACAACAAAATTAATACATATTTTTACTACAGATCCTCAGTATATTTGATAATCATAATAGGGTATGTCAGAAGTTTAAGAGATTCTGGTAATTTTTTGAAAAAATGTTCAAAAAAATGAAAACGAAGCGTAAAATAGAAGGGAATTCTGCAATGTTTTCCTAGAATTCAATAGTTTTATATGCAGTGTGTCGCAGTTAAGAAGAAGACACCCCCATATTTTCGTTATTTGAAAGAAAACGATAAGATCTCTGCCCTAAAATTTAGTGTGAGTGGAATGGTGTATTTGTTTCTGTTACGCGTAGGGTAGTTGTAGCTGGGTTTGTTTAGTTTATTCTTTTCTTTATATTAATTCAGGACAAGTATTTTGTAGAATAACTGTCATTTTGTAGAATAACTGTCTCAAGTCGTGATTCTTCATATAGTTCGTTAATGTCATAGCGGGAAGATGTGTATATTATTGATTAAAAAATTTTTCCTTCAATTACTTCTAGTGAACACAGGTAAGTTTTGATACCCCACCCCATCCTATTATGCAATATAATAAGTGACTTTGTACTAGACTATAATACATTATTTTTTTCTACTTCAGGTTCAGTCTACCTTTGAGTTGGCTGTACTTATAAAGGATGCTGCTCAGTTTTTTTACAATGAAATTTATATGGCAGCCTCGCCTCAAGTACTAATCTATGACGACTCCTAAATATTCAATAATATGTGTTGTTGAGGATATTTCTAATGCACGTCCTATTTTAAAGGACCGAAGATGTGGCAAGGAAAATTTGTAGTTGCAGAATGGTACAAATAGGTTCTCAGCCTATTCTTCGACATCTAGCCACGTTTCCCCTGAATATAACACTGCAGTGTCGTCAGCAAAGCTAGTTATTTTGCCAGCGGCTCCTGCTGTGAATAATTCGTATATACAGAAGAGAATTTGGCCTATAGTACGGTTCCTTGCGGCACTCCACATTTGATTGTTTTATATTTTTAATTCTAACAATTTGTTGGCGATTTTCTAGGTATGATTGGGATAGTTTGAATAAGTTTCCTCTAATTCCTATGTTTTTGAAGGTTTTCAATAGAATTGAGTGGTTTACGATATCAAAAGCTTTTGATAAATCAATGAAGACTCCTATTGATGGTTTATTGTTCTCCAGGTTTCTATACATGAGGTCTGTTAGTAGCATTAAAGCATTCTGAGTTGACTTTCCTTCTTGAAAGCCATATTCAGATAAAATTTTATATTTTTTAGGAAAAGAGTTCAGTCTAACTTTAGTCAACTTTTCCAGAATTTTGCTTATGTTTGTTATCAGGGACAGGGATATTGGTCTATAATCTTTTAAATAAATTCATAGATCTAAAAGTTGGTAACATTTAATTTGTAAGCTATTTTCAGAATTCCTTCATATTTAATAATTTTAATAATCTTTGTATGTTTTGAAAATAAACTTATCAAGTTCGAAATTGCGATATCCAATAAATTCAGTGATAGTTAACGAAGTACTAAATATTAATTTTATTTAGGTACTGCATTCCTTGGGTTCAAAAATCCAATTAAAAAAATTGATAGTTTTCCGCATCCTTTAATATAAGGAAGTAAAATCGAATGACACGGAATGTTTTGTTTACTTTTCTACATATGGAGATAATATCATTTACGACTAAATAATGTTACTCATCTGTATCCCAATTTGTATATATTATTTTTATTATTGTCACGAACCGATCTTAATGAAACACTGGCGGAGATAAGATGTAAAGACGTCATAGTATTGAAAGTAGGAACCAAAATCTAACAATATTACAATAATCGCAAAAACATTGTATCTATTTAATAAATGTTGCAATAATCGATACGAATTGATAATATGTTGTTAATATCGTATTTACTGAAACATCAAATAAAAGTTTTTTTATATAAGTTTTATCTGTGGAGTAATTTCACTACATTCAGTTAGATTACTGTTTCCAAGTGGATCGTTATAGTACAATCCATGATGTAAGAATATCCTTCTCATCTTTAATTATACTTTTAGGTCAATAAAAATTAAATAAATCGATGGTAATTTATCATTATGATTAAATGAAAGAACAATTACTTTATTACCACTTTCAATAATAACATGAAAACGCTACTATGGTTTCAGGACCGAAGTGCCATTATATAGTAACGTTGTCATATTATTATTAAAAGTGGTATAAAAACAAAATAATTGTTCTTTTATTTGATCAGTAACAATTGTTGATGGGTCTAAATTAGATTTTATTTAGTTTAGTTCTTTTTTTTCTCTACAAGCGCAACCTTTCAATGATCTGGATTGACTACCGCAAGGCATTTGATTCAAAATGACATGAGCTATCATTATACTTCCTCCAATGCTTTGCGGTACCAACCCCACAGATGCATAAAACCTCTGATGCCACTCTGGAAATTTTCGTTATGCCATCAGGCACATCTGGCACACGACGAGTCTTGTCAGAATTGGTAACATTCAAGACGGGTGTTTTCCAAGGTGCCTCCTTGAGCCCCCTCTTGTTCAACATCTCACTGTTGCCGCTCTCCATAGCGTTATGTCCTCAAATTTAAAAATGTTTCATCGAAACATAATAAATTCAGATGTCTGAGAAAGCGATTATTGCTTACAAAACCGATATACTGTTAACTAAACTCTAATGAGTTTAGATTGCCTACGTTGTGGAGACAATTGTTAACTAAACTCTAATGAGTTTATTTAATCTTAGTGATTATATTTGAATTCTAATTTATTCCGGCTAGCTTTTTATTGATTTTAATTTTTAATTTGATTTGATTGTCTAATTTGCTTGAATTGATATTATTATTATATTATATGGAATTGAATAAAACCTTATTTAAAATGTTAAAAACATTTATATTTAAATTTGTTTATGACCCTGTATTATATTAGGTTTACAGTTATACAAGTTAATTTTATGTTTCTAAAGTTTCTATGTTGACAATAGATCTTTATACTTTAAAATTCTCCATATTTCAATTATAACCTCAAACTACTTAAATTTAATACATGTTTGCAATAACAATCTTACATTTAGATACAACGATACAATGATGAAATTGTAAATAGACTTACTTTTATATATATCCTATAATATTAGAACGAATGTTGGTAATGTTCCGTAGATTTTGATATCTTCTTATTTATTTGGTTATGCACTTCAAAACATACTCTGCTTTTACACATTCACTGATAACACGTTGATTTTTCTTTATTATTCAGGAGCTTGTTGATAATTTGTTGTTAATTATTTTATTCTTTTTAAGATATAAAACTTTGTTTATAACAAACTGGAACTGCTATCGAAGATTGAATACTCTCCGATGCCACTTAAATAACTTTGGTTATGTTAACCTTTAACGTTGAGATGAAGACTCATGAACACTATTTGTTTCGTAGGAATTACTAATTGGCTTAGGTTATATAAACTTTTCGAAGCTACAGAGACTGTTTCAGTTCTCCGATGTTACTACAAACTTAGGTTATGGAAATTAAATTGAGCTGCAGGAGACACATTCAGTGCTCAGATGTAAATGCAAACTAACTAGCTTTCCAATTCCTTTCATTTTTCCTTTTATAGGGTCCACAAAAGGACGCTAGTTCAATCATTCTCAGCCAATCAGGTACTTCTTCTTAATATCTAGGAAGCTATTCCCATTGTTGAATCTGACAGCTCTTTCTTATTGTTGAGCTTTGAAATATCTGATTGTTGTATCGACCAATGAGAATTGAGTATTTTTAAAATTTTGATATATTGAAGATTTCCAAATTAATTAAAGTTATTGTGCATTCTGCTATTTAAATTCATATTACCAACATTTTTCCCATATTTTGATATATGATACCCTATGATCAGGTTCCTATTAACTTGATAATTCTGATTATTATGTCTATTTTGACATTTGTCATTGCTTAAATCTAATACATAATTTAAAATATACATAACATCTATATAACTTTGTAGAACTGAAATTTCTTAATACTATCTTCAATCTATAACTTATTTTACTATTTTGTGCTATCTTCTGATAGTCTTTGAATCATTTTAATTATGATTTTCCTCTTTCGTATCACTACGTTTATCCACTTTCACTGTTTCATCTTCACACTTCCTATTCTATTTTACATTTTGGTTTCTGTTATTATATAATGTTTAATATCTTATACTACTTATTATTTAACTTTAAATAATGTTTTTAATTCCATATTATATATACTTTCTAAACTTTCTATTTTTAATGTTTCAGTAAGTTCAAATTCTACCATTTTATTCTATATAGGAAATGAAATCATAACAATACATTGTTTATAGCCCAAAGTATTTCTCTCCTTATGGTCAAGGGTTGGTCCAGACACACATGCGGACAAATTCACACCTTAGCCGTTCTACCCAAGCAACCTTTTCTTTTGGTAATTCACGTTGTCTGCACCTTTTTCAGGCCAATTTAGTATTTCTGCGTGATTTCGTGTAATATACGTGGTGTCCACTACCATTACCCAAACCATCAATGAACCTAGAGAATCGAAATTTGAAAACATTTCAAAGCTCTTGCGCTTCAATGCGGCAGATACGCCTACAGATGTTCACGATAAGTTCGTTCTGAAGGAGGTCTAATGACTAAAGTCCATACAGCGATGATGTATAACCACCACTTCTGGTTGCAATTAGCTATTTTGATAGGCAATATTTGATCAGTAATGATGATAATAATGATAATTGTGCTAAGACAAACAGCCTATCTCAAAATTATTTATTCTAAATTTAGACCCATCAACCAGAATTGTTATTGATCTAAAAGGATAATTAAAGATGATAAGGCTACTCTTACATCATGGATTGTACTATAATTATCCTCTTGGAAAGAGTGATCTAACGGAATGTTGTGAAATTAGTCCACAGATAAAATGTTCAAGAAGCCGGTCTATATTATATACTTACATCAAACATTCTTCTTTAAAGGTACCTATATACATTATGTGTACTGTGCGTATATTATGGATGTACGCATACATATAAAGGATAAGTAATGGTTTTTGGCGTGATAGAACTCATTTTCGAGGCAGCTCTGGCACTAGTTATCATGTGTCCAAATTATGAGGTTATTTTTATAAAGTAATGTTTATACCATTTCATCATTCGAAGATTAACATCATAGCAACAACTGCAAATATTGCAAATTTATTATGAAACTTAGGTACATGTCGCTGCTACTGTTTTGCGATCGACGTTATGAATCAATCTCGAACTTCGTTTAAACTACTCTATGTAGCTCACCCTGTAAGAAAAAAAGAGTGCGTACTGAAGAAATTATCGCCCCAGTTGAGAGCAAAGTATCAAAGAAGATCCAAACGCCGATTCGGTACAGGGCGCCACAATTAGATCTCTGTGTTTCCTCTTTATGGAAAACAGGTTTACACCTTATGAAATCCAGCTGAAGAAAAGGGAAGAATTTATAGCGCGACGACCCTGGGGTTCTATCTGAAATAAGTAAAAGGTACGTCCTAGCAACGTCGACAGTCGGTCGGTCGATTACGCCATTACCGGGATTCGAGAACCTGCAGT
Organism: Endomychus coccineus; assembly: GCA_958510875.1. Lineage (NCBI taxonomy): Eukaryota > Metazoa > Arthropoda > Insecta > Coleoptera > Endomychidae > Endomychus > Endomychus coccineus. The sequence continues at coordinate 97,478,468 of OY294070.1, forward strand.
CTGTCAAAACGAGCAGGTGGCTATACACTGTGAGGTTTTGGAGTTAGTGGCCACTATAAGGTTTAGAAGTGACCTTTTGTGCTTAATGATCCCAACTAGCTCACTAGGATATTTTACACTCAGGGCTCATAGTGATAAGTGTCCTTAGATTCTTGAGCGCCAACTGCTTTAGCCAAAAAAGGTAAGATAAAATCCTAAATCAAGAATTTCTGGCACTACGAGGTGAATAAATATTGATGATTATATCAGAGAAATAAAGATAAGTTTCAACTTAACAATTCAGTTTTAATCCTCTAAGGAATTATTTTTTGAACAAGATAAGTTTGATTAATAATAGACTTATTTTAGAAATTAACAAATTTCTGAAAAATTGAAAGTGAAACAAGCTAGAATTCTCAATCGTTTGGTTAATTGAATTGAAATCATTAATTTTATAAGGAATATAATTTTTGAATCAAGGTTGGAATATATGAAATTAGATTGAAAACAAATTTAGTTAGAGAACATAAACAATTGATTATGAAAATTTGGTTATTCCAACTAAGAAAGATGTTACCGCCTTTTAAACTTGGATGAGTTTGGAAGAGGTGCTCTGCCAGGAATTTCCCTCTACAACACGACTACGACACGGAAAAAGGATGGAGACATTTCGATCGTTCAAACCCTGTAATGCAGACAATGCTACACCTTGACCACATGTTCGAGGGATGAATAACTGAATTAGCAGAAATAATTAATATAATTCCAGAACTTATTAGGCTATCTTCCCAAATTGTATATACAAAATTATTGAAAGTATTGAAATATTAAAATCTGAAAGAGAATATCTGAATACTAAGCTATGACAATTTTTAGTACAAAGTATATAAAATAAAGGTCTTAAAAAATATGAGTGAGTTAATTTGAAATTTGTAAGAAAACAATTAGAAAATAATAAGTACAGTAAGCTAAATTCTGCTCGTAGATTGTAAATGGATAATCTATCCAAGCAATAACATATGATTTACTCGGAGATCTCATAAAGCAGTAAATGAGAATATCGGCTTCATTTAAATTCACCCAGATCAATAATTATTCCGTTATCACAACAAGACCAGCCTAAAAAGACATATCCTTTACAAATTAATATGAGGAAAGTCAAAGAAAGGAGATACGGAATACCATGCAACCACACGTATAAATGCTAGGTTAAACAAACCTTAGAGAACGGCATAGACCATTCTGACTACTAACTTGACAAATTAGATTCTGAAAAGATAAGAGAAAAAATATAGCAAATGATTATTTAATTTAGATTCGAGCAAGCAAAAGTGATCTGGTGTGAACATGTGGATGAGTCGATTCTTATTTTATTGCGAAATATCTCCGATCAGAAAACATATACATCTAGAACTAGGTTTAGACACTATTAGACATCAAATTACGTGTTTCCTGTCGACAATAATCTTTCAATAAGGCCAATTAATATCAGAAAAGAAGAACTATTTGAATACAACTCACCAGCGTGCCGTTCGTTACCCAGATCATCGGTTTCAATTTCCATTTTCTCGTCAACCCTCTCATCGCGTGTCGGCGACCTGACATGAGTTTTCGCGCAATAATTATAATCGATTATCTATTAAAAGGTAGATGTCAGCCATAGTCTCATTCCAAGCTTAATCATCTAGAATTCCGAGCGGAAACTGTTATTGAGATTATTTGAACAATTATTAGACAAAGCAACGTATAACGTTACAACGTATCTGAAAAAGGTAGAAGTTCTAGCGCAACTATGCTGTGGCTCTGTCTGAAGTAAGCGCAGAATACATACCGGGAACGTCAACAGACGGGCAGTTGGTAACGACATTACCGTGATTCGAGGACCTGGAGTCTGTCGAAACGGGAGGGCGGATATACGAATCTGAAAGGGGCATAATTTAAAGCGCAACTTTCCTGGTGTTCTATCTGAAGTAAGTGAAGGATACATCTCGGCAACGTCAACAGACGGTAGGTTAGTTACGCCATTACCAAGATTCGAGAACCTGCAGTCTGTCAAAACGGGTAGGCGGCTATACGGATCTTGAAAATGTAGAATTTATAGCGCAACTACTCTGAGGTTCTGCCTGAAGTAAGTGAAATGTACACCCCGGAAACGTCAACAAACGGTCGGTTGGTCACGATATTACCTTGATTCGAGAACCTACAGCCTGTAAAACGGGAGGGCGGATATACGAATGTGAAAAGAACCGAATTTATAGCGCAACTCCTGGGGTTCTGTGTGAAGTAAGTGAAGGGTAAGTCCCGGCAACATCAATATACGGGAGGTTCGTTACGTTATTACCGTGATCCGAAACGGACAGGCGAACGTACGGATCTAGAAAGGAAAACATTTCTAGCGCGACGACCCTGGGGTTCTGTCTGAGATAAGAGAAGGGTACCTTCTAGCAACGTGAGCAGGCGATCGGCTCGTCACACCATTACCGTAATTCGAGAACCTGGAGTCTTTCAAAACGGGCAGGTGGCTATACGGATCTGAAAATTGTAGAATTTCTTGCGCAACTACCGTGGGGTTCTGTCTGAAGTTAGTGAAGGGTGAATTCTGCAAATGTCAACAGAAGGTTAGTCGATTTGAGATCCTGCAGTCTGTCGAAACGGGCGGACTCATATACGGATCTGAAAAGGACAAAATTTCTAGCGCGAGGACCCTGGGGTTCTGTCTAAAGTAAGTGAAGGGTACGTCCTGGCAATGCTATCAAACGGTTGGCTGGTTACGCTAACGCGTTTCGAGAACCAGCAGCTTGTCAAAACGGGCAGGCGGATATACGGATTTGAACAGGGCAGAATCTATAGCGCAACTATCCTGGAGTTCTGTGTGAAGTAAGTGAAGGGTACGTCCCGGCAACGTCAACAGACGGGAAGTTCGTTACGTTATTACCGTGATCCGAGAGTCTGTGGAAACGAACGGGCGAACATACGGATCTGAAAAGGAAAAAATTTCTAGCGCGACGACTCTGGAGTTCTGTCTGAGATAAGAGAAGGGTACCTTCTGGAAACGTCAACCTGTCGAAACAGGCGGGCGTATATACGGATCTCAAAGGACAAAATTTCTAGCGCGACGACCCTGGGGTTATGTCTGAAGTAAGTGGAGGGTACGTCCTAGCACCGTCAACAGACGGTCTCAGCTGGTGAGGTCATTAACGCGTTTTTGGAACCTGCAGCTTGTCAAAACATGTGGGCGGATATACGGACCTGAAAAGGGCAGAATTTATAGCGCAACTACCCTGGGGTTCCGACTGAAGTAAGTGAAGGGTACATCTAGGCAACGTCAACAGACGGTAGGTGGGTTACGCCATTACCGTGATTCAAGTCATGCAAAACGGGTGGGCGGGGATATGAGGACATGTATAAAAGGGCAGCATTTCTTTTTTGTGCGACCACCCTGGGTTTCTGTCTGACGTAGGTGAAAGGTACGACCCGACAACGTCTACAGCCTACTGATTTTCACCTCATTACATTAATTAATACTATCTACAGTAGATGATATGAAGAATTCAAACTGTTTCGGAGCAAGGAAGTCGTACTGACACCCACTGGTCGTTGTCCCGGATATTACTAATCTCTACGTTATAACATTATAACATAGAATATGTTTTTACGGAGAACCTAATTGATGGAGAGCGTTACGCGAGGACCGTTACGTGAATTTGTAACAGGTCTGATTGGTCGAGACCAATAGTCTCTTCCTTCTCTTATACCAGCGCCGAGCATAGAGATCATATATTAAATAGAGGAGTGAAGCGGGCCGTAATGCCACGCAGGATTCAAATGAAATTTTCTCTATTAGCGGTCCCCACTCTTCTCGCTTTTATATAAGAGCACGCCGTCATCAATGTAAGCGGTTGTAGGAGTGTGAGGGGAAGTACCGCTAAGAAATTTGAACATGTCACGCACCGCTTATATACCTTAAACACAGGCTTTACCCTTCTATCTAATATATGATCTCTATGGCACCGAGCGAGCGCGGAAACAACCGAGCATAGAGGAATGTATACGTGACAGTGACCACATTATTAAGACAGTCTACTGAGGACGCGGACTTTGTTCAGAATTATCAATTAATTCTTTTTCATTTGTTGGGAAGAAAGAACATCAAACATGTTCTATGTTATTCGTTTTTATCTAATAAAAACTGTACATTTTTCTCTTTCCACGGGAAAACTTGTAGAACCGGCCGATAATTAGTTGATAAAACCGAATGTGATTGATTCCCCTTTTCGATTTATTTGTTCACTGTTTACTTACCTTGCTGGTGTTTCACCCGGCCGATGCTTCTTACCTCCCCCCACACCGTACAATTACCCGTTTTGCACGATTTTCCAATTTGTACCTTTCAATTAAAATCTAAGGTTGATACCTGGCTTAGTAGAAACTTAGAACGCTTCAAGTTTTTCCTCGCTCACCACTCGTTGGTGTTTCCGTTATTGTAACTTAACATAATAAATGTTGAGATACCTTACTTATATATTAGATCTGTGTATCATCCCCATTGAGAAATAACCCAGAATACTAAAATCTACAGCTTAGTAGCCACTTCGAGCCAACTCGAGAACTTTGACCTCTGGAATACATTTCTTCACTGAAATTGCCCTGGCATAGGCTTTTCAACCCAGCTAGAGGAGGCTGTTGCCACAGAGAACTTCAGGGATTAAATCTTGCTTATAAATCTGGCGACCGAAAAGAGAACGTTACAATACAGTAGGTATGGAGAAATTTAGATTAATAATTGACCATGTTTTTCGAATTTTGCAACTAGCAAATCAAAATCACTAATTTGTTATTCACAGATGAACAATATTTGTATTCCTTTGGAAAGAGTAGAATACAAATTTGAAAAATAAAATAAGCAAATATGACACAATTTAATTTTCATATCTCAACGTACCTTTCTTACAACTTATTACTAGTGGAAATAGTGTACTTTATTCACTCACATTTTAGATCTGGAATGAGTGAAGATGGTGAGTAGGCAGAAATAAAATCGTTGGCGAGTTTGATGTTTCATTTTCTTCAGATTCCTGAAAAATACACCAGACATAGGCAAGAAGTAAGTATATAAGACCTATCAATAGTAATTTAGGCTACAAGGACGGAAAATTACTTATTGTAGTATAAGTTTAGTTGGTGAGAATTTATTTCAACATTGATCCGAAGCCACGGAAATACGATCCGAAACTCGTAGCCTACGAAGTAAACCTGGTGGCAACCTTCTTCAGCACCGCTCACAAGAAACTCATACCTGTTTTAGTATGTTCAAATTGATGGAGGAAAATTTACTTAAATAAAGTTGTGTTAGTAATCCTCTGTTTATTTTGGTTTTGAGTTTCATGAACCAAAATAAACTGAGAATTACTAACACAACATTAGTTAGGTAAATTTTCCTCCATCATTTTGAACATACTAAAACAGATATGAGTTTCTTGTGAGCGGTGCTGGAGAGGGTTGCCACCAGATGATAACCTACGATACTGGAAGTAGTCCTGAATTCTGAAGATTTCTTTTTACATATCGTTTGATTTGGTGTACAGTGCAGGATCCACTAAAAATAACCTTTCCCCCTTTTATAAATAAACAATAAATTAATAAACAATCAATTAATTAAGTCAAAATGCATTTATTCCGGTTGTAAATACCTTCTAAGAGTATTTTTGGGTCACTGGTTAAGAATTTCGGTTGAAAAATTACACCCTCTTATTCGTTAATAAGCAATATATTCATCATCAGCAAAATTTGAAAAAATGCAAAATACGTTTTTCAGCCTCGAAATGTCATCTTGGAGGTTTTTGAGGTCGCTGTTACGAATCAGAGGTCAACAAATATTAATTTTTGATTAGAAATAGTTAATATAAACAAAAGCTCCAGAATATCATCTCGAAGTCGCTGATTACGAATTCAAAGTAAAAATAGCAATGACCCTTTTATTTGTTAATTAGCAATAAGTTAATAAACAAAATTAGCAGCAATAAACTACAAGTTCATTTCTTTGGCTTCAAAATATCTTCTCGGGGGTTTCAAGACCGCTGATTATGAATCCACGGTCCAAAACTATTTACGAACCATTTATTCTATTAGAAATAGTTTCTTAATGAAAAGGAAATTTTTTAGCACAATTATTGTGACAAGAAATCTATTTTTATGTTGACTTCACACGCCATTACTAATAGTTGTCACATTTTCATACGGAGAGACCATTTGAAGTAAAAAAAAGTGGAGGCTTTAGTTTTGGGTTAGTACTTCATTATATATAAATTCTCCAAAACTAGGTCACACGTTTCGGTCTCACGACCATCAGAAGACGTATCATTGTCTGAAACGGGAATTTTGAAACTAATTGTATCACCACAAGGCGTCCTTATCGCACTAATTTCAATTCAAAATGCTCACGTCGCCGAAACGAACAGAAACACAAGTAATCGGAATTATAACAATTTGAAAGTTTTTCAAATGAATATCAGAAGCAATAGTAAAAACATAGATTCACTGAATCTTTTACTAGGAACAATAACACACGATTTTGACATTATAGTCCTAACGAATACTTGGCAGATACAACAAAAATTCTTTTATCGAGTAGAATGCATGATCAAGAAAGAATTTTTTTAATGTGAGCTTAGAAAAATTGAGTGAGCACTCTTTTAGCTTCTTGGGTAGCTTGGTGATAAATATTTTACTGTAAGAGTTAGCAGAACAGCGACTCGAATTTAATCAAGTCAATAGTAGTCAATATGAATATTATGGCAGCATCTAGTGTTATAATTATGCAGATTATTGTCAAAAACATGTGTATCAGACGACATACCCATTAGTATGCAATTACAAATATATAGTCACGGAAAAGTCATAATTTTGAAATCAATAAAACTGTTTCTAACGCCATCCATAAAACGTTTCTTTGTTAAGATTCTCAACACTTTTCTTTGAAGACGAAAAATTCTATCCGAATGAGGTGAATTACCCCAACCTGTCAGGGCATATGAAATATGCGACTGAATAAGGGAGAAGTATGCCATGCGCATCGCCTCCTCAGGCAAGTAGCTCACTAAATTTCTTATCAAGAAAATATTTTTTGACATTTTGTTAGCTACAGTATCAACATGACATTCTCAACTAAGGACTGGTTCCCGCGCCAATTTTGAATATGAAGATTATAAAATACGTTGCAGTGTAGTCCCAGGTGCACCGTAGCATTTTTCAGACATCGAATTTGTGTTCAGCGACCCGAAAAAACCCCCAAGTAACGAAGTTAAAAACAATTCGTGCATTCTTAAGATTAATTCTCGAAGATGAGGTAGGCGACCCGGGTGTCATGCGCACCAGGTGCACCGTAGCATTTTTTGGACATCGAATTCGTGTTCAGCGACCCCAAAAACCCCCGAGAAGAGGAATTGGGCTGATTTTACTGATTATTGTTCTAGTTTTCACAAATTGAAAAAATACCTTATGCAAAATGTATCTTTTACATGCATTTTTGAATTATTGCAGCAATGCAAGTGAGCCACACCCCCAAACTGTTACTAGTAGACTTTTTTTAGACATAATTCCACGTTGATTAACGCCTCTTTCATTAAATTCCGTTGACTGGAATTTTTTTCGAGATTTTTTTCTATATTTCCTCGACTAGATAGAGCATCATCGCAACACCAGATATAAGAATAGCAAAAATTATTTCATAATTAAGCACGAAGAAGATATGCACTAAAGCAAATGGCACAACATATTCCATTCAAAAGAGAATTAAAAAATTATATCAAACAAACACCCCAAGAATTGACATCCACCGACTCGTAGAAAACATTTCATAGAGACTCAATATTACTCATCTATCCATTCTATCCATTCATTCAATCATACATTGGTTGATTTTCAACCATTTTGTTAGTTATATATTTGTTATACTTATTTTTATATTCATTGTATACTTATTCACTTAGTGATATATGAGGTACTATGTTATCTTTATTAAGCTCAGATTTATTGCACCTCCTCAAATTCATTCCCTACGCATATGCTTGATCTTCTGTGGGGTTATCCATTTATTCCCCTCCCCAATCTTTCTTTGTATTTTATACAATGTTCAATGATGTACATCATATATTTTTATTATTATTATATTGTTTGATAATAAATGGGGACGTTTCCACCTTTTTTTTCGGTGGATTCTGCATTGTGCAGCAAACCATGCAAAAAGGCGTTTTTGGAATGTAACTGGAAAATCAAAAGTTGAGTACGTTTATTACTGTACTAAAGCGTTTGATCCTGATGATTTATCATAAGGGCATCTGTGGAATAGGAAGCAATGGGGTAACGGTGTGAACCCTGTTTCAGATTTTAATTTCATTGATAACCAATTTATTGTACAAGTAAAGCCGGATGAGTAAAGCTCTGACATCTTGATATAATAGCAGAAGTTCATTGTTGACATTGCAGAGAATTCTCTGTGTCTATAAATTTATGGAAGGTGTCGTTCGTCTGGAATTGATTATTTTCAGGCAGGATGTAGATCGATTCGGCATTGTGGGTGCAGATGCTGAAGCAGGTATGTCAATTATATTCCTTTTTCTGCCATCTTTCAATTGGTAATTATCGGTGGAAATCTGGTCAATGACTACCTTATAGTATGTTTAGTTTTGTTGTAATTACGATTGGTAAGATGTAAGAGTGCTGATTGACTAGATATTTCTCGCAATTTTTCTTATAAAGAACGACATACCTGTGGAGGGTCTCCCCGCAATTAACCTCACCTCATGTTCATAATCATTTTTCTGTTTTAATTTAACGTCATATTTTACTTAATTATCATTTTTATTATATTAAAAATTTCAATTATCGTTTAATCAGATATCAGAATTTTATTTACTCCTATATCTTTTCGGTTTGTGACTTAACGATTCCAACCTATAATTATGTTATGTGCTCCTCGTGGTCGAGGAAGTGAATACTTGTGAGCCAGAGATTACGGAATCTGGAAGAAAGTTGTTCGATGTGAATACGTAATTCTTGACTTCGGTCCCGTTCAATTCTCGTAACAAAATATCGATCGAGGCGGAATAATATTTTTGGTCTTATCCTTTTTACAACTTGAATGGTAAGGGACTGACTATCTGATTATGCAGTAATTCATGTAACAATTAACTCATCTTGCAATATCGTAATCGATTAGGAATAATGAAATTGTTATCGAGTCAACATGTAATTTAAATCTTATCTTTCCTTATCGAAATTTACTACTTCACTAGTGCCAGATATCACTGTGGTTGTAAGTTGTATATTTTTAATTGTTGTTCCTCTGAATTCAATATTATCTATTATCGTCATTATCAATGAAATTGTCTATCCAAATTTAAAGTATTTAATCTATTTCCGAATTTATTCAATGTTGTTGGTTATATATATTTGAATTATCCTATATCGTTATTAATGAAATCTATCTGAATTTGCAATTTTCTTTTGTTTGAATATCCAATTAACTGTATTTAAAATTAAACTAATTATTATGGAAATCCTATATAGGATTCTGGCACTTTTGCGAGATCAAGATAATTATCTTCAATTTCTTTCCATAATTTGTATTAATCCGCCGGATTATTATTTTTGGGTTTTTTGAATGATTCAATTTAATTCGAACTGAAGTCTTATAAATTATTATATTTTGATAACTTCTAAGCCAGCAAGGAATCATGCTCAGCAAACGTAAGCACGGTACGAGATCAGTGGTACTTTTTTTCGCTGAGCCAGGAGAAGTCCACGTGGAGTTGAAAAGAACCGTCACTTATTGTTTCGCCTAGTCAGATCGTTTCAATAACGTATGGGCGGGGTCTGCCCCCGATATTCTAAATTGAACATATTTCCTAAGCTTCGCGCGTGGGGTGGCCCCAGCTTCAATGGTTTCATAAAAACTTTGAGAGAAAAAGAGAGTTCTTCACCACCTACTTGTTCGATAAGATATTTTTTTCTTACTCAGCTAGCCTTTCTCCTTAAGGGAAAACCCATTGTTGCATTAATTCAAGTCACATATTTCATTTAAATTTCACACTCAAAAATAATTAAAATACTTTTAATTTCCTTTTATTGTTGTTGAGATAATGTCTCTATAAAATGATAAAGTAATTTTTCAGTCAAGTCATGTAGAACCTTAATGCAGATTAATTTGTGTTACAAGAACATATTTTTCGAAATCAATTAATATCCTGTTTGTCAAGATTGTAACAAATTAAATTCAAGAAATGTATAGAGATTAAACTAATTCAACAATTTATGTTCATATAAGTCAACAAAGAAATCATTTAATTCAACCTACGTTAAATTTTGCTTGTAGTATTGAAAAAAGAAAGAAACCCAAAGCTATAGGTAGCTTGCGTAGGAGTAGTTTGGAGCATTGAATTAGCTCATAGTTAGAACTCAGTTGTGTAGCAAAATTGAACGCAGTATTTGTGCATCAAGGGTTATTTATTACTAGAGGTAATGGACTTGTTCGCGGCTTTCGCGTTTCGCGGAAAGTGTGAGTGCCTTTTTTGAAATCATTTTGTGACAATTCCATAACATCCATAATTTAATTCGACCTAGAACCAGAGCGCTTAAATTCTCTGTGCCTTATATCTACAAGGGATTCGAGAGGGAATTGTGATATTAGACCAACAGGTTAAGTGCATTTTGATTGGCAAAGAACAATTGTTATATTGACTTCAACTTCTGAAATGGCGATATAATATAATGTGATTATTTAACCTTCAGATCACGTTCCGCCCGCCATTGTTTATTTTGTTAATATATGTTTTTTCCAGCCATTCAGGCTAAGTAGTGATCAATTTCAATTCCGCTTATCGGAGATCACTTAGGGGATATGATTGAGTATATAACACGTCGATGAGGCATTAACACTACCTGAAATAATACCAAGCCGGCTGTTACAAGTTCGAGGCTCAGCGGTGATATAGGTTTTCAAACCTATTCACATGCCTGACAAAATTAAATCTGGAGTGATTTCAGATTTATAAGACATACTCTCGGCGCACTGTTACAATTTTTACGTATAAATTGTTGAAGGTGGATCCAACAGTGGGCAATGTTAATTGATTGTTTCAATGTATGCGTTATCCTTCTCTTTGTATTTGGGCCTTTTCTGTTCGTTTTATTTTTCTCACAGGGTTAAATGACTGTGACGATTCATTCCTTTTTCCTGCCCGTATGAACATAATAATCTGGCCGAGCCATATCATATGCGGTTCTTCACCTTCAAAAAATACAAAGGAGGGTAACATGTTGCTGAGTGAAATTGATTAAATTTTCACTGTCGACTGTTTTGTGTGCCTAGCAAAGTTACATTTCTCACTTTTGCAATTCAATTTTTGTAACTTGTAAAATCTCTATATTCAATTTTTCATGTTTTCCAAATTTCATTCAAATAAATATCAATCAACTTCATATTTAATTCAATATCAAATTGTTATTTTGTTTTTGCAAATTCCATTTAGTAAGAGATTTAATTTTGTTAATTCAATATACTTTGATGAGTTAAAAACTATTTCTTATATTTTCTCTATTACACAAAATTTATCTAACATCATCGTAATGCTGGATTTCTCGTTTGACGTTGTTTTTCTTATCTTATATTCCTTTGTTGGTGCTCAGGCACAATCTTCGATCGGGAATCGAAGGATACATTTCATTATGATAGACCCTGAGATATTTCAATACTGAGCTGGTTGAGCAATCAAAGGGTTGGAACTGACTAGTTGAGGTATTTTTAACCCGAATCCTTACAATGCCAATTAGCCGACCACAGAGGTAACGGATGACCAGCGCCCATTAACATATAACAATTAAAAAAGTTCCGTAGTATAGAAAATATATTCACTGTATGCTATACATTAATGAAGAGAGCTTAATTATAAAACAGGAAGTTCAGGTTCAGTGTTCGATTTTATGTCATTCCATGGTTGAACTTTTGTAGATCCGAATATTATGAATACTATTCCAGTCACTATGTATATTGTACCGCCAATTGCAAATATTATAGCCCATTCCGACAGTTCACTCTGGAAAAAGCACAATTCTCCAATTATTATCTGCTTAAAACTGTTTAATTACTGTAAGGTTTTAAGGAATTCGAAATTACTGCATTCTTTGGAACTTTATTAAACGGTTAGCAAAATACTCTTAAAGTATATATTTATAATGGAAAATATCTCTAAGCACAATTGATTAGCAATTAATCATTGAAATATTTAATATAACTAGGTGAGCCGAAACGATATTTAATTGGTCAAACGATTTGTGACGTCACAATTCGGTAAAGAACGTCTGGAACGAGGGCGTAGCCATTCAATCGTAATGAATTCGGAGCAGTTCCGACTAGTTTTAGTGTATAAGTTTGAAGACAAGATTTTAATTCTAATCTAGTTTAGTTCAGAATCATAACATGAGAACGTGAAAGACATAACAATGGTTGTCAGGTTCAGTGGTTTGTCCATCTTTCGGGTTGGGAAGATATTCATGACAGTCCTTCCGGCTATGATTTGAGTAAGTAACGCGCAAATAGATGGAATGGCGAACCCTACTGTCACTTTTGAGACCTGTCGATCGATGCGAGTTTTTTGTATGTTGTGTTCGTAACCCCCATCTTCAATGTACAAATGTTTGATTGATCCGGATCATTCAATTTTACAATAATATAATATTATCTGGTGGCGTGTCAAAATGGCGAAAAGTATAAATTCAACTAGCTCACTCTGTATAGAAGACATCATTTATATGTTGCCCTCCTATACAATTTTTGTCGTAGATTCTCAAGTAATTAGGTTTTGTTAAGCAATTATTTTTCGAGAAAATAAATAAAAATAACAATTTTTTTAACTTAGACATGGGTGTTTTTACATTATCCCTCACAAGTCCTTTTTCCTGACATTTTCGAAACAAAGCAAAATTTAACCATGTTTACAATTGAAATTTAGATTACAAAAAAATTGGGAAAATATATTAGTATAAGCTAATTTAACTATCCAAAACAAAAAAATTGGATACAATAAATATTAGTCGAATATAAAAATTCTCAATTTGAATTTAAAGGTATGAATTATATATACTGTTATGATTTCATTTCCTATATAAACTAAAATGGTAGAATTTAAATTTACTGAAACAGTAAAAATAGAAAAGTTTAAAAAGTATATATAATATGGAATTAAGAACATTATTTGAAGTGAAATATATGAGTAGTATAAGATATTAATAGTTTATAGGAAGTGTAAAGAAGAAACAGTGAAAGTAGATAAACGTACAGTGATACGAAAGAGGAAAATCATAATTAAAATGATTCAAAGACTATCAGATGATAGCACAAACTAATAAAATAAGTTATAGATTTAAGATAGTATTAAGAAATTTCAGTTCTACAAAGTTATATAGATGTTATTTATATTTTAAATTATGTATTAGATTTAAGCAATGACAAATGTCAAAATAGACATAATAATCAGAATTATCAAGTTAATAGGAACCTAATCATAGGGTATCATATATCAAAATATGGGAAAAAATGTTGGTAATATGAATTGAAATAGCAGAATGCATAATAACTTTAATTAATTTGAAAATCTTCAATATATCAAAATTTCAAAAATACTCAATTCTCATTGGTCGATACAACAATTAGATACTTCAAAGCTCAACAATAAGAAAGAACTGTCAGATTTAACAATGGGAATAGCTTCCTAGATATTAAGAAGAAGTACCTGATTGGCTGAGAATGATTGAACTAGCGTCCTTTTGTGGGCCCTATAAAAGGAAAAATGAAAGGAAAGCTAGTTAGTTTGCATTTACATCTGAGCACTGAATGTGTCTCCTGCAGCTCAATTTAATTTCCATAACCTAAGTTTGTAGTAACATCGGAGAACTGAAAGAGTCTCTGCAGCTTGGGGAAGTTAATACAACCGAAGTCAATTAGTAATTCCTACGAAGCAAATACTGTTCATAAATCTTCATCTCAACGTTAGTAAGGTTAACATAACCAAAGTTATTTAAGTGGCATCGAAGAATAGTCAATCTTCGATAGTATTTCCAGTTTGTTATAAACGGAGTTTTATATCTTGAAAAGAATAAAACAATTAACAACAAATTATCAACAAGATCCTGAATAAGAAGAAGAATCAACATGTTATCAGTGAATGTGTTATAGCAGAGTATGTTTTAAAAGTGCATAACCATATAAAATAAGATATAAAAATCTACGGAACATTACCAACATTCGTTCTAATATTATAGGATATATATAAAAGTAAGTATATTCACAATTTCATCATTGTATCGTTGTCTCTAAATGTAAAGTTGTTATTTGTAAACATGTATTAATTTTAAGTAGTTTGAGGTTATAATTGAAACATAGAGAATTTTGAAGTATAAAGAACTATTGTCAGCATAGAAACTTTAGAAACATAAAGTTAACTTGTATAATTCATAAACCTGACATAATACAGGTTCATAAACAAATTAAATATAAAACTTTTATTATTTTAAATAAGGTTTTATTTAATTCCATATGATATAATACTAATATCAATTCATTCAAATCATTTAAATCAGAAAATCAAATTAAATTGAAAATTAAAATCAATAAAGAGCTAGCCGGAATAAAAGAAATCATATAACAAATATAATTCAAATCAAAACTCATTAGACTTTACTTAACAATTGTCACCACAACGTGGGACAATCAAACCTCATTAGAGTTTAGTTAACAATAGAAATAGGTCACACTAACACATATGCTTATTTCGTCTTTACGTACGTTTTGGTCTCACGACCATCATCAGAACACGTACCAATGTATAAAACTTGATTTCCTGAAACTAATTGTATCATCACAAGGCGTTCTTATCGCACTGATTTTAATTAAAAATGCCCACGTCGCCGATACGAACAGAAAAACAAGTAATCGAGTAATGTGTTATAATTTTGATTACTCGTGTTTCTGTCCGTTTCGGCGACGTGGGCTTTTTGATTGAAATTAGTGCGATAAGACGCTTTGTAATGATGCAATTAGTTTTAAGGAATCACGTTTTATGGATTGATACGTGTTCTGATGATGATCGTGAGACCGAAACGTATGTAAAGACGAAAATAATAAGCATATGTGTTAGTGTGACCTATTTCCCAAGAATTTATATATAATTTAGATTAATATCAACTCAGCAAAACATTTGCATTACCCTATAAATTTAAATGAGCCGAAAACTGGAGGAATGCGATAGAAATGAATCTCTTATATATGATAAATGCTCATTGGATGTAGACTTTGGTAAAATTGAAATTTCCCTAGATTATGAATTCTTAGTACAATAGAAATTCGGGTAACATTCTATATGGACACAATTAATTTCTGTAATGTTTTGAAATTAATTTCTTGAGAGCAGATTTTGATTAAAATACAAACAAATTGAGTGATTTTAAATGGAAAGAAATTGTTGCGCAATTTATTTGTTTTTTGCACTAACTTTTTCTTTTGTAATTTCTCCAACTATTAATGGACTCATAAATCCTGGGATACTTCCGAAAAAATTCATTATGCCATATTGGGTACCAGCAAAATTTGGAGCTAAATCATGAGGGTTTTGTAAATTCGTCACTGCAGCTGCCGCATTCATGCCCATCATGATACAAAGTATGGTAATTGCGCAAACATCACTCATACCGCCCACAAAAAAGCTGTACAAGATCAATCCGGGCAGCAGATGCGCTGAAACAAAAAATAACTCTTTTATTAGTGAAATTAAACAATGTCATAGAAGGTATACCTTCAAAAATTTAGGAATCTAGAGTATGTGAGACCATCTTCATGTTAAACGTGCGTCACGAAAAGTGGAATACGTAAAGGTTTGCGAAGACGCTACGATGGCGTTGCCTAATATTGAGGACTGAAGTCCCTATTTCAAGGACATAGTTAGGAATCACTAATTAGATCCGCTTGCGGTTATAACTGACGACTGACATCTAAGTTTTAATAGAAAATCGATCATTCAGCTTGCACGAAAACTCGAGAGGTCTGCTTACACGGAATTAAGTTGGGTGAGTCGTAATATTATCGTTTATATTATCTTTTTTCAATTGGCCTTATTGAAAGATTATTATCGACAGTGAACACGGAATTTGATGTCTAATTGTATATAAACCTAGTTGCATATGTGTGTATTTTCTGATCGATGATATTTTTCAATAATATATGAATATCGACTCATCCACGTTTTTACACCAGATCACTTTTGCTTGCTCGATTCTAAATCAGATAATCATTTACTATATTTCTTCTCTTGTCTGTATTCAGAATCTATTTTGTCAAGTTAGTAGTCATAATGATTTATGTCGTTCGCTAAGGCTTGCTTAACCTATCAATTATCCGCGTGGTATTCCGTATCTCCTTTATTTGACCTTCCTCATATAAATTTGTAATGAATATGTCTTTTTATGCTGGTCTTAGATGATATAAAGGAATAATTTACCATTTTTTATATAAATTGTCATAACTTCAATAAGTAACTTATTATCTGAATATTCTCTTTCAGATTTTAATATTGAATATACAATTTAGGAAGATAGCACAATCAGTTGAGGGATTATATTGATTATTCATGCTGATCTAGTCATTTGTCCCTCGAACTTGTAGCCAAGGTATAGCTCGTATTGTCTGTATTACAGGGTTTAAACGATTGATACGTCTCCATCCTTTTTCCCGTGCCGTTTTGTAGAGGAAAATTTCTGGTAGAGTACTTCCTCCAAGGTCAACCATGTTTCAAGGACGGTAACATTTTTTTCAGTTGGAATAACCAAATTTTCATAATCAGGTGCTTATGTTCTCTAACCAAGTTTGTTTTAATCTACAACTCAATTGCTTAAATTTGAACCTTCGGTTCAAAAATTATATTCCTTTATGAAATTAATAATTTCAATTATTAAGAATTCTAGTTTGTTTCACTTTCAGTTTTTCCAGTATTGAACTTATTAACTTATTATTAATTTATAAGATAAGTTATGATTCCTTCGAGGATTAAAACCAAATTGTTGAGTTGAAATTTGTCTTTATTGCTCTGATATGATCATCAACATTTATCTACCTCGTAGTGCCAGAAATTGTTGGTTGAGGATTCTATCTTAACTTTTTTTGGCTGAAGCAGTTGGCGCTCAGAGTAATCCGAGCAATCAATCACGTACCACTACGAGTTCTGAGTGTAAGATATCTTGGTGTGCTAGTTGGGATCATTGAAGACGAAAGGTCACTTTAAAACCTTACAAGTTGGTGCGTAACCTTCTATTCGATCGATAAAGGTGATTTCGGATGTCAACTGCATTTCCTTAAAAAATATGTTATCAACGAATAATACCCGATGGGTCTATGGACTTTATCCAGAGCAGAGTTTATACGGAATGAACTGTGATTCATAGAGTACTAACTTCCTCCACTCGTAGGCGAACATATATGGCTTATGAATAGAAACAGATAAAGACGCAGAAAGACGTCAAATTATACTCATGTCATTGCATTGAAAGTTATTTGAATTAACAACATAGGTATTGTGACGCGCTTTGTCACTTGTTCGCTAAACTACTTACTGTGGAGAATAAACTTCATTCCTCAGGCGCCAGATTTTTCTAAAGTTTTACTGCTCATTGAGGACTTCTGCTAGGGTCCTCATCACAAAGCGTATCACAGTGCTATCTATGGAAAGCCTGGTCCCTAGGATAGCTACAGTGAAGTACAACCAGGGCTCATTGGGCAGAAGAACAGTATACTAGCTGTAGGCTTTAATTACAATTGATACTCGGTTATAACTTAGCTTATTAGAAGATGGAGCAGAAATAACTATGTGGAACGGAGAAATCCAAATATTATTTTTTTTTCAAATTTGTACTACGCCAATAATATGGAATGAAATTGAACGATTTTAAAACAACAAATACTTGAAGCAGAAGGATATAAGGAAGCTCAATCAGATAGACGGCACGTTTAAGAAATAGTTACGTTTCACAGTATTTTTAATCTTGAATCATTATGCCCCAATGCGGAATCATGTAGTTATATTACCTGAACTCTAGGGAAATGTGAGTACGGCAAATGACGAAAGAAACTACTTAAAATAATTACGGCCCACTTCTTATCGGTGCGCAGCGATGGCCACGCTAGGATAAACTGATTGCGTACAATTCAACAAACAATTATTACTACATGATATCTGATGTCACGCGAATATTACCACAAACAAACTATGAAATAGAATACTCGTATATCGCAATACATCAAATTAAATCGGAAGCACGGAGCACAACTTGAGTACAGTAGCCCCATAAAGAAAGAAGAATCTCAAAAGGAGAGTTCCTAGATCAATTTATGTGCTTTCCGAAGTTCTGGTCAAGTTAGTACCAGCAAATCCTTATTTTGTGCCGTGGCCCTTTATCCTCATGTTCCGAACAACGGTTGACAGTGACACTACATTTTATATCTAAGATTCGCGCTCATGCTGCTCCACCAAATCCACTTCTGCAAGGTGAGTATTCTTATTGTCGGTTTTTGCTTATACATTTTTCCGCATAGGCTGTTAAAAGTTTGACGCTTTATTTCGAACGCCATCAGTTCTTTCGACATACTTCATCGGAATTTCTGCAAATATGTAGATTTCATTTATTAAAACAAGTTTGATCTTTCAGAATTATTAGGTGTGGTGGAAAGCCGGGAATGGAACTATATGATTATACACGGAATGCATATTCGGAGTTATTGAATCATATAACTTTACATGCATTTACTTTAAAGTAATATCAGCCACTTATTTAATAAATTAAACTTTGAGCTTGGTTACATTATGTGTTTTACAAGAGCCGGTAGTAGGACCTTTATTGCACTATTATAAAAAGTTACATTACATACCATGACTGTTCGCTGTCAGAAAGCAATGACGTCATATCTGAAGATGATACAGTGTGTTTAGGTTGACCAGGATTCCAATGTTTTTGAATATAAGTAATCGTTTGATTTAATGAACTGTGTTAGAAACAAAATTGGACTTCTTTACTTATTATACCGAATAATTGATAATGATTATTGACCCAGGTATGAATTATATATAAATTCTCGAGAAGTAGATCATACTAACCCATACATATGCTCATTATTTGTCTTTCTCAGAAGACATTTCACTGTCTAAAACGGGATTTCTTGAAACCAATTGCATCAACCACAAAGCGTCCTTATCCCCTTAATTCAAAATTAAAATGCCCACGTCGCCGAAACGAACAGAAATACGAATAATCGAAATTGTAACATTAATGTGTTACAATTTCGATTACTAGGTTAGGAACTTCTTCATCTTTACGCGCTTCACAGATACTTTCGGAGGTGGTATTGTTGAAGGCGCGCTCTATCTCTAGGAAGGCTTCTGCATATCTTACATCCTCAATTTGGTTTTCAATGATGAAAATTATCGAGTGTAAGGCAGATTCCTTCGATTGACCTCCTTTGTAGGCGTGTTGTTCAGCCCAGAGTGGATTAGTGGTCAGTACTTCGTCTTTAATGAGCCTATCGATTAGTTTTTATAGATTTTTCAGCATAAAGGACGCTAAGCAAATAGGTCCGCAGTCCTCGCTGATGTAGTTTGCTTTTCCCGTTTTCATTTTAGACATGAAAACTACTTCAGATGTGCGCCATGTGCGTAGAATGTGTGCTCTTACAAGACTAACGCTTGCAAGGCTCACGGAAGTGTCGACATCGTTACTGCGTGCGAGTTCCCAGTCCAACCAGTAAAGTGAGCTGGTCACTCTACAGCTGGTTTATATCACGTGGACGAGTGTCTCCTTGTCAGATATTGAGTACCCATCAAATAAGTTATATGGCTCCAGGCCAAGCTTTCAGGTTGCGAACTAGTATTTTGATGAGCCTAGCCTCCTTGCAGTTAACCGAGGTTACGGTTTTTAATGGAGGAGAAAGTCATGACTTACATGGAAAAATAGATACGAATGAAACGCGCATGACATAAATGATGATATTACGGCAATAATTCTAATCCGCACGTGACTTAGGTACACTGTGGACTGTGGAGGATATTGAAGGCCAAAAAAGAAGTTGAGTATGAGTTGCCAAGTACCGACTTACGACCACATCTAGATGATGGCTTAAGAGGCGTGTATAAGGGTAGCATATATAAAGTGAAACTGCAAAAATGCAGATGTAGCTAAATATCAATCGGCAAATTCAGATATGTAGCTAAATACCTTTCGAATATCGAATTTAAGGATTACAATAGATTTTATTACACCTTCACCCTCTTGCATTATACTTTGTTTTGCATTCTGTATTCTGTTAAGATAGGTTGGGTTAGGTTAGGTTTAGCATATGTATTGAATAAAATTGTTTATTCCATGTTTGGGTTGCTTTTTGATAATTCTAGGTAAAACCTACTTATATCAAACAATTTTCATTCCGAAGAATTGAATGGCGAGGAAATAAAGCAGAAAATGTCGCAAAAGAATCGAATGAACAGATTTGGATAATTTTAGGTCATCTCCATGGATTGATTTAATATGCTTTTAAATGCAATCAAATTCGTATCTCGCGGAGTTTTTGGGTCTCCGAACACGATTCCGGTGCCAGATTTGAAATACAACTTACCTGAGGTTCAGGACATCCTGGTACTATCGTTGTCTCCAGGGAATTCGCAGAGATACCTTCTGCCAAAATACCCGTTAGGGAGGTTCTCTTAAGCATACGGATCATGACTCAATAGTCACCTGGTGGTCAGGATATCCTGATGACCTAGGTCATCTCCATGGATTGATTTCTGATATGCTCTGAAATTCAACCAAATTCGTCTGTCGTGGGTTTTCGGGACCGCTGAATGCGATTCCGGTGCTAGATTCGATCTACGATAATAACGTGTTTGACATTAAAATAGAAAATATTTCAGTATTACTTTTTTCGCATTAGAAAAATTTAGTAAAGTTTCATTGTAGTGCAAACGGTATTTTTTGAATTCTTTGTTGTCGATATCACAGATCTGTTCACCAGATGCTTCGGTGATTGATCCGAACTCCAGAAAAGTTATCACCGATCCGAAAAACCCCGGAGATACGGATTTGGTTTGATTTCAGAGCATATTAAAAAACAATTCATATAGATGACCTAGGTCATCAGAGTATCCCGACCACCAGGTGACTATTGAAGGTCATGGTCACAACCAGCAACTTCAAAAGAACGTCCCTCAAAAGTTTCATCCCATTCCAAAAGATAGTTTCACAAATTCACGGAGACGACGATAGTACCAGGATGTCCTGAGCCCCAGGTGCGTCGTAGTTCTAATCTGGCACCGGAATCGTGTTCAGCGGTCCCTAAGACCCCCGATAGACGAATTTGGTTGCATTTCAGAGCATATTAAAAATCAGTCCGTGGAGATGACAATAGGTGATCAGGATATCTTGAGCACGAGGTGGCTATTGAGTGTCATGGTCATGACCCGTATGCTCAAGAGAACCTTTATAACAGGTTTCATTCCTTTGCAGAAGGCTTTTCTGCGAATTCCCTGAAGACGTCGATAGACCAGGATGTCCTGAGCCCCAGGTTCGTCGTAGTTCAAATCTGACACCGGAATCATGATCAGCGACCCCAAAAACCCCCGTGTGAAAAAGTTTGGCTATATTTGGACATTTTTTCACTGAAAGTGTCATTCAAAGAGATGCATTTTCCTCTTAGACCAGGGCTGAAGCCTTTGAAAATGATAAAAAGTGAAAAAAAATAATACTAGGATGAAACCCATTGGAAAAGGAAGAGAATATAACAGAAATAAAATGAAAAATAATTTACGGGTGATCTGAGGTCGGGAAGGGGAAGGGGGTGAGTTTTTAAGGGTGAAAAACGATTTTTTCTCGATTTCCGGCAAAACTATCGAAAAAGTTAAATGGCAAAGTTGTAGGTAATAAAAAGATCTACAACTTTTTAATCACACTTTTTTCACATAACCTCAAAATGTATGTGAAAAATTGAAATAACCAAGTTTTTGGTTTTTGATTATTATCTTTTACAGAATGAAAAATTAGCTCACGAAATTTTGTGAAAGCTTACCTTTTTATGTCCCAAACACACTGTAATTTTTTTGATTCAAAATATCCATTTGTTCACCTTATTTTGACCTAATATTGAAAAAGCACCCTAAATTTCTTCTCACATCAAAATATCTGCTTTTTTAAAAAGTCGGTGGGCTTTTTATTATTTGGAATCTCTACTTTCTGATAGTGTAAAAAAAATATACATTACTATGGTAACTGTTCTCAAAAAATGCAAATGTAGACATACAAGCAGTGTGATCATGCGCTTTTACATAAACTAAAAAATTAAAATCGAATGATATTTTATTACAACTTGATTTTGTCTTCTCAGAATATCAGTTTGGATGAATTTGTTTGATTTTGATAAAAACATTTCAACTCGTTTGAGAAATGTGCCTGATTTAGTCGCAGTAAAAGCTCATTATCACACTGCTTGTATGTCTACATTTGCATTTTTTGAGAACATTCACCATAGTAATGTGTATATTTTTTCACACCATCAGAAAGTAGAGATTCCAAATAATAAAAAGCCCAGCGATGTTTTTAAAAAAGCAGATATTTTGACGTGAGAATTTTCGATATTAAGTTAAAATAAGGTGATCAAATGAATATTTTGAATCAAAAAAATTAGAGTGTGTTTGTGACATGAACAGGTAAGCTTTCACAAAATTTCGTGAGCTAATTTTTTTTGTAAAAGATATAAATTAAAAACCAAAAACTTGGTTATTTGAATTTTTCACATATATTTTGAGGTTATGTGAAAAAAGTGTAAATAAAAAGTTGTAGATCTTTTTATTATCTACAACTTTGCCATTCAACTTTTTTATAGTTAAAAACTCACCCCCTTCCACTTCCCGACCTCAAATCGCCCGTAAATTATTTTTCATTTCAATGTTTGCTATATTCTCTTCCTTTTCCAATGGGTTTCATCCTAATATTATTTTATTTGGTTTCAAAAATTATCGACCCTGGTCTACTGTAGAAATGCTAAAATGCACATTACAAGAAAAAAAATGGGTAACATTTTTTGTAAATAACTTCCTGAATCGATTTAAAAAAAACTATCAAAATCGGTTCATCCGATTTTTTTTTACTTTGGCTTTTTTTGTGCTTCATTTCCTCGACTATAGAACAACATTCCTTCTATATTTTGTTCTAATACATTTCTTAGATTCACGTAGAATAATAGAAGTACCTATTGTAATCAAAGTATCCGTTTTATCTGAAATAATTGAAATTATGTAAGTCGCTTCAAAGCGGTGAAACTCAGGAGTTTTCGAGGTCACTGATCACGAATCCGATGTCCTATTTAGAAAATTCAACATGACGGCCCGGAAGTCGAGCTATTTCTCATAAATAAATTTAGAATGGACATTTTGCCGTTTTCGAGGTCGCTGATTACGAATCTCAGGTCTAATTAGGTAAATTCGAAATGGTGGACAGGAAGAAGAGTTATTTTCTCATGAAAATTCTGTCTTTTTCTCAGTTCTTCTGCTGAAAATCACCACTTCGAGGTCGGTGATTACAAATCTGAGGTCTAATTTGGAAAATTCAAAATGGCGGACCGAAAGTAGAGTCATTTTCTTCATAAAAATCCTGGTTTTCTTTTTATTTTTGCTGACGTTGGAAAATTTGTTTTCACTTCTTACAAGTAGTGTTGTGACAAGACCTAAGAAAAATAATACAAAACTCCTATAACTCCTGTGTTTTTCAAGTCCGAAGCAATTTCGCTTCATATTGTTTATAAGTTATGTTAATCAGCTGCCTCGAAAACCCTCGAGTACAAATTTTCAAGGCGAAATTGTCATTTGAAAAAGTTTAATTTCTGGGTGTTTCAACCGCCCCTAACTTCGTCGTTTTGCAACCCGCAAATGAGTTAAGTATAATGAATACTCCTGGGGGTTTAAAGAATATGATGCGAATTTTCAATCCGAGCTACTTCCCCACTTTTAGACTTTAAGCACTTTTTCCCAGCTTATTTACAGGACTACTAGGTGGTGTGAACGTTTGACTTGCAAGAAATCTCCCCAATGATGATAAAATGATAAGTATAGTTGTAAATCACGTTATATTGTCAATTTGAATAAATATTTAATGTTATGTGAATGATTAAGTTTGACGTCTATCCACATCTTTATCTGTTTCTAATCGTTTGCGATATATTTTTGGTTCCTGCGAGAGAAGAAAAATAGTGATCTATGAATCACAACTTTTTTGTTGAGTAAATATGTCAAATGTGATAAAAAGACTTTTGATTGATTCGAATTGTCCACTAGTCATTTGAAATTAACAGATTGATTTTAATTGAACTTACAGAAAAGTACGAATCCTTTCCTTGCAAAGTTCGCCGTTACGTATCCTTTTTTCTGTATATAATCACTGAATCCTCCGAAGATAAAACTAAATATGAATCTTGCTAAATTGGGTAGTGCAGCTATTCCTCCTGATCCTTTCAAATCGAACTTATATACCTCGCTCAAGAATTTTGGTGATCCTGTTATCATCAGATATAAGCCCCACAAACTACCGAACTGGCCAATGACAAGTGCTATGAAAGGTATTGATTTTATCATTGACCAGTATGGTGGTACACCCTGCAAAAAGGAACAGCTCTATTAGACTAGACAACTCTGTCTGCAATATTTTATACCACAGATATAATATTCGACCAGTGACATTACAACCCATTCGTTCTGCTCATGAGCCTGAGAAGGCGGAACAGCTGTCCACAACTATTGGATCCTGTTGTCACTGCTGGATTCGAAGAACTCCCACTATTGAAATATGTCGAGTTAGTTGTTATTTCCCAAATGAGTAATTATGTTTGTTGATGTTCGGGTTTTGATACCAAACACAGCAAATTGTTATTCATCGTAATACTCATTTTTGGACTGGAATAAAACGAAGAACACACTCGTTTCTATGGAATAGCAATGTAATGGAGTCATTTTGGTGAAAAAAGGGCGATGTAAGAAAAAAATGTATACTCTGGTTCAGGAGTATATGATATGATTTTCAATATCGAAACAAATATAACATTCAATTTTTGAAGAATTGTGTTCATCGGAACCACAAACTAAGCAAATAAAAAATTCAAGGAAATACGTCGCAGTAGCCTGAACCAAGACGATGAAAGGAATCGTCCCGATAGTTCCAAAAATGGACGGAAGTCTACCTGTCGTTCTTAAATAATGTGCGCCTAGATTGATACCCGTTTCCTGCAGGTTTTTCACCCTTTCATACAATCTTGGTGTTTCGTTCTAACTAGAAGACAGCTAGAGTTCAACCAATTCCAAGTAAAAGGAAAGAAGGCACTTCCTAATAATTATAGACCTATTGCACTAGCATCTGTGATCTCTTAAGTGATGGCGAAAGAAATCAGCATCGAGCTCCTAAAGGCTCCTAAATCGTAAATGACCGGCAATACGGCCTTCTTCAGCATAGATCAACAGGAGACCTGGGTGCCAATTCTTGAATCTCTAATAAGATCAGTCGCATGCGAAATTTGTTACCGCATTTGTCGATCACTTTTACGAAAAGCTATTCTTGAATAGCGATCGACTGTGCATATTCGACATTTGCCATTCGACATTTTATCTCGCACGCCACAATGCGACAACGTTGTAATTTTGCAACATTTATGCAACACAAGTTGCGAAGCTTAAACTGAAATTACTGAAAGTGAGGTTAGATGTTGTAACCGCACAAGACGTTGGGATGTCAATATGTAACTAACCCAAGACGTTGGGCAATTACTCTTCTAAGAATAAACTAATAAGCTCTATTTTATCGCTTGGTTGCCGACAACTTCAGTGGAAATGGTCGTAGGTTATATTTTAGGTATTAAAAATTTGGGCGCCAGAGTATTTTAACCAACCAATGAATTCGTCTATAACTAGGGGATGCAAATACTCATCAATACCCCAGGTTAAAATTACCTTGAAAGGAAGAAAATAAAAGACTTGTACCCAGAATGATTGAAATTTACTTGACACACTAATACTGATACGATTTTCAACAGATCTTATACTAATGAGGTATGAAGCGAGTGATACAAATATATGGATGGAATTAGTTACTTAAAATCATCTAACAAAAGTGAACAGTTGATTGAATTGACATAATATATAATCCTCAGTATTTTTTAAAATTGTTACACCAACTCGATTCGATAATCTGACCTGGTGAGAGTTAATATTACTAAAAATTGTTATACAAAACACAATCGATAATCTGACCTGATGAGAGTTAATATTACTCCTACTTGCGTGGGGTTCTTGTCACACTCATGATACCATTTTATGATACCGTTCCACGATTGTATAGCACAGACAAACAGCGACTCCTAGTGATCTTTCCACAGTAGATGCAAGCCAAACCCTCAACGCTTTCTTGCTGAATTTTCCACAACGTACACAAAAGGAAAAAAGAACTACAAGTAGAACAAGTAGTAACACTGGAACTCGAAGTTAAACTAAAACCCTGAAAACATGAAATGTTCAAACTCTATGTTCTGTTGTCGTCAGCAGACCGACATGAACAAAATACATAACAAATCTTAGCAAATTAGGACTAGCCTATGTTTTAACAGATTTCACCTATGAAGGTCAATCAGTTCCTGAAGTCAGCGAATAAAACAAATGGAATTACAAAGATATTTACCTCTAAGACGATAGGTTTTTTTTCTCCTTCCAAAAGACAACTGTTCTATCGTTCTCAAACAGATTCGTCAAAACTAGGTTCAAATCCCGTAAGGTAATCAATTATCCTATTGATCACAATGATTCCAATTCAAATTGATAATTGATTGTTATAATTTCAACGGAAGAAATATTCCCATAATTGGTTCCAAGCCACGCTTAGTATCTCCTTCCTGTTGAATAACCTAAAATCCGACTTTACACTCCAACGAACAGAATAGAAGTGTCCTTTTCTGCATTTCCGGCACTCACAGAACACCCTCGAAGAGAAGCGGTAACCGACACCGGGCAACCAAGACCCTCAGAATATCGGTACGGTCCATGTCTTTTAGAATCTACAGATCACGACTCTTAGAATACACCAAATATACGGTCTAGCATAGCTGACGTCACAGGAGTTAACCAATTGTCCTACATCGGCCATTTCCAAGCCATAAGGTGGAATTTACACGTTACAATGTGAAGCTTGATGTATATTTGTTCGATTATCTTGCGGTTTGCTCTGTTAATTGAATTTGGAGAAGAGCAAAATGGACAAATATGGCCTTAGCATCTCAATTAATTCCCGAGCAAGGTTTTTAGTTAATCTAAAGTTTTTCATGAAGTGAAATTCACTTGCTTGAAATGAATCCTAACAAGGAAATACTTGTCTTTCTATTCCTTGTTGTGGGGCGGCGACATTTTCCAAATTTTCTATTGCCACTACAAACGCTTTAATATTGTTCATAATAAATGTAAGTTATTAACAGTAGTTTGATCATAAAAATTCTTAAAATTAAATTAATTGAATTCTTACATCTTCTTCTTTACATATATGGAACCACCCATCAGTAAAATTTCTAATTTTCTTAACAAATTAGACATCCACTCAGTGTATAAAACGCAGATCCAAATTTATTAAAAATAATGAAGATGCATCATCTAAGGATCACAAATGTTGTGTGTACAAGCTAACATGTGGGACTTGCCCTATGATATACATTGGCCAGACAGGAAGGACCTTCAAGAAAAGGATCAAAGAACATAGGAGTAGTTTCATCAACAATAAATCAGACTCAACTTTTGCTGGACACATAATTATGGAAAACCACAACTTTGATGATAATTTCGAGATTTTATATACTCACAAGAAAAGTTAATAATTAAATACACTTGAATCACTTGAAATCAATGAATATAAGGATTCGGAAATCCTATTAAATGACCAACAAACACTTAATGATTCAACCTCGTTGAACTTGTATAATTCCGCTTACTACCAGTGTAATTCCTCAATGGGGGAAACCCAATTGACTAAAATTTCCAATACTACCCTGTGATTAACATTAAAGTATATATTAATTTAGCTATTATGTTATCTGTTAGTACTTTGTAATACGTTTGAAGAAGCTACGGTGGTAGCTAAACAGTCACATTGTTAATAAATTTGTGAAAATCGAACTTGTAATAGTTGTTTTATTTAAAGTTTATAAAAATTTTAATTCAATCTTTAGACTGAACATAGCATACACAGAACGTCTTAGTAGAAACTTAAAAGACGAGTGGTGTCCACCACTCGTTGTGAATTCTACTGAAAAATGTCGAATGCGAAATTGAAGAATTGGGTCTTCTGAAATCTATCAATAAGTATGCGAAATTGTACAAAAATCGTATGCGACACTCGTCGTTCGCAATTCAAGAATTGCCCCCTGTTATTAGAAAATATGAGAAATGTCTAGCTGTAGGAATGGGATATCTCCAAAGCATTTGACCGTGTCTGGCCCTAAAGCCTACTTGCCGCCTCAACTTTGTCGCTTAGTATCGAGTTTTCTCCGATATAATGGCTATCAATGAGGTGTTCTTCAGGGGCTTATTTTCGCACAACTTTGTTTCTGCTCCATATCAACTGATGAAAGTGATCACCTGTCCTGTCCACAGCTTTGAAGACGACGGTACATCTCATAACGCTTCCTCGTCTAGATCTAGAGCGCCTATATCATCCAATGAAGCCAGAGGAGCGAGACAGAGACAGAGACAGATTGACGCAATTAATGGAGATGTGGCAACGATTTTGGAATGTAGATCTGATCTAGTGGGTCTAGTAGATTTTGATGCGATGAAAACTCAAGCTTGCATTTTCTCCAGGAAGGCGGATACCACAATCCCTAATATGATGATATCAGGTATATTGCAAAAACCGTTTCACAAAAACATTGTTTTCTATTTCGTGCCAAGAGCTTCTTCACATCTCAGCAGCTGCTCATAATCTACAAAGCACAGATTTGACCTGTCCTGGAGTACTGTTCAGATGTTTGGAGTTCGGCTCCCGAATATACGCTGAAGCTATTGGATTCTATCTAGAAGAGTGCTATTCGTTTGATGACGTCACATTTACGAATTCATTGACCTCTATAGAACATCTTCGAAAAGTGAGGGATTTCTCCCTTTTCTATAGATATTTTCATGGTCCATATTCATCAGAAATCTCTTCTATTGTTCCACCACGAGAAATTACAGATAAACGGAATAGACTAGCTTGAGCTCATCCCTATCACCCTATCATCTGTCTTTGGGTAGTGAGGTCTTCCCCTATGCATATATCCTCGAAACCTTCAAGAAAAATTACAATGCCTTTCTCCTCTCCCAACATTCCACCGCTGGCTCAGACGATGTTCTTCGAACATTATAGGTTTTTCTCTCATGTAATCATGGTATAGGGAGAAAATCATTATTACAGTTCTAGTGGCTTCTGTGAGTCGGAAAAAGTCTCGTTAGGCTCTGAAATATTTGCTTTTTTCGGCCTTTTTTCCGACTCACAGAGGCCACTATTCTCATGTATTGGCCTACTGTTCGTCCTATCACCTTGATTTTTGATTTTCACAAGGCTTACTTAATATCACGATACTTAGGTATCGAAATTGAACAAAATTTGGTAAAACGTCAGGTAAATTATTTGAGAACGGTTTTGCAAAAATTTTGATTGGAAAACTGCAAACCCACAAAAGTTCACCATTAGAATAAAATTTGGATTATTCTTCATTAAAATGTGATCAAATTAATACAAAAACGATTAAAGTTTGCAACGAAATTATCGGGTCCTGTACCTTGATGACAGATTTCTTCAAATGCTTGGGAAATCCAGTAAAAGTACAAAAGTCAATTTTTCAATATCACTATATCAACTGTTAGACCTGTTTTGTGAAATATTTTTATAGATGTGAACTATTTTTTATTAAAGAGAAACTTGACTGTGGTTTAATATTTACTATTAAAAATATGCATATAGAATATCAAGATATGTTTACAAAATCAGTAGCAAACCCAAAATTTTAAATGTTCAGATATGATCTAGGTTTTGGGTTTACTGCTAGTTAAGTTTTTTCAGTTCTTCGGTTTTTTCTGTTTGAATAGTTGACTCCACTAATGTTACCAACCCTTGAACTATACCCATAGACAGACAAATGTTGCCAATCCGAAAGGTTTTTTTGCTCATTCTAACACTACCCCTTGATAGAAACTATTCAAAAAGAAGAAACGAAAACACTAAAATAACTAGCAGTACCTAAACCCAAAACCTAGATCATATCTGAACATTCCAAATTTTGGGTTTGCTAGTGATTTAGTAAACATATCTTGATCTGCTATATGAATATTTTTAATAATGAATATTAAACCACAGTCAAGTTTCTCTTTAACATAAAATATTTCACATCTAGAAAAATATTTTACAAATAGAAACAAAATTCAAAGAACATCGAGTGAGCAAGTGGTGGAATGAGGGAGAGGATATAAGCACGATGTTCTATAGACGTCATCAAATGAATAGCTCTCTTCTAGATAGAATCCAACAGCTTCAGTTCATGTTTGGGAGCCGAACTCCAAACATTTGAACAGTACTCCAGGACAGGTCGAATCTGTGCTTTGTAGATTATGATGAGATGTGAAGTAGCTCTTGGCACGGAATAGAAAATCATGTTTTTGTGAAGCGGTTTTTGCAATGGACAATGTCATCATCATATTAGGGATTGTGGGATCCGTATTACTGGAGAAAATGCAAGCTTGAGTTTTCGTTGAATTAAATTCTACTAGATCTACTAGATCAGATCTTCATTTCATCAGATCGTTGATATAACAAAGTTGTGCCAAGATAAACCCCTGAGGAACATCATCATTGATAGCTGTTGTATCGGAGGATACTCCGTCACCACATGAAGTGATCTATCTGAGAGAAACCTCGATAGTAAGTGACAAAGTTGAGGCGGCAAACCATATGACGGAAGTTTCACAAGAAGGCTTTGGTGCCAGACACGTTCGAATACTTTGGAGATATCCCGTTGATATAACTAGAGATTCCTCATATTTTTCAATAACAGGTCTCCTGTTGATCTATGCTGACGAAAGCCGTATTGCCGGTCATTCACGATTTTGGAGCTCTCTAAATGGATGAGCTCGATGTTGATTGATTTCTCCATCAATTAAGAGATCACAGATGATAGTGCAATAGGTCTATGACTATTAGGAAGGGCCTTCTTCCCTTTAATTTGGTATTGGTTGAACTCTAGCTGTCTTCTGGTTGGAAGGAAACACCAAGACTGTATGAAAACCTGCAATCCACTCGCACGTTACTTGAGAACGGCAGGTAGAATTCCGTCTGGCCTCATAACCTATTTGATATTGAGATCAAGTAGAATGAGCCTAGTTGTGCGCTGATGAAAGACAATTTCAGGCATATGACTATCGATGGCACTAATATTAGTTAGGAGCCAGAACGATATTGATGGTCTGAACATTAACCCGATGGCACTATGGTTTATCGTTAGAGGACGGTTCAATGACCAATTCATCTCACAGACAGAATTGTCGCCGACTGCTAGATCTCGAGATACAGCGTCCGCAAATTGTTTATTTTCTGACTGGAGGTTAACCCTTTCCAAGTTGCGGTTACTTGAAAAGCATGCCATTCTTATACATTTCCACCACGTGCCATCATTTTTTAAGGTGTCCGTTTATCAGGCCGACCAGTTGAAATTGAAAAAAAATGAACTGCAAGTTAACCCCCCAAACCTGGTGGAAAATGTTCATTGGTGTTGGCAATTGTTAACATACCCTATGCCATCAAAAGTTATCCATCCATTTCCGAGTAATTGGCCATTACTTGGACCAAAAATGTTTCTTTTTTTCATTTTGTGGATAAAACTTGCGGGTTACAAGGTGACATGATGGCACCATGTTAAATAACTTTATTGGAGGTCAAATAAAGATTTAGAATTATTGCCATCACTCCTTGCCTATTTCAACCCCCTAAAACTCCATAAAATCATCCGGCAGAATGAAAAAAATAAATAAAAAAGAGCCGTTTCGATTTTAAACCCAGCCAGAGTCTCAACAATTGACTAATTTATCATGAAATTGGTCATATTATCATATGATTCATATTTTTTTGAGGGGTGGTTTTTGAGGGTTTTGGGGGGTTGAAATAGGCAAGGAGTGATGGCAATAATTTTAAATCTTTATTTGACATCCAATAAAGTTATTTAACATAGTGCCATCATGTTACCTTGTAACCCGCAAGTTTTATCCACAAAATGAAAAAGGAAACATTTTTGGTCCAAATAATGACCAATTACTCGGAAATGGACCGATAACTTTTGGTGGCCTAGGGTATGTTAACAATTGCCAATACAAATGAACATTTTCCATCAGGTTTGGGGGGGTTAACTTGCAGTCCATTTTCGGTTCAATTTTAACTGGACGGCCTGATAAATGGACACGATCAAAAATGATGGCACATGGTGGAAGTGTATAAGAATGGCATGCTTCTCAAGTAACCGCAACTTGGAAAGGGTTGACCTCCAGTCAAAAAAAGAATGCGGATGCTGTATCTCGAGATCGGTCTGTGAGATGAATTGATCATTGAACCGTCCTCTAACGATAAACCATAGTGCCATCGGGTTAATGTTCAGACCATCAATATCGCTCCGGCTCCTAGACTATATTGGGAGGGTCGTTCCCTTGTGGATCCAAAGTAGAATTTGCTGCAAACACTCCAGCAATTAGGTTGGCTTTTTCTTGTAGTGTAGTAGCCAGTGTACCATCATCTTTGGTTGAAGGAGGGTAAGAGCTGAAAGTGAACTTTCTACCAATTGCTTTGGCGGAAGTTCAAAACGAATAAATATGCAGATGGGAGGTTAAATAATAATAGGAATGACAATAGAAATAACCTCCGGAGTAATTAGAACAGGCAATACAATTCAAATATTTTGAGTGAGCTATAATTATAATAAAGGGTTTTCCATTAAGGCCGGGTAGATGTTAAAATTGAATAAAACAAGTTGTGTGTGAG
Source organism: Endomychus coccineus (assembly GCA_958510875.1). NCBI lineage: Eukaryota > Metazoa > Arthropoda > Insecta > Coleoptera > Endomychidae > Endomychus > Endomychus coccineus. The sequence goes on from OY294070.1 coordinate 97,511,603, forward strand.
ATATCAACGAATCTTTTGTTTTATTTGAAAGGCCTATTAATGACATTATGTGTAAAATATTACATCGTTTAAATGGCCGCCGCGGCTTCGGTGGGTGGCGCGCATTCGAGAGGTCCAATTTTCGACGATTTATATTAACAGCCATAATGTCAATTTGGAGTGGAAATGGAAATGGTTAATAATGTTGAATCTATAGACACATTATATATAAATTTTCGGAAAATACCTATTTCCCGAGAATTTATATATAATTCATACCTGGGTCAAGAATCTTTATTATATCTATAGAAACATAAAATTCAGAATATGTATGCGATAAATTTTGGTATGGTGAATTGAAATTTGTGTGAGCCATGCTTGTCAATATAACCTCATTCCTAGAATGAGATATTTCTTTTAATAATGAAATAAAAGGGTTTTTGCTCATGCCATATTGAAAATTTGTGTCTCGATGAACTTTCATTGTTGATGAACGTAGGATAATTGCAGTAGAGGCCACAGCAGAAGGTAGGTGTGAGTGTATGGTGAATCAGAAAGTGGTATAATACAATGTGATAATTGAAATTAACATCTTTTGATAATCTCAATTTCAATAAATATGGAAATTCAAATTTAATAATCAAAATCCAATTCGATAAATATAATAATTGGCATTCACAACGTGGGGAAATATTCCATAACATTCTTCAATCAGCTATACTAGTACATATCTTGATGAAATTTTGTACACTTGACCTTAAAAATAAGTACCTACACACATTCACACATTCACATTCACATTCTACATGAGATTTCGACAAAGGTTACCCAACACCATTTCTCACCCCGTGAAGTTGACAAGAAATGATCTTGATCAAATTTGGCTAACTTGATGTTCAAAACAAGAGAAAAGTCACTTTCTATATGAGATTTCGAAAAACTACTCCACCCCTCTTTCTCACCGTTTGAAGTTGATAAGTAGCGATCTCGATCAAATTTGCACACTTGATCGTCTATCTTTCACACCCCGTAAAGCGTATATCAGACCCTTTAAAGCAGACAAGTACCGATCCTGATAAAATGTTGGACACTCTACCTTCAAGCAAGAGGAAAGTCACTGTCAACATGAGATTTCTGAAAAACCACCTCAATCTCCTTATTACCCTTTAAAGCAGACAAGTGTCGGTTTTTTATGAAGTTTCGCAAACTTGACCTTCAAAACAAGAGAAAAATCACTGTCTTCCATGAGATTCCGAGAAAACTGTCTATGACAATTTGTAACCTCTTGAAGCAGGTAATAACCGATCTAGATCAAATTTTGTTTCTAATTATTTTCAACAAATTTTCGGCTCCTACGAGTGAGAGAAGTCACGTGAATAATTGATCCCAGCTTTTTTCGTACCTTATCCTCCATGTTCATGCACTACGACAGCTACGTGCTGTGAGATTGGATCGCGAAAGCATAGAGTACTTATCATACACAGCAATACATTACCCAGATATTCTTATTTTCGATGCCTGTTCAGCACATTCATTAAATGTTAGTGGTTCGTTATCTAAAACATCCAAGTTGACCTACCTTATTTTTCGTTACTGTTGTGCCATGGCTTTCTTGTATAAGGGTAAGTTCCTCTTGCGATACAAACCGGCATTCATCGGGTGAATCTGTAACTATGACATACCAAACGGCACAAAATAACAAAGTATATATTGCTGGGAAGTGGAAAGACCAAGACCATCCCATTCCATCTATAATATATGCGGTTAATGGGAATGTGATCACCGTGCCTAGTACGCTTCCCATCAACATCGAAATGAAGACACCCTTTTCTTCTCGAGGTGCCCACTTTCCAATTAAACTCTGCAACGCTGGATAATGAACTCCCTAGAATTAAAATAGAGGAAATTTGATCTGCTGCTCAATGAATGAAAACTAGGAAGAAATGGGATTCACCCACTATAATGGTGATAATAATAATAATGATAATAATGATAATAATAATAACGTTGAATTCTAGAGTTTTGCATTATGTGTGAATTTATTCAAATTGAACAGTAACACGTGGAAACAAATATGTAAGCTTCGTTGACAATATATTAACACCAAACAGTGGCATCTTCAGAATTTGAAAACTGGATTACCTAACATGTAATTCATTGCATGCTATTACTATTGATTTAATTACGTGTGAATTATGGGAAACGAAACCTCCCGAGAGAAACATCCAGATACGTTACAATAAAACCAGAATATCGCACACAAGAAAGATCTCACAGAAGATTCTAAAAAATAAATCAGAAAAAGATCCATTCAATGAGGGACATGAGAACCGTCAGATTTTCCTGTTGATTGGTATAACAGTTTTTGAAATAGAGGAATCCCTCAATGGAAATATGACGTTTGAACAAAATTTACAATGAGGAAAACCTTCTGTATTCAAGTTTATATTGATGCAAAAGAAGATAATAAGGGAGAGCACTGAGGGTCTAAGTATCCTCAATATCTATGGTGAAGAATCATCCTTCGAAGAGACAATATTGGAGGTTGAAGGAGACATATTTTTTACCTGTGAGGGCGATACTCTCACCAAAAACCAGTATGATGGCGGGCATTCACTTCCATCGAGTGAGTGTTTGTCTTGCCAAAGGAGCCTCGGCGATGATCTCCAGAACCATTTGGGATTTGCGCAGATGCGAGAACCTTGGATCCACAGACATGAAGTAAAAAGTCTCACCCGTCAAGACAGCAGAGCAATATATCACCTTAGTAATAGTACAGTCGGAACATGCAATTATGTAGAAAAAAACATTAACTATTTTTGTCCCAATTCTAACCTTGCGATTTTAGGAAGAAACGGCAGTAAGATATAACAGCTTCGTTCTATATATGGCAGGAGACGTACCCGTACCGCCTCCAATAGATTAGTAGAATACTGTCAGATGGAAAGACGTAAACGCCCACAACATGGTTTGGGGCGGCATTTTGGAATTTCTCCTTGAAAGAAACATCACGATACATAACATAGGAAATACTCCCAGGTTTGCAGCTGAGGTAAAGAAAACAGTACACCGAGCATGAAATATCTAGTGATAAACTATCGAGTAAACCTTCTCTTTCTCATCTGACCATTCTGAGCTCAGAAGAAATCATAGGAAAATAGATTGGAAAAAAAAATCATCTAAAAGCAAACTTAGCGCGCATCCACAACATACCACCTAGAACTGGAAAAGGTCTGTAGAAGTAAATGAGACAATACTCAATGCCTAACGGAGACACCCGCTGCGGCCAGACCATAGGGCGAAAGTACATAAAGTCAAATCAAGTCTAGTCACACTTCCCTGGGAACGAACCTGTTTCTAGACAGCACACACCAGAACAGTACAAAAGACCGAGAATAGTATAATAGACCTGCAGTAGATGTTCACGGAAATAGTGAGACCAATCATCAGATATGGGCTGTTGATGAGAACGTGCCCAACAGCTGCTATGGAAGTAATCAATAACTTCCCAAACGTTACACCCCACCATACATTGATGGGGAGTGTGTCAATGAAGAAAATTCATAGAATGACCGGGAAGGGAATCATCAAACGCAAGTATCGGCCCCTCCTTGGAAGGCAGCAAACCTGGGACATGCCTCAAGATTAAATGGTAAAAAGCCCTAGCTTTGTGAAAGGATTTAGCACTCAACATAGTTGCAGAAGTGAATGGGACAAATACGAAATGTAAAGACTCAACGGAAAGCCCGTCAAATTGTAGATATACAGGATGAGTCAGTTTTTTGTAGACAAACTGCAATAGGAGATAGAAGTTTTTAAGAAGAAAAGTTCTTGTAAACATATGTCGTAGAAGGCTACGTTTTCGAGATACAGGAGGGTGTTGAAATTGAAAAAAAAATGTCGTTTTTTGCAAATATCTCTGGAACCGTTGATCGTACAAAAGACAGCTTTTGTACGCATTTTCTACTCATAGTAAGCTATGTTCTGTGCGATGAAAAAAATTTTTTTACTCTTAATTGGTGAAGATTTTGAAGGGGTAGTGGGTGTTTTTCTCCCCAACTTCTACGTCACTGAAAAAAGTACAGTTTTGAGACAACCATTTGAACCACCAATGTTTTTCACACAAAAAAGGTACTCTTGGTTATAAGCTCTAAAGTTGACCGTTTTCGATAAAAATCAACTTTTATGTTGAAAAACATGGTCAATTCTTACTAATTAAACAAAATTTATTCAAACGTTAGAGCAAGTAACAAAACCAAAAAATTGACCATGTTTTTCAACATAAAAGTTGATTTTTCTCGAAAACGGTCAACTTTAGAGCTTATGACCAGGAGTACTTTTTTTGTGTAGAAAACATTGGCGGTTCAAACGGTTGTCTCAAAACCGTACTTTTTCCAGTGGTGTAGAAGTTGGGGTAAAAAACACTCACTACCCCTTCAAAATCTTCACCAATTATGACTAAAAATATCTTTTTTATCGCACAGAACATAGCTTACTATGAGTAGAAGATGCTCACAAAAGCTGTCTTTTGTACGATAAACGATTCTAGAGTTATTTGCAAAAATTTTTTTTTCAATTTCAACACCCTGTATCTCGAAAACGAAGCCTTCTACGATATATGTTTATAGGAACATTTCTTCTTAAAACACTTGTTCTATCTCCTGTTGCAGTTTGTCTACAAAAAACTGACTCACCCTGTATAGCTCTGAAATCACTGGAGAAACTGCAACTGTATATTGGCCTGGAACGGACTACTCCAAAAGCTTAGGTAAGTCACCGAGAATCTTCTAAGCGGAAATTCATGATATAGGAAAATACGTCCAGTTCAGTTGCGTTATGTGTGAGTATATTCAAAATAAACAGTACCAACATATGGAAACAGAATGTACGCTCCAATAACAATATATACAAGAGCTCCAGAAGAGACATCCATGTATGTAATAATAATCTCACACAAGGATAAATGTTAAAATTTTTTTTAGGTGAGAATGTCAAAAAGGCAGGAGGCAACAATATAATTCCATTAACGTAATACTCACCGCTAAAACTCCCAAGATGAATCTACAAATAAATAAGCCGGCAATATTATCTGCTACAGCGAATGGAGAGATACAAGAAATAATTGCTTTGAGGAAAAAAGAATAAAATATCATCTTCAAGGGACCGAAATATTCAGCCATAATTCCACCAGGTATAGATGACACTGTATATCCATAGAAATATGATGCCAACAGTAGACCCTCTTCTGTACTTGTCCAGTTATATCGGGGCCCATACTGTAATCAAAAATTTAAAATATTCGGGTGCACTTTTCCCATAAGCCTAAATCGTGTTTTGTCGTCTTCGGTTGGTTGTAATCCTTCATTATTATTCCTATTTGTATTACTCTAGGCAAATAAGACATTTTCCACAGACCTCTCTGTCAGAGGGTTTTTTTTTGGTAGAAGAGTGTTGGTTTTGACATCTAAAAACTGATGTCACTGACGCGAAGGCTGGCGCGGAGGTGCGTTGTGATATATAGATACATATATATGTATATATATATATGATTTATAGCCAATATCTCAAAAGCCAAGCAATGTATCAAACAATTTTCAACAAAAGTTGTAGAAAATAAAAATTCCCAAAAAAAATTAGTCACAACTTTTTTTGCTTTTCCGCGTAAAATGCGCTATAAAAATTAAGACTTTTCTTGAAAAAATTTTGAATAAAAGTTGTTCAAAATTTATTTTCCTTCAAAACGAACGTTATTAGAAAAGTCAGATTTTCCACGAAAATCGGAAAGAAAATCATGTTTAGGTATATTTTTCGCAATTAGTCGATAGTTTGGCAGACAGTACGCTTTAAAGAAGAAATGTAATAATTCGTTGATGTGTCCAGAGATATAACTGAGTATAAAAAATGAAAATTGTGGAAAATTCTTGGAAAATTATAGAATTTTCACTTCGATAACACCTTCAAACGTGTCATTTTCTAGGTTTTTCTAGGTGTAGATTACAAATTTGACAACGTTATATTAAAGAGGTATGCATTGGGTATATTTATACAGAGTTTACTATATATTATAGTTCTTTTGCCTACATTAAATATCAATCATACCAACGTACGTAACTGTGAGTCTCCTATAGTATCCAGAGTGTGGGAGTTTAACCATGACAACGTAATATGTTGGAGAAGAAATACTCAAAACAATAACGGTTTAGATTTTGGATAGACGTACATAATGTAATAAAAAAAATGTCATACTAATGACAATAATAATAATAAGAAATAAAAATAATAATAATACAGTGAAACCTAGTTAAGTGGGACCTGGATAAGTGAGAAACCTCTATTATTGATAGTTGCAATGAGGTCCCGGTTCTTTTTCATTAAATTATCTCTGTTAATGGGACTGTTTGAACCTGGTTAAATGAGATTTGAATTCTAAGACTTTTTCGATGTTTACCACAATAATTGAGACTCAATCACCTGTATAAGTGAGACAAATTAATCAGGTTTTAACACGTTTTGACATGTTTGTTTACATACATTTCGCGTCGTCTTTCGCGCATGGTTTGGTTGTCAGTACTATTTCAGGTTTTGACCTAAAAACAAGGGAATAAAAGTCAGTATCTGAAAAATTGTACATTCATATCTACATTAAATTCATAACACCAAAAATACGCATTTAAATTAACATTTCCACCTCTAAAAATTGAATAACGGCACATTTCGACCTTTGTAAGCGGGGGCCTCTGTAAATGAGACAACTATAATTTTAAATCTGCTTAATTGGAAAACTGGATTATTGGAAACCCTCAATAATTGGTACATATGTCTTGGTCCCTTGAGATCCCAATTAATAATAATATTAGTAATAATATTAGTTATAATGAATATTAATAAATCAATAATGATAAACATATTAATAACGTAATAATGATAATGTATTAATGTAATAGAAATTAAAAAACTTGTCATCTATAAAAAACGTTCTGAATTGAAAAGAAAAAAAGAAAAAATTAAATAAGAAAAACATAAAATCTACAATCATTTAAAAAAAACTAATGTAAAATTTGTAATTTACACCTACGAAAACCTAGAAAATGACACGTTTGACGCTGATATAAAAGTGAAAATTCTATGATTTTCCAAGAATTCTCCACAATTTTCATTTTTTGTACTCAGTCATATCCCTGGACACATCAACGAGGTACTACATTTCTTCTTCAGGACGTACTGTCGATTCCGTGGAAAATCTGACTTTTCTAATAACGTTCTTTTAGAAGGAAAATAGATTTTGAATAACTTTTATTTAAAATTTTTTTCAAGAAAAAGCTTAATTTTCTCAACGCATTTTACGCGAAAACCGCGCAGTAAATAAAAAAATGTAATTGGAGATTTTTTGTGGGAATTTTTATTCCCTACAACTTTTGTTGAAAACTTTTTTTGATACATTGCTTGGTTTTCGAGATATTGACTATAAATAATATATATACTGTTAACTAAACTCTTACTGAGTTTGGAATTGCCCCACGTTATGGTGACAATTATTAACTAAGCTCCTACTGAGTTTTTAATTTTCAATGAATTATATTTGTTATATGATTTTCTTTTCCTCCGGCTAACTCTTTATTGATTTTTATTCCACTTTGATTGAATTTATGTTATTATTATATTATATGAAATGAAATAAAAAAACTTTATTTAAAATGTTGAAACTTTGATTATTTATTATTTTATGAACCCTAACAATTCTTATTGAAATCTTTCAATATTTACACATTAACTCTATACTACCAAAATCTTCTATGCTTACAAATTTCTATTTTATATATTTTTATATTTGAAAATATATTCTCTATGTTTCAAGTTAACCTCAATTTCCTTAATTTTAATACACAACTACAATAATATATTTAACATTCAGGTGCTCTTGCACAATGATGAAATTTTAAATAGACTCACTTGTTATATCCTACAAATATTGGAATAAATGTTGGCAATGTCCCGTAGGTTTTGATATCTTCTTATTTTATTTGGTAATTCACTTTTAAACACATTTGCTCTGCTTTTGAACTATGTGCACAAGTAGAACTTGTTGATACTTCTTTTAATTTGGGATCTTGTTGATATGTTGTTGATAATTGTTTTATTCTTTCTTAAGATATGAAACTTTGTTGTTTATCATAAACTGGAACTGGAACAATTGGGATTTGGTTTCTCTCCGATGCTACTTAATTAAATAACTTCGGTTATGTTAACCTTTACTGACGTTGAAATGAAGATTTATGAATACTATTTGCTGCCTCGTATGGAAGTACTAATAAACTTTGGTTATGTTAACCTAAATGAGTTGCACGAGAACCACAGCGTCTGCCAATATTTTACTGCAAACTTTTGTTATGTTAGAACTAATTGAGTTGCCAGAGGAGCATAGCCTCTGCTTAGATATTATTGCAAACTTGGGTTATGTTAAACACAATGAGTTGCCAGAGAAGCACAGTAAATCTGTAAGAAGCATAATATTTCTACTCGTTTTTCCACACTTCCAAAACTATCTCAGTTTTACAACCCTATCAAAGATTCCCTTCTTCCTATCCATTTAGAAGGTGTTTATAGTATTTCCTGTTCTTGCGGTAAGGTCTATATTGGTGAAACAGGTCGAACAGTAGCTACTCGTGTGAAAGAATATGGCACCAGTAGATCTGTACTTGCGGAACACAAGGTTGACAATAATCATCAAATCCTTTTCGATAATACTGAAATCCTAGCCCGAGCCCCAAACTTCAGCTAAAAATTTTCAAAGCGATAGAAATCCTAAAACATCCAAACAATCTGAACCGTGACTCAGGATATTACCTTCCCAACATTTGGAAACCCATCCTCGAAAATTTCGCTTCGCACATGATCACACAATGGCAGAGACAGGTGCCACCGGAATAAAGGCAGTGAACTGTGTGACATGAAGAATTTTTTCCCACAATAAATACCGCTACAGAAACCAGAATAATCAGTTTCAGTTCAAGTTTCAAGGTTGCCCTGGAGATGCTACCTGTAATGATTGGCGAAACGTCGGCATCAGGTCGTTCTATTGCCGAGAGATTTGTAAACAAAGTTTCTAGTCAAATTCAAGTGGCAGTAGACAAACAGGCTTCGGTGCATGATCGAATGTTATTCAGATCACATTGGCTTATCAGTTGTAAAACGCCAAAAGGCCGATATGATTTCAGAGACGGATTTAAGTTGCTAGTCGAAGTATTCGGTCGAATTTGGCTATATTTATCTAATTGTGAGTTAAATATAGTGAATTTAAGTAATCAAGGTTTGTTTGAATACTTTTCGGGAGTTATGCATAAAGTTTTCGTAATTTTCGATCCTCGATGTCATAAGGTTTGCATGTACTTCTGATTTTTCAAATTTATCCTTGTTGCTTGTTTCAATTTATCCATCTTTTTTTATGAAATACATGTCCAGTAAAGATACTGTTTAATAGCCTAGGCAAGAAATGAAAAAAAGTATCATTTACATGACAAAGCAAAAGAAATGAATTCAAATATTTTCAAATATATGAAGCAAAATAAACGTATTCAGAATAATGCTAAAAGAACAGGAATGTCTGCCTGCACTTTTCTTTTACATTTTGACTGCCCGAGAGGATAACCTAAACATCTGATGTTCGTGGAACATCGTGTGAACTAGCGATGGAGTGTTGGGAGAGGAGGTAGGCATTGGAAGTTTGGAGATTATGGGCATCAGGAAAACCTCAATGGCATAGAGTTTCATAACTTCGCTGTTATCATAGAACAATGAAGTCTAGTGGAAATAAGTTCGGTAGGTCTCTAGCCTGGTAATGATAGGGTCACCAGCCTGGGTTCGTCTAATCTGTAAATCTGGAATCGCTTGCGGTGGAATAACATATGTTATTTCTGATGAGCACCAACCATGAAACTATCTATAGAAAAGAGGAGAGATCGTCCACGTCATACTGGAGAGGTCAATGATTTCGGATGTGTTACAACACCCACCAACCAGACTAATATCTCTATCCTGAATATAATCCAAGAGCTTCAGCGTAACTTTGGGAACAAACCATATGACGAAAGTTTCCCAAGAAGGCCTTGGTGCCAGACAACTTGATGTTGTTTGAATTGAAGGATAAGCAGCCTGCACATAACTAGTGTTAATTTTGGAACATATTTCTTTAGAACGGTATGCGAAATTTACTGTTGTGGAACTATATGCTACGAACTAAGAGTAGTGAGACACGTCTTACTATGGATGACAGAAAAAACTGGGTTGTGCCCCTAATCCCCGCGTTTTCTTCACTCAACGTTGCAAAGAATCGCGTATACACAACCTACATGAAAAATTAAGTACGCAATTTGAAGCTTGAGGCTTGCACTTTACATTTTTGTTCATTAAACTTACAAAAAACAACCCTACATCGTGTCACAATTTCAAAAATGCAAACTAGTTTTTTCTGGATATGAAGAGTTTTAACAAACCGCAGGATATTTAGAAACCTCTGCAAACAATCAGTCCAGATGCTTCCCACGAGCAGCGCGCCCTCTATGTAGCGCACTATGTTATATATGTGTACTATTGTGTACTCTATGCATTGTTGTTTGTTCTTGTTTTGAAAATAGGAGTTTTTCTAAAAGACGGTAGGAATTTGTTGTACAGCTGACAAAACAAACAAAATTTCGTTGGGTAATTGGAGCTGTAGGGTATGTGGTTCCTGAAATTATTAGTGCTTATTTTCTACAAAAAGTAATTTACTCACGTATAGGGATTATTTGAGACAAACACGAAAAATCTTTATTTTATTTTATAATCAAAACTTTCAGGCAACACTTTTATTTCGAACTATACATGTCGTCAAGAAGTCACATGCCGAGTTTCACGGTGTTGCAAGTCCTTCAGCTTGTTTGATATTGAGTTCAAACAGAATGCGCCTGCTGATTGTGCGCTGACAAAAGACAATTCAGATAAATCGTTATCGATGATAAATATATTAGAAGGGACATTGCCTTGTGGATCTAAAGTGGAATTTGATGTAATTTCAGCAGAAATGTTGGGTTTTTCTGGTGGTTTTGTAGCCAGCAAGCATCACTTCTGACTAGAAGAAGGAATGAGCTAGAAATGAAATGTATTCCTATTACATTGGCGAAGGACCTGAAGGAACGACCATTGGAGCATGCGATGATATTTGATCTCACGTTATGCTATTCCTGGCTTCAGAATGTTGTGTTCTGATCTTCAGGAATTGTTCTCGCGCCAACGAAAGTATGTTAATTGTTTCAAATCAATGCCCCTTGAACAGACTTCATCGAACCATCATTCACCATAAAATGTTGATTTGTTAGTATAGTACGTAAATTTCCATAATGATCCCCGAGATCTTTTCGCCATATTGCATAGAGTCTTCAGATTCAAAACTCATCTCCAAGGAAACTAGGGGAAAACAATTGACAGGCCACCCAGTTGGCCGAGGTGTAATGTCAAACTGCTTGGAAGCGCCGGATTGATACGTGAATTGATGTAGAGGCAGCTCGTGGAGATGAGTGAACTGTCACTTTCCCAGTGGTGCAAGGAATTTTACTTCATAGGGATCTAGATCTTTAGTGAGGAATAAGCTGAGCCTATGGGCATATTGATAGTTGATCTCAGAAATCCGTGTGAGCTCATTGACCAGCTGCTCGAGATCATAGGTAATGGCAAAAGCCTCAGCCTGTCGTCCAGCGTCATCCATCTAGTTTGAGAACTTGAGCGAAGCGGAGTTGTGAACATTGAAATCCCCCATGTCCAATTTGTCTGGTTTGTCAGTCAGTATGTGGTGATGGACATAATTTATGTTTTTTCTTAGAACTCGGATCTTACTAAAGTCTATCTTTGAGTTCATATTCTTCAATGTTGAGTGAGGAGCGAGTGGAGAGGTATTTTTTCCTGGAGTGTTCCACTCTAGGTAGCTTCACTTTAAACCTGGAATGAACGAAACTTCATTTTGTAGGGAGAGTGAGACCGGAAGCATCGACCAAACACTTGAGATTTGCCCAATTTGCAGCACTTATGTCGATGATGTCACCAATGGTTATACTTTCAGTCGTTTGTTATAACAGGAAGAATTTACCACGGGAGAACGTTCAAAGAAAAGTTTTTAAAGCTATGTGGGAACTGAATAACATAATTGAAGTACAAATAAAGTGCCTAATAATAAACGTTAGTAATAAGGAAACATCTTTCAACAAAGAATACATCATTCATTCAGTGTGTAAAGAGGTGGAGTGAAGTGAAAAACAATGAAGTCAAGTGCAAAATAGTGAAGAGAAGGAGTGAAGATATATTCAATATTTTAATGCGGTTATGCAATAATAGTCTAGTCAAATTAAGCCAGAAAAATCAAGAATGAATAAATTTTGCTGCTATTCATGGATTTGGACGTTTTTGGGCTCAAAATGTTCGGGAAAGCGGTACGAGTCAGAAGACCCCATTTTAAACCTGCGCTTTTCATTTTCCGATTTGTTAACTAACAATTAAGCCTTTATTAATTGTTAATTTGAACCGATAATTAACAAATATATTTCATGGAACAATATATGAGGAAATTGGCTGAAAATGGTTACTCGGGGGTTTTCAAGGTCGCTGATCACGAATCTAACATCAGAATCGGAAAATTCGCCACTCTTGGCCGGAAAACTCGACATTTTCATGGAAATTACCAAAATCTGTGAATGTTGAATAAAGGACGTCAAAAAATTCACTCGGGGGTTTTCGAGGTCGCTGATTATGAATCATGAAGTTAAAAATTTCTTACGAAGCATTTGGGGGCGCATAATATCACTACAAGTGGCAAGTTTAGGGTTGCAAAACAACTTTGTTCGTTTATTGTGAGTAATATGTCTCTATATGGGTTTTTGGGGTCTCTGATCAACATCCGTTTTTTGAGATTAATATGTTTGATGGATTTTTTGGAACTTATTTTTAGTAAATATGTTTAACATTATCGTCGGTAGGTGGTGCTTTACGAGACTCGGGTTTCTCACAATTAAAGTTTGATTAACTGTACAATGAATTTTGAGAAAAATTTGAAATTCTCAGAAACAATCATCTTTTAAATATCGGGAATATTGTAAGAGAATATCTTCTGACCCCAGTTAAAGTATTTAAAAGAATTCGACATTGTTTGCTGGAAAACTTGACATTTTCAAAAGTGTTGAATTAGGAGCTTACAAAACATTCACTCGAGGTGGCTACAATTCATTATCCATTCAGTCATTCATTAGAAATTCATAATTCATAATTTATTTCAAAAATTCATAATTAATTCACAGATTTGGGTTTTATTTTTCCATGAAAATGTCGAGTTTTCCGGTCAACAGTATAAAATTTTCCTATTCTGATATCGGATTCGTGATCAGCGACCTCGAAAACCCCCGAGTGAATTTTTTGACGTCCTTAATTCAACATTTACAGATTTTGGTAATTTACCTGAAAATGTCGGGTTTTCCGGTCAACATTATAGAATTTTCCGATTCTGATATCGGATTCGTGATCAACGACCTCGAAAACCCCCGAGTGAATTTTCTTACGTCCATGATACAACATTTACAGATTTTGGTAATTTCCATGAAAATATCGAGTTTTCCAGCCAAGAGTGTCGAATTTTCCAATTCTGATGTTAGATTCGTGATCAGCGACCTTGAAAACCCTCGAGTAACCATTTTCAGCCAATTTCCTCATATATTGGTCCATGAAATATATTTGTTAATTATCGGTCCAAATTAACAATTAAAAAATTTGTTAGTTAACAAATCGGAAAATGAAAAGCGCAGGTTTAAAATGCGGTCTTCTGACTTGTACCGCTTTCCCGAACATTTTGAGCCCAAAAACGTCCAAATCCATGAATAGCAACAAAAGTTCGAAGTGAAAGTCGTATCTTTACTAGACTATAACCTGGAGACGGAGCATAGATATGATAGTATGCGAATTCATTTGTATTTTTAGAATTTATTAATTTTATTGTTTGTTACTGTAGAATGTATTCCATTAGAGAGTAGGATCATGTGCAAGCCCCTTTTATAAGTCAACGTATTGCCATTTATTCCTCGCCAGGTGATGTGGAAACCTACTATTTTAATAATATACTAGGAGGTCGGTCAGTTTGCTGCGCATATACCGAAGAGCTAAGACAGAGTGAGTGAATCGCAAGGAGGAAAGACTTGGTTCGCTATTCTCACCCTATCTTTCGTATAAGCCGATCAAGTGCCCGAGCCGCAGTCTGCCTACTTGCCCGAGCTCGATTCTTTTCTCTACAATCGGCCAGATAGTTAGCACAGCGAAGAGTGAGCGGAACAAAGCGAATAGCGTCGAATATTTTGACGGACTGCTCTGCTCAATAACTCGAAAACGGCTTCAGGTACGATATCGAATTTTTATGCCAGTAAATTTCGAGCATCATATCTAGTTTGTATCAAAATTTCAAGTGCGCTACAAGAGGACATATCTTGTGCTATATAAGCCGATTCAAGAGCCGATTTCGTTCGCTACGCCCACAACATCTTAACAATTACTACACAATTAGGTACTGTTTATGCAAGTAGAAACAGGAAATAGGCTCTATTTTAAATAATTACATTCAGTATACATGACGTCACTGTCTATTATTTCCCGGTCATAGTTAATGAGATATTACAAGCTGTGTATATTATAAGTGAATATCATTAATATGTTTGATACAAAACAGTGGCAATGTATTAAAATGTTTCTATTTTGAAATACATATTCGTTTTACCAAACTAGTATCATTGTTATCAAATGGTAAACACCCATTTTATAACCACGTGCAAGTGTTTACGTTTCCTGCCAATGGGTTTTGAACGAACTATAGATAGAACCCATACTTTTAAGCCGGAAATTTTAAATACAACTATGATTACGCTCTGTAACATTAAAACTATCTCTTATAATATCATAGCTAAAGAAATTCTTCTTATAGTTCGATTTACATTACCTACATAAGGCTCTTAAAGGATTATTGTGATCCACTTCCACTCTCCAAAAATAAAAACTTCAGAAAAAATTATAATTACGTTCGGAAGTTCAACTTCTTCTACTGTTTCGTTCGTTCCTTCGGCAGGGATGGAGGGTTCTGTTCCTCCTCTTTTTAAATGTGACATTGCTAGAACGCTTATCTGAAAATGTGTTCGGTAGACATAATTGAGAGCTGTTGCACAGAATATCATGGCGGCTATATATGCCCGATAGGGAGGTTTTTCTGAAACATACATTGTCAATGTAATTGTAAAATGACAAATGAATGAAATTTTGAGTCGCGCGAGAAATGAAAATATGAAAATATTCCATACATATGTGCAATGGAAAATATCACAAAAGTTCAACATAAGACGAGCGCTTGTTTGAAAACCTCATTTTTAAGATATTGAATTGTTAAAATCTGTTTCGGGAGATGACATTTTAAACCTATGAAAAAATATGAGCCACGATTTTTTACAGAGAATAAATTATTGTAATTTCTAGAATAAATTGGTATCGAATCCAGGAAAACAGGAGGTGTAGTATTATTTGCCGGTTTTTTCAAATAAGGCAATGATACTGAAAGTTCATGTTGCTTTAGCAAGTTCAAAAGTGAACGCCTGTGACTTTATTTTCTTAACCACATATAACAGACAATGGATCAATTACTTAATTCTAGGCTGTTGGACTTTACTTCGTGGAAAATCTGTTTAGCTTTCTTGTGGAGCTCATCAGTAGAACAAGAAACTTTGTAATGTTACTGGACGATCATTCTATTGTAGAAATAAATGACCGTCAAGAAAATGCTGGGGAGATCCAAAATATCTAACGCCATCTACGAGTAGATGTCCCACTAAGAAATCGAACAATGTACTACATTGACTGATAGATTTCTGGAACTTTACAAAACTTGCGAGGAATGTTAGACTGCTTGAGTGCCTGATGACGAAACTGAGCCGAACCCATGTAACAATTGAGAAGTACCTAAATGAATATTAATTTCTCGTTGGCTTCTGCCAAACAAGAATGATATGGTTTCTTTAGTCTACATCGATTAGTAACACTACAAACTTATAGTTCTAGATAGCTATTTCGGTCTCTCATGAAGCTCATCAGCAGAACGAGAAAGTTATCATTGTTATTTGGGGTAGAGCCAACAAGAAATAAATATTCATTTATTTCTGAATTGAGACGCTCAGTAAAAGAGTGGCTCAAATGTAAATAAGCAATAAAATAAGTAGGAAGTAGTAATTGGATATTTGTAACTAAAAAAGGGTAAGTTATGGCACTAATGTTGTTTTATCAAATATAAAACTGGCTTCTAAATGAAACTACCGAACATATTTTTGATTCATCTTTTACTTATTAGAAAAAAACACAGTCGGGACACTCTGCCAAAATCATTTTGATAACCAAAAATGAATAATGCTATTCGTCAGTATTGGCTTCAATAATGTCTTCCAGCTCGGTTATTGGATACTAAATTATTATAAAATCCATGAAAAATTGGGGGAACATATAACGGCAATTCTTGAAGGTCTTTGTATTGCAACTTATCAATAGGACTACCGGAAGGGTACAAGGTTTCTCGATATATCAATTATTTCATTGGCAACATTTGAGCACCTTTCACCGACATTTACAAAAAAAACGACTCATCTTCATTATTAGAGTAGCTAAAATAAATGTTAATGGCTCTGTTGACTTAAAAGCTAACCTTTCTATTTTTAGCATAATATTTCTGAACCTTTATAGTCATCCTTATCCATTTCGATAACTGTAAATTTATTAGATTTCCTCGATGCCGTGATAACCTTTATCCAATCTTTTGGCACCAAAATGTCTTTAAAGTACCGTTTTCTTTTCCAATGGTCCCAAAATCCCGGTCACAAAAAAAGATACGAATGTCCAGAAACAAAGAACTTATGAAGGACTAAACAGACCATATATGTACAAATCGCTGCCATTTCAATGTTGCGATTCTGTTCGCCGCAATGATTGCTGTATCAAATCAGGTTATTTGTTGAAACATAGTTTTTACCATAATGCATTATACAAGAGTCAATTTCTTGCTGTCCTCGTGAAGCCATGGTTTCATGTCGTAGATACATGGGTGCTTTCTTTTTTGAACATCAAAGTAAGCAGTTTGCAAATCAAAATTTGCTAACTGGTAGAAATTTTCAAAAATATGTCTACTTTCGTCTATTGTAAGCAATTTGAGACATTTTCGTGGATACTGACCTGAACCTTCAAAAAACTATTTACTAGGGATATCCCTTTCAGACAAATTCACATATGCCTTTCCCGAATTCCTAGATACCTTACTAACTGTTCTTTTCCCTCTATTCTCCTGTCTTATCAGTTTTCTTTCTTCATTCTGGGCGGCGGAGGAACCGAAGTAGTAGTCATTGTAGATTCATCACTGGAATTTTCTCCATCACTGGACGGTTGAAATTCGGAACCAGTCTTAGGAATCTGTAGGTTAGTTGATGCTTGAGCTTGAGAAATTTGACAATTCCTCAGGTGCGTCCAATTCTAAAAATGTCGAAGACTATAACATCCGACCGAATTATTCAGGATAGAATTACTCAA
Source organism: Endomychus coccineus (assembly GCA_958510875.1). Lineage (NCBI taxonomy): Eukaryota > Metazoa > Arthropoda > Insecta > Coleoptera > Endomychidae > Endomychus > Endomychus coccineus. Next base: position 97,529,192 of record OY294070.1, read on the forward strand.
CTCCGAAAATTTAAAAATTTTATGAATAACAATTATGCCACAATATGAAATATGCTAACTTACCTGCCGTGCTGTTCATATTAACAATTTCATTTAAGACAGTAGGCTTACGCTCACTATAAAAACTCAATTTTGGTTATAGTGGCCCAAATATCACTTGAGCTACTATTCCACTACCAGATTAAGATGTGGTCCAACTGTTATTTGAACATCATCTATTTTACAGTAGTGTAGGCTCACTTGGACCACAATACATTTGAGAGGAAGGACTACTTCTTGCCCAACTGAACTAAAATAGACCAATTTTGGGCCAATCTTTTACTGAGCGACTCAATTATTAAGTGAAAAATCATTACGAATAGAATGATAGATATTGACATTCAAAGATGAATTTGTGTTCTACTCATACTTTATTACCAATCTATGAATTAGTATTACTTGCTTGACAGCTCTGTGTTCTAGGGTTGATTGATAATATTCAGCTAAAATAGCGTTAGATCTCAAATCAGATTGACTTTTACAAATGTTGTAATCATTCTTGCAATAATTTATCATTCTGAGAGAAATAGAGATCTATTATCATCTTAAAGCATTCTTTCACATAGTAAGTACTAGTACTAGTTAAAAAAACTTACAAAGTATTCAACAATTATGTTTTCTTATTTTCCAAGAGCTTATCATGCTTCGATACAAGTTCCCTTGATTTGGAATCTTACCATTAATTGAAGTAAGTAATTCTGATAAAACTTGAATTTTCACAAGAAATAAAGTCACTACAATTCCCAATTAAGTGTACATTTTATATTTACTTACTCATTGGATGGAAATGTTGCTTCTGAATATCCAAAAGAGATATAAAAATCTGACAGGAAAGTAATATTTGACAACATATTACCACAAATAAATAAATTATTCTATGATCTTACGAATAGATCTTTTTAGGTATTTCTGGGTGATTCAAATTTTATTGAATATATCTGATTGTTTCTATCTACTATGGTTTGCTCATATTTTTCCAACCAATTTCCTTGTATGTTATGAAAGTGAGTACTTTCAGTTTTGTTAAAATTATTCTTCAGAGATGATCGTTTCATGTCAATTTCCAATTCGCGCCGAGGTCAAGAAAGTTGAAATCGCTAATTATAGGGGGTTCAACGTTCCACGGATTCTTTTTTGTGTGAGGGTATGTTGTATCCAGGGTTTACACCTTAAGATTGAACCTCATTCTCGTGCTCTTAGGTGTTTTATGTTGGAACATGGGTGCCTCTTACCACTAGTCGAGTAGAGTATTTCAAAAATCTGTAACTGAAGGAATTCGACGGTCAAAATTATGGTGATTAACATAATATTGACTATCAAGAGTGAAATACAGATACAAACTATTTTTTGTGTTGACTAAGCAAAGTTTGGCTGAACTTTGTTTCAGTGGGAATCTGTTGAGGGGAAAAAAAGGGGTACATTGCAATTGTGAGCCCTCAGCCGCTTCTAATGCTAATATTCTTGTTTTGCGGAAATGCCGAATTGGTCAGTTCGAATTACTGAAAATCTGATAGGGAGATGGTTCGAAGTGGATATTTTCTGGCGATGTGCGCCATTGTGAAAAAAATTATACTATTATTCACATTTATGTCAACTTTAAGATTGAGAATGTGACGGAAAATATATATTAATAACGTAGAGTGACTAAAATGAATAAAACCGTTATAGAATGAATAAAACACAAATCAATGAGTGTAGCTTTAAGTAGGATTAGTTAGATTCGAGAATTTCTTAACAGTAAAATGTTAAACAAGCACAATGTCTGGGTAAAACTCTGGATGAACATCTAAATTGAATGGAGCACTACAAGATATTAGTTTCCAAAATTCATTCGATATGGTATTTGCTGCGTAAGAACAACTTTTCTCGGTGTATCATGCTCAGGTTGGTGCGTGAATCAGGTACGGCGTTTCCTTCAGGGATTGCTCGTCGGAATCCTCAGAAGTATTTCTTGCTCAAAAGAGAGCAATTCGGTATATTGGCGGAGTTAACAACACAGTTTCGTGCAGAAATCTTGTTAAAGAGTATACAATTTTACCATTAGATTGTTTTTATTTGCATTTATGTAGGTATTTCCAAAAAACCTGACATCTGAAATAATGGTGCTACCATTGAAAAGATCAAATTTAGGTCAGAAGACTTCAAGTTTTCTTGGAGTGAAAATCTTCAACAATCTACCAGCTAGAGTCAAGGAAAATAATTTGAAAGCACAAACCTTCAGAAACAAAAATAAAAAATTTTCTCATTAGAACACAGCTACTATAGCATTGAAGAATATTTCCTTGAACCTAAAAATTTACAATATTTATTTACTTAAACTGTAAATGTACCATTTTTCAAGGTTATTTTGTAAGCAATACAACTTATATTATATATAATTTTCTCGACTTTCTTCATACATTGTAATGTCTTATTGGAAATAGAGCTATGCTATTATTATTATGTTTTTAACCAGAGAAACACTGTAGCTATAATAGTGCAATAAAATACTATAGTTTCATCTGAAAACCTGAAGATGGGTGTCGAAAGAATCACTTGCAAGAGGACTACCGCGCTTAAAAACAATATAGTTCCTATTTCACCTAGAGTGATTTGCGAAACTTTATATCCGTTCATCCAATAGTGTGTTGCGCACACACACAGATATCATCTCAAAAATAGTCTTGATCGATTCAGAAAGACTGGATATTTCCTCGAAAATCCGTAACTATTTTTAGGCCTTATACTACTCATAGTGATGGGAGTAAAAATTAATAATGTTTACACCTATGCATCTCTCTAAGATCAATCTAAATAAATATGATCGAGAGTGGCAAACATAAAACAAAATGGTCGACCATAAGCCGTGAATGCTTATGAAGTGTTGGATCTAAGATCTAACAGGTGATGGGTCTAGAATGCTTTCTTAAGAATAGTGATAACAATTTTATAAGACTATTAATATTGTCATGTTTAATTCTCACATCCTATTTTTTTGTAGATCCGTACCACCAGGTCTCGAGGTCAATTATTACACCTCATCTTCAGGTATATTTAAAGCATGGCTGTGATAAAGAAAATTGTATCAAAATTTGTTAAAACAGTTGTAAAAATCATTTATTTCAAAATTTAATCAAAATGGTATTTTTTAATTATTAATATTGTAAAATGTTAATTTGTTGTAAGATTGTTTAAATGATTTTGATTTACTTACATTCAATACATAAAATTATTTATATATCATATGACTTCATTCCCAGATATTTGAAGTTTATATGTAAAATTTCATTTTTGATTTATATATTACATGCTCAACAGTTGAAATTCAGGAAGCTACAAATCAGTCATTCTGATGGTGAGGAATATGTAACTTTAAATAACAAATTGGTAAAAAAATTATTAAAAAATCTATTATAAAAAAATTGGATGTGTTTTGATGTTTATGCAATTATAAGGAGTTTAATGACATCTACTGGTAAAGTGATGAAACCATATTATTTTAATTAGAGAGAACTTTGGCCTTTCAGTAGAATAAATAGTTTCCTGTAAAATGACAAATTGATTGTAATATTGAATATTGTTATAAACTTTAAACTACTCGTAGATTATTGCTGAAAAATTTGGTTATAATTCAAAGCAATTTGTGAGTTTATTAATTCATTGTTTTTAGAAGATTCATGTATCTCTAAAAGTTCTGAATTGTTAAGATATAATACTTTGGTAGCTGTAGGATATAAGATTTCAGGGTTGAATTTGTGATTATTTTCTAAAATATGGTTAGCAAAGTAAGAAAAACCTGTTCATGCAACGTATGTGTTCTTTCAAGCCAGTTTCAAAATTTCTATATATTCTTCCTACATATTCAGCATGACAAGAAAAATTAATTAATTAGTATATTCCTCTTTTTCCATATTATCTATCTTTGTTATTTAAAAATTAATTATTTAAACTATTTTAAGAACTATATGATATCCTTGCTATTGGTTTTAAAACATTAGAAATTGTATTAGTGAGGTTACCGAAATAAGTTGAAGATCTAAAAGGCAGTGTATTGTTTAAATTTCTATTCAACATGGGTTGAGAAACTTGAATATGGTTTTGAACCTGATGAGACATATATAACCAATTATGATACAGTTTATTTTGTTTTCTATGTAACATTTTAGGTATTCTGTTTTTGTTGAATCCATTCATTTCGGCTATTTGACATATAATTTTCAATTCTAATCCAAAATTTTTTGTTATTAATGGAGTTTTCAACAATCTGTTGATGTAACTATGAAAACTAGCTATTTTATGTTGTATTGAATGGTGTGAATCATTGTTTATTGTTATACCAGTATGTGCAGGTTGTCTATAAATTTTGAAATCTACTATTGTTATTCTAGTCAAGAAAGTTCATACTTTTTTATACGTTTTGTCGTCGGACATACCCCGCAGACAATAAAACTACACCCGAGGAAATCAGAAGTATCCCCCCATATCAGCAATATGTGAGGGCACAATAGGATTCTAATGACCGCAGAGCAGTGGGACTTCCCCGGGGAAGGAGAACCAACCTCACGGGAGAGGGGTTTAGGTCGTTAAAAATTCGGCACATCCGCCATCTCTAAGAGATGTTATGTATTGCTCAATTATAATACATTGTGGCTAGTCTAATAAGACACTTCGTTTTAATTTCGTATTTTTATTTTAATAAATCCCATGCTGTATCGTAATTATCTATTGATACTTCCAATGATTGTATCACCTGCAAAGCATCACCTTTCAACGACGCCCGTAAATAATGAAATTTTTGCGTACTTGTCAAATTTTGATTATTATGTATTAAAGCTTTGAACGTATCTGCGAAATTTAACCATTCGTCATAAGCACCTGCAAATGTAGGCAAACTTATCGTGGGTAACTTTACAGAATTTAAACTTTGTAAATCGTTTTGTGTGGAACCTAAATTATTGTTAGACTTTTGACTTGTCAAGTTTTCTGTAAGCAATTGTTTAGCTTGTGCAATATATAGAAAATAATATTTCTCAAATGAACTTCTTTCCTCCATTTGACCATCTGTATAATCTAACATTTCGATTTCGTCTTGAATTTCTTTAAATGGTTTTAACAATTGTTCCGCCTTTTCTTCACGTATTTTTAATTGCATGAAATCTGTACCATCAAAACTTTGAAGATAATTTTCAAACCTTGTTAACTGGGATTTCAAGAAACCGCGTTTTTGTATTAACGTTCTAAGTTCCATGATTTTGAATTGAACTGGATGAAGGTTATATCTAATTATGTTATTTATATTATGATTTTATTTAATTGAAGTAATGATTCAGAACGAATAAGAAACATGTATTAGTTCGATTTAGGAAAGACAGGATGTAATATAGGATGGGTCTGACTACACGAGAGAGAAACCTATAATGCTCGAAGAACATCGTGTGAGCCAGCAGTGGGATGTAGGGAAAGGAAATAGGTATTCGTCAACCTGTCCCTGCCTCGCTCTTCTGGCTTCATTGTATAGGGGCTCTAGATGAGAAAGCGGTATGAAGTGTACCATAATCTGCAAAGCTGTGGACAGACCTGATGGTCACTTCTAACAGATCGTTGATATGGAGCAGAAATAAAGCTGGTGTCAAGACCGATCGCTGTGGAACACAGTGTTGATAACCACTGTTTTGGAGGATATTCCGTCAACCACCAAAGAGAAGTGGATTCAGTGCACGTCAAGTAAAAAGTGGTCTCACATAAAATACTGGAATATACTATATTTACCTCAACTCGGAATCTGATTAAATTATAATAATAAATTGTTATTAAGGGATTATTTTGAATGCAAATTACCAATGAAAAGTTTGTTCTCTATATTTTATTATTTTTATTTGCATTCGTATCAGATATGGCAACCTGTCCCTGGATTTTGTGTGATAATATTCTGTTACATTCAGAAGAGATTTACCCAATGATTTACCACTTTCAAATTTCAAAAAATATCGATTACAAAATCGATTGGAAGAATATCAAGTAAAAAGTGCACAAACAGCCCTGGTCTCTTCTACTTGCAAACTAAATTTGATATATTGCACAAATAAATGTGAAACCGCCAGACCGCAACCTTTTTTCCGATCAATATTATTCAAGCATTTGAATACCTTGACTTGATGAAACTCTACTTTGGATAGATCATTAGACATAATATGAGAATCAGTATGTTGCTGCCTGGCCACTGAAAGTTCAAAAATACTGAAAATAAGTTGAATTAATGAGATATTTCTGCAATACCAGATGCAGACAATTGATATAAGTGCAGTTTTTGGTAGAGTAACCCCTTTTTTACCATTCGCGACAATTTGTCAGAAGCTTATGAGTTAGAGGGCAGTTCAAGCTCAATATGATTAATGTTGTTAGGAAAGTTAGATTTGAATTACTTTTTGGTGCCTGGCTATAAATCATTACGAATAGGGACCGGTGCACAAAATTTATTTATTTATTTATTTAATTGCACTAGCTCAATGGGAGGAATCCCTTCTAGAGCTTAGGGGTACAAGGTATTCCATCTCAGACGAGCCACCCCGTATATTCCTTATCCCATAGTGAGTGGAAAAATCTCCCGAGACACGTCGAATGATTTTGTTTGGGGGACATCATTTGACGTATATTTGAGACTTGAACGAGCAACCCCCTGATAGGAGGCGCTTCGACCCCTCAAAATTGAAAAGGGGAGAGGGGTTGAGTGATACGTCATTTGAAAGGTCTTGGAAGCCTCTTCACAACGGTGTATGAAAAACGTAAATTTGAAGAACTGTTTTCGCCAAAAATTAATTTTGTTGCTCGAATGCGCCACCTTGAATATTTTGGTTATTTGTACAATGTACAAGCTCATTTTTATTTAGCCTTTTTTACAAAATTAAACAATCTTCAAAAAATCACATTCGTAAAAAATTGAATTCTGTTGTCATTCTTACAATGAAAAAAATTAAATCTGCGTGTTTAAATCAAATGTTCAAGTTGTCCTCCATTGACTTCCATACAATAATACATTCTCTCAAACTAATAAATAAAAAAACAGCAAAACATTTCCTTATGTTGCCTTCATTTTTTGTTCTTAGAAGGTGTTTATCTGGTTTTAACGTTTCTTCGATCATTTCATGATTTTAATCAATCTGTTGAGTTACTACTTTGCTGATTTGCTTAAAATTTCAAAACATATGGTGTACACATCGCAAGAACGTGTTGAGCTGGTTAGCCCTTATTACCAAAATCAAAATTATGCCCGAGCGGCTGCAAGGATAATTAACGAAAACCATCCTGAACGTAGCGTTCGCCATAAGTTCGTAAAGAAATTGATTTCAAAATTTGTGGAGACGGGTTCAGTAATGGATAAGAAAAGGGCACCCATTGGAACTGTTGATGATGAAGGAGCAGCTGTGGCGGTATTGGGACATGTCCAACTTATGCCAAACACGCAATCTGTACGACAAATTTCTGCAGCTTCCGGTATTAGCCAATCTAACGTTTTCAGAATTTTACTGAAACACAAGTTCCATCCGTACAAAATTAAATTAATTCAGGAATTAAATGATGATGATTGGGATCGAAGAGTTTTGCGAAATTATGGAGCGTATTAACAATAACCCAAATTTCTTGTACAACGTTTGCTTTCCTGACGAATGCACTTTTTTACTTAATGGAGAGGTTAACCGGCATAAATTTGGAGCGATAAAAATCCTCATGTATTTCGTGAAGCTCACACTCAATATCGGGAAAAGCTAAACGTTTGGCTAGGAATTTTGGGAGACCACCTAATTGGACCTCTGTTTATTCCTGGTAATTTAAATGGCGAAATTTATCTTGAAATGTTGGAAAATGTGATTGATCCGTTAATAACTGAACAATTCTCTACTACTTTAACAACAATTGCATTTCCAACAAGACGGAGCTCCTCCTCACTACGCCGCACCAGTTCGCCAATACCTCAATTTTCAATACCCCGGTCGTTGGATTGGAAGAAGAGGTCCTATCGAGTGGCCTGCTCGATCTCCTGACCTGAACCGTCTGGACTTCTTCTTGTGGGGACATCTTAAGTCCAAGATTTTCGTGACTCAGCCTGAAAATTTGGACGAACTACGCCAACGAATTGTAAATGAGTGTCGTCAAAAAATAACTCCAATTATGCTGAACCATGTTAGAGACGGTTTTCAGTCAAGATTTTATTACTGTATGGAAGTCAATGGAGGGCAATTTGAACATTTAAACACGCAGATTTAATTTTTTTCATTGTATGCATGACAACACAATTCAATTTTTTTACGGATGTGATTTTTTGAAGATTGTTTAAGTTTGTAAAAAAGGCTTAATAAAAATGAGCTTGTCCATTGTACAAATAACCAAAATATTCAAGGTGGCGCATTCGAGCAACAGAATTAATTTTTGGCGAAAACGGTTCATCAAATTTACGTTTTTCATACACCGTTGTAAAGAAGCTTCCAAGAACTTTCAAATGACGTATCACTCAACCCCTCTCCCCTATTCAATTTTGAGGGGTTGAAGCGGCCCCTATTAGGGGGTTGCTCGTTCAATCCTCAAATATACGTCAAAAGATGTCCCTTAAACAAAATCATTCGATGTGTTTCGGGAGATTTTTCCATTCACAGAATTGGAATTGAAATTAACTAATATACACAGCTTTACTAATATCATTAGGGTTACAAAATATATCAACAGTCAAAGCGATCATCTCGTAGAATCTACACATTTGGAAAATTGGGAAAAATAATAACGTATTTGTTCTGCAGAGTGATAGATAAAATGTTTGTGTGGAACGGGTGTGAGCAGATGTAACATGCAAATTCAGCCTTGATAAAATCACAGGACAGTCAACCAGGTTATGAATGACCTTATAAAGGAATAAAACTCTATGAATTTCCCTACGTTTATACAACTCTTGACAAAGAATCTATCTAATAGAGCCTGGTGGGAAAATCCAATAGATGGATAATTACCATCAGCTTTGAAGGCTAAATATTTTAGGAAACGCCGATTCACTCGCTCTATTTCGTTTACATAAATTTTATAATGGGGGTTCCACACAGTTGAAGCATATTCGAGTTTACAACGAACGAATGAATTATATAATATTGTTATTGAATCACTGTTGTTAAATAGGCGGCAATTCCGGATGATAAAGCCCAGCATTCTGTAGGTGCTAGAAACAATTGATTCAACGTGAGATGCAAATGACAATTTCACATCAAACAAAACTCCCAAGCCTCTGAAACTATAGGAACGAGCAAGAGCTGTGTCACTAAGTTTGTAATTGTAAATAATAGGGGTAATTTTCTTGGTGAAAGACATTACAGTGCACTTACTTATACCGTTGATTGAAAAAAACGCTTATACTAAGATCCAGATGATTTATCACACACCAAGTACTGAGTGCATCCAAGCCATGCTGCAGTGAGATACAACATAAATAATGCTTTACTGCCGAGTAAAGTTTTAAATCGTCTGCGTAAGGAAGAAAATAACAGACAAATAAAGAAGAAATGTCATTGATAAACAAATTGAATAGAAGTGGTCCAGGTACACCTGAAGTGGCATGAAATGAATACGATTTAAAAGCTTTATACTCTACATATTGATATCTATCAAGAATTCCAAAATTCAATCAAATGATTTGTAAATCCAAGGCAGACATTTTATTCAATAAAATACTGTGATCCATTCCATCAAATGCCTTAGCAAAATCGAGGTAGATACAATCAACCTGGCCACCCTCATCAATAACATCAGCCAAGTATTGACTGTAGCAACCTAAGTTAGTAACAGTTGATCTGCCAGGCATGAACCCATGCTGCTCAAGGGATATCTGCAGTTTTACATGATTGAAAGTAGCATCATATAAGATATATTCAAATATTTTGCAAAAGTTATTGATGATGGCAATTGGGCGATAATTAGTAACCTCATGCCTATTACCTTTTTAAAAACCGGTACTAACTTTGAAACTTTCCACAGATCCGGAAAAGTATGCGATTTTAAGGCTAATGGATATATAAATGCCAGTGGAGCTGCGAATATATTGATGCAATCTTTCACAAAAAAGCAGGAATTTGATCTGGACCCTTCGTGTGACTTGCTTTGAGTCTTTTAGTAACTTGAATCACTTCAGAGGAATTAAAAATTGAAAGAGATAGAATATTATTATTGAAGTTATCCGAAGGTTTATTATTAGTTGAATGAGAACAGTTTGGAAGTACTCTGCAAAGACATTAACAATATCATGAGGACTCGAGTAGCTAAGATTATCAAATTGAACGTGTTCAGGAATAGAACTGCTTTTATTTTTTGTATGAAAAAATGACCAGAAAGATTTGGAATTACACTTCATGTTATTTTCTGTTTTTGATATATAGAGCCTAAATGAACAGGCAATATCGGTTTTGATTGCTGATCTCAAAGTCCAGTTTAGCATCTTTTTTTCATTTATGCCGATAATTTTTCTTAATTCTGATATTTCTTATTATGTTAGACGTGAACCAAGGTGGAAACTTGTTGTTTTTCTTGGGGGGAAGTGTATGGAACGCATATTGTTAGCAAATTGGTAAAATGTTCATAGAACAATTGTACTGCGACATTAACATTGCTTGTATGATATAATACAGACTATTCAAAATCCAGTAACAGGTCATAAAGTAATGGATAATTTGCCTTATTGAAATTAAAAATGTTTACATCATTATGATGACAAAATGATGTGGAAGGTACTTGGCCGAAGTACTGAAATTCAATAAACAACGGAGGATGGTGCAAATCTTCACTCAATAAGCAAACACCAGACTTTGAAACTGAGCAAAAATTACTACAGCAAATGCGAATTCTATTGTTACTATTTAGACAACTATTGTACTGGTTAAAATCGAAATAACTAAGCGGATTATTGAAGTATGATAATTTAGAAGATTCAACTCCTGTGTCAGATTTATACGAGGCATAATCAATGGAGGTATCAACGATATTGACAATGACTACAATTCCTATGGGCCGAGTAAATTTATTTTATTAATTTTTTATTTTTATTTCATTGAAATATAAAGAGCAGTCCACAGACGAAGTCCTAGGAAGGACTGCTACACAAGTAAACTGAAAAAAATAACAAAACCACATCAGATGATGTCACGCTCCGAGCGTGCACCCAAAAATTTCAAAATGGAAGAAACTTATGAGTAAAACATAATAGTTAGCATCAAAATTAACAAAGAGGATCACAGAGGCCAATCATCACCACAAACCACAACGATCAGGGTCACCGCAAAAATGCTTCCACAATTTCCCTCCTAAATGCGACAATACAAATGGTATTAGAATTCGTCGCAAAGTTAGGTGACCAGACAGAAGAACAATACTCCAAATGGGATATCACATAGGCAGAATAAAGTCTCATGAGTGTGTCTTCACTCCTATAAGCTATCTCCCCTTTATCAAATCATAATCATTTTATTAGCCCTATTGACTATGGCGTTTATATGAGGAATAAAGGTAAGTTTACTGTCCAAAATTACACCCAGGTCCCTAACCTGCCCAACTTTAGGTAAATCATGTAATTCTATATTATAAGCACTGTCAATTATATCGACCGTATTGCTCCAAAATGTTATAATTTATTAGATTTGCACCAATCTGTAAGTTTGTCCGTCTGCAATATAATCATATGATACGAAATACCTTCAAATCATCAGCATATGAAAGAATGTTAGAGGTAAATTGATAGTAAATATCATCCACAAAGATAGTAAACAAAGTGAGACCAGAAACCGGTTCCTGTGGCTTGTCCGACAATGTAATGTAAGTATCTGGAATGAAGCCGTTACATTCAACTTTAATAGAGCGTCTTGAAAGATAGGATTCGAACCAGGAGTTTGAATTCCGCGTACTCCAAAGTGCTCAAGTTTCTTAAGAAGCAGTTGTATATCAACCCTATCAAATGCTTTACTAAAATCGGTATAAACAGCATCAATTTGAACCCCTTCATCAACAATATTACAGACGTAACTAGTATATTCTACTTAATTAGTAACTGTAGATTTATTTGTCATAAAACCATGTTGGCACGTTTTCAAATATGGTTTTATGTGCAGTATAACGTGACCTTGCCACTTTTCGGTGAAGTGCTGATTTCAAATCCTCGGGCGCCAGATTTTTCCCAAAGGTTTACTCCTTTTGAAGACTTCTGCTAGGGTCTTCACCACAAGGTTTGTCACTATGCTATCTAAAGATAGCCTTGTCCCTAGGGTAGCTACAGTGAGGTATAACCAGAGTCCAATGGGCAGAAAACAGTATCGAAATTGTAGGCTTTAATTACAATTGATACCTGGTTATAACTTAGCTCGCTTAAAGATGGAGCAGAAATAATTCAATAAAACGGGGAATTCCAAATAATAAAAAATATAATAATTATAACAAGTACACTTTCAGAATAATCAATTTAAATGCAATTGAACGGTATTATTTCACAAAATTACACCCAGACGGAAAAATGTAATGAAGCTCAAACGGTAAATGAAAACTCTTTCAACCTATCTATTCTACGATAAGTTCGGTAACTAAATTCAATTCAGCGGTACGGGATCGGTTGATAAATGATTCAGAATGATCAATTTGCGGAAAAGTACGAATCAAACAGGTCCCAGCGTAATGAGCGGTATTCGGTAAATTTCAGATAGCAGCACTAACAAATGAAATGTCCAAATCACACTACGATATATTCGGTTATCAATTCGGTTGGTTCGGAAAATATTGTTTGCACCAGTTTTCCGATTGTACGATATCAGATTTTACTATTTTTTGGTTAATTACTCTAATTGAGTTTATTCTCAACCTCACCCATTCTTGTACTAACTTTCACGGAGCGCCCGGTAATTGTATGGCAGTGTAGGTTTCATATACTTTTCAGATTCAGAATCTAGACAATTAGGGTTTATACTTCCGGTATGTCACAGTGTGCACAAACCCCAACTATAGTATCTGCAATAACCCCTATATCCACGGCCGAGGACTTCTCATAGTATTAAGGGAATTATTAAGATTCTCAATCACACAACCACCTTAGCTTCTACTTCCGGTATGTCACAGTGTGCACAAGCCGTCGGTGGTTTGGTCGTCTAGGATATACTTATACTTCCGGTATGTCACAGTGTGCACAAATATACCCAAAGACGCCCCTGTCGTTCAAACATACACACTCGATACACACTATACAATTACTTGAATATTTCAATCCACGCGCGAATTCAAATCGTGCGCGGTCTGATCTATGACGGGATAAACTCACTTATTACAATTCAAATTACTGAATACTACGGAACTCAATTATAGTACAACCGTTTACCAATTACAACAACAATCATAAACTACGGAAATCAATATATCGTAATGCCCAAAAATATAAACTTATTTGCTATCATTTACCTTGTATAACACTTCACTTGAACGGAAAACTATTGTTAGTTCACAGTTTTGAATCTTATTCAAAACTCAGATAAATAATTTACTTCGATTCTTGTCTTAATTCACTTCAACGGTACTGATTTATAATCACACGAGAGCACTTAAACTGATTGAAATTCAAAAACGCAAGTGAGCTACTATACTGATCAAAATTCAGAAACACAAGAGAGCTACTTCACTGATCAAAATTCAAAAACACAAGAGGAGAGCTACTACACTGATTGAAAATCAAAAACACAAGAGAGCGATCTTTTGGCTGTCACGGCTTTTATATGTTTCCCGAGGTTCTGGACAGGTCTGCTCCACCAATTCCTTATTTTGTGCCGAAGGTTTTTTACTTATGCCCCGAACAATACTTAAAAGTGACGCTACTTTTTAGATCTAAAATTCGCGCACATGACGCTCCGGTAGTTTCTCTAGGCGGACTAAGCAAGTGTTATCGGAGTTTTTTGATTGTTCGCCTTTTTTATACATAAGGCTGTTCAAAGTTTGGTATCTTAACTGGCCATACCCCCGTTTTTGCAACATATTTTATCGGAATGAAATGCAATTTTGAACGGGCATGAATTTGATTCATCTATTTGAATAATTATACTTATTCGAAATTACGGAGATTTATACAAGTGACAATCACGGAATACACATTCGGAATTCATTCATATCTATTGAAATAATGGAATCTTCAAACTGAAATTACATGTAACATCCGTATTTATTGCCTGATCTAAATTAAATAATCTTTCAAAATTTAAGCTTCGTTACAGCAGCATAAGCTGTTTATTCACGAATGACTCCAGTACCTTACCAAACACAGATGTTACTGAAACTGATCTGTAACTGTTAACAAGGTGCTTATAACCTGACTTACATATTGGTGTACTAACAGCTGTTCATTCACGAATGACTCCAGTACCTTACCAAACACAGATGTTACTGAAACTGATCTGTAACTGTAAACAAGGTGTGTGCTAACATCCTCCTTCCACTTATCAGGAAAAATACCATTTTCAATGGATTTGTTATATAGTATAATTAATATTATAACAGAATTTGCTTGTCGAATTGTGCTGACTAATCAGTGAAATCTCACATTATATGTTCTGTTTGTTGCATTTGCTTCATTTTGGTCCAAATTACTGACGGTCCTTATATCTTCTGTCAATCCGTACTGCCGTCTATTTACCAAAAACTCAATCAATTCTGGTATATCTGTTATATTAGAAATAGTTTGCCAATAATCCCAGATGACACTGATGATAAAAAGCCATATTCCTGTAATGACGAACGTGTGACAAATTATATAATATAAATGAGTTATCTCGGTTTCCTCGATTAAGGCCTCATCGTTCAAATTGATTAAACGCACTATTAAATATATGTTCCAATTCACTATCATCGACAATATCCACGTGAACAGTAAAGCAGGTATATCATATTTTATACCGTAGAACAATGCTATGGAGAACAAGAACATCCAAAAGTTTAACGAAACTGTCACGGTCCGTTTTAAAGTACTCATATTCTGGTCGTAGAAGAGCACTGTGTTAGGTGCTTTATTCTCACAAACAGACCATACTGCGATTAAACCGAATATAAATATGCATATGATGCAAGCTATGAAGCTCCAAAACTTTTTTGGTCTATAGTTCAACCAGTTTGTGATTTTCTGCGAACAAGTTTCCTTTTCTGGTTCTTCGTAATCTTGACTGATATCGTCACCCATGTGAAAGATGGATCGAAGTTTGGACATCATCTTGTCTTGTCTTATGTTAATTCTTCAAATCTAATGTTACACAATGCTTATTACTTTCAAACGTGACGTTCAATGTATGACATTACCAAGCTTGCAGCGGCTGCTACATGCTAAAATTATAGTCTGCTCAAAAAATGAAATTTTATCACCAATGTGCAGTACACATTGAAAATAGAAAATGTTTTATGGAAATAGATAGAAATAGTAAGTGAGTGGTATTTGCCTTATACATATATAGACTAACTGTTGTCCGTGGGCTACGACCGCAAAAATAGCTGATACCCATAGACGATAGAAGATAATATAATATCCACGGTCGTACATACAGGTCTGGAAACTCAAGGTTGTTTCCTATGTGAGAAGTGGAATCGCTAAGCGACGACTTTCGCGTAGTACCAAAAGACGCCACGTAAGAGTATTCTCTGACAACTGTCAGTTGACTTGTCAACACAAGGAATAGCTGCGTTTTTAGAAACAAATTACGAAATCGTGCATTGTGCCGAAATGCAAAACGGGGTACAAAAGTGTAAAGCAAGAAACTTCTGTTTTTGAAGTGCCGAAAGATGCGGAAATGCGAAAAAAGTGGATGCTTCGGATTCCGGATAGAAATCGTTTTAACGAGGTCTTTTATGAAGTTATTTTTATGGTGAGTTTGACAAGAGTAACAGTTATATTCTTCTCTCAATTCAGAATAGTAAATATTGCGTTACGAGAAAAATTGGCAGTGTCAACATAGCCGAGGTTTCCGGACCCGTCGAGTGTACAGTACCGGAGGTTTTAGTGTACAATGTATATACTGTAAACATAATGAAAGACAACATATACTAATCAAGTATACAT
Source organism: Endomychus coccineus (assembly GCA_958510875.1). Lineage (NCBI taxonomy): Eukaryota > Metazoa > Arthropoda > Insecta > Coleoptera > Endomychidae > Endomychus > Endomychus coccineus. Next base: position 97,545,303 of record OY294070.1, read on the forward strand.
GTATTTTGATTGTAATCCTAATTTAATTTAAAAAATGTTTATATACGATCGAATAATATTTTCATAAATTTCCTTTTTGAAATACTACCAAAAAAAGCCTTAGATAATAAGTACATACTCTGGAAAGAATGTGTTTTAACAAGGTCTTTTATGTGTGCGAAAAAGGGGAAGTTATTTTTAAGGTGAGTAATACATTTTGACAAGAGTAACAGTTCTATTCCTCTCTCAAATCAGAATACTTAGTAACACTGCTTGCGATTTCGGGAAGAAATCGTTTTACCACTTCGTAATCCAAGCGCTAGCTGGTGGCTGAGCGAGAGACAACGAGTTTGGCGACGCGTAAGAGACCCATGTCAACCATAGAGTTTCCAGACCTGTATGTACGACCGTGGTAATATCTGACATTGTTAAATTAATGACAGTGACAGTTTTGAAATAAAATTCCATAGAGCTATCTTAAACTTGATTAGTTATTAACACGGTCATATATACAGGTCTGGAATCTCTATGTTTGACATGAGTCTCTTACATGTCGCCAAACTCGTAGTCCCTCGCTCGGCCACCAGCTAGCGCATGGATCGAAGTATGTTGTCAGGATGTCAGGATTAGGAGCCATATCGTTCAAACACGGTCGTATACGTGCCAGAGAACATCTCTCGCCACCCGTGACGTCTTTTGGTACTACGCGACAGTTGACGCTTAGCGGACTCACTTCTCACATAGGAAACACCCTTGAGATTCAAGACCGTGGGTATTAGTAATAGAACTTAAATGTAAATCATAGAATAGGTAATTCATAAAATAATCCTAGTTATATAAATTTGTAAATCATAGAATAGTATACTGGTTATTTAATTAGCTAGATTCATTCGTTTCAAGTGGATCAATTTGATAATTAGCCATACATTACTCTTTCACACACAACCGATTCAATGTTTTGTGCAGTTTCAGCGGGATTTTAAAACACAAGTCGGTTGCAGACGCATTTCATCAATCAAAGTCATCTATTCTTTTCTAAATTACGTGGAAACACTTACCAACATAACAACTTTTGATAAAGATATAAATACAATACAAAAAATATCTTTTCGAAAGTTACGCAATTCAATGGTTACCGATTGAATAGTATAATTTCCGAAAACTTTATTTCCCGTCTTTGGAGTTTTTTATATGAAAATAATCATATTTCCGAAAAATTTATTTCCCGTCTTTGGAGCTTTTTCTGTTAAAAAATATCTTTTCAAACTAACTGGATGATTCTAAAGCGAATGTTATAAACTTCAAGTCGATATCTCCAAAAGTTCCATAACTCAATGATGGGTGAGTTAGTAGTCATACTGGCAAACATTTCATTTTCTACCTTTGGAGTTTTTTTCTATTGAAAAGATAACTTTCAAACTAATTCGATGATTCTGAAGCGAATGGCATCATAAACCGCAAGTCGATATCTGCTTCCGCCCAAAAGTTACGAATTCCAATGGTTGACTATTAGATGGTCATACTTCCGAAAACTCTATTTTCCGCCCTTGTGGCATTTTCTGTAAAAAAATATCTTTTCAAACTAAAGCGAATGGCACAAACCATAAGTCGATATCTCTTTTCGTCCAAATGTCACTCAATTCAATGGTTGACGATTAAACAGTCATACTTCCGAAAATTTTATTTTCCGTCTTTGTAGCATTTTCTATAAAAATATATGGGTGTCCCAGGTTTTAGTAGCAGAACTTCAAAAGTCGAGAGAAAATTTGATTTTGAAAAAAAAAATTCGTTTTTTGCGAATATCTTCGGAACCGTTTATCGTACAGGAAACAGCTTTTGCAAGCGTTTTCTTCTCATAGTAAGCTATGTTCTGTGTGATAATTTTTTTTCTTAGTCATAATAGGTGAAGATTTCGAAGGAGTAGTGAGTGTTTTTCTCCCCAACTTCTACGCCACTAAAAAATGTACAGTTTTGAGACAACCGTTACAAAAAATTAATTCGATGATTCTGAAGCGAATGGCGCTAACCGTAAGTCGATATAGCTTTTTTGTCCGGAACTTACGCAGTTCAATGTTTGACGTTTAAATAATCATATTTTCGCAAATTATATTTCCCGTCCTTGGAGCTTTTGCAACTGATTCGATGATTCTAAAGCGAATAACATAAACCGCAAGTCGATATCTTTTTCTTTCCGTTCGAAAGTTAGGTAATTCAATGATTGGCAAGTGAATAGTCATACTGACGAAATTTTATTTACCGTTTTTGGAGTTTTTTCTATTATAAACAAAATATCTTTCCAACTTAATTCGATGGTTCTGAAACGAAGGACACAAACCGCAAATAGATATTTTCTTCCGCTCAAAAGTTAAGCATTTCAATGGTTAACTATTAGATAGTCATACTTAGTTACGTAATTCAATGATTGGCAAGTAAATAGTCATAATTCCGAAAATTTTACTCTCCGTCCTTGGAGTTTTTTTCCATGAAAAAGATATCTTTTCAAACTAATTTGATGATTCTGCAGCGTATGGCACAAACCACAAGTCTATATCTCTTTCCATCCGAAAGTTACGTAATTCAATGATTGGCAAGAAAATAGTCATAATTCCGAAAATTTTATTTCCGTCTTTGGAATGTTTTTAATAAAAAAAAAACGTGTGGCACTCGGGGACTGCCGCGGTGAAGCTATTGCATAGCATTTTTTATCAACTTATGCAATTATAATTATTTATTTATTTTTTATTTATGCAGTATTTTTTTTTCTTTTATATCAATTCAAGTTTTTTCTTTGATATTAATTCAAGTTACACTTTTTGAGCGTGGTGACCGATAAGAAACAATTTTTTATTCTTTTATTGAATAAATGAGAAGTTAATATCGTTTAAAATATTTTTATTATCTTACAATACATGTAGGTTATTCAGGAATTTTTATCATTGAAACTATAGGCTTATGGTAACTGAAATAAGAAACATAAGTTTGAGACTTGATGTCCTCTAAATATCTGGAAAATACTGCGTCAATGGTGGTCCCATATTTTGTTGTGGATTCTTGTTGATCATTATTCATTTTCACATTCAATTTTTCCATAAGAAAAGTTGTCAACCGCTCTGATTTTTTATCAGCGAAGTTGATGTTGAAATCGCCAGCCAAGATAAGTGGAAATTTATTACCATTTGTACCAAGTATTTTCGACCCTTCTTCAGTGTACTCCAGTAAAGTGCGAAGAATAAAATGCTCCACCTCGTCCAATTTTGGATTGGGAGAAATGTAAATTGCTACCATGACTATGTGTAGGCCATTTCTAAGTTTGCATAAGCACGCACAAATATCTCCAACAAATGAGCGCCTAACATTAACATCGCTAACGTGTGCAATATTTATTTCAATATTCGGAGTCATAATATTAGTAACATTATTAATATTTTGGTAAATAGCTACCCCACCTTTTGGAACAGTATCTACAACAGTATATATACCTACATGTATACTTACGGGGCGCACATGCGGTGAGTGTGGCATTATAAAGATATGATAGATACCTATACACCTATATACTTTCTCACAAACAGCTGCTTACGTATTCGTCCGATGTCGGAGCAGCTCGTCTCGATCCGTGCGAGCTTCGTACATTCGTACCATATACATACACGTTAAGCGAACGCTCGGCCGAGCTACATGGTAGGCGGAGTGGGGGGGGGGTGTTAGGTTTTATTTTCGTTACGGAATTTCTTGATTCGGTTGCCGCGCTCAAAGCCCGCGATAAAAGCTATGCAATAGCTTGAAAACTACTTCTCAAACTAATTTGACGATTTTGAAGCGAATGGCACAAGCTGCAAGTCGATATCTCTTTCCGTCCAAGAGTTACGGATCACTATGGTTGACGATTAGACAGTCATATTTCCGAAAATTATATTTCCCGTCTTTGGAATTTTTGCTATAAAAAAAATTACTTTTCAAACTATTTCGGTTATTCTGAAGCGTATGGCATAAACGACAAGTCATTATCTCTTTCCGTCCGAGTGTCACGCAATTCAATGGTTGACGATTAAATACTTCCGAAGATTGTATTTCCCGTCTTTGAAGTTTTGTATAAAAAACCATATCTTTTCGAGCTGGTTCGATGATTCTGAAGCGAATGGCAGGGCTGCAGAGTCGATATCTCTCTCCGTCCGAAACGCAATTCAATCGTTGACCATCAAATATTATATTAAAATAAATATAAATCTCTGAAAGGATAGTACATCATTAATGAATACAATGCGATTCGATTCTCCGCTATAGATCAACTATTCACGCACACTCATGTAAAGTTTAATCGTTTTGTATTGAGAAGTGTAGGTATGAACATTGCTATTGTTGGCAATTACTCTAACAGTACTCATTCAATGACAGCATCCCGGTTCTTATATATTTCAATAGAACTGAAATCTTCTGGGTAAACAAGTTTAAAGTTTCTTTGCCTAATTGCAAGCTATTAAACTTTAGTATACTTTGGACTTTCTACCGGTACAGATGCGCTTGAAGTAACCGGATACATTTGTGAGAGTTCAAAAATGATATTTGCAATATAGGTAAATCCATATTATTCTTTCGTAGAAGGTGGTCTTTGTTTTTATTTCTGAAGTGATTCTCAGTTTATTAGTATGTTTATCACTGTAGGTAGGATTAATCTGATCTGCATTTATAGTTGATGCACTGTTCAGACTCAGATATCTGCGTCGTAATTTCAAATATATCTCTATCTCACTCAGTTCCCATTGAAGACTTCTCAAGCTAGATCCACACTACGAGACGAGTTTATTAGTCGAGACAATTTAGCAAAAAAGCTCGGAATTTTTTCCATTTTCAACAAAAATTACAAAATTATCCAATTTATCCATTTTTCTGACATAAAATTGGCCAATTTCTAGCTAATCGTAAATCTAACTTCGGAATCGTGATCAACGACCTCGAAAACCCTCGAGTGGAATGTTTTAGTTAATTTCAACAAAAACTGCGAAATTAATAAATTTGACCATTTTTGGGACATAAAGTTGGCCAATTTCTAGATACTGTGGTCGAAAATGGTAAATCTAACTTCGGAATCGTGATCAGCGACCCCGAAAACCCCCGAGTGGAGTTTTCCAGCCAATTTTGGCAATACTTACCAAATTTACAAATTTTACAATAAATTTTCCCATGAAAATTGACCGATTTCCGGTTTAACAGGTGAAAACTGGTCGAGCGACTAGATCTTGAAGTTCAATATCGTTCAGTATACATCCAGGAACGATTTGCAAAAAAAATGAGTTGATTGGTCTGTTTGGAAAAAATTTCGAGCTTTCACATTTTTAACGTCTAATTTGACCCGACTATATATAGTTATACAAACATTGGTGGGGCCTGAAGCTTGCCGAACTTGACGGGACAATCCGTCGAGCGTGAGGATATAATTAATTTTATAATACTTATGTATAATACAATAAAACCCATACGATCCCGATATAATAACGATACACTAATTATATCGATAATCATTGAAATGCACGTTTCAATTGTAACGTGTTTTAATCATTGAACCAAACTGTTCAGAATACGCTATAGAGGATTCCACGCCTGCGACTTTTGTGTTCCCTCTTGTCGGTGACAGACCGCGGTGCACATTACTTATAATGACGTCGCATCGTAAAGGTAAAAAGCCGGTTGGTTTACTCCTATATGTTGTATCGAGTATGTAGTTAGAAAATGGCATTTAAACAATCAAGTAAAAGTACTATACGCTATGTAGCTATTGTGGACCACATGTGGCAAAAAAGTACGTTATTCTTTACCATGAATGTCCCTTTTACTCACCGGCGGATAGTATTCGGAAGGTTATAGACTATTATAAGGAAGCGGAGTGAAATTTTGCGGAAGAAAGATTACTGGGGAATATTTTATGAAATAGGGACCGCCAAAGTTTTAAGAAAAGATTGGAAGTTGTATATTGACAAAAATAATTCAAAAAGCGAGAACAATTATTTAAAATAAAGTTAAAGGACAATGTAAGGTGACAATGAAACCAAATTATCGTTGTGGTGTGATGGTTAGTAAGTTGTTCAAGGTGATCCAAAGTTGACACCCAATGTCTTCTATGGCAAAAGTAAAAAAGATAATTAAATTCTGCACCAAGCATCGGAAACATGATGGCCTAAAGTACATTTTCATATAAAAGAGAAAAAATTATTAGTTCCAAAATGGCAGTAACCGCGTCGTCGGAATTTGTTTCTCAGGAATATACTCATACATCTTGACAGTTGGGAAACACTTAGTATTGTGAAATATCACATTGTATCAGAGAATTTTATTTGTATCTATGTTTGCTCAAAAGTACTCCTTTTAAGAAATCGCGAGGATTGAACCAAATTTATCATGAAAGACAATTCACAATTGTTTCAAGTACAAGGCAAATTTAAATTTGTCAACTTTAGCTCAACAAAATAGAAGTAGAGCTGCCCAGTTGTATCGCGACCAATATCCTGGAAGTCATGTTCTCGATGCAAAGGTTTTGTTAGCCTGGAACGTACTTTTAGATTGCATTTTCTCCCTGAAAAGGTAACACCAATCGCCAGAAATGTTTATGATGATAAACAAGATTTGCGATATTTCGATTTTAATCCCAAAAGCTCTATAAGGCAAGCATACCAGGAATTAAATTTAAAATGTACTTCTGTGCATCGAGTTTTGAAAACAAATGTGTATCACGCTTTTAAATTGCATATGGAAAAAAAAATCTTTGGAACCAAATAATCTTAAATTTAGAAATTACTGACCAGACTTTACCAGCATTCACTTTGGAGAGATGAGAGCCGTTTTGTCAGCAATGCTGAACTAAATAGTGAAAACGAGCGTCATTGGGCGACAGAAAACCCACATCACGTTAACGAAAACCAAATAAATGTGTGGTGTTGGATCATTCTAAGACATTTAGTTGGGCCTTTCTTTTATGAAGGAGTTGTCAAATGCTTAAACTATTTGCAATTTCTGTGTGAACAATCATCACTCCTACTTCAAAACATCCTACTACAGCTTCGTGCCAATACGAATGACGAATTATACAGGAATACTTAAGCCTTACTATTGCAGATAGCTCAGGCGGAAATAATGGACCGATACAATGGTCTCCAGACTTAACACCCATAGATTTCTTCTTATGGGACCCTATAAAAAATAAAATTCATAGAACTGCCTCGACGAGTTGAGATCATCTAAAGGGAAAAATACGAATAGCCTCTATCTCTAGAGAAGTCCTGAAAAAAAACTACAGTGCATGAGGTGAGAAGAATATTGGGCAAATTGAAGGGGAGCCATATCGAAAACCTTGCATAGGAAGAGATCTACATTTTGAATTAATCTCAGTTCTCAATTATTGTTCCTTATAATAAAAGTTTTCAATTTAATGTTTCAATTAAATTTACATTCCACTTCTATTTTTAGTTCTACTGTTTTTCACAACACTTCAACTGTGAAAAAATATGGGTATATTCCTGGGAAAAAATGTATTTTTGACGACGTCATTACGGCCATTTTGGAACTTATATTTCTCACTCTTTTAGGTCATCATATTTGCTATTCTTATTTCAGAAATTAGTTATCTTCTTCACTTTTGCCTTAGTAGCCAACTTTAAATCATCCTCTACAATGCTGTACATATAAAGCTACAAAATTTTAAAACTATTACCAGTATAATTGGATAAAGGATGATATAAAGAATACATTTCAGGGAACAGATGGAAGAGGACGAAATAGCAGAAGATACTGAAATGCTGTGTGACTGCTGTGAAAAACATATTGGCATACGTGTATAATATTGACGCATTTCTAATTTATTTTAAAAATTCAATTTTCCTTTTTGCCCAAAGATGACGTTTTCATTTTTGTTTTGTTTTTAAGATATTCTTAAATAAATTAATAAAAGTGAAAAACAGCAAAGCTCCAAGCTATATACTTTAAATTGGAACAGATAAGTTGATATTTGATTAACAAAACGCATCTTTCTCCGCACTGAGTTTCAAAATCAAATATTCTACCTTAAATAGTAGACTTCCGTGGATAGCTAATCTTGAAAAATCTTAGCTTCCGGGTGGATTCCGCGCCACAATAGCTCGACTTGATGCCGATGTTTCGCGAACCATCAAAGGTGGCATCTTCAGGGCAGGCTTCAAGCTTGAACTGAAACTGCACCTAATTCTACTAATTATTTTCTTGTCATAGGTATTTGATTTTGGAAGCGATTTTTTGACATAACTTAAAATAATAAACAAGACAAAAGTAACAGCATGCAATTTTTTTGGATATATTATATCGTTTGGTACCTTTGTCAGAATTTAATAGCCAGTATGCAAATATTGCGGTTTGATAATCAGATCCTCAGATGTATTCTTCGAAATTCCGGAAAACCGAGACGGTTTGAAACAGCTCGAACATGCCATTGAGGCTGGCAAATCGTATGCATTTTGATTATTTCAAATAATTAACGTTTTTGAAGTTAGGTTGTTTGAAACAAATTTCTCGATTTTCCGGAAAACCGCAACAACTCGAAAATACGATTAGAAAGCTCGAAAATTATATGGATTTTGTTTTCCAAATTATATTTTAAACATTGATAAGCCTAAATTTGGCGCATTTCACAAGCTATATTTGTACAGGTGGGCAAATTTCGATGTTTGTATAGGGTAACTCGGGAACTAGACGAGATACAAAGAAATGGAATCACATTCTAGATCACTTTTTTGAGAACAAATTCACTGGCGGAAACAAAAATTTGCTATCGTCTTTTGTTTTCGAGTTATTAACAGAATTTGATTTCTCGACTTTAAGACATATGACGTAAATATCGTGGTTGCTTGTAAAGTTAGGAGAGAATAACTTCTACATTCTCGAGGCACTTTCTTCTGTATAATCCAGTGGTTTCGAGGGAATAAAAAAAAGTGCAATTCCGAGTTATGGCCTAAAGTTGTATATTTTCAAATGGGAATCATAGTTGGCTATGGCTTAGTTAAAACGAATTTTCCTTTACTCTTTCTAATTATGTATCTATATCTGGTCGCTTTTGATGTGTAAGTCTGCAATAGCGAAAGTAATATTTTACTATATTACTTTTTGCATTTTTTTTTTCTATTTATCTCAAGTAGGTGGGTATTTATCCGTTTGTCTGTAAATAGTATATTAACGATTTTGTTGCCGTCATAATAACAATTTAATCGTAAAAGTGAAGATGTCTTACGAAAATTACTAGAAATATGATATGTTAGAAAGTTTCATTCAAAGTAATATCAATTGTATTATTGCATCTGAAATATATTTCAATAGCAACCCAGAAAGAAGACAACCTTATAAAGCTATTTTCAAGAGGTTGAAAGAAAATCTTATTACAAGACCAAAAAATTACAACATTGAAGAAGCTGAAGAAACTAGTATATCTATAATTGGGATGACCGTTGCAAATTCGTTCATGTCAAGTCATCAGATTGAAGCTGAATCTGGAATTTCAAGACGTCGAGCTTTTTGGATATTTTGAAGATATACAAATTCAAGCCTGCCACAAACCAATTTACAACAAAGATTAGTATTTTGCATATGGTATCGTCAAAAATTATTCTCTAAAAATGTAGTTTGGACAGATGATTAGCAGTGCTGGAATTTGCAACAGGCATAACGAGCACTATTGGTCTGATATGAACCCTCTCACCCTTTGGTTTTAGTTTTTGGTATCCTCTACAGAACAAACATGTTTTAATATACCACTTATATCAATAAAATTTTAATGGTTCTATGAAATCTTAGACCAGAAAATTATTGAGGAATCTAAGGACGTAGATCATAGATAGAGGCGAAAAAACCGTTCTTCTAACAAAGGGTGCACCATAATATCAGGATCGATTCCGAATTATTGAATACAAATTTTGGAAATAACTGGATGGACCAGCGAGGTGCCCAATGATAAAAAATTAATAAATTTCACAATTTACAATGTAAATTTATTTGTGATATAGGAGTGAGCAAAAACATAAATATCCTAGATATGAACATTCGGCACCCCTTCACTTTAATTGAGTTGTACCAGCAAGCTATAAAAAAAGTGTTATGGACACCCTTACAGATCGTGCTGTTAAATTGTCCCACTTAGAGGACCGTTCTAAAAATTTGAAAATTGTTCGTAATACACTGGAAATGAAACCGAAAAACATTTTTCAACCCCATAATTGAAGAAAGAATGAACAAAATATATAATGGAACGTCATATACAAATAACATGAACGGTAAAAGAGATGATTTTATGACATTACCAGAGAAAATTAAGAAATATTTTAAAAAGTATGATGTAAATGTTGGGGATAAGCCTACTAACTGTGTTGGTAGATGTTGTTCAAATCTAAGACCTTCAATACCTAAAGATAAACAAACCCACACAGTATACCAAAGTCTGTAAATCATAGAGCAAACGTTTATTCATTAAGTCATATTTATAATAATTTAATTAATTAAGACCCTTCCAAATTCCTACATGCGTCTTAATAATGTTAAAAGTATATTTTAGATAGAATGCTCAAATATCAATATTTCTAATAAGGTCTGACAACCTTGTTCTATTACCTCATAAATCTTCAACAACGGGTTTGAAAGTGGATACTTGAGCGTTATATTTTTTGGTTTCAGTCATGTTTCAAACGGTGCTTTGAAATGACTTCGAATTTTATAAGAACATCGCTAAGCAGTGGATTCTTAATACATATTCATATACTTAAAACATTAATATGTTTCGATTACTCGTGTTTCTGTTCGTTTCGGTGACGTGGGCATTTTTAATTGAAATTGGTGCGATAAGGACGCTTCGTGATGACACAATCAGTTTTAAGAAATCTCGTTTTAGACATTGATACGTCTTCTGATGATGGTCATGAGACCGAAACGTACGTAAAGAAGAAAATAATAAGCATAGTGTTAGTGTGGATTCGATTGCCACGCGATATCGAGTGGTAGAAATTCGAACCTTGATTTTGCTTGATTATATTTTTACTGGTCAAGTTCATTTTGTTGGGAATGAGCTATAATAACGGAACTAAGTTGTTGAATAGTAATAATTAAATTTAATTATGCACGCAATTAAAAGTAGAATGTGATTTGTGAGAATCGTATTATAAATTTCCATCAATAATACTCGAACACAACAATAGAGATGTTCTGCCTTACTCGATCGTGCGATGATTGAAAATGAGGAATCGCTGAACAGTGCCGATTAAACGATGACAAGTGTTAATTGCTTATACTGAAAACAAGTTTTTGTAACAAACAAAATATGAGTGAGTAGAAATTATTAATATGTTCGTAATATCAGACTTAGATCGGAAATTTCCTTTCAGATAAAATACCACACAGAGCCTTTATCGGCATGATGGTATTTTTAACAACGTTCGTCAATTATATGTTCCGTTCTCATTTTCAAATTAGTTTATTGGCGATGATTAAGTCTAGCCCAAATGGAACAGATCCAGACGTAAGTTTTTCATTTGCAGGTTATTTTAATTTCTAAAAACACACAACTCCAGTCACTTACGCTTGTAGTGGTTTTATTGGTCTTTATTTCACTACTGAATTGATATCATTTGAATGAAGTTGAATTTTAGTTTTTGAAATTATAAATTTAAAGTGTAAATATTATGATTCAAGTTGATCGTTTGGAGTGAATGTAATGAATTATAGTATCCTCCTTACTCACCAGATCCAGCCCCAATTGAAGTTTTTTTGTCCCCTAAGCTAAAAGTAGCCTATTGCTTTTTGTTATTAGGAAAACTATGGTTACTATTTATAAATCTGATAACTAGATATAAATATGAAAATTAAAATTAAATAATAACCATAGATTAAAACGTATCCCACAATGATGTCCTAATTTAATCGTCGGGGTCACCAATTGTAGTGGTTTCATTAGTTTCTATTTCACTAATAAATTGAAATCATTTGAATGAAATTGAATTTATCAGTTTTTGAAATTATAAATTTAAAGAGTAAATATTATGATACAAGTTGATCGTTTGAATTGAATGTAATGAATTATACTATTGCTTTTTGTTATAAGGAAAACTATGTTTACTATTTATAAATCTGATGACTAGATATAAATATAAAATTTAAAATTTAAAAATTAATGAGCATAGATTAAAATGTATCCCTCAGGCTTAAGCCGTTACGACGAAATTTCCGGGTGACACTGTATTATTGAATCGAATTTTTTTGAAAACGTATTCACTGATTTCAAGAACTCGTATATTCTTCTTCCATATCTCAATTAACTTTTTCATTTCACCGTATCCTGGTCTTAATAATAATAATATAATAATAATAATCTTTATTTCAAATTTAGTCTTAGAACAGAAAAGTATCATAAAACACAACATGAAATGGTGTCAATATGAATGAATATAAATGATTAGGCCAAAAAAAACGTTCACCTTCTGAAATAATCCTCTTAACAATAAGGTTCCAAATTGGTTAGTAGTTTCTCAGTTTTTGTTTTAAATTCTCTATAGTTTATTATCAATTTTATACGATCTGGCAATTTATTATAAATTTTAATGCACATATAAGATGGATTTTTTCAGTTAAGGATAACCTGTGAATAGGATAACATATATATAAAGTTCTAGTATTCTAATTTACATTAGTGTTATTTTGTAAAAAACGTATCTTATTTTCAAATAAATAAAGAAGACATTCTTACAAATATAAACCATATACCGTTAGAAGTCATGTGTGTTTAAATTTATTTCTACATGAATCTCCAAACTTCATGCCAAGTATTATGCGTAAGATTCTTTTTTGAACTAAAAAAAAATTGTGTTGGTTGTTGAATTTACACCCCAAAATATAATACCGTATCTTACTAATGATTCGAAATTCGCAAAGCGTAGAATTTCTTTTACATTATCCTCTATGTATTTCCTTATCAACCTGAGAGCATAGCAGACCTGATTCTGCTTTTTCAGTAAGTGTTCTTTCTATATGTAGTGACCATTTTGAAAATTCATCAATAATGATTCCAAGAAATTTGGTGTGTTTAACAGTGGGGATATCTCTGCCATTCAGTCAGCATACTCGAAGGTTTGTCTTCTGATTTATTAGATCTGAAGATTATTAAATTAGCTTTTTCCTCATTATTAACTAATTCATTTCTGTCAAACCAGGGTTTTGCTTGATTAAGCAAATCGTTACATTATTGTTCTAATCTTTTCTGGTCTTTAAATCATTGATCATTATCAGGAACAATATAGGACCCGAAATGCTACCTTGTGGGACTTTCACGGGGTTTGGTAATTTATTCGACTTTACGATTTTTCTATCCTTAGCAATTGCAACACACTGTGAACGATCTGAGAGGTATGATGTAAGCCAAGTTGCCGCATTTCCTCTAGTACCATATTTTTGTAATTTTTCATTTATTACATGGTGTCTGTTGAGACAATCAAATGCCTTTGACAGGTCTATAAATAAGCCCGCTGCTAATTTGTTTTCAGATTAAACGATGGTTTTAGTAAATTGAAAAACTGCTGTTTGAATTGACTTACCCCTCAGATATCCATGCTGTGCTGTGTTGAAAAGATTCATTAAAAAATAGTTATTTCGACATTTCCAATTCGAATTATAGGTCTGTAGTTCTTCAACTTTTCTGGATCACTCGACTCAAAAAAAGGTTTAATTAAAGACAGTTTCAACTGTTGAGAACAAATGACAAATTCGAATGAATTATTCACTATCTAGCATATTACTGATTTTGTGCAGTTAGTACTTGATTTCATAATATTTGCGGGAATTTCGTCCACGCCACTGTTAAATTTGTTTTTTAACTCCCTCGACACCTCAACTATTTCTTCCGATTTTAGATAGTATATTCAGGATCGAGTTGCCTCAACGGCTGAGGCAGTTGTTCCTCTAACCCTATAGCTCTAGATACTATAGAAAGAAAATTGTTAACGTTGCAGAAATAAATTGAGATAAATAATTTATGCAATTTTATGATCTCTTCCAACTAAACCACGTAGAAAATAAAAAATAAAATGATATTCAAACGGATCCAAATTAGTTCTGGGTATTTGTTAAGAGTAAACCAGAATCAATAGCCCAGAACAAATTGTAACAGCAAAGCATTTGATAAGCCTCTTAAGAAAAGATCAATTTGGATTGTATGATAGTGTGGTGAAATTTTTTGAATATTACTTCAAATCGATCTAGGACTATTGCAATTTTCGATCTTCATCAATGACATTTTAGAAAAAATTGATGTGAAAAATGAACTATACAAGGACAAGGTGCAAAGTTCCTGAAAAATTAAACAAGAAATGATTTATTTGGTCAAAACGTATTTTTTTTTCATCATAATCTCCTTGTAGCACGACACACTTCGCCCAATATTTTTATGATTTTTCGATCGCTTCCAAATAATACGATTTCGGCAACTCTTCAAAATAAGCGTTTGTTTCAGCAATGACCTCATCGTAGGAGTCGAAGCTCTTTACGTCGAGCCATTTCTTCAAGTTTGAAAATAGATAAAAATCGTGGGGGGGGGGGGCAAATCTGGAGAATATTATGAATGACGAATCAATCAATTCGTAGCGCAAATCATACAATTTTGCCATTGCGACTACGCCCTGTGCGCGGGTGTGTCGTCCTGGTGGGAGAGCACATTTTCTTTGCCAAATGCGGCCGCTTTCGTTTCAAATCGGTGTCGAATCGATCCTACAGCTTTGCATAATATACGCCGGTGATCGTTTTGCCATTTTCAAGGTAATCGATATGAACGATACCGTGTGCATCCCAAAAACTGTCGCCATGACTTTGTTGGCCGATAAACCCAGATATCGTACCACAGATTTTATCAACGATTTCTGGCATTGTAACCTCAATTGGACAACCTGTATATTTGGCGTGCCTTGTGGTCATACTAGCATAACATGAGTCAGTAAACCACTTGTGAATAGTTTCAATCAATGGTGAGTCCCATAATGTTCAACAAGCAATGTTTTGTTTTGTGTAATGTTTTTTCCACGCACTCCAAAATGCGAGATTAACTTTTTTCCATGTTTACAAGCACTTTCAAGGTTGTTTGCTTCCGATGAGTGTAAAAACAGAGCTGGATGACATATCAGTCAGAAAATTTTGCACCTTGCCCTACATAAGATCTATTAAAAATACTTCAAAAGTACTGAGGATCTTGCTGCTGAAAGGTCCTCAGTACTTTAACAGTATTTTAGTGGATGAGGTTGATTTTTTCTTAAGAATAGTGTTATAGCGTGTCTACAGTGTGAACTCTTCTATAGTTCATAACCCTTCTAGGTGGGAAATTCAGCATACTCTATGTAACGTAAACCAATTTCCTATTAATAACATAATTTCATCAATTGAAACTGGAATTGCAAAAAATCTACTCAACTAGCAAATGAAGTTAGATCAAAATCAACACAATAAGTAATTCCGAACAAAAAATTAAAAATAATGAATTTAACAATAAGAATAAAACAAATCAATAAGAGATTTCAAAGAAACCAAAAAAATCATCGAATATAATCACTATCTTAAATTCAGATGGAGGTAATAAAACTGTTATCATGAATACAAATGAACATGAAAATAAAATGTCTAAAATGTTGAATGATCCTGAAGTATATAAAAAACTGAATACGCTCCGTCGACATTGCAGCAATCGCTCCAGAAAAACTAAATCAGTTAGCCGAAGCTACTCCTCCCCGGTCGGTAAGTAGCTTCAGATTCCCAAATCGTGTTTTCTCAATAGTCTTATTGAACCCAGGATGACTGCCTTCTGCATCCGGTGTATCAAGATCTGCGGCGAGTTCTTACAGGCCGAAATGATCTTCAAGTTCGAACGCAGCGAAGACCCAATTCCGCATAAAATCACAGAACCACTTGTTCCTTGTGTCTCGGGTATAGCATGCGGAGCTCGAACAGGAGATATTGATACTTAGTCGATTTTTCCTCCTCCTTTTGGACTATGTTCTTCTCTACCGGAGCAGAGAATTCGATGACATACATAGTCTTTGTTTGTGTATCGAGGAGGACAACGTCAGGCCTATTTACTTGTATGGTCCTTACAGTCGGAAACGAGTAATTCCAGTAGATCTGGCTTTTTTGTTTCCGACAACGAACTCAATATCTTCTGACATGTAAGGCTCCGTACGAGTGCCTTAGATGGTAATACAGCACCCGTAGGGCCACATTAACGCGATGGGTTTACGACGAGGTGGCTTTTGCCGGACATGCCGACAGCAGGTAGAAAAGCGTCTCAGGCGCCTTTCGACAGATCCTGCAGCTGACATCAGGAACCTGCACACCCATCACGTTGCGGCGATAGACCAAGTTCTTGATTGCGCCATCTTGGCAAGCTGCGGTGAATTCCTCGTTCTCGATAAGTTTCGTGAACCATGAATAATTAGTTATCTTTCAAATTATTGGTGGGTTTGGATTCAGTTTAATAGACCTTACAGGAATTAATTATAGTAATGATAACAGCAAGTACGTTTCGCCTTCCCGGAAGTCTTTATCAAGTACACTGAACTATGAGAAAAAGTAGATTCAATTTTAAAACATTATTACAATTTTAGTTATATATACCTAAAAGAATCATTTCTAGACAAAAATAATGATGAAGTTTCCAGTTAAAAAGGAAAACATGTATCATGCTTCACCAATTTTGAATTTCTTTCTTGATTTATAATAAATTAGATCAAACATTTTTATTTCTAGATTAAAGTGGATATTTCCAAAGTATAATTTTCAATCCACGCTTCAACGATAGATTTATCAAGACACACACAAGTCTTTTAGAAGGTTATGTAAAATAGATGAAATCATAGAGACAACGCTTATTCATAGCTTAAGTAAGATCAGTACATTGTGTTGATGATATTAGCTTATAGATGGCATAAATTTCAAATTTCAAATTTCATGATGCCATAAAATACAATGTTATAAATTGGATAATGAAGTGTTTGATTTGCTATTAACACAATCTGTTTTCTGGATTTGAATACTTTCCAGAATTAATCTTTTTTGTGTGTTTGATTTTATATTTAATTTTTTTATCATTTTTATATCATTGAAATAGAATTTATAATTTGTTGCTACAATGTGAGAATGGAGAGCTGTGAATGAATTTTTTGAATATTCATGACCTTTGATACGATTCTCCAGTAATTGTGAACTTTGTCCTATATATGGTAAACCACAATCTGCAAAAGGAATACTATTAACAGGATGGGAAATTTTATTATTAGGTATTTTACTATTAAGTTTGGGAAAAAGAATTTTTTGGGTATTAAATTGTTCATGAGCAACATTAATATCATATGGTTTCAAAATATTTTTAATTTTTTCTGATAAACCATTTATGTATGGAAAACCTATGTATTCTTTATTATCATTATTTATGCTATTTTCAGTTTATTTATATTTACTTTCAGTATTGTACAAATTATGAATACATTGTCTACAAATCTTAAAGGATTTCCATTTTCTATTTAAAGTATGTTTTACTTCATTTAAAGAATCTGTCTTATACTTAGGTAAGCTTAAAAATAATGCTCGGTCCATTAGAGCTTTCATAGAATTCTTTTTATATTGTAACGGTTGATTTGAATTGAAATGTTGGTAAGGTCCTGACCAAGTAGGTTTAGTATATCATTGAGTTTGTGAGGAATTTCAATTATTCTATCTTATAATTGTTAAGTCTAAAAAATTGATTGTGTTTCATTCTATTTCAACCGTGAACTGAAGGTTAGGATGACAATTTATGAATTCATATAATATGTACTTTATTTTATTCTCTGGTACTGCGTTGATAATATCTATCTTAAAATCTTTTGATAAAACAACAACAATCTGAGCCTAAGTAGATAAATATGTATCACAACCGGAAGTATCTGTATACTAATAAACAAATGAATTAATTTGCTTATTCACTCAAAAATATGCACATTTGTGTCGAGAAGAAAATATGGCGTAATCTACAGCCAAAATTTAGTTGGTGTAGTATTCTACGAAGCGATTGAAAAATACATTCGGAAAAATTTGTTTATAGGAACCATTAATTTGTTAATAACAATTCTGTGAAAAAAGCAAATGAGTCGTAATTAGTCTTAAGCGACGTGTTTTGTTAATATCTATGACCATGTGAAATGTCATACGATTATCTCAAATACACATTTTTCAATAATTTTGCATATAAAACGCAGCAAAAAGTTTAGACAATTTTTACCGTCACCATCGTTTTCATCGCCAGTTTAGCATAAGAAACTATTTTGAAATTAGTATTGACTAGCATAGAACTACACTGTCAATCCTACTCCTAAATTGATCTATAGCATTTCGACGTGAATTTTATTTTCCTTGACATATTCACAATTACCGAGATAATTGCAAAACACTAGGGTCATTGTCTAATTTACGTCCTTCTTAGGTACAACATTTTGTCTATACTCACGTGATCTATCCATAGTACCTGTGTTTTATAACTTCATATCGTGAGAAAGAACTTTAATAATTCTTGTAATTAGTTCAGAATACAAACCGTTCTTTCCCATTTTTCAATGATCATTTCTAGTTTCGTTGTGTACTACGTATAAAATACATTAATTCGAATTGTAAAGTCTGGATAAAACATAAATTTTAACTTCAATAACAATATATTTCACCATGCAGTTCATAACTCTCTCTAAGGGTATAACAAGTGTTAATATAATGTTATTAAAGTGTAAAGTTTTGTTTTATCCAGATTGTACTGTTCTATTAATATAATAATATCTCATTAAGTATCTGAATACAAAATTCTTGCCATATCTCAATTTAATGCATCTCTGTCTCTAACTTCATCGGATGATATATGAGGGTCCCTTTTTGTAATTTTTCGTTCCCCACCAAACAATATGATTTCGGCAATCCTTGAAAATAAGCGAGCCGAGCCATTTATTCAAGTTTGGAAATAGATAAGAATCGCAGGGGCCCAAATCTGGAAAATATGGTGGATGACGAACCAATTCGTAGCGCCATTCATGCAATTTTGCCGTTGCGACTGCAGACCTTTGCGCCGGTGCGTTATTCTGGTGGGAGAGTACTGTTTTCTTTGCCAAATGCTGGCGTTTTAAGTCAGCTCGGGCATTTTAATTCGTCCAATACCATACAATGGATTTTATCGACGATTTCTGGCGTTATAATCTCAATTGGACGACGAGAACGTTCGGCGTCTTTTGGTTATACTACCACAACGAAAATCAGTAAACCACTCGTGAATCGTTCCAATCGAGGGTGAGGAGTCTCTATAAAATGTTTAACGAACGATGCTTTGGGTTACGTAATGTTTAATCCACTCAAGAAATAAGAAGAATTTTGCTCATGTTTACAAAAATCTTCAAGGTTGCTTGTTTCAATGGGTGTTAAAACAGAACTGAATGACATATTAGTCTGAAAACTTTAATGCGTTCTAGTTAAAGATGGTACATCACAAATGTCACATGGCATTTTCAATTATGATGCCATCTGTTTTATTTTTCGAAGACTTTTCACCTTGCCCTCGTAGGGGCTCCAGAGGAGGAAACAGTATGAAGTTTACCGTTATCTGCAAAGCCGGTAGTCACTTCTAACGGAAAGTTGATATGGAGCAAGGAACATAGTTCGCACCACGAAAGTCCCTGTAAAACATTAGCGTTGCCGGCCTTGTATCGGAAGAAGCGCAGACCATCACATATAGTGAAAGATATGGGAGAAAACTCGATAGTAAACGACTAAGTTGATGCTGCAAACCATATGACGAAAGTTTTCGAAGAAGGCCTTGGCACCAGTCTCGGTCAAATGCTTTGGAGATATTCAATGCTGCAGGTAGAGATTCTTCATATTTTGAATGTCTGCTGATAAGTAGACAAGAAGGTCTCCTGTTTATCTCTGGTGACGGAAGCCATACTGTCGGTGGTTCAGGATTTTTGAGCTCTCCAGATATAGAATGAGTTTGATGTGGATGACTTTCTTCATTACTTTAGAGATCATAACTGTTGGTGCAAGGAATCTATAATTAGTAGGAAGGGTCCTCTCTATTTTTTTCTTAAATTGGTTGGATTCCAGTTGTCTTCCTATTTAAAGGAAAGCCATTAAGTAAAATGGAAGAAGCGAATGGAAGATAGTGATTACTACGATGTTTATAAATTCACTTACCGCTTACTGGTCAAATTGCCCGATCGGTAAAAAACATATTTACAACTAGTATGGTAAAGTCAATCAATAGCTGTCAAAAAACGTAGGCGTGCAAAAATAATATGCATTGTGTGAGCCAAGAAGTCAACTTGATTCAGCTGAATGAATTTCGATTAAATGGTACCGTACCGTGTCGTGTGAACTAACTCTTTTTTATGACTTGTCTATGGAGTTATGGTACAAGTCTTGATCGTAGTACAAGAGTCCGCGTCATAAAAGAAAGCCTGTGATTCGTGCCGTTATCATGCAGCATGCTGGAAACATAGCGTAGATCGGTTTTCAAGTCGCCTTGCCTGCCCTTACGTTTATAACTTGAAATTCTGCTCGTATTGTGACCTTCTGCCACAACACACCAGAGACCAAAGTACAATCGAAACAGTGAAGTTGTCCTGTATCGATTCGACACCGATTTGGAGCGAAAGCTGCCGAATTTGGCACAGGAAAAAGTGATCTTCCACCAGAATAACGCACCAGCGCACAGGTCCGCAGTCGCAATGGCAAAATCGCATGAATTGGGCTACGAATTTTCCTCTACAATATTCTCCAGATTCGCACCACTGCAATTTTTATCTATTTTCAAACTAGGCTCGGCGGAAAGAGATTTGGCTCCAACGATGAGGTCATCGCTGGAATAAATACCTATTTTGAAGTATTGCCTAAATCGTATTATTTGGAAGGGATCGATAAATTAGAATACGTTGGGCGAAGTGTATCGTGCTACAAGGAGATCTTGTTGAGGAATAAAATAAGTTTTTACCAGTTAAATCATATTGTATTTCATTTTTCAAAGACTTTTCCCCATGCTCTCGTAATGCTTGTTGATTGATAATGAAGTAAGAGAGAGATAGATGCAGAAAATTTCCATCTTTGCGACATAACGTTACAAGAATCAACCATAGCTGGAGCGCCATTGGATGCCAAGCCTACCATTTTCAATATCGAAATTTTCACAGGAGAAATAAAATCTTTAGAATGACAAAATATGTTCAGTAGTGTGTCACATCTGTTAATTTATCCGGTTGCTGTGAAAATAAATAAATAACACAGTTATTTGAAAATAAAATGAAACCATTCTATACCGACGTTTCGCCAACCATTACAGGTAGCATCTTTACGACAGGCTTGAGGCTTGTTACTGCGAAACGTCGGCATCAAGTCGTGCAATTGTGACGCGGAATCCATCCGTAAGCCAAAAATTCTCAAGATTAACTATCCGCGGAAGTCTACTAATTAGGACAGTTCTAAGTCACTTTTTAACTGTAAAAAATATCATTGCTCATTACTTCTACTCGTTTCATCATTGTATTAGCAGAAAGTTGCATATATTTTATGGCACACGCTATCAGGTCTTTATTTTTAAAATTGAAATAACATATCTTCAGTTTTTAAAAACGTCATTTCCCCGTCTTCATAAGGTTTCTTCTTTTGTACAATTATCTGCGACACATGGTATAATCAAGTAAAAAGTATTGAAATCGACAAATTTTTTACACTTCATTGTTAAATGAACAAATTTTATACCTTAAGTTGGCGTTAGGATGCGACCAAAATGGTTACTCGTTTTGTTTTGAAAATTGGTACATTGTAACCCATTATTATTAAATAAATAATGTTCAGTAAATAAGTTCAATATCTACTGGAGTATGTGTTAAAATGGGACAACTAAATTTCAATTTACAACATTTGATCGTAAAAAACAAGGCGACCTAAAAAGAGTTACGCTATATTTCAAGCAAGCCGCGTCGAACGGCAACAAGGTCAGAATGGGACGAATCACAGTTTTTATCCTGATCCTAGTTCTTTTACTATTTTGTTAAGCAAGATAATTGACTAATAAGTATGCGATTTGGAACAATATAAAGTTTCGAGTGCGTACTCGTGAAATATCGTATCCGTATCATCGTAGAAATGTATAAACTTTATAGTCTGGAGATGCATAGCAGTAAATTAGTCCAGTCAATGAGCCGGGAAATACTGTGTAATATGGAAAAGTTGGAAAACAGCTCGGATTTGAAAAATTTTTGATGCAATGGGTTTTGTGAACCCTCAAGATCATTCGTTACCACTAAAATCACACCCCGAGGGCAATGGGCAAAATTCACAAAATGGTCCAGAGTGAAGGAATCGGCTCAAAAATATCTACTGGGAGGTTTTTGGGGTCGCTGATCACAAATATGACATCTAAAAAGTCACCACATGCACCCAAATGGTCATAGAGGTCATCTCCAGGAATTCAACAAAATTTTCCACAAAGTCTCCAAATGTCTCACTCGGAGGTTTTTGGGGTTGCTGAGCACGGGTATGATGTCTAGAAATTCCTCACATTCACCTGGGGCACAGGACGACAACGTCGTGAAGGTCGTCTCCAGGAATTCGACAAAATTTCTCATCCTAGAGTCTCCAAATTTGTCACTCGGGGGTTTTCGGGGTCGGTGACCACGAATATGATGTCTAGGAATTCTTCACATGCACCTGGGCACCGAAAACCTGGTCATAGAGGTCATCTCCAGGAATTCAACAAAATTTCCATCTTAAAGTCTCCAAATGTCTCACTCGGGGTTTTTGGGGTTGCTGAGCACGAATATGATGTCTAGAAATTCCTTACATGCACCTGGGGCACAGGACGACGACGTCGTGGAGGTCATCTCCAGGAATTCGACAAAATTTGTCATCCTAGAGTCTCCAAATTTGTCACTCGGGGGTTTTCGGGGTCGGTGATCACTAATATGATGTCTAGGAATTCTTCACATGCACCTGGGGCACAGAAAAGCTGGTCATATAGACCATCTCCAGGAATTCAACAAAATGTTACATCCTAGAGTCTCCAAATATATATTCCATCATATTCGTGCTCAGCGACCCCGAAAACCTCCGAGTGACGGATTGGAGACTCTAGGATGGAAAATTTTGTCGAATTCCTGGAGATGACCTTCACGACGTCGTCGTCCTGTGCCCCAGGTGCATGTGAAGAATTTCTAGACATCATATTCGTGCTCAGCAACCCCAAAAACCCCCGAGTGAGACATTTGGAGACTTTATGGAAAATTTTGTTCAATTCCTGGAGATGACCTCTATGACCATGTGGGTGCATGTGGTGACTTTTTAGATGTCATATTCGTGATCAGCGACCCCAAAAACCCCCTAGTAGATAGTTTCGAGCCGATGCCTTCACTCTGGACCATTTTGTGAATTTAATTCATCTTTTGGGGGGAAAACACCCCCCAAAAGTGCCCATTGCTCTCGTGGTGTGATTTTAGTGGTAACGAATGATGAAAAATTTTTCAAATCCGAGCTGTTTCCCAACTTTTCCATATTTTCCGGCTTATTGACTGGACTAAATACTATTATTCAGCAAGGAGGGTAAAATAGTGATTTGATCTCATTATATTGGAATATGATGAAGAGTAATTCACATGAAACAGCATGAAGATTTGTGAGTACATGTGTGTTTGAAGACTATGAAATTGATGAACCATTGATGTAGCTACGATCGTTCAAGCAACGGTTGAGTATAAACGTTTGGGGTGGTGTTTTCAAAAATAACTGTAACTAAGTAATAAACAATTCTGTGAATGTGGATATGTATAAACATTTTGGGATAATAGTCTTTTGGATTTAGTTAATGGAAAACCAGGGCTAAATCGGAGTATGCTATATCATACCAGCAACATGTCTGGTAACTCACGAATCCAAATTATTATGATTATGAATTCAAATTATTGTTATGTTAACTTGACATAAATTGAAACCATGTTATGTTTTCAAGGGCTGTCTAACCAATACAAATCCGGCTCATGATTATTAACATTATTTACTTGTAAAATTGTATCACTTTTATATGCTCATAAATTACAAGTCAAATTTTGATCTAGAATTATATCCAAAGTGGGGCTGCGGATTCATTCACATGGATTAAATTCAGAGGTACCTTGGACTTAACCCTTTTACATGCAAATCTGTTGTCGTTTAGGTAAAATGTAAGGCGTGTACTGAAAATTAACATTTAACACATATAATAAAAATAAGACGCAATCACATTTGAAAGCACAGGTACACGAACGTCACAAACTTATATCTAGCAATACAGTGGCCATTGCATCAAACTGTCCGAAAGAGGAAAGAGGAAATGAAAACGATAAGAAGCGCCAATCGACAGAAGAGGTGCAAAAGCTCCAAGGAGATCCTGATATTCCTCGAGATGCTCTATAAGGCGAGGTAGATCCTGCTCACGATTGAGGAACCAACCAAGTGCGTCTAGAAGTTTAGCTCTGACAACATGAAGTTTACGACAATTTAAAACCCTGTGGAAAGGGTCGACGAAGACACATTAACCATCCCGGGACTTACCGATCCTGAATAGAAGGCTTCAAAAGTTGCCATGTCCACTAAAAAGATGGAACACCGCTCAGTTCTTGCGGTTAGGCAATGGTGCAGCTATTGGAAGCCATTCGTCGTTGACAGGGATGGAAGAATATGTCGCCCTGCCCTTCACGGTGTTGTCTCAGAGAACTTGCCAGTGTGTAAGAGTGACAGGCCGGAGTTGACGAGTGAAGTCCGATCAGAACCAAAACTCCGCCAGAGACAAGAAAGTTTCCAATATGTGTGTGCGTTCCAAACCTCTTAGCCGATGTCATGGAGTAGACCTCTCATAGAAGAAAATGGAAAAGCGGTTCCTTAGGCAGGACACACTCCGTCTCGTTTGGGACCGTGCGGTTCAGATTACGAATTGTACGTGCTTGGGCAGTCAAGCATCTCGACATTTTCGACCAGTCGAATTCTATGGCCCCACACCGATATCTCATAGCTCGCGAGAGGCACGATGGCTCGCTGGTAGATGAACCTCAAGGAATTTGAGATCATGCCATATGTAAGTATGCAGTGCGGTCTCAGAACCTGGAATATGGATTTAACCTTAGTAGAAATAAATGCAATATATTGTCCGAAGTGAAGTTTTTGGTCTTTAACGATGCCGAGATGCTTTAACACCGTCACCCTAGGGATGTTTCTACCCTTGAACTTGAAGAGTGGGTCTCTGGCGAGTTCGGCTCCAAAAAGGATGTATTTCGTTTTCTAGAAAGTTTGTTGAATGAGGTCCACACCGAGAGCAAACGTAAGCATTCACTTCCAAGCCGTCCGAGCTCGAGCCGAAAATCAGCGAATATCATTGCAATAATGTCATCCGCATAAGCATATCAGGAACACCCAACAGGTGGTTCCTGTTCCAAGAACGTGCCTAGGACAACGTTCTAGAAAGTTGATCCTACTCCTGACCCTTGAGGACAGCCCTTGGAGAGCGACTTCGTACGTAGATGATGGAGTGAGCCATATTCCACTGAGCGATCAGAAAGATAGTCTTTAACAGTAACAGCCAGAATTTATTAGAAAAGCCAGAATTAGTTAGAAAAGAATATACGTTCAGGATAGGAACCATACTGGAAACGAACCCTTAAAATACTTGGGTGTGACGAAATGCCCAATTACCGCAACCATATTATAAGATTCGTATAATGTAGGTGAGCATCGAGGTGAGCTCATCATATCTGCTAGTTGCTGCTGTCCTTTTGAAATAGTGCGTGAAGTTCGATCGATGTTGAGATGGAAATTTAATAAGCAATCTCTTGGTCAAAAGATCGTATATCGCGTTAAGGTTGCTGTATCAAAACTGTCTCATAATTAACTTTAAGCTAAGGAAGAAGCTGAGCAAATCTCTAGTTTTGTCTATAATTAATTATTGTTTGGTAGTATACTTTCCTTGTCTTGACGTTGTCTGCAGGTACCGGCTGCAGAAGATACAGAACAGCTGTTGCCGTTTTATTTTTGGCTTGAAGAAGTATGACCATATAACCCAAAAAATTAGAGAACTTCAGTGGTTGAGAATTGAACCTATCTATCGATACAGTTTGACAGTGTTAACTCATCAAATCCTAGCACAATCTCAGCATGTGTATTTGTGCGAAAAGCTAGTTTTTAGAAGTGATCTTTATAGCGTTCGGCTACGGTTTGTGTAACAGCTGTCTTTGCCCGGTTTTCGCACTACCGTCTCTCGTAGATCATTTACATATAATGTGGTTACACTTTATAAGTCTCTGTCTGGTCAGTGCAAGAGTCTTACGGGTGCACGATTTAAACGATGCTTAAAATTATTGTTTTTGTAAACATGATGAATCGGAGGGAGGGGCAGGTAGTATTTGTTTTTGTTATGTTTATTATTTTATGTATGTTTTAGTTCACAATCGCTTTTCTAACTTTCCTTTTCTTTTTATGCATTTGTTAAAATGGGGTTAAGTAGAGTAGCTAATTAGCTAGACTTCGCCCGAAGAAATTACGCATCTGTAAATTTATCTGAATAAAGACATTATTATTATTTTTATCATTATTATTATATTTCAGGGAATATCGAAATTTGCCTCAATGTCCCACACACATCAGTTGAGAATAATATTTATTGTGACGGCGATGGCGAATGAGCTCTTTTTTGATTTGTTGAAACATTGGATTGTTTCACGTTTTAATAAAGAATATTCAGATTTCATGCATGCTAAAAATTCCCACATAATTTTTTTGGAGATGTGCTACAAATGCTGGTGCAGCATTACGTACATCTACAATTCGACCTGTGCAATGTACACTCACCTTTCCCTATCGCATAACACAAGTTCTTCTGTTCATCTTATTAACAACAATTAACGATACGTCTGGCTCAGTTATACTCTCACATTAATCATATACACCGCTCTATCTCACTCATTGGTCGTTAAGGTCCAATATCTTACCAGTTATGAGCTATAGGATTTCTATTATGAGAAAACATGAAGTAGAGCTTGTGTCCAAGTATTAATTGCTATCAATCTAGCTACGTGAAATGATTGAAGATGCAGTTCATCACATAAAACATGATCTGATATGTCGTATGATGAAGTATTTGCTTCTATTCAAAGCTTGCATACGAATAAGGGGTGGATATATGAAACATGTCTTGTAACTTACGAATTCAAATTATTGTTATGTTAACTTGACATGAATTAAAACCGTGCTGTGTTTTTTTGGGCTGTTTAACAATACAAATTCAACTCATGTTCATAAACAATCTTTAGTTGTAAAATTTTATCAATTTTCTATGGCCGTAATTGTCAATAGAATTAGATAAAAGGGAGCGTACATTTATATATAAAACCGGTCGTTGACTAAGTCTTCCTTTCTGTGCCCATCTCTACATATCAAATTTGGTATATGAATTTTTCCCGCTACAAATATTGGATGTTTATGTTTTCCCAGATTACACTCCAACAAACTTGTTTTGAAGGTTAATGTATTCAAATATGCAACATAATGTTACGCTATCTTCCACTATTATTATTTATTATATTATTCATGTTAGATTAACTTTTATGAATCCTATTAAATCGTCTGCATGTTCTTCACTGTTTTATACATTATATTTAGAATATTTATTACATGTTGTAACGAAGCGTCGTTACTAATTAATATTATTGCCCAAGTAAGTCACCTCTACCGAAATAAAGGAATCAAACTTTGGTACACTATGTGTATAAAAACCCGACAGCAGAGTGTAGCTCCTGATAAGCGAGTCCGCGTTCCGGCGACATTCTCAATGACATGACGTGTCAACTTCAGAGTATAAAAGGAGGCCGGTCTCCCATCTGAAAATCACTTGCGAGGAGACCACCGTAGCTGAAGCAGTAAACCCGAGATACCGAAAGTAGAGTTTTTCCATTTAATCCGATAAATGGAGAGTAAGTATATTCTCGACTTTGCTAACTAATAATTTTTCCGTAAAGATTCAATTGCCGAATTTACATTTCAATAATTCTAGAAAACAGTCTAGTGTTGACGATTGTTTTTCCTGAATATATTGGGAAACGCCGTACTGTTCATAATTAATTATTATTTTCCGTCACTATTTGAATCTGAATTTACATTTCAATAATTCTAGAAAACAGTCCAGTGTTGACGATTGTTTCTCCTGAATATATTGGGAAACGCCGTACTGTTCATAATTAATTATTATTTTCCGTCACTATTTGAATCTGAGTTTATTTCAATAATTCTAGAAAACAGTCAAGTGTTGACGATTGTTTTCCTGAATAGATAGGGAAGCGCCGTACTGTTCATAATTAGTTATTATTTTCCGTCACTATTTGAATCTGAGTCTATTTCAATAATTCTAGAAAACAGTCAAGTGTTAACGATTGTTTTTCCTGAATATATTGAGAAGAGCTGTTCCGTTCATGATTTAATAATATTTTCCATGAAGAATCAATTTTTGTTTTAATTTTCAATCAAATTCTACGAGACTATTCAGTGTTGACAGTCGTTTCATATGAATGCAATGATGAATACCAGTTTAGTTAACAATTAGGAATTTTCGTAAAGAGATTGAGTTCCATTTCAAGTTAGGGATTCCCCGTGAACAATTTAATAGTAATTTGTTCTTCCGAACACTGATTCCGTATTTCTATTAAACCAAAAGATAAACCGAGGCGTAATAAATTGTCATAAGGAGAGACACAGTAGTACACGGGTGCTTGGTCACCTCTCAAGTAAACAGATTTCCGAGTCGAATTCAGGAAGACGTGTACAATCTGATATTCTCATTTCTTACATCGTGTTAGGGTATATTGACCTAATCGAGATACCAGCTGTTAGTGAGCCTGATAAAAAACTTTCGCGGAATCATTTGGATTTAATAATCGAATAAGCGTATATCATATAGGGATGACCGAATATCACTGTCTTATAAATGTTGTCATTTCCAGTGAAAATTCTGTATAGATATTTTGATTGTTGATAATTGTATATAATATTGTAAATAGTTAATGATTTATTTCTGTTAATAAATAGCTACAAAGGTTTGTCATCATTTTATTCAAGGCAAAGACATTATTCTTCTGTAGGAAGAGCATCTCTCAAATACCAACCACAAAACTAAACTAGAAGAACTCTGACCTTCTTACTTGTAAGAAACCCAGGCAGGTCTGCTAAGGTACATGACCGTACCGTAACCTTAGGGGACAACTAATCTTCCACCAAAATTAGTCATTTGGGCGGGAGTTGGTTACAATGTATAATCTTTACTCTTTATCAAAGAATAAAAGAATAATTACATGGTTGAAATAAATTGAGATGATGATAGATACTAACGTTTAGTGCACCAGGAATCCCAAAAAATGGTGTTAGAAAAGAATCGGTCTCAGTGGCGGCTCCTCGAAGGAGGCTAAGGAGGCTCAGCCTCCTCACCAATTTATCTTAATGATCATTCTCCATTTTATTCCCTGTTTCTCTGATAATTCTTTAAATTTTACAATTAATTCCCCGTTCTCAGTAGTTATTTTCAATCCGGCAACAGTGGTCAGAGGCTAGATTCTCTATATATCTCAAACGCTGAGTTGTGTTGTTCAACACAGTTGCCGTTTTTCCGACCAGTCAATCGCCAAATAGCGTGAAACGGCGAAAACGGCAACATGGTAGGGAGGCTAGCTTTTCGTATCCATTCGTCGGTCGAATGAAATACGATTACTTGCGCTCCCGCCTACCGCTGCTAGAAGAATGCGGTTAGTTGTTATTTTTATTCCATGAGGCGTAGTAAGGTTAAGTAGTTAATTTTTAAGTTATAATTTATCTAATCGGAATCGGTGAACGTTAAAATTATGAGTGACTTAGTTGCAAAGTTCTTAGAAAATCCATTTAGTGGATTAACATATGATAGAAAAGTGTTCTTCAAAAACAAACGGCCTTTACCGGATTTGAAAGGATTAGTGCAGGGAAGTATCAAAATCGATCGTTTAATACTGATAATTATAAAAAATATGTTTGGTTAACGGGATCTGATGTACACAATAAATTATATTGCTGGTATTGCTTGCTATTCACATCAGATACAACTTCATGTTGGGGGCACTTGGGTTATAATGATTTGAAAAATTTAGCTCGTGGCCTAGAAAGACATGAAAAATCGCAGGAACATATTACATCGTGTATTAAGTTTAAATTAACCGGTAAACAGAATATTGTTCATGCGTTTGATTCTACACGAACACGCGAAATCGAAAATCATAATAATACAGTTAAAGAAAACCGCGAAGTTTTAAAAAAAATCATTGATCTCTTATTGTATTTATCATTTCAAGATTTGGCTTTTAGAGGGCATGATGAAACTGAAAATTCATCTAATAAAGGTAATTGTTAGATTTGTTTTGTGAATACGACAGTAAGCTTCGCGATTTTATGACTAACGCGTCAGTATTTGCAGGCATTTGTTTTGTTTTATGCGGGTATAATGGTTGAGTGACACCACGCGAAATAAGGTTAGATTAGAATTCGTCTGTTCGGTAAATTATTAATTGTAAAAATGGACAACTAGTGGAAAGATTTTTAGGGTTCTACGATGTTAGTTCGGGAAGAACAGCGGTCAATTTATTCAATTTTTCAATGGAAACATTTCAACGATTCGACTTTGCGAATAAATCAGACTCACGACGGCATCTGTAATGGCGGGACATTTAAACGGTCTTCAAACAAACGAACGTAAGTTTTAAATAACATAGTAGGAAACAGAATTCCCTGTAATGCTCGAACTCGATGGAATTTTACATCACATGCAATGTTTAGTTTACCATCCATAAAAATAAAGACAAATTAATTGAAATATTTGATTTTATATTAAACAGTGATGACTTTTCAACAGATCAGGTTTCATTCAATGCTGCTGTTGGTTTAAAATCTTATTTAGAAAATGAAGAATTTTTGTTATTTCTTGATACTTTTAAATTAATATTTGAACAAACTGATCTTATTTTTCGAATTTTACAACATAAATTCACTAATATAATTCATTCAAGAGATCGTTTAACACATCTCATTGATAAAATTCAAGTTTCCGTTATACAGAATTTCATTTTAATATTTTATTTGGAAATTATTCAACTGATGAGGCTTCTCCCGTGAAAAGGAGGAAAACATATAATTTGGTAGACAAGAAACTACATTATAAACAACTTTTTTATGAAATTTTAGATACTATTAAAGGTCAAATATTGAGATTCGATTTTCCGATTTACATGAATTGAAGTTTTTCGATTTGACGAATAGAAGATTTTTCGAATCTTTTTCAAAAGAGTTTCTCAATACACTTTCAGATAACTTAGTTCTAAAATATAATTTTTTTGATAAAATAGCGCTGCACGATGAATTATGCGTTGTATACTGGGATAAAGATATTTTAGGCCAGTACGACAGTCACGCCGATATAATAAAATATATGATAGATAATGATTTGCAACAAGTCTTACCTCAGTTTTATAAACTACTTTGTTTGACAGTCACCATTCCTGTCACGTCGGCATCGGTGGAGAGATCATTTTCTACTCTCAAACGAATTAAAACGTACATGCGAAATACAATGGGCCAAAATCGTTTATACAATGTTAGTTTAATATCTATTGAAAAAGATTTAGTAAAACACTTAAAACATAATGATACATTTTATGATAATATTATTGATCATTTAAATTTAATTTAAATTAAAGACCGTAGAATTTCGTTAATATATAGAAAAGTTGATAAAATTAATAACAAAAAACAAAATATGAAAAATTCCAAAAAAAAAGAAAAAAAATTAAAAGTCCAAAAAAAATAAAAAACAAAAAACGAACGAAAAAAAATTTGTGGGCAAGAGAAACTCTATACCTCTACGTTGGTTCTTGCTGGGTTACAATCAATTTTGTCACTGAAGGTTAAATTAATTGGCTGAATAGAGTATATTTTTACAAAAACGTTTTATGTCCAGCCTCCTCTCTCAAAAAGTTCACGAGCCGCCACTGATCGGTCTATCTGACTGCCAGACGGTTTGTCCACAATTTATTGTTACCAGATTTCCTTCGAAGTTTGTTAATCGACGTGAACCATATTTGATGCATATTGAAACCGGTGAATAAGTTTGGCATCAACAACTATCTATCGGTAGAACCCCTACACAGTGGGGGCTCGTGAGTTGTGGAAGAGGGTGGACACAAGAAAAAACTTACCTATTTTTTGTATATAAAATTCATTCTCCCATTTTTCGTGCTTGGAAAAACGTCTACGACTTTGTTGTCGAAATCCGGGATAGATAGGACGAATTTCTTTTCTGTTGATAGGACCGCCAATGCGTTCAGTCGATCTTCTGACATTGTGCTTCTCAGAAAAAGTTTTAATGCGTTTGAGGGTGAAAAAACATCGTTCACATTCTGTTGTCGACATGGGCGTTGTACAAATAATATCCAACAATTTGTATATTTCCGTCAAAGCCTTTTTTACGTTGTTATCTGTTATGAACCCTAAAAGTGCTCATAATTTGCTGGAAGTGCACTTTTTAATTTTACACTGTTCAACAAAGGATAAGATTTCACAGTTTCATCGAAATGATTCTGTGGAAATGCATGTCTATAAGCTTTAAAATTTTGAGAATAAAATAATTTTGCTGCAGTTAAGTGATCCCTATATTCAAATCGGTCGCTAATTTGGCTCGAAATAGTGTCACATACTTACTTTGCAATAACAGCTTTGTTATCTGCAGCTGTCGTTTTCTGTCTTCTCTTAGCAGGTTCTTCGTTATTGCGTTCTTGATTGGCATTTTCAATAGTAATATCCCTAGGACATTGATAATAGAGGAGATAATTTTATAACAATCGAAAGCTCGTTCCTTGGTAACAGCCCGAAGTCGAAGGCTGAGGGCTGTTACCAAGCAACAAGCTTGAGAAATTTGTCATAAAATTATGAGGCATTTGTCAATGTCACAGGGATATTCGGCGGAAAATTTCACACCTGTCATTCTAAGCCAATCACACACTTTCATTTCGACAGTTACCAATGACAACCTTCAAATTTTTCGGAAATTTTTCTCCTCTCGCCAAGCTAGGCGAACAAAATTAATAAGTGGAAATATTTTCTTGACAGCTATCATATGATCCGAAAATCAGTATGCAGGGTCAAATTTTGGTATTTAATGTTTTTATTCATTTTATAATACTAAATAAATACAAATATTTATTTACCAATTATTTCTTTCATTAAGGCTAAATATTTTTGGAATTCTGATTGGAACTCTTCTCTTCGTAATGGAGAATAACAAGGATAATGGTTATCTTCCCTTTCCACTTCTATCAGATGTCTATGTTTAATATAATAGATGTAATATTTGGAAGCAATTTTGTTCTGCTGAATTCTGGTTTTTCTTAAAAAGGATGGGATATCTTCCTCCAAAATCTTCTGGATAGCTGAGAAGAGGTTTTCTTGATGGAGATTTAATTCAGTTTTTTCCATTAAACATTGCAAATACTTTAAATTTTTATGAGACATATTAACGTCCCCTATTTCAGAGCAAGACTTACAAACACCATAGGGCTTAAAATTAGTTTCTTGATTGATTACTGCCATGATTTAATTATTGTGAACTAAAGAAGCACGTTTAAGAAATAGCTGTCGACGTGACGTATAGCAGAGACGATTTTGATATCACAAGCCTAAGCCTACTTGACTGTGGTTATGTTTTATTACGAATCATTGAAAGACGTCTGCGACTCGGGAAAATTGTCAAAAAATGCGTTCCTTCGGAATAATTTCCGGAAATAATTCAAGCACTAGGGAGATTATAAGTGAAAATTTTTTCACAAAAAAATTTATAATCCAAAACAACGAAACATTTGTTCGTTTATTGAAAGTACAGGTAGTGAAAGTACAATTATTAAAATTTAACTCAACATTAGATTCGTTGCTGTTCTCTACTATAGAAGATCTATTACCACGCATAATATTTATGATCTTGTTGTGGTGTAGTTGATCGAGATTTAAGTATGGTTTTATAGAATTTTGATTGCTATGACCAGTAATTTTCAGCAATTTTTGTTCTTCTACACCACTTTTGCCAATTCGCTAACAGCAGTTGATCTATTCGAGTGATTTATCTTTTTGTCCTTAACATTCAAGCCAATTGCCTCAGCCGCAGATTTAGTCCATCCATTTATTGTATTTCTTCCAACATGTACATTATCGTACCATTTGTCAGTTTCATTTATCCAGTGTCGATTTGGTTTTAAGAACAGTCGTGGTGAGGTAATATTGTCGCCTCATTTTGATATCAGTTTATGAAAAAGACGTACAGGGCAGCTTTGTCTGTCACTATTGGAAACCAACCATTTACTACTTGTACAGCTTTAAGAACCACCTTGGCTCGTTTTACTGAACACCGGATTGTATTCAATGCGATTTGTTGGAGAGTTATCGTTATTTTTCCACCAGAAAAGGCAACTGCCTCACCTCCTCGCCACGCTAATTCTACAGCAGCGATATGGTAAAATTTACGCATTAAACCTTCAGGAGTATTTTCATCCCATAGCAATATTATTTTGTTAACTTCAGACAAATTTAACGAAACTGAACTGGACTTACGTTTACATGGATATGCTTGTAGTTTCTTCCTGATTTTATCGCGAGAATCTCGGGCTGGTTTGAATACTATACTGTTGAACGGGTCAATCATAATACTATAGTCATTATAGTACTTTTCTTGCAAAGGTTTGCACGAAACGTTCCACATTGTCTTCACTTCTTCTAAGCTTCTATGTTCGTTTAATTCATATTCTCGTTCGCAGCAAAATTCCATAAATATTCTCCAAATATATTTGTGACTTTAGGTTGTATTTCTGGGCATTTTTTCTTTGATTAGCGCATTTATACTTAGAACATTCGCATTGCCAAAACGTGACATTTTGAAATTTATTTGAAATGAAGTTGTCAAACTCAATCGTGTTGTCATAGTGATAATTGCACTGAATGCATGATTGGGTGAAATTGTTTCATATGACACAAAATGACAAAATTTGAATGGTTGTTAGAACTGTCAAAAAAATCTCAGTAGAATTTCTGTTAGAATTGTTCAATTGCGTTTTGCAGTTGAGCACTGTCAATCCCGCGCATTTGTGGCATGATGAAATGAAATATTTTCGACCAGTAGAGAGATACCGGGCAATTCAAATGCTTCAATAAACCACTTGCTTCACTAATAATAACTGAATCCCATCTTCGTCCATTATTTTATCTAAGCATTCTTTGAAAGAATCCTGATGTTCAAATAATGTGTCCACAGTTCGACTTTTGAAAATCCAGCGTCTAGGAATCGCGCGTGGTAATCTACGTTTGACTATTTCATCAAGAATTACCGTTCCTTTTGGCGATCGAGAAAAAAGTTTCTGAATGACAGCAAATTTGCAAGGGGAATTTTCACTTCTTTATTGCACTTTGCCGCTCGTTCAATAATCAAATTAGATTGATGCGCGTAACAGTGCATGTGGAAATGTCTTTTTGATAGTGGCTTGGACACCATTTGTCTTACCACTCATCACGGAAGCCCCATCGTACCTTCCAGCTATTAGTTTATTGTTATCAAACCCAAAAGAAGAATTGAAAATAGTTTATAATCCATTCAGTAATGTTTCTGACAACATATCAGCATTATATCCACCCGGCTTAAAAAGATACCAAAAGTGTTAAAAATGTGTCTGTTAAACAGGTGTCGAATGATAACAGCCATTTGCTGATGATTGGAGGTGTCTGTAGTTTCATCGGCCACCAAAGCAATGCAATTTGCAGATTTAATTTGTTTTAATACTTTCTGCTTGTAAATTTGGAACATTGCATCTAGCAATTCGTTGTGAATAGTTTTTTAGGCGCCTTTAAACACTTGTGAACCAAAACCTTTAATACGTATTGCAA
Organism: Endomychus coccineus; assembly: GCA_958510875.1. Taxonomy (NCBI): domain Eukaryota; kingdom Metazoa; phylum Arthropoda; class Insecta; order Coleoptera; family Endomychidae; genus Endomychus; species Endomychus coccineus. The sequence goes on from OY294070.1 coordinate 97,581,321, forward strand.
GCACAGCGTCTAATTCAGCTGCAAAGTTGATTAAGCCCACATGAATACCTGGATTTCCCGACGTCAATCATGGCCTCGTAACGCCAATTCAAAGGCTCCACAAAATTTCGTACACATAATTAACATTCGTTGTACTTAATTTTATGTCGCAAATTAGCACTGTTTAACTGTTCACGTATGTTCACTTAGCCTAGAACACTAAAATCTATGCATGCATCCATGTGAGAAACGAAATTTTCGTGTTTCTTTGCCCTCTCTACGATGTGTTTTGAATCATTCAACCCTTGTTTATTCCACTCACTAACCTCTTTCTTAAGAATTAAGCACATAAAACAAAATAGTTCATTTGTTTCTGGACATCCCCTCGTATTTTTCATAGATATTCTTGTTGAATACTCTATTGTAAGTTCGGGTTTTACTTGTGGGAGTGTAGTTTATTTGAAGATCAGGAATAGGTCTTCCTTTCTTTCCAATTAAAAGTTTCTCCTCAAATGATAGCTGGTCTTTCAAAAGATTTTGAACACAATTGATTTCCATCATTGCTAATAGACGCACTTCAGACTTCACGTCTTCGAATTGAATTCACACACTGTACACTATGAAAGCATTACGTTTACTGGAGATACGATGCTTTGTGCCCAATCCGACGATACAATCGCATATGGCGAAAAGAACCGTAGTCAGCCGAATCATAGTTGAAATAGGTACACTTCAGAACGTTTTCCGGAACATAGTTTTGAGCGTTAGCATTCCGCCTGACGTGCGGAATAAAATAATGCACTAAATTACATGCTGATTTCTTTCTGTATTCATCTTGGTGGTTGGGTGAGCACGTGCCGCCACTGCTCTTACAATATCTGATATTTCATTTGGTAGGTTGCATTCAGGAAACGTAAGGGCGAGCATTAAATTATAGCCATTAGTTTCATAGCATAGAATCAATCCTTATACTTCGTGCTATTTTCTTTTTCTATAATTATTATTGTTGTCCGATTAGATTATCGATGTTTCTATTGATACATATAAATCTAATTTCGAATTCTCGTTATCGAATTTATTTAACCATATGTTCACGAACTATGAAATCGATTTGGTTAACGAATTGATAACGGGACGTAAAGAGGGAAATCTCTACAATTAACTCTATTTCTGGTTCTGAAAAGAATCAATCTACATTCCATCGATTGCTCTAACCCTCTCTCCGCGTATATGTCTTGCTAATTGGATGTCCTTAGGAATGATTGTTACGTGTTTGGCATAGACGACACATAGATTTGTCTTCAAAAAATCCTACTAGACAGGCTTAGCTTGCTTCCTGTAACGCCATTACTGCGAAACTCTGGAAACGGAGGTCTAGAGCAATTTCCCTCACGAGACGTTGGAACGGTAATTTACTGATGAGCAGCTTTTTTTTTGATAAGCACGAATATTACGGAAGGCGACGGTGCCGAAACGATAACCATGCGGATTCTTCACACCTCCGGTGACCTGTGCACTCTTGCGGGCACCTTTGGCCGCCAACTGTTTACGCGAAGCCTTGTATTAGCGGATTATAAGATAGATATCCTGACTTGACCCATCGCCGGTAGATCCTCGTCCGTGATAGCCCAAAATACAAATTTAAAATTCAACCAGTTAATGGATTAATTAGTTCTTAATTCCAATTAGCCATAAAACAATTGTTGAATGGGAAAATTTGAATCAATTCTTTTATTCATTCATTATCATTCCATTAAATATTCTTGGGGTGTCGTATTAGCACAGTGGCAGTTAGTTTCGAATGTTAATATTAAAAGCGTTGCTAGGAGAATTATTATTGATTTTGAAACAGTTGTGTTTGCAATTATTTGGAAATAACATGTCTAAATTGAAATTTGAAAATGAAAATCCGAACATTTTTCTGAAATATTTTTGTAGAATTTATCAGCTACTTTTGGGAAGCACTGTATATTAATTTCTGATTGTGACAGTTGTTAACTTGATTCGATCATTAGAGAAGTTTTATTACAACTACGAATTGGTGACCGCAAAACAGAACATAGAAAATGTCTGCCTAATAGAAAATTTGTTGTTTACAATTGTTCTTTGGTTCAAACAAATATACTCGCAGTTCATAATAACAAGAAAAACATACAGCGAGGTACTACAACCAGCAAGAGACATAATTTCAAAATTGTCTGAGAAAGAGATATAGTTGCGACTATGCATTTATTAAAGGCACGACTGGTTGAGGCATGTGCGGATACAGGAGAGCATCGACCTGAAAAGTTCAGGTGGAAGCTGGAAGCAAGCCTCCACAGTTTGATCGTGAGATAAGAGAATTGTATACCTGACGAGAAAATATCAGATGATGTTCTACAATACAGAGAACATTATCAAATTTGGATGATTTTGTCAGCTACGTCAGAGGATCTAAGTCAGTTGGCAGTTCTGGCACTACACTTGGTAGGGAGTGTATTGTTTTGGGGCGCGATAACTCCCTTGCAAGTCGTAATTTTGAATCCATCTTCAGTTTATCAAATGTAACTGTAGTATTTTATTGCACCATTATGACGCCATACTTATGTGACCTCACATAGTTAGGTACAATGAATTAATTACACTGGATCATGGAAGTAATGTTAATTGTGTCAATGATTCTGACAGTTCACCTGACATCAAAATATAACAATACGTAAGTATAAAACATAGGGTTGTAAGAATCATTATGTTGTCAATTTAAATAAACTGTTAATGTGATGACATAGGGCTCTGTTCTCAATCATGGATCACAGTTAATCAACTTCACTCTAGTCGAAGAAATGCAGCTTAAAAGGTCGAAAAAAAACGGGAAACGATTTTGATGATTTTTTAAAATCGATTCTAGAAGTTATTTTAGAAAAATGTTCCCAGTTTATTTTTCCATGATATACATGTTAGCATTTCTACAGAGGAAAATGCATTTTCAGGATATAATATTAAAAATGTTGAAAAAATTGCCAAATATAGCCAAAATAGGCTATATTTCTTACTCGAGGGTTATTGGGGTTGCTGATCACGATCCCGTGATCTTTTGGAATGGAATAAAATTTGTGAGGGAAGTTCTTTTGAGGTTGTAGTAGTTGTAGTAGTCACCTGGTCGTCAGGTTACCCTGATGACCTAGATCATCTTCAAGGATTGTTTTTTAATATGCTCTGAAATGTAACCAAAAATTCGTCTCTAGGGGTTTTTTTTGGGGTGCTGAATCAGTCGACGATGCATCTTCTAAACAGATCTGTGATGTCGGCTACAGAGAATTCAAAAAATGCCTTTTGGACAGTAATCAAACTTGATTGTGTTTAAGTGCGAAAAAAATATAGTGGAATATTTTTGACTTTAAATGTTGAAAATTTTAGTAATTAAGTATGTTTTTTTAAGAATCAATCTACAACAGATAACAAGAAAAAACAATAAAAACAGTATCGTAAAACACAAACTTCAACTTCAACTTTTCGAATTATTTATTAAAAATATTACTTAAGTAAGAATCACGAATTTGGTTGCATTCCAGAACATATTTAAAAACAATCCTGGAGATAACCTAGGTCATCAGGGTATACCTGACCACCTGGTGACTTATTGAGGGTCATGGTCATAACCGGCAACCTCAAAAGAACCTCCCTCACAAGTTTCATCTCATTCAAAAAAACAATTTCACGAATTTCTTCGAGACGACGATAGTACCAGGATGCAGAGCCCAGGTGCGTGGTAGTTCGAATCTGGCACCGGAATCATGATCAGCAACCCTAAAAACCCTCTAGTGGGAAATTCTGGCCTATTTTGGCAATATTTGGTCATTTTTCCAACATTTTTAATATTATCTCCTGAAACTGCATTCACAAAAAACCTTTCCTTCTATAGAAATGCTGAAATGCATATCAGGAAAAAATAAACTGGTAAAATTTTTTTTTAATATCTTCTAGAATCGTTTCGAAAAAATCATCAAAAGTCGGATCTGCCGATTTTTTTTTACTTTGTCCTTTCTTCTGCTTCATTTCCTCAACTACTTCGTGAACTTATCTTCAATTTCATTTCTGAGGTTATCCTCAGTTATTAAATTTATGCTGGATATAACTAGTATTTCCAACTCAATAGTCACAGAAACTGTGTACAACACAAAAGCATCAATCAGGCATTATTTGATAATCAAGACTTCATGCTTTTTCAATAATTTACCATTGAAAGAAATCTCAATATTATTTGCAATCTGGTTTCCAAAGCATCATTGATGATATTTAGATGTTGGTTATGGAGAAGATAATTCAAGACATGACTCATACTCATACCATAGAAACTGATTTGAAAACAACAACAAATTTTTGTCAATCTCATTGTTGTAAGGCAATCCCTATTTATAGCTTTTCCGTTTTGATCGTTATAATCATTCAAGTGGCCGGAAAAAAATATCGTCTGAAGGCTGCTACACGTCTGGGCTATGTCGGTTATAATATAAAGCGGATGTTTTTGATTAGATAACCTTGAACTTGCATTCCAAGTAATATACTTAGCACATATATTGTTCTTCCCAGTATGGCTGATGTTGACACAGATGCAAGGATAGGCAGCGTTGATAGAATGGCGTGGAAGATCAAACTGTCTCCAATCATTTAGGAAAACTATCGATAGAAAGGAACGAGTGCTCTGTAAGGTTATAGTCATTAACAATGAACTTCAACCTAGAATTATATCGTATATTAGTATCGTTAGAAAATGACACGCTAGTGTCGAAACTATAGTCACGATTTGTTTCTATAACATATGTGCTAAAAACTGTTTTATTTCATTATATCAATATCAAAAATTGTTTTGTTTTGCCATGTAATTTAGAGAAAAATGTAGGACTATGATTAATAGAATGCGTCTACAGACCACTGGTGTATAAGAATCCAATAAAAATTGCAGAAGACTTTGCTTGTTAGTTTGTAAAAATGTGTTATGATGAAATGTTATAGTTTTTATTTATGTTAATCTACGTAAAACTTATTCTTATGCAAGCAATTTTGGCTGTAGTACGGACCAAGATTTGACTGGGACAAGCAAGCTGAACAACAAACCATAGCGGCTTTGTTCTATGGTATAACAGTGATTGCCCTACCTTCGGGACTTCTGTCCGAATGGCTGGGACCATGGAATATTTTATTCTACAGCACGATAGGATGTGGCGTTTTCAGTAGTCTCATTGTTCCGGCAGCTCATTTCACGACTTGGATTGGAGTATTGATATGTAGATTCTTTGTTGGCATGTTTGTAGTAAGTATGTAAATTAGTAGTAATTTGACAAACCTCCTTTTAGTCTAGTCACCGAAGACGACAAAAATGCGAAATCTCGGACTCCGGTTTAGGAAAGATCAATTTTCATGAAATAAACTACATTCGATTCGTAATCAATAGTATTGTAAAGTACACATGGTTCGAAGGTATGCTCTTGATTTTGAGCAAAAACTAGCAACGAATCAGTAAAAAAATTTAATAAATGAGATACAATTTTGAATTCCACTTAGAAATGGATTTTGGTGGTTTTTCGAAGTCATTCCATATATAAGCTAAAAATGGAAAATAGTTATTAGCAATTTAGCATCAATTTAACAAGAAAATAGGACAACTTTTTACTTTGAAAAGGAAAAAGTGTTATGGATGTTTTTGAGGACAAAAATGTTATATGATATTTAAAATAAAAAAAAAATTAAAAAATTTGCAACAAATCGACAATTGCACAATTAACATAGATTTCATATCAAGTTTTTCATCATCATCATCCGTACGTTTGAATTGAAACGTTTCTTTACTTATAATTTCTGATTTTGGGGAAGGTTTTTAAGATGTTTTATTGAATCGTGGATGTAAACCACTTGAGGGAAATATAATAACAATACGCCCCAAATTATTGAAAATCTGAATTCCTGATTTTACTTTATAAGAGTGCACCTGTGGACATCTGGGAATAGTTTTAGTTTTGTTTGAGCCAAATTATAACTATAATGCCTTTATCACTTTTGTTGAAGAGTGGCTTGCCAGATTGTCACCAACGAGCACCACTTTGTCGTCATTAACTCTTGTGGATTCGACGTGAGGCAGGAAAAGCTGGAAGAAGCACATTTCGAATAAGTTCATATCGAACTATCCGGTCGAACTGCTCGCATATTTTGTTCTTCATGGTCCACCTTTCGTCCAGTTGTCGTGAAGGTTCATGGCTTTATATACAACCATTGATGGCAAAAGGTTTCGATTGGCGCTTCCGCAAGCCATTGAGCTGATGGCAGCACGGGAATGCTCCTGAATTATTTTCACTATCTTCGTGCTCCTGAGCACCACCACCTACCTGGAGCCAGGATCATCAGTCACGTTCGTCTTGTCATAGCATAGAAATTTACGCTTTTCCCTTCGTTAGTTGCTAAGTCAATATTGTTGAAGAACTTTTAAATATTCCGATAAGCGATGCTCCAGATCTCTTTATGTTTGAAGTCATTCTGATACTTAAATTGTTTCTTTTCATAAATGAATCTCAGAAATCAGGTACACGTTAATAACTGTGGGGGATTACTCCCCCTGCCTACCCGCCGTCAGACTTTAGACATGCTACGCAGGGCCCTCTCCTACTTCAACAGCACGCCAACACTGCCCGGTAGAGACCAACGTCTTACTTGAAAAGGAGACGGTCTTTTGAGCCATCTGGACCCCTCTCCCCCAGCCTACTCGTGTTCGTGTTACTTGCAACTACTTCGTTTGACGAGTAGCCCTCGGCCTCCTATCATCGGCCTACCACATATCATTGCCCTGGCCGCGAATCAATTACCCAGAGACCTGGGATAAAAAGCACAAACACCGGACTTTCGAAGTAAAGCCATGTGATGTAGCATTTTACTCACGCAGATGCAGCATTTTATTCACCCCCGGCGGGGTTACTTTAGGCGGTCCCACTTTAGACGGACCCAAAATAGAGCTTGCTTGCTAGACTTATCTATTGCCCCTTATGGGCTATACCCAATTCCACCTCCTCGTGTTACCTGTTTCACCAGGAACGTTTGACGAGTCACCGTTCGGCTTCGTTCAAATAGCCTACCGCATATGTCTACCAAGCCCGTGAATCCATTTTGACCAGAGTACTGGGATAGGAAGGCCCGATATCATGGTTTTAGTGATGAAATGTATGTGGTGCACAGTTCACCGGATCTCATGCATTGACAACTGCTAGTTTCGCCCCGTGGGGTTACTTATCTCGAGATCCGCGCAGAGGAAGTTGCTTACTTAATCTACTCCCGGAGTCAATCCGGACCAAATAGTCCTCTCTCAAGAGAAATCAGGTACAGAGGAGTTATTTTTGAATACTCTAACCGTTTTTCCTTGTTTGTCCAATAATTACGTCACCAATATAAACAACCACCTCCCCCCCCCCGACAATTTACCACAACACTCAGACACATGTCCTTGAATTAAAGAGCTTCTTCTTGATCACTTGAAACCTTTGGATGACCAACTGCTTTCGGGTGTGCAGCAACAAGTGTTATGCCTAATGTAGTCCATTCTACTCCGAAAGTTTGAACTGCTATTGTTTTCGAAATGCCCGCATTTACTGCTTCTATCACTTCGCACATGGTCGTCTCTGAATGAATCCGGTAAATCCTTGCTCCAGGGGTTCTTTTATAGGTGCGAACCATTTTAGTTTCTATTTAGCTATAACAACAGAAAGCCAGTCTTATAACACGATAAAAGATAACCCCAAATATTAAAAAAGAGCAAGTATTACGGTACGTCTATTGCACATGCAATTATGAGCGCAGTAAGGCCGATATATTTTTTGTCGCCTCTTTATATTGCGTCAACTGTATCACTTCATCGTTAATTTGGCTCAAAAAAAAACTAAAATTTGCAACTATTTATGATTTTCCTCTTTTCAGTTGTATGAGACCACAGCTGAGCTCCAAGATACTTATAAAGTAAAATCAGAAATTTAGATTTTCGAAAATTCGCGGCGTATTTGTTATTATAGCTCCCTAAAGTGGTTTACAGCCACGTGATCCAATAAAACCTCATAAAAAAACCTCCTCCAGAATCAGAAATTATGAGTAAAGGAAACTTTCCAATTCGAACGTACAATTCTATGATATGAAATCTATGATAATTATGCAATTGTCGATTTGTTGCTATTTTTTTTAAATTATTTTGAATTTTAAATATAACATAACATTTTTGTCTTCAAAAAGCTCCAAAACACTTTTTCCCCTTTAAAGTAAAAATTTGTCCTATTTTGTTGTTAATTTGTATTTAAATTGTTGCTTAATTGCTAATAACAATGTCTTATCAATTTTTAACTTCATATATGAAATCTCTGACTTTGAAAAACTACCTATTTCTAAGTGGAGTTGAAAATTTTATCTGATTTATTTATTCTTGTTGCTGATTCGTAGCTAGTTTTTTGCCTAAAATCGAAAGTGCACCTTCGGACCATGTAGTCTTTGCAATACTATTAATTACGAATCGGATGCCTTTTATTTCATAGAAATCGATCTTTCCTAACCGGAGTCGAAGGTAAAATGCTGTTTAACTCTTTGACATTTTCAATTAGGAATCTGGCTTAATTGTAACCTATTATAGTTCTAAAGATTACGATTTTCGATCGCAAGACGAAAATTTAAAACTTCAAAAAGACACAAATCACAAATAAAATCAGAGCGAATGCTTGGATAAACTGCAGAAAGCCCCAAAAAAAATAAAAACAAAAAATAAATATGGTAAATAACAATTTTGAATTTGATGTAAACAAAAAAAATGTTCACGGTCAACCCGCTTTTCAATTTTTCTTACGTACGATTTTACTTTTACACCTTACATAGCGTGGTTATTTCTTGATCGCTCAAAATCAAAAATAAATCTCGGAATAATGTTGAAAGAGCTAAAATATCATCCAATGAAGTCAGAGGTGTAGGAGACAAAGACAGGTCGGTGCAAACAATGTAGATCTGACAAGAAATTGAGATTTGAGAATCTAGTAGAGTTTAATGCAACCAAAGCTCAAACTTGTATTTATCCTAGAAGGTGGATCCACTATCCCTAGTATAAAGATGTCAGGTACATACAAAGTTCCTATGAAGTCCCCAATATGCATGCTTGGTATCACTACCAACAGCACCCTATCATGTGACGATCATGTGAGGTTAGGGCAAATACTCCAATGGAAGTTGGTCCTCTATATGGGGGACAGCTTGAAATTCTGCGGTAAAAATCGCAGGACAGAATCAAAGTCTTGTGGTTCGCGAAGCAGCATTTCAGCACGGCACCTTCTAGAACAAACACAAGTGTCGGAGCAGGCTTTTGTGGTTAGAGATATACATGATGGGTACTTCATGCTAATGGCAGATCTCAATACAGTCCTCCAAGGCAAGATGCTTGCCATGAGCAGATGTGCAGAGAAGGTACTCAGCTAACAAGCATTCAAGCGGCACTCAACGCATTGAAAAACTTGACTGTATGCTCGAGGCTTACCAGAACCTTAACAAGCTACTCGGTTTAAACAAGCTCAACCTGACCTGAATCCCGGTTCACTAAGGTTGGAAAGGGTATGGGAGAGCGGACAAACTGGCCAGAGACCGAGCCAGTTTGGATGGTCCTCAAGACCCCCTTGCTGGTATCTTCTACAACGGGGGTTTGCAGATCTTGGGGAACCATCTGAGAGATCAATATGCCTCGGCTGGAAAAGCATTGGCACCTGCCGAACGTTCTAAGCGCTGCTTGGCAATGAAGTAGGCCTGAGGGCAAGCGAGATACTCTCTTTGAGTAGGGAAGCATAAGAATAATCTCCGAGATCCTTACAAGTCACGGAAACATTTGAAAGATCAACATGCCTCACCATAAGGCTGTGCCAAAAAAAATCGATATTTTTTTATTTCGCTCTTCTTCGATTACATCATTCCCCGTTCAAATTCATTCAGGTTCCCCAAATTTGAAACAAATTGGTTAATATTTAGAGGTGCATCAAGCCCAAAACGTGTTTTTAAAAGTTTTTCCTCAATTTTTGAGAGGTTTGATAACACTGATCTACAATAACGGGATAATTGACATTTGGGAGACATTATTACATTGGAACACAAAGTATTCGATGCATTTCAGTCGCTACGTCCACTTTCCCAAAGATATATTTGCGAAAAGAACCATTTTTTTAAGGCCTAAAAACTGTAATTCCAACTTCCAACTTCAATAACTTCATATTTTTAGGTAAGTGATGCGTCATATGCTCTTTTAACGTAGTCTAGTATCACGTAGTATTAATTGAATTGATAATTTCAGAGAAAATCCCCCATCAGTTATGATAATCTACCCTCGAGTGAAAAAACGCACCACTTGAAAATGCACCAAAAATTCAGAGTGCCATAACTCGGTTGCGTATAGTTGAAAATGGATGAATCTTGGAGTTCTGAGAAGCTTAGAACCTTCTCGTTAATTTGATGCTAGCTAATGTGATACCAAATCCATTCCACTCCCTCCCACCCCACTAAGAAAATATGTTCCTGCTGTCAAAAAATGTTCCACTTTGACCGCTCGTAGGCCGAGTCGAAAAAATCATGGACTCGATCGAACAACAAGTCAATAAATTCCAATCATTTCTCTTCAAGCTCCTTATTTACAATCAAATATTTTTAACAATCGTTTAATAATTTGTAATCATACATCACATTAACGCTTCTTTCACAACGCTTGAATTCGCCGCCTGTGCTCCTCGACAACTTTCAACAGGTACTGCTTTTGCTCTTCGTTCTTCGTCAATTCATGCATTTTCAAGTGGTGCGTTTTTTCATTCGAGTGTAGATTATCATAACTGATGGGTGATTTTCTATGAAATTATCAATTCAATTAATGCTACGTGATACTAGACTACGTTAAAAGAGCATATGACGCATCACGAACCTAAAAATATGAAGTTATTAAAGTTGAAAGTTGAAATTACAGTTTTTAGTCTTAAAAAAATGGTTCTTCTTGCCAATATATCTGTGGAAAAGTGGATGTGGCGACTGAAATGCCTCAAATACTTTGTGTTTGAATGTAATAATGTCTTCCAAGTGTCAAACATCCCGTTATTGTAGAACAGTGCTATGAAACCTCTCAAAAATTGAGGAAAAACTTCAAAAAACACGTTTTCGGCTTGATGCACCTCTAAATATTAACCGATTTGTTTCAAATTTGGGGATCCTGAATGAATTTGAACGGGGAATGATATACTCGAAGAAGAGCGAAATGAAAAAATATTGATTTTTTTTTTGCCACCGCCTACTCAGCATGGAGAGGTATTGGCGGCTGCCGAATTGTCAACGCGCTGATTGGCAATGAGGTAGGCGTAAGGGCAAGTGACATGATCTAGCTGAGTAGGCAAAGGATCGGAATGATCTGATGAAATTTAAACATACAGTAAGGAACAGCGACTCTCTCTTCTGTACGAGATGCGAGGGAAACAAAGTGGAGTTGTCAACCTACTTTCTTTGTGAATGTCCTGAGATCATTCGAACCAGGTTTACCTGGCTACGCCCTAGGATCCTCACCGTCGAAGACATAAAGGATCTAAGCGTAAAATAGATCTTAGGATTCTATCGAGCAGCGAGGTATCCAAATAACACCTGAAAAACGTAGCAGGGGATAGTGTACAAGGGTCTTTGGCTAAGTTCACTGAACTTTCTATCAAGCCCGCCACCATCTCAACCAATACCAATTCCGTGCCAAGAGCTACGTTATGCTATATGATATAAGCGCCATATAACCATATAAGACTCCAAAGTTAATACCAATAACAAAATTATATCGAAGTTGAGTTTAGGCTAAGAATATTGTAATCTCTGAACAGCGATGATGTTGAACCTTTTGCCTGGTGATTCTTTTTTCTATATTCTTACTACACGAAGAACAACGTGTGAGCTGGCGGCGGAATATTGGAAGAGGAGATGAATTCAAACATGTGAACAGTACTCCAGGGCAGGTCGAATCTGTGGTTTGTAGATTAAGAGGAGCTGCTGGGTTTTAAAGTAGCTCTTGGCACGGAATATAAAAATTCCAATGCCTACCTCCTTTCCCAACGCTGGCTCATACGATGTTCTACGAACATTGAAGGTTTTTCTCTGGTGTAGCTAACATTTATTAAAAAAAGAGTTCTCACAAGTGGGTTGCCCCAATTGCATGTATCATATCCAAATCTGAATAGACAAAATGATGAATATTCCGGAATATTTTGTTTTAGGCTCTCCAATATCCAGCTTTACAATGTTTAGTTGGGCGCTGGGCTCCACCAGCTGAAAAGGGTAAATTTTCCAGCTGTTTTTTAGGCAACGTTCTAGGCACAATGTTGACGCTTCCACTTATGGGTGTAATAGCGGAAAGTTTCGGGTGGAACTGGTCATTTTATAGTCTGAACGTAGTCGTGGTAATATATTGTGCCATGTTATGGTTTTTAGTGGCTGATTATCCGGAAGAATACAGATACATAACTAAAGAAGAATTGCAATTCATTAAGGATGCACAAGGAGATACAGTGAGCAATGTTAAGGTGAGTAGATATTCGAAACTTATCCATGAATTCATATTGATATTAAAAATGCTACAAGGGTTTTGTATGAGGGGTGGAAGTGTTTTGAATGGAGGCGATGTGCTCATATTAACACCATAAGGTAACAATCCAGGTACTGGAGATGTAAAATCAATTAGTTGCCTTTCTATGTAGGTAAATTCAGTCCCGCGTGTTTTAAAGATCTACGTAAACTGAGTTCCAGGTATGTATCTGGTTGTTAGGTCAGATAATTAGCTTGTAGTAACTGCTGCCTAGGCCAACCACCCTTCTGTACGCAAGTATTTGCACAATAACCAATAATGATTATTTATTGTACCCCCTTTGCCTCTAACCTAACCTAACTTTGTTGATATAGAATGCAAATATTGTAATCGCGTTAATCTTTACACTCTCATAATAACCATGATTGTTTATTGTACTCCCTTGGGAAACCTTGTTGCCAATCTCTGGACACCTTCCAGCCGTTTTTGATCAGATACGAGCATTGAACACCACACTGGACCAGCATATTCAACGATAGGGCGAACGTATGTTTTGTACAGATGCATGAAGGTTTTGAAAGAAACTGTAGGGTTTGACCTCAAATGTAAGAACAACTGCAAATTAAATCGCTTGCAACCTTTCGTGATATGCTCTGACCATGTTAGATTCGACGTAATTGTAACACCCAAATCATTATGCGAGGACACAGGATTCAACTGTGACGTGCTTTGCCACTTTTGCGCTAAATACTTATTCCGGAATAAACTTTTAATTTCCGGGCTCTCCGAGGGCTTCTGCTAGGATCCTCACCACAAAGCGCGTCACAGTGCTATCTATGGATACAGTGAAGTATAATCAAGGCCCGAACGGGCAGAATGATCGATATCAAAGCTGTAAGTTTTCAAATTACTACTGGTTAAGACTTTGCTCAACAAAATATGAAGCAGAAATAATTAAATAAATGAAACGGAAAACTCCCCCATATAGAATTTATTCAAAATATTTATAATAGGGACGATAATTGAATGAAATTTTCTATTATGATAGAGAATGATCTCCTAACCTGGAGGAACGTAACTAGGGTCAAGCGAAGAAGAAAATAAAGCGGTTACAATAAGCTAAATTGTATGAAATGGTGAATCTAGGCAACTGAACGGTGCTTCGGTAACGAGCGGTTTATATAGGTACTATACACGCAGAGCATGTGATACTAGGTATCTGAGACCAACCCCACGGTATACCAGAAGTAAATTTCTTAGCGGTATTACATACAATTCGATTTGTCCCACTCTGTCTTAATTAATATTATTGTAACCTGTCAGCTAACTCTACATACAGGGTACTTTCCTACTTCATCCAGCCATAGTTCCTACTTCCGGGTAACAGCACAGTGTGCAGATGAAAGTATCCCGATTCCTTTTAAGCTTGCCTTCACACTTCCACTTCAAATGCCTACTACCGGATAACAGTACAGTGTGCAGATATTATCAGTGATTTATCAACAATCCTCACCTACCAGGGTCTGATTTAGGTCTGCGAGGGCCATACCTCTTACCATCCGAAAAAAAAAAAAAATTTTACTCTACTTTTATAAATAATATGTATTTTTAAATACTACGAATTCAAATTAAAGAACATTTGTTATTTGTACGAATACAGAGTAAAATATGAAATATAAGAATAGTACGTTTAGTTAGAAAGCTTAGTAAAATGTGTGATAGTGTGATTAAATGCCCACTCCTCTAGATTTTTCTATTGAAAATTCATTAATTATGTCGAACATATCTAGTTTCTTTAAGACATCTTGTTCAACGCTCATTGTAGATAGATGATTCGAATGCTCTTGACCCATCATAGACCGCAGTCGATTTTCAATTAACTTGAGCTTTGAAAACGATCTTCATTGTTTCTTTCATCATCATTCATCATCATCATCACTTGAGGGGGGGAGGCTTAGCCGCCAAATGCACTTAGGCCACTTAGTTGGGCCCATTGTGCGCCACGTGGTCAGAAATCTATTCTATTCTAGCAGGTTTGTGCCAGTGTTGGCTTCCATAAGCTCTTCTGGGAACAGCTTTGATTCTCCGAAGTGTCGGTGCCTGAGAGATGTCAACGCTGGGCATTCCAACAGGATGTGAAAGGCACTTTCTTCCGCCTCTTTACATTTCCTACATATTGGGTCATCTCTGATGCCCATATTGTGTAGGTGTTTGTTAAGACGACAGTGACCATTGTTTCCTAAGTTCCCTATCTTTAGGAAAACTAAATATTTAGACGCAATCCATACCTAAAATAATGAACAAACCATTTTATTTCAAATTCTTCATGATAATTGACGAAACTTAATCAGATTCTCTTGATTCCAGACTGCTCCGCCATATTTGAAAATGATGACCTCTGTTCCGTTTATAGCCTTGATCATTGCCCAGTTCGCGAATCAATATGGATTATTCATGCAATTAACAGCTGTACCGCAATTCATGAGTAAGGCCATGAAGTTCAATCTAAGAAAAGCGGGTTTAATATCGGCATTGCCGTCAGTGACAAGACTCATTTTCGGTTTCATTTTTGGATATGCTAGCGATTTTTTGCAACAGAAAGGAATCAAGAAAAATTACGTCAGAAAAGGATTCACCATATTCTGTAAGTTGTATCCCAAGTTAGATAGTTCCCAGATAAATGTTCAAAATAATGACAAAGAAATTTTCGCCTGTGAATAACAATGAACATTTTTGTCATGGAACGCCCTGTAAAAGTACTCGCGTTGATGAAGTTTTCTCTGCCCAATGGTAATGTAATTTTGATTTAAACAGCAAGAAAGTTAAAATTTTGATGTTTCAATATTTCGTAAGCCCACATATACTGACCTGTCAATTCACAATACTTCAAATCATCCTTTTCAACATAAAATAGCAGCCTATAATGTTTCATACACAGACTCCTGAACGTACCGAAGTTAAACGATGATTGATAAATAAAGAGTTGAATATCATTCAACAAATCGCGGTAAATAAAGGATACTCTTCCGGACTAATAGATCAGATCCTATCTAAAAAAAGTTACAAGTCAGTTATCAACTCCTACAATCTGGTGAACCAAAAACTTTGTTTATCGACTTTCTTACACGAAAAGTGTTTGTATTTTACTATGCATTGTTGAGGGACCGCCACCTGGCGGCAGTATTTCCAACAGTTTCCTCGTCGATTATTTGAATCGCGAGAAGTTCTTCATCAATGCGAATTGCATTCTCAGTGGAACATCTGCTTTCCGGCAGATGGTGCTGGAACTTATGGTTCGCCAAACATTTTGAAGGTGATTTTTTAAATCACTTTCGGAGTTGGTTGATCAGAGACTTTACATATGCCTCGTCTCACTACGAGCCCAATGAGAAGGGCGAAACAGCTGTCTGAGTGTATAGGGTGTGTTGTCACTGTTGAACCTGGTGAACCAGAAGCTTTGTCTATTGACTTTCTTACACGAAATGTGTTTGTATTTCACATGCATTCCTACAATGAAACAAAACTATTTTGCTACTAACATTCCAATTTTTTTTAGTATTTAGGAATTCAAGTACCTAGCGTATAAAACGCAGAATAATTTATCCAATATTAATAAAAATAATAAAGATAAATTATCCGTTGAGGACAAATGTGGAGTTTACAAGCTGACATGTTGGTCTTGCCCTATGATATACATCGGTCAGAGAGGAAGGACCTTCAAAAACCGGAACAAAAAACATAGGCGTAGTTTCATTAACAATAAATCGGATTCAACCTTTGAGGGAAATCTAATTATAGAAACTTCAATGATAATTTCAAGATTTTACACATTTAGAATGAAAGTAATGAATAAAATTTCCTGGAATCCCTAGAAATTAATGTCCGATAACCTATTGAACCCTTGTTAAATTTGTATAACTAGATTTTCCGTTTGCTACCAGTTTATCTTTCAATCCCTATTCCAACATTATTATTGGAGTTATATATTAGGTAGCTCTTTTGTAGTAAGTTATCTAAATTGAATAAAATTAGATTTGTTCATATCAATAGTATTAACAAAATTTGTGCCGTTACACAAATAATACCATAGATATTTTCTAATCAAATTAATTTGAATTTAAAAAAATTGAATAAAAATTAAAACAAATTAATTGAATTATTTAAATGAAATCACTTAATAAATTATACTCAGTAAATACATGCGAATCTTAAATTGAAATTTGAATAAAAAATTTTTATTAATAAAATCGCAGTATCTGCTTTAAAAATAGAATAAAATTAGATTTCTTCGTATAAGTAATATCAACAAAATTTGTGCCGTTACACAAATAATATTAGATACTTTCTGATAAAATCAATTTAAATTTAAGAAACTTTAATGAAAATTAAAATGATATAATTGAATTATTTGAATAAAATTACTTAATTAATTATATCTACTTTATAAAATTTGTTTGAAGCGAATCTATACTTACAATTATTTATTAATCTCATGAAAATCGAACTTTCAATAGTTATTTTATTTGAGTAATGTAATTGGATTGGAATTGATGCCAAATTGACCAGAAATTGGTTTGCGAGAACTTTTTTATAATTCTTGTATTAATTTAACCTCAATTTCGAGACCTGACATTAGGCGCTTTAGAAATTATATGAACATCTCAACTAGTGTTAGTTACATTTAATAGCATTATTTACATTTTCAGCTCATATACTATGCGGAGCAACACTGTACTTGTATTTTTTGGTCGGATCTAACACGGTTGCTGCTGTTGCTATACTTGTGATGATGATGGTTTTCAATGGGGCCGCGGTGGCAACAGTTCTACTGAATCCTCAAGATCTCGCTCCTAATTGGGCTGGTTCTCAGTATGGCATAACGAATTTCTTTGGAGGATGGGGTGGATTCATAGGACCCATGATTATAGCAGCAATTACAGATAATGTAAGTAGCACAGGTTATTCACTACATTTAGATTCTATAAATCGAACAGTAAAATTGTGTCTTATTCACACTTTACTCGTGAATCAGAATGCGATATTTTTCTTCATGATTAAAAGAGAATCGGTTATTCTCATTGAAAAAAGGGATAACTGATGATATTGAGAACTTCCGCTCAATATTACCTTTTTTCTCCAAAATCTTGGAGAAATGTATGTATTTTCAAATTATGCAGTCCCAATTCGGAGCTAGAAAAAAACTAAATACAACTCAGCTATTTTGGAATTAACTGCCTTCATTCACAATCTGTTGAGAATCAGAAGAATTCATTTACTGCCATCATAATGTAAGCAAGGCTTGTGTTCCTAATGAGATATTATTAGGAAGATTAAAACAAATTTATTATAGAAAGTACGAACTTCATACTTATCTTCAAGATATCAAGAAGTGCGAGTATGCAATCAACTATAGACGAAGATACATGACTCATTGAGAATTCCTAAAAGGAATTAATGTAGATCCTCTATTATTCTTAATCCATATCAACGATTAACCAGCAATTTCACAGACACTATAACATGTCCTCTCTTTGGTGATGATGCCTCAACAAGTTGTCGGACTCGTAACATTGATAAACTAATGATAATGGAGTCAGAAATACAATGAAAGGCTTTTTTTTTTGTTTGTCGCTAATAGAATAACTTCAAACGAAGCGAAAACTGTTAATATAATATTAACTCTGAAATATGGGCTAAAAAGAAATAACTATTGTAAATTGGTTGGGAAAAGTTCAAAATAACTAAAGCCATTATTAGTCTAGGAGCTAGAGCGATATGGTGGGTCTGATCGAATACACGTTGGCACTACTGTATATTGGTGGAGAAAGGTTAAATGTACAATAGCTCTCATAGACCGATTCGTGTATTATCACTAGTTTCCAAGCTACAGCCACCTCAAATTTCCACCTTTTTTATCGCACAAACCCTTTTTTGGAGTTGTATATTGCAAAACATGTAATTGTTATACATTTGCTAGTACCAAGGTATTTTATCGAGGCAATTTCTCGGAGATGACCAGTTAATTTAGTTGGCTAAGTGTAATGCACGAACACTGTTCCCAACCTGGTGGAAAGATTTTGTTATTGTTGCTAGTTGTTGAAAAAACACATGCCAAGGTTATTTATCAGGGCGTTTTCCAGTAACTAAAACGGGTGCATTGCGACAAAATACCTTGGCACCATGTCAAATACGTTAATTTGGGGTCAAATAAATAACCAGTATGAGTGCCAATGTTTTTTTCAAATAAGACTCCTCCCTCAACCCCGAAAACCTCACCAAAAAAAAATTAGTAAGTTTGATATCAATAAATTTGATTTGATAGATTACGCAATTATTTATACTCAACGACGGTTAAATATCAAAATTACTTATTTCTTTTTGGGAAGGTTTGAGGGAAATGTTATATTGGGAAAAACATTGGTTATTCTTCTACAAGAAAGCTACAAAACTGTGTCCCTATAGGTTTTTCGGGTCGCTGATTACGAATTTAATGTCGAATATGCAAAATTTGAAATGTCGGATCAAATATGGCGGAAAAAAATATAAATTTTGCGGATTCAACTGAAACTTTGGATTTAACGTATTTTAAGGTCACTGATTATGCATTAAATGTTGGAATTGCTGTATTTGAGCGTTTTATTAAATATTTATAGTAGTTAATAAAATGCATAGTACCCTTCATCGCTTACATCTATTTATTATTTTATAATTAGTTTGGTACATCGGAATGAAAGAAATATATAGTAATGGTAAATAAATACTATTCAAATCATGATTATTTTGATTCAGATGAAAAAATCCATATTTTTGATTTAAATAAAAAAAATGATATTTTAAATTGTTTTTCCGAAAAATTTAAGAATTTTCCCTACCCATGATTAATAATCAATTAATTAATTATTAACTGATTAATTAATTAACTAATTAATTATTGTGCATTATTTGCACATTTTTTTCCCTTAATGTCCAGGTTTTGAAGTGAGTTAGCACACTGTGCGGTGCCAAGGTATGTTGTTGCAATGCTTTTGGTTGAAGCAATGGCCAATTACTCGGAAATACTCCGATAAAAAAACTTGGTATGTGTTCTTTCAACAACTGGCAACAATAACAAACATTTTCCACCAAGTTAGAAACTGTGTTCGTTCATTTCATTTCCTACTAGAGTAAATGGTGAGCTCCAAGAAATTGCCTCGATATAAAACCTTGGCACTAGGTACAAATGTATAAGAACGACATGGTTTTCAATATACAACAACTCCGAAAAAGGGTTGGTGCAATAAAAAAAGTCTAATATTTGAGGTGGCTGTAGCTTGGAAACGTCTGACAATACACGATTTGGCCTGTGAGAGCTATTGTACATTGAAACTTTCTCCACCAATATACAGTAGTGCCAAGATGTATTTGTTTAGGCTATCGCTATAGCTCCTAGACTATATAGATCTATTGCTGACGTTTCGACTTTTAAAAAGTCATCCTCAGGGCAACACAATAGGATTATGATTATTACTCAAATTGAATCATAGAGTGACACAATGAATTTGCAAATAAATAATAAAAGTACAATATGATTTAATAAAACACATACAGATTCAGACTGTAGGTAAACAGATCAACTTTTGTGACAAATACTAACACAAATTAACATGGATAAGGTTCTGTAGAAATGAACAGGTTACTTACATGAATAGTAGGTTTCTTGCCTTGATAAAATGAATCTTAGAAGGGGCATATACATAAAATAGGTACTCTGAATTCCTCTTGCTTGTATTTATAATAATTGAAAAATTTATAAGGTTGGCAATTTGAAAGAGCAATGGGCTAGAACTTCAGAACGAGAAGAAATATTTCAAACTACAGAAACCCCTAAAGACAAATGCAAGGTTAAAGTATTCCGTAAAGGCCATCTATAGATACAAGAACGAGCTAAAATACAGTTTCGGAAAAACCTTTAATGAACTTCGCGACTCCGACAAATTTACATGTTCAAAATGCTATGTGTGTTTAACATGATGGAATACTCTAATTTGGTATAAAGAATATTTTGCCAATAAAGAGAAAGTACATAATGAGAAATCAACATTAATAGAAAATATTTCAAAAAAATGGTGTGACCTACCATTTCTCAAAAGAATTTTAAAACACAGTACAGACAAATATTCAGTTAATATAGGAGGAACGGAAATTTTTGAGCGAAAAAGCTATCTATCTCTTGCTGAGGGTAACCTCCTATTTTCTTTACTTCTGTTTTTTGATTTAGTTTATTATGACGATGGCGAGTTGGTAGCTGAAAGCTTCTTGATACTTTACCATTATTTTCAGTAGATAAGGGTGATGGTTTCATACTTATTAGTATTTTTCAATATTGTTATTAACCTAATTTAGAACACATGTATTATGAACTGTTGGGGATTAGTTATAGAATAATGCATTAGATCAGTAATTTCAGCTTTCAACTTACTTTCTGTTGTCGTTCCATAATGACAGTTCAACGGTCGAACTGTAGTTGCATTGAATCAGTGACAAAACTCATAGTAAACACAGTGTTATTCATTATTTCTTTTATCACATTTTTTATTTGTTTCTACAATCATGTTCTTTGTTAATGATATCATTTCTCTTATTCTTATTTGAATTAAATGTATCAAAAGTTGATTTTCATTTTTGACTGATGAGTTGATGTATTAATGTCATAAGATGACTTACTGTTCATGGTACGGATTCAAGCTTGGGATGATCGTCGAATCATTTCATGATGTTGAACACTCTTCTTGAATAGGCGGACATACGTTTTGAATAATTGATGTTAGATTGTTAAACATGTTATACGTTCCAGAATACAATGGTAGAATGGGCTGCCATATTTTCTATAGGAGGTACTATTTATATAGTCGCAGGTATCTTCTTCATCATATATGGATCTACGGAACTTCAGCCATGGAATGAGAAAAAAGCACCACCACAAGCTCTACCAACAGTGCCCCCATCTGCATAATTTTCATATTATTCACGAATGAACTCATTTTAATTGATCAAACATTGAATTCCTGGATGTATATTATATTTTATATACGAAAAAACAAAGAGGTCTATTATTCAGAATTCTCTAGTACCTTCCTATATAGTGATGTTGAATAAAGAATTCTAGATCTTTGTATGTTGTTATTTCCTAATTAAAATGGGAGCAAATAGTTAAATTTCAGACTGACAGTGGAGCTGGTACTGAAGGGCACAAATGCACGTGCCCACCATCACCAACGTCCTCATCCAATCACCAAGATAAACACAGAAAGAAATTCGCATGTAATTCAGTGCATTATCTTATTCCGCACGTCAGACGCATGCCTTGATAACGCTGAAAACTAAGTTCCGGGGAACGTTCTGAAGTGTACCTATTTCAAATATCTTGAATAGTATACTTCCGCGGATAGCTAATCTTGAAAAATCTTGGCTTCCGGATGGATTCCGCGTCACAACAGCTCGACTTGATACCGACGTTTCGCAAACCATTACAGGTGGCATCCAGTGGCGGCTCGTGAATTTTTGAGAGAGGAGGCTGGACATAAAACGTTTTTGTAAAAATATACTCTATTCACAGCCTTTTAACCTTTGTACAGCGACCGTACCAGCTACTTCAGTGACAAAATTAATTGTTACCCAGCAAGAACCAACGTGAAGGTATAGAGTTTCTCTTGGCAAAACATTTTTTTGTTCGTTTTTTGTCTTTAATTTTTTTGGATTTTTAATAGTTTTTTTGGAACTTTCCATATTTTGTTTTTTTTTTTAATTTTATTAACTTTTTTTATATATTAACGGAATTCTACGGTCTTTAGTTTGCGAAAAATGATCAATAATATTATCAAAAAATGTATCATTTTGTTTTAGTTTTACTAAATCTTTTTCAATAGATATTAAACTAACATTGGAAAAACGGCAACTGTGTTGACCACACGTATTTAGCGTTTGAGATATATAGAGAATCTAGCCTCTGGCCACTGTTGCCAGATTAAAAATAACTACTGAGAACGGGGAATTAATTGTAAAATTTAAAGAATTATCAGAGAAACAGGAAATAAAATGGAGAATGATCATTAAGATAAATTGGTGAGGAGGCTGAGCCTCCTTAGCCTCCTTCGAGGAGCCGCCACTGGTGGCATCTTCAAGGCAGGCTTGTAGTATTGATAAAATATAGACATTATAACAATGATACGACAATTTAGACACACTAAAATTTTTCAGGACAATTTAGATACACTGAAAATATAATTTTTTTTTCTTCTTTTTATCTACAGTATAAAACGCATGCTTGAGAAGCATGGTTCTAACTCATGATTTGAACCTTTGCAATTCCAGAGTTCTTATATTTTCGGGCAAATGATTAAAGAGTTTGATGTCTATATAGGAAGTGGCTTTTTCTTATTTACAAGTATTCAGTATTTTGATAGCTAATGCTGACTTCTGCATAGTCTCGTAAGAATGATAGTTGGCATTTGTTTTGTAATTATCCGAATTATTTGTTATTGTTAATAGGCATTTATAGTTATAGATCCAGGGAAATGTTATCAATCTATTCAAGACAAAAATAGGTCGACAAGAATCCCTTTTCCCATGCTGAACATAAGTCTAATCACTTGCTTTTAAGCGACGAAAACTCGCTGGTGGCTTATCGAATTCCCCCACAAAGTGACGTTGATAGAAAGATGACAATATACTATTGCATAATAAACATTTATGAGACACGGGACAGATCAAAAAAGAGGCCTGCTGACAAATTGTCAGCATCAAGAACAACAATATCTCTTTCCATTCAGAATGGGAGGACATTCAGCAAGGCATTCCTCAAGGTTCGACAATGGGTCCGTTACTTTTTCTACTTTACGCAGGCGACCTCCCTGAGATAGTTGGTGAGGATCAGACATATCAGTACGCAGATGACACAACTTGTTCTGAAGCGGAACTGTTGCTTGAAGCCCTCTCAATAAGTTGTTTTGGAGTAGCAGAGACAATGGCTAAATGGTGTGAACAAAATAATTTAAATCTTAATGTTCAAAAAACTGCTTTAATAAGATTTCAAAAAACTGGTCAAATCAAAGATTGCCTACTTGTCAAACTTGATCATAAAACCATTCCAAACACAAACACAGTCAAATTTCTAGGACTATCCATGGATCCTTTGCTTAGCTGGGAAAACCACATAAAAACTTTAGCCTCAAGACTTTATAGTGCAACAGGAGTAGTTCGTCGTTTGCGTGATGTAATTTCCACGAATATTTTTAAGACATATTATTTCGCCAGTATACAAAGTATTATAACCTATGGAATCATATTCTGGGGATCCTCCAGCAGTGCTACAAAAGTTTTCAAAGCTCAAAAACGTATAATAAGGGCGTTCCTTGGATTACATCCTAGAACATCATGTAAAACGCATTTTGTAAGCTTGGGCATGTGAACTGTGCCATCTCTCTATTTTTTGCACTTAGTTCTATTTGTCAAAAAAAAAATAAAAACCTTTTTCCTGTAAATAGACACTTTTATGGGACACAAATGTACATGACAACTAGGGACAGAGATGGCTAATTGAACTTCGACGCACCTGTGGCTCAGGACATCCTGGTACTATCGTCGTCTCCAGGAAATTCGCAGAAATACCTTCTGTAAAGGCATGAAACCTGTTAGGGAGATTCTCTTGAGCTTACGGATCATGACCATGACAGTCAATAGTGGCCTGATTGTTTTTCAATGTGCTCTGAAATTCAATCAAATTCATATCGCGGGGGTTTTCGGGGTCGCTGAACACGATTCCGGTGCCAGATTTGAACTACGACGCACCTGGGGCTCAGAACATCCTGGTACTATCGTCGTCTTTAGGGACTGCAAAGGAATGAAACCTGTTAGGGACGTTCTCTTGAGCATACGAGTCATGACCATGACACACAATAGTAACCTGGTGGTCAGGATACCTTGATGACCTAGGTCATCTCCATGGATTGTTTTTCAATATGCTCTGAAATGCAATAAAATTCGATTTTCTGGGGTTGTTTGGATCGCTGATAACTTTCCCGGAGTTTGGACCAATCATCGAAGCATCTGGTGAACAGATTCGTGATATCGACAACAAAGAATTCAAAAAATACCGTTTGCACTTGATTGACTTTTTCTAATCCGAAAAAACTAATAGTGAAATATTTTCTATTTTAATGGCAAAAATGTTTAAAGTTTTAATAACAATGTTTTTTATTACTAGTTATGCAAAAAAATATAAGTTTTGGAGAAAAAAAGCAATAATCATATCGTAAAACCCGAACCTTTTTAATTATATTGGTCAATTAGAAAAAGTCGGGAACGGGAAAGGGAAAATTTTAAATTCATTTCCACCGGAATCGTGTTTAGCGACCTCGAAAAAACCCCGGCAGACGAATTTGGTTGCATTTCAGAGCATATTAACAAACAATAAATGGAAATTACCTAGGTCATCAGGATATCCTGACCACCAGGTTATTATTGAGTGTCATGGTCATGACCGGCAACCTCAAGTGAACCTCCGTAATAAGTTTCAATCCATTGCAAAAGATATTCTCACGAATTCCCTGGAGACGACGATAGTACCAGAATGTCCTGAGCCTCAGGTGAGTCGTAGTTCTAAACTGGCACCTTAATCGTGATCAGCGACTCCAAAAACCCCCGAGTGAGAAATTTTGACTATATTTGGACATTTTATCAACATTTTCAATATTATCTCCTGAAAATGCATTCAAAAAGATGCATTTTCCTCTGTAGAAATGCTAAAATGAACATTGGAAGAAAAAAAAAATGCTAACATTTTCTCCTAAATGTCCTCTAGAATCGATTACAAAAAATATTATCAAAATCGGTTCATACGATATTTTATTTCGACCTTTTCTGCTTTATTTCCTCGACTAAATACAGTGTTTGGCATGTATGATGCATTTCCATGATTACTCTCAAATTATTTCGAAGGAGATTTGGTTTAAAATAGTCTATGTCAAATAAGGTTGACGAAACGTCAAAAAATATTACAGAAATTTATCTAAATATTCAAACATTTGTAACGAAGCTTAAATTCTGAAAGATTATTTAATTTAGATCAGGCAATAAATACGGATGTCACATATAATTTCAGTTTGAACATTTCATTATTTCAATAGATATGAATGAATTCCGAATGTGTATTCCGTAATTGTCACTTGTATAAATCTCCGTAATTCCGAATAAGTATAATTATTCAAATAGATGAATCAAATTCATGTCCGTTCAAAATTGCATTTCATTCCGATAAAATATGTTGCAAAAACAGAGGGGCCTGGAGAGCTACTAACGCATCAAACTTTGTGCAGCCTTATGTATAAAAAGGGCGAACAACCTAAAAAAACTCCGATAACACTTGTTTAGTCCGCCGAGAGAAACTACCGGAGCGTCATTTGCGCGAATTTTAGATCTAAAAAGTATCGTCACTTTTATACATTGTTCGGGGCATAAGTAAATAACCCTGGGCACAAAATGAGGAATTGGTGGAGCAGACCTGTCCAGAACCTCGGGAAACATATAAAAGCCGTGACAGTCAGAAGATCGCTCTCTTGTGTTTTTGAATTTCAATCAGTGCAGTTACGCTCTTTTGTGATTTCAAGTTTCAAGCCGTACAGTATCTCTTGTGTTTTTGAATTTATCTGAGTTTGAGTCAGATTTAAAAAGCTGTGAAGTAACAATAGTGCTCCGTTTGTGTTTGTGAATTTTACAAAAGGTAATTGATAGCAAATAGTTATTTTTTGGGCATTACGATATATTGATTTCCGTAATTTATGATTGTTATTGTAATTGGTGAACGTTTGTACGATACCTGAGTTCCGTAGCAGTCAGTAATTTGAATTGAAATAATTGAGTTTATCCCGTTATAGGTCAGATCGCGCACGATTTGGATTTACGCGCGAATTGAAATATTCCAGTAATTGTATAGTATGTATAGAGTGTGTATGTTTGAACGACAGGGGCGTCTTTGGTATATTTGTGCATGCCGTGCTGATACCGGAAGTATAAGTATATCATAGACGACCAAACCGCCAGCAGTTTGTGCACGCCGTGCTGATACCGGAAGTATAAGCTGAGGGTGGTTATGTGATTGTGTTACGATTGAAAATCGTAATAATTCCCTTAATACTATGAGAAGTCCTCGGCCGTGGATATAGGGGTTATTGCAGATAAGATAATTAGGGTTTGTGCACACTGTGTTGATACCGGAAGTATAAGCCCTAATTGTTTAGGTTCCGAATCTGTAAAGTGTATGAAGACTAACACTGTCATACAATTACCGGGAATTGCGTTGAAAGTTGGTACAAGGGTGGGTGAGGTGACGGAATAAACTCAATTAGAGTAATTGACCGAAAAATAGTAAAATCTGATATCGTACAATCGGAAAACTAGTGCAAATAATATTTTCCGAACCAACCGAATTAATAACCGAATATATCGTAGTGTGATTTGAACATTTCATTTATTAGTGCTGCTATCTAAAATTTACCGAATACCGCTCATTACGCTGAGACCTGTTTGATTCGTACTTTTCCGCAAATTGATCATTCTGAATCATTTATCAACCGATCCCGTACCGCTGAATTGAATTTAGTTACCAAACTTATCGTAGAGTAGATATCTTGAAAGAGTTTTCATTTACCGTTTGAGCATCATTACATTTTCCGTCTGGGTGTAATTTTGTGAAATAATACCGTTCAATTGCATTTAAATTGATTATTCTGAAAGTGTACTTGTTAAAATCATTATATATTTTAATATTTGGAATTCCCTGTTTTATTAAATTATTTTTGCTCCATCTTCAACGAGCTAAGTTATAACCAGGTATCAATTGTAATTAAAGCCTACAATTTCGATACTGTTTTCTGCCCATTGGACTCTGGTTATACTTCACTGTAGCTACCCTAGGACAAGGCTATCTTTAGATAGCATAGTGACAAGCCTTGTGGAGAGGACCCTAGCAGAAGTCTTCAAAAGGAGTTAACCTTTAGAAAATCTGGCGCCTGAGGATTTGAAATTTGCACTTTACCGAAAAGTCGCAAGGTACACGTTATACATTTACGAACTAAAATACAAAATAGGCACATGTTAAATATTAGATAGCACATAGACTTTCGTAAACTTGATTACTTTGCTGTATATTTCTATTCTAAAGCTATATATTCGGTATTTTTATTCGGCACACGGAAAGAATCGGAGATCGGGTAAACTTTTTTCAGTGCGCTATCCCGAAACCTGTAGGTATTGTCGGAATAGTGACAGTCCCAAGTCGCTTTTACATAGTTGCTAATATAGTGACCGCTATTCTCTCTGTCAAGGAAATTGACACTGCATCTTGTTCAGGCGACGCTTACAGAAAAGAAATTGAAAAAGCAATGTGAAAATTGATTCCAAGTAAATTAATAAAGAGGTGCGACAAAGAATAATGTACTAAGATCATGGAAATTTATGAGATTTCATGTAAAACATAACAAGAGTTCGGGAAGTGTCGCGAAGGGCAAGACTTTCCGGCCTAGTGATGTAATATTCCACTTTCCAGCCGCAAATTGATGTAGTAAGGTTGAATTTTCCGGACAGTATGAAATAAATTAGTGTTTTTTGTGGTCCGATCAGTAAGATAATGAAATTGTCAAACTGAATGATGACAATTTCAAATAAGATTGATATGTTGACCTTTTGTATTGATAAGTGAAACAATTAAAATGGGTGAGTAAGTTTCGCTAACATGTGCACAATAACTTTGATTCTACAGGCCTTGATGAAGAATTACATTTCAGGTAGAATACCGCACCGAATATTTGTTGCCATGATGATATTTTGGGGAGCGTTCATAAATTACATGTACCGGGCTCATTTCCAAATTAGTCTATTAGCAATGATTAAAACGACGGAAAAGACGGAAAATACTACAGAGACTGATCCTGATGTAAGTTGTCAATATCAAAATTAATTTATTGTATTCTGCTTCTGTCTTAGAGTTGAGGAGCGTAAGATTTGTTTGCAACAGGTGTAGCGAAGCTGCCTTATTAATTATCAATTAGAATTCATTCGGATATCAAACATGTTGTGCTAAGATTCAAGCTGGTTCTAAGAACACCCATGAACGTAAATTGAAATAGGATATTCTTTGTTGCCTTTTATTACGGACGAGTCAAGTACATGAGTCCATTTCTTAGTACGACCATTACATCATAAAGCAATGCCGTTTGTTCTTTAAATTTGTGGGGCGGAAACGAAATGCACAGTCTCTGAATCCTTGTGCACAACTGCATTGAATCCTTGGACACCGGCTGTATACTCAACAATTCTCCTGGAACCATCAGATTCAACAATAGAAACCCTCTCGGGTTTCAGCTTGATCCTTGCTGTCTCAATTTATGGGATCGTTTACAGAGTAATCAAAGTTATAGTGTGCTGGTCCATATTCTTCTCTTGATTCGTGTCTAACTGAGGTGATGCCATATGACCACCCCATCCATTGAATAGCGGAGAACCATAGCCAGGGAAGATTATGGCAGCGCTGCATGTGGCCAAGAGAGTCGCTAAAGCTACGATCTGAAAAAGCGAAACATATTCTTCAGAAATGGTGAAGGGTTGATAGACTGTATTTATTCCAACACTATTTATGGATGTGATTAGAACTTTATTATTTGAAAATACAAATCTAAATATTGGGCAGTGTTTCGTGGCGACATTCAATATTCAGTAGAAAATTTCACATTAATTAGAGTACATTTGGGCTCATCAGGAAATATAACGAACAAATATATCCGAAAGTAAGATAATGACAATGAGGCAAATGATATATGATATGGAAGATAATAATTGTTCAATCTAGCTATCGTTATGTTTCCATTTCCAAGAACAAGCGTCATTATATTTTTAAAATATCAAAAAGTCGAAGAGTTTCCTCACAGTTTCAATAGGAAGTCATGAATTACGAAGTGGTTCTGAAGAAAACAAGTGCTTTACAGTATATTGGTAATCAAGACATACGTTCATGATCTAATTCTAAACAGCAAGTGAATCGCTTGCTATGGTTTAAACAAAGGGTGTCTTTTCCTTTGAAGATACTATCTTTTCACGTAACCATAACAAAAGACGTGCAGGACGCGGTCGTTTTTTATTAAACATGTAATTGGAATATTAAGTTGATACAATTTTCATTTATACCTAATTTCGAGGAAGTTCAAATGAGGTTATGAAATTAAGGTCCCCTGTCAACAAAAATAGAATACTCCTTTTGTATCAAGCTCACTAGACTGGGCAAGTCTCTCTCTTATTGGGTACAAGTTACTACCCCCAAACATATTACTAATATAGGAGTGGTTATCTAAGATTATAAAAACCAAACTCACCACACTAAAGTCAGTTATATTCTAACTTCTTGAGTTGAATCTTGCTTTGACTATTTCACGAATCACGAAATTTTCTAGTTATGCTTGCGTTGTGGTGTTTAATGTAGAATTTTCGTTAAGTTCATTTAGAATTAATTCATATAGTTCAACACTTAAAATTAAGGATTCTTTGAATAATTAAATCATAATAGTTTTGTTTAACTCTCTTCCCTGGTACATCCGGGCTGAGTTAAATTGGTTTCACTTCTTATCTAGATTTTAATAAGGTTAATTTGCGTTAGTACTATTTGCAAATCATTGACAAATAAAAAGAAAGGAAGGGGTCCAAGTACATACCCTTTAGGTACACCATTTACAACCTTCAATCGCTTAGATTTTATACCATCAGTATCAACAGCCTGATAACGACCAGACAAATATGATGAAATCCACTGATACAACTTTCCCTTAAAACCATATCCAGACAATTTTGCAAGGAGTAGATTGTGACCAACAAGGTCAAATGCCTTGCTCATATCCATGAGCACTCCACAGCTTTTTTTGTTAACAAAGAGTTCCCCATATAACTTTTCCATAAAATTCACTATGGCGCACTGCGTAGACCTTATTCTTCCGAAAGCCGTGTAGAAAACATGAAATTATTCCATATGAAGGTCACACACATCGTCGCCTCAGAGTAAACTTATGTCCATTTTCTGATATTTTACAGGAGCCATTTCAAGTTGCTAGCTACTACAATAAATAACTGTAACACTCCCTTATTGATTGAATTAAAATTATCTATACCAAGAATGTTTGTACATTGTGATTAATGAGAGTCCCAATTTCTGACACTAATTGATATTTTCGGCCTTGGAAAGTGTTTTGTCATAATTTTTGCCAATTATTACTATTAGGTTCTTTTCCATCACTTTTACTCGAATGAAGAAGAACTTGATTTATACATGTTTTGTGGGATGATGAAACTGGGGATTTTCAGTAAGTCTTACAGTTGCTTGATTGTCAATTTTGAGGATTAGAATTCGTTTCAACTTATTCATTCGTGTAAAAAGTCCGCTATGTCAAATAATTCTTTTAACAGCTTCATTCGCAATTTCCAACTCAGAGCCTCAGTAGTAGATGTAGCCGTTATTACTTGTCGTTGAATAAGCCAAAAAATAGCTCCACCTGCATGTCTTATAAGTACACCCGATGTAGACAAACCAGTTTCGTTAGAGCCGCCAAAGTCACTGTAACAAATGGACTATACCTCTGCAGATGGTGTTACAGTTCGATTTAGGATATACACTGACGCTCCAACCAACTCTTACCAAATCGCTGCTGAAAAGTTCGCTCCTTTATTTGAATATTTGAAAGTTCTAACCATTTCAACAATAATGCGATTCTCATGCTCACTTCCAATATTCTGCTGTGGTGTGAATGGTGGTGTACACCTCTTAGGAACATCTTCTGAATGTAGAATTTGACGAATTTCTACACAGTCGAACTAAACGCTATCATCACTAAGCATCTCTTTGATCTGGTGTCCTAATGTCTTTGGAGAGCGTGTCTCAAAATAACATCAGACTTTTCTTTCATTATATAGAAATTTCGTGTAGCTATCCATGAACACAACCATAAATCTTTTTTTCTCATCGAATTGACCACAAATATCAGCTCACATCAGTTCACTAGGTTTGGTTGTCTTCTCTCTATGACTGAATGGCAGCCGATGCCATAAATACATTGGTTATAGGTTATTGGTTGAGACAGAGACTCTTGTACACTATCCCATGCTACGTTTTTCAGGCGATATTTGAATATCTGCTGCTACACATAATCCTAAGATCTTTTTGAAGCTTAGATCTTTTATGTCATCGGCCATGATGATTCCCGGTTCTAGCCAGGTAAGCCTGGCTCGAGTGAGCGTAGGACATTCACAAAAAATGTTTCCTCGCATATCATACAGAACGTGTAGTCGGTTTTCGCTACTATATGTTCAAATTGAGATTTCCGTGATCTCGGAGTTTATCCTGATGCTATGCCTACTCAGCGAGAGTATCTCGCTTGCCCTTAGGCCTACCTCATTGGAAATTCGGCAGCCCACAATGCCTCTCCATGCTGACGCATGTTGATCTCTCAAATGGTTCCACAAGATCTGTATATCCTCGTAGTAGGTCATGCCAGGAAGGGAGTCTTGAGGACCGTCCACTCTGGCCCCATATCTGGCCAGTTTGTCCGCTCTCTCATTCCCTTTTCAACCTGAGTGACCCGAAATTCGGGTAAGGTTGACCCTTTTTCCGACAGCTAGCCTGTCAATGATCTCCTCGAGATCCCTGACAACCCTTGAGGAACGTTGAGTGCCGCTTGACTGTCAGAACATATTCAGATGTTCTCATTTATCTTACCATAGCCGAAAAGCTTCTCCGCACATATGCAGCTATGGTTCTGGTTCTTCTATGTATTCTGCCTAGCAGTCAAGACATATTTTAAGTAGTTCCATTGAAGTATTGCTTATTTAGGAAATGATTTTGTTTCATGGTATGTTTTCAAGTAGTTTTTTAATTTTCAAAATTAAGGGATCCTCTATTATATTCTTATACTCGGATAATATCATATCATGTCATATTGAAGTCTATGTCTTCACTTGATAAATGTTTGTTATGAATGACGTTTTGTTCACAGTATGGTCCACGATATGATTGGGATAAGACCGTCGAACAACAAACCATAGCCGCTTTGTTCTACGGATTAACACTGGTTTCCATACCGTCAGGTGCTTTATCGGAAATTCTTGGACCTTGGAACGTTTTATTCTATAGCACGATATTTTGTGGTATATTTAGTAGTCTTATTGTTCCGGCAGCCGAATACACATCTTGGATTGGGGTGTTCGTTTGCAGGGTCATCGTTGGAATGTTTGTAGTAAGTATTCAATTTTGCTCCAGATAATACCTGTTAGCCACACTACAGGAAAATTTTCGGATTCGCTCTACACTTTTGTACTGCTTTCACAATCACAATGTATCAGAGAAAAAAGAATATGTGGTTGGGTTTGTTGTTTTAGTCTATGGAGGAACGAACGAACATTTATAATTACATGTTGTAGGGGTTGTAAGTGTTGAATTCAGTCGGTCTATATAAATGATGATGATCCGACTTGTCCCGGGGAAAACCCTAGTTTTTTGTAAATTTAGTAATCCTAGGAACATCCATAAATAGTATACTAGGTATAGATCCAATAACGAACTGTTATTCGATTACATTTGAATAACCACGATTTGTTTTTCATCTAAAATATTTGTTTTATAGTTTATATTATTCAATCAATAATTACTGATATTAACTACTGTTACTTATGCATTTTAAAATAATAAATGAAAATTAGTTTGATTGTCATTTCAAAACATTGCTCCATTTGTTTCTTTGATAAATAACCAATGATTAATATACTATAAAATTAAAAGTATTCATATAACTTTTGAGATGCAAACGGTGAGAGAAATTCACATATACATTCGCAAGAAACAGAATGACAAGATAAAATAT
Source organism: Endomychus coccineus (assembly GCA_958510875.1). Lineage (NCBI taxonomy): Eukaryota > Metazoa > Arthropoda > Insecta > Coleoptera > Endomychidae > Endomychus > Endomychus coccineus. The sequence continues at coordinate 97,614,792 of OY294070.1, forward strand.
TGTTATGATTTCATTTCCTAAACAGTAAAATGATAAAATTAGAACTTACCGAACATTGAAAATCAGAAAAGATTAATAAAAAGATATTATATGGAATTAAATACAATGTTAAAAGTTAAATAATAGTTAGTAGAATATAATGAACAATGTAAAACATAATAAACAACAATGTAATTAAAATAAAAGTGTAAAACAAGAACTTCAGTGAAAGTGAGCAGAAACTATTGAAAAATGTTATAGATATAAGTTAGGATTAGTAAATTTGTGTTATATAATGTTAAAGAAATGTTATATTATGTATTAGTTTTTAATAATGGCAACTGTCAAATTTATAATAATTATAGGAATAATCATATTAATAATAACCTAATCATAGGTTATCTTATACCAAAGTGTGTGGAAAAATGTAGGCAATATGAATTTAAAAAGAAGGAATCATCATCATTTAAAATAAGTTGGAAATCTCCAATAATTAAAAATTTAAAGAATACTAAATTCTGATTGGTCGATGCAATTTTATAGACGTCAGATTAGTAACAATGTAAAAGTTCTGTCAGTTTGCAACAATCAACAAAGCATTCTTGATAGGTAAACTAAGCACCTCATTGGTTATTTTTGAAAATACTTGGCGTCCTTTTTGAAGGCCTATAAAAGGATTCTGAAGATCAAGCCAAAGCAGTTGGCCATCAACATCTGAAGAGTCAAGATACTCAAGCTACTCAAAAGATTTCCATAACCTTAGATTATTGGATAAACATCGGTGAACCCAAGTGTTCCAGTAGCTTCGTAAGGTTGAAAGTAACCGAAGCAAATAAGTAATTTATACAAGTCAAGTAGTGTTCCCAGTCTTCGAACAAAGTTTTTAAAAGGTATTATAACCATAATTCACAAGTAGCATCGTATAATAGTTAGTTTTCGACAACGTTCCAATACATCATTTAAGGTTTTATATCTTTTGAAAAAGAATAAGACAAGTTAACAATTATCAACAGTTCCTGATTTCTAAAGAAGTAACCACATTGTTCACCTGTGATTTGTGTATAGCAGAGAGATTGTGTACCTACGGGTAAAGTGAATTATCAAATTAATAAGAAAATCAAGCCAAGTGAACACTGCCTACATTTTTAAAAACATATTCTGGGATATAAACTAAACGTAAGTGTATTTATTATTTCTCCATTGTATTATTATCCATCTGTAAATCTGAAAGAAAGATTGTAGATTATAACTTTGTAAACAAAGATAAATCGAAATAATCATTTTGAGGTTAGATCATAGATCTATTTGAATACAACATTGTAGAAGTTAATACACGAGATAAATTAGTCATAGAAATTTGAATATTAAAAGTAAGCATTCAATGAACATTGTGTTTAATTCCATAGATATAAAATAAAAAGGTAAAAGTTCATTATTCAAATCATTAGATTATTCAAATCAAAACAAACATAAGATTTAAAATACAAATAAAAGCTAGCCGGTAGATTTCAAAACATTGAAATATTCAAATCAATATTCAAATTAATAATAATAATTAATAATTAAAAAATAATAAACTCGTAAAGAGTCTAGTTAACAATATGTTCATCGTTCCTTGCACAGTATTTGAATTTAAACTTTAAACAGTTTCGCGGCAGGAATTTCATCTATTTAACGAATAGGATTAACGGACATGCGTATCACACCAAAAACTCCACAATTGGGATATCTATCTCTCTTTCATCCGGACAATTCACTTTGTAGGAAGTCTTATTAGATATATGATCTCAATGGGTAAACGTGTATAAGACACAAAAAAACAAGTATAAACGAACGCATATGCATAACACCAGGCAGTAATGATTTTAATATATACCGCCATCTATTTAATATCGTAAAGTATGTAAATGCATTATCGAAGCAGCTTTCAGTACATCTAGACTGTAGTTCACCACTTTTCAATTATAGTGTTTGCAGACGTAAATATCGATGCTATGGTTAAGCAAAAGTCTTTGTATGATGTTATAGAGTATTGTTATTAATTTGTACAGCTCAAAATTGTTGAATGTATTCCCTACGAAGGAGTTAACGAATAAGCTCTGCGTAAATGTACAAATATGCTGTGGATCGTGCATAGCTGTACGCACTTGCAGAGCGTTGCGAGATAAGTATAGTAGTCCAGGCAATAAACACGGAAAAAGACCATAATAAAAAAAAATATATAGTAAGCTAGAATTCCAAAATTTTTTTGCATTTTGTTCCTAATACCCCATAGAACATTCATGACTATCAAGACCGCGGGGGTCGACCTTCCTACCCCCTCAAAACGGGGTTTCAACCCCTCAGAGGGGCATTCTTATAAAAATAGTCCAAAATTAATGAATTAAGAGCCGAAAATGACCCCTAGTATGTTTTTTGGGTCGCTGATCACGATTCCACAGTTTCTTTTCTCGGAAAACTCCCTCCAGATGGAAAATTTGGAAAATTTATATATAATATATAACCTGTAATTTTGTTGCAAAAATGACCTCTAGTAGATTTTTTGGGTCGGTAATCAAGATTCCGCTGTAATTTTCTCCAAAAAAGTCTCTCCAGATGGAAAATTCGGGAAATTTGAGATTTTTTTTCCCAAAAAAGGTTCTCCAGATAGAAAATTCGGGAAATTTCAGATTTTCCTTAGACGGTTATGACTAATAAAGTATCATTTTTTTACAAAAATGACCCCTAGTATGTTTTTGGGTAGCTGATCACGATTCCGCTGTTAGTTTTCTCGGAAAACTCCCTCCAGATGGGAAATTTGGGATTTTTCATCTGGAGAGAGTTTTTTGGGAAAAATAACAGCGGAATCGTGATCAACGACCCAAAAAACTTACTAGGGGGCATTTTATTATATGCAGCTTGCAAGGCTGCTTTCGGAAGCTTCAAAGCATATCCACCACTATCTTCCTATTATACTACTGTTACAGTAGGACCACCATTGCTAGCATTAAAGTGACGTATACGTCTTATGGGAGCTAAAAACCCTTTTGTACGAATATATCGAAATTAGACCAATGAACGATCGTAAATTGAATCATGAACAGCTAGATACATTTCGCACAGAAAATGATATTGCATAGCGTTACAGTTCGTATTACATTTGTTGTTGTTGTTAAAAGGCGACTAAAATGATAACCTTAGGTGGTAGATGTTGCAACCCTACCATATCCACAAAGATGTTGTGAAATGGGTAACCCCCATGTTTCAGTGTCTTGTCGATGCTTCCCCATTCTCCCTACCCAAAACAACGTTTTATTCATTTCAGGTTTTTCATGAAATTACCAATGATGAAACGTCCTAGAGTAAAAATACCTCTGCAATATCCGAGGTGTGAGCAAAACACAAACGATGTTCATTACAACCTACAGACAGACAAACCAGACATATGGCCTTAACTGAGGTGCGGGCACAATTCATCCTCCATTACGACATATATGCTCTGCCCTGGCTATAAGTTCCACATTCGTTCAAGATTCAAAGGAGTTATCTGCCTCTATTCCAGAAATGGTTTCATTATATATAAATTCTCGGGAAATAGGTCACATTAACACTTGCTTTATATTTTCTTGTCTTTACGTTTCGGTCTCACGACCATCATCAGAAGACTTATTATGTCTAAAACTGGATTACTTAAAACTAATTGTATTGAACAAAGCGTCTTTATCGCATCAATTCCAATTAAAATCCCCACGTCGCCGAAACGAACAGAAACGCGAATAATCGAAACTGTAACACCTCAATGTTATAATTAATCAAAATTAAGCTTATCCAACACTTAGACAGCTCCAGAATCGTGGATGACCAGCATATCTTCGACAATAGAGGTCAACAGGTGACCTGCTGCCTATGTAACACATATATAAGCAGACATCTGTTGAAAAATATGGTGAATCTATAGCTGTAGCATTGGATATCTTCAAAGCATTTGACCGAGTCTGGCATCAAGACCTTCTTTTAAACTTCCATCATTTCAATCAATAACCAATCGGAATTTCGCCAAATGCACTCGTGCGAGTCATCAGTACAACCATCTCTAAATAAATTCAAAACTAAATATTAATCTCAACATTGATGAGAATTGAAGTAGTGAATACAACTAAATATCTGGAATTGCAGATGGATAACACTTTATCGTTTGATGAACATTTGATTACATTCATAAAAAAATTTCAAAGAAATTATTCTTCTTTCTAGAATTGCTAATAATCTTTCAACCGAGTCAAGAATCACAGTTTACAAGTCAATTGTTCAGCCACACTTCTATTAATGTTCCTCAATCCTATATCTATTCAATCAGAATAAATTGTCTCAACTCCAAAAACTTCAGAATTATGGTATGAGAGACAGGGACAGGTCGACGCAATTAATGAAGATCTGGCAAAGATTTTGAAATGGGAATCTGACAATCTAGTAGAGTAGCTTAATGCAACCAAAACTCAAGCTTGTATTTTCTCCAGAAGGTCGAATCGTACAGTACCTAATACGATGATTAGTCCAAGCAATAGACAGAAGTGCGTGAATAAATTAATACCGGGAAAAAAATATGAGCCTATAGGAAATGGAATTCAAAGGTGAGTTTCTGTTTCATCCAACTCGATCCGAAATGGCGAACATAACCTAAAAAATTGGCAAAATTCCAAATAGCGGTTTTTCTCGAATAAGTAAAAAACTATAGCTCGGATCGAAACAAGTTAAATAAGAAAGTTGTAGGTATCAAATAGATCTGTCGATTTCCTCTTATAATAGTTATCGATATCTTGCATATTTTTCGAGTTATATGAAAGAACCGGTAAAAATCGGGGTATCCACAAGTCGTTAACTATCACGTTTCAATACTTGTTATTTGCTGTACGTATAGCCAATGCCAAGTTCAGAAAGTGTTTTTTTTTTCAAATCCAAAATGTTAATAGTTTTTCGAAATATATCGATTTTTCGGAAAAAAGACGCTCTCATAAATAGGCTAGATTTTCTCAGCGGATCGTCCTACAGTAACGATTCTAGGCTTATTTCCTTCTTGAAGAGTTGTGCTATACTATTATTGAAGAAATGTAGCGATGCTCCGGCAGCCGCGTACGCTTCACTTTGTTACTCAATTTCTAATACTATAAATCAGTAAGACATGTCCTAGTATTCTTTTATTGAAAATGTAGGTATTTAACATTAACATCCATAACGTACACTTCTGTAAAATTTTTATTGCGTCTTACAAATTTTTTTGAAATAAAAATTTATCTCTGGTTCAGAAAGTCGTAGATGAAACATTTTTGTAATGCGTGAAAAAATGTCAGGAATCGATTTCCGTCCAAGACATTTCCCTAAAATAAAAATTGTAAAACTTATCTGAAAAAACATGTTCAAAAAAGGTGCAATTTTTTCAAAGTCATTTTTTTCCCTTAAAATTCAAAAAATCGCTATATTTCTACGATAACATTATAGCACAAGTCTCCAAGAAATAAGCCAGGAATCGTTACTCTAGGACACTTCGCTGAGAAGATCTAGCCAATTTATGAGAGCGTTTTTTTTTTGAAAAATCGATATATTCCGAAAAATTATAAATATCTCAAATTTTGAAAAAAATCTCGTTTTGAACTTGCCATGGGCTATACGTATAGCAAATAACAAGTATGGAAATGTAATAGTTAACGACTTCTCAATATCCCAATTCTCAACGGTTTTTTCAATATAACTTGAAAAGTATGCGATAATCATCATAAACAAATCGATAGATTCATTTGATACCTACAACTTTCTCATTTATTTTTTTTCGATCCGAGCTATCGTTTTTTACTTATTCAAGAAAAACCGATTTTTGCAACTTTGCTAATTTTTTAGGTTAAGTTCGCCATTTCGGATCGAGTTGCATGACACAGAAGCTCTCATTTAAATTTAATTTCCAATACGCTCATATTTTTTTCCAGGTATTAATTTCTGCCGTCGTCTATTGTTTGAACTAGATATGAGTTAAAACTATTCCTATATTTACTGTTAGTGTTATTCTACTGAATGAAACAGTAGAATAACACTATTAATTCTTCATTACCATGTCAATACAAAAGAGTTCTTATAAACCTTTTGTGCATGTTCTTTTTACCGCGTTTAAGATGCCGACCCTCTTCTAACACCGGCTACTTTCTCGCGCCCTCTGTCAGTCACGTACACTGTATTGTTTATGTGTAGCATCTCTACATGGGCTATCCGCACTACGCATTCTCCTTAAGGTCAGTTCACATACGCCTACTTAAGGTAGCGACACAACGCTATAAAGTTCTTCATATCCATGCTCGGTATCACCACCAATAGCACCCTCTCATGGGATTATCATGTGAGGTCCATTGCGAAAACCACTTCACAAAAACTTGGTTTTCTATTCCGTGCCGAGAGCTATTTCACAGCTCAGCAGTTCCTCATAATCTACAAAGCACATATTCTGCCTGTCCTGAAGTACTGTTCACATGTTTGGAGTTCAGCTCCCAGATATACGCTGAGCCAATAGATTGTCTCCAGAATAGAGTTATTCCTCTGATTGGTGATGTCACACATACGAATTCATTGAGTTCTCATCGTAGAAAGAAGGGGTATCCCTTCCGTTTCAATAGATATTCTCACGGTCGGTGATCATCAGTCTGTTATTCCACCACGAGAAATTCCAGGTAGGCGGCCTAGACGAGACTAAGCTGGTATCCAATTCTTTGTCAAGCTCGAGACCTGCCGAACTTCTTCTTACCAGACTTCATTTTTATATCGAACTATGAAGCTCCTTGCCTTACGCCTATAACTTTCAAACTTACAAGAAAAATGTCGATGCCCATCTTCTCTCCAATTTTCCACCGTTGGCTCAAACTATGTTCATCGAACGGTATAGGTTTTCCTCTCGTCTAGTCAAATTATTTAAAAAAAAATAGAAACCGATGCATTATGAAATATTATGTATAAGTGGGTCTTCTGTAACTCTGTACCGTTTCTAATTTATTAGAATATAATATTAAATGTGAGTCGTAAAATGGCTATTTTGTGCTTATTACATAATATACTATTTTAACACTATTCAATGATAGTTGTAAGCCTGTAATCATATTTCTTTGTTTTAATTCTTGTACTTTATTAATTTCCTACTACTGTCTCTCTCCACTGTCAACCTCACAGCGCTCCTCTGGTGGTGCGTGTCCTCACAGCTTCCAGCAAATAATCGGAATTTGCAATCGGGCAATTGACCTTACCTTTCAACTACTTTATACATTATTATTATTATGATATGCTGCCACCACCTACTTATTTGAGAGGTTAAGCAGAAACATTCTGGTACTATCAATGCTTATCACTTTATAGGTAAGCTTTGGGTTGGTCCGTTTATTAAATCAAAACCAATCGACCTCATGACCTGGATTTATTACTAATAACTTTAATATGACAAATATAATTATATGGATATATAGAGACTATTACAACTAAACTAAATGATCACTAAGCCTTACCGTCGTGACAGAATAAACAAAAGGAATAGTGGTTTCTGAATTGAATCTCAAAGGAAAAGTCCTTTACAACCTTTTACCACATTAATACTCTACTCAGCGGAAATCATTCAGTATAAGTCCAACCCAGACAGGTTATAATTATCTAGACCTAAGACTTACCCCCCTTGTTGTCTAACCTTCCCCCAATATTTGGTCCCCTACCACTCACTACTTTTAATTCACCGGACGAGTCGGTGCCAATGATATAGGAACGAGCTTATTTAACGATGATAACACATCGGAGTTCCGGGATGTCCTCTGAACTGAATTAATCAACAACTTATTTTGATTACAACATCACACCTTAATCACCAAATCTTATCTTTTTGAGGAAGGAATGAGTTCACTTCGGCTTTAATAATACACGACTTGAGTACTTCCCGACTCGATTTTAAATTTATTCCCAGCTCCCTGTTTTCGCTGATGTCATATTTTTTATTGATAACACATTCGTGTGAGTACAGAGTATCGGTTCATGTCTTCGGCGACAAAGGACTTTCATTGTTTCAATCCAGACTAATATCACCGACTTAACTCGATAAGATTATCGCAACATACAATAGGGTACCTTAACAATGAGAAGCTACGATTTCCATAATTCCTATTTATTACATTACATTATATTACTGTTTACAGTTGGAAACCAAAACAGGTTTCTAGTATAGTAAACAGAATGTAAATTGTTCAGAAACATTATATTTTGTAGGCTACACAGTATCCAGCCTTGCAATGTTTGATAGCTAAATGGGCACCCCCAGCTGAAAAGGGTAAATTTGGAAGTTGTTTATTCGGCAACGTCTTAGGAACAATGGTAACGCTTCCGCTTGCCGGGGTGGTAGTGGAAACTTGTGGCTGGGTCTGGTCGTTTCATCTTTTAAACGTAGGCGGAGTAGTGTTCTGTATCTTGCTATGGTTACTGGTGGCAGATTCTCCAGAACAGTACCGATTCATAACTGAAGAAGAAGTTAATTTCATTAAGGATGCACAAGGAGATACAGTGAATAACATCAAGGTGAATAGATATTAGCAATGTACACACTGATTCGTTACTATAACGCTATGACGAAGGTGCTATAGATAGGAACTGTTATATAGAAACCGTAATAGTTATTTTTGTATTTGTGAAATGAGGCATATGCATATCAAATTCTCTCGAATGTGTCATTAAAACACGGATTTCATAAACAAAATACAAACAACATTTTTTGTATAACTGCAAATCGGCTAAAATTTTATTAGTTCAAGCAATAGACAGAAATGCGTGCAGAAATTAATACCTGGAAAAGAAAAATATGAGCGTATAGGAAATTAAATTTGAAAGTGAGTTTCTGGTTAATGCAATTCGATCTGAAATGGCGAAAATAACCTAAGAAATGGGCAAAGTTGCAAAAAGCGGTTTTTCTCAAATAATTAAAAAATTATAGCTCGGATCGGAAAAAGTTGAATGAGAAAGTTGTAGGTATCAAATAGATCTATCGATTGGTCCCATAACGCACTAAATCAGTTTTCAGTGCGAGTGCGCAGTGCTTCTCCCACTCCACCGCACGCTCCGGCAGCCCCGCACGCTTAGCTTTGTTACTCAATTTCTAATACTATGAATCAATGAAACATATCCAAATAATTTTGTACTGACTTGGACTATATGTTATGAATATATTATCCCTATACAATTCCACACCATTAAGATAAGTTGCTCTGTCGTTACTGTAAAAACGGTTTGTTGCAGTGAACAATAGCTATTTGTATAACAGAGTAATACACATAATTTTTTCTACGAGCCTTCACTACGTTTTACATCAATTCCATTATCATTTTCTTGTGTAAATATCTCAAAATGTCATAACACGAGGGCAAGGTGAAAAGTCCCTGTAAATGAAACAAGAAATGATTTATTTTATTCTTAACATAATCTACGATTCCGGCAATACTTAAAAAAAGACGTTTGTTTCATCGAGGTCCTCATCGTTGGAGCCAAATCTCTTTCCGCCGGGCCACTTCTTCAAATTTGGAAATAAGTAATAATCGCTGGGGGCCGAATTAGAGAATATGGTGGATGACGAACCAATTCGTAGCGCAATTCATGCTATTTTTCCATTGCGACTGCGGACCTGTGTGGGAATTTAGGTGGACAATAGTCAAGTCAAAAATTTTGAATTTCTGAGTGTTAGATGTTATTATTATTTGGAAAGATTTATAATATTAATATTAACTATTTACTGTGTTATACATGGTATAATGAGTGAAGGACTCCTGTTCACACAACTGCCTAATTCCTTACAGTTAGAATATCTTAAGTCGCTGTCTGATTATTATGTACAAGTTGTTTCTGCCGTATCAAATATAGTTTTTCCTTAACAATGAATTTTACTGAGATAGATATATTTCCATATTTATATTCGATCTACATTGTAATCTATATGTAGAGTTAATTTAGCAATTTGTAAATTTATGCCCATATTTGATGAAGAAAAACTCTATAACCCCCAAGAGCTCCCAAAAATTTTTTTTTAAACATAATCTACGATTCCGGCAATACTTAAAAAAAGACGTTTGTTTCATCGAGGTCCTCATCGATGGAGCCAAATCTCTTTCCGCCGGGCCACTTCTTCAAATTTGGAAATATGTAATAATCGCTGGGGGCCGAATTAGAGAATATGGTGGATGACGAACCGATTCGTAGCGCAATTCATGCTATTTTTCCATTGCGACTGCGGACCTGTGTGGGAATTTAGGTGGACAATAGTCAAGTCAAAAATTTTGAATTTCTGAGTGTTAGATGTTATTATTATTTGGAAAGATTTATAATATTAATATTAACTATTTACTGTGTTATACATGGTATAATGAGTGAAGGACTCCTGTTTACACAACTGCCTAATTCCTTACAGTTAGAATATCTTAAGTCGCTGTCTGATTATTATGTACAAGTTGTTTCTGCCGTATCAAATATAGTTTTTTCTTAACAATGAATTTTACTGAGATAGATATATTTCCATATTTATATTCGATCTACATTGTAATCTATATGTAGAGTTAATTTAGCAATTTGTAAATTTATGCCCATATTTGATGAAGAAAAACTCTATAACCCCCAAGAGCTCCCAAAAAATTTTTTTTAAATTTGTTCCACCAGTCCTTCTATGTTTTTAATGTTGCACAGATTATTTGCGATTTTTCACGTTTGGGTGATACAGAATTTTTTTTCAAACACTGTACAGTGTGATTCATTTATTAGTTTCTTTTTCAAAAAAAAAAGCAAATATCGTGATTAAAGATCGAACATTTTTATTGTGAATCTTTTACAATTGTTAAATCTTTTACAATTAGATGTGAAAACGATATCATTCATACGGCCACTACCACTCTGTTTACAGGCCTGTATCCGAAATTCGAAATTTTCGATGACTTTTCCCAATAAACATGAATTCACTTCTTCAATTTCTAAACAAATGTTGTTCTTCAGGTATTGAATTGCATTTTTTTATAAACGAAATTCAACAATTTTGAGAATTCTGGACTTTCGTTTAAGTTTTCGTAGTAAGTTTGGGGGATTGAAATGCGTTGTTCTGTTGTTAATAGCGCTATCCATGCATACAATTGTTTTACTTTCACTTTAAATTTGTCAAAAAATCATTAAGAGTGTGTTTTATTACATAATTTAATAATCTAAAAGAAAAGAAAAATAAACTTAACAGGTGGCCCACTCTTTAGTTCTATAGATAATAGAATTGTATTCTTTTTGTTCTTAAATATTATAATATATTACCCATACATGAGTTGAGCAGTTTCCTAAAAGAGTGAAAAAACATATATGTATTTATAGGTTTACGCCATTCTGAGTCATCAAAAAGAATTTTAAGTTTTGTTCACTGTGCGCCGGTGCGTTGCCTTGGTGGAAGAGTACTTTTTTCTTTGCCAAATGCAGCCGTTTTCGCTTCAAATTGGAGTCGAATCGATCCAACAGCTCCGCATAATAGACGAAGGTGATCTTTTTGCTCTTTCAGGTAATCGATATGGACGGTACCTACCGTGTTCATCCCAACAAACTGTTGCCATGACTTTGTTGCTCGATAAACCCACTTTGACCTTTTTCGGCTTCGATTTGCCAGGACATGTTCACTGTTACGACTGTTCTTTGGTCTCTGGTATGTTGTCATGGATCCATGATCTGTCCACGGTTACAAAACGGCGCAAAAAGTCCTTGTTATCGCGATTGAACATCGTCAAACACTCCTTCGAAGTCGTTACACGGTCGCGCTTGTTGTCAACAGAGAGCAAATGCAGCACTCATATGGCAGATAGCTTTCTCATATTCCAAATGTTCCGTAGCCGTTCGGTTGAGATGCCCATAGTCTCAGCAATCTCGTGCACTTTAACTCGTCGATCGTTCAATATCATACCATCCATGGATTTTATCGACGATTTCTGGCGTTGTAACCTCAATTGAACGACCAGAACGTTTAGCTTCCTTTGTGGTCATACTACTACAACGAAAATCAGTAAACCACTTGTGAATCGTTCCAATCAATGGTGGAGACTCCCCATAATGTTTAACAAGTGATGCTTTGGTTTGCGTAATATTTTTCCACCCAAGAAATAATGGTCAATCAAGGCGCGAAATTCACTTTATCCATGTATATGTTACGGCTAATGTATATAACTATTTAAAGCATGAAACTTCACACATTATACAAATTGAATTCTTCGCGGTTGATGTATATATTAGCTAAAGTATATATTATTTTATTTGTACATTAGATCGAATACAACGATATTATTTCACGAGTTACATGACATGAGTGTTTTCGGAGGTGATTCTCTATTTTCTAACGCTTTTCTGAAGCTGTGGGCCCCAACTTCGAATTATAATAAAACTGCAGTTTCATCTTGGTGTAGAATCATCTCCAACTAAAATGTCCATTAATTCATTTCCATCGGCAAAATTTACCAGGTACGTACGATATTATATTTCTGGGTAAGTAACGATATTTATTTTTCACAACTAGAATTCAACGAATTTGTAGAATTGTTGAAATTCGGTGAGGTAAAACTAATAGAACCACTGGCCCCAATTTGAGTAACGTTCTGTCCGTTTGGGGAACCATCTGGAAAATAGTGGGACCGATTCGCCCAAAATTGTTATCAACGGTTTCCTAGGGATCGATTTAGTTGGAAAGGACTCATGACTCGTCAGAAGTTATAGAATAAAATTTGCGGATAATTTATGTATTTACCTCGTATATGGTATGTGATGTCTGGAAAGATTTTAATTCTTATGTATGTCACTGTACGACCTCAATAAAATTTCGAATAAAAATTGCATTTTATTACAACTGCATTTTATTGATACTTAATCCCAATTTCGAGTAAAGATTGTACTTCATTGCAGCTAAAGGTCATATGTTTTAATTTAATTACTACAACAATATTATTCCGCGATTTATATGACATGAGTGTTTTCGAAGGTGATTCTCAATTTTCTAACGCCTTTCTGAAGCTGTGGGTCCCAACTTCGAATTATAATAGAACTGCAGTTTTATCTTGGTGTAGAATCATCTCCAACTAAAACATTGTCAATAAAATTTGAAATTGTGGAGTTATCGTTCAATATTAGAAAAGCGTCCATTAATTTATTTCCATCGGCAAAATTTGTCAGGTACGTATGATATTATGATATATTAAATATTATGTCACCTTTAATAACGACGTAATGGATTGTCGTATATATAGTAGCATATTTTGATCAATTGACTTCTAACTAGAAATGAAATTGGAAACAAAACTATTAAATATAGATTTAATTATTACCGGTATGCGATAAATGTACAATTCGAACAAATAAACCGTGAGGGGTGTCACGCTTCATACATTGTAATTTTATCGGAGAATGGACTTTCATTATTTGACCCATTTCAAAGTCGTTATCGATAGTTATTAATTTTATAGTGTTCAATTAGAGTTGTTATATGGCGAGTTTTAATTACTGCAATAAAATTACAATGTATTCGAACATATACCGGATTCATTCTGACTTTATATGAGAATAAGATTCTTTCGCTGTAGTATCCATTCAATAGTTGTGTCGGGCAGTGGCATATAGAGGTTAGTCAATAATTACATTTTACTGATTTAATTGAGAATGATGCGAGGCAGATGAAGTGTCCATTTGTAACAATAACGTGTCTCAAATTTTTTAGATGTACATTTTCTTTACGCCGTATTAATGCTACATTTTTATCACTTTTTTTGTTTCATATGGTCCCAAATTCCTATTAACTGTTTTAACTTTTGTTGTTTTATAATTTTTCTAGTAGACTTTTGAATCTACTTGTATTTTTTCTAAATTACACTCTTTATTGACAATGTGTAAACGCCAAATGGAATAAATTCATTATTTCGATTACTGTACATATTTAACAAAAATCATGACATACGTGAAATTTGAATTATAAATTGACTTCGAAGGTTGCAGAATAAAACTCAAATTTTACACGAAACTTTTAACATTTAATTTACAAATGCTGACAAATTGTTTCACCACACTGTGGCATTATCGAAGCGATGAGTTATCAACTAAAGCTAAATCTAAAAGTATGTCCTTAAATATCAGGGATTAGAATGTAGTACAAATTGATGGATGGGTGGATAATAGTAAGGACGTGTTTACAAAATTGTTAACAAGCGGTGAATTATAAGTGTCGATTTGATCATTTAATATCACATTATTATTATTGTTTTTGAGTGTTTCAATATTTCTATGTCCTTTTTCCTGAATATGTAGAATATCGAGATCAAGGGTGAAATCGTAGTTATGTTCTAACAGGTGATTTGCGTAATTAGTCTTTTTTTTTTTGAGCTTGTAACTTCTCAAATGTTCGTTGAACCTTGCGCTGAACTGCGTCCAGTTTGTCCCATATATAGAGTACTACAGTAATCACATTTCAGTCTAAAAATAGCGAAAAGTCAGTAAACATAATATTAACATATGCAAACTTTAAACCTAAATACAATATAAAAAAAACTCTTTTCGATCAATAGAAAAAATAAAAGATGTCGAACTAAAGACAAATATCAAACTTGTATAATTTGATGTCAAGAACCCTTTCCGAGTATTCCCACACAATTGACCATCAGTCTAATTGAAGATCTTTTAATTTGCAATAATACTTTACCGGTAATAACACCGGAAATATTAAATGTAATCTCACTCTGCATAGACCAAAATTATTTCACAATTAACGATAAATATTAAAAACAGAAGACCGGACTCCTATGGGTTCGTCATTATCTCCGTTGCCAGCAAAAATATTTAGATTAACTTTCGAACTACCGAAAAATAGTTTTTAAAAAATGAATTATCCTTATTAGAGCTTTATTACAAAGTTGTTCAATCTTTCGAGTCTTTAACTAACTACATTATAATATATTAGTCGCATGGATATTTTGTGTTATGTGTATTATTGTCTTGTCACTTGGCGTCGTTTGTTGTTGATGTAGGAATTCTCTAAAACATAATCCAGGACAGGCTGCTGTATAATTCCTCCCTTTTTAGAACGAAGCTTCTTGTGGAAGTTGTACTTTATTTCCTTGTAGTGAAAGTTGAATTGTAGGAGTTTTATTTTGACGTCGATGTTTTCTCTATAATTTTGTTATAGCGGAAATTGCTATTACAGCTAATCCTATGTATAGGATAATAGTCCAGATGTTTGGAATGTGGTATTTGAAAGATTCTTCTGTAATAGGTATAATATTGTTTGATGGAAGGTCTTTCAAATTCAGAGCCTTTAAATCCACACTAAATTTGAGAACTTCATTTTTTGTGTGTTCGAATTTTAATTTGTTAATCACAAGAGGTTGTCCATATGTGCTGTCTATGCACGTCATCTCGTGATTGTGAAAATACGTTTTACATGTGTGTTGTTTTATCAGGTAGATTCCCGTTAGTTGTCTGGATTCTGTCCCTTCTTGACATTTTATTTTGATTCCTTCTTTTTGGGGGAATATTCCAAGATATTGATTAATTATCTGAAAAAGTCTGACGGCAGTAGGCGTTATATTGAATTTTAGTTTTAAGGGGTTTCTATCATATTTTGTTACTTGACATATTTCACAATTATTGATATAGTTTTGTATAGATTTTCGTTGATTATGCCAATAATATACATTTTTTATTTGATTTTCTGTTTCATTTAGTCCTCTATGATTCGTTTTACTCTCATGATAGTTTTGTATAGTTTGTACTATTTCGCTATCTTCGATAATATCTACGAGTTTTGTTGTACATTTAATCATATTGAGTTCAGAGCTTTTGAAATATTTCTGTAGCACTTTACTGAATTTTCCGTAAATGGGGTCTTCGAAATATAAATAATATTTAACTTTCGGTACAATGAAGTCTTTAATGAAATTAATCATTTATTGTTCGTAATTTGTTTATCTTTATACAATTTTATTATTGACGGAACTGAGGGTTCATAATTTCCTCCTGAAATAATGATTTGGTTCTTTCCAAAATTTGCTGGACAGTCTGCAATTTGGATCCCTATTATGGGCTGTTCCTCGTTAGAGTGAATAGTATCTATGTCTAAATCGTTTACATCTTCAGGTTCTACCATTAAAGATTCAGTTTCCATTTGTCTATCGGGATCCTCTAGTGAGTCCTTTATTGAAGTTTTCTATATAGTCAAAAATTGCTTTGGGGCTTTAGAAGCAGTTGAAACGTTAAGTTGAATTCGTGATAGAGCATCAGCGTTTTTATTCAAAGTAGTAATAATTTTCTTTTCCTCTGAGTTCATATGTTCAGTTCGGACGTTAGAAATATCAAATTTTATACTTCCGGTATGTATACTGTTGCAATTTAGATTACAATTTTGTTTATATTCGTCGAATTTTTCTGCTAGTAAATGTTTTGTAATGTCCATATTCACTTTTTGTTCTGATCTTGGTGTAACTGCAATGCAATTAGATTGAATGGGTAGTTTATGATAGTTTATTTTGAGATTGTATAATCCTAGTAAACAATGAAAAAAAAGCTGTGAAAATTAAATGAGTGAAATTTTAAAGAAGGATTTTCTATCTTAAATAGTTTCGAACATTTTATGAGAGTACTGTACTTTTCTATTGAAGTGCCACGAGCGGTAGAAATTTGGAATGGGTCTTTTTGATTAAATTATCGAAGAATTTTTTTGCGATTTCAGGATTAACGAATGATTTTGTGCTACCGATATCCAGTAAGAATTTTAAATTATACCCTGGAAATATTATGTATGGTAGTTCACTTTGATTATTTGTTAAATTCATAAGTTCGAAATTTGTTCCGAGGCATCTTCCTCTAAAAAAGAATTATCTACTTCTTCTTGTTCTTCGGGAAAATCTACAGCGGGTTCATCATTAACATTATATAATTCAATCGACACACATAATTCACCACTCGTTAACAATTTTGTGAACACATTCCCACTATTCTAGCCACAGTGTGGTGAAACAATTTGTCAGCATTTTTAAATTAAATGTTGAAAGTTTTGTGTAAAATTTAAAAACATATACGACCCGCAGACATACTGGTCTTAATTGAAACGCAAGTCAATCCATCCACCAACAAGACCGAGTTTTATTCTCCAACTTCCGAAGTATTATGAATTCACACTTAAAAATGCGACCCCATATTCAACCCCATTCGAATTACAGATATAACCCATGCATTCAATGTTAGCCATACATCAATAGTAAACATCGAAAGAAAATAAAATGCATCCGTACAAAAAGGATATCTACTCAAGGACTTATGGAAGACGATTTTGATAGGAGAACTTATTTTTATGGGCGAAGGATGGACATGTTAGATAACGAAAACGTTATGTTTTCTGGTGAGTGTAAATTTGTCACTACTAGTCTACAAAAATTCTCACTGGATGAGAGAAGAACACACGCAATACCATCAAAAAGATTAATGTTTGAACAGGGATTGTTGAAAACCGCATCATTGGTACCTTTTTCATCGAGGGCAATTTGAATGGCGATCATTATTGGATGACAATTTGAACATTTGACCTAAAAACACAGATCTAATTTTTTTTTCATTGAAGCATGACAACACAATTCAATTTTTTACGAATGTGATTTTTTGAAGATTGCTTAATTTTGTAAAAAATGCCTAATAAAAATGAGCTTGTACATTGTACAAATAACCAAAATATTCAAGGTGGTGCATTCGAGCAGCAAAATTAATTTTTGACGAAAACGGTCCATTAAATTTGCGTTTTTCATACACCGTTCTGAAGAGGCTTCCAAGACCTTTCAAATGACGTATCACTCAATCCCTCTCCATGTTCAATTTTGAGGGGTTGGAGTGTCCCCTAAAAGGGGATTACTCGTTCAATCCTCAAATATACGTCAAGAGATGTCCCAAACAAAATCATTCGACGTGTTTCAAGAGATTTTTCCACTTACTATGGACAAGAAATATACTGGGTGATCCGTCTGAGATAGAACATTTTGTATATTATAACTAATCAGTAATCAATTTTTTGAATTTCGATTTTAGCATTTGCATACATTAACTCGTTTTTTTATTTCGATAAATTCTAACTAATTATTTCTTAGTAATATACTTTCACGTATTCAAACAAATTTTCCTTATGTTATAGATGATGTACCAATCTGTCGACAAAGAGCTGAACGCTACACAGGGTCGAGAACGGGTCGTAAGAAGTGCTGTTGAACGTGATCACAAAATATTTATTCAAAGAACAATACACATTGATTGTTTGTAAATAAAACTCTATTTTATTTATTTTATTTTATCTCTCAAGCTTGCTGGTCATCATTAATATTCTAGCATACCCATCATTGTATGGCGCGTTGGATGAGTATTCGCTGGAGTTGATAATTCAATAAGAAAAAATACAGATTTTTAGTATGTGCAATAATAAGAATTTCAGTAAAATGGAAATGTACACAAATGCAGAATTGACAGATATCGTCGTTTAAGATGCAATAGCTCGTAACCCACATATGGTTGTTTGTACAGGAGAGCAAAAAAACTAACTACACTTGAACCTGTAATCTATTTCAACCAATAAAACATGGATATAGGACTAAAATTTAATTACGCATATTTCTGAAATAAATAAAAATATATGAAACCCCATTTTGATATTCCAGGTGGGTTACGAGCTATTGATTCTACAAAAATAAGAACAAAGTGTGGCTTGACTGTAACTTTATTTTTTAATAATATGAAAAATACAAAAGAAAACTAAACGTTTGATATAATACAACTAGATATGGCTTAAGTTATCATAAAAGTGGTGACAATCGGCAGGAATAACTGATTTAAGCTCCTGTATGTGCTTGAATTTTTGGGCTTTTATTTTCTTATTTTCTGGATTCAGTTGTGACCAATCACGACAAACTTCTTTTCGACGTCGCCGCTGCGGTAGCTCTTTCCAAGAATCGTCAAAGTTAAGTTTAAACAAGATTTTTTCATCGGGAGAATATTTAATGGCTCGAATATCTGTTACATTTTTCTTTCCTGGTCTAATGCTCCCATACATCTGATATCCTTTTTGAGAGAAATCTCGAAAAAAGTCATAATTTACCCATTCGGTACAGTACGGAAAGGGATTCCTTCGAGCCTGTCGACTAATGGACAAATGCGCGGAAGGAAGAAAAATCTCTCTGGTTTCTTTTATTTTAGCTTCAATTCTGTTGTGAATAGAATCGCACTGCATTTGTGTGTGCCCACGTTCTAAGTACTTCTGTACAATAGTTTGATTCCTGGCAACAGATATGAAAAGAAGAACATTGGCCATTATATTATTTCTATTTTGATAGGTGCACCCATCACTATAGATTAAAATTGGCAAGCTGTTGTCCGTAAATCTTGAAATATAGTCAACCACCAATGAAGCGAACGTTGAAGCTGAGAGATCACTGTCTACCCCACTGAACCAATAACACATTACGTGTTTCGTTTTTATGTTCATAATTGTAAAATTGTGACAGCATAATTTTGTTTTATAGTACAAAGCATTTGCGTTTAAACTGGGACATATTTTTACAGCTTGTAAGTCTATCATCAGTATCACGGCCTCTTCATTTCCGGCTAAATCGATGTCTTTCGCTTTTTCTTGCCTTGCTCTGTCTTTTTTAGCAATGTGTCTCGTAAAAAGCTCTTCTTCTAAATTTCCGACATCACACTGGCAGCAAAGATCGCATCTATCTTTTTTTAGGCTGATAAATAGCAAGGTTTTTCTCTACGAACAAGTCATCAAAAGATTTTCGACTCGTACAATTTTTCTTTTCAGTCTTACATTTTGAAACATACTCATTATATAAAGCTGTTTTGGAATGCACTGTTTGATCCAAATACAATGTAGATGATGTTTGGCGGCAATAATGAGATGGCAGTGTAGGCAAATCATCAAAAAACTGCTTTAAAAATTCCTTATCTCCATTTTTCTTTTCTCTTAGGTGAGCAGCTCTATTTTCTATATTATTGTAATCTTTCGAATTGTGCATGCTATGTTCAGCAGATTTAATCCAGGAGCTCATTTGAAATTCTCCTAGACTTAGGGTAAACAGAAACAATTTCTTGCAAATATTCACCTTTAGACAGTCTATTGGTAAACTATAAAATATTGAACAATTTCTTGGTGAATTTTGGTTTTTTGTATATTTTCTTTTGACACTTGAGAGTGTTACATTATTAACCACAAAAACTTTGCGCTGATCCCAAGTCATTTTCCAAAACTTTTCAAACAGCTGTCTGCACGTACATAAACATACATCCCATGAGTCCAATGAAGCCAAAATGTTGTTTTGGTATAAAGTGTGGGTTGAGAGGTATTACATCTTAAGCGACGATATGCTATTTAAATTACACTTGAAATAATGTAACAACTAAATTCTCGAATTAAAAACTAATAGAGATCATATGAGATGTTCGAAATGACCCCATTCGGTCATTATACACACGTTTGTACGGTAACGCATTGATTCTCGGATCCGATGAAACATTTCTGGGATATTTTGAATAACCCTACATGAAATAATTATGGGATTCGATCTTCCAGGTTTCGAACAGGAGTCTTGTATACTAACGTTTTCAAATGCCCCAATCCTTAAGTTATCACTTCATTTGCTATTTACTAATAAAACTAGAGCATTTTTTCTAAGATATACTTTATTTAAAATTGCGGAAACAATCATACAAATCCGGAAAGTTAAAAGAGCTTGTATTATCATCATTCGTGGTTGGTATATTGCCATTTTGTTAGTGAAATGATTTTAACTCGTATTTTGTACAATCGCAAATATTTCTGCTTTCGCAAAATGGAAAAGTAAAGGTGACATCGAATTTAAAACTGGTGTTAAAAAAATTAAAAAGCTATCAACAGCGTTTACTTTTGTTGTGATAGTAGCTCGCACAGTAGACTGAGAATTTGTCACTTTCCTTTCATTGGTGCATTTCACAGGTCTTTGTTTAGGAGCAGACAAACGTTATTTGCAATTCTTAGTTTTTTTGTATTTCTCCATTCCGATATTCCTCTGTCTCTTGGCTTGGGACAGCTATATCATGTTCTATTTCATCACTGGAATTACTTCCTTTTTGGTGCACAATTTTTTCAGCCTCTTGTTTGGTATTGTCAAATCCTACGTTAGTTTTTGTCTCTCTTCTGTCAATATGGTCCTTCAAAAAATTTAACCGATCAGCGTATTTGTACTTTTTTTGTATTTTACCACTTTGTCCACTTTTTGTATTTTTTTTCAAATATCTTCTAAAAACGTCTCTAATATTCTTCCATCTAATCTTACAGAGTTGACCTAAAAAAGTAGTTTGATAATAGAATAAAAACAACAATTTCCACAAAAAAGTTAGCATTATATTTGTTCTTTCTTTTTCCGCTTACGACATAGCACATCGTAAAAGATTATACATGAATCATGCAGAATCATATGCAGCGATTCGATAGCTCAAACACTACTAGTAATTGCTAAAAATTTCAACATAACTTGGAACTTTCCCAACTGCATGGGAACATTGGATCGTTGTGTTTCGATTATAAAAAATCGTTTTCAATTGTTTTGATGGCTCTTGTAAACGCTAATTACAATTTATAAGTTGTTAACGTCGAAGAATATGGCAAAACAGCGATGGCGGAATTTTTGCAAATTCTTCACTAGACAAAAGACTGCAACGAGGAACACTGCAAGTATCACCAAATAAAATTTGGCCCAATACAAATGTTGACGTGCCATATATGATAGTCGGAGGCTACCATATCCACGTCAGGATTTGAATGTTCCAGAATGTGTTTACAGCTACCACCATTGTCGTATCAGAAGAGTTGTTGAAAACACGTTTAGTATTTTATCCCACAAATTTCGAATTTACAACAAACGAATTCAAGCAACACCAAAAAATGCCGATAACGTTGTACCGGCGACGTATATTCTACATAATTGTATTAAAAAATTTTATTACCTTGTGTTCTCATCTCTACTCCGATTTCTCTCCATATATGATTTTTTGTATCGTTATCCATGCATTTGGTGATCGATGAATCATATAGAATCTTATATCTCCTCACACATTCTATTAATTGTTCGTCGTTCATTATATCTTGTTCCATTTGGTATGTTTCAGACAAACTGGAAAATAATATTAAAATCGGCCGGGTCTACTGGCATATTTTGAGATATTTATAAATGAAAAGGTTTTCTCATTTAGAATATTAACATTTTATAATTAACAGTTACAATCATAACAATCTGCAGCAAGGGCAGCAAAATTTACGAGTGATTTAAGTATGTGTGTACTCACCTGGTATCTTGTATGTGATGTCTGGAATGATTTTCATTCTTATATATAGTACTGTATGACCTTAATAAAATTGCACTTTTTAACAACTGTACTTTATTGATACTAAGCCCCAATTTGGAGTAAAGATTGTACTTTATTGCAGCTAAATGTCATGGGTGTTCACTTTCAAATTTCAAGTTTCAAAAAGTATATAAAGTCAGACATACATTATGTTTTTATGTTATTCGTACACTACCTACCGTGTTTTGTGTATACCGTAAGGTAAGACATTTTTATTACTTGTGTTGAAACAAAAATCAAATAAGTGGATTATTTTTATTATGATTGTTTAATAACCACGTAACACAATGTGAATATGATTTTTATTTACTGCCCAATTGTACAGTAATACATTTTTATTGTATGTCTTTGATTTTATAAATGTTAACCAAAAAATCGATGATGGAAGCCGTTACTTTATGGTAATTTATCATTTTGATTATATGAAAGAATAATTACTCTGTTTGAATATCACTTTACGTGAAAACGTAACTATAGTTTCAATACCGGAATGCCATTATCAAACAATTAGAAAATTATGAAGGAACCAATGAAATACTATACTTTCATAAGATCTACCTGTTTTTGGAATTTCCGTTGATCCCTCGATCCCAACCCTACTTTACTCTACTCTATTTACATTTGAACTGTTTCATTGATTTCTTCATACTTTTCTAATTGTTTGATAATGGCACTTCGGTGTTGAAACTATAGTTACGTTTTCACGTTATTATTAATAAAAGTGGTATAAAGTTGTTCTTTCATATAATCAAAATGTTAACCAGGTGCCAGAAATAAAATTATTGAAAAATCTTGTCCCCGGATGGATTCCGTGTCACAATAGCTCGACTTGATGCCGACGTTTCGCCAACCATTGCAGGTGGCATTTTCAGGACAGACTTGAGGTTTGAACTGAAAATGTCACCTGTAATGGTTGGCATCAAGTCGAGCTATTGTGTAGCAGAATCCATGCGAAAGACAAAATTTTCCAAGATTAGCTGTCCGCTGAAGTCTACTATCCAAAAGAAAATTATTATTATTTACATCTTGTGCTACCAAGAATTACGCAAAATATTTGTTGTAATTTGTAGTCATTCTTTATTGGGTTTTTTGCTATTTTTTTCTATTATTATGTTTCAAGAAAGGCGGAAGGAGTTTCCGTTATTGAGTTTGGTCACTATAGTTTTTTATATTATACTTTAAAAACTGTTTATTTCTTTATGTAGCACCTTTTTACACAATTCACTCAAATGATAGTTACTGTACTTTATATTAATACTTTACATCTCTACTTTTAGTATTTATTTTTAGCTATCTTTATAACAATGAACCAATTACTTTCACATATTTTTTCTCTCAAATATTATAGACCACATGAAGCTCAGAAATGGAAAAATCTTGAGAAAACTGACAAAGTGGAAGATAAAAGAATATAAAAAATCATCAAGACTAATAAACCGAATTAATCAAGCTTTAAGGACATTGAAATTAGAAAAAAATTTAATCAAAATATAATAAAATAAAACAATTATACTGCGAGTTTTTTTCCATAACTGATTTTTTTTCCGGTGTTACGTTATTTAACAAACTTCAAATTTCCCCATAACATGAAGGCAAATGTAAAACATTTTCTTTCCGGACAATCTCTTGAAGCACGGGCAAAAAAGTTTCCGTCAGAACTTTGACAGAAAATCAAACGTTGTACGAGAAATTTGGGTTATTGTTAATACGCTCGACCATAATTTCGCAAAACTCTTGACTTCGATCCCAATCATCATCATTTAATTCCTGAATTAATTTAATTTTGTACGGACGGAACTTGTGTTTATGTGAAATTCTGAAAACGTTAGATTGGCTAATACCGGAAGCTTCAGAAAGTTGTCGTACAGATAGCATGTTTGGCATATATTGGACATGTCCCAATACCGCCACAACTGTTCCTTCATCATTAACAATTCCAATGGGTGCCCCCTTTTATCCATTACTGAAACCGTCTCCAAAAATTTTGTTTGTAAAAAAGGCTTAATAAAAATGAGCTTGTACATTGTACAAATAACCAAAACATTCGAGGTCGCGCATTCGAACAACAAAATTGATTTTTAGCGAAAACGGTTCATCAAATTTAGGTTTTTCATACACGTCAACTTTATCGTAGAATTTACCCGTTTGTGTTGATCTGATTTTGCCAGTCGGTGGACGTCTATCGGCGCCAATATAAATTTTCCTAACATTTTGTAAGAACCCCATCGGCAAATTAGCTAACACCTTCCGTTAAAATACCTCCAAAGCGATCGTAGTGAACGGTAATTCTTCTCCACATCTTCTGAGAGTCAATCTCTTCTGATACGCATCATCGTAGGAGCAACGTTTGATCTCATCCTTTTTTTGTATCATGGCGTATCGCAACGCGTCGTGTAGGATACCGGTGATGTCGATGTAAAGATATTTCGTTGTAAGCGGATCGATATCGATTTTGTCGTTCCAATCTTCGAATACGAAATCGCCAGTCGCATCCAAAATACGTTTTAGTGTGCCAACACCCATACCGCCCGTTTTAATATCAGACACACGACTCGACTAACCGAACAATGAATTACAACATGAGCAGTAGAACGCAAATATATATACGGTATTCCGAGGTGCTCCTAGAATATTCGGTTCACAAGTAGATTTACAACGAAGAATAACATTGATACGACAATCCCAATTCGTTCCATATTTTATTAACGCTCCCAATGGGACAGGGAAAGGAATCTGTCAAAACAATACAAAACATATTTGCTACTACGACGAAATGGGGAGAAAATAAAAATATCGTTCACGACAGTTGAACGTTATTTTGGTTCTCGAATCGTCGTAATGGAACGGCTCTTTCATTGGGATGGAAAAAATTGTTGCATCGGAACGAATTTCCGATCGGACGGTTCTCCATCAGTCACCTAAACGACAAAAGAAAGAACGCGTTGTGTTGGACAAAGATAGATATTTTCACGATCGATTCGTTGTATGGAGGGGAGAATCGAATGTATATAGAGCCCGATAACATGTAGAATAAGGACATTTCATACAAGTCAGCGTGTTATCTAATACGGGTGCATACGACTTATCCAAATGTCGTATGTTAGTGGTAAAAATTTCATTGTGTCATCACAAGAACGCGAAAGATCGAAGAATCTCACAGTTCGTTATAGGTCGCGCTCGATTGACGAAAAATCATCGTACGTTAACGAGAAATCCCCATCGTTAGATTCGATATCTTGCGATGAGAATGGTACGGACGACGAGTCAGAATCGGAGAGAAGAAAAAATAAAAGAAACAGTTCATCGATCACGACCGGTGGCAGAACGACCAACGTGTCATATTTGACAGCTAAACAAAAAACATCTTACGTCAATGAAAAATCGCCATCGTTACATACAATTTCTTCTGATGATGACACAACGGACGAAGAATCAGAATCGGAAACGGAAAATGGAGAAGAACACAGCACATCGGTCCGGAACAATGAAATATCGACCGACGTGATAGCCGAGCAATCGTCTCGCGTTAACGATCAGTCTCCACCGTCAATTTCAATTTCTGGCGATGAAAACGAAGCGGACGGCGACCCAGACCCAGAATCGAAAACAGAAAATGGGAAGGGAAGTAGCACGTCGATCGCAAACGACGAAATAACTACCAACAGGTCACATTCGATAGAAAAACAATCGTCGTGTGTGAAAGAAAAATCGCCGTCATTAAATTCACTTTCCGGTAATGGAAACGAACCTGACAACGAACCAGAATCGAGAACGGAAGAGTTAGAAGAAATTGATACGTTGGTAGCGAGAAATGGAGGAACAACGATCGACGCAGTAATAATCGATATGATACAAGATGATATCGAACGTTCCGTTGCTGATATGATACCCGAAATCACCGCAAATCTCGCTGTTGAACAGGAGAGCGTAACCATACCGCCGAATTCCATATCGAATCCCAAACTACACTCGCTACGTACCAGCTATCCATCGAGTGTCGATTTACGGGGAAAATCGGAACATCGTAGTGAAATATCGAGAAAACGAAAATCGGAAATGACTTGCGACGAACAACATATCATGAAAGTTTCACCATTGTCATTACCGCAACCACAATTACCTCAATCGTCCGCATCGAAATCGCCGAAAATTCGTTCGGAACATCGAACGACGAGATCAAATCGACGGTATATAAACCAAATGTCATCCGAAGCGATCGAAATGAAATTACCGTTCACGATAAGCTATGGCCAACCCATTACCGCATCGCTAATAACCGAAATGTTTTGTCGTGAACTATCAATCATCCGTGGTGTGTCGAAGAAAAATATAATTATCGAACTCACTAATTTGAATATGAAATCGATTCACGCCGATATGAACGCAAATGATCGTCCCGTTGAGTTTCATTGGATATTGAAAAGGTACGTAGATTTAACGAAAAACAATTTGGAGATAATTTTCGAAAAGTATAACGTGGAAGTGGAAAAATTAAAGATGCTTGTTCATATGAACTTGTTGATGTGGGCGATCGAGGATGCGATCCGAGCGTACCCGATTATCGATCACGCGCGTCAATCCGAATCGATTGATAACTATACCAAAGAGGTGGTGGAAAAATTTACGCAAATACTATTACCGATTATGCATGATCGGAAGAGAGAAAAGCTCGAAATAATCGGCGCATTGAAGACAGCATGGAGGAAGACGATGAGAGAGATTTATATTAGACATTTTGGCAGCGAAGACGAGCTTCACCCGATTCACCGGTTTTTCCAGTACATACTCCGAGGTTGTAGCAATCAAAATATACTCGCCAAACAAAGCGACGACATGATTAGTATAATAACGAACGAAATTCCCAAAATCGATAATATATTGCGAACATTAACACATTTCCAAATAATGCGAATTCTAAAACGGAAATGTTACGAGTGCTAATGAAAAGAATTTTTCGTACGATTTATAAAATGTATTTCATATGTAATTCGAATAAAAAATGTTAGAAAATATTGCGATTCATTTCACGTAACTCACGTACCTCAACGTAACGGCCATAAGATACAAATTTCACTCTCATAGGAAATATAATTTTTAAATTCCGCCAGACAAACAAATTCATTTGGCGTTTTGCAGCGATAATCGATCAACTAGAGACCAACCGAAATTATGTTATTCGCGACATTAACGTCACGATTCCAAGTGATTTTACATTTTCGGCAAATTTGAAATCTACGATCGTATCATTTCTATTTATGGTGGTGGTAGTGGTGTGTTTTGGTGGTAACGGCATTTTACCGAAACATTTCGAGCAACGTGTCATTTATCGCGTCGGCGATAGAACGCATGTACAAGCAGCTCTATGGCAGGTTTTTTATTTCTGCCATAGCCTTTCACGATATTCAAAATATGTTGAGTTATCGGATTCGAGTCAGCAGCAAGCATCAAAACGTCAACCAAATATATTGGGTTGTCGGATTCGAGCTTGGCAAGAATCATACCTCTCGAAGCATCGTATTCGGCAAAAAAAAAACAAATCGTTAAAATATAATAATTCTTTTAATCAGAAATAATACACCTTGATTTTTGATAATCTCAACATTACACGAAAACATCAAATATTGTGAGCTACGTTTTGAATACACCATCGAGTGCGTGTTTTTCATCCTATCAGCGTTCACACCAATGTTACTCAAATATTTCTTATTCCAATTATCATTCTTGTGCACCCACAATCGAACTCCATCGTATTTGACCGTAATATCTTCACATTTGATCGATGTTCTTGCCACAAATTCGTCTCCCATAAAAATAGGCGTTACAGCATTCTTGCATCGAAGGACCTTCATCGAATTCTTCTTGCCACGTATACATTTCGCAATACCATTATGAACGCCGTCGATAACACAAACACGCGCCCATAAGAATTCGCTCAGCAGTCGAGTGATTCGCAATTGTGTGTCATCATCGATTACTTCGATACGCTCGTGATCGACTAATTTCAATATATCTACGCACGTGAGAATCTTATCGTTTTTCACTATCATTCCTACGTTTGGCTCGATCGCGAGTTTTCCACCCAACGGAACGTCCGAAAATAACGGTTCAACGATCGTTCCAAAATCCGGTTGTCGAAATAATATTTTCGCACTATAAAATAGGAAAGCGCCATTTCCGTTTATATCGAACGTTCCTTTCCGATTCAATAAATATCGCAGAATATATAATTCTCGCGATTCGCCACTTGATTCTTCGTAATCCCTATACCCGTATAATTTCCTCATCAAACAATTATCAATTTCCGACAATTTATCGATAAATTTCATGCCGGCATCACCTACGAATCGAGCAGTTTTCGTATCGATGCCGTCAATCGTACCGTTGGTGCGAACGTCTATACTAGGTCGATACGTGTCTTCTCTCACATCCAGCAGCTCGATTTTAGAAAACGATATCCTGTCGACCCGTTGTTTCTGAATGTTTCCCATTTCCCTGAGTTTACTTTCGTCTTCGACTATTACTATATACGGTAGCATCAAATAACAAACAGGTACGCGGTAAACGCTTCGTACGAAGAGTGTCGGTTCGGTCTCGTTCGCACAAATTTTCTCACAAGTAGCACTGTCGGAGTCTTTCGCGTTCACACATTTTACGAATGCATCCAAAACGACCCTGTATTCGTGGTTATTCTCGTGCGCGATGTAATAATAATATTTGTTTTTTACGGATCGGTCGTACAACGATAATATCCGTTTGTTGTCAAACCGCTCCTTCTTGTTCTTTCTCCTCTTCTTTTTTTTCGTTTCGCTATTCATCGTATCGGTACAAGCTGCCAAGATATTCCTACGAACTTGTTTGATGTGTTCATCGTTGTGGCCATCATCGCTAGACGGTTGTCGCACTAATATATATTCGTCATTTACGAGGTTATCGTCTACTTTAGGTTGCACCCGTAAATCATATTTGACGAGCGCTTCTTCGGACTGACCTCGTTGCCACATCGGTCGTTCTTGTTGCACTTCTGACAATTCATCTGATGGCTTCCCGTCGACAATACCATCGACGTTGTTAAAATTGTCGAAATTCGAACATATCTCTTGGTAGTCGGCATCGACGATCGTGGTGTCATATCGTAATAGTTTTTCGAAGTCACAAATATCGTCGTTGTATTCAGATGTCTCCGTGTCATCGTGCAGATTCATAGTTCGAATACCGCACTACATCTCGAACGAATGGCTGACGTTGGAACGACCGAGATCGGAATACTGGTATCTAAATATTGGTACGATTGCGATTATATAATACGAAGATGATCTCATACCGCCCCTCCACGTTTATCGCGCATAACGCCAACGATCGTGCGAGAAATGAAATCGTAAAATATTTTCTGATGAACAAACTCTGTCAGCCTAGAATCTCTTGTCGAACGAATCTCCAAACTTATAAGTTCCTCGTCATGCGTACTAGCGTCATCGAGAAACAGTTTTATCTCGAATGAAATTTGTTGAAACAAAATCTCACCGGTGGATTTCTTCGAGCTGCAAAATCTTTGAACGTGAATCTCGTTCGAGAAATGAAATCGTAAAATATTTTTTGATGAACAAACTTTGTCCGCCTAGAATCTCTCGTCGAACGATTGGTTGTTGAAACGAAATTCCACCGGTGAATTTCTTCGAGCTACAAAACTTTGAACGTAATTCTCGTTCAAGGAATGAAACAGTTTTGTCTCGAATGAAATTTGTTGAAACGAAATCTCACCGGTGGATTTCTTCGAGCTGCAAAATCTTTGAACGTGAATCTCGTTCGAGAAATGAAACCGCGAAATATTTTCTGATGAACAAACTTTGTCCGCCTAAAATCTCTCGTCGAACGAATCTCCAAACTTATAAGTTCCTCGTCATGCGTACTAGCGTCATCGAGAAACAGTTTTGTCTCGAATGAAATTTGTTGAAACGAAATCTCACCGGTGGATTTCTTCGAGCTACAAAAACTTTGAACGAAACTTTCGTTCTCGAAATGAAATCGTTAAATATTTTCTGATGAACAAACTTTGTCCGCCTGGAATCTCTCGTCGAACGATTCGTTGTTGAAACGAAATTCTCGTTCAAGGAATGAAACAGTTTTGTCTCGAGTGAAATCTGTTGAAACGAAATCTCACCGGTGGATTTCTTCGAGCTACAAAAACTTTGGACGAAACTCTCGTTCTCGAAATGAAATCGTTAAATATTTTCTGATGAACAAACTTTGTCCGCATGGAATCTCTCGTCGAACGATTCGTTGTTGAAACGAAATCTCACCGGTGGATTTCTTCGAGCTACAATACTTTGAACGTAATTCTCGTTCAAGGAATGAAACAGTTTTGTCTCGAGTGAAATCTGTTGAAACGAAATCTCACCGGTGGATTTCTTCGAGCTACAAAAACTTTGAACGAAACTCTCGTTCTCGAAATGAAATCGTTAAATATTTTCTGATGAACAAACTTTGTCCGCCTGGAATCTCTCGTCGAACGATTCGTTGTTGAAACGAAATCTCACCGGTGGATTTCTTCGAGCTACAAAACTTTGAACGTAATTCTCGTTCAAGGAATGAAACAGTTTTGTCTCGAGTGAAATCTGTTGAAACGAAATCTCACCGGTGGATTTCTTCGAGCTACAAAAACTTTGGACGAAACTCTCGTTCTCGAAATGAAATCGTTAAATATTTTCTGATGAACAAACTTTGTCCGCCTGGAATCTCTCGTCGAACGATTCGTTGTTGAAACGAAATCTCACCGGTGGATTTCTTCGAGCTACAATACTTTGAACGTAATTCTCGTTCAAGGAATGAAACAGTTTTGTCTCGAGTGAAATCTGTTGAAACGAAATCTCACCGGTGGATTTCTTCGAGCTACAAAAACTTTGAACGAAACTCTCGTTCTCGAAATGAAATCGTTAAATATTTTCTGATGAACAAACTTTGTCCGCCTAGAATCTCTCGTCGAACGATTGATTGTTGAAATGAAATTCCACCGGTGGATTTCTTCGAGCTACAAAACTTTGAACGTAATTCTCGTTCAAGGAATGAAACAGTTTTGTCTCGAGTGAAATTTGTTGGAACGAAATTTCACCGGTGGATTTCTTCGAGCTGCAAAATCTTTGAACGTGAATCTCGTTCGAGAAATGAAATCGTAAAATATTTTCTGATGAATAAACTTTGTCCGTCTAAAATTTCTTGTCGAACGAATAATTGTTGAAACGAAATTCCACCGGTGGATTTTTTCGAACTACAAATACTTTGAACGAAACTCTCGTTCATCGAGAAATAGTTTTGTCTCGGATGAAATTTGTTTAAACGAAATCTCACCGGTGGATTTCTTCGAGCTAGAAAAACTTTGAACGAAACTCTCGTTCGCGAAATGAAATCGTAAAATATTTTCTGATGAACAAACTCTGTCCGCCTAGAATCTCTCGTCGAACAGATCTCCAAGTTCCTCGTCATGCGCAATAGCGTCATCGAGAAACAGTTTTGTCTCGAATGAAATTTGTTGAAACGAAATCTCACCGGTGGATTTCTTCGAGCTACAAAAACTTTGAACGAAACTCTCGTCGAACGAGTCTCCAAACTTAAAGTTCCTCGTCATGCGCACTAGCTCCGTCGAGAAACAGTTTTGCCTCGAATGAAATTTGTTGAAACGAAATCTCACCGGTGGATTTCTTCGAGCTGCGAAAACTTTTGCAGCAGTGATGACTCACAGTTACGTGACGTAGACGTGACGTATCACGGGGGCAACGAAAATTGTGGAACGCAATTTTCAGTTCTCGCGAGAAGCTAACGCCAAGTTTAAACAGTTAACGGGGCTCCACGTACCCCATAGCACCCCCTGCACCCCTATATATATAATATATATATATTATATATATATTATATATATAACCTCCGCGACAGCCTGCTCCTTCTTACTACTACGTTGTTCTTACTCTGGTCAAGGAGGTTTAGGATCGCGGGCGAGAAGCTTGCTGATTATATAGTTAATTTAGGGTCAGCTGAGTGAATACTCGATTCTCATTGGACTAGAGCCAATTGACGTCACAAAAATCCTAAAATCTACTGATTTCTGACGAAAATCACGGTAGAAGGGGTAAAATTTTGATCAGATTCAATTCAGAGTTCTGAGAGCGAAGTCGATTGAGGTTAGATTGTACAATATTAAACCCACCCCATCCACAGATTTAGTAATTTTATGATATTTATAGGACATCTATGGTAGATTTGATACTGTACACGTTGATTTGAAGTTCAAGGGAACTCTATCAGATGGCGCTCACCAACTTATTGTGATAAATTGATGCAATATATCAACAGATGGCGCTAATCAAGTTGCCATACAGATTGTCACGAACAAACTACATCTTGTGAGGGTAGGAGCGTGAAATTGCAATGTATGATGACAATTGTAATGAACATGTATCTTTTCGCTTAATAAAGATGTTATGTGAATATGTGATCGCTTTCCTTCCCCATTCATTCGATTTTCATACGAGTATCAGCCGTCGTCTCGATTACCTTTCGATTTGACTAATGGTCTTGTACCGGATCGCATTCAGACATTCCACCACTATAGCATTCGAATAGAAGTCGCTCAGTGAGTTATAACGAACTTGTATGACATTCTGACAGGTGGCAGTAACCCATGCACTATAGTCCATTCCAATTATTTCTCAATAGACAACGCTCGGCTGGTACCTGCGACAGGTTTGTCCTACATTCAAGTAGATGGCGCTTGGACGATTATTAGAACGAACTTGTATGGCAAGTCAATAGTGACAACAAGAGATAAACGACAATTATAGCAATTATTTTATTAGAATAATGAACAAATATATGTTTTTGCTTCAATATTAGATTTGTACATTTGGTCGAAGATGCGCGACTGTGGTTTAATCCACCACATGTTTTACACACTATTTATACGCTCGCGAGTGGTGGGTGTTAACGTAGCGGTCGTTCCTCGTTCCGAACGTATTTTGCATGCACGAAATAGAATCGAACATATCCTTTAACGAACAAAAAATATCACATTTTTCTTTTGCGGGTAACGACGACGAGGCCGCGATCTTGTATCTCGTCCATCAATCTGCCGACCAAATCGAATTTCAATATATTATATCGATCGTACGCACGATGTATCTCCGGATCCAGAGCTAACCGGTCCACGTGGTAATTATAAAAAATAAACATCAGATGCTGATTTGAGAAAACAGTTCGTAATGCCAACATTTTCAACGTTCTCGGTGATTAGGTATGGTGTCCGAAAAATTCGAAAAAACTATTCGTCCCAATTCTCTGCCAAATGTGCAGTGTACGCTTGTTGAGGTGGTTTGCGGAATCGATTCCGTGGTACAGCGGGACGTCGATCAATGGATGTGGGCTCGACACAAATGGATACAGCAACGAAATCGCTATGAAAATCGAACACAGATTATTGCGAAAGCAATGTAATTTCAAGTCCTCTAAAAAATTAACATCTTCTTCGTTCGATTGCTGGCCATTATGATTGGTTAATAAAAATATAACGGCGACAGCCGCAATTTTTCTATAGATGGGATTATTATCGAACTTGATTTTCGTGTGATCGGCGGAGCAAAAATCAATAAATGTCATGATCAGTTCACGAACATGACGTAAATCCGTCAAATAACTTTTAATTTTCAATGTCGTGAGATTATCTAGTAAATGCGGCAAACTAATTTTGTAATACGTGTGCTCCGTAAACATATGTTCGAAACACATGACAACAATGTCGATGTCCAAGTCACACTGTACTCGTGTAATGACGAACCGTCGTCGTTATACGCTCGGAAAATCAGAGCATATATGACTGCCGATCGATAATAAAACACATCGATAAACAACAAACTTCGAAAAAAATGACGCCTTATAAAACTGATGTAGTCAACGATGTTTTCGCTTGATGAGCACTCCGTCGCTACTGACGAAGACGACTCGAAATTGGTTAGAAAAAGGCACATTTCCCAAGCACAAATATACGCATCGGTTATATCGGAACAAAATTGTCTTTCCCCATAGTATAATTGTCTATTACTATCGAACAAAATTGAGCTCACGAAATTTGTCAACTTATGTTTCACATTAATGATTTTTCTTCGGACATCGATCGGCACTTCTAGTAGCGGACGGAAAACACGTTCCGTAGCATAATTGTAACATTCGTTCTGGTAGTTCTCCGTGGACGATGACGGCAGCGACACCTGCATATCGGCTTTATGTTCAAACTATCGTAATATCTGTCCGACGTGTCGAATCGCACTGGTGGTTCCGGAATCACTTTTTCTTTATATCACTGTCAACGCGACAACCACCTCCATTTCTTCTATATATCACCAAGAAGACGGCACTTTTTGTTACGAACGTTCTCTGAGAAATGAAATTTAATCGTACGTTCCGGTCTGGTAAATGTTTTTTCTATCTCGTCCATTAGTTTGTTGACCAAATCGAATTTCAATATATTATATCGATCGTACACGTGATAAATTTCCGGATCCAGAGCTAACCGGTTGATATAATCATTACAAAAAATAAACATCACATGCTGATTTGTGAAAACGGTTCGTAGCGCCAACATTTTCAACGTTCTCGGTGATTTGGTCAAATGTACGAAAAAATCATCCATTCCAATTCTCTCATCATCCATTCCAATTCTCTCGCGGATATGTCGTGTACGATACTAGATGGAATCGCTTTCGTGGTACAACGGGACGTCGATCAATGGATGCGGGTTCGACACAAATGGATACAGCAACGAAATCGCTATGAAAATCGAACATAGATCATTGCGAAAACAATGTAATTTCAATTCCTCCAGAAAATTAACATCTTCTTCGTTCGATTGCAGGTTATTATGAGTGGTCAACAAAAATATAACGGCGACAGTCGCAATTTTTCGATAGGTGACATTGCAATCGAATTTAATTTTCGTGTTATCGGGCGAGCAATAAAGAACAAATGTCATAATCAGTGTACGAACATGACGCAAATCCGTCAAGTAATTTTTCGTTTTCAATGCTGTGAGATTATCGAGTAAATGCGGCAAAGTAATTTTGTAATACGTGTGGTGCGTGAACATATATCTGAAGCACATGACAACGATTTCGACGTCCGAGTCACACTGCAACAAATCGTGTAATGACGAATTATCGTCGTTAAACGCTCGGAATATCAGAGCGTATATGATTGCCGATCGATCGTGGAACACATCGATATGCAAAAAATTATCGATATACAACAAACTTCGAAAAAAGTACGCCTCATAAAACTGATGTAGTCAACGATGTTAGCAACTTCGCTTGATAAACACACCGTCGCTGCTGACGAATACGATATCGATGGTAACGATGATATCGATGGATGTTGTGACGACTCGAAATTGGTTAGAAAAAGACACATTTCCCATCCACAAATATACGCATCGACGACATTGAAAGAAAATCGCATATCTTTATGATATAATTGTATACCACGATCGCGCAAAATCTCAATTACGAAATTTTTCAAGTTATATTCCTCCCTCGTAACTTTCTTTCTGATATCGATCGGCACTTTTTGTAACGGACGAAAAACTCGTTCCGTTACGTGACCGCAACGTTTGTTCTGGTAGGTCTCCGTGGACGATGACGGCAGCGATACCTGCATATCTCCAACTATCGTAATATCTATCTGAAGTGTCGAATCGCACTGGTGGCTTCGTGTCACGTTCTCACTAAAGAAACGCCGACTGTGATTTATCTACCACATGTTTTGCACGGCATGTCGACTGAAACTGAATCGACATGTATGTCACAGCCGTAGTTATACGCTCGCGAGTGATGGGCGATATCGCATCGGTCGTTTCTCGTTTCGAACGTCGCGATAAATGTAACCTTATATGTATAGACGAGTATCTCACCACTCAATCTTGCTCGAAATGTTGAAGGGGTGAAATTTTTATCTCATGATAGTCACGTTGGCTGTGACTGGGTTGAATAAATACACATTTAGGGAATAAATAATATATTAAGGGTATCTAAACAGTACATTGCCATGTTTATCTCCACGATTGATACAACCACATTTTGCAAACAATTTTTCTGAACTACTATTCGAGCAAAATGTTGAAAAAGCGTTCCCCTTCTTGATGGACCTTACTAATTTGGCTGCATATCCTTTTCTACGGTACTCATTCATGGTATAAATGAAATTTATCATCTTCGGATTTCCATGTATATATAGAGAATCAAAATCCATACTAGACATTAGCACAAAAGAAACTGGTTTATCATCTACGTGTAATATATAACATTTCACCCCCCTGGTCTTGGTACCACGTTTCAATAATGCAGTCTGTAATCTTATTTTCTTCGAGATCCAACTGCCGAATTTTCCTGATCGCATCCTCTCCATATGAAACTGTTATTTCCATGACATTTATATTGAGATTTTCAAACGAACTGGAAATTATCCAGAACTACCTTGTACCGTAGCTTGCTGACTATATAGTTAATTTAGGGTCAGCAATTGTGTCGATGGCCGAACACGATTCTTGACGAACGTTTTTTCAATTTTGTCGATGAATCGGCCAACCAGATCATACTTCACTATGCCGTATCGATCGTACGCGTGAGGAATCTCATGATTCAGCTCTAACCGATTGATATAGTATTTGCAAAAAATAAACATCAGATGCTGATTTGTGAAAATAAATCGTAATGCCAACATTTTCAATGATCTCGGCGATACCGTCGAATCTACAAAAAATTCGAAGAACCCAGTCGACCTAGTTCTCTCACGCAACAGCAAATAAATGTGTCGTGTACGCTCATTGAGATGGTTCGCGGAATCGGTTCTCGAATTGATAATGTAATACAGTGGGGAGTCGATCGATGGATGAGGACTCGATATAAACGGATACAACAACGAAATTGCTGTAAAAATCGAACACCGATCATTGCGATAGCAATGTAATTTCAATTCCTCCAGAAAATTAACATCTTCTTCGTTCGATTGCAGGTAATTATGAGTGGCCAACAAAAATATAACGGCGACAGTCGCAATTTTTCGATAGGTGACATTGCTATCGAATTTAATTTTCGTGTGATCGGCCGAGCAATAAGGAACAAATGTCATAATCAGTTTACGAACGTGACGCAAATCCGTCAAGTAATTTTTCGTTTTCAATGCTCTGAGATTATCGAGTAAATGCGGCAAATTAATTTTGTAATACGTGTGTTGCGTGAACATATATCTGAAGCACATGACAACGATTTCGATGTCCGAGTCACACTGCAACAAATCGTGTAATGACGAATTATCGTCGTTAAACGCTCGGAATATCAGAGCGTACATGATTGCCGATCGATTGTAAAACACATCGATATGCAACAAACTTTCAAAAAAATTATCGATATACAACAAACTTTGAAAAAAAGTACACCTCATAAAACTGATGTAGTCAACGATGTTAGCAACTTCGCTTGATAAACACACCGTCGCTGCTGACGAAGACGATATCGATGGTAACGATGATATCGATGGATGTTGTGTCGACTCGAAATTGGTTAGAAAAAGACACATTTCCCATCCACAAATATACGCATCGACGACATTGAAAGAAAATCGCATATCTTTATGATATAATTGTATACCACGATCGTGCAAAATCTCAATTATGAAATTTTTCAAGTTATATTTCACCCTCGTAACTTTTTTTTTGATATCGATCGGCACTTCTTGTAGCGGACGAAAAACTCGTTCCGTTACGTGACTGCAACGTTTGTTCTGATAGGTCTCGGTAGACGATGACGGCAGCGATACCTGCATATCGGTTTTATGTTCCAACTATTGTGATATCTATCTGATGTGTCGAATCGCACTGGTGGCTTCGTGATCACGTTCTCTTTATATTGCTGTCGACGTCTGGAGAAGGAACAACGGATGCGCAGCAAAATTCCGAATCGTTGAAGTCGTTTGATGAAAAGTTGAACGTTACTCTTGTTCGAGGAATGAAATTGTAGGATATTGTTTGGTGAACGAAATTCGTCTGTTGGATTTCTCATCGAATAACTTCAATGACTCGTTGCTAGAAATCACGTTTTTTTTTGGATTGTTCACTAGCTGTCACACCGGACAATAATTTTTCGTTTTTACCTGACATATTATTATGTATTATGATCGATTTGGTTGAACGATGTCGTACAAACTACGATTGCGAACTGAACCGTACGTTACTTGGGAACATATATATATATATGCACTGCATTGTAAAGGAAGAAAACGGAAATATGCAGTCGTATTCGTTTGTGGTATGGAAAATGGTTCTTGAAATATATCCTTCCGTGTATCAAGGAATGTTTTATTTTTTCGATGTAATTTCACTTCTAACGAACGGTTCACAATTAAACGAAATTCCACCGGTGGATTTCTTCGAGCTACAAAAACTTTGAACGAAACTCTCGTCGAACGAGTCTCCAAACTTAAAGTTCCTCGTCATGCGC
Source organism: Endomychus coccineus (assembly GCA_958510875.1). Taxonomy (NCBI): domain Eukaryota; kingdom Metazoa; phylum Arthropoda; class Insecta; order Coleoptera; family Endomychidae; genus Endomychus; species Endomychus coccineus. The sequence goes on from OY294070.1 coordinate 97,653,734, forward strand.
ACTAGCTCCGTCGAGAAACAGTTTTGCCTCGAATGAAATTTGTTGAAACGAAATCTCACCGGTGGATTTCTTCGAGCTACAAAAACTTTGAACGAAACTCTCGTCGAACGAGTCTCCAAACTTAAAGTTCCTCGTCATGCGCACTAGCTCCGTCGAGAAACAGTTTTGCCTCGAATGAAATTTGTTGGAACGAAATCTCACCGGCGGATTTCTTCGAGCTGCGAAAACTTTTGCAGCAGTGATGACTCACAGTTACGTGACGTATACGTGACGTAGCACGGGGGCAACGAAAATTGTGGAAAGCAACTTTCAGTTCTCGCAAGAAGCTAACGCCAAGTTTAAACAGTCAATGGGGCTCCACGTACCCCCATAGCACCCCCTGCACCCCTATATATATAATATATATATATATTATATATATAACCTCCGCGACGGCCTGCTCCTTCTTACTACTACGTTGTTCTTACTCTGGTCAAGGAGGTTTAGGATCGCGGGCGAGAAGCTTGCTGATTATATAGTTAATTTAGGGTCAGCTGAGCGAATACACGATTCTCATTGGACTAGAGCCGTTTGACGTCACGAAAATCCTAAAATCTACTGATTTCTAGCGAAAATCACGGTAGAAGGGGTAAAATTTTGATCAGATTCAATTCAGAGTTCTGAGAGCGAAGTCGATTGAGGTTAGATTGTACAATATTAAACTCACCCCATCCACAGATTTAGTAATTTTATGATATTTATAGGACATCTATGGTAGATTTGATACTGTACACGTTGATTTGAAGTTCAAGGGAACTCTATCAGATGGCGCTCACCAACTTATTGTGATAAATTGATGCAATATATCAACAGATGGCGCTAATCAAGTTGCCATACTCAATCTGTATAGGATGTTCGATAATCGGATTTGTCTCGCATTCATATAGATGTCGCTCAGTTAGTTATAACAGTAAAGTTGTATGACAATTCGACAGGTGGCACTTGCTCAATTACTGAAGTTAAATTGAATTACATTCCGATTGGTCATTATGACAAGTTTGTATATAATCCGACTAGGTGGCGCTCAGTTGATTGTTACAACTAACTTGTATGACAAACCGACAAGTGTCGCTCAGTTATATACTCCCTGGGACAATACATTAATCAAGACGGATTTTTTTTTATCAAACGACTTCAACGATTCTTACTTTCGCTGATTACCTTGTCGTTCGATACGGATTGTCGTTAACATTTCGATCGTTCCTATGTTTGAGAATGACTTCAATGACTCGTTGCTAAAAAGAACGATAGTCAACGAATCAATCGTTTCTCGTTCTGAACGTTACCATCGTGCGAGAAAGAAATTCTATCGAATCGTAGTAGCAATATTTGAACAGGTAAAAATATAAACAACAGAGTAGATACAACATTTTTATTTATTATCTTCTCCCAGCCATTCCTCACAAAATTTCTGAAATTCATATTCTTCTAACTCGTACCTGTCGTAATTTTCTTCATAATCGAGTTGTCGCCAGATCGCATCATATAGGTCTGACCAATCCTGTCGCTCTCCTGCACAATCCTCCAGCGGTCTCCAATGTATCTCACGTTTTTCGGATTGTTCACTAGCTGCCACACCGGACAATAATTTTTCGTTTTTATCGTTACGGTCGAATGATCGATTTGGTCGAACGGTGTCGTACAAACTACGATTGCGAACTGCACAATCCTCCATCGATTCGCATGTTCTTTCCAGCGGTCTCCAATGTATCTCACGTTTTTTGGATTGTTCACTAGCTGCCACACCGGACAATAAATTTTCGTTTTTATCTGTCATGTTACGGTAGAATGATTGATTTAGTCGAACGATATTGTACAAACTACGATTGCGAACTGAACCGTACGTTACTTGGGAACCTATATATATATGCACTGCATTGTAAAGGAAGAAAACGGAAATATGCAGCCGTATTCGTTTGTGGTATGGAAAATGGTTCTTGAAATATATCCTTTCGTGTATCAAGGAATGATTTATATTTTCGATGTAATTTCACTTCTAACGAACGGTTCACAATTTTGCTGCATGACCCATCGCTTTGAAAGAATAGTGATCAACGTATCGCTCGTTTCTCATTTTGAACGTAATCATCGTTCGAGGAATAAATTTGTAGAATATTGTCTGGTGCACGAAATTCATCTGTTGGATGTCTCACCGAACGACTTTCAGGACGTATCGCTAGACAAGACGGTAGTAGTCAACGCATCGATCGTTCTTCGTTCTCAACGTTACGCTTATTCGAGAGATGAAATTGTAAAATATTTTCTTGTCGAGAAATTTGGTCGGATAAATTTGTCACCGATCAACTTCTACGATTCGGAATTTTGTTGCGTGACTTTTCGCTTCAAACGAATCATAGTCAACGTTTCGATCGTGTCTCTTTCCGAACGTAACTTTCGTTCATATGTTCCTTGTCATGCACACGAGCGTTATCGGAAAGCAGTTTTGCCTCGAATGAAATTTGTTGAAACGAAATCTCACCGGTGGATTTCTTCGAGCTACAAAAACTTTGAACGAAACTCTCGTCGAACGAGTCTCCAAACTTAAAGTTCCTCGTCATGCGCACTAGCTCCGTCGAGAAACAGTTTTGCCCCGAATGAAATTTGTTGAAACGAAATCTCACCGGTGGATTTCTTCGAGCTACAAAAACTTTGAACGAAACTCTCGTCGAACGAGTCTCCAAACTTAAAGTTCCTCGTCATGCGCACTAGCTCCGTCGAGAAACAGTTTTGCCCCGAATGAAATTTGTTGAAACGAAATCTCACCGGTGGATTTCTTCGAGCTACAAAAACTTTGAACGAAACTCTCGTCGAACGAGTCTCCAAACTTAAAGTTCCTCGTCATGCGCACTAGCTCCGTCGAGAAACAGTTTTGCCTCGAATGAAATTTGTTGAAACGAAATCTCACCGGTGGATTTCTTCGAGCTGCGAAAACTTTTGCAGCAGTGATGACTCACAGTTACGTCACGTCGGTGAGATTTCTTCGAGCTACAAAAACTTTGAACGAAACTCTCGTCGAACGAGTCTCCAAACTTAAAGTTCCTCGTCATGCGCACTAGCTCCGTCGAGAAACAGTTTTGCCCCGAATGAAATTTGTTGAAACGAAATCTCACCGGTGGATTTCTTCGAGCTACAAAAACTTTGAACGAAACTCTCGTCGAACGAGTCTCCAAACTTAAAGTTCCTCGTCATGCGCACTAGCTCCGTCGAGAAACAGTTTTGCCTCGAATGAAATTTGTTGAAACGAAATCTCACCGGTGGATTTTTTCGAGCTACAAAAACTTTGAACGAAACTCTCGTCGAACGAGTCTCCAAACTTGAAGTTCCTCGTCATGCGCACTAGCTCCGTCGAGAAACAGTTTTGCCTCGAATGAAATTTGTTGAAACGAAATCTCACCGGTGGATTTCTTCGAGCTGCGAAAACTTTTGCAGCAGTGATGACTCACAGTTACGTGACGTAGACGTGACGTATCACGGGGGCAACGAAAATTGTGGAACGCAACTTTCAGTTCTCGCGAGAAGCTAACGCCAAGTTTAAACAGTTAACGGGGCTCCACGTACCCCATAGCACCCCCTGCACCCCTATATATATATAATATATATATATTATATATATATTATATATAAAACCTCCGCGACGGCCTGCTCCTTCTTACTACTACGTTGTTCTTACTCTGGTCAAGGAGGTTTATGTTCGCGCGCGTGGAGCTCTCTGATTATATAGTTAATTTGGGGTCAGCTGAGTGAATACTCGATTCTCATTGGACTAGAGCCGTTTGACGTCACGAAAATCCTAAATTCTACTGATTTCTGACGAAAATCACGGTAGAAGGGGTAAAATTTTGATCAGATTCAATTCAGAGTTCTGAGAGCGAAGTCGATTGAGGTTAGATTGTACAATATTAAACCCACCCCATCCACAGATTTAGTATTTTCCGTGAACTATGTGAGACATCTATGGTAGACATTCGATATATTGTTTTCCCGATAGGTGTCGCCAAGACGATCACCGCTCCCAATCAAATCAGTTCATATCATACACCGACAGATGGCAGCATCGATCCCGCCAAATGAAGTCATTCCAAGACGTGTTGAAATGTTTTATCCAATTTGTCGTGTACGTCGTCATCGTGAGTCGAAAGTTGAACGTATCTCATCGTTGTTTTGATACTTTTATGCCCGATCGCTCGTGATGCATGTTTCACACCGTACTTGGAAAATATTTCACCCAAAAACCAACGCCTTGACGCGTGCCATCGTATCCAATGTGGACGATCTTTTCCGAATAACAGACGATATAAACGATCGAAACGCAAATGTAATTGCTTTTTCGACGAGTATAGCGTAAGGAACGGCACGTCGTCTGAGACATTCTTGTCGCCGAACGTGGCATGTATGTCGAGGATCAAATGAAATAAATCGTGGTACTTTTTGCGTATGTCGGACACGAGGAAAATCGTAAAAACTACATCACGTTTTCCTATCGCATCTATCTGACCTTTATTCAGTAACTCTTCGTATTCGTTCCGGCTCAGACTATACAGGGAAGCTATCATACGAGCTCCCGTAAAATATGACAATACGAATAACGTGCTGAAAACGATATCGGCTATGTATAGTTTCGCGATCGCATGCGACGGAGATTTCATCGGTGAATCGTCGTTTGGTGTGAGCGACGAAATGGAAGACGAAAATAAAAAGTTGTCTGATGGATCGGTAGTTCGTTGTCGTTGTCGCTGTTGCTGCTGCTGCTGCCGCCGCCACTTTTGATGATGATTCTTCAGCGTTTCGATACACCAAGATAACATTCGTTTGACGGAATCGTCAGAGAATACCAATTGACGTTGTTTGTTCAGCGACAAGATGCGACGTTGGTGATTTTTCGATAGGACGTGGAGATCTTTTTGAACTTCGTATTCGATATGTTTGTATGAAAGCATACCGAACCGGTCGAAAAGACGTTGTCGATCGTCCGATGACAAGTAAGCGTCCAACTGGTCGGTATTTTTCAGATACGTTACTATAGTCGTTAAAATTTTCTTGACGTACGTCATTCGCAACGGTCGCTTCCGATATAGGGTGAGATACTTGACGAAATCGACGAAAGATACGAGAGAATAGTTGCCGTTCAATAGGTTGATGTATTTCATATGAGACAACGCGGCGGCGGCGGGTAACGACTTGGTGGTCGTTGAGCACGAAGGGGACGAGTGAGAAGACGGATCGACACCAACCGATTCGTCACGTATCACTCGGACTTTACATTCACATTTCCTTCCGATGTTTTGCTCGGTGTGTATGATACAGCGGCTGTCAGTTTCAACGTTTATACGATAGAGAATGGTACGCTGTCGTGATTGTTGAGTGGTGAGCGGTGTATGCGTTTCTGCCATCTCTTATATCGTGAATAGCGTTTTATTTAACCCGTTCACCGCCAACACGTGACCGCCATGAGATACGAATTTCACCCTTATAAACATTTCGAACGAGATTGAGTGGTGGGATACTCGTCTACACATATAACGTAACATTTATCGCGTCGATGTCTATAACTGAATTGAAGTCGTTCCGTGAGATTTCCAGCAGAGAAATTTCGTATGTCGAGTAGTCGTGTTAGTGAGCGGTCGGTATCTGTGTGTCTGCCATCATGGATAGCTCTTCTCTTTTCCAGCAATTGAAGGAAACTTATAGCGATGACGAATTCTCACCGTGGCCGTCGTTCAATTACAATTCGATAGTCGATAACTATTACCCTGCTACGTATCATGTTATGCGCGAATTGTATGTAAATTCTCCGAAGTCTGTAAAAGGCTTGATAATAATCGACGGTTGTTCGACTATGGAAACCATCAATAACAACGTTATTACCGAAATGTTTGTGAAATATTCGACGTGTTACGTGTTGTTGGCGTGTATGAATCCCCAACAAAGGCAGAGGACTATCGGAAAAGATACGATAGAGAAATCGTTAGCCATCGAGAATATTTCGATAATCAGATATATGAATTCGTTTTTGGAATGGTTGCAGGGATCGATTGCCACGAAAAGAGCTCGGAATATTTTCGTATTAGATGCCACTTCGTATCCGTTTGTCCGAGAGTGGTTTTCGATCCGACGTTCGAAATTTTCGTTAGTTACCGATAGAGATTATTTCAAATGGACTATTCTCGCCGAACAGTAACACGCGTTCATCTGTGCGAACCGCCTCCTCGGCCACCTCCACGCCCCCACCCCCACTCACGACCACACAAATTATGAATTGTAATAAACGATATTGAAGTTTAAGTTTTTTTTTTATTATTCAATCGAGTATTTCACTCTGTAACGACGTGTTTCCGGATTGATACTTTTTTTTTCCCCCGTAACGCTCGACGTGACGATGTCGTTACTACCGTCGTCCTCGTCGTTATCGTCAACACCGGGTAAGACGCCGCTACGTCGAAGAAATAGACAACCTTTGGATTCGTACGAAATCGTGGACAACGTGATCGAATTGGAGAACAACATGGAAATTGACGAAACGAACGATACGCGTGTGTTGAAAACGGGTCCCGACCGGAACCTGTTAGAATGGGACGAATTTCGGGCGTTGGCGAAAATTTTGCGATCGTTAAATAACAGCAACAGTTCGGTGAATAACGCCCGTAAGCGGATGAAATCGCACGCAAACAGTTGTTCGAATTGCCGAGATGTATTTCGACGGAACGAGAAGCGTCTCTACAAACTATTGACGTTCATCAAATCGCTGGGTCCGGCCATTATAAAGTGTCGATATCGTTACGGCAAGCGACGCATCTGGGTGACGCCTCAATGGAAACAACTGACCGAGCCGTATTTCACTCTCGTCAATCGTATCTATAAAATTGAAACGTCAAAAACACCGATCGATCACATCGACGCTGCGGACATGCTGAAATTGGAGAAGACCGTGAAGAATTGCGATTTGCTCAACAAGTCGGTGAGAGAGCAAACGCAAGGACGTAGAAGTTTCGTGAAGCAGGAAGCTTCGCCCGGTCGATATCATTTTACTTTTCGGTGTACCGTGCTACCGGCGACGTCCGACATGACGATCGATCAAATCGGGATTCCATACGAAATTTTTCCCGGACTCGTCGACGATCTGAACAGGTTTCGCGTCGTATTAATATTCAAGCGAGATCCCGTCATTTGTTATTATAGCATACACACCTCCGATAGTATAGTGCTGGTCGACGGACGATGTGTGCGAGTACACTCGGGACGATACAAATCGATGAACATGGACAACGACGGTGATACGACCACCGTAACGGTTATCGTAAGCGAGGCCGTTTCGTTGGAAGTGTTGTTGCGTATAAATTGTCACCTTAACATGTACGTTTACTTTGGCAAAACGAGAATAGAATTTTCGCAGACGCACGCTCTCCGTTTACACGATAAGATCGGAAAGAATATTACGTCGTTCGAACGCCATCCGAAATGGGGTCGCGTGTTCAAATACTTATATCTCGCTAACGTTTGCTATGACGACGACGACGACGACGATGGTGACGACGTCGATACGAAGGGTAACAAAAGGAAACGGACGAAAAGTAAGACTGTCGATATTTTCAATCACGTACTGTTGTGTTTAGTCCAATTGTACGACAGTATGACGGCCTACGATTTTATGCAATACGCCAACGATATGGCTTTCGAACGTTCCAACGGTGACGACGACGACGACGACGCGGACGCGGACGCGGATTCGAATTCTTTTTTCGTTACCGATAACGTCGACGACGACGTGTGCAGAGCCATAATAGATTCCGGATCGAAGGGGAGTGACGAGATTCTATCTATCATGAAAAACAAGCCTCAGCGTGCCAGCGAAACGTTAACCGAAAGCTTGAAATACGCCCAAAAGTTTATTCGTAGTAATAATACGATAGCGAAAGTGTGGCAAACGGAAAATCAGATGCTGCAAATTCTACAAAACGTCACGGTCGATATCGATTTGAACGTAATCTTGAAAATTGCCGATAAACGTACCGTACTCGGTCCGGTCGATAATTTCCTACCCGCTTCGTTGAAAATGGACGGTCTCGTAGCCTTGATGATCGACGACGATATATTATTGTAAGTGCGAACGTGTACGTATCGAACCGTTCCGTCCGTCGTCGTTTCATTCTCTCTCTCTCTCTCTCTCTTTCTCTCTCATATATATATCCCCAATTTATTCCGCTCGTTTGTCATACGAAATGTCATCGTCGAAACGGAAAAAAATCGCCGATAAGCCAGATAGAAATAAGGATGTTATGAAGCAAAGATTCTACGATTTATTGGAAGAAAAAAGTGTCCGAACAAACACGGTATCTTTATCGCAAGAAAAGTATTTGTCTTTAATCGACGAGATTCGAAAACTGCGAAAATCGAACGTTAAAAAAACACCTAGATATTATTGGTTGACGAGACAATTCGACGTGTTGCGCGTTAACGGTATCGATAAACTGATCAAGCCGGTAGGCGCGTCGTCGGCGTCGTCGAAAAAGAAAAGTAAACCGATCGATTCGTCTGCCGCGTGTTTGACGAATATACTCTTTTACGTGCATCACGACGAGTTGTTTGACGTCATCTACGACGCGCACGTATCGTTGGGACATAGAGGACGAGTTCGTACCTACAAGGAATTGTCGCGTCGTTACAAAAATATCACGCAATCGGACGTTAAGTATTTCATTAGCGTCTGTGAAAATTGTCAGCAAAAGCTAAAGCGCGAAAAGAAAAATATCGTTGTAAAACCGCTACTGTTCTCGGAGTTCAACAGCAGATGCCAAGTCGATTTGATCGATCTACAATCGTCCAAAGATCGTAAATACAAGTTCATCATGGTGTATCAGGATCATTTGACCAAGTTCGTGATTCTGAGAGCGTTAGAATCGAAACGCGGCCAAGAAGTGGCTTATAATCTATTGCAAATTTTCACGTTGTTCGGCGCTCCCAATATTCTACAATCCGACAACGGTCGAGAATTCTGCAACAGCATTATCGAACATTTGACCGTTATATTCCCCGGATTCCGAATAGTTCACGGTAAACCTAGACATAGCGCCAGTCAGGGTAGCGTGGAGCGTGCCAATCAAGACGTGGAGAACATGATAAGCGTTTGGATGGCCGACAACGGAACGACGAGATGGAGCGACGGTTTGATGTTCGTACAATTGATGAAGAACAGATCGTACCACGCCGGTATCGGTAGGTCTCCGTACGAAGCGATGTTCGGGTGTCCGGTGAAGATGGGACTGTCGTCGATTCCCATTCCGCGAGAATTGTCACGTATCCTTTGTACGGAAGAAGAATTAGAAAACGTTATCGCGTCGTCACAATTCGGCGGAAGTTACGTTGCTCGCGGCGATCGTATCGCGGTTGCTACCGAGAAAGATCCGCGCGATCGTGAAGATTTCGATGATGATGATGATGATGATGACAACGTCAACGACAACGCCGAGCAAGGAAGCGATAACGACGACGACGACGACGACGACGACGACACGACAAACGAGCCGTCCACGTCGTCGACGGCTGCATCGAACGAAAAGTGTTCGGTATGTGCAAAAGTGTTTACGCCAACGGATAAGTGTGACCGGTGTAAATGTTCGATGCACGTCTCTTGCGTACAAGGTAGCGCGTTACCGTCGCCGGGATCTGCGAATACCGACGACAGCGACGACGAAGACAGCGACGACGTTGCTCTCGCGACCTACGTGACGCTTAAATTGTGTTCGTTGTGTGCGAAAACGAAACGAATCGCCGGTGAGCGTGAGAATTCGAAAACATGTTTGAAACGACAGGCGATCGTAATGAAGAAAACCTCGGACAGATTGAATCCTACCGTCGAGGTGGGTGCGACGGTTCGTATAACCGTGCCGGACGTCGATCGTGCGAAATGTGACGCTCGCGCCGTGTTGGCCGTGATACTACGAAGAAACGCCGCCGACGGACTGTATCAATTGGGTACGCGTAACGGTATACTGAAGCAATTGTATTGCCGTTCCCAATTTGGCGTTTGTGAGCGGAAATTAATCGATGCGAGCGAAGTGCCCGACAAGAAAATATCTTTGCGCTCGGTGGCCATCGCTCAATCTTACGGTACGGGACAAGGATTCGTACGGTGTTGGTGTCGACAAAAGTGCGGAACGAAATTGTGCGCTTGTGTTAGGAATAAGATTTTGTGTAATTCGAAATGTCACAATAACGAGAACTGTGCCAATAAGTGAGGTGGAAAAATAAAAAGAATTTCACATTTTTATTTGTTGTTTTATTGAATTCATCATCATCATCATCATAATCATCATCATAACGATCATCCGACGACACCGCTACAATTGATTATTCCCCTGTGGAAAAATCCTTCAATTTTCTCATAATCATCGAATGGGCCAGAGTGCTGAGCATAGTTTGCGTATCATCGTTCTCCGTCTCGTCGTCCGTGGCAATTGTACTCATCACGTCGGCCTCTTTCGTGATCGCGTCGTGATTATGATCTCCGCGCAACAAACAATCGTATAAATATTTGACGACGTTGATGTCGCCCGTTTCTTCTGGAAAATAGCTGCCGTGTATTTCTAACAAACGATTTCGCCACACAGACCTCAACGTTCGTACATTTTCCTCGTACACCTTGTCCAAGTTATTCAATACGTTCGGGACGGTTCTGTAGAATTGTCCGCATACATCGTCGACGTACTTCGTGATAGTTTCTCGTTGACTAGGAATCTCGTCAGATTCGTCTTTGACTAGTTTCAATTTCTTTTCGAGCTTATTGACTAACACGTTGATCTGAATCGTAATTTGATATTTTCTCGCGTCGTCGAGGTCTCGCGTCTGTATGAATTCGTTTCGGAACCGTTTCATCTCTAGAAAATATCGACGTACGATCGATTCGAAATCGAACGATAGGGTTTCGTCAAAAATGGCAGACGAAATTTCGTTCATCGCCAAATTTGTCAATCGTAGAAATATATTCGTGTCCGTAGTGTCACCGCTATCTCCGCCGTCTGGATTGTCGTAGAAATAATTACGGATCAGTGGAACGGTCAATTCCCGAGCATAAGTTCTCACTAACGGCGCGGCGAAATAATTCATTTTGGGAGGAGGCGATTTCGTTTCGAGCGAACGACGTGGCCTCTTGGACGGATGCTGTGGTATATATCGACTAGTACTCGGTTCACTTGCCGCCGCCGCCGCCGCTATTACCGACGATACGGCGGGAGACAGCGACCTTTTTCTTTTCCACTTTCGGCAAACGCAACCGGCGTGAGATGCTTCCGCGCACACCTTACGAATTATCGATAGCAATTCGACTGGAACGGTGTCGTCGTCAGCGTCGTCGCCGTATCTGCTGCCGAATATGTCGTCGTATAGTATTTTCAGAGATGTTGACGGCCGATGAATTCTACCGTATTCGAGTAGGGCGAACGTTAGTATTATACTACCCGAACGGCGAATTATTTCACTCGTCGCTTTCTGATCGGCTTGCGGCAGCTGTAAAAATGTAGGACGGAAAATTTCGTAACTATCTTTGAGAAGTCGTTTGTGATCCATCACAGACGATGCAGTACTATATGTTGATACCGCGGCAGCGGAGCTCGTAGATTCCACGTTCGATTCGCATATCGATGGCGTCGACGTAAGCGTACGTTTCCTAGTCCCCTGTCGTTGCGTTACTACCGATGTCGGTTCCGTCGGTGTTGTTGGTGGTGGTGACGACGGCGACGGTGGTTGCATTACAGACATGGGCATCTGACGACTATGCTGCGGTAGTAGTTCGAGAGGATCGAGAGGCGATCGAGACGACTTCGAGGTTGAACTTGTTGCTGACTCTTGTACAAATTCTGTTTCCGCAGACGAGTCGTGTGGTGATTGCGATCGTCGTTGCTCTTGCGAGGATGCAGGTGGCGAATTATCGGTCATTTTATGAGAGAGAATTTGTACAATCGGTGAAGATGAAATTGCTTCGTAGTTCTATAACAAAGATTCGCATGAACGTAATGTTCGAAGGGGTTGTTAACGTTTACGCTATGAATTTTGACAACGAACGAACGAAATAGCAAAACATGTATTACCTGGATGATTTGCACTCAGACTAGAAACTCAAGTAGATATACTGGACTAGTTCTACGACAAAAACCAAGATGGCGGCCATAGGGGTGTCGGTCCTAGTTCTACGACAAAAACCAAGATGGCGGCCATAGGGGTGTCGGTCTGGTGATAAGGATCGGTTGTTTGTAAAGAGTATACAGGGTGCGTGCAAAAAGTGTGTCACATGAAAGAGTATACAGGGTGTGTGCAAAAAGTGTGTCACAGGGTCACGTGACTAACACATGACAGCATGGCGGCCCTAAGGTACAGCTGTCATGGCGACCATAAGGTACAGCTGTCATGGCGACCATAAGATCCAGCTGTCATGGCGACCATAAGATCCAGCTGTCATGGCGACCATAAGATCCAACTGTCATGGCGACCATAAGGTACAGCTGTCATGGCGGACCCCTAAGTACAGATTGCGTTGTAGAGGTGTCGCCACCACCACATGACAGCTGTCATGACGGACCTATGGTACAGATTGCTTCGTAGAGGTGTCGCCACCACCACATGACAGCTGTCATGACGGACCTATGGTACAGATTGCTTCGTAGAGGTGTCACCACCACATGACAGCTATCATGGTGGGCCTAAGGTACAGATTGTTTTGTAGAGGTGTCGCCACCATATGACAGCAGTCTCATGGCAGACCAAAGGTACAGACTGCTCCGCGGAGGTGTCACCACCACGTGACAGCTGTCATGGTGGGTCCCAGGTACAGACTGTCACCAGTTCGACTCATGCGACTCGAAAGCGACTCGAAAGCGACTCGGAAGCGACTCGCAAGCGACTCGCAAGCGACTCGGAAGCGACTCGCAAGCGACTCAAACGACTGGGGGTCGTTTATGATGTGTGTGTGTGTGTGTGTGTGTGTGTGTGGGAAGAGGTGTATGAGAAATGAAATATCAAATATTAATAATATTTTTTTTATTTTGGAAAAAGTACATTCTTATTTTGGAAGTATGATGGTGAGGAACCAATGTTGTAGATTATCGACATGGTGGACTGTACACATATATTTCCCGCCATCATTGCGATGATTTAGACAGCTCAGTCTGTTTGTCGGGTCGAATTTCCCCGTTTGACATGGGGTGTTGTCGAAACTGCACACATCTACGATTCGTGGAAAGATATCTAGCTCCACACACTTTTTCGAGAGATATTCGGCTTTTTGATGTCCTCGAACATATATAATGTCGGCTGCACACAGTAGAGTCAATCTTAGAATATTATCAATTTCTTCATATTCCACATCGCCCGATGTATATTCCAAACCATGACAAAAATGTTCCAAATACCAAACAGATTTTCGATCCTTCTCACTTAACATCGTAAGCGGTACGGCTGGCTTAAACAACGAATAATGTCGTTTGAACCCAATTTGTATAGACATTTCTTTGGGATGAAAGACATCATCGATGATGAACCCCTGAATATCAACCAATGCTATTCTCATGATGACTCGTACTAAACTGATCGGGCGACGTAGTCGTTAGGCCGTATGTTTTAGATTAGACTCTTCACTATTTCTGAGAGGGGGTAGTACTCCATCAAACAATCGTGAATGATGATGCAATATGCTTTCGTATTGGCTGGAAATCCCTTATCTGCCTCGATTTCCAATCGCACATCAACAGTTGCAGATTTCACTGCTTCCTCCTGTTTCGAACAATCGATTATGTAGAGGGCGCGTTTTTTGAAACTGGTATAATCTAACATTGGTTGTTTCACAGCCGACGAGGAATTTGTATAGCTAGAGTAGAACTCTGTATAGTTATGGTGGGCGAGCGTGAAATCATCCTTGGCAAAGTCCAAGTTCATTCGCTCGTTGGGGTAATATTCGCCGTTTAGAGATAAGCGAATACTTGTTATATCCAGATGGTCAAATATTGTGGGGTTAGCCTTCACATTGTTCCTTTTGTCCGTTTGAAAGAATACTATGACATAGCGAGGTTTTTCAACTGCTGCACTAGTCTTGACCGCCCAAATTTCTCGTCGGGCCTCGCTTGTTATGGCAGGAAGCTCATGGCATTCCCACTTCCGGAATGGAATTAGGATGGGCGAATCACTCTTGATTGCTCGCAATAGCTTTTCTCTAATTATATCGTTGGGATAGATATACTTCACTTTCAATTCCATGCTATCAATCAGGAATTTAACGCTGGTCGTGGCGGTTTCAATGTTAACGCAATCGTTATCGTTTCGAGCACGTACCAGTCGAATAGTCTGCCTACCGAATGTAATCATCGGGTAATCGTTGAAAATGTTGAATATATGCTTCGGCGGAATCAATAGACTGAATGATTTAGTTTCGTGCAGAACTACGCTCTCAAGGGGATACAACCAACTAGCGGTAGCCATATGCGTAGAAGCTGTAGGAGCATAGCAGGTAAATGCTCGAACAGCGCTGACTATACCAGGATCTCGAACTGTTTCGATGTCCCTACCACTCTCAATGTACGAGCAAGAGTCGAAAAGGAAGGCTCCATAATTCGGCAACAATATAACATTACCTCCACCCTTCACTTCGATTTTCCCCTTGATCGCCAATAGAGTATCCTTCATGGAAAAAAACGCGTCCACTTGATTTATCCCAAACTCCACGATGTCGCTGTTATTGAAGGCTTTAACGAACGGTGTAATCGATCTATACTCGGCTTTCCGAATCGACTCGTCGAATTTCGGTTGCTGGTATAAATCGAAAATTGAAGAGATAACATTGTTATCTCCATTATCATCTACACCACCGAACTTTCGCTTATTAGACATTTTTATTTAAGGTGAAACCCTAAAGATTGTAGAACTAATCAGATGGCTTTGATGAGTGGTAGTAGCTCTCGCACCTTGCACGTTTTGTTGAAGACTGATGAATATGAAGCGTGCGATGTTCTTTTATTGCCAGCAGCAGCAACAACTAGACCCATATTCCGTTCTCAGACTTCTTGTAAATGTAGATGTAGAACACTTTCTTCACCACGGAAATTTATCGGATTCGAATGCTGATCTAGAGCGAGTACGGTGATGTTGGTAATTTCAGCGATATCTGACACTGGTAAATATAGAGGATTCCTCGGACGTTCCACAATTCTATAGCCGGGATCGTCGGTGATGGGAAAGTCGTAGATCGTATGCGCAGGTCTATCTCGGTAGAAGGCTCCTACGGTAATGTTTGATTCGAACCGAATGTTGCTTACTTTTATAATGTTGACAGGCAAATCGGACATGTGCACCACACCCTTTTCCAAGACTTTACGCGAAAACCCCAATATTTTACCCAAGCTATCTTCCTCAACAAACGAAATGTCATGGTTCTGATGAAATATCTCACACTTTAATGTATTGTTATTGGGCTTCAGCGAGAAGACATCTTCTTTTACGTTCAATCTTTTCCGAATCAATTCTTCAATGTCGGATATTTCGTAGTTGCCCGAAGGTATTTCGATTGTTTTCAAAGTCTTTCCATCGCC
The DNA here is from genome assembly GCA_958510875.1 of Endomychus coccineus. Classification (NCBI taxonomy): domain Eukaryota; kingdom Metazoa; phylum Arthropoda; class Insecta; order Coleoptera; family Endomychidae; genus Endomychus; species Endomychus coccineus. The sequence goes on from OY294070.1 coordinate 97,669,339, forward strand.
CCCCAAATAGTAAAATTTTTCGTTCTCGATATTCGGTATAGAGTTATAAGAAGTAAATCCCAACAAAGCCAAATAGTATCGCTTATCAGGCTTCAACTCTATCGAATTCTGCGGTGTGAACGAGAATATATGGTTGGTGCTTGTTAGCGTGAATAACTGCGACATGATACTGATAAGAATTTATTGCGACATTTCTATTTATATTTTAACATTAATAGATGGAATAAGTATGATTTTATAAAGTATGGATCGTCTCGGCACACTTCATCAATCAACACCTGCTTCTCATGCTGCGTTATTCCCTCGGTCTCCATGACCTTGGAAATCTGTTGAGATAAACATTGAGAACATAGTTTGCGTGGAGGTGGTAGACAATCACAATCTTCATCGATATGTTCCGTACACCGCATATGACGGTAAAGGGATTTGAACATATATTTCGGAACCTCATTTTGATTGAGAGACACCAAATCCAAATGTTTTAGAATGTATTCCATCGGCAGAAATAATAAGTCTCTTTTGGTCAGCTCGCTTGAAGGTTTTTCCATTGCCATTATTAGATTATCATATACGTATCGGATGATTGATGACATTCCAGCTCTAGGAACATCAACAGAAAGTTGTTGCATAATCTTTGCGATAAATTTATCGTAGGGCTCCGACATGACTGCACACGTCAGATGTTTACGTAGAACTGAGAAATTTCAAACATAAATGTCCACAAATCACCTGATCATACTTTTGATAGGTGTCGTTATTATAGAAAATTCTAACCCCACCACCACCACCACCACCCAGATATCGAACAAGTTCCTTTGGAGGTTTTAAATTTCCAAAAGAGTCAAAGTATTCCACTTGATTATTCATTTTTCTAAAGGCCACCCAATGAGTACCGTTGTTTTTGACCGAATCCAAATTCATAATGGCGCATTCTTGTCTCCAGGGGCGTCTCTTAGGTAAATTGTCTCGCATAAAGACACCTCGAAAATGTGGTATTTTCATTTTCTTTGCGAAACGCACCAAATCCACGTCGTACAACGGCCTATTGGGTAGCTCTATTGAAAGTTTTTTTGTTGTTTCTTCAAAAACAGTCCAAATCCTCCTTTCGCATTCTTCCGCAAGTATAATCCTTTACCTAATGACTCCATAGCTGCATGATGACGCTGATCCTCTTCAAGTTTCTTTTTAGCGTTTTTAGCATTAACTACTGTATTGGCTATGGCACTTGCACCACCCGCCACAGACCCTAAGGCCCCCAGCGCCCCCAAAATAGGTAGTAATAACGGAAGGAATCCTCCAGATTTCGGCAGCGGTATTATGCGTGGTACTTTAACACGCTTCTTACCTCCAACTCGCTTAATAGCTATGCGTGCAGCTTTCAATGCATTCATAGCGGACTTTCGCAACGACGCAGACGGTTCCATAGACTTGGAAATATGTCCCACTATATCTTTCCGAAAGCAACATCCTCCACGACGACCACCAGCACGTTTCCTAAGACCCATTCCTAGTTTACGTTTAACTTTCATTCCTCCGGTAACCAATAGACTAGCTAGTCTTTCGCCAGCCTTAGCGTCCTTGGATTTAACACGTTGCCAAGCTGCGTCCTCTAATATTTTATCGGCCTTATGACGGTCTTCTAGAGATTTGTGTTGGGAATAAGCTATGTCGTGCTCGCGACAGGCCGAATCCAACTGATTAACACCTTTATCGCCACGCGCAAGTCGCTTCTGTAGCTTAGTACCAGGTCCGCAGAATTGATACGATGGAATATGTACTTCGAACGGGAGACTGTTAATGAGTGAATTCAACAAACCTTCACCCTGATAGATCAACATTGATACTGAGCTCTCGATCTTCGAACGTTTCTATTTATATATACAAACATCAGATTTGAACTACCTCACAATATGAAGACCGTTCAACAAGAGCAGACACTGCCCATCGAGAATTTAGACATAGGGCAGACGAATACTAATCGCGTAGGTAAACATGGTAAATTGTTACCAGACTCTTTTCGTGCGATAATTTGTGGACCTAGTGGGTGTGGTAAAACGAACGTGATGTTATCGCTATTATTCAATCCGAATGGAGCAAAGTTCAAAAACGTCTACGTATACTCAAAGTCGTTGTATCAGCCCAAGTATCAACTGTTGCAGGAAGTTTTAGATCGTGTTAAAGGTGTTGGCTATTTTCCCTATAAAGACAACGAGGAAATAATAAGTCCGAACGAGGCTAGAGCTAATTCCATATTTCTTTTTGATGACATCGCGTGCGAGGGTCAGCAAAAAATTCGGGAATACTATTCCATGTGTAGACATAAGAATATCGATGCGGCATATCTGTGCCAAACGTACTCGAAAATACCGAAACAATTGATCCGTGACAATTGTAATTTGATCGTTCTTTTTAAGCAGGACGAGATCAATTTGAAGCATGTATTTGATGAGCACGTATCACCAGACGTCGATTTCAATCAGTTCAAGAAGATGTGCGCCATGTGTTGGACGGATAATTTTGGAACTTTGGTCATTGCTAAGGATTTCGACTTGAACGATGGCAGATACCGCAAAGGTTTCGATGTATATATAAAAACGTGAATTGTTAATTTTAGTTCAAATACAAGATGGATGCTGAACAGTTAGCACGTAAGCGAAAAATCTTTGAATTGAGTAAGTCTATAAGAAAGAAATATCTAGCCTTGAAACTAGGTAAATCTGAAGAAGACGAATCAATAGAACAACTGTTCAAACCTATCGCCACACCATTGAAAGCGATCGTTAAAAAAATTAAACATCCTGCTGCGCAGTCGATGAAAAAAGAAATAAAATTAGAACCTAAAGATGATGTCGATGATGATGAGGAAGAGGAGGGGGAGGAGGATGACGACGCGTTCGGTGATGCTATGACTGAGATTGAACCTTCACTTACAAATTATCCGCCACAAGTGCGTAAATACGTTCAAGAACATTGGGAAAACAACAAGAAAATCGATAAAGTATATGGACCTGTTTATGATGCGAGCTCTACCGGGTGGATTCTCGGTTTTAAAAAGATAATATTCGGTGAGAATATCGAAACCGTAGGATATAGCGCACAGGGAACACCTGGATTGTACGAGCTCATATTCTACAAAACACCCAGAAAATTCACGAATAAAGATCGAGCAGCATACAAAGAAATTTTACGGTTAACAAATGCACATAAAAATATTAACGGTCGTTTGAAGGGTACCAATGCGCCAAAGTACATGTCCATAATTAAACCTATGTTTCAATCAACCTCGTCGTCGTCAGAGACGACTTCGACAGTAGCAAGCGGTAGCGGTTTACATTTGACATACAACAAGAAGCCTATGGAATATATTTTTTGGGATGATCCAAACGAGCTGGTGGACCGACTAAAACTACTGATGGCATCGCAACAAGCTGGAAATACTTCGCACGATAATGAAATTGTCGCTATAATAAATGAACTAAGAGAGGCGGACATCATATATTAGTATTGATTACTTGAACCCCACAGCATTTATATAATGAGTCTTGATAAGTTCGGTAGGCGATCTGCGTTGTCGGGCGATAGCATCATCGATGTTTTCAAACGCAAATCGATGTTTATGAACATTTTAAGGCACACGCCCGACGGTGATGTGGATATGGAAAATTTGAAAATTTGCAATGTGAAAATACCTATATCAGCTAATGATGTTACGAACAAAGTATATGTAGATAACGCCATCACTAAAGTGGATACGAATATAAACGAAGAATTGAAGATTCTCCGTACCGAAATACAGTCATACAAAAATCAAAGTTATGTTCACTCTGCAGCCATAAAACAGAGTATACAGGATGAAAATAAAAAAATCACCGACCCACTGATTGATTCTACAACACAAAATAGAATTAAAATTGAAAAACTTGTAGATGGTATGATAGCATCGTCCAAAGCTACTGAAGCGAATGAGCTGAATCTTGAAAAATTATTGAAGAAAATACGTGAAGACTATAAAACACTCATCAGTAACGATCAAGAAAACACTTCAAAATATGCCAACCTATTCGAAAGTATACAGACCATCAATAGTAAACTGATAACTATAGAATTAGACTATAAAACGCGCAGTACTAATGATCAGGCCTTGATCGCACGTATACAGACCATCGAAAGCAATCTATCACAAATAGAACAAGCGATTATTATCACCAGTTTGGAGACGGCTGCGGAGACGATAACAAAAAAAGCAAAAGGTGAAGCACCGCCACATCATCATCATCCCTATAAAAGAGCTCCTACCACCTCCCCACCACCACAAAAGTTATTAGCTCCGTCAACGCAGATCGATCCAAAAAAATGATGAAGGGTAAAGCGCAGGTGGTTGATGAGCTTCATAAGCCTGTTAGAAAGAATTTTAAACGTCGCAGAACAATCATAAAAGGGTTGGATGACTTGTGGCAAATGGATCTTGCTGAAATGGGTAATTATGCGCGCGAAAATCGAGGGTTTAAATACATTTTGGTGGTGATCGATTGCTTCTCGAAATTTCTATGGACACGCCCGCTGAAAACGAAATCGGCCGAAGAGGTTCGGAAAGCAGTCAATTCTATATTACTAGAAGGACATCGTACGCCTAGGAACCTACAAAGCGATCAAGGTAAAGAATTCTTCAACAGACACTTTGACGAGCTAATGAAAAAACATAAAATCAACCATTATAATACGTATTCTGTGAAGAAAGCCACCATTGCTGAACGTGTCATTCGAACGTTGAAAGAAGCGATCTACAAGCGATTCAGTCTGAGCGGGAAATACAAATGGGTGGATACACTTCAAGAAGTCACCGAAAAATATAATAAACGTAAACATAGAACTATAAAAATGGCTCCGTTCAAGGTTACGAAACAGAATGAAAGTCGCATATTGAAGCAATCTTACTCACACATTAAGTTGGCCCTACCTCACAAATACCACGTGGGGGATATTGTGCGAATAAGTAAAGCAAAACATATTTTTGAAAAGGGATTTACGCCCAATTGGAGTGCGGAATTATTTAAAATCATCAAAGTTAAAATTACCAACCCGATCACATATCTACTAGAAGATATGACCAACGCACCAATCAGCGGTTGTTTCTACGAGGAAGAATTGCAGAAAACCAAACAGCCAGACGTTTATTTGATTGAGAAGGTGCTCCGAAAAAAGGGTAACAAAATGTATGTAAAATGGTACGGTATGAAAGAGAAAAGTTGGATTGAAAATTCTGAAGTTGTATAATGTGCTACTGCGCATGTCTTCCATTTGACTGGTGGTTCAAGCAAGTGGTGGAAGTCAAATAATCGAATCAGTCTGCGTGAAAATGTCTTCGCAATTATACAACAGTTTTGCTCATAATGTACTTACCACCGTGTACGATGCAAAACAATTTAAAGGTCCGCCAAATTTGATGGAAAACATCGAAGAATTACAATTACCCTCGAAAAATTGGATAATCGCAGGAGAATTTGTAACGTTCATTATTGGAGCTGTGAAAGAATGCGCGTATGTGGATATTTTCTATTTCGGAGGAGATTTCAACCCATCAGAAAACGATTGGGAGATAATTGATATGAATGTTGAAGGCTACTTTATATACGAAAATAGATGGAAGAATTTCATATTACACCAAGTTCCCGGTATAATCCCCAAACCAGGATCGTATATACTTGATTGTTACAGAGTGCTACAGAGTGAAATTGGTGTTGATTTTTATCGGGTCGCGCTTCTCCCTTACCGAAGTGAAATAATGGATCTACGAGGGATTCGTAGAGGACTTCCTAATAAAACTTTCTTCTTCGACTCGTGTGGGGAACGCAACCAACACCACAAATTTTCTCCTCCGCCAACACTACAAGTTTTATGCTTCGATGTTCTCATCCAAACTTCCGATCACATCAAAGAAATATGCTGCTAATGAGCTGCGCATGTGCGAGGTGTAAATATTTGGTTTGAGGGTCAGGTTCTAGTGAATCGAGAACAGTTTTAATAAGATGTTGTCCCAGGTTAGTGTTGGTGAAGATAGTAGCAGCAGCAGCAGTTCTTTCGAGTTGGATCGGCTTTTAGAAGAGTTTGAGATGAAGGCAAAAGACGAGCCATTCCTATTGATGAATACAACGTACCCGTTGGTGGGGGCAAGTTATGAAATCAAATGTGGATTGAGTCCTGTGCGAACCCTCTCACCTACAATCTCACTCATTCAACTTACCCAAAATTGTAAAGTCAGCTTCAGCCTGCTGGAATGGATCGATTTCATCGATATTCTACGAGTGAAAATCACCGAATTCTTCACAAGTCTACAATCAGATTTCGATGGGGCTCCCATATTATCCGATGAATACTGTCAAATAGTTCAACTTGTGTACTTCAATAATATTAAATTACTTCAAGTTACAAAGCACAATATCCATTTGTGGTTGTGTGAGGAAGATGTTCGAGAAATAATTCGAATCAACGATGAAGTGCTATCACATCGAATGTCTTTTCTGGAACATTTTGGATTTTCCACATACTATCATAATGTTATTGATATGATTAAAAGTACGAGAGACCAGCATCAGCAGCAGCAGCCCGATGAAATGGTCCTCTTGTATTGTTTTATCGGTATTTCGCCCGACTGTTTATCAACCAATACACTTAGAGAAATGTTATTTTTCTATAAAAATAAAGTTATGTATGATTTTGAACAATAAAAAAAATTGATGCTATTATTTTTGGTTTATTAAAACACCCAACTTCCTCATAAAATATTTAATAGGATGAAGAAAAATACATACAGCCAATCATCTGAATCAATCAAAAATGTGTATAATTATACTTACTTACAAAATATCTTAACCCCACTAATTTAAAAACAAAAATACATATATAATTTACACAACTACTACTACTACTACCCAAATTTAAAAACATCAAAAATCTTAATTCTAACCTAAAGAATAGTGTCCATAAGGTAGGGTGCTTGTTTTATCCCCCAATATAACCCGTTTATTATCAAAGGGGCTCAAAGCGATTTTATTCTGCTCAATTGTGTATAACTTAAGGTCAAAAGAGCGGATAGATCTCTGGACGCGATACATCTCTATGTTCTCTTCCAGACATCTAACGTAGTCCTCAAATGTTATTGTATTTCGTAAGACATACTCGCGCACCCCTTTGGCTTTCTTTGTGACGTCATCATCGCGATTTTGATTTTGGACAGTGAAGCTGTACATTTTTGCCCGCAAACCAACGAACTTATCCATCAAAAGCCCTTTGTTCTCGTCCTTCATTAAGCCTACTACTTTTTTGTTGACCTGCGGAATATTAAAGAGGTTGTCTGGAGCATAATCACTCGTATCAAATTTCCCGATATTTCTATTTATAATTGACTCATAAATGTCATCGTTTGTAATAATATGGTAAATCAAACTGTCAGTATCAGTGTAACATAATCGCATCAATCCAGGGTCTTTGTATAATTTCAACATAAAGCCATAATGGAAATCGTAAACGCAGGTTTTGGAGATGTCCAAAATAGACATCCCCACATAGATGGGTTTGTTGAATAAAACTTCTAATTTATTCTGTTCTATGGCCACCAAATTCTCCTCAAATATCTTGCTGCTATTGAAATTAGGTTGAGAAATATAATAGCGAGCCCCATAGGGCCCATACCATTTATTAACTAATCTAACTAGTCTATGCTTCCGTACATTCTCCATAGATTTACCGAAAATTGCGTTGATCAGCAGCTTGAAGAGAGCTATTTCAAACGCATTCTTAGAAGCTGCCCTCAATCTAGTGTTGAGATCTATGTATGCTTTAAGCCACGGAGCTTGCTTAAATTCCAAAATTCTATGGACTTTTTTCAGCACCATCCCCAGCGCCAAACATTGTTTTAAATTTCGATAGTGAATGATATATTTCGATTTATTGTGGAGAGTTGTTAGTAATTTAGGTAATTTGCTGTTGGGTGGTGCTGTGTGAGTGGGACAAAGAGGGAGATCTTTATGCAGATCATGAAGTTCAGCTGGGTAATCTAAATCGACTTCCAATATGTAGCCAATTGGACTTTCGTCTGAGACGTTTCTTACGTCTACATCATCGAGATTTTCAACCCACTTGAACCCATCATAGGGCAAATATTGAATCATAGCCCATCCGTACAAATTACAAACGTCAAAATACATGAGGTAACTTGTCTCTTTTTCGGGGTCGTGATTATTCATGTATTTATTATTGGCCTTTGCAAATCGATTACTGCATTGGCTCACACCTCCACGAATTCCCTTCTCCACAAATAAGACCATATCGATGTCTTTCAAATATTGTAAAGATACATTCGTATATTTCAACATACAGTCCCACGTGAAGGAGGGAACCGTGAAATAGTGGGCCGGATCTAAAGCAAAAAGATCTATACATTTGCTGCGAAAATTCTCAAACACATCGGCCAATAATAAAACATCTGTCTTCAAATATAAATCTGAATAATCACCTAAATTTCTACAATTAAAACTAGTCCAAATTGTTTGAGCATGCCTATAATCATCCTCACTTATCGATTCGTCGCGTAATTTATTAAAAAATTTCTCTATTGGAGGAAGATTTTCCTCGTTCAATTTACCCCATTCATCTAAGTGTTCATAGGGAAATACTCCCTTACGAGTTAGTAATTTAAATTTATCATCGGATAAGTGCGCAAACTCGCTTTTCAAAATATTCAAATCCTCCACCTTCAAATATGACACTAATTTGTCCAAGCTTGAATCTAAAAACCTACATGAATCGATGAAACGAAATTTAACCACGGAGTTTTTCGTACTTCTAGTGAAACTTATATACTTCTCTTTATTGATTGGGAGTACTTGAATATTTTGTTTGGACGATTTGGCTATATCTCGAATCAGCAAAAACATATCGTACCCACTGAGGTTATGAGCCACAACAGGCACTACGAATCGATATTTATAATTAAGATTACAATCTTGATGGGCTAATCCTCGATATTTGCCCGTGAAATGGCAATGATCTCTAACACGAACATCCCCCTCTTCGAACTGTCTCTCGCAAATATGACATTTCGTTTCCTTCATTATATCTAGGAAACTAAAACCATTCAAGTCCATAGGTACAATAGATTTAAGTTTTAGATCGATAAATTCCCCAATTTTATCTAGTTCATCTGTCAACCATTTGGCCGGGTCTAATCCCCTATAACTATCAAATCGTGATAGGGAATTGTTAAATTGGCATTTTAAATAATACCCAACACTATACGCCTCGTGTAGCTGGGTTTTGTTCGTATATGAACTTACATTAGATTGAGAGCAGTTCTGAATAGGTAATAGGAGAGCTTCAAAGTCAAAATAAATAATAAATGGTATGGGTAGTTTGTTTGAGTGATTCTTGAATTTCAAATAATCATCTTGGGGGAAAGTAATTTTACACATGTTCATTTTACCACAATCCTCAATGTGATTTTTATACTTATTCTCGCTCTTGAAATTATTTAAACATCGCTCACACAAGTAAGTTTTGTTGTTCAAGCTAATTTGAGAATTTACAAGTCTGGATAAATTTTTAATTAGACAATAGTGAAATTTAACGGTGGGATCAATGAAATTTGAGGATTTCGCAGGTTCTACATCGCGATAATATTTATCTTGGATTAATAGTAAATTAAAATGCTTCTCTAATTTATTTTTAGTTAAATATGCAGGGAGAACCTTCAATTTCTCCACATGTTCGCTCTGCTGCTGCTCATTACCCCCACATAATTCCAAAACGAATACATGAATTGAAATATTGTTATTTTTCTCGAAAGTTGGAATTTGTGATATAGGAAGGGGAAATGTTAGATTTTGTAAATTTAAAACATTACTAAAATGTGGATATGAAGAAACACGAGCTGTATTTGCATTTGCTGCTGCTGGATGTAGCCCAGCTGTTACTGCCCAGGCAAAACAGTATTCATCGTAATTTTTAATATTAATAACAGCACGCTTCAAGAGTATTTCTTTGGGGAGAACGATATACGAAGAGCCTGAATTGATGGTTTCATGCTTATTTATATTCACCCCCAAACTGATAACCTCCCTAATGCTCCACCCCGAGTCGCGTTCTAAAAAATCATCCAGCTTTACTTGGAGTTTATCAATTACATTCTCCTTGAACCACTCCAATAAATTTGTAAAAGCATCTATTGGAGCGGACTTGGTGTGGAAATATTTATACTCTGTTTGGATAAGCTCGTCGATCGCATTGAGCCGCATATATTCCCCACAAAATGTAGTGTTTACCTTAATGAAATTGTATGTATGTAAAATTTTGGTGATTCTAGGGCTGAAAAGATGAAAAGCATCATATAAAAAATTTATCGGGTCTAAATGTGAAATGTTCGTTATAAAGCCAGTTCGAATTCGTTGGGAAAATACGCATTTACCTTCCTCCCAACGGATTCGCTCACTACGGTTCTTATTAGTTGTGGGTGGTTTATTTCGAACCCCTAATAAAATTTTGAATCTTTTTAAATGTCCAATATTACATTGAAGTTGGTTCTTACAGGGTAAATTCAAGGTGTCTTTGGTTAAATGTCTGGAAAAAGTCCTAATGTACTTTGTACAGAAACCTATCCACTTTGTTATTTCCTGAGGGGATAATTTCGATTTTAATAAATCCCGTTGAGCCTCATTGATAATTTTCACAATCTCCCCACTGATTTTAGCGATTGAAACCATTTTTTAAACAATAAACAAGCAGCCTACCTTAGACGTTCGATTTGTTGTTATTCTGCTATATTCTGTTGCTGCTGCTGCTGGTCCACTTCACAAAATTCTAATTTTGAGCAGGTTTTCCCGTTTTTTAGGAGCTCCTCCCCTCTATATATTAACCCAAAACAAGGATGAGTATTGATTTGATCTAGAATAGCTGCTATCGGACTCGTCAATCGTTTCGGTAGAAACACCGAACAATCTTCCAGTTCGAGTAATACGGCCTCCCCGTATCTTGTATTCACGATTTTCCCTTTTTGGATTATATACGTTCCACCCAATACTAGCTCGGACACTTTTCGAGTTAGTTTTCTCTCTAAAAGAGAAATACTATTTATTTCTTTCAGACTACTTGCTGCCATTTTAACTATAACAAGAGAAACGCTTTTATGGAATTTTTTTTTATTGAAGTAATAGTATCCATTGAAATATTAAGAAAGAGGATTATACGTGAGAAATAATAAATTTGTCCATCAAATTGTATAAAAGAGGATTAATAAATACTTTCAAAAAGTTAAAGTTCTACTAGTATATTTTTAAGAAAAGAAAAATAAATATTCCCTACATATAAATTAACCCTACATAGGAAAATAATGTTTTAAGTTAATTAATAAAATAAACTCACCTAGATTTTAGCACTCACAAAAACACGTCTGGTTGTTTCTAACTCAGATTTAATAATGAATATAATAATGAGATGCGCATATCGCGTTTTTATAGGAACTTCTTATCAGTTGACGGCGCCATCGAGTCGGTCAATAACAACTTTATCGATTTCTTTTTAGGAACTTCTTATCAATTGACGTCATGTATACCGTTCATGCGTGGCGAATAACAACTTTATCAATCTCTTTTTATAGGAACTTCTTATCAATTGACGTCATGTATAGCGTTCATGCTTGGTCAATAACAACTTTATCAATTTCTGGGAATTAGTTTAATTTTAGTTTATCTCATATTCAATAATTAAATATCGTGTATAAAACCTATGGCACTTCATAGGAGGAAAATAGTATTCTTCTCAAAGTGTTGTGTGTAATATATGAAGAAAATGGGCGCATTCACCGAGCACGTAGAAATATTTACCAACCGGTTCGATATACTGAACAAAGAGCAGATGCGGAACTGGATGGAGGACAAGTGAGTTGTTTTTTATTTCATTTCGATCCTACTATATATCTTGATTGCATATTTTTTTAGTCATTATTCAGAGGAAGAAATCAAAATAGAATTAGATTATCTCACTCTATTGGAGGCGATGGATAATGATGATTTATTCCCGGAATTGCGTGATCTGCAGGGAATAATTGATTTAACGTATGTTTTTTTTTTAATTTTTGATATATTATTTCGATTATTGAATTACTCTTATTTCCATCAGATCCGACGAGATTTTATTGGTGGAGGACGTGATGTATGTGATTTTTTCTACTTGTGAAATATTTGCTTACTAATTTCAATAATTACAGATTGAACGAATTACCTTCCCAAGTCCTGGTCGATACCCCAGCGTCTTCAGCGAGCTCCCCAGACATTTTGTATGTATTCATATTAACTCTAGAATTATTTCAATTCTAATTCTACTTTCTCAATAGATCATTACCTCATCCATACCAATCACCTGCACCTTCGCCGACACCTCCCCCGCAGCAGCAGATTTACGAGGGATTTTGTATCCATGGTTTCCGCCACTACTTGGCGGAGCTGATGTTTGAAGTATGTTCACCTTATGCTGATGTTTTTTTATTATTTAATGAGTACCCTTGTTTTATTCATAATTACAGATGTCACAACTTCGGGTTTTGGAGGGGTGCAGGTATTTGGTTTCACCCCTAGATGGAGAATGTTCCCTGGTGGTGGGGTTACCTCGCGATTTAAATCGCTTGAAAGAAAAAGTGAGTGAATCGAACACACACACACACTATTATTATTATTATTATTATTATTATTATTATTATTATTTATCAACTAAAGTTATTTTTTTGTTTTCGCAGATGGTTGAAATGCGCATAGCTCGAGGTATGGTCTTTTTTGTTGAGTTTTTAGGGAATAATTTTTAGATTTAGGTGTTTATATTGTATATATATTTTAGAGAATTTTTGTAAAATATTTTTTGTGTGTGTGTGTATTCAAGAATAAAGTTAAAAGTTAAATGTATGTGTCTAACTGATTCCTCATCTCCTATTCATAATCAAACAATAGCGATACTTTCATTATTTATTATTATTATTATTATTAATACGTTTCTTTACATTTTTAATGAGGATTTTCAGTAATAAAACTGATAATACACTAAGATTGAAACATTGCATAGCATAGATTTCATTTTCTTTCTGTGGTGGTTGAGCTTCAGATACATTGCTTAGGCAATTGATTGCTGCTGCCGCCGCAGGTGTTGAGGCTTCAGTTTGCTGCCAATTCACCACGTCTCCCTCACTTCCATCATGGAATAATAACTTGAGTTTATAGTTGAATGTTGGTAACATAGTTTTAGGAATAACGTATGAGAATACCTCCAATTGATTTTCATTAACTAGTTGGTGGTCCAGGGGTTGCCATTCGGTTCTATTACATTCCCTCTCAACGAAGGCATCCTTGTTGGGACATATATAAATCCGATTCACTCGAGGTGGTACGTTTGTATATAGGATCCCATTCAATATTGCGGTTAGGATTATGAAATTTGATTTCAACACAACCATCCCCTCCACTTATACTCAAATTACCTAGTTGGCTTATAGTTAACTTTTTATCTTCATAAAATTTTATGTCTTTATTCAGTGCTACTAATTTCACATGGAATTCAAACAGTTTACGTGCGTATTCTTCCAAAGACATATCAATACTAGTCAGTTTGGGGGAGAGTGCCCCCCATACCCATTTTTTGAAAACCTCGTAATAAATCTAGATGGGCATCTTCCTTCGTAACATATTCAAACAATTTCCAGCTGTTTACACTGCAGCACATAGAATTATTGTGGTTGGAGTGATGAAGGCAGATATATCTACAGTTTCCTCGAACAAATTCTGGACAGCTACCTTTCAAATTCAAGACTTTCACCTGGCGATCTAACCCCAATTTTTTTAGGATGTTCACTATGAATTTGGCTTTACCCTTTCCACTAACGTATATGATGCTATTTGGATCAATATTTTCCTTGAAAATTTCCTCAATCCTAGTATAGTCCTGGTATCCAGAGTTGTATGGAATTCCGTGGTACTTTTCACAAAACATTACTTGCTTCATTTGATTTTCTGCGAGTTCACTTAGCGGTGTGGGTGACTTGAATAGAAAATATTTTTCTAACTTTTTCTCACAATCCACCAAAGCAAGTTCCTTAACTATCATTCCATGGTATGAGATTTGGAAGCTCTGAATGTCGACCGCCACACACTTCATCTTGAACTATACTGTCCTCATCGATATTATGCGAAGTCGCACGAAACGTTGTAGCCGATGATCTCCGACCTTTCATTTGTCGTTTGCGAGCCGCATGAGTCGGACGAGTCGAACTGGTGGCGCCATCTCCACGTATCGGTCTATACCTTCTGGACCAAAGGTGCAGAATGCTTCGTAGAGGTGCTTCGCACCTCCACGAAGCAATCTGTACCATAGGTCCACCATGACAGCTGTCATGTGGTGGCGACACCTCTACAACGCAATCTGTACCATAGGTCTGCCATGACAGCTGTCATGTGGTGGCGACACCTCTACAACGCAATCTGTACTTAGGGGTCCACCATGACAGCTGTACCTTATGGTCGCCATGACAGTTGGATCTTATGGTCGCCATGACAGCTGGATCTTATGGTCGCCATGACAGCTGGATCTTATGGTCGCCATGACAGCTGTACCTTATGGTCGCCATGACAGCTGTACCTTAGGGCCGCCATGCTGTCATGTGTTAGTCACGTGACCCTGTGACACACTTTTTGCACACACCCTGTATACTCTTTCATGTGACACACTTTTTGCACGCACCCTGTATACTCTTTACAAACAACCGATCCTTATCACCAGACCGACACCCCTATGGCCGCCATCTTGGTTTTTGTCGTAGAACTAGGACCGACACCCCTATGGCCGCCATCTTGGTTTTTGTCGTAGAACTAGTCCAGTATATCTACTAACTCACAATTGTTGTTTTAGGTAAAATTTGTCCGTCAAACACGATACGTGCTACGGATATGAAAAAGCGCTCCAGGCCGCCTCGTATATATTCATCGTATCACGCGGAATACCGAGAATTTCAACTGCGTATTATTTCGTAGAAGTCACGCGTGCCATCGATTTAGTTAGATATATTAGGATCGATCGTCCTTGAACCTCGAACGCCTGTCGAGCGACACGATGTACGAATTAACGCATTTATTTCTCGAACTATGTGTAGTTTCGCGTAAGATGCAGAACATACTACGATCTATCGTACAAGTCTCGACGTTGTTCGAATCACAAGAAGCACGCCGTTCGAAGTTTACTATAATTATACGGATTTCAAAACGTCCACCGATTGTACGAGGGGGTTGTCAAATTCGAGCTAGAATGAATAAAAAGCCCTATTTTTTTTTTAAATAATTTTATTTATAATTTTAAGATACAAAAGTCAATTATTTATCGTTTTTCGCAAATTTTCCATTATCATCGCATGTGTTACGGGACGCAAGACGTTATGTGTATTGCCAACGGTCTTGTTCGTGGCGATCGAACACATCACATCGGCCTCTTTGGTGATGGCCTCACGATTGTGATCACCACGAAGCAGACAATTGTATAGATATTCGACGACACCCGTTCCATTTAATTCTTCGGGAAAATGTCTTCTGTGTAATTCCAATAATTTATTCCTCCACGCAGACTTCAAGACACGTGCATTTTCCTGGTCGGTTTTTTCGACATCGTTTAAAATATTGGGAACCGTTTTGAAAAATTCTCCACACACGCCTTGGACATAGCTTTCGGCAGCCTCTTGACCGTTCGGGATCGTACGCGATTCGTCTTTCAATTGTTTCAGAATTTTCTCCAATTTACTTACTAACACGTTAATTTGGACCGTCACTTGATATCTCTTCACATCGTCCAGATGATTCGCCGATATATATTCGTTCCTGGATCGCCTCAATAGCGAAAAATATTTTTCCATGATTACTGGGAATTTGAACGATAACGTTTCTTCGATAAGGGCTGATGAAATTTCTTCGGTAGCGGAATTTGTCAACTGTAACAATATATTTATATTTATAGAGTTGGTGGCGGTGCCGTCTGGATTATTGTAAAAATAGCTTCTCATCAGCGGTACGGTTATTTCATGTGCTAAATTCTGGGTGAACGATACAGCGAAATAGTTAATTTTCGGAATACGATTGCAATGTGGTGTGTTATGCATTCTCTGAATCGATTGTGGAGGCTGTATCTGTTGGCTTACGTTTGGTTCTTCCGTAGTCTGCGTTTGTGCCGTTTTCATCGTCGTTGTCGTCGTCGTCGTCGTCGTCGTCATCAACGATGTCGATCTCCTTTCTGTCCATCTACGGCAAACACAGCCAGCGTGTTCCGCTTCCGCACACGTCATACGTATCAGTTGTAGCAATTCGTGGGGGACGGTGTTATTGGCATCCTCTTTGTGTTTGAATATGCTGTCGTATATTTCTCGCAGATTTGCCGATGGTTGATAAATTTCCCCATATTCGACGAGAGCGAATGTGAGAACGACACTACCGGACCGACGAATTATCTTGGTCATCGATTTCTGCTTGATTTCTGACAGCTGTGCGAATCTCGAACGGAACACTTCGTACTTGTCTCTGAACGTTTGTTGATAATTCACCACCGATGACAACGACGACGACGACGACGACGACGATGATTTATGTGTAGCTGCGACGGACCGGATGGATTCGGCGTCTGATTCATATATCGACGGCGACGGTTGTGGTGGCGAATCTATTCTGACTTTTTTTACAGCCACCTCCTGTTGTATCTTCCCTACCGGACGAGACGTTCCCGGCGACGATATTTCTCCAGGGCTAGGTCGTTTGAGCGATCGACGTGAAGACGACGTGGATGGCTGCGACAGAGGTACTATGGTTTCTGGTGGTTTCAGAAACACCATTTCAGTCTCAATCGACGAAGTTCCTTGTTGTACCTGTGGCTGCGACTGGTCGGGTAACATACTGCTCAGCTCGTCCGACGCCAATACTGCGCCAAACTTCTACGACAAAATATGTGTAAAATAACGACAAAAAGTCGCATACGAAATAATATAGCTTACCTCGATAAGTTGTAGATTCAGTATTTGTTGCTGCTGCTGCTGCTGCTGCTGCTGCTGCTGCTGCTGAGACTGCTGTTGTAGTTGATTTCCTACGAGCATCTGCCCATCGAACGTTGAATCGTAATAGTATTGGGAACTTTCCCCGTTCAATTCATGTATACTATTCATCTCGCACACACCGGATGTCATCTCACGCTCTATTAAATCGTAAATGATGCTGCCCGTTATGGGCTCTTTCCATTTATAGTACTTTTCGACTTCCGTTCGTCGAGATAGTACAATCATATAATCGAGTACATGTACAAATATAATAGTTATTGAAATACAACACATAGTGAAATTTATATTTGTGAATCGAATCAAATACAATTTGTGCAGTGGAAATAATAATATAACAAAAATTTGTTGTATTTTTTAAACTATTCCTACTTGTATAATTCAACCATTTTTTCGCTAAATTATTCAATTACGATACACGACGACCGCATACGATACAATATTTCGATATGTGAATCATTTCGTCGCTGCATCGTTTCTGTTCGTAGCGATAGGTGAAACCCTTATCGTGTTTACATTGCGAGCTCGATCTGTACCATTCGTGTGACGGATTGTCGTTGATCGGTAACATCTGTCCATAATCGTGGATCACGGTACGATTCTGGTCGTCGTTGTCGTCGCCGTTGTCATCGTCGTCGTTGTCGTCGTCGTGATTATCCTCAATTTCCATCGTTAGACCCCAAAACGATATACAGTCACCGACAAGTTCGTCGTGTAACATTTTCGTTCGCAATTTGAATTTTTTATTCTTCGATATCTTCGATATGTACATTCGTGGGTCGGTTAGGATTACGTTGAATTGTAGAAAATAATCGATTTGTGAATATCTTAAAAGTGCTCTCCGGACGACGTCGTCATAGGCGATCGTGGGGTGGTGTGTTTCGATATTCGTCTTGTTGTTGTTGTTGTTGTTATTGTTATTGACGCCGGTTGAAAGGTATTCGATATCTTTTCCTAATGCTCGTGCAAGTTCTCGAATAATTTCGATATTATTCCTATTGTTTCGATCGCGATTGCAATGTTTATTAATATGTTTCGACTGTTTGGCGATAAGAGGGGCGTTCCGTTTCGTATTATAATCATTATATTTTGACGATGACGACGACGACGTTATCGCCGCCGTGTTGAATCGACATTTGGACAAAATTCCGTTGATGGCGACGTCGTAGTGCGGGGATGCGGAAGATGACGGTTGCTGATGCTGCGGTAACAAACGTTCGTGGAAGGTACGAACGAAATGTTTATTGAACGCTACCACGGTGGGATCGATGTTCTTCCAGAAAAATTGCGTTTTCAATTGGTATTCGTTGGTGAACGATAACCTGCTTATCGTTCCGTCGTCGGTCGAAATGTTACTACCGGCCAATCGGTCGTCCGTGAAGGAGATAGCGTCGAGTACGTTGAACGCTACGATAATTTCACACGGACAAACGTCGCTAGGGAATACGTTATAAATTCGTTTCGCCCCCTGACGATCTGTCTTGTTGATCCATTTATGTTTGAAAAAATTCGTTTCTTCTTTAGATCCTATACGGAATTTATTCGACGGATAATAGAATATCTGTCGATGATAATCGTGATCGTTATTATTCATAGTATATATATACGAGACAGGTGAACGATCTAACGAATTTAATTTCTACTTGTCTCCTTCCGACGACATCACACTACTGAATAGGAAATCTCGTAACGTCCGTATCGATAGACGTTATCCGACAATCTCACACCCCCGTCCCCCTCTCGTTCCCTTTCTACATATCACGTACGTGATCGAGGCGTCGTTCGATACGAACGGAACCTATTCGACTCAGCTAAGCGCTAACGTTTCTGACCGACGGTCAGTTTGAACGCAAAACTTTCATCGTGAAGGATTTCTTCGATCAAGCTCTTATTGTCTAGCGGACCGACGAAATATTGTTCGAATATATAAGCAGCCAGACTGTCTCGAATTCCGCTAGGAACGTGTACGCTACTATCGAGAACTGTATCTAGAAAATAATCGACAAACGACGAATCTGTCGCGAACGGAGTTGTCTCGTTCGTATTTTCGACGATGCTACCACCACCACCACCACCGTCCTCGCCACCTCCACGTTTCGTATCGAGTTTGGAATCGTCGTCGTCGTCGTCGTCGTCGCGTCGAGAAATGTATCGGTTATGATAGTCGAGCGAAGATAATATTTTATGCGACGTGTCGCGACCGACAGTTTTGTAATCCATATTCTACGTCGCATCTGTTTGTATCGTCTACATATCTGAGCATTTTTCACCTCTCGCGCTAGTATGCCGGTACTGAACGCGAATTTCGTTATCAACGACAAAAGATCGTTCCGTGTCGTGGGCACCGGTATGCCTTTTCCACCGTTCAACCGTCTATATTCCAGGACGATATCGTCGAATTCCGATTTGAAATTCAATATTAAATTATAATTTAAATTTTCATGGATCGCTCGCATCCTTCGGAAAATAGCGGACGACTGTTTCGTCGTGGTTAAAACTATTTCCGCTATTCCGAAGCATATCTGTAGATACGCGCGGAATTCACCACCGACAACACCACCTTTATCGGTATTGGTGAAAATCTCGCTGGAGCCGTTCAACAATTCGCCGACTCGATTCATCATCACTATCGATTGTTGTTTTTGACGTTTCCTCGTTTCATCGTCGTCGTCGTCGTCGTCGTCGTCGTCATCGTCGTTGCCAGCTCCGTTACCGGAACTTGCATTTCGTAGCGTCGTCATCGTCCCACCGCTATCGATTTTTTTCCGATTTTGCATAATTTCATCGTATCTATTCCGAAGATCGTCACGTTCCGTTCGGATTGTCTCGACGTTAGTTTCCAGATCGACGATATACCGATCGAAAGTATCGATACGAGATTTCAATTCGCTCACTTCTAACGTCAAAGTTTCGGCGAAACGTTCGAGCTGTACGATTCGATCTTGTTTTGCTTCTATGACGGACTCGTATCGTTTCTCTCCCGAAAAGAATTTTTCCTGATCGGCGACGCACTGCTGTCGAAAATACGCATCTTGCTGTTCCGCGTAACGAATCATTTCGTTGGACATGAGATTCTTTTCTTCTTGCGCGACGACCAGATTCGTATTTAGCTGTGCTATTTGTTGCACGTATCCGTCGATTTCTAATCGATGACGCGACTCCGATTCCTGAACGTGACGTTGTAGCCGATCGTTATTCTCCCGGTTGAGTTCTTCTCGTATTCGATTACAATGCGTTATATTTTCGCGTTGTAACGTATCGTTTTGTTCGAGAGTGGCGATTTGCGAATTCAACTCTGCCAGCTTCCGATCGTGCTTATCGATCTGTTCTATGTATGTTTGTTTTTCCGATTCGCGAGTACGCTCGACTTCGGAAAATTGTCTTTTCGCCTCGACCAAATCGGTACGTAATTGTTGGACGGTCGCGACGTTCTCGTCGTAAACGCTTTTCGCCCGTAGACTCTCAGACGTACATTCGTCGATTTGCGTCTGCATCTGTGCCATGATCGCTCGTTGAGTTTCGATCGTCTGAGTTAAATTACGCTTCTCGTTGGCTAGTTCGTTGTGACGATATTCCATCGCGTCGGCGTTTCGTTCGGAGTCTTTTTCGAACGTTCGAGTTAACGATTCCAATCGATCTCGATGCTCTTGTATCATATTTTCGTTCTTTCGGATCGTTTCTATCACGAAATTCGTTATATTCACGATAGTTAGATCTGTAACGTATACGCGACACGTTTCGATCATCCACTCGACGAACGCCATATAAGCCAACGTACGATGTAACAATACGTTATAGTTATCGTCGTTGTCGTCGTCGTCGTCGTAACCGTCGGAATTGTCGCGCTTGTCGTTATAACTCACGAGCGACGATGACGACGGAAGTGACACGGGTAGGTCTTTTAGCAATTTCGATCGCGAATAAAATTCACGTATCTGATAAACGAAATTCACGCACATTTCGAACATCTCGTTCGTTTTCGTCGTCCACTTACGACTTTGTTGCGACTGCCCCGGTTGTTGTTGTTGTTGTTGTTGTTGTTTTTGTTTATCGAATCTCTCGCATATTTTACGTATCTGATCCTGTCTATCCATCGGTAATAAATTGACGGTCCAATTCGTCCAGCGAACGAGAATTTCGATTATCGAACGAAACGACTTATTGGACCTTTTTAACACGGACTCGTCCAATTCGTTCGTAATAAACAACGCGATATTACCGATTTCCTCTTGTAATTTCAATTTTTCCTTACTCGTTCGTTCTTGTCGCGTCGTACACGAATTCAAATTGCTAATGTACGTTTTAGAAATGCCGTTTATCGTTCGGGAATACTCTTGTCGCACTTTCCACGTTAATTCGCCGCTACCGATCGGAATGGACTTTATCATTTTCGTCAACGTTCTGATATCATCAGCCACTTCGAGGGTGGCGTAGCGATCGTGAGCGAGTAAATGTTCGTATATCGAAAGAGATGTGATGGGCACGTTGTCGTTAATTTGTTTGGTTTTTTTCGCGTACACTTTTTTCAAACGATCCGACTCCAGAATCATAGTATACACGTTGGGTTGAATAAAGTTCATATACCATACGTATTGATGCGAGAATAAATTGGACGCATCAGTGTAGTACGTCTCTAATATGTCGACGTATTTATCGAACGGTACGTCGTTCGCAGACGGAGCTAAAGATTTAAGATTTTCTCGTAGATTTCGGTCACCGCCGTGTCCATTACTGCCGCCGCCGCCGCCGTAATCGTCATCGTAGTAGTAGTTTTTATCGTTATTACGACGAGGCGACGAACGGGGTAAGATTTTGTTTTCGTTCACGTGCGAAGACGACATCTTATGTGTAGACGAGAACGACAATTTTCTCTTTGTACGAGAGAGAGAGAGAGAAAAAAAGACGTCGAACGGGAGAGAATCGTGTACGAACGGGAAATCGAACATTGAAATAAACGATTAAAAAATAATTTTTATTATACAATGAACAAAGCTATATAATATTAAGTTTTTCGTCGTCGTCGTCGTCGTCGTCGTCGTTATTCATGTTGACGGGGCTCCGGCGGCGATGGCGATGGTTGTGCCTGCTAATTAGATGGTACTTTGAATCCCCAGCGAACGTACCCCTTCAGATAACAATTGTTAGTTTCCGTCCAGCATAGCTTGAAATTCACAGCGGATACGTAAATTTGTTCGTCTCGCAAATCCTCCAGGTCGCAACTGGTCAAATACGATTGTTCTTCCACGTCTTGTACCGCGAAACAACTGAACGCGTTCGCACTCTTCGTAAAACCGGTCGTGGGCTGCAGATATAACGCGCTTCCGGTAATTTCATCACGCGAACTTATAAAGGTGTCGAACGACGAATGTCTCGCGATTCCCACCAATTGTACATCGTTTATAGATTTTTCGTTGAGTGCCACCACTCGCGAATACTTTCCACTCGCCGACAGCGAACGCTGGTAATTGTCGTGGTCGGCAGCGTCTAAAGCGTCCAACGTCGCGCGCCACGATTCACGGAGATTCATTATTTGTCTACAACCTTCTCGCATGATAGTTTGGATGTTGGTCGTGATGGGACCGGCACGATTTATCAGATCGAAGCTGAATTCTTCCTTCTGATTGGAAGTGGAGCGCGACGATAGCGACGCCAACACGACGCAACCGTAACCGAAATTGTTTATATCGAACGACAACGCTTTCGTGTTGGACGACTTTATATCGCTACGATCTCTCGATATCGGAAACGCTACTCGTAATTTTTTAGTTATGCCGGCGATCACGTTTTCTGGCAACGGGTCGAACGAAGCGTCCACGCACAATTGTGAGTTACGATCGTACAACGTGAAAAAGAACATTTTCAAATAGCTAGATATGTGTTTCTCGTTATTTCTATTGAAATCGGCCGTATCACCGACGTGATATTTCGTCATCATCGGCAGCTTTACAGATTTCACGTTGGCCGCAACGTTCCCGATGGTACGACTCCCACATATTTTCTCCACGCACAATTTCGCTTGTTCTTTGTCGATGTAGGAATATTTCACGGCGATCGATTGATTCCGCTCCATGTAAGAATCCACTATATCGTCGGTGCGTTCTCTTTTATTCTCGTCCGACCGCCGAACGTTATTATCGGACCGTTATTTATCGGTAATACCCGATACAGAAGCGACAACACCACCACCGCCGATAACAAAATCATCTTCGACCGAACCAAATCCATCGTTACCGGGTGACATATATTCTGGCGACTCGATATCGTACGGTTGGCTTTCGGGCATGTCTGCGAATAACTGAACGCGCCGACACTTCGATACCACGTCCTTTTTATCGTCGCCGCCGCCGGTCCCGCGTCTCTTCTGTAGTATCGTAGGTATATGGCGATTTTTGTTCGGACGAGGTGGTGGGTACGACATCGTGGGTTTATACGAACGTGGTGACGGCGATCTGTCGACGATAATGTCCTGGACGATAATATCCTCCTCGTCGGGGTCCGAATCGATAACCATGTTACTCGGCGATGGTTTCTTGTTAGTTGTCGAAGTCGACGGGGTCCGTTGCGAAGGTGAAAATGCCGGCGGCGAAGTAGGTGACAGAGATTCCGGCGAATCGATATCGAACGATTGACTATCGAGCACGTCGGCGAACGGATTACCGCTCCGGCACTTCGGTACCGTGTCGTTGTTATCGTCGACTCCGTTCTCGCGTCTCTTCTGTAGTATCGTAGGTATATGATGATTATGATTCCTATTCGGACAAGGTGGTGGACACGACATTTCGGGTTTATTCGAGCGTGGTGACGGCAATCTATCGATGATATCTCCGTCCTCTTCCAAATTTTTACCGTACATCTTCGTTCGTCGGCGAAACGAATCGGAAATTATACACGAATCTGTACGTACTGATAATAGCCGTGAGGATAACTGGGTTGGAACACGATGACTACTACTACGACTACTACTACCACCACTAATACTATAACAACAGCAAAAGGTAGGAACTAACTGATGTTCTGGTACGATTATCCTGCCTCTTTTATACGGTTGCCCGTGATGTCATTTCCCGCTATCGAGTCTGCGTGAGCGTTCTTATCGTTCCCGTTCCCACCGTCGAATTTTTCGTACACGTCGATAAGCTTCATCACGATAGCTATAAAGATACCGCCCAGTACGAACACGCAGCAGAATTCGAAAACGTATAGTAGCACACCGACCGTGTCCGTCATTCCGTCCCATACTTGCTTCGGTAATTCCGTGATGATGTCGGACAGCAACGTGCCGATATTCGGCGTATCTTTACACACGTAAATATCCTTGGGATCGATCATATCTTCGATCGGCAAATATTGTAACGAATTTTTCGGTGCGTTGATATCGCAACGACGACATTGCCTCCGGTCCGGCTCTTTGACGTCCATAAGTTCCGACGGCCATCCTTTACA
Source organism: Endomychus coccineus (assembly GCA_958510875.1). Taxonomy (NCBI): domain Eukaryota; kingdom Metazoa; phylum Arthropoda; class Insecta; order Coleoptera; family Endomychidae; genus Endomychus; species Endomychus coccineus. Next base: position 97,693,892 of record OY294070.1, read on the forward strand.
TATACTATTATGGAACGAGCGCGGCAAATTGTTACAGGTGTTCTTCACTTGCACTTCGACGTGCGCACAGCTGCATTGGACCAGTTTGCACGTTACCAGTTCACCCGAACGAGTCGTGTAAATTCTCCAACAGCCGGCCATTCGTTTGGCGTTCTCCACGATGTGACTGAACAAAGCGTAAAGACCGACGCCGACGGTCAACGAGACGAAGACACCCTTAAAAGTGATATATCGTCGTCCTCCGCCGCTTTTTCGGGGTAGCGATTGTAGATTGTTTATCAATTTACGAAATTTCTTATTCGTCCGGTAAAGATGATCTAAACCGCCGTACGGTAGATCGGTACGTATTTTACGATTTAGTACGTCTTCGTTGCCGGTCAGGACGTTTTTCAACGATGCTTCGTTAGCGGACATTATCCGATCGAATTCGTGATCGGGAAAATTTTCTACAGCTAATTTTTTGAATACCTCCTTCACTTCGACCTTATCCAAATAATCGTTTACGAGCCCGTCGACGACCGACGATCTATTTTCGACGGGTACGTTTCGATAACGGTCGATAACATAATCCAAATCGCCGCGTCGTAAATGATGTGCTATGTTATCTAACGGAGCGTTCCCGTCGATGTCGACGACGGTTTTCGATAGGGGCCGATACGATTGGCCGATGTTTCCACCGGTGAATCTGACGAATTCGACATCGTCGATTAACGTACGTAATACGTGCGATATGGGCTGTATAACGTCGACAGGGATGCGACTACCGGCTCCGTGAGATAAAGCGTCAACGCTAAATTCGTTCGTTCGCAAACGTTTCAGAGCTGCTAAACCTTCGGACACGTCGGCTACTCCTCGATCGACACGTCTCAATTTGTTCAAACCTTTGGCTAACGTGTCCATTCCGTCGTTCGTATTACGAAACAAAAAAACCACACGATTCGAACAGGTATCTCCGCTTAGCTAAGGGGTCGGGTCGGTGTATCTCGTCCGGCACGTGAAGAAAAATAACAAATATCGTCTTATAACGACGACGACGACGACGACGACGACGACGACGACGATTACGATTGTCGTGGCGACGAAAGTTCGAACGTGGAATACAAACAAAAAAACGTACAAATCAATATGGAAGATAAAATTATGCAATAAGAAAAAACGAAAGATACGTGAGGTCCAAAATGTTCACGTACATATCCCATATAGAGATCGTTGCGTGTGATCGGTAACAAATCGCGATCCATATTATCGTTCCCTTTTCTCCTTAGCGTCTTTCGACTGTTCTTATACGTACGATTTTTGTTCGACACGCTTCCATAAGAACTATCACGTATATATGTATATGATAGGATGACCGTATTTTTCTGTTGTATAATATTTATCATTATCGTCACGAATACGATGTTGATCGGAAATCTGAAAAAGTTCTCCGACAATTCGCTGTGGCTAAAAGAAAAAGAAAAAGATTTCAAGTATTATCCGGTCAACGAAGCGATTCGCTCGAATCTCTATCGTAACGGCGTAACAAACGAAAAGTTACATTTGACCGGCTTGGATTGCGATAGCGTTTTGAGAACTTGTTCTCTGAAGGCGTCCAGGTTCGACGCGGATTCGTGTACGTATTGTAACGAGCCGAACGCGAAATGCGTCCGTTACGACGAACCTATTAAAATCGTCACGATCGATAAGAAAACGGGCGCCATGACCGGTAGTAGAATCTATGACGTGCACGAAAATGCCGATCTCGGTTATTGTACTCCGGTATTTAGCAACGCTTCGAAAGTGTACGAGTCGTCGTCGTCGTCGTCGTCGTCGTCTGGATCATCTTCCGCGATCGCTTCTGGTGACGGCGTTATTCGATTGGATCCTTGTAACACGAATACGGGCGATCGCGTACTAGTCAAACCGTACACGGAAGCTGCCGGCTACAAAATCAGTTGTTTGTGTAAATATCCGGAAATTATCAGTCAAACGATCCTGTTGGATTCGGATTGTGACGTGCCGACCGCTTGCTCTGGAGGAAAATTGATCGGCCCCGACTGGCGCGATCCCACACGATACGTAAACATAATCGACGAGTTATCGTGCGATCGTTGTATCTCGGGCACTTTTCCCGATCGCGATCCGATCACGAATCATCCCGTGTGTAGAAAATCCACGTTCGCCGAGCACTCGTCCGAAAGCTACGACGAAACCGTCTATCCCAAGAACGTCGCTTTGTTGAACGTAACCGACGACGCGATAGAACCGACGTTCAGAGAGAAGTTCGGTCATCCGCAGGCGCGTAAAGTACCCGATCCTTGTGCTTTCGATGCGTTCACTTTCGTACCGTTCGCTCATAGCGAATGCTTATTGACGCACACGCCTGACAAATCGATTTATTTCTGTCGTAGTAACGACGTTTCCGTCGCCACTTTGCAATACGACGACGACTATCTAAAAGGTAACACCGGTCGATTCGGCAACGGTTGTTATCGTTTCACGAACGACAAGAGCGATATCGATTATATAGTCGGTGAATATTACAATAGGATACCGTCGTCTTCGTCTGACACGCGTACGAGTCAGCCCCGTGCGGCTCATCCGATAGTCGGATATGCCATCAAAAGATCGAAAATTATGATGTACAACAAAGCCGATAAATTCTTAGATATCGATAACGTCGAGTAGTAGACGTAAGAGATAGTTATGATCTTCGTTCGCGCTAATATCGTCATTATTATCGTCGTCGTCGTCGTCGTCAGCGTCATCGTTATCGGTAATTTCATAATATTGCCACGAATATCCGAAATGAATAGACGCATCGCGAATATAGAAATAGAAACGAATAAAATTCTACGTGTAGATGTGACGACAAAAATTGAATCGTTACAACGATTCGTTTACAAGTCGAACGTTACCGATTGTGCTACTAATGCCGTACGTTGTACTCACAATCAAGATTGTATCGACTCGTGTAGCAGTGCGTATAATGGATTTTACGAATGTTCTTCGGATACGCGCTTGTGCGTGCCGAGAAACGAGGAAAATGATACAGCGAACGAAAACGCCGACGATAATAATGCTGCAATTTCTATTCGCCAGAAAAAGCAATGCAATACCATCAAGGGGGTATTCGCTCTACTACATGCGGACGTTCAATTTTCTAACGCTTTTTGGAAATGCGTTTCGCTCTTTCCCGCCTTGATAAATGACAACGGCGAACAAGTGAACGGGGTATGTAGCGGAGGATCGAGTTCCCTCGTCCGCATGAACGTTCATACTCATTATCCGATCACTTCCGATTGCGAGTGTGCTCCGGGATTAACATTGACTTCTTTCGGGCGCACGTACGATAACAACAACAGAATATCCATCACGCAGATTCCGCGTTGTGTACGCTATCCATTTCTGTACACCTGATTTAAATCTTTACATATTTCAGTGGGGACGTTATTTGTGCGATTTTTGATAGCAGAAAATACAATGCTGTGAACGAGGAAGGTGAAAAATAAACAATTCATTCGATAATTTTTTTATTTCATTCTTCATAATATACGATCCAAACATAGTACTTGCAGAGTTGGAGGAGATGCTCCGCTCGACACCGCTTTGTCACCGTGTGTGCACCTGTAACGATTTCCCATACCCCGCAAGTCCATTATCTCACAGCGGAACGGCAAAAACGCAACCCTGTGGGGTATCACATCAATTCCACGTACCACCCGGAAACACTTTAACATGTATGTCGTGAACATCGAGTCGACGCGAGGATCCACATATAATATCAGTTTCATTCCCAAATATATATTTATGTATGTCACATACCCTCCCAGATTCCATCCGGGCCGACACCATTCTTCGTCAGAGGGAACAAAATTATCGCCAAAATAATATACTGACACCAAGTTGAATTTATTAGCAGCTCCAATCATGAATGACACACAATCCCCCGCGATGAACCAATTTTTCGTCGGAAGTTGGGCTTTCAACCATGTTACGATTTCCATCATTCGCGGACACAATTTTGTGAATTTCTTTAAGTCATATACAGTGGATAACACGGAGCGCACAAACGTTTCACGTGTTATCTCCATTTCGTTTATCACTCTTCTCCGAGCGGAACAAAAATTAAACGGTGGTCACAATGCCACGAACGAAAATTTCGTCATCGTGTACGCTCTATCGAAGACTTCTGACTGAGCAGTTGAATACGTAGATCGTCAAGTGGCAATATTCAAACACAACATCTGCAGCGTTAGTGGGAATTTCTTGCTATTGGTCGTTATTCGACGTTTGGAACGGCTCTTCCCACAGCGTACATCCATTATTTCCCAACGATGTGGTAGGAATGCGAGTCTGCAAGAAGGCGAATAGCTTTGACGTAACAACAAGAAACACTCCATTATATAGGATGTGAATACCGCACTAACGTATTCAATCTGCCACAACAAAAACCCCGTCTGCTTATGCCTGTAGACTATACTGCTGTCCGAATCGTCTTCGACTCCGAGTGGTGCCCATTCTTCTTTTGACGGGATGAAACATTCGCCAAAATATAAAATTTCTACAGAATCATAATCTGCAATTTCCCCCAACAAAAACGATACAAATTGACCCACGATCATCCAATTTTTAGAGGGAAATTGCGATTGAAACATTTTTATATTTTCCATCACACTCGGGCACACACTGGTACATTTTTCGGCATCGCATACGGTAGTTAACACACCGCGAACGAAAGTATTATATGGCACGTTCATCGCTTACGTCCCGGAAAATAATGAAGCGTCGTGTATGCTCAATTAGAGACTACTGCCTTTTGTGTCTGTTCGACGGCAGTTATATAGCCCACTTACAGCCAACGTGACCGTCATGGGATACGAATTCCATCTTTATGCGGAACATAATTTTGAAACTCCATCAGACGAACGAATTATTTATTACTATATGAGAAGATGTATAATTTGTTTAGAAAATAGAACTAGTTTTTGATTTATACGACGAGTTTCCATAACTAAATCGAGATCGTTCCGTGAGAAATCTGGACGACAGCTTCTGTTCATCGGATAATATTTTACAGTTTTACTTTTTGAACGACAAATACGTTCAAAAATTATGTTCTGCATAAGGGCGTTCCGTGAGAAATCTAGCGGAGAAATTTTCATTTTGTATACGCAAAATACCGTCGGAAAGAAGAACGACCGATAGGTTGACGATCATCACTCGCGAGCATATAAATAAGACTACGGCACTGATGTAAACTCAATTTCAGTCGCCACATGCCGTGCAAAATATGTGGTGGATTAGATAACAGTTGCGTCTCTTCGGCATCGATTCAACGCAGAAAATACTTGTGTCGAAACGTGCAAATGTTGTGTTGTGGAATGTTTCATATTATGCAATGTTACAAAAAATAAAACATAGAAAATACATTTTCATTTTATTATACCATTTTTACAAAAGATGTATCCTCAAATATTACAATTATTGTACACTAATGCTTCAATAGACACAAAAAAAATTGCTGGAAAACATAAATTATTTCGAAAAATCGTAGCTCATCGCATTTACAGCCAACGTGACAGTCATGAGATGCGAATTTCACCCTTATGCGAAACATAATTTTGAAATTCCACCAAACGAACAAATTCATCTGGTGTTTTGTAACGATAATCGATCAACCCCAAACCAACCAAAACTATGTTACGTGCAGCATTAACGTCACGATTCCATGTGATTTTACATTTTTGGCAAATTTGAAATCTATGATCGTGACGTCGCCGCCGCTTTGTATCGTTTCTATCTATGGTACTGTGTTTCGGTGGTAACGGCATTTTACCGAAACATTTCGAGCAAGATTGTGTGGTGAGATACTCGTCCACGCATATAACGCGACATTTATCGCGTCGACGATGGAACGCCTGCTTCAGCATTTCGACCGCGGGTTTTTTATTTCTGCCGTAACTGAAATTTTTTTCCAGTGTTCCATTTCCAAAACAAACCAACACGGGATCATCATTTTTGACAGGCAATAACTGATTTACCAACTTATCTTCTGCTTTATGACGTGAAATGTACGAGTCCCAGCCCAAGCGCGAATATTTCCGCATAGCGTAAATTTCACGGCTGGACGATAAAAAATTCAGTCTGTACAAAATGTACTCCACGTGAGAGTTGAAATTTGAACCACATTTCGGCGAAACAACTAATTTTTTCTCTCTGTTTATATTCTCGCGATATTCAAGCATGCGTTTTTCGAAGATTCCGGACATTTTTTTCCGTTTACGTCGTCGAACACGCTCTTTACAGAAATGTTCCTTGAACGTGGCCGATTTTAACACGAAATTAGTTTCTGTTCGAGTTTCCGTATCGATAGAACAAGCACCGACATAATTAACGACCCCCGGATCGATTCCCAAATACTTAATGAAACTTGAACTATCCACTGTAGTCTCTGGTTGTGTCTTCTTTCGCTTCTTCTTCTGCGGTTGTTGAATTGTGGATCGCCCGTATCTATTCATCATGATGGAGCAATCGATTCCGTTGGTGGAAAAACTCATAGCAAATGACGTCCGCTGCTTGTGAGGCTCGATGTGCATAGTTTGGTCGTCGAATTTGCCGTAAACCGAGCGGGCTAGATCGAAATAACGCCACCAATATTTTGGAGTTTCACTCCTAAACACGGAATCAATAGTTTTGTCCGGCAGCAATTTTGCATTACTTAATAATTCTTTCAACGCCGAAGCGTCGTAAAGCAAATGTTTTCGGCCAGACGAAAATATAGGAAACACCGAAAAGGATTTCATCTTTCTCTCTTTGAACCATCGTCCCAACTCGAAAGTGATCGGTACCAAGCTCCACCAGTCATTTTCGATATTAATAAATTTTTTGTGATAGTCGAATCGGAAATCTCCCAGAAATTCTGCAACTTCTCGGCTGTGGGCGACGTGACGTGGCACGAAAGCGAACAATTCGTCGTAAACTATCATCTTCCATTCGTAGCGTTTTCGATCACACTCTTTCTTGTATTTTTCATAGAAATATCGGACTAGTCGATCGTAAAAATGGACCGTGATACAATTTTTCATGTTGGTTTCGTGTTGCTTGACACACGAATTAATCAGGTATGTTCGTAATCGACCGTCGTATAATAACGTTTTGTCTGGCCGCATAGCGAAATATTCTTGGTCCAACGCAACGCGTTCTTTCTTTTGTCGTTTGCCCTGAAGATGGTAGTAGAAATCTTTTAGATGACTGATGGAAAACTGTCCAATTGGAAATTCGTTACGATGCAACAATTTTGTATAATGAAAACTGACATAGAGCGATGCTTCAATGGTTAGTTGAGAAATTTCCAAAACGTCATTTTCGATTCGTTGTCGTAACTCTGAATCTCGACAAAACTTACGAAAACCGCGTTTTATCGTGAACGTCTCGGTACAAGTATTTACCGTGCTGAATCTATGTTTTTGCTTCAATATTCGATTTGCACATTTGGCCGAAGATGTGCGACTGTGGTCTAATCCACCACATGTTTTACACGGCATGTCGACTGAAACTGAATTGACATGTGTGTGTCGCAGCTGTATTTATACCCTCGCGAGTGGTGGGCGTTAACGTAGCGTTCCTCGTTCCGAACGTATTTTGCATGCACGAAATAAAATCGAACATATCCACTACCGAACAAAATTCATCATCTGACGACTTCAACGATGCATAGTTTCATTACACGTCGATAGAAAAGATAGAGTTGCCAACGTACCAGTCATTCATATTTTTGCAAATATTTTACGAGGAACAAACTTTGTCTGTCGAGATTTTCATCGAACGATTTCAACGTTCAACAAGGGGGACGACTGATGCGTTGACTACCATCATTCTTTTCAAGCGATGGGTTATACTTAAAATTGTGTTTTGTATGCTCAATCGGAGGCGACTAAATTCTGTGTCTGTTGAACGGCGGTTATATAGGCCACCTACAACCAACGTAACCGTCATGCGGAACATAATTTTGAAATTCCATCAGACGAACGAATTATTTATTACTATATGAGAAGATGTATAATTTGTTTAGAAAATAGAACTAGTTTTTGATTTATACGACGAGTTTCCATAACTAAATCGAGATCGTTCCGTGAGAAATCCAGTAGAGAAATTTCGTTCGCCCACATTCGTTTTCGTTTCGAGTGGATCGTTTTGATTGGTCTTGAGTTAATCGATTATCGTTACAAAAGACCAGATGTATTCATTCTCATGGCGGTATCACACAAAAAAAAATTATACAGAGTACATTTTTATTTCATATTATATACCTTTTTACAAAACATCATTAACAGAAGATGATTACAATAAATTTTCTATTATTAAGCAAGGAATGACGCTTCCATGTTTTCATTGTCACCGAGAGAATATAAACCCAAAGCATGACAAAAACGTTACAAGAAATCTAATTCAAACATCATTGATTCAATGCTGTATATTGAAAATTCTATCGTGTTTCATACTAAGCTTTTACGAAGAATTATTGTTTAACGTTAGTGCGAAGTACGAAGATTTACGCCCAGTTATTGGCCTATTAAACCTGACACCCAGAGTAATTAGTGGAATAGCAGATCACCAAGAGTAGAAGTTGGTGGAAACTACGTGTATCCTTTCAGTTTATAACCTTTCACCATCTATTACTCTAACAAACTATTTCGAAAAATCGGTGTTTAACGTTAGAACGAGATACGAATGTGAAAAACATTCTCATCGTGAATGTGTTATCAACCGAGGAATATTATTCAATGCTTGAGATGCTAAAAATACCTCTCTAAATCAACCAACATCAGGCTGGGACTGAGCGAATTCAAGAGCAGCATGTTGAGAATTGGAAAGCCAACAACAGTCGCAGAGAAATATGATTCCAGTCCTAAAATCAGGAACTCTTTTATACGTAACGCAGTACTGTGTTCATACTGAATGGGAGAAACAAGTTGTCAACTTTTTTGAATTCACTATTTCGCGCAAGATACGAAGAGTATATATCCAATGGAACACGTGCAGAATCAAAAAGCCACATCTTCTACTGTTGAAAGCAACGGATTTCGAAATTTGATGACCACTTTTTAAAGTGCCTACACGAAATACAATCAAAAACAAAATTTTTACTATCTACGATGTTGTAATGGAAAAATTCAAAGAAACAATTGTAGATACCGTAGACATTACTATCACTTCAAATATTTGGACTGGAACGATGAGTATGAAAAGTTCTTTGGGTATTACGATCCTGTTCTCGCGTACAACGGGTGAAACTTGAACTGATATAAACTTCACCCTGCTATCCATGTACACAGTACAACCGGTGTTCGGGCTCGTTCAACCTATCTTCATCCAATCTTCTCCAGGCGGATCGAAAATCTCAATAAAATTTAAAGTAGCCACAGACGTGTAATTTGTACTAACTCCAAGTATGACGGATATGAACTCTCCTATGATTATCCAATATGTCGATGGGACATCGTGTACTCTCCGCACTAACGCATGGAACTTGCCACGACCAAAACCTCGTTTTTTTATGCTTGTAGACTATACTGCCGTTCAAAGTATGTCCGAACGGTGACCATTCTTCTTTTAACGGGTTGAAAAATTCACCAAAATATAAAATTTCCACAGAACTGGATAATTGCTGGTATCCCATTAACAGCCAACGTGACCGTCATGAGATACGAATTTCACCCTTATGCAAGACATAATTTTGAAATTCCGTCAAACGAACAAATTCATCTGACGTTTTACAACGATAATCGATTAATCCGAGACCAACCAAAACCATGTTACGCGCAGCATTGACGTCACGATTCCAAACGATTTTACATTTTCGGCAAATTTGAAATCTATGATCGTGACGTCGTCGTCGTCGCTTCGTATCGTCTCTATTTACGGTCGTGTTTTTGGGTGGCAAAGGCATTTTATCGAAACATTTCGAACAAGATTGTGTGGTCAAATATTCATCAACACATATAACGTGACATTTATCGCGTCGACGATGAAACGCTCGTTTGAGTATTTCGACGGCGGGTTTTTTATTTCTGCCATAACTGAAATTTTTCTCCAGTGTTCCATCTCCAAAACAAACCAACACGGAATTATCATCATCATCATCTTTAGCGGGTAATAACTGATTTACCACCTTATCCTCCGCTTTACGACGTGAAATGTACGAGTCCCAGTTCAAGCGCGTATATTTCCGCGTAGCGTAAATTTCGCGACTGGACGATAAGAAATTCAGTCTGTATAAAATGTACTCCACATGAGAGTTAAAATTAGAACCACACTTCGGCGAAACAATTAATTTTTTCTCTATGTTTATACGTTCGCGATATTCAAGCAGGCGTTTTTCAAAGATTCCGGCCATTTTTTTCTGTTTACGTCGTCGAGTACGTTCTTTACAGAAATGTTCCTTGAACGTGGCCGATTTTAACACGAAATTGGTTTCTGTTCGAGTTTCCTTATCGATATAGCACGCGCCGATATAATTAACGACCCCCGGATCGATTCCCAAATATTTAGTGAAGTTGGAATTAACCACGGTGGTCTCCGATTTTACGTTGGTCTTCTTTCGCTTCTTTTTCTGCGGTTGTTGAATTGTGGATCGCCCATATCTATTCATCATGATGGAACAATCGATTCCGTTGGTGGAAAAACTCATAGCAAATGACGTCCGCTGCTTGTGAGGCTCGATGTGCATAGTTGTGTCGTCGAATTTGCCGTAAACTGAGTGAGATAGATCGAAATATTGCCACCAATATTTTGGAGTTTCATTCCTGAACGCGATATCGGTAGTTTTATCCGGTAGCAATTTTGTACTACGTAATAATTCTTTCAACGCCATAGCGTTGTAAAGCAAATGTTTTCGGCCAGACGAAAATATAGGAAACGCCGAAAAGGATTTCATCTTTCTCTCTTCGAACCATCGTCCCAATTCGAAAGTGATCGGTACCAAACTCCACCAGTCATTTTCTATATTGATGAATTTTTTGTGATAGTCGAATCGAAAATCTTCCAGAAATTCTGCAACTTCTCGGCTGTGGGCAACGTGACGTGGAACGAAGGCGAACAATTCGTCGTAAACTATCATCTTCCATTCGTAGCGTTTTCGATCACATTTTTCCTTATATTTTTCATAGAAATATCGGACGAGTCGATCGTAAAAATGGACCGTGATACAATTTTTCATATTGGTTTCGTGTTGCTTGACACAGGAGTTAATGAGAAAGGATCGTAGTCGGCCGTCGTATAATAACGTTTTGTCTGGCCGCATAGCGAAATATTCTTCGTCCAACGCAACGCGTTCTTTCCTCTGTCGTTTGCCCTGAAGATGGTAGTAGAAATCTTGTAGGTGACTGATGGAAAACTGTTCGATCGGAAATTCGTTACGATGTAACAATTTGGTATAATGAAAACTGACGTAGAGCGATGCTTCCATGGTCAGTTGAGAAATTTCCAAAACGTCATCCTCGATTCGCTGTCGTAACTCTGGACGTCGGCAAAACTTACGAAAACCGCGTTTTATCGTGAACGTCTCGGTGCAAGTATTCACTGTGCTGAATCTATGTTTTTGCTTCAATATTCGATTTGCACATTTGGTCGAAGAAACGCGACTGTGATCTAATCCACCACATGTTTTGCACGGCATGTCGACTGAAACTGAATCGATATGTGTACCGCGGCTTTATTTATACGCTGGCGATTGGTGTGCGTTAACGTTTCGGTCTTTTCTCGTTCCGAACGTATTTTACATGCACAAAATGGAATCGAACAAAATTCATCATCTGACGACTTCAACGATGCATAATTTTATTACACGTCGATAGAAAAGATAGAGTTGCCAACGGACCAGTCGTTCCTATTTCTACAAATATTTTATGAGGAACAAACTTTGTCGGTTGAGCTTTTCATCTAACGATTTCAACGTTTAAGAATTTTTCGTATAACCCATCGCTTGAAGAGAATGATGGTCGTCAACGCATCAGTCGTTCCCCTTGTTGAACGTTATAATCGTTCGGAAATTGAAACTGTAAAATATTCGCTAGTGAACGTATTTGTTCGAAATGTTTATAAGGGTGAAATTCGTATCTCATGACGGTCACGTTGGCTGTTAATGGGTTAAAGTTTTTGTAGCTCGAAGAAATCCACCGGTGAGATTTCGTTTCAACAAATTTCATCCGAGACAAAACTATTTCTCGATGAACGAGAGTTTCGTTCAAAGTATTTGTAGCTCCAAAAAATCTACCGATGGAATTTCGTTTCAACAACTATTCGTTCGACGAGAGATTTTAGACGGACAAAGTTTATTCATCAGAAAATATTTTACGATTTCATCTCTCGAGCGAGATTCGCATTCAAAGATTTTACAGCTCGAAGAAATCCACCGGTGAGATTTCGTTTCAACAAATTTCATTCGAGACAAAACTGTTTCTCGATAGAGCTAGTGCGCATGGCGAGGAACTTATAAGTTTGGAGGTTCGTTCGACGAGAGAGATCCCAGGCCGAGAAAGTTTGATCGACAAATTCTGCTCATCAAAACGAGAAATAACCGATACGTTGACTACGATTCGTTTGGCAGCAAAATTACAGATCGTCAAAAGTTGGACGATCGAGTAACACTAGTTGTATGCGTACATCGAACAACAAACGCTAATATCGTATCACCAATTGAAATAACAAAACAAGAAACATTCGTTGTATATTTGAAACTGTTTCTACATGTGCAAAGTGCAATTATGAAATCATTACCTATATAAAAGAGAGTCATGTATGTAAAAACATCCATTCGATTAACAGCTTAGCCCCGTTCAACGTCACACACGGCCTTACTACAAATAATACAGTCCGAGGATAATCACGTGCAGTCGTTCATATAGATGTCACCGACAGCTTGTGAGTATCCACATCCCATATAAAATCGAAATAATAAAACTATTTCAGTTCAATTGTCGAAGGACCGGGAAGTGTTGGACGCTCCTGTTGGGAAGAGAATCGTGAGATGGACGGAAATTCCGTACGTTATCATCAAAGGTGATATAATGTTTTGAAGATTGTTCGGATTATAATGTTTTATTCGTTTTTCAGTTGAACCTGTCGTCCCGATTCGACATATCCGACGGAAGCGTCTGAATTATGAATGGAAGAACAAAATCTATCCTATAGAAGTAAATTATTTCGAAAAATTGTCGTTTAACGTTAGTGCGGGATACTGATGAATTTACTGTATTCTAAAATTAAATATAAATTAAAATATAAATTATATTCATCACATCTTTTTTTTTGTGTGTGTGATGCGAGTGCGCAAACATAATTTTGAAATTCGTATCTCGTGACAGTCACGTTGGCGGTAAATGAGTTGAAGTGATTTAGAATATATCGAATGGGGCGCGCTTCGTGCGCACGATGGGGTACCCGGTCCCCCATAAGGCACCCGCGACCGTTGGTTCATATCCGCTTCAGGCGGATATGTCCCTTGCTCGTTTTTCGAGGGTGCCTTATGGGGAACCCGGTACCCCATCGTGCGCACGACACGTATAAGGTCGCGAGGCAAGCGTCGAAACTATACATCTCAATTAAGAGTCCGATATGGAGCTTCTGATAGTGATTTGGATTCTGTACGGGACTTTTGTACTTTGTCACAATATTTTATTCAGTTCGGATATACGAGGCGTTTTTGCGACGTACAACAAATACGCAGAATTGTCAAAATCATTTAACGTTCCTTCGATATTTTACTGTCCCATTTACGGCCAACGTGACCGTCATGAGATACGAATTTCACCATTATGCAAGACATAATTTTGAAATTCCGTCAAACGAACAAATTCATCTGACGTTTTACAACGATAATCGATTAATCCGAGACCAACCAAAATGATATTACGCGCAGCATTGACGTCACGATTCCAAACGATTTTACATTTTTGGCAAATTTGAAATCTATGATCGTGACGTCGTCGTCGTCGCTTCGTATCGTCTCTATTTACGGTCGTGTTTTTGGGTGGCAAAGGCATTTTATCGAAACATTTCGAACAAGATTGTGTGGTCAAATATTCATCAACACATATAACGTGACATTTATCGCGTCGACGATGAAACGCTCGTTTGAGCATTTCGACGGCGGGTTTTTTATTTCTGCCATAACTGAAATTTTTTTCAGTGTTCCATCTCCAAAACAAACCAACACGGAATTATCATCATCATCATCATCTTTAGCGGGTAATAACTGATTTACCACCTTATCCTCCGCTTTACGACGTGAAATGTACGAGTCCCAGTTCAAGCGCGTATATTTCCGCGTAGCGTAAATTTCGCGACTGGACGATAAGAAATTCAGTCTGTATAAAATGTACTCCACATGAGAGTTAAAATTAGAACCACACTTCGGCGAAACAATTAATTTTTTCTCTATGTTTATACGTTCGCGATATTCAAGCAGGCGTTTTTCAAAGATTCCGGACATTTTTTTCCGTTTATGTCGTCGAGCACGTTCTTTACAGAAATGTTCCTTGAATGTGGCCGATTTTAACACGAAATTGGTTTCTGTTCGAGTTTCCTTATCGATATAGCACGCGCCGATATAATTAACGACCCCCGGATCGATTCCCAAATATTTAGTGAAGTTGGAATTAACCACTGTAGTCTCCGGTTTTATGTTCGTCTTCTTTCGCTTCTTCTTCTGCAGTTGTTGAATCGTGGATCGCCCATATCTATTCATCATGATGGAACAATCAATCCCGTTGGTGGAAAAACTCATGGCGAAAGACGTCCGCTGCTTGTGGGGCTCGATGTGCATAGTTGTATTGTCGAATTTGCCGTAAACTGAGTGAGATAGATCGAAATATTGCCACCAATATCTTGGAGTTTCCATCCTAAACACGGGAGCGGTAGTTTTGTCCGGCAGCAATTTTACACTACTTAATAATTCGTTCAAAGCCATAGCGTTATAAAGTAAATGTTTTCGACCAGACGAAAATACAGGAAACGCCGAGAAGGATTTCAACTTTCTCTCTTCGAACCATCGTCCCAACTCGAAAGTGATCGGTACCAAATTCCACCAGTCATTTTCGATATTAATGAATTTCTTGTGATAGTCGAAACGAAAATCTTCCAGAAATTCTGCAACTTCTCGGCTGTGGGCGACGTGACGTGGTACGAAGGCGAACAATTCGTCGTAAACTATCGTCTTCCATTCGTAGCGTTTTCGATCAAACTCTTCCTTGTATTTTTCATAGAAATATCGGACTAGTCTATCGTAAAAATGGACCGTGATGCAATTTTTCATACTGGTTTCGTGTTGCTTGACACACGACTTAATCAGGTATGTTCGTAATCGGCCGTTGTATAATAACGTTTTGTCTGGCCGCATAGCGAAATATTCTTCGTCCAACGCAACGCGTTCTTTTTTTTGTCGTTTGCCCTGGAGATGGTAGTAGAAATCTTGTAGGTGACTTATGGAAAACTGTCCGATCGGAAATTCGTTCCGATGTAACAATTTCGTATAATGAAAACTGACGTAGAGCGATGCTTCGATGGTCAGTTGAGAAATTTCCAAAACGTCATCCTCGATTCGCTGTCGTAACTCTGGACGTCGGCAAAACTTACGGAAACCGCGTTTTATCGTGAACGTCTCGGTACAAGTATTCACCGTGCTGAATCTATGTTTTTGCTTCAATATTCGATTTGCACATTTGGCCGAAGAAACACGACTGTGGTCTAAACCACCACATGTTTTACACGGCATCTAGACTGAAACTGAATTGACATGTGTGTGTCGCAGCTGTATTTATACCCTCGCGAGTGGTGGGCGTTAACGTTTAGGTCGTTTCTCGTTCCGAACGTATTTTGCATACATGAAATGAAATCGAACATGTCCACTAACGACCAAAAATTATCGGCTAACGACTTCAACGATACATAGTTTTATTACACGTCGATAGAAAAGATAGAGTTGCCAACGTACCAGTTGTTCCTATTTCTGCACGCAATTCTCGTTCGAGAAATTAAAGTGTGAAATTTTATACGCTCGACCCTCCCCTCCCCTATATGAAAATCGAAGATTACTCTAACGTAGTCGTTATGAGATGCGAATTTCGAAACTATGCATCGTCGTAGAAACAGATTCAGCGATCTTAGTGCGATAATTTCTGATCGGAAATAGTATTCGGAGACATCTACCGAAATGTAATGCAATTTCGTCAGAGTAACGTGAAGAGCGCCACCTATTAAAATGTAATGCGATCCCGTTGAGGTAATGTAAAAAGCGCCATCTTTCGAAATATAATGCAATTCCGATGTGACAACTTGGTGAGCGCCACCTATCGAAAAGTTATATCAATTTGTTACAAAAAGCAGATGGACGCCATCTGGTAGAATTCCCTTGAACTTCCAATCAACGTGTACAGTATTAAATCTACCATAGATGTCTCATGAATATCATGAAATTACTAAATCTGTGGATGGGGTGGGTTTAATATTGTACAATCTAGCCTCAATCGACTTGACTATCGGAACTCTGAATTGAATCTGATCAAAATTTTACCCCTTCTACCGTGATTTTCGTCAGAAATCAGTAGATTTTAGGATTTTCGTGACGTCAATTGGCTCTAGTCCAATGAGAATCGAGTATTCACTCAGCTGACCCCAAATTAACTATATAATCAGCAAGCTTCTCGCCCGTGTTAGAGTAATTGATGTCTGGGGTTGTAAATTGGCAGGATAGACGTAGTTTCCACCAACAACCACTCTTGGTGATCTGATATTCCACTAATTACTCTGGGTGTCAGGTATAGTAGGCCAATAACTGGGCGTAATATAATACACTTGTTTATTTAACTTGGATACTTCAATACAATATGATAATAACTCTGAATAACTAGTCGGCCTGGTCGTATCGCTCTCCCTCGAGTGATGCCAATCTGACTTGTCTTAGTCCGGGTTGCTTCTTATACCTCCAATGTTCGATCATACGATATACGTGGACCAATTGCTTCACTGTATTTCATTCATGACCATATAAGGTAATCTACATCAACGGATGTCGAGTTAGTCATCCAGGGTACACATCATCGGCTCTCTGTTTCTTAATCTGAAGTTTAGGTAATACATTATTTGCACTATAAGTGCTTAGTCTAAATCTCTCGCGCCAATACGGCCAAACTGACATTCGGCTCGCTCCTCGAGTCGATTTTCTAAAAACAAACATTTGTTGCCATGCAACAAACACAATTAATAACTCTCTCAAAATAAACTTTCTTGTGGAAGGTAGGATGTAGGATTCGTGATTTTACGCTGGTAATGAGGGACTCACAAGTTCATGTTAGTTTACCTCTAAGCGTGAAGGAAATACACACCAGTTCAGGGACCCTCTTGGTTTAACTGTGTATAGATAGGTGAATCTTTGCTACAGTTCAGAGGCTGCGCTTAAACTGAGCTCCGACTAAAAATGGGAAGGAAAGTACAATATGTTGCCGTAGCTCAGAGGTCTGTTCGTCGACTTGTCTACGCAACCAACAACAACAATAATACATACATTGCCATAGCTCAGCGGTCAGTACGTCGACTTGTCTATGCAATCAACACATAAAAATAATCAGAAGAATATATTGCCATAGCTCAGAGGCTCTCACTAGCTTGTCTATGCAATCATAAAATAAAACTCTCGTTGTCACAGCTCAGAGGCTCAACAGCTTGTCTGTACAACCTAAACTTAATAAAAATTTCTCATAAACTCTCAAAACTCAGACCGTTACGTTGGTCTACAACAACAAAAACAACAGCCAATACGGCTAAAACAATACTCACAGTAAAAATAATCTCTAGTTATCTACTGGTGCGTTCTCTGCTGATTCGACTTCTGAATCAGAGTCCAAATTATACTCTGCATCATCATTCTGCGTGTACGAACGTAGTTGATCTTTTGCAGCTGAAACAACAATTTGCTTTCCAACCATTTGGATGCCATATCTATCATTCTCGTAAACTTGCTTAATGATGTACGGGCCTTCGAATCTTGGGTCGGTTTTTCCCAAACGTCGGTGTTCTTTACTAAATGCAACATAATCTCCAACTTTAAAATCAGAACCTTTACAACGGGTTTTGTCAAAACGAATTTTCTGTTTCGAGGCTACTTCCTTCAATGAGTTTTTAACTAACTCGCGGTGTTTCATTATATCGTGTCTAGTCAAATTTGTTGTTATATCGGTTATCAAACTATTAATTTTCACAGTAGATTTGTCTAAACCAGTCAACAAACGCATTGGTGCTAGACCTGTGGATTTTTGAATAGTCGTATTTAAAGTGAGCTGTAAATTCCACAGTTCGCTCGGCCATTCTGAAACATTCTTAATCGAACCTATCATATTTAAAATCGTTCTCATGTAGCGTTCTACTTGTCCGTTTGCTCTCGGAGTTCCAACAGTTATGAAATGTAATTCAACGTTATATTCTTTCATTTTGTTCATAAATAATCTACTGGTGAAATTCGAACCTTTATCGCAAATAATTCGAGTAGGGGTTCCGAATAAGCTAAAGATATTTTGGACGGCTGTTAATGTTTCCTCGGCTACTATGTTTGTCAACGGAAATAAAAGGCAATACTTGGTAAAAGCATCAATACAAACTAGAATATATTTCTGATCGTTATTTGATTTGAAGGGACCAGTTACGTCCAAATGTATAGTATCGAAAGGTATTGGTACCTTCTCAATTGGATGTAATTCGCCTGCATATTTGCCACTATGTCTTTTCGCTAGAATGCACGTAAGGCAATGTGATACGTATTTTCTCACAACCTTGTTCATTCTCGGAAACCAAAAGTTCTCTTTCAATTTAGCCAATACTTTCTCCCAACCAACGTGAAACATATCATCGTGATGAATTTTTAACAAACTTAATATGCTTTGCCTTGGCACATACCAAAGTAAAAAGTTACTACCATCAGGATAGTCTACTCGTTTGTGCAACACATTATCTTTCAAAACTAAATTTTCGTTATTTATTGGGTTTTCTTCCAAACTAGCTATCATTTTCTGAACTTCGGTATCTCTACCTTGTTCTATTTCAATCCAACTCCCCTGTTTTATTACGTTAATTTGAACGGGATTTCTGCTTAGAAAATCTGCATGAGCTAAATTATTTCCTTTCCGATACTGAATCTCAAAATCAAAATCTTGTAAATATACCCACCATCTCGCGATACGAGGTATCAAATCCTTTTTCGTTGCAGAGGCTTTTATCGCGTTGCAATCGGTGATCAGTGAAAATTTAATTCCCAGCAAATATACGCGGAAATGTTTCAACGCGTTTACTACAGCCAAAGTTTCTAATTCATATGAATGATATCGAGATTCTTCATATGTGGTTTGTTTACTGAAGTAAGCTACAACTTTTGATATACTTCCGTGCTTTTGAATAACGATCCCGCCGTAACCAATGCTACTAGCGTCTGTATGCAATTCGGTAGGTAATTCTGGGTCGAATATAGCCAAAAGAGGTTGTGAACTCAATATATCAATAACATATTTTCGTGCATCGGTCTGATCGTTTCCCCAATTCCATTCAACACCTTGCTTTGTGAGTTTCGTGATACAAGCAGTTTTAGCTGCGAAATTTGGAATAAACTTTCTGAAATAGCTTGCAAGACCTATAAATTGTCGGATTTGTTTAACATTCTTTGGTACCGGCGAATTTATCAAAGCTTCTATTTTAGTTTTGCTAGGTCGAACACCCTCAGCTGAAATATCTCTGCCTAAATACGTGATACTCTCCTCAAGAAATCTACATTTTTTGATGTTCAAAGAGAATCCGGCTCTTGTCAATGCTTTCAAAACTTTGTCAAGCGACTCAAGTCCTTCCTCGATATTAACAGAAGGTATCAGTATATCATCTAAATAAACTAGAGCAATTGTATCTTTCAATTTTCCTAACGCTTTGTTGATAGCTCTCTGGAAAACAGCTGGTGCATTCGTAAGTCCAAAAGGCATTCTCAAATATTCATAATGACCATCTGGAGTCACGAAAGCAGTCTTTTCTATTGAATCTTCGGCTATCGGAATCTGATGGAATCCTGAAGCCATATCTAATGAAGTAAAATACTTCCCTTTGCCCAATTTATCGATTTGATCTTCGATCAATGGCAATGGATATCCGTCTCTGACAGTAATTTTGTTCAAACCCCTGAAATCTACACAAAGTCTATTTGTCCCATTTTGTTTCTTTACTAGTAAAATAGGGCTCGCATAAGGAGAAATACTCTCTCGTATAATTTCATTTTTCAACAAATCATCAATAATTTCTTTTACTTTTTGCCTCTCAGAATGAGCAAGTCTGTACGGATGATAGGTAATAATTTTATCCTCTTTCAATTTGATTTTTAGTTCACCCGTAGTGACACGTGAAACTGCATTTCCAGAAGTAACAAAGTCTTTATAATCATCCAATAAAGCAACTAAAGAATCATAATATTTCCCCGTTAGGCTTGTATTCAATTTCTCTTTCACCGTCAAGGTGTAAACATTTTTATCTGAATTATGCTTAACTACTCTGGTTTCGTATTGAGTGGAAACCAACGATACCCCGTTGACGAGAATATCGCGGCCAAGGATCAAATCATATTCCATATACTCGTCAGCGACGATACAATAGTTGATTTCAATTGTTATATCCGAGAAAACAGTGAACAAACTTGTCGTTGCCATGCTATGAATTACGTTTCTTCCGAAACCGGTCAATTGCGTCAGCTCATTTGTTATACGCGCATTGATTTGTTTAATGACGCGTTCTGCAATCAAAGAACAGTTAGCCCCAGTATCAAGCAGTGCCTTAAATTGTTTCCCATCAATTTCAACAATAGACGTATTGATATTGGAAGAGTTTATCATATTAACATTTCCCTTTTTAGCGGTTTCCTTCGATTGTTTAGTCCAACAATTGTCAATATCATGACCGGGATTTTTGCAATATGAACAAATTCTAGGTTTACTAAATGATGTAGGCTCGTTATTTTTGAATCTCTTGTTACAATCACGCGCTAAGTGACCAGGCTTGCCACATGAAAAACAAGAATCATTTCTACGTGAATGGATATTCATACTACTTTCTCGATTATCATTTTGGGCTGTTCTATTCTCATAATAACGACGCTTCAATGGGCGTTGTTCATTGTCATTACGAGAGTGAGTTGATTTCGGTTTAGGATAGCCGGATAACAATTTAAATAATGTACCGACTGTATCTACATTCGCGCTGAACAAATTTTGTCTGACAGAAACATCGGTAATACTTCCAATTACTAAATCAATCAAAATTTCGTTAGGCCAAGTTAAAGGAAACTTTTCTAATTTAGAAATCTTTTCTCGAGCGTACTCACAATAGGAAATAGCCAAATCTGAATTATAACTCGCAGCTGTTAATAATCTCTCTGACAAATTGCATTTAGCAGGAAAACGGTCTGATAATACTTGCTTGAACGTTCCCCAGTCTCTAGTTTCTGGAGTCCAGTAATCATACCAACTCTTTGCAGCTCCTCTCAAGCATCTCGCAACTTTAGACAACCTTTCGGAATCGGACAGGGCTTCAGTCAAACCTTCTATATCCCGAATCCAATGGCTGGCACCTTCGTCACAAACATTCGGATCGAAAATCGGCAAAGTAACTTCCTCTCTTACGGCAGTAGAAGCAACTTTCGCAAACATCTTCATTAAATCTTCCATATTAGCTTCCATCTTACCAGCAAATTTCCAAAATTTTCTAGGTAATCCCACTTCTGATGTTAGAGTAATTGATGTCTGGGGTTGTAAATTGGCAGGATAGACGTAGTTTCCACCAACAACCACTCTTGGTGATCTGATATTCCACTAATTACTCTGGGTGTCAGGTATAGTAGGCCAATAACTGGGCGTAATATAATACACTTGTTTATTTAACTTGGATACTTCAATACAATATGATAATAACTCTGAATAACTAGTCGGCCTGGTCGTATCGCTCTCCCTCGAGTGATGCCAATCTGACTTGTCTTAGTCCGGGTTGCTTCTTATACCTCCAATGTTCGATCATACGATATACGTGGACCAATTGCTTCACTGTATTTCATTCATGACCATATAAGGTAATCTACATCAACGGATGTCGAGTTAGTCATCCAGGGTACACATCATCGGCTCTCTGTTTCTTAATCTGAAGTTTAGGTAATACATTATTTGCACTATAAGTGCTTAGTCTAAATCTCTCGCGCCAATACCCGCGATCCTAAACCTCCTTGACCAGAGTAAGAACAACGTAGTAGTAAGAAGGAGCAGGCCGTCGCGGAGGTTATAGATATAATATATATATAATATATATATATTATATATATAGGGGTGCAGGGGGTGCTATGGGGTACGTGGAGCCCCGTTGATTGTCTAGACTTAGCGCTAGCTTCTCGCGACAGCTGAAAGTTGCGTTTCACGATTTTCGTTGCCCCCGTGCTACGTCACGTATACGTCACGTAACTGTGAGTCATCACTGCTGCAAAAGTTTTCGCAGCTCGAAGAAATCCACCGGTGAGATTTCGTTTCAACAAATTTCATTCGAGGCAAAACTGTTTCTCGACGGAGCTAGTGCGCATGACGAGGAACTTTAAGTTTGGAGACTCGTTCGACGAGAGTTTCGTTCAAAGTTTTTGTAGCTCGAAGAAATCCACCGGTGAGATTTCGTTTCACCAAATTTCATTCGAGGCAAAACTGTTTCTCGACGGAGCTAGTGCGCATGACGAGGAACTTTAAGTTTGGAGACTCGTTCGACGAGAGTTTCGTTCAAAGTTTTTGTAGCTCGAAGAAATCCACCGGTGAGATTTCGTTTCACCAAATTTCATTCGAGGCAAAACTGTTTCTCGACGGAGCTAGTGCGCATGACAAGGAACTTTAAGTTTGGAGACTCGTTCGACGAGAGTTTCGTTCAAAGTTTTTGTAGCTCGAAGAAATCCACCGGTGAGATTTCGTTTCAACAAATTTCATTCGAGGCAAAACTGTTTCTCGACGGAGCTAGTGCGCATGACGAGGAACTTTAAGTTTGGAGACTCGTTCGACGAGAGTTTCGTTCAAAGTTTTTGTAGCTCGAAGAAATCCACCGGTGAGATTTCGTTTCAACAAATTTCATTCGAGGCAAAACTGTTTCATTCATCGAACGAGAGTTACGTTCAAATTTTTTGCAGCTCGAAGAAATCTACCGGTGGAATTTCGTTTCAACACTCAATCGTTCGACGATAGATTTTAGACGGACAAAATTTGTTCATCATAAAATAATTTACGATTTCATTTCTCGAACGAGAGTTCCGTTCAAAGTTTTCGTAGCTCGAAGAAATCCACCGGTGGAATTTCGTTCCAACAAATTTCACTCGAGACAAAATTGTTTCATTCATCGAACGAGAGTTACGTTCAAATTTTTTGCAGCTCGAAGAAATCTACCGGTGGAATTTCATTTCAACAGTCAATCGTTCGACGAGAGATTCTAGGCGGACAAAGTTTGTTCATCAGAAAATATTTAACGATTTCATTTCGAGAACGAGAGTTTCGTTCAAAGATTTTGCAGCTCGAAGAAATCCACCGGTGGAATTTCGTTTCTCGACGAGAGATTCTAGACAGACAAAGTTTGTTCATCATAAAATAATTTACGATTTCATTTCTCGAACGAGAGTCACGTTCAAAGTTTTTGTAGCTCGAAGAAATCCACCGATGGAATTTCGTTTAATTGTGAACCGTTCGTTAGAAGTGAAATTACATCGAAAAAATAAAACATTCCTTGATACACGGAAGGATATATTTCAAGAACCATTTTCCATACCACAAACGAATACGACTGCATATTTCCGTTTTCTTCCTTTACAATGCAGTGCATATATATATGTTCCCCAGTAACGTACGGTTCAGTTCGCAATCGTAGTTTGTACGACATCGTTCAACCAAATCGATCATAATACCGTGATATGTCAGATAAAAACGAAAAATTATTGTCCGGTGTGACAGCTAGTGAACAATCCAAAAAAAAAACGTGATTTCTAGCAACGAGTCATTGAAGTTATTCGATGAGAAATCCAACAGACGAATTTCGTTCACCAAACAATATCCTACAATTTCATTCCTCGAACAAGAGTAACGTTCAACTTTTCATCAAACGACTTCAACGATTCGGAATTTTGCTGCGCATCCGTTGTTCCTTCTCCAGACGTCGACAGCAATATAAAGAGAACGTGATCACGAAGCCACCAGTGCGATTCGACACATCAGATAGATATCACAATAGTTGGAACATAAAACCGATATGCAGGTATCGCTGCCGTCATCGTCTACCGAGACCTATCAGAACAAACGTTGCAGTCACGTAACGGAACGAGTTTTTCGTCCGCTACAAGAAGTGCCGATCGATATCAAAAAAAAAGTTACGAGGGTGAAATATAACTTGAAAAATTTCATAATTGAGATTTTGCACGATCGTGGTATACAATTATATCATAAAGATATGCGATTTTCTTTCAATGTCGTCGATGCGTATATTTGTGGATGGGAAATGTGTCTTTTTCTAACCAATTTCGAGTCGACACAACATCCATCGATATCATCGTTACCATCGATATCGTCTTCGTCAGCAGCGACGGTGTGTTTATCAAGCGAAGTTGCTAACATCGTTGACTACATCAGTTTTATGAGGTGTACTTTTTTTCAAAGTTTGTTGTATATCGATAATTTTTTTGAAAGTTTGTTGCATATCGATGTGTTTTACAATCGATCGGCAATCATGTACGCTCTGATATTCCGAGCGTTTAACGACGATAATTCGTCATTACACGATTTGTTGCAGTGTGACTCGGACATCGAAATCGTTGTCATGTGCTTCAGATATATGTTCACGCAACACACGTATTACAAAATTAATTTGCCGCATTTACTCGATAATCTCACAGCATTGAAAACGAAAAATTACTTGACGGATTTGCGTCATGTTCGTGAACTGATTATGACATTTGTTCCTTATTGCTCGGCCGATCACACGAAAATTAAATTCGATAGCAATGTCACCTATCGAAAAATTGCGACTGTCGCCGTTATATTTTTGTTGGCCACTCATAATTACCTGCAATCGAACGGAGAAGATGTTAATTTTCTGGAGGAATTGAAATTACATTGCTATCGCAATGATCGGTGTTCGATTTTTACAGCAATTTCGTTGTTGTATCCGTTTATATCGAGTCCTCATCCATCGATCGACTCCCCACTGTATTACATTATCAATTCGAGAACCGATTCCGCGAACCATCTCAATGAGCGTACACGACACATTTATTTGCTGTTGCGTGAGAGAACTAGGTCGACTGGGTTCTTCGAATTTTTTGTAGATTCGACGGTATCGCCGAGATCATTGAAAATGTTGGCATTACGATTTATTTTCACAAATCAGCATCTGATGTTTATTTTTTGCAAATACTATATCAATCGGTTAGAGCTGAATCATGAGATTCGTCACGCGTACGATCGATACGGCATAGTAAAGTATGATCTGGTTGGCCGACTCATCGACAAAATTGAAAAAACGTTCGTCCGGAATCGTGTTCGGCCATCGACACAATTGAATTTGAAAGTGTGATATTTATTAATAAAAATATATTCTCAAATGTTTTTGTTTTATTTTCCGTAATTGCAGTGATCCTCGTCAGTTCAAAAGATAACCGAACCTCGAAGTAGGAATTTCGTTCCAACAAATTTCACTCGAGATAAAACTGTTCCATTCCTCGAACGAAAATTACGTTCAAAGTTTTTGCAGCTCGAAGAAATCCACCGGTGAGATTTCGTTTCGACAATCGATCGTTCGACGAGAGATTCTAGGCAGACAAAGTTTGTTCATCAGAAAATATCTTACGATTTTATTTTTCGAGCGAGAGTTACGTTCAAAATTTTTGTAGCTCGAAGAAATCCACCGGTGGAATTCGTTCGAAGTGAAATTACATTGAAAAAATAAAACATTCATTGATACACGGAAAAATATGTTTCAAGAACCAATTCTCGAACGACAAATTAATAAGGCTCTATATTTCCATTTTCTTCGTATACAGTCAATTACATATATATGGGTCTGCCTATTCAAACGCGGTTCAGTTTGCAATCGTTGTTTCTACGACGTCCAGATGAATTTAGTGTGCGAGCTATTGATGAATAACGCGTATGAATTATTTCTCGAAGAAAGAAGAAAATTTGAGCGTTCGGATTTGGCAGAGCAAGATTTCAATCTGAAATATGTTAGGCAGATCCGACATATCGAGTTTATGGTTCGGGATATGTACAATTACAGTAAAAAATTTGTAAAAATGAACAATGATCATTACATACAATGTGTCTGGAGTGATCCCAAAGTACGTACTGGCCCGGAAACGTGTATATGTTCACACATTCGTCTGATATATGTGCGACTCTTGGACAAGATCGACGAGTTCCTGAGGCGGCATGAAAAAAGTCCGACAACGTATTTGACAGTGCGAATTTTCCCCGATTGTATGGATTTGCGTAAATAAATTGATTTTATAATTATTATTTTTATTTATTTCGAATCTGCTGCCAAACAAGGTGCGATGTGAACGATACAAGTTTTTTTAATGGATATCTTAGTGACGATAATTCAAAGCTAAGGCTTAAATCGCTCAAAATCGAATGGTGAACATTAATGGGCCACAAATATGATAATTTCGTACGATATGAAATGTATCATTTGTCCGCCAATGTTCAGATGTGGACTCATACTGTGGAAATAACCGATCAACAGTTCATCGCTAAAGATCATTTTACTCTAAACGATTTTCATTTCGCGTTGGGATGCAAAAGGACTCACGGATATAAAGATGAACAATCGTGTCAAAATAACAGTAGAAAATTACAATGTATACTACGTAATGTGATGTGTTCATTTGTTTATAATAAATAAATTATCATTATTATTTTGTTCTGGTATTATTATGCTAGTGTTTCAAGATCAAGAATTGATCCGTTGAAAAATTCGTATGTAAATTGAAAGATAATGGAAAATAATAACATCTTTATTGAGCGAAAAGGTACATGTTTATTACAATACTAGTCATACATTGCAATTTCGCACTCCTATCCTCACAAGATGTAGTTTGTTCGTGATTGACATTACACCCTAGAACATCGTGGAAATCTTCGAATGTGAATTCACTCTTACACGAGTAATGCGAATCGGTCGTGACAATGGTATAGGTGAACAGTCGCTGACGCGAAGGTATTCGAACCATGTCATAGTGTATATACTTTCCGCACGTTCTGCCGGTCAGTGTGTACCACTCGATCGGCATGGAAACTCGCTCGTTATTCAGTACCAGTACCAAGCCCCTACTATTATCCCAATCGTTTTGAAAATATCCATCAAAAAATTTCCCATTCATATCATCGTCCCAAGTCACGATAATCGGTATCGATAGTACCGGCCGGCGAACATATATGCTGTCAATTATTGTAATCGGCGACACCGCCTTGGTGGCGTCTCTCCAGTGACCCGCTCGCACGTGATTACTCACGCGGAGCAGTCGATCGTTCGGCAAGCCGAATAGAAATGCAAAATGTTTCTCAATTTGGAACGTTTCCCTGGTTGCCAAGCTATACGGTGTGCCATTCAGATATGTCGTCAGTGTCCCCTGTCTGAAAGCCGCAGCGATATAGATGAAATCCGTACCGAATTTCTCATATTCGGCATCGAAGAAAAATGCGTTTTCCATCAGATATCTACAGCTCTCCTTGGCCACGAGTGTTTCGCTTGTTCGTTTGGGATCTTCGTACATCGCAGTTGGACCAATTAATTCACCCGTATTCAGGTCCACTCGATATATTGGCATAGGCTTCCACAGGTCTTGGAAATTGTCGTTCGGTTCGCTCGACGACTCTTTCATATTGGTCACTAAAAACTGTGAAGCGTTATCATCGGACGAATTATCATCACTTTGTTCAGTTTCATATTCGGACGAAGATAACTCTTCGTCGCCTTCAACCGAACTGTTACTTTCGATAGGAGAGGTACTGGCACGCTCGCATACCGGTAAAGTTTGTTCGCTATTTTCGACTAGTTTTTCCCGACGTGGACATTTTTTTGAAGTATTACTCCTATGATTTGAACCGCCACACGTTATGCATGGCTCGTTGACTCGTTTCTTTTTGAACACTCGATGTATGCATTTTTTCGAGGTACGTCGCATGTGATCTGGACCGCCACATGTTGCACACGGCATATTGTGATGTTGAACGGTGTTTAGCTGTTGATCGACTGGATGTTTGTATATGCACGATCTCCGTTTATATAGGAGACGATATTCATTATAGCATAGGTTCTAAATATACAACAGAAGTGTTATCATTTCCATTTTCCGAACTAGCATTACATCGATTCACACTTACGAATTTTCTTATGGGAGAGCTTTCCCAAGTCGCGTTTCGATCACCCTGCTTCGAAATGGGGCGTATTTCGATAAAGAGTATATAATGAAGTCGCGGATAATCATTTGTCATTAGTTCGACTAAATTACGCGTTCAGTATGTCGCCAAGTAAGAAATCCAAACGTCGAAAAATCGAGTGGACCACGATGAAGTTCACGTCAGACATTCGTGACGGGGAACAACATCATTGTACAAGAGAAGGTTGGTCAGACATTCGTGAAGACATTCGTGACGGGAAACAAGGGGATCGTACAACAATGGATTGGTCAGACATTCGTGACGGGAAACAACGGCATCGTACAACAGATGGTTGGTGTGACGGGAAACAACAGGAGGATTGTGCGAGGGGAAAAATAGAAGATTGGGACTCCTGCGAATGGGGACAAGATCGTACAAGAGGAGAAAAAGGCTATTGGTCGGACCCTGGTGAAGGGGACCAGGATTATCGTACCAAACAGAGAGAGGATTGGTCCGACCTGTTGGACGCGTTATGGCAACAAAATGAACAGGAGGAGAATCGCGAACAATATGCAGAGGAGGAATTCGAACTCAAGCGATTATATTTCGATTGGCTCGGGGAAGAGAATGAATAAAAATATATTATCCAATGATTTGTTTCTATTTTTACCTTTGTCATGTTCGTTTTTGTGTAATAAGAATATACCGCGCTGCAGTATATTAGAACGAAATTCATACTTCATGTCGATTCTAAATATAAATCTTGGCAAAACGATAAACAAAAATATACGTTTTAATATTTTAATGATCAGTCATAATTTATAAATCAAAAATGACGGAAAATCAATCCGTGAATTTTTTACTATAACTTTCCAATCCCCACTTACACATGTCACATTCATCTTGTGGTATTGGTGGACCTTCCATGTGAGTTCGCCAATCTGGGCGATTGTAGTGGACGAAACATGGTAGTCGAACCATCAGTTTAAATTGCTTTGTATATTTTGATGGTATTTTATGCCATGCAAAAAGAATCTCCATAGAATCCGGTATTTTGAGCAGATACGATAACGGTAGAGCGGATATTTCGTGTTCTGTTAATTCATACAATCGTTTATCCATGGTTTTCAAGCTAGGTCGATCGCTTCAACGTATCGGACTGATTGGACTATCCTTCACATATTGCCTAGTTTTATAACCCATTAACGGCCAACGTGACCGTCATGAGATACGAATTTCACCCTTATGCAAGACATAATTTTGAAATTCCGTCAGATGCGATCCCGTTGAGGTAATGTAAAAAGCGCCATCTTTCGAAATATAATGCAATTTCGATGTGACAACTTGGTGAGCGCCACCTATCGAAAAGTTATATCAATTTGTTACAAAAAGCAGATGAACGCCATCTGGTAGAGTTCCCTTGAACTTCAAATCAACGTGTACAGTATCAAATCTACCATAGACGTCCTAGAATATCATGAAATTACTAAATCTGTGGATGGGGTGGGTTTAATATTGTACAATCTAACCTCAATCGACTTGACTATCGGAACTCTGAATTGAATCTGATCAAAATTTTACCCCTTCTACCGCGATTTTCGTCAGAAATCAGTAGATTTTAGGATTTTTGTGACGTCAATTGGCTCTAGTCCAATGAGAATCGAGTATTCACCCAGCTGACCATAAATTAACTATATAATCAGCAAGCTTCTCGCCCGCGATCCTAAACCTCCTTGACCAGAGTAAGAACAACGTAGTAGTAAGAAGGAGCAGGCCGTCGCGGAGGTTTTATATATAATATATATATAATATATATATATTATATATATAGGGGTGCAGGGGGTGCTATGGGGTACGTGGAGCCCCGTTAAATGTTTAAACTTGGCGTTAGCTTCTCGCGAGAACTGAAAGTTGCGTTCCACAATTTTCGTTGCCCCCGTGATACGTCACGTCTACGTCACGTAACTGTGAGTCATCACCGCTGCAAAAGTTTTCGCAGCTCGAAGAAATCCACCGGTGAGATTTCGTTTCAACAAATTTCATTCGAGGCAAAACTGTTTCTCGACGGAGCTAGTGCGCATGACGAGGAACTTGTAAGTTTGGAGATTCGTTCGACGAGAGATTCTAGGTGGACAAAGTTTGTTCATCAAAAAATATTTTACGATTCCATTTCTCGAACGAGATTCACGTTCCACGTTTTTACAGCTCGAAGAAATCCAACCGGTGAAATTTCGTTTCAACAAATTTCATTCGAGACAAAACTGTTTCTCGATGATGCTAGTACGCATGACGAGGAACTTATAAGTTTGGAGATTCGTTCGACGAGAAATTCTAGGCGGACAACGTTGGTTCATCAGAAAATATTTTACGATTTCATTTCTCGAACGAGATTCACGTTCAAAGATTTTACAGCTCGAAGAAATCCACCGGTGAGATTTCGATTCATAAATTTCATTCGAGACAAAACTGTTTCTCGATGATGCTAGTACGCATGACGAGGAACTTATAAGTTTGAAGATTCGTTCGACGAGAGATTCTACACGGACAACGTTGGTTCATCAGAAAATGATTTACGATTTCATTTCTCGAACAAGATTCGCGTTCGAAGATTTTACAGCTCGAAGAAATCCACCGGTGAGATTTCGTTTCAACAAATTTCATATGAGACAAAACTATTTCTCGATGAACGAGAGTTTCGTTCAACGTATTTGTAGCTCGAAGAAATCCACCGGTGAGATTTCGTTTCAACAAATTTCATATGAGACAAAACTATTTCTCGATGAACGAGAGTTTCGTTCAACGTATTTGTAGCTCGAAGAAATCCACCGGTGAGATTTCGTTTCAACAAATTTCATCCGAGACAAAACTATTTCTCGATGAACGAGAGTTTCGTTCAAAGTATTTGTAGCTCGAAAAAATCCACCAGTGGAATTTCGTTTCAACAATTATTCGTTCGACGAGAGATTTTAGACGGACAAAGTTTATTCATCAGAAAATATTTTACGATTTCATTTCTCGAACGAGATTCACGTTCAAAGTTTTGTAGCTCGAAGAAATCCAACCGGTGAAATTTCGTTTCAACAAGCAATCGTTCGACGAGAAATTCTAGGCGGACAAAGTTTGTTCATCAGAAAATATTTAACGATTTCATTTCGAGAACGAGAGTTTCGTTCAAAGTTTTTGTAGCTCGAAGAAATCCACCGGTGAGATTTCGTTTCAACAGAATTCACTCGAGACAAAACTGTTTCATTCCTTGAACGAGAATTACGTTCAAAGTTTTGTAGCTCGAAGAAATCCACCGGTGAGATTTCGTTTCAACAACGAATCGTTCGACGAGAGATTCCAGGCGGACAAAGTTTGTACATCAGAAAATATTTTACGATTTCATTTCGAGAACGAGAGTTTCGTTCAAAGTTTTTGTAGCTCGAATAAATCCACCGGTGAGATTTCGTTTCAACAGATTTCACTCGAGACAAAACTGTTTCATTCCTTGAACGAGAATTACGTTCAAAGTTTTGTAGCTCGAAGAAATCCACCGGTGGAATTTCATTTCAACAATCAATCGTTCGACGAGAAATTCTAGGCGGACAAAGTTTGTTCATCAGAAAATATTCAACGATTTCATTTCGAGAACGAGAGTTTCGTTCAAAGTTTTTGTAGCTCGAAGAAATCCACCGGTGAGATTTCGTTTCAACAGATTTCACTCGAGACAAAACTGTTTTATTCCTTGAACGAGAATTACGTTCAAAGTTTTGTAGCTCGAAGAAATCCACCGGTGAAATTTCATTTCAACAATCAATCGTTGCCAGATAATATATTCAATTTTATTTTATACACGAGATCACTGAGATCAGTGCTTGCGGGATGGAAGAAATGGAAGACAACATTTTATCTATCTTCCATAGATTTAGTATTTTTATCGACTCCATAGTGTGTCCATAGTAAGTTGTCACACTATGAACGTAGAACGAAAATCAGTTTTGCACGAATGCGAATCATTGTAAATAACAAACAGGACTAGATTTTAATATTTTTATTGTTGTCCGATATACTAGTATTCACTATATCATCTTGTGACAACCACTCTTCATAACATCTTCCAAATTCATCTTCCTCCGCCTCATCGGCACTCCAATTGAGGACTTCCTCGTCATCTCGTCGAATCATCGCCCATAAGTCCTCCCAACCTGGTCTTTCGTACATCGGCGGAACATGTTCTTTGGGTCGTCTGTTTTCCACCGTTCCCTCTCGATCGGTTGACACGTTTTCTCGATTATTATCGTTGTTGTTGTTGTTGTTGTTGTTCGATACACTAGTAGAAGTTGCCGGTTGTAACATTGTTATTATTATTTCGAATATGACGTTGTTTTTGGTTGAACGATTGGAAAGTAACTGACGTTCCCTGTCACTATGCTCGCGTTATATACCAATTCGAATTTCACTCGAAATAAAGGGTATTCGGTATAGGATGCGATTTTTCATTCAGGTCTCAGCAGAGATATACATTTCGTATTGCTAGAAATATTACATATAAAATTAGAAATGGTGTTACAACTAAATATACAACTATAACATGATGCGGATAAAATTGTTCGCCAGATTAAAATTACAACTAAATATATAACTTCATAGCGCAAGCAACAAATGTTGATAGCACAAGCCGCCAATGTGTATATAACAGCAATGGATTTGTGGCGATAAAGAGAAGCATCCATTTTCAACAGCACGTATTATGCAGATTTATCGCCCCACCTGGTCAGTCTTGAAAGTTTCCAAATCGGGTACCAATATACGAGCCCGTTTATTGCGTTTCAGTACCGATGAACTATGGAGCGTATATATCGATGCGAAAGATGAATTCAACGATTTGACCGATAATGCTTTAGTTTCGTTGAAACGAATGCACGATTTTGTAGAATGTTCTTTCGAACGATGTGACCCGTGGTTAACGACAGTAACAGCTTTGGATAGCGCTCGTAACACGATATGCGTGTTTCAGTCTGTTGTGAAAATTTTCAACGAAGTTCCTGCCAATAACGCTGGCGAATAAATTACAACTTTCGTATGATCACATAATGAGTTAAAACTAGTGGAACCGAAAAATAGTGTATTACGTGCTAGCTTTATAAGGATCCTCGCAAATTATATTCACTAGTCGATAAAGTAATATACTAGTGTTTTATACTCACAATCTCAATAGTGTTTCCGACACGGTACGAGGTAATTTTGAAGAATCTCAATTCAAGTCATGGAAAATATAACATGATATGGACCCATACTGTGGAAATAACTGATCTGCGAAAAGTATCACGGTTACAAAGATGAAAAATCATGTCAAAATAATAGTAAAAAATTAAAATGTTTTTATTTTTACAATAATTTATTAAATGAAAAATCATCGTTTCAATTCGTAAATTTCTGACTATAACTTTCCAACCCCCACCGAATAACTAAGAATTCGATGACATCGACGAACGATAATAGCAAGAACCGTAGCGACGGAGACTTGGACGTTACCGCGATAATAGGATTCACTGCGAAAGATTCGCGAGACGCTAAATCCTATTCGGGATATCGAAATATACTCAATGTACGAAATAGATGTATGAAAAGCGATTCGCACATGTTCTCGCATACTAATTTGGAAATCAGGGCAGCGAATCCGATCGAGGATTACTCGTTCGAATCTGAATTCGTCGACCGTGCCATAACGACCGAATGGAAATTTAACGAGAACGGATGTTTGACAACGTCTTGTTTCTCGACGTTTCCTTTGAGCGAATCTTGCAAGCCCGACACGACACCTTTCAGTTTCGGATTGCCTCACGGCAAACGTATGAACGCCTGTGCGCCGGTATGTTTCAATTCCCGCTCGAGAAACGTACCGTCGGATATTTCGTCGCAATCGACAAAGTCGTCTTTACACGGAGACGAACACAACGTGCCGCCCTATCTGATATGGTACAAGAGCGCTTGTCTGTTGGAAAATCAGCATTTGGTGTCGTTTTTCGTGGATCCTTCGCGACATTATACCGACCAAATCGATCCGGTCGGATTTTCGTTATACGTGACCGAATTGGGTGCCGATCGGAATCCGATCACCTGCGCTCGTATCGATACAACGTATTGCAAATCGTTCTATATGAATTATATGAAAGATGAAGATGCTACAGACGGCGACGACGAGGACGACATGGCTTGTGGCTTCGAAGGAAGTCTCTATTACGTTCAATTATTCGTAGGTTCGTCTCTGATACGGATGGTAAAAATGACGGCGAACGTTTTCGAACAATCGGTATACGAAATTCGACGGCTATTCGAGCATACGCACGCGAACGATCTACCGCCATTTTTACGACATTTTCCCGTTACCGTTCCCTTCTTGAATTCCGTGTTGGATTGGAAGCGATTTCGTAATTCGTCGAAACGTTACGTGTCCGACGACATACTACTGTCACAGTTGGGCTTGACCGATGCCGATAAGCGTGAACGACTCTACTGGACGGACGAATATTCTCAGATCGAAGATGGTCGCAACGACAAATACGGCGGTCGTCTGGTGGAGAAACTCCACAAGCAGCGACAAAATATCGTCGGACATCAAGCAAAATTTTCCGTGTCCGCAGATCGTTCGAACGACAACGATACCGTCGAATCATCTACGCATAACGATACCGGCGCCGACAACGAAACATCATCGGTCAACACGTTAACGAGCGATATCGTACAGAACGTCTTGATACCGCACAGCAAACGATTACGACGTGAGATCGCAGCTTTGTCGTCGAGAACTAGAAGAACGACGACGACGACGACGACGACGATGATGACGCCTGAGGCGACAGACGTGAACGACGTCGATCGCGATAACGACGAACTCGATAACGACGTGTACGCTGAGTCGTTCGGACAGACGATGCAACAAATCTTAACGGCCATCGGTGGTATGTTATCGACCACGCACAACCTAAAGGAATTATCTTTCCAGTTGAGTGCGGACGTGAGTTCGGCAGTTTTGAAACAATGGATCACCAAGATCGGTCCGGAAATTTTGAAATCTTTCCTACAATCTGACCTGTTACGGGGTGGCAAGACGATCGCCGCCAAATTACTGGCCACTTCGCTGTCGCATACCATGACACACGTGCTGATAGATTCGATCGTAACGACTATCGGCAGACAAGCTATAGCTTTGTCGGGCTTAGCCGTATCGGCGCTGAGCATAGTCGGATGGTTGACGATCATCGGTCCTTTGATCGATATCGTTTTCCAATTTATATGGGATCCGTTGAAGTTTTCCGTGCCCGCGTATTCCGACGCGCTATTACGTAAAATCAGCGAAGGTGCTCTGTTGGAACGACAAATCAACTATGGAATGCGACGAATCGAAATGACGCCGTATACGTTTTGGCGTTTACACGTCAGAAAGGACGGGACACGTACCGTGGACGTCGAAGAATCCCTCGACATATTGAAACATACGTTCGTTTATTTTCGTCATAGAACCGTCACGTCGGACGGTGGTCTGGTCGATTGGACGACGCACGGTAACGTTAAATTAGGCGGAGAACACGACGACGACGACGTTTCGTTTTCGACGCGAGACATGCGGATGATTTTCAATAGATTGATGATCAGAAATATGCTGTTGGACTTGGACGATGTGACATATTACGAAGCGGCCATGACGACCAGACGTGATTACGCAAAAATCGTACATAAAACGTACGTACCTGTCGCGATGATTACCATTTGTGCAGCCATATGGCTGTTACCCATAACGATATCTTTCGTATTTGTCGTGTGTATCTTGTCGATAACGTGTATAATGGTTTCGTCTTGTGTATTCGGCGATAACGCAAAACGTCCGTGAAAGAGCGAAAAAAAAAACAACAACAACAACGACTAATAGAAAACGTTTGTTTATTCGGCCATATAATTGTAAATACATTACCAAATAATATCTGACTACTGGGATGGTTCATTGTCGAGTACGTTGCGGGCGAAATGAGATAATCCTCCTGAAATGTATATCTTCCCGTTGACACATGCCGCTTGTTTCGAGTCGAACGTACGAGTTCCACACGGTAAAAGCATATCGTGCGGATCGATACGTGAATCGTCGAACGCTTTGCGACAAGCTCTACCGATACGAGTGTACGAGTCTTTCTTCGACCAACCGCTCAAACAGGGCGAACATCGTTGATGTAATTTTATCGTTTTCAACGACGACATCATGGCATCCTTGTAGTCGTTATCGTCGCTTCTGCCGTTGTCGCTACCGTTGTGATCGTTGTTCCTGTTGTTGTTGTTGTTGTTGTTATTATTATCGTTATTCGTATCGTCCTTTTTGTCGTGGTGTAGTCCTTCGATGCAGGTGCACGTACCTTCCGTAAAATTGGGTACGATCTGTGGGACGGCGTTGAAAATTTGTGCCGCGCATCCGTTTCGTACGCGATCGAAACGCGAAAATTCGGAAGCTATCAGTTTGTTATGCATAAAGTCGTATCGTATCGATTCTACCGCTCGCAACGTGCTCACTCCTGTATCGGGATGAACTTCGGTGTCTGTACATTGGAAACGATAGACTGGTGCATTGTTCGACAACGACGACGACGAACGTTCGATCAGTTCATTTTCCGGGTCGGCACCGACGGTCAGCGTGGTAGGTATGCGATTGCGATAACATCGACCGGTCAAATTGTCTTTCAGGTATCCGTTACAGCCGACGATTTCACAGCCATCTTCGCCGCCGAATAAACTAGTTTTCGGGTGACATTTCCAACTGTCGAACGTTTTTACTAGTCGCGACGTGTTCGTATTACAATTGACCACGTGCGTAGGCACGCAATAGGCGCCCTGTTTGGCCATTATCGATCTGTCGACGACGAACGAGTTTTCGTTGACGTATTTATAGCGGAAATCCTTCGAATTACACAATTCGGTACAATCTATCGGTATATCGTCCGGGCCTAGATATAAACCTCCACGAGAAACGCACCTTTTAGCGTCGGCGTCAATTTCCATTTGTCCGTCGTTCACGTACTTTTCGGCGTAAGTCACAGACGGTAAATCGTCCAAGTTCCAAGCGCTATGTAACATATCGTTTTGCCGTCCAAGTTTGTCGTCGTCGTCGTCGACGATATCGGTAACGTCGGCATCCGAATTTCCGATGACACGCGCAAATTTATCGAGCGGTTTCACGTATACTTTATAAACCAACAACATCGTTATACAACAAACGACGATGAATAATATTTTTTTCGACGGAATCGATGATAACGACGACGACACCGACGACCGTTCGTCGTACCGTCGATCCGTGGCGGATAAGGATCGCATAACGTACGTGTATATATGTGTGTGTGTGTACGTGTGTATTCGAATTAAACACGAGTCGATCTTACTTTTGGGTATAAAGATCACGATGAAATGGCGTTTCTAGCGATTATGCAAAAATATCGAAATATTCATCCAGGCGTTAAAGATCACGACGATCAAGTTACCGATCATCCAGTAAACTCCGCTGGCAGTCGCACGAGAATAATTACAATACAACGTGAATAGCGTGAACAGCAAGATCGTCATCGACGTGTAAAACGAATAAAATTCGTTATTATCTATCACGTTGTCGCGCAAGGACGCGTACATCGAATCTATCTTACGCGCGATCTTTCGTTTCGCACTAGCGTCATTTCTGACGGCGGTCGACACGCCGTAATTCGGATTGTAATTGCTGCTGCTGCTGCTGCTGCTTCCGACGCCGTTGACGCTCGACGAAGAAGAAACCGCGTTAGGTGCGATCGTCGTCGATTCTATATGTTCCATTACGCCGTCTACTATCTTATAAGAAACGAACATGAAAAGAGTATCACGACCAAAACGGAAAATAACCAAAAAAATTAACAACGGTATTGGTAGTAGTAGTAGTAGTAATAGTACAAAATGGATTAAAACTAGCAATTCTGCCCGCCTGAACGCTTTAATTTCGACGTTGTATTCTCAATCGGACAATTCCAAGTTGAAAGCTATCTCGTTCGATCAGTCGAAACAGGACGTCCGAAATGAAATCATAAAACAGACACATATGGTTCCTATAGCGAATTCCGGTGGACCGACTATACACGACGTACGACGTTATTACAACGTGTCGACGTTAGGTCGAGGAACTGACATATATCTGTTGACTGCGAAACACGCAACCAAGGGAACGACGACGACGACGAATCGTGAAGGGTCTCAACCGACAACCGCGTCCGTTTCTTTGGTACAAAAACGACGACGACGGCTGTCTCGACCGAATAATCTCGGCAAAAAAACCACAAATAAAACGCTAGTCAAGAAGAAAAAGAAACCGATCGTGAATAGAACGTCTATCGCGAAAACGGTACGTCGACCCGGGTGACACACGAAGGTCGGTGCTGCCGGAGGAACGGTAATTCCGCGTAAAATAAACGGTATGTTCGCGTTAGAGGATGCGGAAAGACGTTCTACGAATACGACCGGCAACGGTGGATCTTTAAACAGAGAAAATTTACTGAAAAAGCGCATTCCGGCCACTATGTTATTGTAACTCTCGCTCGTACGCCCAAACGGTTCGTCGACGAACCT
This sequence comes from Endomychus coccineus, assembly GCA_958510875.1. NCBI lineage: Eukaryota > Metazoa > Arthropoda > Insecta > Coleoptera > Endomychidae > Endomychus > Endomychus coccineus. The sequence continues at coordinate 97,732,939 of OY294070.1, forward strand.
TTCACGTCATACAAATGTATCTCATGACGCGGTCACACGTTGGATGTAATTGAATGAGTAAGTAAATAAGACGACGATGCAGAATCAAAATCGACAGCGATCGCTCGACCCGATCGAGGAACCTGAACACGAGCAATATGAAAGAGTGAATACACCTCTATTGACTGCCGAAGCGGCCGCGAATTTTATCCAATCATATCCTGACCCCGATGGCCTTACGATGTTTCTCTTCGATCACGGCGTTAGTGATCTTAATGCGTCACCTCTATCCGATATAGCAACACCGCCACCGTTCGATGAGGATCTTCTACACGATCAAACGACATCGTGTAATTCTTGGTTCGAACACCAATATCACAATGCCAATAATGTACGATCGTCCCCATCACCAGTATCCTCACCGGTTTTCGTTCCGACACCAACGTCACAAGGGAAAGGAAAACAGTTAAATCCATCGATCGGGAAAGAAATACAACGAAACCCAGTGATGGAACAAATTTACAATATTCCGTCGAAGACGATCGATAATAATAATTCGCGGTCGGAAACTGATAGTGTAGCGACAAAAAAAATCAACATTATTAGTATCGGTAAAAAGGGAATTCCATCGAAAACGGCCAAGTTACCTTCAAAGTCGTTGGCATCGAAAAGAGGTATATACGAAAATCCGTTACCATCAACTTCGTCCACGGAGATTGTACCGTCGGTGAACGGTAAAAATATTAAAATCGGAAAGCGCAAAATTTACAATAAAACGAAACAATCTCCCGTTGCGAACGATAAAAACGATGGGAAAAGAGCTGGAGATACGTCTAATTCCACGGTAAACGTGAAACAAATGAGGACGATCTACCGCACGAATAATAGTGACGACAATAATAACAACGGAAACGTTGACGTTAACGACAACGACGACGCGGACGATGACGACAGTAATAATAATAATAATATCGATAACAACAATCGTAAGAATAAAACACTCGTACGTCCGGCGAACGTCAGACGTGGTATACGATGGATGGAAACCGATCGCGGTGCTAACAATAACGACGACGATGACGAAGACGACGACGACGACGGCGGCGGCGGCGGCGGCGATAAAGACGGTACGGACGGCGATGATAGCGATGATGAAGATCCATTGATAAATTTCAAACGTATTCCACCGAAACGCAGGCATCGTCAATTAGAAACGGATAATGTTAATCCCAGAAGACCGCCCGCGAAAGGTGGTTTCGGTACGCAGAAAATGGGTCGATCTCGTAATATCGACTATTTGAACAGCGAAAATCGTAAAAAGTTGCTCAATGGCATATGTACCGATACGAAAGGACGGTGGGTCAAGTGCAAAAATCTAATACCAAAATATAATTTCAAAGACGTGCATCAATCGAAATGGCTGACACCCAGTCATATATGTGCTTTGGAAATCACACTGGCCATGCTGGAAAATTGTACGAAACACACCGTGCGTCAGTTCGTTTATTCCGTAACCAATTTCCTGTCGACGAACGATAATTATAATACCGTAGCACCGATACCGCTGAGTCGTTGTATAAGTCATCTCGTGTATGCTCTGCAACATTTCGACGTATGCACGGGAACGCACGATTTCGTTGACGTATTATGCGAATGTTACGGTGATGATAATAATAGAAAATTGTTGAAGAAACATCTCAAATCATTCATCAAAGTTAACGATCCTCCGGTGTACGTTTTGGCAGATATCAAAGAAAAGCTCCGCGAAATTGTCGATCAATACAAATACGTTTACGACATTAACGCTTTCGTTCCCAATATCGCTGAAGATCAATCGCCCGTAGATTATGCTATGCGATTGACGGGAGTGAAACCTACAAAACTGAACGAGCTAAGAACTCGCCTGTCAAACGGCAATTTCGACTAGTACCGATCGGTCGTACGACGATACGTCAGGGTGGCCGTAGCACACAACTCATTCGATATGTCGTCGAATAACCAGACATCATCATCATCATCGTCGTCGTCAACAGCAGCAGCAGCAGCAGCAGCATCGTTCTGGTCATCGTTAGCATATACCAGAGATGTCGAGGATTACCTATTATCAAACATCTCTACAGCCTTTTGCCCGTATTGTCTTCAATATTTTTGTTACTGTGAAACGTCCATAAATTTTCATCGATTCTTGACTATGCTATATTTCAAGAAATATTCAGGCCGGAACGAATCGAACACGAACGTCGCACTCGTCGTCGTCAACGGTGGTGATGCCGTATCAGAAGCCGATCAAAAAAAAATGTTGTTCGCGGACGAAGAAATGTTTTTGTCCGACGAAGAATCCGATCGGTCAAATCTGTCGAACCAATCGACGTTGACGACGACGACGACGACGAAAGCGGATAAAACAAGTAACCTATAATAATTGAATGTATTTCACGTATAATTCGAATAAAAATGTTAGAAAATATTGCGATTTATTTCAACCCCGTTTACAGCTAACGTGACCACTGCGAGATACGAATTCCACCATTATGCGGAACATAAAGATGAACGACCGATGATACGCTGACGAGAGTGTATAAATACGGCTGCGACAGCAATGTCAGTTCAGTTCAGTTCAGTTCAGTCGACCTTATCCACGTCAGATATGCTACGGTTGTTGTTATCGTCCAAGAAAAAAGAACGCCAGAAACGTAAAATTTATTTGAAAAAATGTACGCATCTTTCTGCGAACAGCGTGTCGAGCCGTATGAAAGAAAAAGTTACGTTCTTACAGCAACATGTCGAAAAAACGTTCTATCAACATTTGAAGAATCTTACCGGAAAAAATTATTCCTTGACGGAGATTTCCTTTGACCTTGCTGATATGTATGCTTCTCTGTGGAAGTTATGCCCGACTCCGACAAATTCTTCACGACGATTGTTATCGTTATTGCCATCTTCAACATCTGTATCCATTTCGGTGGCGACGAGAAGCAAAAAAAGAAAAGATTTGACGAAATTCACGAGGAAAAAAATCTTCCATACATTAATCGACGTTTGTTTGTATTATCATCGAACAACGATTATTTACGCTCTATTACTTCGATCGTGTACAGACGAACAGGCGTTGTTACCCACGTTACTGCAATGTGAAGATCGATTCGATATCGTTGTAATGTGTTTGAAACGCATGTTATCCCAGGCAAAGTATTACAGAATTTCCTTGGAGCATCTGCTGGATTTCCTGTCCAAATTGAACGCTGAGCATTTCCTAACAGATTCACATCGCGTTCAGAAATTGATCATGACATTCGTACAATTTTGTCCAGCCGATCATACGACAACCAAATTCGACACGAATCCGATGTATAAAAAGATTGCGACCATCGCTGTTATATCGTTGTTGTCGAAACATTACGCCGGTGATATACAATCGAAAACAGAAGATGTCGTCTTTTTGAATAAGTTAAAAACTCTATGTTATCGACGTAACCTGTGTTCCATTTTTGTGGCGATTTCGACGCTTTTCCCGTTTCTGTCAAGTCCCCATGCACTGATCGAAGGTCCACTATATTCATTGGTCTATTCGAACGATGATTACGAAAACGGAAAACATTTTTTCAATTCCCACATTGAATATATTCATGTGTTTTTGATATGGAAAACATGGACAGGAAGATTCTTCCAATTTGTTGATGACTACTCGAAACAGACAGAATCTTCAAAGCGTTGCGTTACGTTAAAAAGACTGGCATTGCGAAGTATGTTGAAAACGCAGCGTCAAATGTCCAATTTTTATGATTACATCGATAGAATTGCGCTAGATAAAGATTCGCAAGACTTCTATAATAGGTACGAAATTGTGAAGTATGACTTGGTCGAAACGCTAGTAGAGTGGATAAAATGTCCGTTATATCGATTGACGTTTCGAAATTTCCATTATATAAATTAGCGTTTCGAATAAAATATTAACAATCGTAGCGTGGTTTTTTATTTTTGAACTATAGTCTGTGGTATCTCCATTTGGCGACCATTTTCTCTTCGATGTTGGGAATGGTGGGGATTATCAGACAATAAAACGGAGGATAAACGCGAAGTGTTTCTACATTGTGGTGGTTCTTACTAGAATTCACGTCAGACATGCGAGCGTCGTCTCTATCGTCTACGATGAAAGAACGCGAGAAACGTAAAAATTATATGAGAAAATGTGCGTATCTTCCGATGAACATGGTGCCGAACCATGTGAAAGAACAAATTACGTTCTTACGACAACATATCAAAAAAATTTCCTATATACATTTGAAGAATCGTGCAAGAAAAGTGTATTCCTTGATGGAGATTCCATTTGACCTTGCCGATATGTATGCTTCCTCGTGGAAGTTACGCTCATCAGCGACAAATTCTCCACGGCGACTGTTATCGTTATCGACGTCGTCAACATCTGGATCCTCCCCCTTGACAGTGACGAGAAGCAAAACAAGAAAAGATTTGACGAAATTAACGAGGAGAAAAATTATCCATACATTAATCGACGTTTGTTTGTGTTATCATCGAACAACGATCATTTACGCTTTGTTGATTCGATCGTGTACAGATGGACACGCCTTATTACCCACGTTACTACAATGTGAAGATCGATTCGATATCGTTGTAATGTGTGTGAAACGCATGTTTTCCGAGGCAAAATATTACAGAATTTCCCTGGAGCATCTGCTAGATTTTCTGTCCAAATTGAATGCTGAACATTTCCTAACAGATTCACATCGCCTTCAGAAATTGATCATGACATTCGTACAATTTTGTGCAGCCGATCATACGAAAACCAAATTCGACATGAATCCGATCTATAGAAAAATTGCTACCATCGCTGTTATATCGTTGTTGTCGAAAAATTACACCGATAATGTACAATCGAGAGCAGAAGATGTCGTCTTTTTGAACACGTTGAAAGTTCTATGTTATCGTCGTAACCTGTGTTCCATTTTTGTGGCGATTTCGACGCTTTTCCCGTTTCTGTCAAGTCCCCACACACTGATCGAATCTCCACTATTTCCCATAGTTGGTTCGGAAGATGATTACGAAAACGGAAAACATTTTTTCAATTCCCACATTGGACATATACATGAGTTCCTAATGTCACGAACACACACTGAAAAATTTTTCAATTTTGTCACTGACTACTCGATACAAACAGAATCGTCGACAGGTGGTGTTACATTGAAAAAACTGGCAATGCGAAGTATTTTGAAAACTCAACGTCAAACGTCTAATTTTTGCAACTTTTATATTAATAAAATTGCGCTAGACAAAGAATCACAAGATTTTTACAATCGTTACGAAATTGTAAAATACGACCTAATTAAAACGTTGGTTTCCTCGATAAAACGATTTAAATATAATATGAATCGGTTCAACGAGTCAAAAAGTGAGGAGGCGTATATTTTCCGTTTTGGATGTTGGCGTACTGTGAATGACTAAAATATCGACAATTGTGATACAGTTTCTATTTTCGAATCGAAACATACAAAAATTTAATAAAAATTACATATATCCAGTTGACGGCCATTTTCTCTTCGAACCTTTCTCTGTACACGATACCGGTCCTGGCAAATCGAACGGAACTTGTCGAGTTTGGTCATATAAAGCTTTCCGTTTGTTCAGATATCGTCTCAAACCCATTAACGGCCAACGTGACCGTCATGAGATACGAATTTCACCCTTATGCAAAACATAATTTTGAAATTCCGTCAGATGAACAAATTCATCTGACGTTTTACAACGATAATCGATTAATCCGAGACCAACCAAAACCATGTTACGCGCAGCATTGACGTCACGATTCCAAACGATTTTACATTTTTGGCAAATTTGAAATCTATGATCGTGACATCGTCGTCGTTGCTTCGTATCGTCTCCATTTACGGTCGTGTTTTTGGGTGGCAAAGGCATTTTACCGAAACATTTCGAACAAGATTGAGTGGTCAAATATTCATCAACACATATAACGTGACATTTATCGCGTCGACGATGAAACGCTTGTTTGAGCATTTCGACGGCGGGTTTTTTATTTCTGCCATAACTGAAATTTTTCTCCAGTGTTCCATCTCCAAAACAAACCAACACGGAATTATCATCATCATCTTTAGCGGGCAATAACTGATTTACCACCTTATCCTCTGCTTTACGACCTGAAATGTACGAGTCCCAGTTCAAGCGCGTATATTTCCGCGTAGCGTAAATTTCGCGACTGGACGATAAGAAATTCAGTCTGTATAAAATGTACTCCACATGAGAGTTAAAATTAGAACCACACTTCGGCGAAACAATTAATTTTTTCTCTATGTTTATACTTTCGCGATATTCAAGCAGGCGTTTTTCAAAGATTCCGGCCATTTTTTTCCGTTTACGTCGTCGAGCACGTTCTTTACAGAAATGTTCCTTGAACGTGGCCGATTTTAACACAAAATTGGTTTCTGTTCGAGTTTCCTTATCGATATAGCACGCACCGATATAGTTAACGACCCCCGGATCGATTCCCAAATATTTAGTGGAATTAACCACTATAGTCTCGGGTTTTATGTTCGTCTTCTTTCGCTTCTTTTTCTGCGGTTGTTGAATTGTGGATCGCCCATATCTATTCATCATGATGGAACAATCGATTCCGTTGGTGGAAAAACTCACGACTTAATCAGGTATGTTCGTAATCGGCCGTTGTATAATAATGTTTTGTCTGGCCGCATAGCGAAATATTCTTCGTCCAACGCAACGCGTTCTTTTTTCTGTCGTTTGCCCTGAAGATGGTAGTAGAAATCTTGTAGGTGACTGATGGAAAACTGTCCGATCGGAAATTCGTTACGATGTAACAATTTCGTATAATGAAAACTGACGTAGAGCGATGCTTCGATGGTCAGTTGAGAAATTTCCAAAACGTCGTTTTCGATTCGTTGTCGCAACGCAGGATCTCGGCAAAACTTACGAAAACCGCGTTTTATCGTGAACGTCTCGGTACAAGTATCTACTGTGCTGAATCTATGTTTTTGCTTCAATATTCGATTTGCACACTTGGTCGAAGAAACGCGAGTGTGGTCTAAACCACCACATGTTTTACACGGCATCTCGACTGAAACTGAATTGACATGTGTGTGTCGCAGCTGTATTTATACCCTCGCGAGTGGTGGGCGGTAACGTTTCGGTCGTTCCTCGTCCCGAACGTATTTTGCATTCACGAAATGGAATCGAACATCTCCACTAACGAACCAAATTTATCGGCTGACGACTTCAACGATACATAGTTTTATTACACGTCGATAGAAAAGATTGAGTTGCCAACGTACCGATCGTTCCTATTTCAGCACGTAGTTCTCGTTTGAGAAATTAAATTGTGAAATAGTTTGTGAGGAAAAAACTTTGTCGATCGAGATCTTCATCGAACGATTCGAGAAATGAAACTGTTAATCGAATAAGGGTGAAATTTGTATCTCATGACAGTCATATAATATGTTTTGAATGTGCTGTCGTATATTTCTCGCAGATTTGCCGATGGATGATAAATTTTCCCATATTTGTCGAGAGCGAATGTGAGAACGACACTACCGGACCGACGAATTATCTTGCTCATCGATTTCTGGTTGATTTCTGACAACTGTGAGAATCTCGAACACTTCGTAATTGTCTTTGAACGTTTGTTGATAATTCACCATCGATGACAACGACGACGACGATGATTTCTCTGTAGCTGCGACGGACCGGACCAAACAGTACAAATAGCTCATTAACGGCCAACACTTACAATTTCCACGCGTACGGCGCCGTTTTGTAGACGCGGTCGAAAGCGATCGGTAAATACCATTTGTCGTAGATATGTACATAACAACGCGCACGTAATAGCTCCCACGTCCGATCGTCGCAAATGGTGATCGAACTTGACTTCATCTCTTAGTAAGGAATCACTATTAGTATTATGCCATTCTTTTCCAACGATCGCTTACCGATCGGATACGAGTTTTCCACGTTTCAAGAATTATTTTTATTATTACATCGATACACACTCACACCGATATATAGTTACGAACGACACTTGAAATGGCACGCGATCGGTCTCACCCTGGAATTATTCAGACGTCACAACGAAGATTCGTCACGACAATTGAGCGGCCAACACGGATCGCACGTCGATAAGCACTTCAGACAGTCACGTAACGTACTGCTGTCGTGGTTAGTTTATATTTTAGGAAAGCTAGATCGTACCGATTTGGAATTTGAAATAGGATTGTGCGATATCGTTTGTTACGAAATTAGTAACATAAAGGTGGACAGAACGTTAATCGATGCAACGTCGTTGGGACCGCAAACGCTTCCAATCAGTCGCTTGCGTGTAATAACACCGTCGTCGATGGTGATGTCTGAGATGAAGGAAGATCTGTTAAAGCCCGTACCACTTAACCAATCTTTCCGTAAAATTGAAAGAAAACCACCGAAAGCCGGTAAATTATCGACGACGGAAAATGTAGGACTGGAAGAACGGCGGAAAGGTTTCGATACACAAAAAGAAATTAAATACGTCAGACTTTTTCTGGCATACTTATCGAAGGACGAACAGTTAACACAATTCAAATAGGCAATTCAAGATTGTCACAAGATATTGAGCTATCGAAATATATTTAATATTTCGTTTCCGCTGTCGGACAAACACATCGATCAACTTTTACTGCAGGCATCTAAATCAATATCAAATCTGACAAACCAATACATCGAACTAAGCTAACAGAACGACTAGAAGATTCAAGAGAAAATCGGAACGAAACAAGTTTTTTTATTTAGGCTGTAATTTTTGTTTGCGAAATAAAACTTTTTCTGAACGTAACTCTCGTTTGATAAATGAAATTGTAAATAGAAACGGATAATTGTCGACGTATCACTCGCTCCCATGTGTCCGAACGTAACTTTGGTTCGAAAAATGAAACTGTAGTCAACGTTTTGATGAGCAGAATTTGTCGATCAAACTTTCTCGGCCTGGGATCTCTGTCGTCGAACGAACCTCCAAACTTATAAGTTCCTCGTCATGCGTACTAGCGTCATCGAGAAACAGTTTTGTCTCGAATGAAATTTGTTGAAACGAAATCTCACCGGTGGATTTCTTCGAGCTGTAAGATCTTCGAACGTGAATCTCGTTCGAGAAATGAAATCGTAAAATATTTTCTGATGAATAAACTTTGTCCGTCTAAAATCTCTCGTCGAACGAATAATTGTTGAAACGAAATTCCACCGGTGGATTTTTTCCAGCTACAAATACTTTGAACGAAACTCTCGTTTATCGAGAAATAGTTTTGTCTCAAATGAAATTTGTCGAAACGAAATGCCACCGGTGGATTTATTCGAGCAATAAAAACTTTGTGAACGTAACTCTCGTTCTATGAATGAAACAGTTTTGTCTCGAGTGAAATTTGTTGGAACGAAATTCCACCGGTGGATTTCTCCGAGCTGCAAAATCTTTGAACGTGAATCTCGTTCGAGAAATGAAATCGTAAAATATTTTTTGATGAATAAACTTTGTCCGTCTAAAATTTCTTGTCGAACGAATAATTGTTGAAACGAAATTCCACCGGTGGATTTTTTCGAACTACAAATACTTTGAACGAAACTCTCGTTCATCGAGAAATAGTTTTGTCTCGGATGAAATTTGTTTAAACGAAATCTCACCGGTGGATTTCTTCGAGCTAGAAAAACTTTGAACGAAACTCTCGTTCGCGAAATGAAATCATAAAATATTTTCTGATGAACAAACTTTGTCCGCTAGAATCTCTCGTCGAACAAATTTTCAAACTTATATGTTCCTCGTCATGCGTACTAGCATCATCGAGAAACAGTTTGTCTCGAATGAAATTTATGAAACGAAATCTCACCGGTGGATTTCTTCGAACTGTAAAATCTTTGAACGTGAATCTCGTTCGAGAAATGAAATCGTAAAATATTTTCTGATGAACCAACGTTGTCCGCCTAGAATTTCTCGTCGAACGAATCTCCAAACTTATAAGTTCCTCGTCATGCGTACTAGCATCACCGAGAAACAGTTTTGTCTCGAATGAAATTTGTTGAAACGAAATTTCACCGGTTGGATTTCTTCGAGCTGTAAAAACGTTGAACGTGAATCTCGTTCGAGAAATGGAATCGTAAAATATTTTTTGATGAACAAACTTTGTCCACCTAGAATCTCTCGTCGAACGAATCTCCAAACTTACAAGTTCCTCGTCATGCGCACTAGCTCTGTCGAGAAACAGTTTCGTCGCGAGTAAAATTTGTTGAAACGAAATTTCACCGATTGGATTTCTTCGAGCTGTAAAAACGTGGAACGTGAATCTCGTTCGAGAAATGGAATCGTAAAATATTTTTTGATGAACAAACTTTGTCCACCTAGAATCTCTCGTCGAACGAATCTCCAAACTTACAAGTTCCTCGTCATGCGCACTAGCTCTGTCGAGAAACAGTTTCGTCGCGAGTAAAATTTGTTGGAACGAAATCCATCGGCGGATTTCTTCGAGCTGCAAAAACATTTGCAGCTATGACTCGTTATCACGTGACGTAGACGTGACGTATCACGGGGGCAACGAAAATTGTGGAAAGCAACTTTCAGTTCTCGCGAGAAGCTAGCGCCAAGTCTAGACAGTCAAGGAGGCTCCACGTACCCCCATAGCACCCCTACACCCCTATATATATAATATATATATATTATATATATAACCTCCGCGACGGCCTGCTCCTTCTGACTACTACGTTGTTCTTACTCTGGTCAAGGAGGTTTAGGATCGCGGGCGAGAAGCTTGCTGATTATATAGTTAATTTGGGGTCAGCTGAGTGAATACTCGATTCTCATTGGACTAGAGCCAATTGACGTCACAAAAATCCTACAATCTACTGATTTCTGACGAAAATCACGGTAGAAGGGGTAAAATTTTGATCAGATTCAATTCAGAGTTCCGATAGTCAAGTCGATTGAGGTTAGATTGTACGATATTAAACCCACCCCATCCACAGATTTAGTAATTTCTTGAGAATACACAGTATATCTATGGTACGTTTCACACTGTACGTGTTGGATGAAAGTTTGAGAAAACTCCACCAGATGGCGTTCATCTGCTTATTGTAACAATTCGATATAATGTTTCGATAGGTGGCGCTCACCAAGTTATCACATCGGAATTGTATTATATTTCGAAAGATGGCGCTTTTACGTTACTCTGTCGAAATTGCATTACATTTCGATAGATGTCTCCGAATTTTTTTGTTGACTCATCGAAAAATACTGTGAGGCTACTGATTTCTGACGAAAATCACGGTAGAAGGGGTAAAATTTTGATCAGATTCAATTCAGAGTTCTGAGAGCGAAGTCGATTGAGGTTAGATTGTACAAAATTAAACCCACCCCATCCACAGATTTAGTAATTTCATGATATTCATAGGACATCTATGGTAGGTTCTACACTATATACGTGGCAGTTCAAAGGAACTCCAACAGATGGCGCTCGTACACTCACTGCTACAAATTGATACAACATACCAATAGATAGCGCTCACCAAATTACCACAGTCAGCCCGTATAAAATGTTCGATATATGGCGCTCATTAATTTACTACAGTCAATCTGTAGAAATTGTTCGATAGATGACGCTCGGTTAGTTACGACGAATTTGTATTGCATTCAATTTGTCCACATTCAAATAGATGGCACTTGGATGGTTATTGGAACGTCGAAATTGTCAGTGAACAATAAGAAAAATATTAACAAATCAATTTATTTACAAAAATTCAAATGCGTTGAGTCAAATATCTTTTCTTGATGTTGTCGTTTCGCCGCAGGAACTGTTCAACCTTGTCCATGAGTCGCATGTATACCAGACGAATATGCGTACACATACAGGTTTCTGGGCCAGTACGCAGTCTGGGATTACTCCAAACACACTGCACATAGTGCTTATTTTCCATTTCCACGAACTTTTTACTATACCCGTGCAGCTCCCGAACCAAAAACTCGATCTCTCGGATCAGCCTAACAGATTTCGGATTGAGATCCTGCTCCGCCAAACCCGAACGTTCAAATTGCCTTCGTTCCTGTACAAATAATGTATAGGCGTTATTCGTTGTTAACTCACGCACTGAATTCATGTCGATTTTGTACAAGCTACAACAAACTACTATTGTAAACTGACTCGCTCGTAACTTGGACACCTACCTATATATATATGCAATTTATTATAGACGCACAACCGCATTACATTTCGGTAGATGTTTCTGAATTTCATGTTCCAACCGAAATCATCTCACTAAGTCGCGAGTCACCAAAAAATAGTTTGAGGTTCACATGTGCATTTCCTTCTATCGTTGAATCTATTTTTAGATGTATCGGAACTTGTCCTCGTAATATGTACGCGATCAGTCCGAGATAGAGAGGGTAACAACGCATATATAAGCGGAACAGTTGCCAATTAAATTCATTCGACAAGTTCTAATACAGCGATTCTTTCCAAAATATGGAACGTGCCGGTGTAATTCAATTGTTAGAAACGTTGGTGTGTTTGATTAACGTGGGATGGCATTTGTCGGTGACGAATCGTGAGGCGGTATGGGACCTGCTGAAATCCATACGAAAAATGGTGATATACCCCGTATTCAGTTTCGCAGAAATGGCAGAAATGGAACAGATGTTTGAAGAATTGGAAAGGTTAATATCGTCGTCTCCATCGTCGTCATCGTCGTCTTCGTCGCCAGTTCTATCAAGTCTCGATTCGAAACCCGGCCCTGATAATTCGTTGAAGTTGAACGTTTTCATCAATTTAAAATTTTTACATGTTTCGGGGGGAGCGAAGCATATTTTATCGTCCGGGATGTGTACGACGGACAAGGATTTCGAATCGAGCGGAAATCCGTACGACGTGAAGAACAAAAGTTTGCTCAGCGATACGTCGCACTTGATGGACCTGATCGTTAAATTACCCGACGCCGTTAGAGCCGTGGCGAGATTAGCGTTGGAAAAATCGATACGGGCGAGTGCCGTTCAATCGAATTCGCCGCAGGATATGTTGCAGACGCTATACCGTTGGCATGCTAGACCGAGGAAAATTGAGTTTATATCCTACAACGACGATACGCACATGTGTTATCTGCATCTCGTGTCTACGTCGGACGAGCCGACTACTTGTTGCGAATCGTGTAATAGACCGTTCGATTTGAAGATTGAGGATGCCTTTCGTACCGAGAACTATCGGTGGGTGTGTGGCGACACAGATAAACATTCATCGAATACAGATCGCGTCGTACAAATTTATCGCCCCGCGTGGTCCATATTGAAAGTTTTTAAAATGGGAAGTAAAATACGGGCTACTCTTGTGCGTTCCAATACGGAGATAATACGGAATGTCGATCTGGATGCGAAGGGAGCCTTTGCTGAAATGGTGGACAACGAAATGATCTCGTTGACACGAATTCACGATTTCTTTGGGTGTTCGTTCGCGGGGTGTGAATCTCGATGGACGACGGCAACGGCTCTGAGTAGTGCACACAACACGATGTGCGTGTTTCGTTCCATCGCGAAAATTGTTAACGCGCGTTCTACAATTTCCACGTGTTAATGATCGATTCGACGGTTTGTGTGCATAAGCGAGGGCGAGAAGGACGAGATCAGTGGATTCGCATAACGAGGCTGGCGACGTTTACAATACAAAATAGCGAAAGACATACATTCCGGACAAGGCGGAAGGGATGTTCGTCGGATCATCCACAATTTTTTTTTTCTATTTTATTGGCCTCAATAAAAGTAGCCATTCAACTAAGATTTTAACTTTATTTTAGTTATAATATACCTACTCTAGCTAGCCTAGAACGAGTGCTTCTTGATAAGCGTGTTACTCCAAAATAAACAAAATGAAAAAACAGGGATATATTGTCTTCTGTTTTCCAAGAGAAAATAAATATTCGAATCTATTTCTTATGCTCTACACTGCTCCCCTTCCTGTTATCCTCTGTTGGAACTGGTATCCAAAATTAATTGTGGTCGGAACCATATTCAAAATATACAGGTCTGCCGGAGCCTCTATTCTATCATTTCTCACACTCCAGGTGACGTCACCTAGCTCGACCAATCAGCTTGCACTCGAATTTTAAAAAAGTAGAAGGGAGGCTCCGACAGACCTGTATACTCTGACTATGGTCGGAACTGCTATGACGTTCATAGTCAACGATAAAAACGTCCTCGAAATTCTAATGTTCTTCGCTGCGACGAAATAGCGACCGATGTGTCAGAATTCGACGAAACCTATGTTCCCGATAAGGCGGACGGGATATTCGTCGGAGTATCTACCCTTTTGTTCCTCGACCTCTATGATGCCGATAAATATAATTTGAATTTATTTTTTGTATTTTATTTTTCCCGTTCTCCTTGACACTAAACCCATTTGCAACCGACGTGACTGTTATGAAATACGAATTTCACCCTTGTATCGGAACGACGTACTACGAGGTTTCTGTGAGATTTTCCAGCAATCGATTCTTTCACTATTAATAACTCCCTTTCATATTTTCCGCAAAATCGAATTGCGCATCGGGAAGAACGACGAATAAACGTTTTATGATAAACGGGCGTCGACTTCCGATACAAAACACTAGTCTAAAGGAACGAACGGCAACGCGGTCGTATTTTATGGCGTACTTCGAATCGTTCAAATAGAGTTTCATATCGTTCATGGGGACGATTGTGCGATTATTTTCCATATGATAGCGTAATATCGCTCGCACAACAACGATATCGTTTACCTGGAAAATTTGAACATTCATTTGCTTGTTGTTTGCAAAAGAAGAGAAACGCCACTTGAAATCGTATAGATTTTTTTCGTCGACCCAATCTACGTATCTTTCACATTCGAACAAATGAATTTCTTTAGTGAATCGCGACTGTAAAATTGGAACTAGCAAACTTTCGATAGCACAAGAAATCATTCGTACGGTATGATTACGTTTCAACATCGACAAATGTACGCTACAATCGAAAGATAGTAACGTATTGGAAAATAATCGGCCGCGGTTGTTACGACAATGTCGTATATTCGATTTAGTTACAGGAACGATTCCATCACCACCGTATGGCGAATAAATAATCGTTCCATCAGAACGAATAGTTTCGATCGATGGATATCCCGATACATTGAGAAATAGATATCGAGTACTCGAAGGTCGTTTACAATAATCCAGTGATTTTCTAACTGTGAACGCGTTGCGAACGTGACGTTCTATCAGGCTGGGAAATCGACTCATTAAAACTTCGATAACGTTTTCATCGTTACCGTTATCATCATCATCATCATCATCATCATCATCATCACCACCACTATCATCGTTATTATTATTATTATTCCGGCCACGATCGATTTTGTTCAAGAGTTCTCCGAACGGCAGTAGTTCATATATGGAATTGTAAGATTTTACGATGCGTTGTGATGTTCGGCGAGAGAGGAACGATAGATATTTCTCGCCAATTAGATATAACAAAGCGTCTAATGTTCCGCCGTGAGGTGTCGCAACACATATTACAAGGCGGGGAATCGTACTGTCTGCTGTCCTTCGATTCCGATCCAAAATACATTCTGTATAATGTCTAGCGATCAGCCCCCCGAAACTATGTCCTAATAGGACGAACCGACTCGTCGTGTCACGCGCTAATAGTTCGTCGATAAATCGGCTTAGACGTTGCGCTCCTATCACAACAGACCGTCTCCAATCGTAGGCGAACGTGACTATTCTAAAATGCGGACTCATTCGATTCAATCGTTCACGTAATTTAACAAGAAAGCGTTCATAAATATCGACATCGAATACGGTGAACATCTTTATGCTTTCGATTATTTCGACAATTACGTCTTCGTCGTCGTCGTCATTTTCTGTGAGTTCCAATGATTGTTCTTCCTTTTCGGAAAGATAGGTGACGTTACCGTTCGCAAACATATCGAATATCGGTTTATATGTAAAGCATTTTGGTGGCCATATTCGAACACCATTTTTCTCGATCGAACTACCTTTGAGTCCGGGTATGAATATCACGACCAGCATCTCTTACAGTGTGTGTGTGTGTGTCGTGAGTTTATAGGAAAAAGCGATCGACAACATGTTGTGAGGCAGAGAAATGATAATAATACACTTTATGATACGAATAATTTTATTTTTTTTTCTCTCGCATACAAGTTTTAATATAGTTCGAATCTGTTGTATATCGATCGAATATTCGGGAGGTGGTTTCGATGGCATCTGCGGTAGTATAGATGGGGCCGGTGGATCGATACATCCGAAAGGAGGAATTCACGAAACTTTCGTATAAATTCAGAACGTGCTGACTATCTCTGGGATATAGCCGACCCGACGGATTATTAATGTTATATTTACCTCGCAAGTTCAGCGCTAACGGCAGAGTATTTGCGACGTAAGCGGTTTTTTGTAATTCGTCGAATCTCATCGGCGTCTGCGATAACGACGGTACGTTGTCGGTTATGAAATACGGTACGCGACCCGCGATACCGTATACTTTGTTGTTTCTTTTGATGGTACACGGAAAGTTTTGTTGCATTTGTAACAATTGACCGCTGGCACACCGTGAAATTAACGAACAATTATTAGCTACCACGTTGATGTTGTCGCCCGGCTTATCGTCGGGTCCTTCGACCGTTCGATAGCGCTTCAGATCGGTACGGGTCGTGGCCAGACCTTTTTGTCCGAAGGAATTTACCAATTTGACGCCGTCGAACGATTTGGATTTCAAAACGACCGTCAATTCCAATCGTCGACGTCTCTCACGTCTAGGCGAGTTACACGAAGTTTGTATCGTGGTCGCCGCCGCCGCCGTCGTCGTCGTCGTTTTATTAGAAACCGACGGATCGAACGAAAACGATTGTAGGGAAACGTGACGGAAAGCCTCGTGCAACGGCTGACCTCTCGTTTCACATTCACGTACCGCCTGTATTAACGCCTCGTCGGCGATCGTCACATAGAACACGTATAAATTTGATATTTTATGAACGATAACATTTTTGAATACGGGAAACGTTATATCGTTCTCCGAGTAAACGGTAGCCATGAGAAATAGTACGGTCGAAGCGTTACCCCGTTTGTCGCGCGTCGATACGTTCACCGATCGTGCGATCGACGGCAAATTAACGACGAAATATCCATCTCGTGGCTCGTCCAACGTAACGGCATACGAAAACACGCACCACAAATGTAGGTCCAAGTCGCGATCCAACACGTAAGCGTCCTCCACGTTCAAGCCGTCGACGTCACCAAAGGCGGAATTCAAAAAGTACATATTGCTGGCCGCCGCCGGTCTATGTACACGAGGCGCATTATCGAAGGAACGTTTGATGAGATCGAATCGATCGAAATGTCTGCGATTGCGCGACAGTTCGTCCCGTTCGAACGCTTCGGGATCCACGTAGATTTGGAAATTCCTATTTACCAATTTAGCCAGAGAAATGTACGCTTTATTGGGTAGCGACGATTTGTAGGCACACACCGAAACGACTCTTTTCGGTGGTAACGTGAAGGCGGCCTTGTGATTGACGTATTCCGCGAGACTCGAACAAGGTAATACGTGGGCTCCGGACGGACTGCCGCCGCCGCCGTCGCCGCCGCCACACTCGTCGTCGAAGGAATCGCAAAGAAACGAATTGGTAGTCTCTACTAATTTCTCGTATTTCGCGATATCGTTCGAAGTGACGACGGCGCCGACAACGTTTCCGTCGTAAATTACGTATTTATAGAACGCTTCCAATTCCGAGCGAGATAGGAATACGTCGTCGCATCCGAATCGTCGGAGAACGCTAAATTTTCGGAAAGGAATACCCGCCACCACGTTGATACATAGGAACCGAGCATCTTCGTCGATACGTAATAGAATTTCAGCAAATTTGTGTACGGACTTTAATCGTTTCACGATTTCGCGATACAACGAAGACCGTCGTTGTCGTTCCTCGTGCGAAATTCCCGATACGTCGGCCCGTGCGAACGTTACGGCATACTTCGTCACGATATTATTAATCACGACGATCGTAGTAGCATCACTTCGACCATCGCGTTTGTCGTCGCCATTCGTCTTTCCTTTTTCGATACCGTTCGTGTATACGAAAAACGGCGACGGTGGACGGTCGCGGTTCGAAAGCTTCGACGATTCTCTGCCCATATAATCTAATATTCGCGCACCGATACGATCTTCGCAACCGAACGAAATTTCGACGGATTTATCGAATAGCATATTTTTGCCGGCCGTACTGATATTACCGATACCTTGCGAACATATGTAGCCTATGATATCGTTCGGTACGTTTTTAGCCGACAACGAGTACACGTGCGTGGCACGGAGCTTTTGGCAAGTCATCTGGAGTTCCTGAAGAATGTGCAATTGCGAATGGATGGGTTGTACGAACAACGAATGATATTGGTCTTGTCGTCGATCCGCTTTGAATATAATTCCATTTTTATACTCTGCCGATCCCATCTTTTTCGTATCCATCTTTTTCGCACCACCATCACCACCACCACCATCACCACCACCACAACCGCCGTCTTTCGAGCTGTTGTTGTTGTTGCGTAAGTTGCGATCGGTGTCGAGGTCGACACGTGCGTTATCGTCGTTCCTTTCTCCGCACGAAAGATTATCCGCGACCGCGTTCGTCGTCACGTCGACGGCGGTGCTTCGTTTTCTTTTTCGCGACGTTCGATGTGCCGCCACGAACATGCCATCCGACGACGCTTTTATCGGAATTTGAGAATATCTGTCGTTCATATTGATCATCATCATGCGTTTATTGTAATGTTTGTTGTGTTCGCTCTTCGATTGTTCGTATTTTAGCGTGTGCGAAATACCCCAAAAGGTTAAACCTCTGAGAATGACGTCCCTGCAAGAAGCCATAACCGTTCCATCGAATACGTCCAATTTGTCCAGACATATTTGTACGGATTGCGCGTAACAAATGTATCGTTTATTCTTGTGACTGTCTATCGGTCGCGAATGTTGTCTAATTTGTTTCATGTAGGCGATTTGCGAATCGACGTCGGGATGAATATGATCGTGCCAAGAGCTAGGCGTACAACGATCGTAGTACAACGATAGCGTGGTAGCGTCCACTTTCGAAATAGTGTCACCGTCTCTGTTTTTACATATCAAGACTTCGTCGTCGTCTTTATCGTCGTCGTCGTCGTCGTCGTTACCGTTGAACTTATTCAACTTGCCCAAGTGGAATTTGTGACCTCTGTTGAAATCCGTATCGTACATGTAGAAAGTGCTCTCCTTTTGTATACCGACTTCGTGACAAATCATATTATTATTCACTTCTCGAAATACGGAATATTGTAAGCTTCCGTTCGACAGGAACGATCCGCGTAATATGCGATGTTTGTAACGATCGATTAATCCCGTTCGTGATAGGATATCGTGTTTATCGTTGTTTTCGTTCGTGCGTAAATCCGTCTTCTTCAAAAAACATCTCAACCGTTCGAATATGTATTCTTCGACTTTGGATCCGATCATAATCAGATGAATGTCACATTGATGTTGTAGCGAACGGTCCGTTTTCGTACAGTCGTCGTTGGCGTCATCTTCGATACGTCGTCCGTCTTGCATACACGCGGTATAAGAAATACCACGTTTGGCGAGCTGAGATAATATATCGCGATCGTCGGTGATCTTCTTCACACATTCCACGTCATCTTTCGTATTGGCCGATTCGTTTATATAGTCACGACGTATGCTGCGGGCATCAGTATTACGCGTGGTTCCGTCCGAACCGGATGCTGTCTCGTTGTCTCGTCTCGTAACAATTTTCTGGATTAAGGAAAATATCGTCGACGATCGACATATCGTAATATGAAACGGACCGCGTGATCTTTTACGCGGACAATCGTAAAACAGATAGTTGTAAATGTTCATTTGACTGGACGGCTGTGCCGACGACATCTAGTTATCACCACGTTCGGTCGAAATTGTACCGCGCGAAGTATCCTCGCCGGACGATAAAACGAAGAAGCTGTCACGGTCACCGTACGTGGTACACTGTGTCTATCGCGAAAAGGTACTTATCGTCCGAGTGCGTATGGGCAGATGTGTGCGATGTCGACCGATGTGTATCCGAAGAAAGACGACAACGACGAAGAGACAATTTCCGATGAAGATTACGATACTTGGAATATAGACGATATCGATCGTCAACAAATCGACCATTCGACGTTGCACTACATGTTAGATGTTTCGTTAGATAGCAATTACAACACCAAGAAGAACACGTTCGATATCAAATTTATCGATGGGGAATTAAAGTTAAAACGCTTGACGTTGGCCGCGGTCAACGTGCCGATTTACGTGATGATAAGTAGCGAATGCGTCACAGATAAAGTACGACGTTCCACACGCGGTGGGATCGCGGACTGCGATAAGGATAAGGATGACGACGACGACGACGACGACGACAACGATGACGACGGCTTGTCACCTTTCGATATCGTTCGCATTAAATGTGCTCGCTTGGAGAAAATTCTACGTAACCTTTTTCGTCCGTTCAAATGTTCGTTGAAAAATACGGGATTGTCGATGCACGCGTTGAATTCCTCCTTGTACGAATTGCTGATCAGACATAAGCCTCATTATCGACACGGAATTTTGTTCAGGCTAGATATTCTCGCTAGTTTGGCAGATGACGGTGGCGACGGCGACCCCTCCGCATCGAAAAAACTGTTCGACGGTGGAAAAACGTCTCGAAGTAAATTAGACGCGGACCACGAAGATCGTATCAAATACAGACCGTCGACGTTGCCTGAGCGTTCTCGGGTGCTAAAATTCTTGTTGGAAAACGCCATGACGCACGCCGACCTATACGCGATATCTTCGTTGAACGAGGACTCGCGGCAAGTGTTCCGATATAATTTGCTAACGAACATGATCGAAGATTATAACGATGGCGGATTGCCCATCGTCGAATACGAATTTCACCGCATGGACAACGCGTTACCCGTGCACGCCATAACGGAATCCATCATATCTAGATCGCCGCATTTCTGGGCCTATTGGACTCACAACGGATACATATTCAAGAACTGTCAGGCCGACGACGTGAATTCGCAGCGACGACGAGCGCTATGTCAAAAGAACGAACTTTGTCAACCGCTCTTACATTTGCCCACGTGTGTCGTACGGATAGACGGGGGACGAGCCGGTGGACACGGAAAATATTTGTCACCGATCGACACTATATGTGTTTTGAGTTTGGTTCCGAAAATTGTCGAAACGACGGCTGCGACCGTCACGACGTCACGTCACCCTCGTCGCAAACATAATAGTTATTTCGTGTACGTTTATAGTCGTAAACCGCCGGGCGCCGAATGCGATGACGGCGACGACGACGACGACGATACCAGTGAGTTTTATAAACGAACGTTGTGCAATCTCGTGGAGAAGTTATACGGAAAAAATAGTAGAAGATGCGGTAACGTGTCGGACGTGTGTATCGAATTTCTACGTTTCGATTCGGAATCTATAATGCTCACGAAATTCGTCGCGGAAATGTCCAAAATATGTTTGATCCCGTCGGACGTGACGTTGCACACTCTCGTCGGATACGATATGTATCGGACGGTATGGCTACCGATAATGGGTAGATTGATGGATTTAAAATTGTTCGACGTTATGGGCGAGTTTATATCGATGAACGTGTTTAGCGGACAGCCGTCGTTCGATTCGAACTCGATGACGTTCGACTTGAACGTGTCGTTGCCCATGTTATTGCCAACACATTTCGATCGCACCGTCGATATGGTACGATTCGATTCGGAATGTTTGTTACGCGACGTACGCTATCCGAAAGAGGCTGCCGAGGAATATAGAAAAATCTTCCGCAAACGCGATAGCGAAAAATCGACAGAGTCTACTGCCGTCGAGAACGGTTGGATCGATTTAATCAAAACCGTTTTCGAAGTGACCGTTTTAGAATATATCTGGAGCGATTTCGATGTACGTAAATTCATGTTGTTCGTCTCGGAATTGTTGAATACGTCGATCGGAGACGTGTTTGGATATTCCGTCGACGGGAATTACGACGGAGCGTTGTTGTTGTCGTCGTCGGCGTCGTCGTATAAAACGTGTCGTGCGTTTCGAAATCGAATCGTGAGACACTTACAAAATTTCGTACATTACGAATGTCTGCGATACGGACGATACGAATCGAAGAGTTTCCTATCGAACATTATCGATAATTATCGCGGTAACGTATTTTCGAGTGTGCCGTGTTCGTTGTCTGCGTCGTCGAAAAATAGGAATGTCGATGATGCTGCTGCTGCTGCTGCTGCTGCTACCACAACAACTAGACGGTATCGATTCGACGAGTTAACCAAGACATATAACAAGTGTGCGAAACAAAAGGGAGAAATTATGGATGTTTTTCTGGCCGAGCAACGATTGTGTACTCCGCCCGTGTGGAATAGGAAAAATTCACCGATACGAGGTTTGCGCACCTTGCATTTCGGTCGACAAGGATTGTGGACGGACGGAGACGGAAAGTATACCTATATAGAGATGAATTTCACCAGCGCGTACGGTTCGATCGGAAGCGTTTATAACGTATCTTTCGAAAATACGGCCGTCCTACCGGTCCAGTGGTTATTGACGAGCCTCGGTTTACGAGAAATACCCGACGGTCTCGATAATAACGGTGCCGACGATGTCCGATCGAACGATCCTTTCGCGGGCGTCGCGCGTAGATACGGTCGATGTGAAAATTCCGACCAACACTGTCACTATCTATTCGACATGATGTTCGTATCGAACGCGAAACGAGATCGGTATATGGTGAATAGTAAATATTTTCGTTTGTTCTATTACGATAGCGATAACTTGTCGGAAGACAGTAAGAACGATACGAAATCGGAATTTATTAATTTGTTGCGTCGCGCTCGTACCCTAATATCGAAAGACGATGAAGACGACGACGACGACGACGATGACGACGTACAAATATCCGGATTCGAAATTACACGCTTGAAACAAATACTGTCCGTGGGAAATCCGTCGAAGAATCGTATTATCGTCATTTACGATGGTGCCGATACGTGTTCGACGTTGAACCTGTTATTCTCCAAGTTGATCGCCGAACGAAGATCGTTGGCGACACGATACCAATACGACGATACGGTCGTGGATATAGATGACGATAACGACGATAACAGCGTCGAGGGTAATGATGACGAACAAAGGACATCGTACAACGGAACTCGACGAAATATCATCGATGAAAAAGTAATCGAGAAAATGATTATGCAAGGGAAAAGAAACGTACTGAAATTGACCACGAACATGCTATATGGGCTGACCAATAAAGAAAACTCGTGCGTATACTCGCCGTCGGTGGCTCTAACTATAACGATTCTATGTAAAATGTTAATTACCGTGTTGGTGGCGATCATCGAAAACTTGTGTCGACCAGATGTCGCGGCCGCGTTGTACGTCAACATCGATACCATCATATGTCGCATTCCTAGAACGACGGAACCTCGCGTGAGAAGTCTTCTACAAACGACGTTCGACAAGTTCATATATGGTCGCGACCGTCCGCTAAACGACGACGACGACGACGACGATCGAAAGCAGAACGCTAAAATAGAACTTCGCACGGTGGCCGTTTACGACGCCATAATGATCGTCAATACTTCATCTCACGTGACCTTTTCAAACATCAAAAACAGAAGGCAGCAGCAGCAGGAGTTCACGCGAGACAAACGATCGCCGGTAAATTCCAACGATCTGTATAGAATTGACATCAAGTGTGGTTGCATCGTTACCAGTCAGTACGATTGTAACGATTTCGACGCTGACAACGATACCGATAATCGTCGTGACGGATTCGATTCGTCTCATGCTAACCCCGAGTATATTCCACACGCTATATTACGAGTATTTACTTTCATATGTGATTGGGTGTACTTTTCCGAGCGAGATTATGATAACAAGGCAATCAAAAACATCGAACCGATTCTACGTGAATTACTAAAGAAAATCTACGCGTATTTATTCTCGCTCCCAGAACAAGAACAATTCGTCGTGGTTGCTCAACGTTGTAACACCTACGATGGACTCACAGACGACGAAAACGTACCGTCGAAAAACGATAGGTCGTTCGTAGATATCGGCTGTGATAGAATAGTTAAGGACGCAGCACACGATCTGTTCGTAAACGATGATACTGCGGCAGCATCTAGCAGCGAATTTGTCTACATGTGGCCGATATTGATTTTACAGACAGATTCTCCTACGAATCACGATGGGGCAGCTAGGAACAACACCGCTCACGCCGCTGCCAACAATCCGCAATTGGCTGGCGAATTTGGAAAATTCGACTTCGAGAAGATAGGTTCACGTAACAACAAACTGACCAACAACATATCCACAACGGTCACCGAAGAAAACGTTACCGTTAATTATTATTTCTTTCTCAAAATGTACCGAAAATTCATATATCAAATTTTTTGTCAATCGAATATCGTTCACAAATATATGACTACCAAAGGTAATAATTCCGAACGACGTTCGTTCAGTCGTATCTTCGACACTCTGTTGTTGCATACATTTATTGATGCATGTTTTATACACAAACAAAATAAAGAGTAATAAAATGATTTAAGAATATTTTATTTCACTTTTCACACCATATCCACTACCTCTAACGCCAATGTGATTGGACTGTCATGTTTACGATAGAATATCAAAACCAGCAATGTTCCTCGTCATGCGCGCTAGCTCCATCGAGAAACAGTTTTGTCTCGAATGAAATCTGTTGAAACGAAATCTCACCGGTGGATTTCTTCGAGCTGCAAAATCTTTGAACGTGAATCTCGTTCGAGAAATGAAATCGTAAAATATTTTCTGATGAACAAACTTTGTCCGCTAGAATCTCTCGTCGAACGATTGGTTGTTGAAACGAAATTCCACCGGTGAATTTCTTAGAGCTACAAAAAGTTTGAACGCAACTTCCGTTCTAGGAATGAAACAGTTTTGTCTCGAATGAAATTTGTTGAAACGAAATCTCATCGGTGGATTTCTCCGAGCTGCAAAATCTTGGAACGTGAATCTCGTTCGAAAAATGAAATCGTAAAATATTTTCTGATGAATAAACTTTGTCCGCGTAGAATTTCTCGTCAAACAAATTTCCAAACTCACAAGTTCCTCGTCATGCGCACTAGCTCCATCGAGAAACAGTTTTGTCTCGAATGAAATTTGTTGAAACGAAATCTCACCGGTGGATTTCTTCGAGCTGTAAAATCTTTGAACGTGAATCTCGTTCGAGAAATGAAATCGTAAAATATTTTCTGATGAACAAACTTTGTCCGCGTAGAATTTCTCGTCGAACAAATTTCCAAACTCACAAGTTCCTCGTCATGCGCACTAGCTCCATCGAGAAACAGTTTTGTCTCGAATGAAATTTGCTGAAACGAAATCTCACCGGTGGATTTCTTCGAGCTGCAAAATCTTTGAACGTGAATCTCGTTCGAGAAATGAAATCGTAAAATATTTTCTGATGAACAAACTTTGTCCGCTAGAATCTCTCGTCGAACAAATTTTCAAACTTATATGTTCCTCGTCATGCGTACTAGCATCATCGAGAAACAGTTTTGTCTCGAATGAAATTTATGAAACGAAATCTCACCGGTGGATTTCTTCGAGCTGTAAAATCTTCGAACGTGAATCTCGTTCGAGAAATGAAATCGTAAAATATTTTCTGATGAACCAACGTTGTCCGCCTAGAATTTCTCGTCGAACGAATCTCCAAACTTATAAGTTCCTCGTCATGCGTACTAGCATCATCGAGAAACAGTTTTGTCTCGAATGAAATTTATGAAACGAAATCTCACCGGTGGATTTCTTCGAGCTGTAAAATCTTCGAACGTGAATCTCGTTCGAGAAATGAAATCGTAAAATATTTTCTGATGAACCAACGTTGTCCGCCTAGAATTTCTCGTCGAACGAATCTCCAAACTTATAAGTTCCTCGTCATGCGTACTAGCATCATCGAGAAACAGTTTTGTCTCGAATGAAATTTGTTGAAACGAAATTTCACCGGTTGGATTTCTTCGAGCTGTAAAAACGTGGAACGTGAATCTCGTTCGAGAAATGGAATCGTAAAATATTTTTTGATGAACAAACTTTGTCCACCTAGAATCTCTCGTCGAACGAATCTCCAAACTTACAAGTTCCTCGTCATGCGCACTAGCTCTGTCGAGAAACAGTTTCGTCGCGAGTAAAATTTGTTGGAACGAAATCCATCGGCGGATTTCTTCGAGCTGCAAAAACATTTGCAGCTATGACTCGTCATCACGTGACGTAGACGTGACGTATCACGGGGGCAACGAAAATTGTGGAAAGCAACTTTCAGTTCTCGCGAGAAGCTAACGCCAAGTTTAAACAGTCAAGGGGGCTCCACGTACCCCCATAGCACCCCTGCACCCCTATATATATAATATATATATACATTATATATATAACCTCCGCGACGGCCTGCTCCTTCTTACTACTACGTTGTTCTTACTCTGGTCAAGGAGGTTTAGGATCGCGGGCGAGAAGCTTGCTGATTATATAGTTAATTTGGGGTCAGCTGGGTGAATACTCGATTCTCATTGGACTAGAGCCAATTGACGTCACGAAAATCCTAAAATCTACTGATTTCTGACGAAAATCACGGTAGAAGGGGTAAAATTTTGATCAGATTCAATTCAGAGTTCTGAGAGCGAAGTCGATTGAGGTTAGATTGTACAATATCAAACCCACCCCATCCACAGATGTAGTAATTTCATGAAATACATAGGACATCTATGGTAGATTTGATACTGTACACGTTGATTGGAAGTTCAAGGGAATTCTACCAAATGGCGTTTATCCGCTAACTGTAATAAATTGATGCAGCATATCAATAGATGGCGCTCACTCACTAACTGTAATAAATTGATGCAACATATCAATAGATGGCGCTCACTCACTAACTGTAATAAATTGATGCAACATATCAGTAGATGTCGCTCACCAAGTTGCCACACCGGAATTGTATTACATGTCGAAAGATTGCACTCTTCACGTTGCTCCGAAAGAATTGCATTACATTTCGGTATATATCTCCGAATGCTATTTTCGATTCGAAATCATTCCACTAAGTCGCAGTTCATCGAAAAATAGCGTGCGACTCACATGCTTGGTTCCTTGTATCGCTGGATCTATCTTCACAATTGTACATATTCTTTGGCGAACAAAAATTTTCAGCTAAATTTTGTTATGGAACAACTTCAAAGATGCAAATTCGTATCTTATGACGGTCACGTTGGTCGTAAATGGCTTAGATCAAGTTTCGATCATTGTAAGAATGGCCAAATATATCTTGCTACTCATTTGCGTCATCATTTTGAGTTTGACGTGTGTAATATCTACCATATACGTCAAACTACATACTTTTTTCGCTATAGGATGCGATCAATTTCGTAACGCCACGCTGTTCAAGTTACGAACGTCGTACATTTCGTCTCGGAACACTAACGAAAACGATATTATATTTTCCGATTGTGCCGCCTGCACATTGGATAATTTGTCTTCCCTTCGCTCGTATTTCGACACGCAGAGCATGTACGATGACACAGTTACAGATTTTCGTACAGCTCTGAAATTGATGTGGAACATTAAAAGCAGAGGAGTTTTTTACGTATAGTCTACTATCGGGAAGAGAAAAAATATATAATAGTAAATATTATTTATTTTATATTCGTATATCAACAAAAAATTAAATTTTCCGGGTTATTCTCGATGTGCCCCAACGCAACTGCCGCACTCAGGAGATGTTCGGTGGTGGCTCTGCTGGCAACAGCTGGGACTTCTTCGACTCCGATAGCTGCCTGGTGATGGGTGAACTTTTCAAACTCGTCGACGAGAAAATCCATTTCACCCGCTACGCGTCTAGCGGTCGCCTCGTGATTAATATTTACGATCGAACTGACCCATGTGTTGTCCGACTGTCTAACGAATTTTATTCTGATCTTCTGCTCGTTCGACATTTTCACTCGATCGCTATTTATTACACAATTCGATTTTACGTATGTTCACACGATGATTTTCAAACGATATATGACGACTAGCATATCCACAAAATATTTATATAGCAATTCGCTACGTTCGGAGGGGCGCGAGATAGTAATTTGAAACGGAAGAAATTGTATCAGATACGGAACTAGTTTTACATGTATTACTACAATTCGAATCTTCGGTACGACGACATTCAGAAATACATACTCGATCTATATGTAGAACAAGAAAAAGATCCACTAAACAGCGATCGTTTGATCATAATTTCTCCGTGTGTATAATCTTCGAATTCGTTAGATTCTGTCAGTTGTCGAATGGCCCAACGCCACAAACAAATATCGTGACAATCGTTAGCGTGTTTGCATCGAGTGACGAGTTTGAGTTTCCACGCGGGAAAAGACGAATCGGCATATACGTCGATACCGCCGCCGTTCGGTCGCATATTTTCCCAGCAGATACAACACTTTGAAGATTCGGATTTATTTTGTCCGAGTGAAATATAAAAACAAGAAGAGTATTCTACTTGTAGTTTACTATTGGGAAGAACAAAAAAATGTATAATAGCTGAAATCTTTTATTTTATACGCTAACGAAAAATAAAATTATTGGAATCGTTTTCTATGTGCCCCAACACAACTGCCGCATTTAGTAGATGCTGGGTGGTGGCTCCTTCGACTCCGATAGCTGCCTGTTGTGGACCGGTCGGGTCTACATCCGACGAAGTGAACCTCTCAAACTCCTGCACCAAATAGTCCATTTGATTCGCCACATCCGAAATACGTCTAGCGGTCGCCTCGTTGTCGATAGTTACGATGGAACTGACCCACGTGTTGTCTGATTGTCTTCTAAATTTCATACGGAAATGTTGCTCGGTCGACATTTTATTCGATTACTTTTACTCGATACTATATTACTCGATTTTCTCACCACGACGTTCGAACGATATATGACGGCTGGCATATCCACGAAATATTTATATAGTAATTCGCCACGCTCGGTGGGGCGCGAAATAGTAAGTTATGTTTGTATGAAACTGAAGAAATTGTAGCAGATACGAAAGTAGTTTTACATGTAGACGATGTTCAGAAATACATATTCGATCTACATATAGGACAAGAAAAAGATCCACTAAACAACGATCGTTTGATCATAATTTCTCCGTGTGTATAATCCTCGAATTCGTTAGATTCTGCCAATTGTCGAATGGCCCAATGCCACAGACAAATATCGTGACAATCGTTAGCGTGTTTACATTGAGTGACGAGTTTGAGTTTCCACGTGGGAAAAGACGAATCGGCGTAAACGTCGATGCCGCCGCCGTTCGGTCGCATATTTTCCCAGCAGATGCAACACTTTGAAGATTCGGATTTAGCTTGTCCGAACGCTTCGTTGGACTCTCTGTCGCAACGTACGCTCGTTTGAAAGTATGCATATATTGTCGATATTATCGATGAAATCCACGATAAATACATCGTCCGTAATACGTCTTACTGTCGTGAGGGGAATCAACGCAGAAACCAGTAAGCCAGATGGACGTTGGAAACGATCATCGGTATGTCGGGCAAGTGATGTCGCACGTTCGACACGATGGATCGTAATACTTATTTTATACATTTCGAGCTATAATGTTCGACGAATACGAGCGTGTACAGGCCGTTGTCGATAGAATAATTTGTCGACACGCCGATTACGTTCAACCGGCGTAAAATCGAAAGCTTCGGTAAAAATGGCAATATAACTTCGACGTATACGTTCCTTATGTTATCGTCGTCGTAATCGCGATATCGTGCGGAAAAATCGAACGGTCTCCGATAACAAACGACGTCCACGTCCGAAATCGTGTCCGCAAAAAACGGACAGTATTCTCCGTACGGAGTGTATCGCATAACGGCGGCGTACACGTGATTTCTTTCGAATATTCGCACGTATCTCGGAAATAAACCGTTTCCGGGATCGCGAATAAAAAACGATCTGATTATATAAATTTTATTTACGTGAATACCTCTCAAATAAATGGTTTCCAACTTATCTTCGATCTTTGACAATTTATAGTAATGCGTCGGTGATATCATCCAAAGTCGCGTCTTATCAATTTAAAATTTATGAATCGACGGAGTATCGCCGCCGGACGCTCTATCATCTGGTGGTGCGGTCTTGGTCGACGAAGACGATGCTTGTTGTTGTGTTGTCAGCGGCGAATCCAATAGATACGACCGTAACGCATACTTGAGAATATCTTTTATACGTGTACAAAATTGTTTTCGTTTGTAATTGGGCAATTCTACGAATGTCCACATTACGGTCGATATAAAAATACAAATAAACACGATCAACGTGACAACGAACAATTTCGAAATGAGATCCGGAACGAAAAACGACATCGCACACGCGACCGTTACGCTAACGATAATTTTCAAGGAAGTTATCTCTTTATTCGACATGGGTGCGAATATATATCGATATACATCTCCTATATTATCGAGCGACGACGACAACGACGACGCGGTCGCTCGTGATTGTTGTTGTTGCGAATCGGAAGATGACGACGACGACGACGGCGACCGACTTTCACCTTCTTGTTTCAGGTTCGATGTCGACATTATATTACTTATAATAGTACGGGGTGTTGTGCTGTCGTCGATTCGACCAACGACGAAATCGACCCAAACTTGGAATAAATAAAAAGTTTCCCGTCCGTTTGGATCAGTCAAAGTCTGATCGCCGGTGTGCAGTCTCGGTAATTATCCAACAATGGGCGTTCCTCAAGTGAGAGACCTCTTAAATGCGATGGGTGATGACGTTTACCAAGAATGGAACGTGAATCGGGACTGCGGTTCGAATACGACGAGATGTATTTACATCGATGTTACCGGTATGCTATACGGAACCGTGATATCGGCTATAAGGCAAGAATTGCAAGAGCGACGGGAAAATTACGTTAACGAACCAACGATAGATATCGAAGAAACGATAGACCAATGTCGTTGTATAGACGTGGCAACCGACGTTATAATGAACAAGATATTTCCTATCGTACCTACAGATTTCCTCGATAATGTCACCAAAATCTACATCGCGGCCGACAACGGTGCGCCAATAGCCAAATACAGAACACAGCAAAAACGTCGTCTGAATCGTATAGTCGTACCAAACCGTGTTCGAGATCAAGTATCTGATGAATTTTTCGAATTGATCCGAAGATACGTGAAAGGTAAGGCTGTCGTGAAATACGATCGGCTGGATACTATAGGTGAAGGCGAAATGAAATGCCTCCGTGAAATTTGGTTAGATAACCCCGACCGAGCATACGTCATTGCGAACGACTACGATGTAGTGGTGGGTGCTTTTTGTATGCCTCGAAGACAGATACGTTGTATTTGGCCGAAACCGCCGAAAGAATCTGGCGATTACGATCCTCATTCGAGGCTTATCAATTGGACGTCGGCGGATCCTCTAAAACGCCTGTTGATCGTGTCATTTTTGAACGTGTACGGAAACGATTACGTTCCGGGTTTGGTAACAACGACGGCAAATATTAAAAGAGTTCTCAACGATATAGAGAATTTTTCCATTCCCGACGAAGTATTACTGAATAATCTATGCGACGTGGCCCGCATTCTGTTCGACACGACCGAATCATCATCATCATCATCATCATCATCATCATCATCACCGTCGTCGGTCGAGTGGGTGTTGACTTTGACGTTCGTCATTGCGTACGTTTATTGTTACCTATTGAATTTGCCATTTTTTTGCCCTCAATCTATCAAAAGAGCAAAGTTTTTGGACGTGTGGACTTCGTTCCGAGACGAATTGCGAGAACGGCGTCTATCGAAAGAAAAACCCGACATGTCAGACTTGAACGATTCCGGCGTACACGTTCATCGCAAAAATATCGTAATCATGTGTTTATGGTATCTGTGTTATTGCGTGAATCCCTTCAAACAATGCGGTGGTGGCGACGGTACCACTGGAGACACCGTCGCTACAGTTCACGATAGAAGTAATATGTTTTCCATCCCTATGAAAGAGCCGTTTCGGTACGACGATCCGAGAACCAAAATAACGTTCAATTGTACGGATAAACGGTCGCTCTTCTCGTGTGACTCGAAATGTATATGGAACATTTATGACATAATAAAGGAAATAATGTTGTAAACGATATTTTCATTTCTTTCCCATCTCCGTCGTAGTTATGAATATTTTTTGCGTTGTTTTGATATGTTCATTTCCCTGTTCACATTGGGAGCGTTAATAAAATATGGAACAAATTGGGATTGTTATATCAGCTCTGTTTCTCGTTGTAAATGTACCTGTGATCACCGAATATTCCGGGAGTACGTCGGAATACCGTATATATAAATTAAAGTTCTACCGCTCATCCAGTCAGTCGTAATTCATCGTTCAGTTAGTCGAGTCGTGTGTGTGTGTCTAATATCGAAACATGCAGTATGGGAGTTGATACACTAAAGTATATTTTGGATGCGATCGGCGATTTCGTGTTCGAAGATTGGAACGACAAAATCGATATCGATCCGCTTACGAAAAAATGTCTTTACATCGACATTACCGGTATCCTGCACGACGCGCTGCGATACGCCGTGATACAGAAGAAAGACGAAATCAAACGTCGCTCATACGATGATACGTATCAGAAGCAGTTGGCTCTCAGAAGATGTGAAGAAGAATTGTCGTTCACTGCGATTGCTGTCGGGGTATTTCGACGGAAGGTATTAGCTAATTTACCAATGGGATTTTTACGATATGTTAGGAAAATTTATATTGGTGCCGATAGACGTCCACCGACCGGTAAAATCAGATCGACCCAAACTAGAAAATTCTATAATAAAGTTGTGTCGAACCGAGTGCGGAATCGAATCGAGGATGCGTTTTTTGACGTTGTCAGCCAGTTCAAGGCCGACATGTCGTACGAGTTCGTCGTCCATTACGATCGATCGCAAACGATGGGCGAAAGCGAGTGGAAATGTCTTCGTCAAATTTGGCTGGACAACCCCGACCGAGCGTACGTCGTGGCGAACGAGTACGATGTCGTGGTGGGTGCGTTTGGCATGCCTCATCGAACGATACGTTGTATTTGGTCGGAAGCGAACGACGAACATGACGACGACAAGCGTGCTGCGTCGAAGCTCATCAACTGGACGATGGCGTTCCCGTTACAACGTTTGTTGATGGTATATTATTTGAACTTGCATGGAAATTATTACTGTCCTCCCGTCAATACGATCTACACGTATAGCATGAAAGCAGTGATGGTTGAAATTGGGTCGTTTTCTGTACCGGACGATGAGCTACGGGGACAGTTACGTGACGTGGCCGGAATTATGTTTGGGACCGGTGACGAGTCGTCGTCGGAGTTGTCGCCGCACGACTGGACGATAGCTTTGACGTTCATCGTGGCATATGTGTACTGTTATTTGCTGAACGTTAGAGTATTCGATACTGGGACGAATGCTAACAAAAATATGTTTTTTGATGTTTGGGCCTCGTTTCAAGACGAGCTTTGGTTAGGAAAAACCGAACCGGTGGAAAGTGATTATGCGGTTAAAAACTATATCGATACAAAACAGTTGATAGAAATGAATTTGTGGTATTTGTGCTACAGTGCGACCCCGTTCAAGCGAAAAACTACAAATATGTTTTCGATCCCAATACAAAACCCGTTCAAATACCACGATATTCGAAGCCTGACGATCAGCGAGTACATGACCAACGACAACTTGTTTTCATGTGACACGTCTTGTTTTCGACGAATATATCGGGCTGTTTGTGAACTTTTCTCGTTAAACGATTAACACTTATATTTGTATTATTGCTCTAGATAAAATAATAAAAATTAACTGTTGTAAATAGCATTTTCATTTCCTCCCCATTTCCGTTGTGGTCTAGGATGTTATGGATGATGGTATGACGATGAACATATCAATTTGGATATTCGATCGACGAGAAATTTCGGACCGAAAAATTTTGTTCAGCTTAAGATATTTCACAGTTTTATTTAACCCATTCATTCCCAACGTGACTGTCATGAGATACAAATTTCACTTTTATGCGATTAACGGTTCCATTTCT
Organism: Endomychus coccineus; assembly: GCA_958510875.1. Lineage (NCBI taxonomy): Eukaryota > Metazoa > Arthropoda > Insecta > Coleoptera > Endomychidae > Endomychus > Endomychus coccineus. Next base: position 97,767,119 of record OY294070.1, read on the forward strand.
CGAATCGTTCGATGAGGATCTCGAACGACAAAGTTTGTTCCTCATAAAATATTTCACAATTTAATTCCTCGAACACGTGCTGAAATAGAAACGATCGGTACGTGCACGCAAAATACGTTCAGAACGAGGAACGACCGAAACGTTACCGCCCACCAATCGGGCGTATAAATAAGGCTGCGACACACACATGTCGATTCAGTTTCAGTCGAGATGCCGTGTAAAACATGTGGTGGATTAGATCACAGTCGCGTTTCTTCGGCCAAATGTGCAAATCGAATATTGAAGCAAAAACATAGATTCAGCACAGTAAATACTTGTACCGAGACGTTCACGATAAAACGCGGTTTTCGTAAGTTTTGCCGAAATCCAGAGTTACGACAGCGAATCGAGGATGACGTTTTGGAAATTTCTCAATTGACCATCGAAGCATCGCTCTACGTCAGTTTTTATTATACGAAATTGTTACATCGAAACGAATTTCCGATCGGACAGTTTTCCATCAGTCACCTACAAGATTTCTACTACCATCTTCAGGGCAAACGACAGAGGAAAGAACGCGTTGCGTTGGACGAAGAATATTTCGCTATGCGGCCAGACAAAATGTTATTATACGACGGCCGATTACGATCCTTTCTCATTAACTCCTGTGTCAAGCAACACGAAACCAATATGAAAAATTGTATCACGGTCCATTTTTACGATCGACTCGTCCGATATTTCTATGAAAAATATAAGGAAAAGTGTGATCGAAAACGCTACGAATGGAAGAAGATAGTTTACGACGAATTGTTCGCCTTCGTTCCACGTCACGTTGCCCACAGCCGAGAAGTTGCAGAATTTCTGGAAGATTTTCGATTCGACTATCACAAAAAATTCACTAATATCGAAAATGACTGGTGGAGTTTGGTACCGATCACTTTCGAGTTGGGACGATGGTTCGAAGAGAGAAAGATGAAGTCCTTTTCGGCGTTTCCTATATTTTCGTCTGGCCGAAAACATTTGCTTTATAACGCTATGGCGTTGAAAGAATTATTGAGTAGTACAAAATTGCTACCGAACAAAACTAACGCTTCCGAGTTCACGAATGAAACTCCAAAATATTGGTGGCAATATTTCGATCTATCTCACTCAGTTTACGGCGAATTCGACGACATAACTATGCAGATCGAGCCCCACAAGCAGCGGACTTCATTTGCCATGAGTTTTTCCACCAACGGAATCGATTGTTCCATCATGATGAATAGATATGGGCGATCTACAATTCAACAACCGCAGAAAAAGAAGCGAAAGAAGACCAACAAACAACCCGAGACTACAGTGGCTAGTTCAAGTTTCACCAAGTATTTAGGAATCGATCCGGGAGTTGTTAATTATATCGGTGCGTGCTATATCGATAAGGAAACTCGAACAGAAACCAATTTCGTGTTAAAATCGGCCAAGTTCAAAGAACATTTATGTAAAGAACGTGCTCGACGACGTAAACGGAAAAAAATGTCCGGAATCTTCGAGAAACGCCTGCTTGAATATCGCGAAAGTATAAACATAGAGAAAAAATTAATTGTTTCGCCGAAGTGTGGTTCTAATTTTAACTCTCATGTGGAGTACATTTTATACAGACTGAATTTCTTATCGTCCAGTCGCGAAATTTACGCTACGCGGAAATATTCGCGCTTGAACTGGGACTCGTACATTTCACGTCGTAAAGCAGAGGATAAGGTGGTAAATCAGTTATTGCCCGCTAAAGATGATGATGATAATTCCGTGTTGGTTTGTTTTGGAGATGGAACACTGGAGAAAAATTTCAGTTATGGCAGAAATAAAAAACCCGCCGTCGAAATGCTCAAACGAGCGTTTCATCGTCGACGCGATAAATGTCAGATTATATGTGTGGATGAGTATCTGACTACGCAATCTTGCTCGAAATGTTTCGGTAAAATGCCTTTGCCACCCAAAAACACGACCGTAAATAGAGACGATACGAAGCGACGACGACGACGTCACGATCATAGATTTCAAATTTGCCGAAAATGTAAAATCGTTTGGAATCGTGACGTCAATGCTGCGCGTAACATCATTTTGGTTGGTCTCGGATTAATCGATTATCGTTGTAAAACGTCAGATGAATTTGTTCGTTTGACGGAATTTCAAAATTATGTCTTGCATAAGGGTGAAATTCGTATCTCATGACGGTCACGTTGGCCGTTAATGGGACAGAACGAGCGGAAACTTGTTTTCAAGCACCATTTCGTGTTTCCGATGCGTCCATATGGTGATTTCTGAACTTTTTTAGATTATGAAATAAAAAATTGTTTACATATCGGATTTTTATTCCTTTTCATTATATATTGCACACAATTTATCGATAATAACAGTCACAGGTATTGTATATTGTGTGACGATTTCGTTTCGTTGTGCTTCACAAACGAACGTTACGTTGCCGTAATATTCATCTGGGCTCGTGGCGTGTTCGTTATTGTCGTCGTTGCCGTTCACAAATGTGTTTTTGCAAATACATCGAACGTCGTTTGTGACATACATGCCATGGAGAAAAACGATATAGTCGATGACATACTTGGTTAGATTGGATAGAGTCTGGGCGTAGCGTTCGGGATGATGCTTGTTCGTTTCGAGCAGATAAGCGTATTCTGCCACTTCTTCTACGAACTTGTGATAGAATCTAGGGAATATGTGAACGAGATGTAAGGCGCCATTCGATTTTTTGTACGATTCGATCTGTCGTATACCGTTGTCGAGTATGCGATCGAACAGCTCTTCGAAATAAGTGCGAATGAAATCTTTCCACTGGCCCGTGTCGTCTAACATGTCGTCGATATATCGATCGATCTGTTCCTTGATTTTTGTTTTATCGATAACGGTCGGTGCAGTTTTGACTAGAATCACGTCGAACAGATATTTCAATCCGTTCATGAACGTATCGAACGAGACGAAAGTTGATGACGAAGACGACGAGGACGACGACGACGACGACGACATACTCTATGTATTCCGACCTCGCGCTCTCCCTGTATAGTTTACTTATAAGATATCGTTGAGAAACATGTCGAAAATAACGATGAGAGATAAATCTACATATACATTTCTGAATTTTATCACGTCCGCCGATTGGATCGATCGGGCGGAATACGTGTACGGCGACTTCAAGTGGACCATCAGAGAAATCGAAGTACCTATCAATGTTAGCAACGGTCACTTGTCATCGTTATCGTCGTCGTCGTCTGACTTATTCGAATGTACTTCGTACATTAACAAGAAAATTGTCAGATTACCTATACGATTCAATCACGATATAAGCGGATCGAAGCGTAATCATTTCAAACACGTACAAAGTCAATCGATAACTTCCATACCGACATGTATGATGGTGGATAACGACGTGTTTTATATCCCCATCGGGGATACGTGGGTTCAGGTTACGGTAGACGGTGGCATCAAAGCGGTAGTAGTCAGTTTATATAATAATATCGTGAAAGTTGCCGTACAATGTACATTTTACGGAAACGTCGATCTACCGTTCGGTCTGCCATTGTTCAATGCGAGTTTGGATAGGATCATCGGTTTCGTGGGGCGTCGTCTACCGAACGGTCGATATACGATCGATTCCGGTGCCAATATGAAAATCGTCAAACACGTTATATCCGATGTAAATTTCCCCAGTATTTATTTTATCGATTCGTCGTCGTCGTCGTCTTCGCAATGTCCTTCTAACGATAATGGTGTTGGTGGTGGTGGTGGTGGTGTCAGATCTACGAAACGTCTCGTCGTCTATGGCAACGTAATAGCCAAACACGGATTACACGCGGGTAAAATTCGTGAGCTGGAACGTCAACAGACGAATTCGTTCGCCAACGTATGCCGACGTATCAACATAATACAAAAAGATGACGGCGTCGTAGTTACCGCGACGAACGGAAACGACGCCGATAGCGAAGAATTGGATTCGTTCACGTTGTGCAATACGCGTGTATGTAAATATTACGTACTACCACCGCCCGACGATGTTCTGACCGATAACGTCGCCGGTGACGGGGCAAAAAAAAAGTCGTCCAAAAAGTAAGAGCCGCGATATAGGATGTTATCGCAAATCGACGTTAACGACTTCGACGACAAAGTCTACGCCGACGTCGGACCCGTTACGTCTCCCGATACCGTCGCGCGAAATTCTCATATAGAATTGCCACCTCTGTCTATAACAGCAGCAGCAGCAGCAGCAGCAGCAACATCTTTCACGGAGAACGACGTTTCATTATTTGTCGAGCGGTCGGAATCTTCGTGCCCGTTACAACGACCCGTTACCGCCGCCACCGAAACGTTTCTGTCGCGAGACGATAACGAACGACCGTCGTACGGTTTGTTGAATTCCGTAAACGAACGGGAAGACGCTCAACGTGGAAAACGTCTGATAGACGACGTATTAATTCGCTTAGGCACTGTATCGGCCGACGATTTCGTAGTAGATCGGACGATGGTGACCAAATGGCTGGTATCGCGATACAAAAATATAATACATAAAATCGAGAAACCTACAGATCTGATGCACGCTATCGTCGAGTGTATCAGCACAGGTTTACGAATATTTTTGACAACGGAACAAGGCGATTGTTCCTATATCGATTCGGTGGAGATACTAAACGCTGATATTTTCTGTACTTGTAACGAATGGTTATTGGGATTCGTAGTAGAAAACGAAATACCAAAAATTACTAAGGATAACGTGACGCTTCCGATGAATCTAGACGAAGCCGACGACGACGACGACCACAACGATAACGGTGATGCGCGTAAAAACGCGTCGTCGTCTTTGTGTGACGCAGGACGAGATCGATTCGTCGCAAAATTCGATGAGTATCAGCGAATGATAGAGAAAATGATGACGGATGCTTCCGATTCGAGTAAAAGATCTGGGGAAGATTACGATTTGCCTGTTTTATTCGGCGGCGGCGGCGGATCGGACAACGAAGATCGGAGAGATACGATTAGCGTAGAGCGTGACATATTGACGGAACGTACGATAGATCAGAATATCGCACGAGAGCGATGTAATTTTCGACGTGACACGCAATCGCTAATAAACAATTACGACTTGGGTTCTATATCGGCGATATCGTCGTCCTCGATGACAGCCGATGGAATCGGAAGTAAACGTAGGGAAACCGGTAACTCGAACAACGTGAACGCTACCACCGTTAACGTTCTACAGTTGATCGTCGACATGAAAGAATTCGAATTATTGATATTTTTCCTATTATACGTTGATCGAGAGTCTCTACACGGTGACACGAATGTGATATTTAAAGATCGACCCGGTACCGGTGGAGCGCATTGTACTCTACAACAGCATAGAAACGGTAACACCACGAGCGCCCACGACGACGACGACGACGGCAGAACTCGGTGTTTCTCAGACCCCATCAGTACGGAGGTTAAAAAAATTCTACGATCGTTGACGACGAACGCTAATAGAACCGTCAAACCGACCGTCGCCGCCGCCGCTGCTGCTACTACCACCGTCATATCACCACAACCACCACCAGCAACAGAGAGACTTGGAAAGAAACGTGCCCACTCGCAACGTCGTCCATCGAATCCGTTCTTCGATTCTACCGATCTGCACGATATTAACGAGAGACCTTCTGACGACGATGCCTCCGCTACCGCCGCCGAGGGAGTCGATTCGTCAATAACCGCTGGGTACAAACATACACGTATAAAAGAAATACTCGAATTTCTCACATTATTATATACGGATAAAATTCTCATCTCGATCACCGAATCTTTATTGATCGATACGCGCTTGTCTATATGGAACCGTAGAAACTCACAACAAGAGGGTACGTCGTCGTTTTATAAATTCGGTTTATTGGACGTGTTCAGTCCGAAAATTTCAAGAATTCACACGTCTTCTTCTGCTTCGTCGTTGTCTTCGAGTGCCGATCTTCGAGGGAAATACGATTCTCACGGGAGACAACCGCCAGTTACAGTCACGATCGATAATAGGATCAACAACAACAACAACAACAACAATAACGACGACAATTCGATATCGGACAGTTATGAAGACTACAACAAAAGACGTCGCCAATACGGCGTACACGTTGGCAACCATAGTTAATATTACCGAGGGGAACGGTATCGTTGACGACACCGATGGCAGTAATACAAGTCGTTTCAGACACGATTCCAAGCTGAAAACGATTAGTTCCAAGACAACTATGGCGACGGCACACGGCCGATCTGGAAAACCAACGAAACCACGTCGTCAATTGATGAAAGCACCCGCGAAAAAGCTATCCGTGTCGTGTAAACAGAAAATCGCCGGGACTGCATCGAATGCCGGTGGAAACAAATCGCTGTTCGGTCGTGTATTGCAATCGCTATCGATGGAGAGAACTGACGTTGTAACGACACAAACGACTTCGACTTCGAACCACACGATAGATAATTTCCTACGAACCGGAGTAACTGTGCCATCAAAAATCGCGATAAAGAACACTATCGAACATCGTTACGATGGTGGTGACATTATTACCGACATCGATAGCAATCGTCGCTCCAGGCATATCGACGTTCACGATAAAAATATCGACACAGATTTGACAGATTTCAAGCAAACGTTCGAAGATCGCAATAATACTCTGATTCCTGTCGTGAACGTTTTGTTCGAAAGTGTATACGACAAATGGGAATATTACGTACTACGTTATCTATGTGGTATGGGATACTCATCGCAACTGTTCTACGTAGATAGTTACAACGGCAGTGGTAGCGGCGGTGGCGGTCGCAAGAGATACGGCAACGACGGTAATCTCTTTAGCACACTCGAATCTTTCAGACACATCAACAAAGATTATAATATTATCGTGACGTACGATAAATCGTGCAACAATAAAATGGGCATAAAATCGACGACGACGACGACGACGATGACAACGACGCAAGCGACGGTAGCTAGGAAGAATCAAAAACGAAAAATAAAAACGAACATCGGCAGCGAAAACGGGAATATTGCGAGTTTTAATAAATACGTCGGCGACAAAAATAATTCGACGACGACGACGACTACTACGCGAAATAACGACGAATGGGTTAATATACGTTTATCGATACCGTCGAGGGGAAACTGTTTGAATTATACGATTACCGATAACGGTGATCTATCGCAGTGCCACGGAACAGAACGGAATAATACACGCGAAAAATATGCCACCTATTGTATTTACGCGTTGATAAAACACATTCGCAACGGAAAAGACTACAGGCAATTGGTTACGACTGACGAGCAGCAGAGCGGCGAACGGATCCACGACGATAGACTCGTAATTATCAATTGCCAAGTGAAATCGGTTTATAACGAATTATTGTCGAACGTATATTATTCGAATGTTATACGATCGTATTTTGGTTCTTTAATATATTATCAACGGTATCTATCATTGTTGTTGTTGTTGTTGTTATTTCTTTTTTCCTTTATTCCTTCCTTTATTCGTTCCTTGCTCCCCAACTGAAATACGTTCCGATACACGTATAGATAAGAGATGATCGGAAATAGAAATTCCGATAATAATAATAATAATAATAATGATAATGTCTCTGCGAGACGTGTTGCAACGTTACGGGCCGAACGATTCGTTTATAGGCGCTACGATACATGGCACGATAAACGTAGGCAGCGATCCTACGTGGGACCGTTTGTGGGCAAACATGTTGGAAGTTTACTACGAGAGAGTCATCGAGCACAACGATAAACGTCGTTTTTATTGGGACGTTACGATCGCGGTGGCCAAGCAAATTATCTATCAGAAAATCGGCTTCGTCAATTTGCCTTTGCACTTACTACACAACTATAACGAAATTTCCAAGGAGGAATTTCTGAAATTGAAAACGATCGAACGAACGCTAAATTCGAACATCGATAAGTTGTTCTACACGTTCGTCGCGTTAGCATTTTCCGCTAGTACGGACTTTGCCGGTTACACCATGGACACGAAAATACTAGACTTGAGATTGAACGATATCAATCATTATTTGATCGATCAATCGGATCAGATGTACGCGATGTTATTCGCGTCGGGCGTTAATGACGAAGATGACGAAACTGCCACGAGCGTCGCGTCGTCCGAAACGAACGCGCGAGACAAACTGTACGAAATGCGAAAGTTTCAGATCGATAGTAAAAATATCATGGTCGCTAAGATACGCGATCTGTTCGACTCTCTATACGAACAGAGCATCACACAAGCACGGCGCCAGGGAATAAATTTGAACGTGAATAAATTCCAAACGGAATTATGCCCCGACGAGTTGTTACAATTCTGGACGAACCTCGGTCCGTTCTATTGGTTATGGTTCCATTTGACCGCGGGCAAATTCGCCAACGCTTATGACGATTTTCGTGCCGCGGCCGCCTCCCTGAAAGAACTGTTTCACAATTTCGGCTTGTTCATCAAGTGCGACTTGTGTAGAGCACACTTCGAAAGTATTCGATCGACGTTCGAGTATCGCAAATTGAAAGTCGACGCTCCGATCGATAATTTTCTTGTCGGAATTCACAGTTTGATACGATCGAGACACGACCGACTTCACGACGCCAAATTGCGATATCTGAATCCGTACGGAGATTATCGAGACTTGCACGCTCAACTACGAGAGGAATATAAAAAGTGGTGGTTGTAGGATACGAATAAAAACGCTACATTTCAAATCGTCGATACTCTTTAATTTTATAAGGCATGATAATTATTTCAAAGGACCGCTTCGATTCTCTCTTCCTTTCTCTATCTCTCTCTCTCTCTCTATCTCTCTCTCGATTACAGTTTGAAATGAAACCCTCCGGATAGATCTATCAGTTTGTCGCCCCTTCGTAACGTGTACGATACGCCTCGTTTTCCCAGATCGTCGAGTAGTTCCATGATGAATTCCGGTCGTCGAGTGGTTCCTTCGATTTTTCTCAATTCCATACGCAAATCGAACGTACGCACGAGAATCTCTTCTAGTAACAATTGAATTTCAGATCGGAACAATAACGGTGGTAAATTGAGAACGGACCTTGGACGATTTTCGTTCATATAAGAGGAAGACATGACGATGCGTTCAGGAGTACTTACGCGTTCGTACGAACCCGACTTACGCAACGGCTTAGATAAACTTATCGACGACGAAGACGGAGACACCGACACAGAACCGAGCCTTCCTGGCGATGAGGTTCCTATGGAAGAAGATAACCGCGATCCACCCGCAACACCAATGGGTCACCCAAACTGGTACAACGATCACGTATACATGGTAGATATGCTGCTGAGTAACGTGACACGCAACGTCGAACTGATCGAAATCAAACGATCTCTGAGAACGTACGAAGCGATATGTCTGTTCAGGTTCGCCGTAAATTTCAAGGGAACGTCGTGTGCCGGTCTAGTATACGGCGGCATATGCACCTATCATTGGCAATGTATGAACATCGGTTTTTGTCGCGTATCGAGTCGCGTACTGGATAACGTTAACGACGGTTCGTCGAAAACCTATCACGACAAGGTGACGCCGTATTTTACGAACGTGCTACCTAAAGCTACGCTTCCCATAGCACCGATCGTACGATCCATAAGTCGTAAAGATTTGACGAAGAACAAGGAAAAGATTATTTCGTTGATGAGTTCGTGTTTCGGCCAGACGACAAAAACGGACGAAGCGGAAGCGATGGCCAAGGGGCTATTGGCGATGATCACTTGCACCGAATCGCCGATATTCACGATAATACGCAATCAATGGATAGCGAATCAGATGGCGTGGGTACGAGGATTAAATCCCAAAACTATGTATCAATTGATAGATCAATCGGAAGGCAGCGATAAACATACCGTTTCGTTCGTAACGGTAGATCAATTGACGATATTCGATACACCGCTGTTATTGATATTGCCCACGTCTGCGGTCGTGCTGGAAGATAAAACTCAATCGTTTTCCGATCCCGCCAACGTGACGATGATTCAATTGACGAATAAAAAAGTCAACGTCGGAGTTTTCGCGATTTGCGGGCCCATAATATACGCCCCAGTTATCGGAGGCCAACAAAATAGCAGTGGTGGTGGTGGTGGTGGTGGTGGTGGTGGTGTTGCCACTAACGAAATACCCACGATTCCACGTCAACATTTGATGACTTACGCTAAATTGGGGGGTGTTAGTCACGATACGCGATCGGTCGTTCTACCGATGGTGCTAAGTAATTTAGGAACGGCGATGATCGATCTGACGAACACCAGTCTCATATCGAACGAGGATCTGAAAAAATGTACGCCCAAATTCCAGTTAGTTAGACCCGATCCCGAACCGTTACCGTTACCGTTACCAGATAATACGCAGTTGCAGTCCACATTGCCGAAAAAACCCCTACCGGGTGACTGGATTTTATAAAAGTAATGGGTGGTAAGACATGGACGAAATAATCTTATTACCATCTCCATCTCACGCTCGTTCACCCTCGAACGTTCACCGTTCGACATCGATGGCGTCCACGACGACAGAGAATAAAAACAAATCGGTATTACGCCACGCTCGTTCCGTAAAATTTTTTAACGATAAAAAAAACGGCATGTACAAAAAACAACGTCACAGCAAGACCGGTCGAATTCATTCGACTTTATCGACTCGTCCTTCACACGATACGGCCGATCACGAGAATTCCGCCGTCGCCACAAACGACAAGTCGACAAACGTGTTTTCGTCGAACGCGCACCACGGTGAGCGCGCTTTTCTCGCTTGTGTCACGTTCGTAATATCGGATGTCAGTTTGGTATTGACCGATCAATTCAAAAGGATATTCCCGTCGACGATGGATCTGTTGCTGCGTTTGAAGCGCGACAATTTCGTTGAATATTTCCACGATAATCACGTCGTTTTATATGCCAGCAACGAAACAGAAATTTCCCTAGCACGTAACCGTTTACCATCGTCGTCGTCGTCGTCGTTGTCGTCGATCTTCGAGTTTGACCAATACGTGACCGCCACAAAGTACGATTGCATCAACGATCGACCGATTTTAACCCTACGCAAACATCTATTCCGTAACGGTCGGTCGTCGTTACTGGCCGGTCCGATGGTTTTGATCGCAAAATCGACCGATAACAATAATAATGTCAATCAATACGATATCGTGAAAGATATACGACGTTACTACGAATATGACACGAATCACACGCACGTCGTAGATGTCGATCGTGAAAGTTTGCTACGCGACATAGCCGTCCAACTGTCCACGCTGATGAAATTTGACAGACAATAAAATAAATATTACACACTAACGAATATGTACTTTTTGTTCTCTACACCCAACGAAAAACCTTTCTGCGTTTCAACTAACGATAACATCGAGTCGAACAATTAAAAACGAACAAGTTATTCAGTCTATTTTTAGATGTACGTGTAGACGTGACAATAACACATATAAACGTATCACGTTACGTGAAGTCACCTGACAATATTCTTGTCAATTTTCAGTATAAAAGGCAGCTGCTGGCACATAGCAGTCAGTATTCGATCAGTATCATCCGACTTTGAAACATCGAATCGTGTATTCCGCGTCATCATGAATATTTCCAACCGTACAGTGATTGAGCGTTTTTTAAATATAATCCAAGAATTAAAATTGAAGGAGTCCGAGCATATCGATACATCTGAGGCGACGAGGATGACGGAGAAAGAGAAACGTAGTGAGGCACGATCGGAAGGGTGCATCCAAAAAAACAGCGATCTCGTCGACGAAGCTGTGTTATGCGAAACGAAAAAAATAGAGGGCGATATCGGTACGTGGTCGTCGGACTCGTACACAAAGAAGGAAGAAGACGCTCGAGCGTGGCAAGACGCGTTGTATGGAGACAATGGAAATCATGATATGGAACAATTGTTCAAGTCGTGTAAGAAAGGCAGCTATACGGATCTTGTCGACGCCATCTACTTTTTCGATACAGAATATCAGAACCAGGGCGAAAATACGATATATTTGGCGGTGGCGATGACGCGTGACGGATACACCACGCATCTGAACGGGGCGCCGTACAATTTGTGCAGCAGGAAGAATATCTCAGAGTTGGAAGAATTGGGTAATCTGAAAACCGTCAAAGAAAATCAATATATTCGCACGATCACGAATAAGCGTTCGGGTATGTGGGAGGATAAGACGAAGGAGGTATCGCCAGCTGTGATTGTCGACAACATCTACCGGTCGTTCTTATCGCGTCGCTATACGTCTGACCCTATCATCGTGAGCTGGCGCGATTCAAACGATACGGATTTTTTCGACGGACACATTCACACCAACAATAGCGACAGACTTACGGTGGACGTGGGTGGTGAATTTGCGAAAATCGAATGGTGTGCCATGATGGGATTCAAACGCGGTAAATTCGTTCGGTACGAATTGTATCGTTTACCTGGAAAACGTATGATATGGTCGCACACGGTCGAAATTACCAATCAGTATTTCGTCGACAAGACTCACTTCACGTTCAACGATTACCACCGCGTATTAGGCTGTAGGGATAATCATGGGAAGTATGACGTTGAACAGTGCTGTGCTAACAACAGTAAAAAATTGAAATGTATATTGAGCAGTGTACTATATTCGTTTGTTCGCAAGGAATAAAAAAAATATATTTTCAACATGTTTTATTTTATTTCGCTCCCTGCTAATGTAAGTAATGGCTCCCAAAGACAAGCACGGTCGTAGTTACGAATCGGCCAACGATCGTGTATTGAATCGCGTTAACCTAGACGATGCGTATTCCTATTCCATAATGAACGTACTACGATCGTACGTAGATCAATCGGACCAGAAGCAAGCGCTTCTTTGTCGTCACGTACCGGCAGAATTGAAAGTTTCCCTGATAAAAGCTATCGAAAAGGGATCGTCGAGCGACGTGACGAATTTATGTCTACTTTGCAAGGATATCGATAAATTTTCTAGAGAGCAAATGTTCTATCAAGGGATCGTAATGCAATTTGTTGATCACGTAAAACCGACGGACTGTTCTCCCTTCTGGCAATCTATCATAAGCAAATTTCAGAATCGTTTGTCCACCATTCAAGATCGAGACGTGACGATGTTTATCGCGAAATCGCATTATATACGATCGTTGTCCGCGTCGGGCGTGTCTGTGGGCGACGATAAGATCACGACATATCTGGATAATATTCTGAACGTGGTCAACGGGACGTACAAACCAGATTTTCACAATTCCATCTTCAAACATAGCGTAAAGAATATTTTTCAGAACGTAATCGTGTCCTTTGCCGATTTCGTGGTGACAAATATCGATTTATACATCGGTGACCAACGGCAAGCGTCACCTTCGGACACCGTTGATAATACGACGGACGAAGATAATATTATCGTATCTCAATTTTTGAGCAAGCGAGTCGAAACGACCGATTGGAGAAATAAATTAAACGATATTCGTACGAACAATCCGATTAACGTGACGAACGCTACGCGAAATTACGAGAACGATGATTACGACGACGGTGTGCGGTTTCCTTCCTCGCCACCATCGTTATCTTCGTCGTCGTCTACGTCGTCGTCGTCGTCGTCATCATCATCGACTAACAAAACGGTAATAATTCATAGAGAACGTGATTTGATGTCACCGATACCGTCACCTTTGTTATCGCAGTCGTCGTCGTCGTCGTCGTCGTCATCGTCGACTAACGAAACGGTGATAATCCATAAAGAACATTGTAAATTGTCACCGATACCATCGCCTTCGTTGTCTTCGGCATCATCATCATCATCATCATTATCAACGTCGTCTTTCACGTATCATAGAAGTGCCGGAGAATTCATCGTCGACGCTGATGTCATACAACGAGACAATGATGATGATGATGATTACGATCGTGCCGATGAAGATAACGATAGTTGTAAAGACAACGATAGCAGCGACGACGACGACGACGACGACGATGACGACGATAACTTGTTCGTTACGTTACCGTCGATCGTAATCACACAGAACGATACGAAGAACGATCCGTATTTATTGTCTAGTTCATTTGTCACGACTGGGGACGATGAAATAGTCGAAGAACGCGACGGTCACGACGAGTCGTTCATGTTATCGTCGTGTCAACCGCCAACACCCATATCCAAGTTGAACGATTTGTTCGATATCGAAATATCGGTCGACGTGACGCCGCAAATAGACGACAGTGAACGCGCATCGACAGAAAATGAAGTATTGTCGAATAACGATAGCGAAAACAACAAAGACAACAACAACGACGATGACGAAAAAACCGATTCGGAAACGGCGACTGCGGTGGTAGTGGTGGCGACGGCGGTGGTGGTGAAGGAGATCGCCGTGGACAATAGTTGTTGATCGATATCTCCGTCTGACAGAACGAACATCGACACGGTTCGGTGTGCTCGTGATATCTACGATGACGAACAACCGATCGTACGGAAACGTTATTTTCCGCTCGCTAGATTCGGAATCTAGACGGTTCGTCCGTGAAAATGCCCAGAACGACGATGATATGGTATTACCGTTGTGTACGTTCGTGACACAATTGAAAGCGAACGGACGGTCACAACCTCGATCAAAAATATTAAACGAACGCCAATTGAAAACTATACGAGAATGTTATCATCTTACGATTCCGGAGCCGGGCACACCGTTCGGTATATTGTTGTGCAAGACGTTCCTAGAGCCCAGACAACAGGACAATTTCGACATTAAACGACCGAAATTGTTCAACGTCGAAGAAGGAACCAGTACGGATTTCTACTCGAACGATGCCTGGATGGATCCCGTCGAAAAATTCATGTCCATCGCGAAAACGGAAATGTTATTATCGATGAAGAAAAATGCCACAATTTACATGTCGTTCTTATTGCGAACGTCAACGATTCGCACCGTCGACGATTTCAAACGTAACATCGTCGAATACATCCTTCCGTATACCATGTGCGTACGTCTGATGAACGTCGAACCGTCGTCGGAAACTCCTCCGGCCGCTATCGCATCTAGACAGAATTTCTATTTCGTCGTATACGTTCTACCGAAAATGGAAACCAGTTTCCTACTTCGAATATATTCCATGCCAATTTTATCGTTACAAACGGAAGAGCAAACGGCGAACGACGATACGACTACAGACTACGAGCCCGACGTGACGACGTCTCGGCTGCGTCTAATTTTCACTAGCAACCGATCATATTTCAACGATAAACACGTGAACGTAATGAATTCGATGATATTTCTATATTGTTTCATTACCGACCGATACAAGCCCGACTTTGAAAATATCAGCGACGACATTACAAACTATATGGTAAAACTCGTTTCGATGATCAGTTACGAAATTGGAGGTTATTCGTTGAAACGTAACGGATTGGCAAAAAGTGGTGTCGGTCCGCTCGCATTCGTCATATCCGAAGCGGGTCTGATAGAAACGCCCAAGTTCACCGGAACGGCCGATTACCCGAAAACCGACGGGAATCCCGATGAGAAGATGCCGTCGTCGTCGCTAGCCAAGAAAACGTTCCTGATCGAGAGTTATTTCGAAAGAATATTTGTCAATTTGCCTCTGAAAATGGGACTCTTGAACGATGAAATGCAATTATTTCGAAACTAATAAATGATAATAAACGATAATAAAACAACAAGTTTTTCATTGATACGTTTATTCGCACACTCGTAACAATCAAATGAGGATAGATCCGAACTGCTTCAAACTTCTGAATCGAGTGACCATAACATAAATGTGTTGTCCGTCGGCACCGGTACAGTCCAGGTAGCCGTCTTCTTCGATCGTCAGTCCCTGACTTTGATATGCATTTTCGATACAACTCAGATGTATCGGAAAACCCACGTGCTTGATCGGTGCTTTGTTGTATTGGATTCGTCTATCTACCGCTCCCGATCCGGGATACATGCGATAGTAACGATCGATCGATTCGTCCAACATAACGATACTCGTCAATTCACCATCGTCCGACGAGTATTCGAGTTTTATCAATTTCAATACGCTACCACTCGGTATTTTCGTAGCTCCCATGAAATTTGTCAACAAAGTGTACGAGAATCCCACCGCTAAATGGGTGAAATGTTGTCGCACAGACGACTGATAACGAACGATATATTTGCTTAGTATATTTACGTCGAATCGCTTGGACAATTGTCGAAATAGCGAATCGATCAATTCCCGGGTTATATCGTAACATTGTCTGTTCGAAACGACAAGAATTCTAAACGGTACTTTGAAATTCTTAATGGGTACACAATCGTCCCGCGATACGTTGTCCTCGCATCGTTCGATCATCTTCACGTACGTATCTACCAGTTCCGTGATATCGATCGATCTGATAGTGTTAATTTTATTATCGTTCACGAAACGTTTTAGTAATTCCTTCCGACTGTCCGCGTCTTTATTTCTATCCATATCGACGATGAATCGTTGTAGCTCGGAATCTTCAGACGAACGCATCAACTTACTCAATTTATATTCAAACACTCGATTCGATCCCAACAATTGTTTTGCGAGAATCACATTAGATGGCGGTAAAGCGCTATAAGTCAATTGTTCACGGCATTTGGTCAGATCAACGTTGTCGCCATAGACCCGGCCATTCCTCGTTTGTGCCTGAACGTCGTTCACGTACGTATATCTTGTATCGTTTCCACTCGTTCGACGTTCGCCCCGCGTAATCGTCTCCTGGCTACATGCACCCTCGTCGCTGTATGCGTATTCGTCGGTGTTCGTTTCGTCCAGATCGTAATTTGAGCTGCTCACCGTATCGAAATCGATCGGACCGCACTGATTTTCGTCACCGCACAGAATAACGATCGTATTGTGCGACGATTCGCACAATAATTTCAGTAGGACGAGGAAAGCGGGTGGCGACATCATCGTGTATTCGTCAACGACACACACGTAGAATTCGTCGTTTTTCGGTCGAACCATTTTCACACGTTTCTTTCTGCACTGACGTTGTTCTTCTAACAGTAACTCGCAAAAATCTAGGTAGCGAGTATCCGGTGTGAATTTCATCTGATTAACGCTTCGTCCGATAGTTTTGGCCAGCGTTGACATTTGTACGCAGTGGTGCATCGAATCTGGCGACGTCTGATGAACCAAACCACCATTATATGCAGCGTGATATTTGCACGTATCCTTGTAGAAATTGCACAGTAGCAAATGTTTCAAAGTGACATAATGAAAAGTACCGTTCACGTGTTTTTGTACGTATTTCAATAATTGAGTCTTCCCCGTCCCACCTAATCCGTACAATCGAACCACCGTAACGCGATTCTGCTTGTTATACAAATAGAACGGCGAAAGGCGACAAGACGATGCACGACTATTGTACTGTATTTCTTCGTCTTCGCTGCCATCCGTATCGGATCGAACGTATTTCCCGTCGAACGTTTTCGGTCGTTTCGTTCTGGTGTCAAACAAGAAAATTCCTTCTCGTTTTACACAAGATGTTGGGAACGTCGAAGTAGAAATATTTTTTTTTTCGTCATCGTTACCATCATCACGTTCATATAATTCACCGATCGAAATTGTATTCAACAAATTCGCAAATCCTCGTTGTTCGTCGTTCAACGTACACCACGATTCACATTCTGCATTAACGTTCCCCGACAAACACGCCATCATTTCACAACCCGGCACTACTTCACGCGTATCATAATTTTTATCTAAAAACCATCGTACGTCGTCTGCATAGTTCCAATGGCAAGAACATCGCGGACGATTTTCACCCACCGGCTCGTTTCGCCATAAATTTACAATTTCGTATTTTTTATTTTGATACGAGAAGACTTTCACAACTTTCGGTAGTCTCGACACGACGTTATCGCAGTCTCTTTCGATCGTATTGTTCTCGATCGATGATGATGATGATGATGATGATGATGTCGTCGTTGGCGTATTTTGATCATCGTCGCAGACAAAAGTGAACGTTTCAGCCATAACGAAGAATAAACGAATACATCGGTGACTGTACATTATAACGATATATATATACCACCACCACCACCACCACCTCCCTGTTCGGACGACGGTGATGTGCGAATTTACATATGATCGCGTTGCATGGTTTTGTCAAAGCGACACCTCAATTTCCTAAGAACGTTCGTTTCCCTCGCATGATTAACATCTCTATCGACGATCTTGTCCACGTCGGGATCCTCTGCTGCCGCTAACCAACGATAATCGATATAAGCATCGGTAAGAGCCCACCATTCGTCGTTCAGACATCCTTCGTGTGGCGTACACAAAATGCTATGTATTAGATTCCCTTTGCCGAAAACGTTATAGCACGGCGTGGATGCGGTCGTATACATCTTACACGCGTCGCCACATCTCATGCGACGAGGACGTTTCCGACTCGAGCCGTTTCGTTGATACGATATTCGTATACCGTCCGAATCGAGGGAGTTACAGAACAGCGCGTACATTAGTTTCTGGATAGCACTATAGAATTGGATCGATTCCGTATCGAATTCGATCGGTCTCAATAAATGCCATTTGTCCGAAGTTATTCTGTTTATCAGTACGTCCAACGAACTGTTTTTCGTCGGCCATATATACGGTTTATTCGGAGCGGTGAGAGATCCGCCGACGTTCGAATGTAACTTGTTGACAACTTTTTCCAACCAGAATCGTTTGAAATTGTACACGACGTTCCAATATTCGACCGTGTTACTCACTACGTACGATAAAATATGCGAATAATCTTGCAAAGCGTACGGCGTCGACTCGATCACACATCGATTGGTGTTCATGTAATACGAAGAAACTAGTATCGAATCTATAACTTGTTCGTCTGTACTTTCGAACAAAGGTATCCCCGTCGAAGGATCGACACTATATTTAGTCGCTTCGTATCGATGATAATACAAAATCGATGCATTTTCTTCTCCGTTACTCGTCTGAGATTTCACCGGGTACACGTTACAAACGCGACGACCGATATTTCTCCTATATTTCTTATCATATTTCTCGTTCCCCAATACACGGGTGTATCTGTTTCTATCGTTGTTGTCGTCCTCGTTGTCATCATTCGTATCGCTATTATCACCGTGATACGATTCGTACAAGTACGGGCAGACGTTTACTTTGGACATCAGTCTTATTGTGCAGATCGAAGAAATCCATATGGTTACGTTCAAAATGAGAAACGAGCAATACGTTGATTACGATTCGTTTGGAGCGACGAGTAACCCTACGATAGATCGTCCCTTCTAGCGATGAATCGTTGAAGTTGTTCCATGCGAAATCCAGCCGAAAAATTTTGTTATGCACGATACCATTGAGATCAGTGCTTACGGGAGGGAGAAATTGAAAACTTTATCTGTTTTACCCCATTAACTGCCAACGTGGCCGTCATGAGATACGAATTTCACCCTTATGCAAGACATAATTTTGAAATTCCGTCAAACGAACAAATTCATCTGACGTTTTACAACGATAATCGATTAATCCGAGACCAACCAAAATGATATTACGCGCAGCATTGACGTCACGATTCCAAACGATTTTACATTTTTGGCAAATTTGAAATCTATGATCGTGACATCGTCGTCGCTTCGTATCGTCTCTATTTACGGTCGTGTTTTTGGGTGGCAAAGGCATTTTACCGAAACATTTCGAGCAAGATTGCGTAGTCAGATACTCATCCACACATATAATCTGACATTTATCGCGTCGACGATGAAACGCTCGTTTGAGCATTTCGACGGCGGGTTTTTTATTTCTGCCATAACTGAAATTTTTCTCCAGTGTTCCATCTCCAAAACAAACCAACACGGAATTATCATCATCATCTTTAGCGGGCAATAACTGATTTACCACCTTATCCTCTGCTTTACGACGTGAAATGTACGAGTCCCAGTTCAAGCGCGTATATTTCCGCGTAGCGTAAATTTCGCGACTGGACGATAAGAAATTCAGTCTGTATAAAATGTACTCCACATGAGAGTTAAAATTAGAACCACACTTCGGCGAAACAATTAATTTTTTCTCTATGTTTATACTTTCGCGATATTCAAGCAGGCGTTTTTCAAAGATTCCGGCCATTTTTTTCCGTTTACGTCGTCGAGTACGTTCTTTACAGAAATGTTCCTTGAACGTGGCCGATTTTAACACGAAATTGGTTTCTGTTCGAGTTTTCTTATCGATATAGCACGCACCGATATAATTAACAACTCCCGGATCGATTCCTAAATACTTGGTGAAACTTGAACTAGCCACTGTAGTCTCGGGTTGTTTGTTGGTCTTCTTTCGTTTCTTCTTCTGCGATTGTTGAATTGTAGATCGCTCATATCTATTCATCATGATGGAACAATCGATTCCGTTGGTGGAAAAACTCATGGCGAAAGACGTCCGCTGCTTGTGGGGCTCGATGTGCATAGTTGTGTCGTCGAATTTGCCGTAAACTGAGTGAGATAGATCGAAATATTGCCACCAATATCTTGGAGTTTCCATCCTAAACACGAGAGCGGTAGTTTTGTCCGGCAGCAATTTTACACTACTTAATAATTCGTTCAAAGCCATAGCGTTATAAAGTAAATGTTTTCGACCAGACGAAAATACAGGAAACGCCGAGAAGGATTTCAACTTTCTCTCTTCGAACCATCGTCCCAATTCGAAAGTGATCGGTACCAAACTCCACCAGTCATTTTCTATATTGATGAATTTTTTGTGGTAGTCGAAACGGAAATCTTTTAAAAATTCTGCAACTTCTCGGCTGTGGGCGACGTGACGTGGCACGAAAGCGAACAATTCGTCGTAAACTATCGTCTTCCATTCGTATCGTTTTCGATCACACTCTTTCTTGTATTTTTCATAGAAATATCGAACGAGTCGATCGTAAAAATGGACCGTGATGCAATTTTTCATATTGGTTTCGTGTTGCTTGGCACACGACTTAATCAGGTGGGATCGTAATCGGCCGTCGTATAATAACGTTTTGTCTGGCCGCATAGCGAAATATTCTTCGTCCAACGCAACGCGTTCTTTCCTCTGTCGTTTGCCCTGGAGATGGTAATAGAAATCTTGTAGGTGACTGATGGAAAACTGTCCGATCGGAAATTCGTTACGATGTAACAATTTCGTATAATGAAAACTGACGTAGAGCGATGCTTCGATGGTCAGTTGAGAAATTTCCAAAACGTCGTCCTCGATTCGTTGTCGCAACTCAGGATCTCGGCAAAACTTACGAAAACCGCGTTTTATTGTGAACGTCTCGGTACAAGTATTTACCGTGCTGAATCTATGTTTTTGCTTCAATATTCGATTTGTACATTTGGCCGAAGAAACGCGACTGTGATCTAATCCACCACATGTTTTGCACGGCATGTCGACTGAAACTGAATTGACCTGTGTGTGTCGCAGCCGTATTTATACGTTGGCGATTGGTGGGCGTTAACGTTTAGGTCGTTTCTCGTTCCGAACGTATTTTGCATACATGAAATGAAATCGAACATGTCCACTAGCGACCAAAAATTATCGGCTAACGACTTCAACGATACATAGTTTTATTACACGTCGATAGAAAAGATAGAGTTGCCAACGTACCAGTTGTTCCTATTTCTGCACGCAATTCTCGTTCGAGAAATTAAATTGTGGAATATCTGTTTTAAATTTTATTCATAAATATTACAATTCTCTGAAATCCGGAACCTCTTCACGAATTTTATCGCGCAATATCGATTTTTCGTGGTTCGATAATTTCTCACATGTTTTTGAGATCATAGTAGCCTTTTTCTGTTCAGCCAGTTCCACGTTTGCTAATATATCAATAATATTTTCAAATAGGCATTCAATACAACGATTTCGTGGAGGTGCGAAACCATCAAAATGTGTAAGCTGATGTGGTTGATTGTGATGATCTTCACATGGCAAAAACATATATATATATTTTCTTACGTGCTCCGGTGTCTCTTCCCAACGCAATGACGGCAAATGTACGTGCTTCATCACATACGCCTGCGGCAAAAACATCAGATCTCTACGCTTCAATTCATTAGCCGGTTTGCTCATGGCCTCATTTATTTGTTCGTAGATGAATTCGATAGTTGTTGAATCATGCTCATTCGTACCAGTAATTGCTTTCACGAATCTGTGCAGGTGATGGTTATTCATGATGTTTCACCCTTTCAAACGCTGACTTGAATGGAATATCCTTCACATGTTGCCGAGATTTATACCCTCAATTTCCCCTTTATACGACGAATCGAAGATTACCTCATTCGCTCTAACGTAATCGTTTCAGAAATAGATTTAGCGACACAAGGAAACGCTCACATGAGCCTCAAACAATTTTTTCGGTGACCCGCGACTTAGTACGATAACTTTTGATCGAAAATAGTATTCAGAGACATCTACCGAAATTTAATGCAATTTCATTGGAGTAACGTGAAGAGTGCCATCTTTCGAGATGTAATGCGATCCCGTTGGGATAACGTAAAGAGCGTTATCTTTCGAAGTGTAATACTATTCTGTCGTGACAATTTGATGAGCGCCACCTATCGTAATGTTATATCATTTCGTTGCGGTAAGTGGATAAACGCCATCTGGCGGAGATCCATCGAACTTTCACACAACACGTACAATGTGAAACGAACCATAGATATACTATGTATTCTCAAGAAATTACTAAATCTGTAGATGGGGTGGGTTTAATTTTGTACAATCTAACCTCAATCGACTTCGCTCTCAGAACTCTGAATTGAATCTGATCAAAATTTTACCCCTTCTACCGTGATTTTCGTCAGAAATCAGTAGATTTTAGGATTTTTGTGACGTCAATTGGCTCTAGTCCAATGAGAATCGAGTATTCACTCAGCTGACCCTAAATTAACTATATAATCAGCAAGCTTCTCGCCCGCGATCCTAAACCTCCTTGACCAGAGTAAGAACAACGTAGTAGTAAGAAGGAGCAGGCTGTCGCGGAGGTTATATATATAATATATATATAATATATATATATTATATATATAGGGGTGCAGGGGGTGCTATGGGGTACGTGGAGCCCCGTTGATTGTCTAGACTTAGCGCTAGCTTCTCGCGACAGCTGAAAGTTGCGTTTCACGATTTTCGTTGCCCCCGTACTACGTCACGTATACGTCACGTAACTGTGAGTCATCACTGCTGCAAAAGTTTTCGCAGCTCGAAGAAATCCACCGGTGAGATTTCGTTTCAACAAATTTCATTCGAGACAAAACTGTTTCTGGACGGAGCTAGTGCGCATGACGAGGAACTTTAAGTTTGGAGACTCGTTCGACGAGAGTTTCGTTCAAAGTTTTTGTAGCTCGAAGAAATCCACCGGTGAGATTTCGTTTCAACAAATTTCATTCGAGGCAAAACTGTTTCTCGACGGAGCTAGTGCGCATGACGAGGAACTTTAAGTTTGGAGATTCGTTCGACGAGAGATTCTAAGCGGACAAAGTTTGTTCATCAGAAAATATTTTACGATTTGATTTTGCGAACGAGAGTTTCGTTCAAAGTTTTTGTAGCTCGAAGAAATCCACCGGTGAGATTTCGTTTCAACAAATTTCATTCGAGACAAAACTGTTTCTGGACGGAGCTAGTGCGCATGACGAGGAACTTGTGAGTTTGGAAATTCGTTCGACGAGAAATTCTACGCGGACAAAGTTTATTCATCAGAAAATATTTTAAGATTTCATTTTTCGAACGAGATTCACGTTCAAGGTTTCTACAGCTCGAAGAAATCCACCGGTGAGATTTCGTTTCAACAAATTTCATTCGAGACAAAACTGTTTCTCGACGAAGCTAGTGCGCACGACGAGGAACTTATAAGTTTAGGGATTTGTTCGATGAGAGATTCTAGCGGACAAAGTTTGTTCTTCAAAAAATATTTTACGATTTCATTTTGCGAACGAGAGTTTCGTTCAAAGATTTCGCAGCTCGAAAAAATCCACCGGTGAGATTTCGTTTCAACAAATTTCATTCGATACAAAACTGTTTCATTCCTCGAACGAGAATTACGTTCAAAGTTCTTGTAGCTCGAAGAAATCCATCGGTGAAATTTCGTTCCAACAACGAATCGTTCGACGATAGATTTTAGGCGAACAAAGTAAGAAAATATTTTACGATTTCATTTCGCGAACGAGAGTTTCGTTCAAAGTTTTTGTAGCTCGAAAAAATCCACCGGTGAGATTTCGTTTCAACAAATTTCACTCGAGACAAAACCGTTTCTCGATGGAACTAGTGCGCATGACGAGAAACTTCAAGTTTGGAGATTTGTTCGACGAGAGATTCTAGCGGACAGAGTTTGTTCACCAGAAAATATTTTAGGATTTTATTTTGCGAACAAGAGTTTCGTTCAAAGTTTTTGTAGTTCGAAGAAATCCACCGGTGAGATTTCGTTTCAACAAATTTCATTCGAGACAAAACTGTTTCATTCCTCGAACGAGAATTACGTTCAAAGTTCTTGTAGCTCGAAGAAATCCATCGGTGGAATTTCGTTTCAATAACGAATCGTTCGACGATAGATTCTAGACGGACAAAGTTTGTTCATCAGAAAATATTTTACGATTTCATTTCTGGAACGAGAGTTTCGTTCAGAGTCGCTGAGAAATGAATTCGACAAATTTCATCCACCAGCGAATATTTTGTAGTTTCAAATTCTGAAAGACAATAACGTTCAACAGAGAAACGACTAATTCGTTGACCACGACTATTCGTTACGAGCGATAGGTAATGTAGCAAAATTCTGAATCGTTGAAGTCGTTAAGTGAGAATTTTGACCGACGACAAAGTTTGTTCTTCATAAAATATTTTACAATCCTATTCCTCGATCGAGAGTAACGTTTAGACATATGAATGGTTGATACGTTAACAATCTTCCGTTTCAAACGATGAGCGTTTCAACAAAATTAGAAATCCTAAGTTGGCTGGTGAACAATCTAATTGACGAAATTTCTTCACGAGAAAATGGTTTACAATTTCATTTTTCAATCGAGAGTAACGTTCAAACATAGGAACGATTGAAATGTTGACGACAACCGCTATCGAGTGACGAACACGACTATTCGTTACGAGCGATAGGTAATGTAGCAAAATTCTGAATCGTTGAAGTCGTTAAGTGAGAATTTTGACCGACGACAAAGTTTGTTCTTCATAAAATATTTTACAATCCTATTCCTCGATCGAGAGTAACGTTTAGACATATGAATGGTTGATACGTTAACAATCTTCCGTTTCAAACGATGAGCGTTTCAACAAAATTAGAAATCCTAAGTTGGCTGGTGAACAATCTAATTGACGAAATTTCTTCACGAGAAAATGGTTTACAATTTCATTTTTCAATCGAGAGTAACGTTCAAACATAGGAACGATTGAAATGTTGACGACAACCGCTATCGAGTGACGAATCAAAAAAAAAATCCGTGTTAATTGATGTTGTCCCAGGGAGTTTCCAAATGAGCGACACTTGTTTGATTGCCATACAAGTTTGTTGTAACAATCAATTGAGCACCACCTAGTTGGGTGATATACAAACTTGTCATAATGACTGAACGAACGCCATCTCTCCGTTGTAATATTCAATTAAGCGCTACTTAATCGATGGATGTACAGACTTGTCACAGTGTTCAATCAAACGCCATCTATTGGAATGTAATTCAATTTAACTTCAGTAATTGAGCAGGTGCCACCTGTCGAATTGTCATACAACTTCACTGTTATAACTAACTGAGCGACATCTATATGAATGCGAGACAAATCCGATTATCGAACATCCTATACAGATTGAGTATAGCAACTTGATAAGCGCCATCTGTTGATATGTTGTATCAATTTATCACAATAAGTTGGTGAGCGCCATCTGGTAGAATTCCCTTGAACTTCCAATCAACGTGTACAGTATCAAATCTACCATAGATGTCCTATGTATTTCTTGAAATTACTACATCTGTGGATGGGGTGGGTTTAATATTGTACAATTTAACCTCAATCGACTTCGCTCTCGGAACTCTGAATTGAATCTGATCAAAATTTTACCCCTTCTACCGTGATTTTCGTCAGAAATCAGTAGATTTTAGGATTTTCGTGACGTCAATTGGCTCTAGTCCAATGAGAATCGAGTATTCACTCAGCTGACCCTAAATTAACTATATAATCAGCAAGCTTCTCGCCCGCGATCCTAAACCTCCTTGACCAGAGTAAGAACAACGTAGTAGTAAGAAGGAGCAGGCCGTCGCGGAGGTTATATATATAATATATATATATTATATATATAGGGATGCAGGGGGTGCTATGGGGGTACGTGGAGCCCCCTTGACTGCCTAGACTTGGCGCTAGCTTCTCGCGAGAGCTGGATGTTGCGTTCCACAATTTTCGTTGCCCCCGTGATACGTCACGTAACTGTGAGTCATCACTGCTGCAAAAGTTTTTGCAGCTCGAAGAAATTCACCGGTGAGATTTCGTTTCAACAAATTTCATTCGAGACAAAACTGTTTCTCGATGGAGTTAATGCGCATGACGAGGAACTTTAAGTTTGGAGATTCGTTCCACGAGAGATTCTAGCGGACAAAGTTTGTTGGTCAGAAAATATTTTACGATTTCATTTTGCGAACGAGAGTTTCGTTCAAAGTTTTTGTAGCTCGAAAAAATCCACCGCTAAGATTTCGTTTCAACAAATTGCACTAGAGACAAAATCGTTTCTCGATGGAGCTAGTGCGCATGACGAGGAACTTATAAGTTTGGAGATTCGTTCGACGAGAGATTCTAAGCGGGCAAAGTTTGTTCATCAGAAAATATTTTACGATTTCATTTTGCGAACGAGATTCACGTTCAACGTTTTTACAGCTCGAAGAAATCCACCGGTGAGATTTCGTTTCAACAAATTTCATTCGATACAGAACTGTTTCATTCCTCGAACGAGAATTACGTTCAAAGTTCTTGTAGCTCGAAGAAATCCATCGGTGGAATTTCGTTCCAACAACGAATCGTTCGACGATAGATTTTAGGCGAACAAAGTCAGAAAATATTTTACGATTTCATTTTGCGAACGAGATTCACGTTCAACGTTTTTACAGCTCGAAGAAATCCAACCGGTGAGATTTCGTTTCAACAAATTTCACTCGAGACAAAACTGTTTCTCGGTGGAGGTTGTACGCATGACGAGGAACTTATAAGTTTGGAAATTCGTTCGACGAAAGATTCTAGGTGGACAACGTTGGTTCATCAAAAAATATTTTACGATTTCAGTTTGCGAACGAGAGTTTCGTTCAGAGTTTTTGTAGCTCGAAGAAATCCACCGGTGGAATTTCGTTTCGACAACTAATCGTTCGACGAGAGATTCTAGATGGACAAAGTTTGTTCATCAAAAAATATTTTACGATTTCATTTTGCGAACGAGAGTTTCGTTCAAAGTTTTTGTAGCTCGAAGAAATCCACCGGTGAGATTTCGTTTTAACAAATTTCACTCGAGACAAAACTGTTTCATTCCTCGAACGAGATATACGTTCAAATTTTCTGTAGCTCGAAGGAATCCACCGGTGCGATTTCGTTTCAACAAATTTCATTCGAGACAAAACTGTTTCTCGATAACGCTAGAGTGCATGACGAGATACATATTAGTTTTTCGAACGAGAATTACGTGCGAATCACACGCGCTAGTAACAGTAAGAAATGCCAGAAATATCCCGTTCGTGTTGTTCGCGTTGGTGTAATAT
The DNA here is from genome assembly GCA_958510875.1 of Endomychus coccineus. Classification (NCBI taxonomy): domain Eukaryota; kingdom Metazoa; phylum Arthropoda; class Insecta; order Coleoptera; family Endomychidae; genus Endomychus; species Endomychus coccineus. Next base: position 97,794,838 of record OY294070.1, read on the forward strand.
ATTCTCGATTATCTCGTCTGAGCGTTTGAAAGCGAATTCGATTAGATTTCGGTTGGTAAAGAAGAGGAATTCAAACGCTAATTCGAACGTCGACGTTTCTTCGCTCATCGCGTACCGTGACAATATCTACGACGACGATGGAAACGATCTGTTAGAATTGATGATGACGAAAGGGAACGGTTCGCGGTATGCCAACGAATCGGCGTATAAAATGTTCTGGACTTGGTGGTTGTTACGATGTAAACATAATATCGGTGCCATGTATCCCGATGACGTCGATCGTCTGATGAAATTTTTCGAGAGCACGACAGAATGGTCGGATCGTGGAGTAGTTCGCGTAGACAAAGACGACGGAACGATCGTCGATGTGCCCGTTGAAATGTTGTCACTATTACAAGACGATAACCGTGACGCGGATACAACGACGTCGCTCGCATCATTAGGATCACCTATAAATATACATAACTGTGTATTCTATATGGTCAGTAGTTTATTATTCATTGTGCTGTGCATATCGCATATGTTGGCTAATTTTTCGCTCGACGAAAATAAAGTTACAGGCCGACGTACGACAAACCGTCATCGTCGAAATTAATTTGGTGATAGTCGCATCCCTACCTTCACCTCTACCGCTAATATTGTCTAACGACATGTCGAACACTAACACGCAAGACGAAACGATCTGTAATTCTCCAAGTGATACCGTCGTCGATTGTTCGATTGGAACGTTGAAATTGAACAGTATATTGAAAAAGTTCCCGAAAGTCGATTATAAGCGATATCTTCTGGACGGCGTATAAGGACAATTGGACGTTAACGATGGGGAGCTGACGAGTCGTGGAATCGCACGGATTCATATGATAGTTTCGGACGATGCCAAGACGAAGTTTACAATTTCCCACGAAAATTACGAAACTCTGATTCGAGCGATCGATGTTCCACATAATTGTAGCGTCGTAATATCGTACGAACTAGTTCATCGATTGGTGTTCGTTTTCGATTGTATCGAGTGCAAGAAAAAATCACAGACTCGAGAGGCGCGGTGCGAATCCCAAAAACACGTGGAATTTATATGTGAGGTGGTGAGAAGAATGTTCGAGAAAATTTTACATATACGATACGTGGGAACGGTCGTTATAACCGTTGGGAAAACGCACGGCTTTCATATGATATTTCACGATGTGAACGTCGATCGGTGTATGTACCATCATTTGCTGTACGCATTAATACGCACGTTGAATCGAGTACGAGCCAAGACGAGTTCTTCGGAGGAATTAGATTTATTTTTGAACGAATCGTGTACCTCGTTCGTACTGCCGTACGGTCGAAATCACGCCGATACGTTTTTCCTGTACAACTTCGATACGTCCACGCTCACATCTGCAGATAAAAACGATATAACAGACGTGGATATTTTATCACCGATCCCAAAATACGTATACCCATTCTACAGTTTGAAATATACGAACGACGGAACGGACGCGACAAAATGTTCTCAATATCAACGTAATTCGTCGCAAGAAGAAATCGTGTGGTGTGGCTTCGACGGAGAATTTCGTTTCAAATTTCAAAAGAAATATTTTCTCGATAAAGAATGTATGGAAATACACAGCAATCGCAGAGAGATAGAATCGTATCGAGACGATATTCTATACACTATTACACCGAATCGAATGATCAATCGTAAGAAAACCTTTTGTCGCTGGTTGTTTGTCGAAAATTACGAAGAAGTAATGTCGTCGATGTCGTCCCATAATCTCGAATATTCCAACTCTAACGATAACGACGACGACGACGACGATCTCATCGCTTCGAATTCCACGAGTATATCGAACGAGATGTCCATCGACGAGAATACTACGACGGAAAGATGTCAGTGGAAACGACGACGACGACGACAACAACAAGTTGAGCAGCAGACCACCGTTTCACCGTGCGATGAAGATATCGTAGAAAAAGAAGAAGAAGAAGAAGAAGAAATGTCACGTAAACACGACGTGGCTCTGCCTTATTTCGACGAGAAAACAGACTTGAAAAATGCCAATAAGGGCGTTAGAACGACTATTGGCGCTGCCGGTGTCGCTACATCGTCATCCGTCGTAACCGTCACCGGTCCCGAACGTGTTGTAGAAAAACGAGGTAATATCGATATATTGGAGGGTCATTTCAAGTATACCGACGAGAAGGGATACGAAAATACGAATCGTGTGTTTAGCATGATCACCGATTTGAGTTACGTTCGTAATACGATCTACGAGTGTGATATAATCAGCGAAGATATGTGGCAAATATTGTTGATCGAATATTTCGATAGAACGTTGTCGGATCGTTACGTTATGGTACTTTTCGATTATATTATAGCGAACGCGAACAGCCATCGGTATTCCGGTCGTCGTAACGGGGACGACGGTTGCAGAAATGACGACGACGACGATGACGACGGCGACGGCGGTGGCGACGATGAAACCGACGAAAGCGAACGATACACCGAACAAGTTAAGTTGGAGAAAATGAAAATCCTCATTAACGAGTGCATCAAGTGGAACATGATTACGGGTGTATTGAGCGATATTTATGGAACTTACGTATCCATCATGACCGACATAAATCGACAAGAGCAATTAGACGAACCGTATGGTCGTAAAAAAGATAAAAGACAGAACAGATGGAGGGTGCGCGACCGAGCGAACGATCTCCCGACTTTCCAATTCGACATCGGTTACGATGAAACGAACAGCGGATTGGCGAAATTGAAACATACCAATTACAACGTGTTTTCGTTTTGTGCGTCCTTAATGTATCATCACGAAACATCCATACATCCGACACAGTTGCAAGCCTACCTATATTACTATAATTATATACCGGAAGATACGATGAACAAATTGATGTCAGAATTTAGCGACAGCACCGCTATGATATCGTTCGTGATCCAATTTGCCTGTGTCAAATTCACGGCGAGTTCTAGAGATCCGTTGTCGCTGTGGGCACCGGCCGAATTGTTCAAAACACATTTTCCTCGTTATTTGTACGTCGACAAGGACGGTGCTACGACGACATCGAATAATTCGGCCGGCGATGCTAACGACACCTTCGGAAATTTCAACAGTTTTAGCGGAAACAGGACCGAAGAACTGAATTCGAATGTGACCGATAGCAGTAGCAGAAAACGAAAATGTCCACCACAGAACGATAAGAAAAAGAACGCGAAAAAATCCAAAAAAATGACGACGGTCAATAGAGATCTGTTGACGATGTTCAAAAAATACTATTGGCGTCCGTTTACGTTGAACGGCATACCGTACATGTATAACGGCACAGAATTCGTTAACGTGCACACGGCATACAAAACTATTACCGACAAAATCGGTTGTAGTCAATCCGCTTTGCAAGATATCTTCAATGCCAAACCGTTCGACCAGAAACACGGTAGAAATTACTTGTATAGGACCAATCACGTATACGACGAAATAAAAACTCCGGCTTACTTTAACGTGGTGCTGAAACTCAGAGAGATCACTTGTGGCGGTTCGCAATCGTTGTTGATGCGAGAATATCCGATAAAAGAAGTGGGACGGGCGGACGTGTCGATCTACGATACCGTGGTGGACGGAATGCGTGCTCTGATAGACATGGAAGCGGACATCGATCGGTCGTCTTTGCGATTCGTCATGACGCAGCCGGTAGTACCGTTGGTTATCGAAGAGAACAACGACGTACGAGATTTTTTCGATTCGAAAACAGCCGGTCATATTTCGTTGAATATCAAAGATTACAGGATGTGCGTAGATCTGCTCGGTAAGAAACCGCACAAAGATATCGAAGTATTCCTAGACGGGATCTTCACCGAATCATCATCATCATCATCATCATCATCATTGTCATCGTCGAACTCCAGACAGAACGAACATATAAGAAATTTCGCCAGAATCAATTGCATCGTACAAAGTATCGTCGTCAAAGCGATCAACGCTAAAATAGTGACTAGCGAAGAACTGGACGTTAGTCAAGTGGTGCACGCGATTTTCGATAGGCGATCATCGATACAATTGGGATGGACGACTTTCGAGAAACGATCGAGTCATCCCACTTACGTTCCACCGATACGAAGAAACGAATATCTTCTTTCTCGTCAAACCACATCCACTACGATTTTACCTCTGCTCAATAACGTCGAACGTAATTACTCCAATCAGATATATACCAAAGGTGACTTGTGTCGTGACATCGCAGCCATCCGGGGAATCGTAGACGTTCGCACCCGATTAAAATGGCTTACGAAGAAAAGACAATTTTCCGCGTCTACTACTACTACTACTACTACTGCTGCTGCTGCTGCTGCTGCTAGCACTACCGTTGGTCACGATTCGTCTCGGTCGAAACATACGACAGCTACCGGGATAGATACGCTCGGCTCGGACTTTTGCCGGCGTATGTCTTCAGCGTTACGCGACAACGAAGAAAACGATAACGATAACGTAGATAGCAAAGAAGACTATTTATATCGTGATTATGCCGTACGAAAAGGATCGTCGACTACTCTCCACCCGCAATATACCGACGACGATAATAATAATAATAATACCAATCAGAAGAAACTCTCGTCCAATAAACATATGATGCAATCCAAAGTGAAATCTTTAGCGATATTGTCAAGTTTACGTACGACTTTCGCCAAGATCATGAAAGAATTCGATTCGCGTACGATGACTAATATCGCCGAATGTGCGGTACGAAACAAAAAATCGTTACCGTTCCGATTAAAGTTGATATGTTTCATAGTGACGGTTCACATGTATAAACGTTTACCGAAATGGACGGTGTTCGATATTCCATCGTTCGCCGATTTGATACAGGCTGTGAATAGTGACGACGACAACGACGACGATAACGGGGACGAACGCGATAACGATAAAAGTGGAAACACCGGAGAGGAAGAGTCGTCGTCGTCGTTCATCTGGGGATTAGGTCGCCGTCGGCGTCGCTCGAACCGTCGATCCGTCCTACCGGCCAGTATACTGAGTTGGATAGAAAACGGGCGATACGACGTGATACGGTGGTTGTACGAGCAAGCGGAAATTCTTTTACCGTACGCTTTTTACGTGGGATCACGAAACGAACGCCGTGACGACATATTGAAACGTTACGTCCTATCGCATCCGAATCGATACAAACGAGCCAATTACTATTTACAACAAAATTCCGAAGAAGTGAAATACGACTATGTATTACTCACGTTAACGTACCTATTCTATTTATGTTCGTTCGATTTCGGTACGTTAGATTTAATGCTAAAGTTGATTCTAAGCATCGAATTTCCCGGACAATGGTCCAAGTTGTGTACCATAGTTTGCGGTCATAGGCACGGAGGTAAAACTAAATTGCTCGACATATTGCGAGAGTACGGCCGTACTTCGGCTTCGGCAAAAGAACCGACGGACACGAACAAGGAAAACCAACCGGCCATGCTGATGTACGTGACGAACATGATGTTGGTTCAGGACGAGATTGCGACGTTCACGAGCGGCTTCAAGAAAGTCATATCGGAAAGTAAAATCGAGTATAGGAATAACGTGGGTAACGTGTTCGCGGCCATCTACGCCCTATCGAAGTTGTGGTACACGTGTAACGATCCACCATCGTGTCCGTACGATTCGGCCGTGGTCGAGCGTATTCTTCACATCAAAGTCGATTTTTGGCACGACAACATCACCGAACCCGAAGTTGCTCAGTTCCGATATTTCAACAGTAAAGAACGAGAAGCCATCTATAAATATTGTTTTCACAACAAATCCAAACTGGTGACCAATAGCGTTATCAACAACGAAGGATCCTTACCGTTCGTGTTCTTCAATCGAGAAACGAAAATTTACGTGTCATCAGGCTTACACGACGACGCCATAAAACAAGGTTTGCTAAGTATCAGTATGTTCTATTCTTGGTTTCGATACGTGGAGGACATCAACAAACCAGTGAATATTGACGTAAAAAAATTACCCAGTTTACCGGCGGCATGGCGGAAGCAATGGCTAATCCAAACGAATCCCTATTACAAATGGAAAGATACCGTTCAGATCGAAGCGCAAGATGGATGTTACGCTCGAGTACCGGCCGATTTGATAATAGATTCCTTAAATAGGTACGGACAACCTTTCGGTGCAGCTAAACAATTGACCGATGCATTTCACGAGGAATTCACTCGATATTATAGTGCCATCGACGATACATATAACGTTTCGGTCGATATGAATAAATTGATTTTATAATTTTTATTTTTCTGTTGTTTCTTTACCACCACCACCACCATCACCCCCCAAAAAAAGACTATGTCACTTTGGTATTTATTTATTTCATCAAACGAATATTACACATTGTACGCGACAGTACAGGGTATTCGAAACTATTCGATATGGCGTGATCAACAACAGTCTATATTCACCTTGTTCCTCCGGCTGCGCCGATGAATTATTATTGCGTTTGACTCCAAACGTAAAGTATCTGGTGTTGCTGGATGTATACAATTGCACATATCCGATTGGTTTTCTTACGGCGCGTAACAATGGACCAAGGAGAATCTTTTCATCTACCCAGCGACACATTTTGTGGGGCGTACTCGACAGCGACGCAACGATAAATATTGGATCACCCCATAGAAACTCGTTGTGATTCTTGACCGTGTATGGAAAATAGTTCGATAGCAAATCAAAATTATGATAGAATTGGTTCGTTAGCCGGGCAAATACGTCCAGCAGGTGATAAAGCGTGAATTTTTCTACAGCTGCGTCCACCTTCAGCGATATCGTATTATACACGTGGAAAAGGTTATCGAAACGAGATAATACAAAAATGGCCACATGTTCGCCGTTTGGTGCAGAATATTTTGTTGCTATGGCTCGTCGTAATACGCGCACTGTTTCCATGCTTCGCGAATTAATACTGTCGCACGATCGTGAGTTATTCTCCGTTAGCGATGGCGATAGCGGGAGAACATTTTCTGATTGTTACAATAGGTCGTTGGAATTTATATAGTGCAATGCAGATAGTGGGGATGCGTCAGACTATATCTTCGCCGAAACGAATGAAATGTCGTACACTTTACACGTGATATCGTGTGTCGACAATGAACACAACCACCACCAATTGGATGTTTTATCGTCGTGTCGTTCAATATTACATCGACGAAGCTGTATTTCTTTTCGCACGACTAGCTGACGTTCTATTTGGATAGGATGGATGTTACGCTCGAGTACCGGCCGATTTGATAATAGATTCCTTGAATAGGTATGGACAACCTTTCGGTGCAGCTAAACGATTGACCGGTGCATTTCACGAGGAATTTACTCGATATTACAGTGCCATCGACGATACATATAACGTTTCGGTCGATATGAATAAATTGATTTTATAATTTCTATTTTTCTGTTATTTCTTTACCATCACCACCACCACCATCCCCAAAAAAAACTATGTCACTTTGGTATTTATTTATTTCATCAAACGATTATTTCACATTGTACGTGACAGTACAGGGTATTCGGAACTATTCGATATGGCGTGATCAACAACAGTCTATGTTCACATTCTTCCTCCGGTTGCGACGATGAATTATTATTGCGTTTAACTCATTTATTCCCAACGTGACTGTCATGAGATACAAGTTTCACCCTTATGCGATTAACAGTTTCATTTCTCGAATCGTTCGATGAGGATCTCGAACGATAAAGTTTGTTCCTAATAAAATATTTCACAATTTGATTTTTCGAACGAGAACTACGTGCTGAAATAGAAACGATCGGTACGTTGGCAACTCTATCTTTTCTATCGACGTATAATAAAATTATGTATCGTTAAAGTCATCAGCCGATAAATTTTGTTCGTTAGTGGATATGTTCGATTCCATTTCGTGAATGCAAAATACGTTCGGGACGAGGAACGACCGAAACGTTACCGCCCACCACTCGCGAGCGTATAAATACGGCTGCGACACACACATGTCAATTCAGTTTCAGTCGACATGCCATGTAAAACATGTGGTGGTTTAGACCACAGTCGCGCATCTTCGGCCAATTGTGCAAATCGAATATTGAAGCAAAAACATAGATTCAGCACAGTGAATACTTGTACCGAGACGTTCACGATAAAACGCGGTTTTCGTAAGTTTTGCCGACGTCCAGAGTTACGACAGCGAATCGAGGATGACGTTTTGGAAATTTCTCAACTGACCATCGAAGCATCGCTCTACGTCAGTTTTCATTATACGAAATTGTTACATCGTAACGAATTTCCGATCGGACAGTTTTCCATCAGTCACCTACAAGATTTCTATTACCATCTCCAGGGCAAACGACAGAGGAAAGAACGCGTTGCGTTGGACGAAGAATATTTCGCTATGCGGCCAGACAAAACGTTATTATACGACGGCCGATTACGATCCTTCCTCATTAGCTCATGTGTCAAGCAACACGAAACCAATATGAAAAATTGTATCACGGTCCATTTTTACGATCGACTCGTCCGATATTTCTATGAAAAATATAAGGAAAAGTGTGATCGAAAACGCTACGAATGGAAGACGATAGTTTACGACGAATTGTTCGCCTTCGTACCACGTCACGTCGCCCACAGCCGAGAAGTTGCAGAATTTCTGGAAGATTTTCGTTTCGACTATCACAAGAAATTCATTAATATCGAAAATGACTGGTGGAATTTGGTACCGATCACTTTCGAGTTGGGGCGATGGTTCGAAGAGAGAAAGATGAAATCCTTTTCGGCGTTTCCTATATTTTCGTCTGGCCGAAAACATTTGCTTTACGACGCTGCGGCGTTGAAAGAATTATTACGTAGTACAAAATTGCTACCGAACAAAACTACCGCTCTCGTGTTTAGGACGGAAACTCCAAAATATTGGTGGCATTATTTCGATCTATCTCATTCAGTTTACGGCAAATTCGATGACACAACTATGCAGATCGAGCCCAACAAGCAGCGGACGTCTTTCGCCATGAGTTTTTCCACCAACGGGATCGATTGTTCCATCATGATGAATAGATATGGGCGATCCACGATTCAACAACCGCAGAAGAAGAAGCGAAAGAAGACGAACATAAAACCGGAGACTACAGTGGTTAATTCCAACTCCACTAAATATTTGGGAATCGATCCGGGGGTCGTTAATTATATCGGCGCGTGCTATATCGATAAGGAAACTCGAACAGAAACCAATTTCGTGTTAAAATCGGCCACGTTCAAGGAACATTTCTGTAAAGAACGTACTCGACGACGTAAACGGAAAAAAATGTCCGGAATCTTTGAAAAACGCCTGCTTGAATATCGCGAACGTATAAACATAGAGAAAAAATTAATTGTTTCGCCGAAGTGTGGTTCTAATTTTAACTCTCATGTGGAGTACATTTTATACAGACTGAATTTCTTATCGTCCAGTCGCGAAATTTACGCTACGCGGAAATATACGCGCTTGAACTGGGACTCGTACATTTCACGTCGTAAAGCGGAGGATAAGGTGGTAAATCAGTTATTACCCGCTAAAGATGATGATGATGATGATAATTCCGTGTTGGTTTGTTTTGGAGATGGAACACTGAAAAAAAATTTCAGTTATGGCAGAAATAAAAAACCCGCCGTAGAACTGTTAAAGCAGGCGTTTCATCGTCGACGAGATAAATGTCATGTTATATGTGTAGACGAATATCTGACTACGCGATCTTGCTCGAAATGTTTCGATAGAATGCCTTTGCCTCCCAAAAACACGATCATAAATAGAGACGATACGAAGCGACGACGATGTCACGATCATAGATTTCAAATTTGTCGAAAATGTAAAATCGTTTGGAATCGTGACGTCAATGCTGCGCGTAACATCATTTTGGTTGGTCTCGGATTAATTGATTATCGTTGTAAAACGTCAGATGAATTTGTTCGTTTGACGGAATTTCAAAATTATGTCTTGCGTAAGAGTGAAATTCGTATCTCATGACGATCACGTTGGCCGTTAATGGGTTAATCTTTCCGTAAATTTTCGTATCACAGTGGGGGCTGAAATAATAGACGAGGATTATCGCGGGCAGATATCCGTGTTACTGATAAATTTTTCCAATAAACCGTTCGTAGTTCGCACGAACGATGAAATCGCTGAATTGGTCTGCCAGAAAATTTGCCGTCCCAAGATCCGACAAGTGAGACGAACCACCACAGAAACTGCGAAATGTTTGGGTTTCTTGTAATATAGTTAAAAATAAAAATATGTAGAATTTATTTTGAGAATTTTTTATTTTTCATCGTACACGTTTTATCAGTTTCCAATACTTTGGTGATATATTTCTTCATCTCGTATACGTCTTGTAACGCCAGTATATACTTATTTTCGATCCAACTTTTGATCGTATCATTAACGACCAACGAATCGGCCATTATAATTTCGAAGCATTTGTTCACCAAATTGCCGTTATCTTTGTCCGAGATATTCTTGAGATGAAGTAACGAATGCGATTTCAACACGCTCAGGTGTCTATCGTAAAACGATGACGAAGACGACGGTGCTCCACAAAAACCCTCGAATAATAGCCACGGTATAAGGACGTCCGTCTGAATGTCTTCTACGAGCCTGGTGGTGGTGATGGTGTTGTTGTTGCTGCCGCTGCTATCTCTACCGTTGTCGTCGTTAATTTTTCTACCGATAACGGAATTCAAGTGATTTCTCACGAAAATCGACAGATCGTCCATATTCCGATATAGGCCCTTTTTGTCGTTCAGTAAGGTATTGGTGAACACCTCTTCGCTAACGAAATTGTCTCGGCCGATGAGCACGTTATATCGATCGCGATTGTGCAATATGTATTTTCGTAGTTGCTTCGCCAAGTCGTGGAATATGTCGTCGTTCAAAACGCACGTATAAATATTGCGAACGCTCGTGTCTTTACCCTGTAACAGCCATTGTTTTATGAAACAACCCATTCGATTGCCCAACGCGTCCGCGGTGGTAATATCCTTCGTGACCGATGGCGTTCCTTCTTCGAACGATATAGAGTTGTTACTCAAGATGTAAATTTGTATGTAAAATACTAATAAATTTTGTAGAATGGAATATATCGGTTTGAAGAAGAGAATATCGTCTAAAAGTGTCCACAGGTGTTCCATGGTCGTCGCCAACACGTTATCGTTATTATAACTTTCGTGCGATATCAAATCGTAGAATTCGTCACATTTCAGCGAGCTGGGAGACGACGGCGCTGGCGTGTTAATTTTATTGGCATCGTTCTCGTCGTTCGCCTCACCAGCGCATATTTTTTGTAAAATCACACACGAGTATATGTAATTTAACGTGTTCTCGATACTGTCCACGTTATCTATTAAAATGGCGTTCGTTACTTTTCGTAAAGATTCGTTCGATTCAACTATGGTGGTTATTTTATTCCATAAATTGTGTATTTTGGGCCGGACGTGCTGCTTCATCGCACTCAACGTAAAATCATCTCGTGATGCACCATTACGATCTTTCGGTGTAGTAGTAGTCGTCGTCGTCGTCGTCGCCGCTTTATATCTATGCGGTTCGTATAATTTGACGACACCGACAGAAATGTCGATAATATCCAACAATTCCTTCCGCGTCATCGTTATTTTCACGGTGGTGTTACCTATATTATAAATTTGTCCGTTGTCCATGTGACAATAAAAAGGTTTCAATCGAAAACATACCGGCACGCCGCTCATTTCTGTGTCTTACTATTGGAACTCGACGGAACACCGGGAGCTGATAACGTCGCACCGTCGAGTACGCGTTGTCTGCGACGTGACACAAACTGCGCACGATACCGTCAAACGTAACCGCGATTGCACACATCGTTCGAGATTTTGAGACGTTGGTGTGGACACCGGTGCCCACGCCAGCGTCGACACCGGTGCCTACGCCAGCGTCGACACCGGTGTCGACACCGGTGTCTACTCGGAACGGTCGACGCGGGTGCATCGTTGTTCACCGCGTACCCGTGATGCACCCTCGAAATGCACGAATTCCGAGGATATGTACCGGTTTCGCGGGTGCCACACGTGGTACGCTGTACCCCGTGTGGCACCCTCGAAATTATGACACCGGTGTGCTTCTTATCTCGTCGACATCGGACGGATTTCGAGGGTGCAGCGACACGTTCGTGTGCGCTTACGGAACGTGACGAGTCAGTCGGGAGTCGACCGATGCGCTGCAACTTGTAAGACCGCGGCGCGATCATGACATCCAACGGCAAGGACGACGACGACGACGACCAGTGGCTATACGCTTATGTGTATAACGCTCCGTACCCGGACGATTATGCTACACCACCGTTCCCTTTAGATACTCTACGTTTCGAATACGAATATGACGGATCGAGTAGAGCGGAAGGTTTACCCGGATTATGTAACGCCCTCACGCCGTTCCCAGTTATACCTTGTCGCATTTTCAATGATAAAGTACCGATACGCCATTGCGATCAAATAGGATATTTCAGTTTTAACGAATGGCCACGTGTGTATTTGGGAGCGTTCGCAACGCTCACATCTGCTCCACGCATCCATACGATGTTGGGGACGGCATTCGTGGCGTGTTCCACGAATTCCGAACGAATGCCGATAATTCCAAATATGGACGTGCTTCGAGGATACGATTCGATATCGAAAACGGGGTGTTTGAAATTTCGTCTCGACGGTGTAGTAGAACCGATTTGGTTAGGCAATAACATCGCCAATTACGATAACGACGAACGACGACATCGTCATATAGATGTATACTTGGAACGGTTACCAGGTCGAGTTATGAAACATAATTGACCAATAAACGATCGCACGTGGTGCTATATAAACGAATGCGTCACGGTGGGAGGCAGTCAGTCGACGTGAATATTTCACCAGCGAAACATCGACGATGTCTTCGGCAAGTTTGGCCAAGCTAAAAAAACACATGGAAATGGGTCCGATCATTTCTGATTTGACCATTACCGACGATACGTTGAATCAACTTCGGAATATAACTAAACGAGTGCTGGGTAAACAACAACAACAACAACAACAACAACAGCAGCAGCAGCAGCACGTTGACAGTTTCGATGTTGCGTCCACCGCCACCGCCAACGCCGTTCCAGAGTACAATCCCGACGATGCCATCTTCGTCAAGCCGCTAAACCCGGTGAAGAACAATTTGCATCCGACATATCGTCCAACAAGTAAGTCTATCGTCGCTGTAACCGCCATCACGAACGGGGAAACGAGTGAATATACCGATTCGTATAACGATACCACTACTGCTACTACTACTACTACTACTACTGCTACTGCTACTAAGCCAACTGGTACGACACCGGTGAAAAAATCGACGTCGAAAAGATCGAAAACGAAATCGACCGTGGAAACTGCAACGATAAAACCGCAACTTCTGGTCAAACTCCCGATAGCTCGTGAGAAAAAGAAACAAAATGGTAAATCTGATCAGAAGCGATGTCAAAAACGGAAAAGAGACACACATACGATCGAGGAAGATGACGATGATATTGGGAACGATACGGAAGGGTCCGAATTAGAGCGATCGATTGAAGCGCGGACGGTCGCCGTTACCACGAAGAAAGATGTACACGTGAATAGACTAGAAGCAGAAACAGCAGGCGAAGGCAAGATACAGGCGTCAGCCGTCGTCGAACCCGCAGCTAAAGCGAAAAAGGTTCGCAAGCAACCTACATCTCGGAATAAAATCAAATCGAACGGAGAAACTAGTAGCCACGATCAAAGTAGTAAGAGAATAACTAATGGCTCCCACGATAAGGAATCCATCTCAAGTGCGAACGAAGAAGTCATCCGCAATTTTCAAGAAAAAATCTCTCGTATCAAAACCGAACACTTCCAATCTGCCGAATTTGTCGGGCGTCACGATGTATTAATTAACGCGAGCTGGTTAATATTAAAACTGTGCTATTTCGAACAATTCGAAACTACCTTGCCGAGTTTCGATATAGTCACCGATTTGTTTTATATCACAAAAGAAACTTTTTTGAACAAGTTGATCGTTGTATACGAGAATAACGAAGATGCGTTCCACGCGGAGACCGGTCTGTATTTGACGGACGTTAGGCGAACGTTATTCGAAAGGAACATTTTATTCATAAATATACCCAGTTCGAATAGTATTTATAAATTTTTTGTAAACGAAATAATCCTCACGTATATTTGTTTCGTCAATTTGTGGGAAAATAAAGTGCCCACGATTTACAGGTGTCTGGGAAGCAAATCGTCGTCGTCGTCGTCGTCCTCGTCCGAGCAGCAGAGATTTAACGACGTACCGTTCAAATCATTTCCTGTGAATGTACATTCTCATAAGTTGACTGATATATTGCGATTACTGAACGAATAAATACATTTATATTAAAGTTTTGTTAGCGTTTATTTTGTATAACTTTCCATTCGATCCGATCTCATCGAGTTTCGTGATCACGATGATGATAATAATGATAATAAGAGACCATGACGACGGAGCCAGACTGGAACGATCTCGTCGATGATATGAACGGTATCTTATTGAATGATAGCGACGATGGTGAGATGTCGCTCAGCGAAGTCGACATAAAATGTAAAGTTACCAATGTTGACGCTGCAAACGATGATGATGATGGTGATGATACGAAGTCGTCACGAGATTATCACGGTAAGAATAATTGCAAGAGTAATGACGATAACGACGACGTGAACGGTGCTGTTACATCGAAGGTGTCGCGTGACTTGTCATCGGACGACGACGACGACGACGACGAAGAAGAGTATCTGTTCTCTGACGATTCAGATTGCGATAAAGTTATTCGAAACGATACGCACCCGACGAGATCATACGAAAGAGAACTATGACGGCAACGACGACGGGAATATCGCGATAAAGTTGTTCGAAGCGATACGTACCCGACGAGATCCTACGAAAGAGAACCACGACGACAACAACAACAACAACAACAACAACGGGAATGTGGACGGAGGCGAATACGACGACAATCGCAACGATACTCGCGCCGTAATCGTCGTCATCGACGAACGCATATAAGCAGACACTCGATACAACGAACCAGTAGATATAGCGACGACGACGATAGGAACCGGTCAAGTGGTATCGTCGGCGGTGAAATGAATAACCGAAAGAATATGTTGTGGTTTATGGCAGAACGTTTGCTATCGGAATTCGTGAAGCCGTTTGCTTTAGATACGGAATTCGTGAACAAAATCGATAGAATAGCGTACATTAGTGCATCGATATGTGACGATAATATCGCAGTCGAATATCGAGGAAAATCTTACGTATTGGACAAATTAGAATTCGTCCAAAACGACATATTTGTACCGAGCGATTTCGTGTTAACGACGATGTATCCGGACGCTTCTATACCGGCGATCGTCAAAAGAAATATATTGAAAACTTTGGAAGTTAATCGATGTTACGAGTCAACTCATAACGTGGATCCTTTAATGATGATTCAGATGGTACACGAAGTATGTCTCCGTGAACATAACGTTCCGTTATTCGTTACGTGGCAAAGTCGATTCAATATGATGTTCCTACAAAAACACACGATCGACGACAATCGAGAGTTCAGATGTGCACATTGTGTCAACGTATGCAACAATTATACTCCCGTTCAGGCATCGACTCAAGCTTACTATTCGCTCTCGAGGGACAGACCGATTTTGACGTGCGGCCATCATCACGACGTAGCCGTATCGGGTATGGTAAAACCGTTATGGATCAACTTGTCCAGTCGACAACTGCAAGACGAACGATACGTGCTGGATTTTATGTTCCAAAATGAAATAATTCTGATGACCGTTGTGTTGGGTAGAAGCGATCACGTCAAATCTGACAGTCGGCGAGGTGGACCCCAATTGAATCTTTCAGAAGCACACTCGATGACACAGTGTTCAGAACCGCACGGGGATTTTCATTCTTCGACAGGCGACGTTCGATATACGTATTGTTTGTTCCAAAGATATTGGGAGTCGTTGAGAGTACGCTTACACGACGATCTCTCGCGTCACGATACACGTGCCTACGATATTTCTTGAATGTATTTTGAAAATAAATATCTTTCGACACTATTTGTACGTATTTGTTTTAACCCGTTTACAATCCACGTGACCGTCATGAGATACGAATTTCACCCTTATGAACATTTCGAGTAACATAACGTGACATTTATCGCATCGATAATATAACACCAACTTGGGTTGTCACACGAGTGGAGTCGGGAAATATGGTACGATATGTTGATACGCGATATTTCTTGAATGTATTTCGAAAATAAATATCTTTCGATACTATTCGTATGTGTGTATTTGTTCGAATTGACTTTCCTTTCCAGTCGTCCCGTCGTAAGCGCGTTTATAAGATGCGATAGAGCGCAAGCGAAAAGATCATCGACACGACATACGATAACGGCAATGTTGAACACGAAAAACCACGAAAGTTTCGGTGACGACGGTGGCGGCAACAACAATAACAACAACAACAACAACAGAAATGCCGAACGGAAGCATAAGATCATGATGACGCTGTTCGAAGAAATGTCGAAAGTCGCACGTATAACGAACGACGCCATAGATTACGAACGCGAGAGTAAATACGAAAAAGCGATAATTCGATATGCCTCGGCTCAGTCGGTGTTGTATAACGCGTGCTGTCTGCTATCCGGTGTAACGTTACCACTGAATCGGGTGAAACAACGGCGGCGGCGACCGAATCCTTCAGAATCGACCGAGCACGAAAGAAATAGAAGTTTCATAGCTTTCGATCGTTCGTATATTATCGAATTGATTCTCAATAAAATCGTACAAATTTATGATCGCATTCAGAGATTGGACGGTGCGATTTCGTCTGGCAACGTAGAAACTATATCCGTGATGAACGCCACACATATGTCGTTAAATTTGCACGGGAATAACAACGGCGACGGCGGGTCGCAATACAACGATTACGATAGCGTCAAACATGTGATTCCCGAACTAACGCTAACCCGTACCGACGACTTCGATCATATAATCGGCCATTCGGATACGAAGCAGAAATTGAAAGAACTAGCGCATATGTTCTCGTTGAATAGCAACAGCAGAACGAAAGAAATTCTACGCAACAGAGATATAACCGGTAATAGTATGATCATTCTGTACGGCCCTCCGGGCACGGGAAAAACCTCGTTGGCCAGAGCGTTGGCCACGTTTTGTCGCGTACCCATATACGAGATGAAATTGTCGCAACTATTCAGTAAATACGTGGGCGACAGTGAAAAACTGTTGACGGCGATCTTCGAATGGGCCATCCGATCCGTAGCTCCGAAAATCATTTTTATCGACGAAATCGATTCGATATTCAGTAGGAGGGGTTCGGCCGGCGAAGAGCCCATCGATAAAAAGCTAAAATTAATTTTTATGATGGAAATGAACAAGTTCAGCAGCTCCGATGCCGAATCGAACGTACTGATGATATGTGCCACGAATATTTTTCAAGATATAGACGAAGCCATCACCCGGCGTTCGGTTGCGAATATTCTCGTGTCCAAGCCGGAAACTCCACAAGAATACCTCGAATTGGTGCATCGTTCGTTTCACTCGGCCAAATTGAACGTTAACGAGGATGTTATGCGACATATAGCGTCAGATATGCATCGAACGAACGCTTCGCAATCGAAAATTGGCGATTTGGTGAAGAAAATATTTTCCAATCTTACTTTTTCGTTGACCGATACCGTTCGCGTCGTTTCCGTCACCGATATGAATTATCCAGTATTTCCGATAATCGGTACGATCATAAGTGCAGATTCCCCGAAATATGTTATTGTCAACGACAACGACAATGATGATGATGATGATCGAGTTACGACGGTATCGCTCGATTCGGATATTTCGAACAATATCGTATTACCTATCGTAACGCGACAAATGATAGATTTTCACGTCACCTCCCAGTAATAAGAGCACGTGAACCAGAATATATGACGATGATGACACCGGACGATATAAACGCAACTAGTGATGAGATATCGTCCAATCTCAAGGAACTGTACGCGTTTATCGGAAATAAAAAAAATCTCGTAATCGTAGACGGGGAAAGTAATCCAAAAGGAAGTAACAACAAATCGATCGCGATCGTTGCGGGTATCGTCACGGGATTCATGGCCGTATTGAGTCAACGGTTCGTACGACGTCAACCCGACCGTCGTCCAGAACGATAAAAACGATCGGCAACGCGTTCCCCCCTCGTATCCGTGCGAATCTTTTCGTCAATTTGTTATACGAGTGAAGTTGGGGTCTGTTACGATAGACTGATACGCACTCCCCTCCCCCACCTCATCGAGCACACATATATATATACACCGGTCGTATCCGACAACGATCGATAGTAGTTCCGGATTGTTCGAGGTGTTACATTCATACTGCATACTGTATACTGCGAAAATGTCACTACTTTCAGACTATTCGAATATCGATGTGGTGGATGAAAATCGTACGGTTCCACTTAGCGATTCAACGAATGTATGCCACGAATCGACTTCTCCCGAGAACGTACAATTCGTTACAAACGACCCACGGTATTTTGTAAATATATATTTTTTTCGAATCGTCGAATACTGATATGTTTCAGGTGCGACGAAACGTCTAAATTGACACCTATACGGAATCGATGCTCGAACGAAAATTTGCCGAACGAATTTTCCGAACTGAAACGTTCAATCCTTAGTCGTGACCATATCCGGTGTCCACCGATGTGTTATGGAACTTTTGAAGATGTGCGAGGGTTGATCGTTGCGGTATGTCGTTAACTATAAATTCGATTTCAGTTTCAGTAACGAATTTTCTTTCCCAGATGGCCAACCATCGTGACGAAACAGTCGATCAGTGTTCGTCCGATATCGTACAATAAATGAATCGTAATACGATAATTCGTTTTCTTTTTCTCCTACCCCTAGTAGATAAGATATCATTATGTCAGCAGAAGCTTTTCTGCATTGTATGTCAAACACGACAAATTCGATCAACAACGAATCTCAGGCCATCGATACTATCGAAAACTTTGACCAGATTGTCGATTTTAACTGCAAAACGAAAGAAATCCGATTGATCAAAGGCAGACATCCCTTGATAGGGCTGTGCGGCGGTTTATTCAGCGATTCCGTTATATTCTACGATACGATACCCATTAAATACAGTTTCGACAAATTGGATCTCTATAAACCTCGTATCGTCAAAAAATCACAATCGGAATTGAACGTAGAGGTTATAAAGGCGGATAAATTTAGATTCAATAAGCTAATCGACACTGGAAACAACGGTAATAATAGTGAATCTGGAGACGGGCAATCGACTAATCGAGAAGCCGAGAACGCTGCCAAATACAACCACTCGTATGGCGTGAAGACGTATCAGATTAAATGTTAATCTCTCCCTCTCTCCCTCTCTCTCTCTCTCTCTTTATTTTTTTCTGTTGAAAAATAAGAAATGGAACATATTTTCCCATATTTGAGATTGAGCGGTTTATGCGATTCGAAAATATCTCCGTCGGGTTTGGACGTGACGACAGATTTTATTTTTTATATCGCCTCTCAGAAGGAGCACACGCTGACCGACGACCAAAATAGAATATGGAAATTGAATATGCGACGTGCGGACTGTGAATTGCCTCGCAATCGGCGACAGCAGCAGCAGCAGCAGCAGCAGCGCACTCCGATCATGTTGCACGATCGCCTTATCGCATATAAACTGAAGCCGTACGACGACGTGGCATTGATGGACATTTACGTATATTATATGATTTGTCAATATGTCGGTGCTCTATTGAATTTGGTCGACGTATTGGATCACGCGAGGAACGTGAAAAGTTTCATTCATCATCGCAGCGAAGACATGTTCGGTGAAATGGTAGATCACACGAACTACAAACGGTACACGTTGCAACTGATAAATTTATTTGTCGATAATACCGAATCGGTCCTTTGCATGGACAAATCGAAAATTCTGGCAAACACCTTGGCTATCGGTGACGTTCCCGGGACGGCTGCCGACGTTAATAACGACGATACGGATGACGACGACGACGACGACGACGACGATAATATAGACGTAGACGATACGGACGACGATAATTGCGAGGATGGCGACGTAAACGACAATATATGGGAAAGCGAGTTATAAGAAATAGAATGGCAGATGAAAATGGAGTTTCTTCATCGTCGTCGTCGTCGTCACAACCGTCGCCTGCGTTCTTACGACAAATGCATGGCACGATACGTGTAGGTGGTGACCGTGTCGTAATCGATTCCGATGCGAATTCATCGTCCATTTCCAAAATTACCACTCTGATCAAATTGGGTCGTCTAGCGTTCGGTAGATCGCCTACGTCGTGCACCTTCTACTACGACTCCGTGTTTCCCGTTTTTCTTTCGACCGATACTACCCAGGCTATCGTTCGAAATCTAGCGATTGACGTGATGAGCGCCGAAACTACTTACGGCGATGCGGTCGATGCGATAGAAGCGCATCTACAGACACGAGTGTTAGAGAACGAAGATAGAAGACTCCTCGGAATATATAGGAGTGCTCTCGTCGTTATCGGTGTGAAAGACGACAGGAGTCTGAGCGTTATTTTCGAACGTACGATCGACATGAAAACGATCGAAATTATGACCGTCGCGGCACGATCTCGAGACGATACGTTAATAGAATCGCCGACGTTACGGATGGCGAAATGGTGTTCTACGTTGCCCGTTCGTGCGGGTACGCTAATCTTGTTCGGTACGAACGGTATAATTTCGATGTTTCCCGAGCGAACGTTACGGTCGTTGATGACTTCGGAATTCCTCAATCTCGTAGGTAACCATATGATACCGGACGGTGGAAATATTCAAGATGTTCGATTTAGATTTCGAGTCGGAAAATTTTTGGTATATCTAACGTTGACGTTGATTCCCGCATCTTGTGTGTTCGACACAGATTTGTCTAGCAGATTCGTTAACGTCCAACGCGAACCGTACATGTTCAGCGCTTTCCACAAATACTACAGACTAGCCATGTCGATGTATATACCGGAAGAGATCGGTGTAGAGGAACTAGCGTACGTGAAAAATGCGCTGATCGATGATATGTTACACGCGTTGGATAGGAACGATAATTTCGTTCATATCTCGCATTTCACCGATCTGCCGTTGATACCGTACGGTGTGAGCGAGATGATCACCGGAAACAAGTACACTTTTCACGAAATTCTGTTCGATCCCGACATAATCGCAGACGTAGAGTGGACCAAAACTGCGGGGGGCGTATGGGACATGGCGACGATGCGGAATAAATTGAACGTTACGACCATGATGATACTATACAGACCTATAGCGTATTGTACGTTGAACGGTGACGGCAGGGAGCGAGCCGTATTCACGGATTACTGGTCGCCGGAAGATATACTACAATTTTACATATTTCCGGACGGTTACAAAACGTTCGCAAAGACCATCATGGAAGGCACTATGGCCGTAGGTTATCGAACTTCAGACGGGTTATTGACGAAAACCATCGAACCACGTGAGAACCGTCAAATGATAGCCCCGCTACTGCGCAATTACGCTCCCCTGTGTAACGTTTGGATGTCGGCGTACAAGATAAACGGAAGATACTATATAAAAACGTGGTCGAATACGGATCATCGAATGCTGAAAGAGAACGATTTGGGATCGAATTCGAACGTTCAACATATTCAAAACGATTTAAATTTATTGAATCGCCATATAACTTCCGTCGATGTGATTTTTCGTATCGAGAAAATCTACGACGGCAAAATAAATATGGTGGACGTGAGTACTAACAAACGGCCGGATGTAACGTTCACGTTGATATTGGATTTTCCGATGATATTCTACGATTACGAAGACAATCGACGCGTTCACGTCGCCGGCAACGAAGAAACGACGAACGATCGAATAAAACCCATAGCGGACAGGAAAACGTTAGAATCGATATTCACGCTGGGCGATAAGCGCAAATTGATTATGTGGCCCGAGAACGATAAGCGATTCCTGTTTATAACGAACGATTTGATAATAGCCGCTGCGATACTGGTCGGTGGAGATCGATGGACGACGAAAGAAGCGGTAATGTTGGCAAAGATGGATAACGACGCGTTCACCAATAAAAACTGGTTACACACCATACAGAATTATCTGTGCCGAGACATGATACGCGATTGTATGGTGGGTCGACGAGAAACTGACGACGATGACGACGACGACGACGACGACGACGACATACCACGTGTATCGCACGATGGACTATTATCACAACAATAATAAGAACGAGACATAATATATATATATATGATGAGTAGTGGTAATTCACGATATATTTCTGCCAACATGTCTTCATTGCCAGATTTTCAATCGACATCGTTCAACAACGGAGACAAGCACTCTTTCTGGACGATTATGTCACACAAACCGTGGAGTGTCGTACTGGGTATCGTCGTCGTATTATTGATTTCCTACGTAGTTATTATAGTATTGAGACGATATACGACCCTGTTGAATAACAAATTAGGCAATTTCCTCGCTTCGTGGATTCCAAAGTTAGACCATACGAATAAATAGATAGACACAGAAAATCCATATATGATACGCTCTCACACGCACACACACACGCAATCATTCTGTCATAAACTTTCGATATCGTAATTTCTACGATTTCCTTTCACGATGAACGATGATCGATCGTCAGCGTGTCTGTAAATATATATGTCCACACCACGATCGTGACGTTACCGTTCACAAGTAAGATTACAACAGAAGAAATAGAGATAGTGGAGAATCTATTACGGCGATGGATCGATATTTCGGTAGAGATTGGCTGAGAAACGACGATAACAACGATACCGATGGTTTGATATACGATGACGAATTCGATAATATTCCGACGGAAACACAACGACGGCGAGAAAAACAACAGCAACAGCAACAGCAGCAGCAGCAACAAACGCCACCGAGTGAAGTTGAAACGACCAGTCACGAAACAACTTATGGTGAATTCGAATCGTTCATCGAACAATTGAAAACTATAGATATGTGTAATTTATTCAAAAATAGACCGGATTCTTTCCATTTTGGTTATTATATTAATCGTATATTGGCTTTGCTGACGATCGACAAATATCGCGATCCTTCGCTGAAGCTTATCATATCCGCTCTATTGCCAGACTGCGAACCGCGACAGGTCTCTGCTGCTGCTGCTGCTGCTGCTGTTGCCGCCGACGAGGAATCGCAATTTCTCCAAAAGCTCGTACAATTCGTCATATTGATCGTCAACGAATGTCGCTTGACGGACGGTGCTCCCGAATTGATTCTATTGTATAATTTAATGCACAATCCGAAGAGTGTGATACGACGCGACGATGATAACGTCGCTGCCGACGTTCCCGTACTGATAAGTAAGCTCGATTCGACTCCGTATAAATTTCCGTCGCGAATTCGATATAAGATTTCTGTGACGGTTAGCGATTTGTTTCAGAAAGGATGTGCTCCCGAACAACTATTGAAACGTATTCGGAGTCCGTCGTATCAGTTTGCCAGTAAACGGTTCATATTCGAAAAATACGTTTCGCCTTATTTCGTTGACGCTTTGAAAGTTTCCGCTACGTCGATTCGAGGTCGTGAATCTGACGACCCGTTCGTCCGAAAATATTACGAATTTCTAAACGCGATCGGCAAATTAGATGCGCGACTGTCGTCATCGTCGTCGTCGTCGTCGTCGTCACGAATCAAGATAAACGAACAAAGACGGCAAATTTCGAACGACATTAAAACGGTTCAAAAATATCCCGTCATACGGAACGCTTTGATATCTAGATCTTTGACCGATTTGTGTAGAATCGCCTTATCGGTGGAGCGTTACGTGGCAAATAAGAGTTCGACGACGATGAATAACGAAAATTTCCATTATCCGTGTTTCGTTCGATTTTCCACGGCACTCGTCACCAACGTACGTAATATGAAAGATGAGGCGATGCAGTAAACCGTTGAATGGATTGTTGTCGTGTGCGGTTCCTAAAACGACCAACGGTCGCATCCTCAACGTACTCTATACCGATTTACTATTAGATTTCCATAGCGTGAGAGAAGATTTCGGTTTGTTACTGGAAAAACTGAGCGAAGTCGATCCGATGACGTTGGACAACGACAATTATTTCGTCGTGTGCGACGATATGTTTTTCAACGTGTTGAATACGCTGACGGAACACTACGATTGCGTTCGAGTCGTCCCGATGTCGACCATCGAGCGTCAGATGAAGGGTGGCAATAAACGATCGGGGAAAACTACTTCTAAATCGCGTATAATGAAACGGAACGTCAAATCGGACGTGTCGGGACTGCAAACGTCTCCGTTCAAATTGTCGTCTATTCACAGGTTCCCCGATAACGACACCAAAAATTTGCGTTTATTGATAATCAACGTATACAATTTCAACGTGATACACAAATTGAAATCGGACAACGAACAGCTGGACGTCGTTCACGTAATATTAACGACTTTGATAGAGTTCAGTTTTATCAACATGCTCGAAAAAGACTTTTCCGTATTTCTGAAAACGAAAATACCGGGCGCGGATACGAACGACACCTCTACCGCTACGCATCGACGCCGCCGTCGTCAACATCAGCATCATCGTAGCTGTTCGTACGTACCGATAAACGGCAACGACGATATCAAATGTGAAATCGCAACTGTTGCCAAAAAAACGCGTAACGACGGTGTCGATCGGCACGTAGATGACACTATAAACATTTCCATCGCGGATATCACGAACGCGACCGACACACTTTTGCAAAAAATAAAGCCCGACGACGCCACCACGTACGTTTTCTCCGTCGATGCGGCACAAACTCTGACGTACTCCAGAGTCGCACAATACGAAACGTATCGAGCATTTAAAGTTTTCTATTTTACGTTCGTCGCGAAAGGTGTCAAATGGTCTATATCGCCGAACAATAAACACACCGAAGTATTGTATTTCTTGAGACAGTTCTTCAAAGACGAAGTTGCCATAATGACTAGATGGTGGGCCGATAACGAAGCGGTGTCCTCGTTGTGGCCGCAGTTTCGATCGTGGTGTCCGATTCTGTTCGATTCCTACGTTAACGAGTGGTTCTTCAAGTGTGACGTTAGCGATCTGTTGGGAATGGCGTTCAAGTTTCAAGTCGTTAATTCGTTGCCACCGACGTACATGAGATCGGTCGTAGCCGGAGGTCGCGTATGGGAGGTGAATACGCTGACGTATATGTTAGTGGCTCGGTTATCGATCGGAAACACGATGGATTATCATCAACAATCGGACACGTATAAATGCGGTCTCAAAACCATAAACGATTATTATAAGTATATATTCGGTTTAGATCATGACACGTTGTTCTAAGTCGTCGATATTACCATATAGATATCTCGTCGTTCTGAGCGTAGTAACATGTATCTCGATGCAACACTTGACAGCTACCATGATATCGTCACAGTCATCGTTAGCGAAACCGTCCCTTCCTGTACGAAACTCTACATCTGACGAAACGACAACCGAAATCTACGATGACGATGAACATACGAAATTCGTAGAATTGGACATGAACAAATCGTTGTCGGTCGGGATAATACCCAAGAAGAAGAAGAAGATCTCGGTGACAAGTATCGAGAAGGAAAATGTGACGAGTGACGTGATAGCGGAGACGAAATCGATGCCGACAACGATGGGAAATTCGTCGGATGTGAACGTATCGATAACATCGAATCAACCTCAAAATCGTTCGAATATCGTCGTCGAACAATCGAATAATCGTAACGTCACGAATCGAGATTTGATGAACAATGAAGAAAGGGCTGCGATTCGTTCGATCGACAACGGTACTGCTTCGGTCTCGATTACTCCCGGTACTAATAATACTACCGCTCTCGTCGTCGTCGTCGTCACCGCTGCCACCACCGCCTCCACCGCCGCAGTCGCAAATATACCAGATACGATCAGAATACAACGAAGCCACGATTCTTGTCGGAACGTATCCAGTCAAAAATGTTATACGTGGTCTACTTGTTACCAACACGATAGCATCTTGTGCAACGATAGTATAACGACGAAACAGATACCGCACGTTTTCGATTCGTACAAGTGGTATAAAAATAAAAATCGTTCGTTGTCGTTGTTCAACGTTTCCGTCATGCAGAACGTATATTTGCGACGTGATAATACTAGTTCGACGTGCGCCAAATACACGTGTCGATATTTTTTCATGAATTCGACTTGTCCGTCATCGTCATTGCCCTCGTCGACAGCACTCCCATCTTCGTCGTCGTCGTCGTCGTCGTTTGTCGATAAATATTGTACGAGTAACGAGTCCGATTTGATCACGTTGACTGGACATTGTGACGTCGACGGGAGCAATCCGCATTGTGTCGGCATACGAACATTACATCTATATATAATATGGTCTGTAGGTGCTTTTATGATTATCGGTTCGACGCTAGCGTGTATACTTGGAACGTATGTATCGACACGAAGAATGAGACGGATGTTGCGGAAGATGGACCGAGAAGAAGCCGAACTACGACAACCTTTCAGAGTGTATAACGTCGTTTCCTCCATCGATGAAGACGAAGAGGGCCAAGACGTTTGCGGTTGAACCTTTAGATTGTACAATATTGTATCGTGTAAATAATTTACTATTTTTTCCGAAATAAAGTGTGTGCGTGTATGTGCAAGTATGTCGTTTATTTCTTTTTCCTATACGTATTTTGTAAGATATCGATATCCAACATACCATAAATAATCGCATAATCGATAGATGATCGTCGATGCGAATTCCATATTAGTATTTCTCATATCGGTCCACATTTTGTGGGTTTTTCATACGATATTGCTTACCGATTCGACCGATATACCCATGTTCGATATGTTAGCCCGTTTCGTTTCTTCCACGAAATTGGAAAACGGCGTGTTCGCCGACGTATTCACCAATACGAACGATATTAGTACCGGTAGAGACGCTCGCTTGGTTATAGTGCACCCGTTCAATTGGTACATATTGAATATGAATTCGAATATATACGTATATTCTACGTCAGCCAACGATACGAACAAGTGTTCGGAAGGATACAATAATACGTTTGTTAAATTGAAACATCCGTCGAGCGGTCACTCGCTTCAAAATTTACATACAGTTTGCTTGCCCGTTAGCGTTTCTGATCTGTTGATTCATTTCAAGCGTAAGGTGCGCACTAGAATGAAAATAAGACCACACGAACGGTACGACAATAGGAAAATCGTGACTGTCGTAGATGTTATAAATCAATTGCTTTCGTCGGGAGCGATCGTAAATTACATACCGTCCATCGCGAATAACACGAACGCCGTCACATAAGAATCTCTCGTTATCACGAAAACGGAACAAGATATAAGATAGGTATGGATCGCATCCATCGCTAAAACGTACAGTATTCACGAAAATATAAACGAATAGAACGATGGCATTCGTACGTTATTTCCCACGAATAGGTCTTCTAGATGTTCAGATGCTTCAAGACTATTCGACGGGCAACTTCATCGTAAAAGAAATCGCCTGGAAACAAGTAAACTATCCGTTCGACATCGAAGATTACAATTACGGAGCGACTCGCACTAGTTATTCGTACGACATTCGCAGCATCATGTTTTCCATTCCCAAATTCAAGTTGTACGGCGACGACAGATCTCCTTACAGGCATAGCAATATACGTAAAACTAATCGTTATTTGACGGCGAATTACATAATGATCGACGGATCGGTCGGACACGTCCCGTATGCCGACGATATAGTATACGATATTCTGAGTCAATTCGACGTGATCTTCGTGAAAGGTTGGAATAAACGATATAATCTGTTGCGTTTGTTGGACAGGATAGCATCGTCGCAGTCGTCGTCGATCGATTATGGCACCATTAAATCGATCAAAATCATAGATATCGATACGGACGATAAGATCGAAACGATTTATCCGCTATCGGTCTATTATAACGATCGCTCGCTGTACGACCTGAGGAAATCGTTGTGCACGTACGATCACGGACGGTGTTCCGTATTCAACGTGTTCGTGATGTTCGTTTATTGGTGGTGTCCGTTGTCGACTACGCTATATCGAAATAGTCGGAAGCAATAATAAGATGTTGAAACGGAATGCTCTCATGTCTAACGAAGCGAATAATAAGTCTTCCGTGTTCGATATC
Organism: Endomychus coccineus; assembly: GCA_958510875.1. Lineage (NCBI taxonomy): Eukaryota > Metazoa > Arthropoda > Insecta > Coleoptera > Endomychidae > Endomychus > Endomychus coccineus. The sequence goes on from OY294070.1 coordinate 97,823,123, forward strand.
GACTACAAAATTGACGGTCCTGGACCGAACGTGTTACAAATTCTCAAGTACGTTTCGATCGCAGTGGCATGTTTTATTTTAACTTTCCTAGCGTATTACGTTATGTTTGCGAGAGATAAAACGTCTCACGATTCCGATCAAAAACATTGGACGGACGAACACGCTCGACTGATGCAACAGCAACAACGAGAACGAGACCGGCAACAACAAGAGCAGCAGCAGCAGCAGCAACAACAGCGACGAGAACAAGAGCAACGGCGGCGACAAATATCGATCGACGAACGACGAATCGATCGATCACATCGATATGATTCGGTTCCGGTTCCCGTATCGAACAACAGACCGTCATCGATGGATAATCCACAAAATATATCGGACCGTTACGATCCACGACGACGTCAAGAATCGCGTAACGGATTACGTTCGGCGACGTCAACAGCGTCGTTGCCGTCGTCGTTTCCGATATCGAACGGCGGCGGCGTCGATAAACCGAACGACGTGTGGTCGAGCAAAAAATCGAAAAATACTCCGATGGGTAGCATAATATGGCACGACGGAATGAGTCGTATATTAGACTTGAACGTTCTATTAGATATGGTACCGATTATATCGATCCGTAAAAGCGCGGAGCATCTCGTCGATTATTACGTAGCACACTCTCGTCAGAATACCGATCAGAATATCGTTATCGAACGGTACCGCTACCCGTATAATCACGAATCGTTCAATACGAAATCGTGGACAGAACTCGTCCCAGATAAATCGACAAAAGGTATAAAATTGAAAACGCAAATTGGTACCAACAAATATTCCTACGTGGCGTCGACTCTAGAAATTACCGACTACGAACTATGGTCGGTCAAAGATCTATTAACGTGTGGCATCCTAATTAGCGAGACTGCCGGCGACAACGACAACGTTATATACAGTACGATTAATGACGGTAACGCTATTAACGTGTTCGGTGGGTTACACAAGAAATCTAGCCAGCTTCAAACTCTGATTATGTATAATAATCTCAAGTGTAACGTGACGGGAAAAAAGAATATGTCGGTAGGAGTATCGGCGGCCGTCGTGAAGAATCGAAACGCGCTGTCCGATCTGTGGGCCGAAACGAAAAAGTTACTTTTCGGTAAGAACATCGACAACTTCGAATTCTTGACGGGCAGGCAGAACGCGATGGTTCGTATAGTGAAGAATAAATACGGTGTCGTTCAAAGGTCGAGCTCGCCAACGTTAAAGACCGACGTATTGATCCTTTTGCACGCCACCTACGCGATTCAACTGAACGATTCCGACGATGTCGATTATAACATGAAAACGTTCGAACAGGACTTCAGTCGTTCCGAATTGTCACAATATTTGACATTGTTGTATTGGGGCAACTCGAACGGAACTTTCCGGACCGATTATTTGGATGAATTTCCTGCATCCGTCGCTTTGGACACCAATCGGCATTCTCAGCGAAAGAAATTTGCGCTAATCGACGTTTACATGGCGGACGTGAACAGTGTCATAAAGTATGGCTATTCGATCGAAAGTTATCGAACAGATAATTTAGCTCTTTATCACGGAGACAACTGTGACTGGTTGAAGACGATAAAGATCTCCATCCTTCCGAACGACCGTATCGTACATAAGCGTACGAAACGATCCGCTTCTATCGAACCGGTCGACGACGAACCTATCTACGCAGAATTGGAGAATTTCAACGCTGTCCTCGAAGAAACGTCCAGCGTATCGACGATGCAGTCGGACGTCGACGATAGCTGTACCGAAGATTATAGCGACAACGACGACGACGACGACCGCGACGATAATACGAACACTACAAAATCGATATCCGATCTTCTCGACGCAGCGAATAACGACGACCGGGACAACGAGCCGTCGTCACGCGTCGAAAAAACATATACCGACGCGACGCCGCGTTACGATATAAACGAACACATAGAAGAGCTAGAACGGATGAACGTGACCGATTACAACGCGGAAATGAACGGTATGGCCCTATGAGATAAGACATGAACACTGGCACGAGAAATATCACCGATATCATGAACGGCATTGCTGGTGCCGCCGACACCACTTCTGGATGGGTCGGTCTTTTCGACAACATCACGTTGAGCGATGCCATATCGCTGGCCATGTGCTTCTCGGTAGCTTGTTCCCTATCCGGATTCGTCATTTACTCGCTCAAGCGTTTTCGCAAAATACAAAAGATACGATATCACGCGTTAATATTGAACGAACGTGAAAATAAGACCGTAGTATGACGTTCCAAGCGTTCGTATACAACGTCGATGCGAAAAATCTGACGATACGTTCCGTTATTCCGATAGACACGTTCGATAATGTGACGACTGTGTCATCGAACGGAGGTATAGTCGACGACTTTCACGCCGACGACGAAGTCGACTTATCCGTGAAAATTGGACATTTCGCATTGTACGATATCGACTCGACCGAAAGCAGTACGATCAGAGGGATGTTAATATTGGAAATTCTATCGAAACGATCTGCCTTCTACGACCGCGGGAGCATCGGTGATGGGAACGACGGTTGGAACTTTATGAGAAAAAACAAAAATACACCTTTACATCGTTTATTCAGTGAAATTAATTCACAATATGTGATTACGTAATATAGCTTTAATTTTACCATTATTATCTGCCTCGAATTTGTCATATCTAATTTTATATTGTACTAGTTCTACGTGTCGCAATAAAAACAATAATTCTTCGATATCTTCTTCTTCTTCTTCTTCTCCTTTTCCTTTAACGTTATTCGAAACGACGACGGGAGCAGTCGTGGTGGTGCTATCGATAGCGGTACGATTAGTGGTAGTGGTAGTGTACTTCGGGTTGTCGGATACGTGCTGTTTTTTTCGTATGACGAATTCGATCAGGACGATGTTGGAGTCCAGGCCGGTCGAATACCATCGCAGTTTATTAGCATCGAAATCGCGTATCGTTAGATCGCGGGCGAGGAAATCAAAGTTCTTTTCGTAGCTGGTTAACGTCGATTTGCACAAGTCGTAAATCAATTCGATCGTTTGATACAATTTCAATTTTACGTATAAACTTTTCGTTCCGTCGCCGAATATAACTATCGCCAATTTACCGTCCGTCCGTTCCGACGAACGAGCAATTTGTTCGTCGTGTCGCGTTGCGTTCCGTTTCGAATAGAAAAAATAATCGTCGAACAAGTGTAACGGATAATCGTAATGATAATAGGTGAAATGTTTATCGTCGTGCTTGTGAAATTTCGAGATCAATTCTAGCGAATATATCGGATCGATTTCGTGAAAAGTTCGTGCGATTCTCGTGATGGTGTCCGTTTCGGCGTACGGCTGACTCTTCGTGTTGGGATCGCTCGAATCGAACGCGAATCCGTGTAATTGATTTTTACCGTATAAAGATACGCCGTATATTTCCGTCACTACGATATGATCTTGGCTGATGTCGTTCATACCGCTCGTCGTGGCATCGTCGTCGTCGTCGTTCGAAAACATCTCCACTTGCACTATCAATCGTTGTAAGCAGTACGACGGCAAATCGAATTCTCGCAACGCCTTCACGGTACGCACGACGATTTTGTCATTTTCCCATACACCGGTGCCACGTATACCGTTCCATTTGGGAGCTACGAAAACGTTGGTCATGTTCGAGCGTGCGTCGAATCGTACTTTCGACATGAACTTGCCGTATTCGTGTGTGAAATTTCGCGTGTAATCTTGCATCAGTTCACCGATACGCTTTTCCTCGCCGATACAAATACGCTTGGCACCCACCACGATTTCACGTAGCAACGGTACGGGTATCAGAGCGAGTACGTCGTCGACGAACGCTCTTATCGTTGCGGACGACATCGACTTATCGTGGCATAGCTTACTGTCGAATTCTTTCTCGAATTCCAAATAGTAAAACTCGTCCATGGGTCTTCGTCCTTGTTGCGTTCCACCGAAACTGTAACCTTTACCGATCGAAAAACGTACCCTTTTATCGGGAAAATTTCTCAGACATATTCGTGACTGACCGAAAATCGGTATGAACGAACCGTCGGTATCGTTCGAATTATCCAGCACGGTCCGTTTGAACTCTTCGTAAGTGAGACTTTCTTCGTAGCTACGTTTCCACGTACATTCCACCAATATCTCCGTTCGTTCGTCTAACGTGAACGGCACTATCGTCGACGATCTGGACATCGTTCGTTTCCTCTGGAACGAGAATTTATCGTTAAATGTTGCGGACGACGACGACGATACTAACCGTTTGATGTTCGCATCGTTTAGCATATCGTCGTGTAACGGATCGATTAATTTCTCTATATCTGCGTAGGGTATAGGTTGAACGTCTTTAACGATGACACGATACATTCCTTGAAATCGATCGTAATCGTCGTCGCGATCCGTACGAATGCCATAATCGCTTTCTTCGACATATCTTTTGATCTCGTCCAATCGCGTCGTCGCCTTTCCGCTATATCTGATGTTGGTTTCGTAACACCACGTTTTGTCGTCGCCGTATTTATCCAGTACGAATTGACCGGTATCGTAGAAACTTTTAACGTCCATCAGTAACGTGACCGTAAGTTCTTTCTCTTCTTCGAGTTGCTGCATGTAGCCACTTTCTTCCCTCTCCGGTCCACGTCGAAATAATCGCTAACGGAACTACCGTGATAACGGTATGGTGGTGGTGGTGGTGGTGGTGGTGGTGGTGGTGGTTGTTGTCCCCTTGGCGGTGACGGTGTTGTATGAACGTAGGTTAGAGGGAGACTATACGGAAAACGGATAAGACGGTTCTTTGCGCCTTCTACGTTTGATATCGTTATTATCGTCGTTTCCGTTCGGCTTATCCGAACCGCTTCTTCGTCGTTTAGAACGTGAAGTTTCTTCGTCCATAGGTATTTGTGTATCGTTCGTTATTCTATCGACACAAATAAATTGATAAAATAATATAGGTCGTTTTTTTTCTACGAATATAACCGTACAGCCGGGGAGATGATGACGACGATAATCGGCGTGACATCTAACGTTGGCCGTCAATATATTAGAAATCGAATTTTCGAATAACGCAAAAATAACTTCCAACTGGTGAAAATTTATCAACAATCTGGTACCGATGTACGGATGGCTATTATCGACGACGGCGTTTTCGGAGTTGAAACAACGCAATAAGCCGTACGATAACAATCGAATACTTCGCTCGCTGTTGACGTACGAAGGTTCCGGAAAACCTTCGACGACGACATCGATATAGTGTACGGGTCTGACGTTATTATGGAAATTACTCGTCGTATCGTAGAATAACTGTTCGTTAGTCAGAACGATGGAAGGCGGTGGTGTCGATGAAGAGCGACGACGTTCATTTCTCGACCCCAAAATGACCAGCGTGAAATGTGGTAGGTGACGGGTATGGTCATCGGCAAGGAGGTTACGTTGTTGTTGTTGTTGTTGTTGTTGTTGATCGACACCGTCCAGTTCGATTCTGTTCAATCGTATCGACGTATAATTCGATCCGTTCGTATCGACATCGTCCGTCGAAGGATGATCAGAAGAGGAAGAAGAAGAAGAAGAAGAAGAAACGGTATTATCGTAATACCACGTTTCGTACGCGTACCACTGTCGATCTATTAAAAAAATTATCTGATCGGTAACGATAAGTATCGTCGTCCAATCGATATTTTCGAACGTATCGTGGAATATTCGAGCCTTGATCACCACGTTCGATTTTTCCGTATACAGCGTAACGTGTTTTTCCAACGTGGATTCCATCTTACTGTAAGATGCTCCTATTAATCGTGATACTATGTTCTTTGTTGTTTTTAATCTTGTCGATCGTTACAAATAAATCTACGTTAGACGAGCGGCCTCCAGATTTTGACGTGATCGTCGCAGACCGGCAAACGAAATTAGCGATCATCAATTATTGTCACTATCTACGACGACGACGACCGTCTTTAAAAGGCTCGTCAAAACTTTATTTCCCGTACATTCCAGTCGTTCTTCCCGATCACTCAGACCCTGTTTCTCGTTCTTCTCCTTCGTCTTCACCACCATTGAGAATACCTGTATATGAATTGAATTTTCTCGATAACGATAGTACCGTTCAAATCAGACCGTACAAATACGTTGACTTACCGTTGACGCGATCGCGTTCGTCGTTGTCTAGGTCGCTACGGGAAAAATTCAACGTAAAATATATGTTTCGATTCGATCGAGGTACGTTCGACGTCGTTAGATCGATCGGACAGGAGGAAAATTTCAAAGTATCGGCCACGCTCGAAAATATCCACGTAGAATGGCTAGATAAATCGATAACGATAAAATTGCCGCACCGATTCGACCCCACAGACAACGAACAATTATTCCCCGTGAACATATGCGAAGCGGGTGATGATATTCGCCGCACGCCCGCGTTTCCGATTCCTATCACCGGTTCGTTTTCCAACAACACGATATTGCAAGTATTCTCGGACGACAGGGCGTTATCCGAGTCTCGTTCTTTGGCGGGGTTCGGTCTGATCGGGTGGAAATATAGATCGAATCAATACGGTCGTTGCGACGGCGACGACAACGCCGTGTTCACTTTACACGACTGCCCGGAGCGCACGATATACGGAGGTGCGGGTAGATGCTTATCGGTCGACGAGACCACTCAAACGTGCTTGCGTCATCCCGCGTTCACGATCGAACATCCGATCGATCGAGCGAAATATTTTCAGTGTACGAACGAGTTTCCATTTTACGAGGAGAAATCTTGCGGATCAGACGAAACATTTTCGGTCGAAAGTTTGAAATGCGAATCGAAAAACGTATGTCGCGACAGGTCCAACGGTAAACTCGCCATGCCTCGGTCGTTGCGAACGATCTATTCGGGCGAAACGTACGTCGAATGTATCGGCGGTCGGAGTTACGTGAGAGATTGCGCCGTTAAATACGTGAACGCTAAATTGACAGAACTCGGAGACGGATGTTGCGACCCCGAGTGTAACGGCAAAGCCTTCGGCGAGGGAGACACGGTCGTCGTGATCACCGTCCAAAACGTACGAGATCGCATAAATCTAGTAGAATACCCGGGCGATGTGATCGTTTGCAACGGAGGTTTGAGAACTCCGTTCGACCGACAAGGTCTGGTAGATCAACGACCCACGCTTGTGACGAGACGAGAGGTCGTGAATAAATCGCACATGGCCAAAATCTACGCTTCCGCTAGCACGAACATGGACGTTGTACGGCTCAAACGCTACGAACTGATCGCCGAGTACGAATTACCTTCTTTTATTTTCGCACGAGACGACGGTGGGAAGGTGTCGAAGAAAACGTTGCATACGTTTCGTGACGCGCCGGAATTATTCAAAACGGGTAAAATACGTGTAATATCGTCTTTCACCGCAGACAAATCCATGTACGCGTTCCTTCGCTTCTCTCTGTACCTGAACATCGAAGAGAACATCGCAACGTCCCTCACCGACGATCTGATATTGGAATCGCGCGGAACGGTACCACCGCGCGTTTTATCTTCGACGGAAGCGGATTATTTCCGATTCGACAGATCGAAAGTATTCGGTCTGACGAATATCCAAGCTTGCTCGTGGAAAAGCAAGGATAAAGTTTTCGTATTCGACGAGGCGTACGATGACTTTCTAGAAAACGTCGTTTCTCCTACGACGACCGCGACGAACGTAAGTAACGACGCGTTCCTAACCAACCATTTGTATCATACCGACCTGTTAACTTTACCGATCGTATCGCAACATCGTTCGATACCGTTCGTCGAAATGAACGAAGACGAATGTTTACGGACGTTTTACGAAAGTGACGATCATCCAAGTCGAATCGGAGGGTACGAATTGAAAAATGAACATCTAAACGATATCGGAGTAAAGACCGATACGTTCGTGGAATTCGCTTGTTCGTTGGTGGGATTTCGAACTGACGCCGGAAAAATGTGCGCGATAATGAAAGATGCGATATTCGCACCACAATAAAAAGACACGAGCGAGGAACCGCCGTCTCATAACGACGATGACTACCACGTACACGGGAGCTATAATACATATTTTCATTTCGCTATTCTTCTTTTTTTACAACATACCGTCGTTCGTCGATAACGTTTCGATTCTGTACGCATGGTATAGCAATACAGATGGCAGTGTAGAATTAAACGAGGAACGGGAGTGCGAAAAAAAATCGACGAGCGGTGTGCGAAAACTGTAGAGCGATGGCCAAATCCGACGGTCATTACGCGATCCCGAAAGTGCCGGCGGTGCCGGTCGAATGTGCGAGTCCAGCTTGCTCGATAGAAATCGATACGTCGAATCGAGATGACATTCGGTGTTCTGCAAACAGCGATATCACTCTTGCCGGTTATATTCCTATGACGAGCATAACGCGTTTGAAGAAATTTTCCGTCGACGTTGATCACATATACGAACCTATGGACAATGTACTGTCAACGTCGGAAGGAACATCACATGGTGCTGTACAGTCTTCGTCGTCGTCGTCGTCCTATACGGCTTGCGATGCCGGACAATGTTCGACAATAATCGAAACCGACGGTGAGAATATTACAAAACCGACACGATCCCAGTATTATCGTCATCAGAGCGATGATGGTGCGTCTTCGTCTACGTCGCCGCAAAATTATTACCTAAGAACGGAATATTCGCCCGACGCGATCGATTTGACATCCGAAACAGATGCGTTTATCATCGATGGACCTACAGCGACAGCAGCAGCAACAACAGTAACAACAGCAGCAGCAGCAGTAGCAGCAGCAGTAGCAGCACCTTCTTCGTATCAATCCAACAATTATTATAAAATTTTATTATGGATCACGATGACGATCGGAATAGCTTCGCTGTTTTGTTCGTGGACTTCGGTGTATTTTATAATGAATCCATCGTCCCCGCCTTCCGAATTGTGCGTGAATTTTTCGTATCCGCTCGACTACAGATGGTCGTACATAAAATTGCTCGTATCGTCGGAATTTTTGGTAAATCTAACAGAAAAAATTGATCATATGAAGATTCTATCGGACAATCGCATAACGTTGAACGAAACGCGATTTCTGTTCTACTATACCATAATGACAAATGCGAATTATTATAATCGGGTCCCCTCCGTGTGTCTCGAGCGGTACATCGTATCTGGATTCGACGAACGATACGTTAGAATAACATCGCACGATAATTTGGGACGTTTCACGAGACTGTGTCGATTTATTGATGTTTTGGGTAAAATTTTAGCGATACATCACGACAACCAATCGCTGTATTATTTTTTAGATCAGAACGTCGAATTTTCCGAACTTGTCGATATAATTCAGTGTTACGTTAGAGCCTTGGAAAATTTGATACATCGAAAGGAGAATCGTCGTCGCTACTCTCAAGAAAGATCGGATTTCGAAAAAATTGCGTTTTACAACGTGATAATGATTACTATGGAATTTTATCGTGAAATATGTACTGTCTGATGTTTGTTTTATTTTAATTTCATTGTATCAATAAAATAAACGACAAACAACTTGTTGTTTAACTGCTCTGTTATGGGAATAAGACAAAAAACGATATCGTTTCTATTTCAGCAGATAGTTCTCGTCCGAGAAATCAAATTGTGGAATATTTTATGGGGAACAAACTTTGTCGTTCGAGATCCTCATCGAACGATTCGAGGAATTGTTAATCGCATAAGGGTGAAATTTGTATCTCATGACAGTCACGTTGGGAATGAATGTTATGGAAATAATACAGAACAACGATTACGTGACATACTAGTATATTTTACACAAAATCTACAAACACATCAAAATTTTAGTCATACATTGTAATTTAACGCTTTTACTTTCACATGGCTCGTATCGTTCGTGCCTATTCGTACATAGTGCGTCGTGGAAATCGTCAAACGTGAAATCACGAGTGGAATCAGTCGTAGCGATCGTACGACTCCAAATCATTGTACGAACCGGGAACTTGTATAACTCGTATCGGACCAAATTCTTCAAAGTCGTCCCCTTCAATGAATACCACTCAACCGTCGTCGTTACTCGATCGTTAGTAATCAGCAAGACCAACCCTCTATTGTCATACACGAATCGAAAATATCCATCGAAAAAGTCTTCATTTTTATCGTCACTCCAGCCCACGATAATCGCCGGTGGCTCCGGACAGTGACGACAAATAGTATCAATCACCGTGATCGGTGAAACATTCTTGCTGGTATCTTCCCATACCCCGGCCAAAACATGCTGTCGAATACGATCTAATTGATCATCCGACATTTCTCGCAAAAATACAAAATCGTTTGTAATTTGAAATTTTCTTTCGGTGTTCCAATTGTGTGGAACGCCGTGCAAAATTGTAGATAGATTTCCTCGCCGAATAGCGGCTGCGATATATATAACATTCGAATCGTGTTTCAAACATTCCATACCAATAAAGACAGCGTTTGCGATCAGAGACATGCAACTTTTCTCGGTCAGAGCCCAACAGCTATCCTCGATGACCTTATCGCGGGTGTGCACGATGAAGAAATCACCATATCGAACAGTCATCGACGCATCTCGTGAATCAGAATATGTACTCGACCAATCTTCCACGTCCGAAACACCCAAAATGTCAATAACGGACGAACTATCCGATGATGTCACCTCGGCACATTCCTCGTCGTTTTCAGTAATAGCTACCGGAATAACGGACGAATCATCCTCAATTCGTTCTTCAATAATATATTCCGACGAGATCACCTCGACACCGTCGTCGTCACATATGATAGGTACAGTCAACACTCGTTCACTATTTTCGAATTGTTTTTTTCTGATTTTCCGATGTGCACATTTTTTCGAAGTAGTACGTTTGTGATCCGAACCGCCACACGTTTTACACGGCATATAGACTGAAAGTGACACACGAGCACGACCTATCGAACATTTTATACAGAATGAGGCAACTCGATGAGATACACTGTGACTAGTGTACGGGTGAGTACCACCTGTCGGATTGTTATAGAAATTACTTGTTATAACATACGGAGCGTCACCTGTTGAAATGTAATGCGATCCCGTTGAGGTAATGTAAAAAGCGCCATCTTTTGGAATATAATACAATTCCGATGTGATAACTTGATGAGCGCCACCTATCGAAATGTTATATCAATTTGTTACAGTAAGCAGATGAACGCCATCTGGCGGAGTTTTTTCAAACTTTCATCCAACACGTACAGTGTGAAACGTACCATAGACATACTATGTATTCTCAAGAAATTACTAAATCTGTAGATGGGGTGGGTTTAATTTTGCACAATCTAACCTCAATCGACTTCGCTCTCAGAACTCTGAATTGAATCTGATCAAAATTTTACCCCTTCTACCGTGATTTTCGTCAGAAATCAGTAGATTTTAGGATTTTTGTGACGTCAATTGGCTCTAGTCCAATGAGAATCGAGTATTCACTCAGCTGACCCCAAATTAACTATATAATCAGCAAGCTTCTCGCCCGCGATCCTAAACCTCCTTGACCAGAGTAAGAACAACGTAGTAGTAAGAAGGAGCAGGCCGTCGCGGAGGTTATATATATAATATATATATATTATATATATAGGGGTGCAGGGGTACTATGGGGGTACGTGGAGCCCCCTTGACTGTCTAGACTTAGCGCTAGCTTCTTGCGAGAGCTGGATGTTGCGTTCCGCAATTTTCGTTGCCCCCGTGATACGTCACGCATACGTCACGTGAATATGAGTCATCACTGCTGTAAAAGTTTTTGCAGCTCGAAGAAATCTATCGGTGAGATTTCGTTTCAACAAATTTCATTCGAGACAAAACTGTTTCTTGACAGGGCTAATGCGCATGACGAGGAACTTATAAGTTTGGAGATCCGTTCGACGAGAGATTCTACGCGGACAAAGTTTGTTCTTCAGAAAATATTTCACGATTTCATTTTTCGAACGAGATTCACGTTCAAAGATTTTGCAGCTCGAAGAAATCCATCGGTGAGATTTCGTTTCAACAAATTTCATTTGAGACAAAACTGTTTCTTGACAGGGCTAATGCGCATGACGAGGAACTTATAAGTTTGGAGATCCGTTCGACGAGAGATTCTACGCGGACAGAGTTTGTTGGTCAGAAAATATTTTACGATTTCATTTCTCGAACGAGATTCACGTTCAAAGATTTTGTAGCTCGAAGAAATTCACCGGTGAGATTTCGTTTCAACAAATTTCATTCGAGACAAAACTGTTTCGCGATGACGCTTGTACGCATGACGAGGAACTTATAAGTTTGGAGATTCGTTCGACGAAAGATTTTAGGCGAGCAAAGTTTGTTCTTCAGAAAATATTTCACGATTTCATTTTTCGAACGAGATTCACGTTCAAAGATTTTGCAGCTCGAAGAAATCCATCGGTGAGATTTCGTTTCAACAAATTTCATTTGAGACAAAACTGTTTCTTGACAGGGCTAATGCGCATGACGAGGAACTTATAAGTTTGGAGATCCGTTCGACGAGAGATTTTAGGCGAGCAAAGTTTGTTCTTCAGAAAATATTTCACGATTTCATTTTTCGAACGAGATTCACGTTCAAAGATTTTGCAGCTCGAAGAAATTCACCGGTGAGATTTCGTTTCAACAAATTTCATTCGAGACAAAACTGTTTCGCGATGACGCTAGTACGCATGACGAGGAACTTATAAGTTTGGAGATCCGTTCGACGAGAGATTCTACGCGGACAGAGTTTGTTGGTCAGAAAATATTTTACGATTTCATTTCTCGAACGAGATTCACGTTCAAAGATTTTGTAGCTCGAAGAAATTCACCGGTGAGATTTCGTTTCAACAAATTTCATTCGAGACAAAACTGTTTCTTGACAGGGCTAATGCGCATGACGAGGAACTTATAAGTTTGGAGATCCGTTCGACGAGAGATTCTACGCGGACAAAGTTTGTTGGTCAGAAAATATTTTACGATTTCATTTCTCGAACGAGATTCACGTTCAAAGATTTTGTAGCTCGAAGAAATTCACCGGTGAGATTTCGTTTCAACAAATTTCATTCGAGACAAAACTGTTTCGCGATGACGCTAGTACGCATGACGAGGAACTTATAAGTTTGGAGATTCGTTCGACGAAAGATTTTAGGCGAGCAAAGTTTGTTCATCAGAAAATATTTCACGATTTCATTTTTCGAACGAGATTCACGTTCAAAGATTTTGCAGCTCGAAGAAATCCATCGGTGAGATTTCGTTTCAACAAATTTCATTCGAGACAAAACTGTTTCTCGATGGAGCTAGTGCGTATGACGCATGTGAGAGAAAGTTTCTCCGCAGCTCGAAGAAATCCGCCGTTGGAATTTCGTAACGAGAATTATGCCGGTTTGGATATTTGTTCGACGATAGATTCCGAGTCGACAAAGTTTGTTCATCTAAAATGTTTTACAATTTCATTCTCCGAACGAGAGAATCGTGGAAGTTGGTCGATGAACAATCCAGTCGATAAAATTTCTCTACGATAGAATGAATTTCATTTTCCGAGCACGACTTACGATTTGAACGAAAGACGAAAAATTTACAATAAATATCACATTATATATTTTTCAAAAATGAAATAACTCAGTACATTTTTGAGCATACATCGTAATTTTTTGCTTCTAGTCTCACAGGACTGTTGCTGGTCATGATGTCCGTGGCCGGTGGCACTCCCACATCCTAACACATCGTGGAAATTTTCAAACGAGAATTCACATTTCCCCGCGAAATGATAATCGGTGGTAGTGTGGTTATAAGTCAATATCAGAGCATCGGATGGATGGTGGAATAATTCATATTGAACGATATATTTGAACTTTGTGCCTTTCAGTGTATACCACTCGACTTTTTTCGAACATTGCTGATTACCCAACGTGAGAACTATCGTCGCCCTATCGTTATCCCACGTTTTATGTAAATATCCGTCGAAGAAATCCTTGCAGGCATTCTCGTACCAATTCACGATGATCGGTAATGGCTCGGGGTCGGTGAGAATATTTTGGACAATCAGATTCGGTGAAACAGTCTTCTCTTCTATTTCCCAGGTGCCACAACGTACATTTTTGATCATACCAGTAAATTGATCGTTTGTCATGGCCCACAGTTCTCCCAGCTCTCTGAATTTTGTAATAATTCTCCCAGTTGTTGAATTATACGGTGCGCCATTCAAATGAGTAGTTTGGTCTCCGCGTGTGCCAGCAAATTCGAAATATATTTTTTCCGAACAATATTTATAATATTCGCAATCGATGAAAAAAATTCTGTCAATCAATGTATTGCATAGCCTCATTGTATCGATGTATACTTTTTCTTCCGGGTCGTTGTAGCATTCCTCAATGGCGGTTGCCGGTTCTTCTATTTCTTCCGTCAAACGATCCTCCTTGTTTTGCACGTATATTCCCAACAAACTGTTTAGGGTTGTTATTTCATTTCCGATGGTATTTACTGTTATCTCGTTCACGATCGGGGATTCAGAGTCGGTCGATAATTGTCCTTTATCGTCGATGTTGCGTTCGCTGTCGTGGGATTCATCACTTGGTTCTGCTCCATTTTCCGATGATGCTGCTTCGAACCATTCGTCGCATTCGTAATCGTTGTCGTCGTTAACGCTACTTGTATCAGATTTGATATTAACATCTTGTTGTGGACCTGGGAAATCTTCCTCCATCGATGAATATTCGTTGTCGTTTATTAATTTTGGAAATCGGTTGATATTGTTCGAAAATTGATTGAATTTTCCCAATATCCATAGGATGAACTTGGTTGCACGTTTCATGATGTTAGACTGACTGAATGTTCGCACGGAACGCGTTATTTTATACCTTTCGATTTGCTAATGTGCATTATATTTTCAAACGAATATTTTATTAAAATGTGAATACAACACTATATCGGTTTGTTATTTGGTTCCGTCGCCTATCGCGTTATCGATGTAGTCGTACATTTAGCAATAATGATCGACTTCGTTCTTGCATTTCATAATTTGTGAACCATGTTATATAAGCCTTGCGATGTCAACGGAAGAAACAGTATCGTCGCAACTTTCACGTGTTTCACATCGCTAGATTTCAATAGCTGTAATAATAATAATAATAATAATAACAATTGGTTCTGTTCGCGCCATAAGAAGTCGTTCAAAGTTATTGAGAAAATATTTTCAACGTTGTTGTTATATCGAATATATTATCCCCAGCAATGGCCGGAGATGGTTGTTACCAAAATGTAGGAGCGAAGATGGCCGAAGCTAATCGTTATCAGAATATCGGAGTGCCATCGATGCCGTCCGAATATGCCAATTTCGATGGCACACTAACGACGGGGAATCGAACGATTGCCGAGGTTGGTCCATATCAGAATGTCGGAGTGCTACCAGTGTCGCTTGCTGCTCGTTTAAACTCTACACCGAAAACAAATCGAATCGATACAAAGTCAGCAGGCGATGTCGTTACTGTCGCTAGTTATATGCTCATGAATAGCAGGTCGGCATTAGGAGAGATCCCTGGTAAGGACGAAAAAGATCATATATACGAATGTATGGATGATATACCGCGAACGGGAGTATGTTCAAATACATCATCGCAAGAAAGAAAACATCTATTGTCCAGTATTAGCAGTGATTCGGAACATCGTTCGGTAACTATTGAAAATGACGATAATTTCGTCAAATCGTCGCAGGTACAGTGTCGTTGTAATCGAGATAATGACCTCCCGTCGTCGTCGTCGTTTTCTTTTTCTTCGTTGTGGGGATCGAAGCAATCATCACCGTCCGATAATTTCGAACTAACGAAAAATATTCCCAATACGGCAGTACCGAGATACGAAAGGGGTCCTTTCATAGTTGGAAAACCTGTAGTGGTGAACAGATCGTTATCGTGTCGTGGTCGGTCCAGTATAATACTGATGATCGTAATAATCGGACTAATTTCGGCACTGTGTTCGTGGGTTTCCATATACTTCATATTGAAGTCTTCGGATTCTTCGGAGTCGTGCAAAAATCTATCCCGCTTGCACGATTATGAGTGGTCCTATATCACATTGCTCGTGTCGTCGGCATTTGTAGTCAATTTGACTGAAAAAATTGGCGGCTATGTGGAAGTCTTACACGATGGCCGCATAAGATTGAACGAAACGCGATTTCTATTCTATTACACGGTAATGACCAATATGGATTATTACAATTACGTCTCGTCCGAATGTTTTGAACGATATGTATTATCTGAATTCGACGACCGCGATATGTCTAACGAAAAAATCGAAATTGAATATTCTAGAAGAATGTGTAAGTTTGTGGATAGTCTCAATAAAGATATTCTTGTTCATCGCGATTATGAAAATATTCAATATTATTTCGATCAGCATGTAAAATTTTCCGATCTCGTCGACATCGTTCAGTGCTACGTTAGAGCTGTCGAAAATTTGGTTCATCGAAAATATGTGCGTCGACGTAGTTTGAGCGAACGACTTGGTTTCGAAAAAATTGCTTTATATAATGTTATTATCCTTACTGTAGATTTTTTCGACAATATATGTGATTTATAGCTGATTTGTTTTTTTTTTTCGTTGTCGTAAATGTTGTAACACATTCAGGGATTATAGTGTGATTTCTACGGATACCCGAGTTACAACATGCAAATAACATAAGATTATACACTTTAGCCAGCTACATACCCTAGCCGCGACTGGCGAGTTTCGCACCGTCTATTCTATAGAATAGACAGATTATACACATTAGCCGTGTCATATACAAAAATCTTCCAGGCTGCTTGCTTTCGATGAATGTTAAAA
This sequence comes from Endomychus coccineus, assembly GCA_958510875.1. Classification (NCBI taxonomy): domain Eukaryota; kingdom Metazoa; phylum Arthropoda; class Insecta; order Coleoptera; family Endomychidae; genus Endomychus; species Endomychus coccineus. Next base: position 97,839,928 of record OY294070.1, read on the forward strand.
CAGAACTGAACGACATATCAGTCTGAAAATTTTAATGCGTTCTAGTTAAAGATGGTACATCACAAATGTCATATGGATTTTTTGATTGTGGCGCCATCTGTTTTATTTTTCAGGGACATTTCACCTTACCCTCGTATAGATACTGTTAGCAAACTCCCAAAAAGTCTCAGGAAAGTTTGTAATCATGAAGTTCGACAGTGAAGATGAAGTTTCCCAAGATATCCTGGAGGAAGCAATCATATTCATTTTTAATTAGTTTAATACATCTAGCATTCTCAATGAAAGTAAAAAACTACTAAAATAGTGAAACCAATGAATAAAAGACTACGATGTACTCGTATCATTATTTTTTCTCCCTAGGGAGGAAAAGCACTATTTTGCTCCTTGGGGAGAGAAAGTATTATTTTGCTCCCTCAATTAAGTGAGCAGAATCATACTTGCTATATAGTGAAACGGACCGCTTTGGGTCGGTTCTTATTGGCTCAACTAGCTCAAATTAAAGTAATTAATCTCAGGGCTCGTAGTGAAACGTGCCCTATGATTCTAAACTTGTGAATTGCCTCAGCGCCAACTGCTTAGTAATAACTACAAAAATAAATGAATTTACAGTCAAGAATACAGGCACTACGATATGGTTTTATAGTTGATGGAAATTCAGAAAAATAATACAAGTTCAACTTAACAATTTGGTTTATTCCAAACGGAATTTGGTAATAAATTAAAGAAAGTACAATTTTGATATTATATGAAATAAAATTGAATTTAAATACACAAAATAAATGAACATCAATTTTAGTTAAGAGATTGAAATCAAATATTTGATTGAAAAAAAATTATCGAATGCTGAGAAATAAAATGAACCTCAAAATGGGTTCTATAAAATTAGTGGAATACAACTTCAGTTGAATAACATAATCAGAGAAACGAAAATATGGTCATTCAAACTAAAAAATGTTACCCTCCTTGAAACTTGATGGATCTGGATGTCGGTCCGGCCAGGAGATTCACAAAACCGTCTCGAGAAGAAGAAGAGAGGCACCTCAGTTGTTCTTACCCTGTAATTTCAAAAAAACGAACAGAACCTGGCCTAAGTTCTAAGGACGAGTAACACAGTCAATTGGAATAACCATGCGATTTCACAACTGACTATGCTATCTTCCCAAATTGTAAAAACACTATTACAAAATTGAAATCTTGAAGATATATCAATTTGGACAACAATCTAAATTAATCTGAAAGAATTAAATTATTACAATTGTTACTTAAATTAGCAAATAATTAAAATGTGACTGAAAGAATAATAATTAAAATGTGACTGAAAGAATAATAATTGAAATGTTGGAATTTGCCAGTTAGCATAAAAATCTGAATTGCTCGAAATGAATTGCACACGTGGATTGATATTGTAATTTGTACTAACTCTGAACGAGCGTAACAGACGTAATATATATGTATACCCAATAAGCAGTAATTGGGTTACTTACTTCGTGCTAACCCTTAACAACCTTTACTGCACGTTTTGTCTAATAAGACCATCCTGTATACTTTGTACTAGGATCATAAAATGGCGATTTTCAAAATCACTCAAATACCATGTCCAATTTGTGGGGTTAACTACGAGGATGAAAAATAAATATTATCGGTATTAACTGCCCACGTCTCGCTAGATTGATTTCATAGAACTATTACAACGATCCCTGCAATGATGGAAAAGATTCTCATTGAATCATGCTAAATGCAAATTGATTGTGCGACATGCCGTGAGGTACGCTGTTAATTACATCCACTGAAAAATAACCTATTCAGGGACTGAACATCCAGTATTCTAATTACAGAAACAGATCAAATTAAATGGTCCCTGAGGTTAGTTATATTTCAATAGCAAAATTTAAGAAATTACTAACAAGCAAAGAATTAATGGAATCAACGTACCTCTACCAACACTGTCACCACAATGACCGCTTGAGGCCTCCCTTCTCATATTTTCCCCTCCACGCGATACTTGCGCTATCGAACCTGAGGCAAACAATAATCGATGTTATTGAACGCATAGATGTCTCTGAGATATCATCGTACAAGTTTCATAACCGAAAAGAAATCTTGAACCGTTCATTACAGTGTACTTCAATTCACGTAACGGCGAACCTGTTACAATAGGGAGTAGAAAAATGCTTTTCCCACGTTGCGAAGTAGAAAAAGGAAATCAAATGATTTGCGAAGAATAACTTTGCCACGCACACAATTTATCTATTCTCAAAGAAGCAACATATTTCTAGTTCATTATGTCATAGTATATTCACAGTGTGAACTCTTTAATATTTTATTAACAAATAGAAATCAAGAGATAGAACCTTCTACAAATTTAATAATGACTCCAACCCATAAACAGGATTCTTGAACTACTTTCCTTACCAGCATCTTTTTTGAATATTGCATTACAAAGAATATGTTCATGAATGAATATAAATTTTTAGAATGTGAACAGAAAAATAAAATCACGAAAGGAGAGCTGAAATGGTTTCATCAACAAAACAGAAGTCAGAAAATAATTTTTTCAGATTCATTCACAAATCCTACGTTAAGAAATCAGAAGAATCGTCTGACTCAAATAATTACTTACCTACCTAGTAAATTTAACATAGTGCTGTTTTGTACTCTCATAGACATTATTCAGACTATACGTTTCCAGAATGTTTCCTGTTTCATCTGACATTTGCTCATTTTCGTTTAAGGTTCCTCCGCCATATCTCAAGATGGCGACTTCTGTTCCGTTTATAGCTCTGATCATTGCCCAGTTCGGCAACCAGTATGGATTGTTCCTGCAATTAACTGCTGTTCCACAGTTTATGAGTAAGGTATTGAAATTTCAACTGAAAAAAACAGGCCTCTTATCGGCATTGCCGCAACTCGTGAGGCTTATTTGTGGTATCACTTTTGGAATTATCACCGATTATGTTCAAGGGAGAGGAGTACCGCCTGTTTATGTCAGGAAAGGATTCATAATATTCTGTAAGTTTTACTTGTGAAGTTATATGCAATCCTGTGGGGCTAATTATAAGGAAAATGTTTGAGTAACATGGTAGTACCGGGATATCAAAAATTATCTTGGTCGAGGGTGGTTGTGGAATCTAAAACGTGTGTCTTACTTGACATCATCAATAACCTACAAATTTCATACCTATTTATTTCAGTTGTAAAACAATAATGAACTACAAATTATGAAATAACGGTTTTAGTAACAAGAAAAACTAAATTCTAAATCTTCTGACATGTTCCATAAAAAAGTCAAATTTCCTGAGAAAGACGTTTCAAAGGTTTTGTAGGCTCCTCTTCCATACGTTGACGAACATCATTGACAACTTCTTCTGTACGAACTCTTGGTCTACCAGCACCTTTTTTATGAGTCACACAACCAGTTTCGCGAAACACTTCAACACAATTTGTAAGGCACGCATAAAAAATGCCCGGTAATATTGCCACGTTTGGGAAGTGCTCTCCAAAATTGTTCAAACACAAACGTTGACTGTATTATTGCCAATTTCCATTAACTAGCGCACCCGTCCGAAAATAGGCTTCAATCATGAAAATTGTGTGCTGTGTCGTAAGAGGCATGATTCAAAAACTGGATTAGAAAATTTCAGCACAATGACTTAACAGATTCTGACACAAAAAAACATATTCAAAAATTTAAAGTAAGACACACGTTTTACATTACACAACCACCCTTGACTAAGATAATTTTTGATATCCCGGTATATGAATAATCACTCAGAAATTGTGCATATTTTTACGATTTGTATGAAAAAAATTTAGTGGGAAATAATTCAAAAATTCCTAGAATGTTTCCTCAATTACCTATATACTGCGACTATACGAAGGAAATACAGAAAAATAGTTTAGTATTCGCTGACATGCAATAACAGCCGATATAAACTCCAAATCCGGGGTTTGTAATAATATCCCAGTCAATGAAAGTTTTATGACCGAAATAATTCCCAAAAATGTCAATTTTTTAAAAGATGGCAGAATATCTTTAGACATGTATGTTTACAAAAGTTTCTGAATTTTCCCATTATTCCCCCTCTCCATAGCTCCTTTTCAATTTTTGCAATAAAATGATAATAATAATACATCCATTTGCCTCACGCTGTAGATGTCAATTGTTATTTTTTATTTAATTTGAAATTATTAAAATTGATTTGAAATATCAATTTTTTTTAGATCATTAACATATGTTATGTTCTTTGTAGTATAGTCTAGGAGCCAGAGTGATATTGATAGTCTGAACATTAACCCGATGGTTTATCGTTAGAGGACGGTTCAATGACCAATTCATCTCACAGACCAAATTTTCGTCGACTGCTAGATCTCGAGATACAGCCTCCGCAAATTGTTTATTTCTTGACTGGAGGTTAACCCTTGGCAAGTTGCGGTTACTTGAAAGGCATGCCATTCTCATACACCTCCACCATGTGCCATCATTTTTCATCGTGTCCGTTTATCAGGCTGACCAGTTAAAATTAGACAGAAAATGGACTGCAAGTTAACCCTCCCAAACCTGGTGGAAAATGTTCATTGGTGTTAGCAATTGTTAAGATACCCTATACCATCAAAAGTTATCGAACCATTTCCGAGTAATTGACCATTATTTGGACCAAAAATGTTTTTTTCCCTCATTTTGTGGCTAAACCTTGCGGATTACAAGGTAACATGATGACATCATATTAAATAACTTTATTGGAAGTCAAATAAATATTTAAAATTATTGCCATCACTCCTTGCCTATTTCAATCCCCAAAACCCCTAAAACCAACCCCCAAAAAAATATGAACAATATGGATAATATGACCAATTTTTTGATAAATTAGTCATTTATTGAGATTCTGGCTGGGTTTAAAATCGAAACGGCCGTTTTTGTTTTTTGTTTTCGTTGGGGGTGGTTTTTGGGGGTTTTGAGGGGTTGAATTGGGCAAGAAGTGATGGCAATAATTTTAAATCTTCATTTAACTTCCAATAAAGTTATTTAACATGGTGCCATCATGTTACCTTGTAATCCGCAAGGTTTAGCCACAAAATGAGAAAAAAAACATTTTTGGTTCAAATAATGGCCAATTACTCGGAAATAGACCGATAACTTTTGATGGCATAGATTATCTTAACAATTGCCAACACCAATGAACATTTTCCACCAGGTTTGGGAGGGTTAACTTGCAGTCCATTTTCGGTCCAATTTTAGCTGGCAGCCTGATGAACGTACACGATAAAAAATTATGGCACATGGTGAAAGTGTTTAAGAATGGCATGCTTTTCAAGTAACCGCAACTTGAAAAGGGTTAACCTCCAGTCAGAAAATGAACAATTTGCGGAGGCTGTATCTCGAGATCTAGCAGCCGGCGAAAATTCGGTCTGTGAGATGAATTGGTCATTGAGCCGTCCTCTAACGATAAACCATAGTGCCATCAAGTTAATGTTCAGACCACCAATATCACTCTGGCTCCTACACTATTATGAGACCTGCTTGTTAAGATTTAATAAGCACTCACGCCTACCTTGTGGTATTTATAGCTGCCTAGTGCAATAATCATACACTCCTTATGCTGAGTACAGACATATGGTATTCGGCGAATCCCGAATAACAAATAATCGCTGTTTACAGTTGGATTGCTCATGGTGAACAATCGCTATTGGGAGGGTAATCGTTATTCCCACTTCGTGTCGGTATTTTAACCCGATTCAAAAAGAACGAAACCTATTATCTTTACAGTCGATACACATATTCGGCACCTACGTTGCATGTGTGTATATAGTCCAGTCAAAAATAGCAAAAATCAGGCCCAACTTCTGATTTGCCAGTTACAGGTGGATTCTGAAAAATTCATTTTGCATATTGTTTGGTTCGGTGTACAGTGCAGAATCCACCAAAAAAAAAATGGGTGGAGCCTCCTTCTTATAAATATAGAATAAATTAATTAACAATCAATTCCTTTATTCCGACTGTAAATACATTTTAAGTGTTTTGTTGGGTCACTAGTTACGAATCTAACTTAAAAGAAATTAAAACTATTAAATAATATGAATGAACAACAAAATTTGTGAAAAATGTAAACTTCGTTTTTTTGGCCTCAAAATGTCATCTCGGGGGTTTTCGTGGTCGCTGATTATTTGTTAATTAGCAATAGTTGTTAAAGCTGTGAATCAAATAAATATGTTTGCCTTCGAAATTTCCGATTTCGAATCCGAGGTATTAAGATATTAACGTTTTTTATTTGTTGATTAGCAATAGTTGATAAATAAAACTTGCCTTAAAAAAACATATATAAACTTAAAGATCAACATTTAGGGGGTACGCAAATGCTTCGGCGCAGTTGGTGTCTAAAACTTACAAATTATAATGGTACAACTGTACAAGGCTTCGTGACACCAATAGATCTGCACTTGCGAAATACAAGTTTGACACTAATTATCAAATCCTTTTCGAAAATACTAAATTCCTTTAGCCCGAGCTGCAATTTCAATGCTAATCATTCTACCCTACCAAATCTGTCTTTGTATTGAGGACGCTAGCAGAAGTTCGCGATGAGGAGTAGACCTCAATAATATTCTAGCAGCCGAAAGATCAAAATAAGTTAATTGGATCTAGATCCGGAGAAGGTAAAGGATCATTACAGATGCAGTAAATAAAACGCCAAAGAAAGCGCATCACAGCTTATGCAATTTATATTATTAAAGTGTAGACTACAGAAATGAGGAATCTAAGCTGAAGTTGAAGTTGCAAGGAGACCCGTAACATTAATTCAATGATGGAACAAGCATTTTGATGGTGCAAGATAACTTCAATTAAGTCCTTCTGTTGTATGTACTTACAGACAGGATGTTATGGTAGATGAGCTGGTCAAAGTCGAAAACGTATCGTAACCCTTCAACAAGACAAATTTTTACGGATTTGTTCACTTATATGATGCACATCCTGTTCGAGATCCAGGAGAATATTCCGGAAGACTATGGAACGAATGCAGCCCAATATATCGAAGACGTTCTCAAAAATCATGTGGCACCTGCTAAAACCCTTATAGGTTCTGGATATCTCTTCCAGCATTATAACGCAAGACCAAACGTAGCAAATGGGACAAGGCACTTCCTGTAAGAACACCAAATGCCAGTTATAGATTGGCCAGCATTAAGCTCCCTCTCTTTCTTTCTCTTTCTTTCTCTCCCTTTCAATTATATTGAGAAAGTATGAGATTACTTGGATGGGAAGATCAGAGACCGACTTGTGGCCCCAGAAAGTCAGCAAACAGCTTTTGGTAGTTATTCAGAAAGGTATATCTCAAGAGGATATCTGGAGGTTGATTGAAAGTATTCCAGGTCGTCATACAATCTGGTGGAAGTCATATGAGTTATTCTTTAGTAAAATGCGAAAGATTCATTGGTAACTGAAAGAAGATTGCATTAGTTATAGTCTAGTAAACCTAAATTTCATAGTTTTGATTATTTAATTGAGAATGGAATTTAGATACAGTCTTAATAAAAAAATATACTTGTAATAAGTTTTCACAAACTTCATTTTTATTATTATTTTTATTTTATTATTATTTGTTATATTCCTGCCTGGTTATATAGGCTAGACAGGAAGATCTTTCAAAACTAGAATTGAAGAACATTTTAATTCGAACAAAGAAGATTCAAAAGTTTTAAACCATATTAAAGAAACTGATCATTTCAAATATGATTTTGAGATTCTCTATATAGTAGAGTATGTGAAACCAAAAAATAAGTGATATCGAAAATTTTTTATGATTTAACGCAACCCCACGGAAAATGTTCGTTTTGGTGTATAAAACAAAAGTATAAAATTTCTACCTCCTAAATTGACCGCAACCCCTTTTTTTCCGCCATTTTGTGGTGTTTTGGACATTTTTAGGGAAAGTTTGTCAAAAAAAAAATTATATCTCCAGTTGTATTGGGAATTAGGAAACCAAACTGGAACACTTTCATTGTCAATGTTTAAGGAACTCCCAGTTAAAATTTCAAGTTGATCCGACCTCCCCCTTCCTCGCAATATATATATATATATATGTATATACATATATGCATGGGAACTTGCGTGACGACTAACTCGGACAGTTTTCAATCGATTCAACTGAAATTTGAACTATAGGTGGGTTTTATGCCCTCAAAACTGACTTCTGATTTTCAAGTCAAAATATCAAAGTTTTTTCGAGAAATTCGAGCTTAAGTAAATTTTTTAGCTAATTTCCCAATTGAAATATCTCATGTCCTTTTCATTCGATTGACATTTACTTAGCGTCAAAATATAGGCATTTGCATATATTTTTACGTAGTAATCATCGTTTTTATATTACATTAGCAATATGATACTATTTTAGGTGATAAAGGTATATACATTTTTTTTAACATAAACAAATCATAAAATGTGCCTGTGAATACAAATATGCATGTGTAAATAAGTGTTAATGTGTTTGTATGTGTGTATGTAAGTAAGTGTACGTGTATGTGAGTGTACGTGTATGTGAGTGTGTGTGTATGTATGTGTGTGCGCGCGAGTGCCTTATTACGCGTACGTTAAAAAATCACAGAATGGTCTATATAATATACTTGAACACGCCCAATATCCATCTTATAATAATAATAACAAAACACACATACCTATATGTGAATGCACGTGTACAATAATTATAGAATACTATAATAAATGTGAGAGGTACCTACATATCTGTCTCAGGTATACGACAGATTCATCGTATTGTAAACATGAGAGACCCGTTTTTACTACATTGTATAATACATAGTTTATACCTACACATACCTATAATAATAAGTATGTGTAAAAAATTTGCATATAAATAACGGATGAGAACATAGTCTGTAAGGCTGATTCAAGTTTTTGATACAACAGCTGTCAGTTTTTGTAAGAACACGTGTGGTCTTAGTGATCTCGTGTCGTGCTTCAGTCTTTGTTTGATTTTCTATCGATCACTATACTTAGAATATTCCAAGTATTATTAAGTAACGTTGCTCTGTTTAAAAAACATCAATTTCAGAATCATTACTTGGAGGCACTTGTTCAATTGCACATACACTTGTACTCACTTGAGATATTAAACCATTGTTATCTTCAGCTAATTTCACTGATGAACGTGTTTTGCGTGATGATGAAGATCAATTCGCAGTTTCCTCCTGAATTTTCTCACATGACAAATATCTCTTATAGCATCGTTGATGAAAATCCTTTTCCGTCAAGGATGCTGGCAATAATCGGAACTTATTATCACCCTTTACTTGTAGACTGATAGAGCAATTGGCTGCGGTTCATCAGGACACAATATGCAAATCTGTAAATCTGCTTCCATTATTGATAATTTTTTTATGATTTTTTAAAAAGAGCAACGTTACTTGATAATACTTGGAATATTTTAAGTATAGTGATCGATAATAAAGTGACGTTTACGATAGAAAGTCAAACAAACACTGAAGCACGACACGAGATCACTAAGACCACACGTGTTCTTACAAAAACTGACAGCTGTTGTATCGAAAACTTGAATCAGCCTTACAGACTATGTTCTCATCCGTTATTTATATGCAAATTTTTTACACATACTTATTATTATAGGTATGTGTAGGTATAAACTATGTATTATACAATGTAGTAAAAACGGGTCTCTCATCTTTACAATACGATGAATCTGTCGTATACCTGAGACAGATATGTAGGTACCTCTCACATTTATTATAGTATTCTATAATTATTGTACACGTGCATTTACATGTAGGTATGTGTGTTTTGTTATTATTATTATAAGATGGATATTGGGCGTGTTCAAGTATAATATATAGACCATTCTGTGATTTTTTAACGTACGCGTAATAAGGCACTCGCGCGCACACACATATATACACACACACTCACATACACGTACACTTACTTACATACACACATACAAACACATTAACACGTATTTACACATGCATATTTGTATTCACAGGCACATTTTATGATTTGTTTATGTTAAAAAAAATGTATATACCTTTATCACCTAAAATAGTATCACATTGCTAATGTAATATAAAAACGATGATTACTACTTAAAAATATATGCAAATGCCTATATTTTGACGCTAAGTAAATGTTAATCGGATGAAAAGGACATGAGATATTTCAATTGGGAAATTAGCTAAGAAATTGACTTAAGCTCGAATTTCTCGAAAACAATTTGATATTTTGACTTGAAAATCAGTTTTGAGGGCATAAAACCTACCTATAGTTCAAATTTCAGTTGAATCGGTTGAAAACTGCCTGAGTTAGATGTCACGCAAGCTCCCATGCATATATGTATATACTGTTATGATTTCATTTCATAAACAATAAAAATTTAATAATAATAACTTACCGAACTTTGAAAATCAGAAAAGATCAAATGAAAGATATTTATATGGAATTAAAAACAATAGTAAAAGCTAAATAATAGTTAGGATATTAAAATTAACAATGTAAAACATAATAAACAACAATGTAATAGAATAAGAAGTGATAAACAAGAACTTCAGTGAAAGTGAAGAAACGTACTGTGTAACGAAGGCAGAAATCATAATTAAAGTGATTACAAAACTATCATGAGATAGTACAAAACATTGAATAATGTTATAGATATAAGTTAGGATTAGTAAATTTGAGTTATGTAATGTTAAAAGAATGTTATTGATATAATATGGTATGTATTAGATTTAAGAATAAGTAACTGTCAAGAAAACCATAAATATGGGAATAATCATATTAATAATAACCAAATCATAGGTTATATTATACCAAAGTGTGGGGAAAAATGTAGGCAATATTAATTTGAAGAAGGAATCACTATCAATTAAAATAAGTTTAAAATCTCCAATAATTCAAAAATTAAAGCATACTAAATTCTGATTGGTCGAGACGAATTTCTAGTGTCAGTCTGGTAACAATGAGTACTTCTGTCAGTTCATAACAATTAACTTGGCATGCTTGATATGAAAAGAAAGCATCTGATAGGTGAAAAATGACATCAAGTAGCGTCGGTTTTGGAGGCCTATAAAAGGGTCTGAAAGTAAAGCCAAGTTCAGTTTGCATTAATATCCGAGTAGAGACTGTTCTCCTCTTGCTACTCACCAGAAATTTTCTAACCTAAGTTTATAAAAACAGTTTGCTTTAATATCCAAGTAGAGACTGTTCTTCTCTTGCAACTCACCAAAATTTTCTAACCTAAGTTTATAAAAAATAAACATCAGAGAACGCAAGTGTTCCAAACTTCGATAGGTTCCAAGTAACCGAAGTTAATAAGTTTTATTAAAAGTCAACGAGTGTTCCAAGTATCTAAACCAAATAAAAGGTAGTAATAACCTCCAATTTATAAGAAGTATCCAACGATTGCCATTCTTCAACATAATTTCAATAAAGCATCGAAAAGTTTTATGTCTTATCTAAAAGAATAAAACAAAGTATTATCAACAGTTCCTGATTCTCAAGAAGAAGTAACCAAAATTAGTTACCTGTGATTATCGTGAAATAGCATAGTGTTGTGTAAAAGGTGAATCAACGAAATTATAAAAGAAGTAAATTGAAAATTGCCCACATTGTTAAACACACTTTTGGATATTATCTAAACGTAAGTTTGTTTATAATTTCTACATCATATTATCCGTATTATCTGTAAAGAAAAAGGAAGATTGTTGATTATAACAATATAAACAAATATTAGTTGAAAAAGTGATTTTAAGGTTATGTCATAGATTTTGTAAACATAAAATTGAATTACCCAAGATAATAAGAGTCATAGAAATTAAATATTGTGAAATCAAAGAGCATTGTGTTTAATTCCATATAAAATCATTCTATAGATAAACTTCAAAACTTCATAAACGTTAATTTAAAGTTCAAATATAATCAAAGTAAAAGATAAAAAGCTAGCCGGTAGAATCAAAAATAAGAATTATTCAAAATCGAAATAAAATTCAATAAAATAAAAAAAACAATTTAAATTAGTTAATAATTGTCACCACAACATGGGGCAAAATAAAAAAAAGAAATAAAACAAGTAAGAATAAATTAACAATACATATATATATATATATATTTTGCGAGGAAGGGGGAGGTCGGATCAACTTGAAATTTGAACTGGGAGTTCCTTAAACATTGACAATAAAAGGGTTCCAGTTTGGTTTGCTAATTCTCAATACAACTGGAGATATAAATTTTTTTTTTGTCAAACTTTCCCTAAAAATGTCCAAAATACCACAAAATGGCGGAAAAAAAGGGGTTGCGGTCAATTTAGGAGGTAGAAATTTTATACTTTTGTTTTATACACCAAAACGAACATTTTCATTGGGGTCGCGTTAAATCATAAAAAATTTTCGATCAAAATGTTTCACATACTCTACTAATAAGTCAGTTAAAAGTAAAATATTAAACAACTTAGATAAAATTGAAATTAATAAGTTTAAAAATACAGGAAAACCTTTTAAATGATCAGAAAGACTTTACCAATTCTCCATTATTAAATGTATTAGTAAGTAACTCTTATTCTACCGTACCATAGTTTGTACGACCATTGTTTGATAAAGCCACCATGTGGTGAAACATGTTACATTTTGTTTAATACAAACGAAGTTTATGGAAATTTATTACAAGTGTATTTTTTACTAAAACTATAGATATGAATTTTCAACAAGTGAGCACCAAAACCATCCAAGATGATATGTTCAACTGTACTCAACCTTTGTATAAAAAACATCGAAGTTAACCACTTGTTGAGTTTCAATGGTTCTATTATAAATTAAGAAAAAATACAACCATTTTACTTAGTATTACACTAATTTCTTGGCGCAGTGTATTCAAATGTACTTTAAAGAATAGAATTGATCATTGTTGTATTAATTTCATCTCCAAATTCTACGCTTTTTGAAAGACCAAAAATACATGGATATCCATATAAATATGGTATAATGGAACAAAATGACATCACAATACAACAGATATACTGTTTAGTTTGATATGGAGGTTAACTTACCTTGGGACGAAGGGAGCTTGTGAGTTGAAATCATATGGAATCGAAATAAATTCCAATATACTGAGACTGTTATGTATTCAGAGATTTATATCTCAAGAATAAACACTGCTCAATATCTAATATAGGGAAATTATGCTTATTCAGTTTTTTTGGGAGAATAATAATGCCTTGATTTAATTGAAAGATTTAAATTAATTGATACATTAGAATTGATGAATGTTATATTTTTGTTGTGATGGAGGAACTTTGTAAATTGTCTTTGATATATATTTGATAACTTTTGGTGCAATTCACCAAATTTTTGAAATTCTCTTGAGAATATTCAAGGGAGCAATTTGTAGATTGTAAATTTCGCTAATTAATCTTGTAAAAATAGCCCTCAAAAATCAAAAATGAAGCAATTTAGTTACTATTGACCGCTTTGGACGTTCTTGGTGTCAAAATGTTCGGGAAAGCACTTCGAACCCCATTTGGAACCTGCGCCTCTTTTATCCCTATTTGTTAATTAACAATTACGCCTCTAATTAATTGTTGATTTGGACCGATAATTAACTAACATATTTGACAAAAAAATATGAAAAGAAATTAAATTGACCGCAAATCGTTACTCGGGGGTTTTCGAGGTCGCTGATCACGAATCCGTCGCCAGAATCGGAAAATTCTACATATTTGGCTGGAAAACTTGGCATTTTCATGAAACATTCGTACAAAAATCTGTAAATGTTGCGTCACGAGCGTCAAACAGTTCACTCGGAGAGTTTTCGAGCTCGCTGATCACGAATCCGTTGTCAGAATCGGAAAATTCGGGAAAACTCGAAAAAATTACAACCAAAATCTGCAAACGGTGTATCAAGAATCCATTGTCAGAATCGGGAAATTTGTGAAAACTCGACATTTTCATGGAAAACCTAAATCTGCAAACGGTGCATCACTAGCATGAAAAAATTCACTCGGGGGTTTTCGAGGTCGAGGGTAGAACGTACAAAATATTTCTAGTACTGTATTTCTAATTTAAGATCAGAATTGCTTTCATGTTACCTAAAAGTTTCATTACATCTGAAGCTTCTTTCAACTTTGGAGATTTGAAATCACTAAAATACTTTTAGTGTAGTACCACATACATTTTTCTCATTGGCTAAAAATTGAACATGATGTATAATAATTGCAACCCTTCGTCAATAGTCTATTCTTTCTCAATGGAAAGAAAATTTCATAAAATATTACTTCATATTCATAATTTTCCAAAAATTTATCTAAAATTGATTTCTTTCTCGTTTAAAAAGAAGAAATGTCAACTTTTCTTTCTTCAGATTTCATAATTTATGCTACTATGTGAATATTCAAATTTTTCGAAAAGAATTCTACCCTCAGTTGTTAATATACGAGAAATGGTTTCAGATTTTCTATGAAAATGTCGAGTTGTTCGGTCAATCGAGTAGAATTTCCCAATTCTGACAACGAATTCGTGATCAGCAACTTCGAGAACCCCCATGTGAATTTTTTTACGCGCGTGATGCAACATTTGCAGTTTTTTGTTGAAAATGACAACGGATTCGTAATCAGCCAGCTCCAAAAATCCCCGGGTGATTTTTTTTACACTCGTGGTGCAACATTTGCAGTTTTTTGTTGAAATTTTCCATGAAAATGCCGAGTTTTCCAGCCAAACATGTAGAATTTTCCAATTCAGGATGCGGATTCGTGATCAGCGACCTCGAAAACCTCCTAGTAACGATTTGCGGCCAATTTCCTTCCATATTTTTTTGTCAAATACGTTAGTTAATTATCGGTCCAAATCAACATTTAATTTGAGGCCTAATTGTTAATTTAAAAAAGGGGTATAAAAGCCCAGGTTCAAAATGGGGTCTTCTTGTTCGGGGTGCTTTCCCGAACATTTTGACATCAAGAACGTCGAAATCGGTCAATAGTAGCAAAATTACGATATGAAATGCCAATTTTACGAGACTAAATAGTAAGAAACGAAGAAATTCGTGTGGCAAATTTTGAGATGTTACCCAACAGGTCACTATATAAAATAATCGTGGAATCTTCAGCTCATCTACTGTCTGGCGCAATACTATTCTTTTACTTCTTGGTTGGTGATAACACTGTGGCAGCTGTTGCTATCCTGGTCTTGATAATGGCCTTCAACGGTGCAGCTGTGGTGACAACACTACTGAATCCTCAAGACCTGGCTCCAAATTGGGCTGCTACTCAGTATGGTATAATAAGTTTCTTCGGAGGATGGGGTGGATTCATTGGACCCGCTGTCGTATCAGCGGTTGTAGAGAAGGTGGGTATTTATTTGTTATTGGATTATGCTATGGCTATGACTACTCTAATATTGCATTCCTACATAGTTTATATGAATTTAACTAGAAAGATCTTTCAGATATTACTTATCAGAGGTTTCTTTTGAGGTAAACTTTACTTGAAAGAGAACGATAAACAAGAGGAAGAGATACTTCAAAATATCTTTACTGAATAGTATCATACAATTTAGAAAGATTAGAATCAATTTCATCAACGCAGTTTTTCTTCTCAATTTGAATATTTTCTAATATCAACCATGTATGATTGTTTCTTTCCATATTCAAAATTTAGGTATTGTTGTATTGTATGTGTTTCAAATTCAATCGTGAATGTTAACTTTGTAACAATATTAGAAAATGAACCCTTTTCAAGAAGTGAATGTGTTTTGAATACAAATTGAAATGTGCGTTAATTTAGGGACCATATTTACCCCCGATCTCAATCTCAACTTTATCGTAAGTTATGTTTTCTGTTTTTATGGCTCTTCTTTATATCAGCTTCCTAAACATCTGCTGGATTTTGCTCATACTTCAACTCATTCTTCCATATAATTTGGTAAATTTTCAGTTGCTTAATCCCCTAAAAATGTCCATCCACAGATTAAATTTCACTCATTCACGACTTTTCAATATAATTGAACTTGCCAAATAGTAGTTGCGTAAATCATCAGTGTGCCGAAAATGAGGTATAATTTTTAGTTATACTCTGTGATTCAACTTCTTCAAACTACCTACGATTTTTTCATCATTCTCAGTCCCTATCATTACTTTATGTAAATTATTCAGCAACAGACTTCCAAATGATGACGCTTTAGTTTCATTAAAACGTAGTTGACGTTGCAAATATTTGGTATCAGACAAATTCATCGCAGATAATTCATCGCGGGAAAATTCATCGCAGGAAATTTATCGAGGGAAAATTCATCGCGGAGAAAATTCATCCCGGAAAAGTTTATCGGGGGAATATTCGTTGCTAGGAAAATATTTTAAATGTTTGGATGTTAGTAGTATATGTGAAAGTTCTGTTAAATAATCGAGTATTCCACGATTAGTATGGTCATCAACTATGCGCTTGTGTCTTGCGGTAGTATAATAATAATAAATTGCCTTTATTTTGTACAAAGTAAAAAGAAAATAAAATATAAAAAAGAGAGAGGCGAAGTTTAGCTTATGCTACCATAGATATTATATATACATACATGAATAGCGCATGGTTTACGAACCCGCTGTTCAGTCGATGACTCCAACACGTAAGAGAGACAGAAGCCTGATATTAGACAGAGATGAAGATCATCCTGATCACGTGACAAGGGGCAGGAACGTGCATAGTTTACATTGATTTAAATTGAGCACTTTACGAATTTCATGAATAATCAAGTTATAACACTCTTCGATCGGTTTTTATGATTCAGCAACAATACATAATAGTATTATGTACAAAATTACATATTCCCATGAAACACCCATATGCAACTTGTTTTGTATTTCATCAATGGAAAACTTTAGAATGTAATTAACTGAAATTACTATACCCCACATTAAATGTCATATTTAGTTATTAACAGCTTCAATTATTGAATAATACGTATATTCAACTACAGCATCATTACCATACATGACCTTATGAATAAAACAACATATTTCATATTGCCGTGAAGATTTAATTATAATATGGAAAACAAGTAACACATTATTCAAAATTGAGTAAGCTATAGGAGAAATATATCAATAAATATCAAAATGATCAAATAATTAGACATAAATTATATAGCTATTTCTTGGAGTGGTTCGAAAAAAAAGTACGTCATTTATTAAAATTATTAATCTAATTCTGCTACCATATAACCCAAACCTGGATATATAAATAAGAAGAACTGAAAATTACATAAATGAACAGTTGTTATTCTGGTATTGTGCCTAGTCGCAGATGGCAAATCGCTAGCTTACCTTTTGTGTTATAATAAACATCAACAAAATATTACGGTTTCAAAAGAAAATAAAAGTGATGTAAGCCGGGTTTAGTTCATAGCATTAATGTTATTGGTCACCTTCATTTTAAACTTAAATTTTACCCAACAGAGGAACATTATTATGTAATGTTAGGTACTCTCACTATTAAAAATACAAATTTTCCGAGAATGAAGATAAACATTGTTCTGAAATGTCCTGCCTGTCCTTCACATGTTTTAATAAATTGTTGAGATTTTTAACCTTTGCATTCATTCTACGATTCCTTGTAGTCAAGTAATTGATTACTTTTCTTTGCTTATCAATAGTATGCTCCTCAATTTGAAAAAGTATGTCCATGTTAGAACATAAGTATAGGACTGAAAATATTGTATCAAAATGTAATGAATCTACTTAGTTATAACATACCAATTTTCTGGTTCATTCACAGGTTGTTCTTCATTGATACTAAATAATGTTTGCATCATCACTAGCAAAAACGTAATAATAACATATATCCAGCTAAAAATTATGACAAATTCATATTGTTTGCCAATTTCTATGTTCTCTAGGTTACACCTCACGTTTCAAAACATTCGCTCGAAAATTTTAAATATTAGGAGAAACTTCATGGTATTTTACTGATTTCCTTCCAAATGAATATATGAAAACATTTTCTGTAAAGTTTTCACTACAAAAATGAGAGTTCTTCTTGAGCACGAAGTTTTTTCTCTCCACTGCTATTACTCATTTTTGTTTCATATTTTCATCTGAAGGAAAACTGAAATGAAAAGTAAATATTAATTACACTATTGGTTTCTATTTTCGATCGTGAATAGTCGATTAAAATTGTAATTCTAGCGTCTACGTTTTAATTACATTAATGTCAATTAAGTATCTACTACCACTATCCAGTATCTACTAAACTTGTGAATATCAGTGGAAACTAGGTTCTCCTTTTTGATACAGATCTATACATCCAAATGCGGAATACGATTTAACCTATTATTATATCTTAGATTTATTAAGACTTCACTATTATAATCTTATTGTCGTCAAGAGTTATTACACAATATCATACGATAAAATGGAACTAAAATCCAAACAGCTAATCACAACTAAAATACAAAGCACTGAAGAAATTTTCGGTACTAAAATATTGCTATTCTCTTTTGAAAACAACATAATATGATAGATTACAGTAACATGTACTCTTATGATTAGAACGATGTTTTGCCCCTTGTCAGCTGTTCCATATGTTGGAGTCAATGAAAATCCATGATGCACTATCCATGTAAGTATATATAATATCTATGTATGCTACTCATACTTAACCTCTAACAAAAATAGAATAGAAAGAAAGACCTAAAAGAAAGTATAAACTTACTTTTCGAATTTTAAACTGCCAAGAAAAAAGGGAAAAAATAATAATGTAATAATCTCAAGCTCGTTACATGCAATAGTAAATAGAATACTTCACAAACTGCAATATATAGCCAACTGTTCTTTTTGTATGTCCAGTAGCGTTGATTTAAGTTTTCTCTTGAGAAAACTGTCTGAACCTGTTTTGAATGCAGGGAAAATTATATATTTTAACTGCATTGTAGGTAAAACATCTATTTGACCAAGCAAGACGAAATTTAGGCAACTCTAAATTGTAAGTATAACGTATGCAGCGGTCATGCAAACTTCTACTATATATTAGTATACTTTTAAGGTATGGGGGAGTGGAGGTGAAAAGTACAAGAAAGACCAGCGAGCTCATATGATATCTGAACAAATGTTCGATCCTAAGCCAGCCTAGATTGTTGATTTTAGCTGAACAGTAATTTTTGATTTTTCGAAGGCGATACTTAGTAGTTTGAAGCAAGCAAGGAAATACAAAACTTAATCGTAGTTAAGGATAGAAAACACTAAACATTCACAAAGTTAAAACTTATTAATTTCCTATGCCTATATAACTGTCTTGAGACAAGGTAGGACTTTTTAACCAATAACGTTATATACTCCTCGAAGCGTAGTTTGCAGTAAAATATCACTCCAAGATTCCTAGCTATTTGAAGCTCTTAGAACCTGGCTCCGAATCTCAACCCGCATATCAGTATATTCCTCCACATCAGCCTTCAGACCAGAGTCGAAGATAATATGGCAGAGTTTGCTGGGGTTGAAAGTCGGATTGTGAGCGTTTGAGTAGTTTTCTGAGGACATGAGATCGTCATTAATAAGATTAGATGCATCCTCAGATTTGGATAAGTCATATGAAAGATGCAGCAAAGGACTGTATACTGACATTTAACGGAAGACTGTATCTCGAAGACCTATTTGAGATATAGAGTTGGATCTAATATTGACCCTTGTGGCACCCCGGACGTTACCTCTGAAGAGTATTACGATAGCGTTTATTACTAGGTGGAATCTGGGTTCCAGCGATGTATTGTTCCAACTTTGCTCTCTCTTTGAGCGGTTCTTTCTTCTTTGAGAAAATCGAAGAACAGAAAGGAGAAGAAGAATTTTCCCTGCTATGGATTGTTACGCGATGAATTTTCCACTGCGATGAATTTTCCCATAAATAAACTTTCGCATGATGAATTTTCTCATGATGAATTTTCCCTAAATCCAAATCTTTCACACAATAGCTATTTATTGTTGTACATTTCGTTGTGTGACATGGCGTATTCAACAAGGAGTTGAGTAATAAATAGCTAAAAAGTGTTTAAATATATTTATTTATCAAATATTAAAATTTTATTAGTTTATATTTAGTTCCCTGACATTTGATATAACAGTGCCTATGGCCGAAGAAAAGAAGACTACCACAATGGTAGTTTTTAGAAAGTCGGTATTATCCTTCAATTAATAGAATCTTATATTCAATTAAAATGATGGTTCTGAAATCTATCGTTGTTAAATTACTATAAAATTCTTGCATTGATATAATGATTCAATTTTCTCTCCGAAAATGTTTCTGATGTTGGGTCTAGCGATGTAGAACAGCGATTTAGATCATAATTTGGAGCCTAACCTTTAGCTACCTCAGAAACCTGCTTACATAAGTAATGTTAACGATAGTTGGAGTATGTATGATGGAGTACTATTAGCCCACTCAAAATCGAGAGTATGGAGCAAAAAATTTTTTTTTCAATAATAGCCTGGGCGACTTCCGAAGGTGAATATAACTAACACTAATTTACAAACTGAAGATTAATTCGTTTCCGACCTAATATGCTGAAGAATAGTTGACATGACTTATTTCTATCGAATCACTTAATGTTCTAATGTCAAACAAGTTCAAACGGTTTTCTCGATCTCGATGCCGATCCCGAAATCACGATGAAGATAACTATTACAAACATACCAATCAATCAATCGAATCCGGGGCGGACAAGTCAAGTGTGCCAAACAATATAGATAATACTCTTTTTACGTACAAGGCCTGGGCGCTAACTACAAACGTAAGTGTGACGTCACCAACAAAAGGTTCGGTTGTTCAGTAGCTCTATTGAGGGGACTTTCATCATAAAATATGTGCTTACGTTTTTCAGCTTTTAGGTCTTGACTTCTTTTGCAAATTATGTAATTTAAGTTTTTTTATTAAACCGAGTACGATTTATACAATGCAGATTCCTGGATTACAGTGTCAAAAACATTTAGTTTGTCCTCAAGTTGATGTGTTGATCAGTTGTTTTAAAAAGGGAGAAACTGAAACATCGAACCCAAAAATGAATGGTCAAAGGAAGAATTTTAACATGTTCATTACCCAATGAAATCCAATCTGCATTACCCCAAGCAGTAATAATTCGCGGAATTGTTTCACTTTCAAAATATGTAACAATTCTCTTACTACTTCCTGTGTAACAATTATAGGTTGTTTTGCATGCATCCATCTATATCCGTGCCATTGCCTGCATTTATTGACTCCATTTTAAGAAATTGTACAACGTCTTCAATTCGAAAAGGTTTAATTTCGATAATATACATCTTAAAGTTCTTGCCGATATTGTAATATTATGAAGACGCCTTAAAAATTATAATATATCTTTCTGTTCGAATCCATATGAACAGTATTTTTCAATTAATTCGTGCCTGTTGTCATTCTGGAAGAAAACAGCAATTAACTTGTGAACCCGTCGTCAATATATTCATATACTTGTTCGTTTGCTGTTTCCATATTTTACAATTTATAATGCACAACTACCAAAACTCAACTGCAGTTCAATATATACCGGCTTATACTAAGACGATTTAGTGAAAGTCGCTGGTATAACCATAAAAAGTAGGAATTTCGAGAAAAAAGTCGGAATTCCGAGATTAAAGTCGGATTTTTGAGATTAAAGTCGGAATTTGGAGATTAAAGTCGGAATTCCGAGATTATAGTCTTAATTTGAATAAAATATATATGTGGCCGGGATATACCTAACCTATGTTTGTTAAATGGAAAAAATATATAAAAAAGATCTTTATTAATCCATATGTGCTTGATAAAAAATATACTGAAATAATTTGATTTTCAATTGGAATAAGTTTCTGCCCTTTTAAGGGTTACACGTAATCTCATCGCAATTCTTAGGTGAGGTATAAGGGTTGTGACCGCCTTTCTCGGTAAAAGATAGTTTTTCTAGTTATACGGACAAGTAGAAAGGGGTCACCACCGGGATGAGTGGTCCAGGGTCGTATATTTCTCGTTGAATGAACTGTGACAAATATAAATTGCTAGATTCCTCACCAGCAAAACACAGATGTTTAGTTATATACAGTTTATTAAATGAAATGATTAATTCTTGAAAATATATGTACAAAAGAAATAAAGGTTTACAATTAGTCTCTTCAAATGAATAACAATGTTATTACAATCATCTTAATTAATAAAATCAAGCCTGTATACGGGCCGTAATAGTTTATGACAATTAAAGAATCGGAACTTCGAGAATGCAATTTAAATCAGAATTTCTATTCGCGTGATATACTTGTTTATTTCGGACAGATGATATTAGAGGAAAAACACGGAACGTTGACCTGTAGTAAGAAATCAGCTGAAATACGTTAAGTTATTTAGTATCTCTCTGCGGTCTAGGTGGTAGGTTGATTTCGAATCTTTGGAATTTACGCGTTCGCGCCTAATGTTCGGTCTGGACGTATTCGGTCTTTTCCCCAACACGAGTAATAAATTACTTGGTATACGGGAAGTCTATTTCAATGCAGAGATGTCAGGTCTTTTCTCCAACGCAATTAATAAATTAATCGGTTTACGAGAGGTTTGTTTAATAGTGCGATGTAAGGTCTTTTCTCCAACGCAAATAATAAATTATTCGGTTTACAAGAGGGGTATTTAATTGTACGGATGTCAGGTCTTCTCTCCAACGCAATTAATAAATTAATCGGTTTACGAGAGGTTTGTGTAATCGTACGGATGTCCGGTCTTTTCCCCAACATGAATAATAAATTACTCGGTATACGGGAAGTCTTTTCTCCAACGCAACTAATAAATTAATCGGTTTACGAGATGTCTTTTTAATTGTAGAAAGGTCAGATCTTTTCTCCAACGCAAATAATAAATTATTCGGTTTATGAGATATCGGCTGAAACTGGAGTTAGTTGTACAATATTTACCTTTGTACTTGATGAAAGTATAGGAGCGGATCCTACGGAGCGCGGACGAAGTTTAGAATAACAGAAATAAAAATAAATTCTCGGAAAATTAACAACGGTGTATTATTAATTTCCACGGTCGGTAATAATATCGGAATCGGCTTAGTGGTCAGACGGTTGATACTGCAATCCCTCTTGTAAGAAATCCGTCCTCCTTTTATACTGCTTTGGTGCCAAAAGAAATAACACGTCAGAGGCGGGCTGAGATTCTGGCAGCCGGAGGAGATTTGAATATGAATTTCCTTATCTGCTATTAGCTTCAACTTTTTATAAATAAGATGTACAAAACGTTGATGCGTTAAAATCTCAGGCTCGCCGATGTTATTCCTTTTTAGCCAGGGGAGTAAATTAATTTCTAAGTAACGAGGGCACTTCGTTACAGGGTATAAGTCAAAACGTTCCGAAGCGTCAATAGTGAACTGAATACTCTTATGACAAGAGAAACTCACTAGTACTATTTATACTAACATTAAACTTAATGCTACCAATAGGTGGTGATCCTGCCTTCCTTTTTTGGGCATAGCCTAATCTACACATCTAATTTTGATGATATGGGTATGACGGGGTAGCATACCCGACCAATAATCAATTAATACATGCATTGAAAAATTGTGTTTCAGCAAACTATCACAGAATGGGCTATCATATTTTCCATTGGAGGAGCTATTTATGTTTTTACTGGTATAGTTTTCATCATATTTGGATCGACAGATGTTCAGCCATGGAATGAAAAGAAGGCACCAGAACCTGAATAATTTAAGTTATTATCATTTATGTGTTCACTTTCTTTATAAATAAACTCTTTATTGACTGAAATAGATTGATTAATGAATGGGAACAAAATGAATGTTTTATTCGTTTCATCTAGTTATCAATCGGATATATACCAACATTTCGACGCTCGACTTATTCCTCACTACCAATCCGGAACCCTATGAAATAAAAGTTCGTAAAACTCTGGGAAACCCTGACCTCACACACAAGGGCAGTGTTAAGTTTATAATAGACTTTAGGCCGACCCTTTATATCTAGAACCAGAATCTTAACTTTGAACACATCTGGTTTCAATCAGTGGCGGCTCCTCGAAGGAGGCTAAGGAGGCTCAGCCTCCTCACCAATTTATCTTAATGATCATTATCCATTTTATTTCCTGTTTCTCTGATAATTCTTTAAATTTTACAATTAATTCCCCGTTCTCAGTAGTTATTTTTAATCTGGAAACAGTGGCCAGAGGCTAGATTCTCTATATATCTCAAACGCTAAATACGTGTGGTCAACACAGTTGCCGTTTTTCCAACCAGTTCAATTCACAAATAGGGTAAAACAGCGAATATGACAACACCCTATATAGGCTAGCTTCTCGTACGCACCCGGCAGTCGTATGAAATACGATTACTTGTCGCCACTGCAAACGTGCTCTGTCAGTTGTTGTTTTTGTTTCGAGAAGCGATGTAAGGTTAAGTTATAGTTTATCTGTTCGGTGAGTTATTAACAAAGAGTTCTTTGGTTATTAAACGTTAAAATGATTAGTGCTTTAGTTGCTGAAAAGATTAGTGATGACAGGTATGTTTCAAAATCGATCATTTGATGCTGATAAGATAATTGTAAAAAATATGTATGGTTAACGGGATCTGAGGTACACAATAAACTATATTGCTGGTATTGCTTGCTATTTACAT